>CM062352.1:52868725-54210225 GCA_031216105.1 Dalbergia cultrata | reverse complement strand
ATAGCATATCTGATTTTCTTGATGATTGCTTCAACAATGGCTCCTTCTGAAGCTCATACATCACCTTACTTGAGCCACAACAATGTGACTCATGTTGCATTGTCTTTGATACCCCCACATGTTTCTCAGACCTGTGGTTGAATCCCCTGAAAGGGGAAAGGGATCTAGTCCTTCTGAGGCCATTTCTGGCCTTTGAATTCACTCTCTTCTCTTCCTTGACCTTCTCCAAAGCCACCATGAATGGATCAAAGTCATCATTCCACAAGCTATGCCTTGAAAATGGTAGCCTCAGCACCAAACCTGGGGACCTTGGGGAAGTGAGTGTTGAGCTTTGTCCACTCACCATGCTGCTTCCATCTCCATTTTTCTGAAGCAGCCTTGGAGGAAGTTTGAGGGGTGGCACAAGTGGAAGCACTTTACCATCACTGAATAGCTCATCAGCAAATGCCATAGTTGGCAACACTGAACCCACACAATTAGACCTTTGTTGCTGCTCTTGCATGTGATCATGATCATCATAACATGGTTTGTCATCATCCTTTTGGCTTTTCACAGTGTCCAAGTCACCATTGAACCTCCTACTTGTTTCAAATTCAAACTCATCTAGATTGGAGTTTGCATCCTCATGTGTTCTTGGTGTTGTGGTGCCTGTTTGGTAACCACTTAGTGCACTCAGTTTGAGCTTGCTACTAGGACTAGTTGGTGCACTGTAGTAGAAGCACATATCTTTGGTGCAGTAGCTGCTTGCAACACTAGTCGGTGCAGTCATGTATCCACACTCATCTGAAAAAGAGATATCCATCATGCCTTGCAACTTCACACTCAAAATCTTGGGTTATGAAAAGAAGGGGTGGCTCATGTTATATAGCCAGGGGATCAATTTCTAGTGGTGTATATGAAAAGGGTCTCATGACAATAGATTTACTCCCTTAGATAAGTTTCAACCTGGGATTAATGGCTGCTGTTGACCATGAATAAGCTGAAAAAGAAAAAAAAAAGGGAAGAAAAAAAAAAAGAGGACAAGGAAGACAATGATAGGATGATCCTTGGAAAGTTAATAGCTTGAGTGCTAGGATATTTTGTTCCTGAAATGAAGGGATTTGGATAATATATAATCAGAGAAAATTAAAAGAAAATTAAATGTAGTCGGTTTTGAATGACTTTTTTCTTCTGGTGTTGTGTCCCTTTCTATGCTGGCCTTACAAATGTTGCATTTCATAAATGTAAAGGAAAAGATAATTTTTATGCTAAGCAACTTAGTAACGTGTGTTTTCCTGATTATCGTGAACCATTTGTTGTCTTGTTATGATATCTTAAGATCTGCATTACTTATGAAGCATATACTTGAGGCCACGGGGAAATCTATAGTCCCCAATAATACGGTTTTAACAAACATCTAATGTTATGTGGGGTCACCATATGCCACTTTGGTCAAGGTCCTCCTACCCGTGACATTAACCATATTGCCACAAGCCGTATGATAAAATAAATATACTGGTGGTTTTGACCTTTGACCCTGCTTAGGAGACTTGACTCTCGAACAGGCCTTTATTGATATAAACTTGGGGCAGTTGCAGAGTGTTATTAGGGTCATCAGAGGCCCTTGAATGGGGACGTACATGTTATATTGGTATTTCACTTCTTAAATTTGTAGGAAGGACACAGAGATGAAATTTCATTTAAATTGCCCCTTGGAGATCAATAAATTCGTAAGATACATCAAAGTCAACATTACATACCAAGAAGGAGAAGAAATAGTTTTAACTTTTAATAGGCTAACATGAAATAGTGAGGCTTAGACATTAAATTGTTTAAGCAGAAGAAAGTTTGAGTTGTAGATAAAGTTCAAATTAAGCATCTCATATCTCACTTAGTTTAAATCACTTTCTCCATTCCCTATTAATAGTTGCGGTGAAAATTCATATCATTTTGGTATATTGTGGTTAGAAACATTAGTTTTTCAATATGCCAAAAAGACATTGATTCTCACCACGGCTATTAATAGAGAATAAATAGAGTATATTAAGTATCTCGACACATGTATTTTGAATTAAATATACATGGATCTGATTTTTCAGAGAACATGTTATTCTAAAATGATCATTAGTTAGTTTTGGGCTTCGGGTCTGTCTTGTTTCTCCCCAACCCCACGCCCAGCGCGTGCATAATGTGCGATCTTTAAATTGGAACAGCTTTGAAATTTTAACAAAAAAATCATTCTTTGTTAAAAGTAATCAATCTTTTATTCATTGATATTTAGAAGGATGTTTAGAATGATTTTTTTTTTGTCAAAATAAATCATTTCTCTATTCTAACTAAAGCTTGTAAATGCTATGTTGAATACTTGGACTCGAACCGCCCACTAAGTGGAACAAATAATTGGGACTCAAATTTTTAGGTAACTCAAAACTTTGGGGTTTGCAGGAGAAGTACCAAAGACTGTTAACTTAATAACTACTCTGACCAAAAGAGGAAAAAAAAAATTAATAAATACTAACGAATTGATATTAGGAAATAGGAACTGTGGTGCGTGTTTAAAATTTTAAACAAATTACAGAGTAAATTTATGGAATTGAAAAATATACATTTTTATTTTAATCTTAACGAGAAAAATACAAGTTAAAAACCATAGAACTTATAGATTCATTTATGTATAATACTATGAAAATTTAATTTTTATACTTTATTTATAAGCTATTTTATAATATCGGTACATAAAAATTAAATCCTAAAATAATAATAAATAAAAAGACAAACATGCCAATATAGAATAGTTACATGCAACCCATTTCATTAATTAACTCATTAATCATACGATTTAGTGGTAAATGTTTTACAGAGTAAAATTT
Organism: Dalbergia cultrata; assembly: GCA_031216105.1. Taxonomy (NCBI): domain Eukaryota; kingdom Viridiplantae; phylum Streptophyta; class Magnoliopsida; order Fabales; family Fabaceae; genus Dalbergia; species Dalbergia cultrata. The sequence continues at coordinate 54,207,376 of CM062352.1, read as the reverse complement.
AATTTATGAAATTAAAATATCTATTTTATTTTTTATATTATTCTTAGAGAATATTTTCATACATTGAATATATAAAATAATTTTATAATATCATCATAGTAATCAGAAGAATTGTCAATATAGTCCTTTTCAAGTAACTCTTCATTATCATGTCAGACAAAAGGGAAAAAAAAAACTCTTCAGTATGGCATGACACTTTATTTTTATGATTTTTATTGGATGATAGAATATAATTATTTTACACTATTGGCATATAAAATTGACATCTTATTCTTAATTTTAATAGGCATATAATTCTTAATTGGCATATAATTATTCTTAATTTTACACTAGACCAAATTGGCTAGTCCGATCGGGAACAGATCATCTGGCTAATCCAGTTAGCCTCAAATAACTGAAGAAGTCAAAATTGGTCAAAAACTTGTCAAAATCGGTCAACACAGGGGAAAATTGTGAAAACCATCGAACCGGACCGATTGGACTCTAGTTCAGAGATTTTATTTATTATTTTTTGTTTCATAACTTAAATACTAATATTTTTTTGTAGTCACAGAGCAAAAATGAAGAAAATGAAATCAAAGAAGGGCACTAACAAAAATTGTTGGATTATCCTTTTTCTCTCTCCGTCATTTGCAGACTGTTCACCATAAACCTCGTTGGTCACCAGTAAATATTATTTTTAAATATTTTTATAACTATATTGTGAGGATGAGACTAGAGAAATTTTATATAGATTATGTTTATTTTTATAAATCTATAAATCTATATATTATATATATATATATATATATATATAAATCTATAAATCTATATATTATATTTGGATTGAATCGGTTGGATCTCTAAATCTTTGAACCAGTATCTTGATCGGTTCGATTTTCTCTTCCTTGATCAATAAGCACATATTGCCCTTTATTTTTGCCTAAAAGAGAGCACAAATTAATTATTAATTTATTTATTTTATAGCATAAAACGATTTTACATTATCAAAAAGTGAAAATTCAAAAACTCTTACATCGATAACACTAGGTAACTCACAATAATTTGGCTTTATTTAATGTTTTTATTGATTGGCAGAAAAGATTATTTTATACTGTTAATTTATGTTAAAAAACTTGTGCATCAGTTTCCGGAAGAATCATTTGAATGAATGGTTTGCAAATAGATGACGTAATATCCGCAGTAGCGCAGCTTTGGAAAATTCGAAGTGATGAATTTCCCGGGTTCGACTCCCGGCTGCGGAATCGGTTTTTTCTTTTAATAATTTTGACAAATCTTTGCAATTTGAAGTTTGTAGAACTGCATCCATAAAAGCGAGTATTGTGCAACTCATAACCCAAAATGGAGAAGAACCAAGAAGCGTTGTTTTAAGTTTATCAGCACTATTTATTTATATGGGCATTAATCGTGAATCAAAAAGCTAAGCAATCATGAATTATACGGGCAAGCCTCGTTGCACAGTGTTCATACTCCACTTTTGGGCGTTTCTAGCTAAAATTCAGAAGAGTGGGCCAGAAGTGCATTTGTCGCATATTTGGACTCAACATATCAATTACATCGTATATAAACAATTCATTTCAATTTTTATTCATTGACAGTATAAATTTTTATTCTATTATTTAATTACATATTATCATATCAATAAAAATATTTAAATGAGATAGGTTGATTAAATGAAAGTATAAAATTAGTGTATAGAAATTAAATTCTATAAATAATAATAGCATGAAGTCAAGAACAGAAAAGTAAAGCATTAGTATGAGTGGAAATAAAAATAACAAAAAATAACACTAGCAAACCTTAAGAAAAGCTGCTAAGTAAGTACAATCCGAAATGGCTCCATTAATGGCAGCCAAATAAAAAACTTAGACGCACATCATCTCTTTATCTTCTGGTTTTCTATCATATCTTTCCATTTATTGCAAAACTATGATGGAAACCATTAGCCTAAACCAAACTAATCAAAAAGTGAATTTTATTTTTCTCTGATAATTGGTTTGTAATTCTTGAAACACTGATCAACATTCTTTTGGACAATATACCAGAAAGAAGCTGGTCCATCAAAAATCAGTCACAAACTCTCATAAAAGAAGGAAAAAACTGCCAAGTGAGGTTGGCACAAATGGTTGTGATCCATGGGGTTGAATTCACGACTCCTTATGATCACGGATTCGATCCTTTCCAATTATTAAATTCTCAATTAGTGGGTAACCCTTTGTATAAAAATCCCCTACCACTTCAGAGGAAAGTCAATGAGTCCTCTAGCATTTTTAATACAAAAAAAGAAGAAGGAAAAACCCAAACAAGAAGAACCATATACAGAGAGAGCATGAAATAAAGAAGGAAAATGATCATCTACCAAGGAGAGAAAAAAAGAAGAAATGTTCTGTTTTTTTTTTCGGTTTTTGGCCTCCCGGGGGAGGGGGGGTGGTATTGTCAAAATGTGCTATGCTTTAATCGGTAGAACTTTGTTTTTGGTCTGATAATTGGTAGAATTTTGAACTTAACAATCTTGACCCAATCGTGTTTTTGTTTTTGGGCCGCAGACACAACAGTCAAATTCAATTATACTAAACCTTTTGTGTTTGTGATAAACCAAACTTTATGTTTCTTTGTACATAGACAAAAACAAAGAAAGAAAATTGGACAATGGGGCTTGTAGGCCCAATCATGTGAGGCCCATTCTCATGCTGAATTGCAATGCCACCCACTCCACTCTCATTTGCACTTGTGGGTAACGTTAGCGAGGAATGATGTATGCACATTTCCACCGTACACTTCCACTATACTAGATCATAAACACTGAGTATTTCATTCGGAAGCACAAAATGGACCGAGGGAATAGAAAAAGCTTCTCTTACTCAGCCTCCCTCCAAAAATCATTTTTTTTTCTCGGTTGTTGTCTCGTTTCTCTCTCTTACTCTGTAACAGGAGAACATTTCATAGTTCGCAGTTTTCGTTCATTGTCAGTCAAAAGGAGAAGGAGGAGAATTAAACTCTGTTGGCAATGCACAAGCATGAAGACTTAACTTTTTTTCATTTGATCTTTTTATGTGTTTATGATTTATGTCCCAAGACATGTACAATTATTTTTTTTAGAATTTTGATAGCAATAAAACAAATTAAGAATGACTCTTTTAGAAGTTTAGAATTGCTGTTATTGTTGGAAACTAGGGTTAGAAAATTGTAAATGCATGTTATGAAAAGTTATGTACCAGTATACAAGTTGTAAATACAGGTTATGAAAAGTTGTACACCAGTATACAAAAGGATGTAAATCATATTCATAAAACATGTAAACCAGTTCTGAAAAATTGTAAATTAATTAAAAACAAATGCTAAATAGGTTCAGGATAAAATATAAAACCATTGTTTTGAAAAATTATAAACTAATAGGCAATAAATCATAAACCAATTAAGGACAAATCTTTTTGTATATAATTTCATATTTTATCTCAAACATGTTTAGTATTTGTCTTTAATTGGTTTGCAATTTTTCAGAACTAATTTATATGTTTTATGAATATGGTTTACAACTTTTTATAACAAACATCTACAATTTTCTAACTTCAATTTCGAATAATAATAACAAATTTAAACTTTTAACAAAGTCCTTCTCAATCTTTTTTGTTGCTAAAATATTCTAAAAAAAATAGTTATACATGTGTTGGGACATAAATCACAAGCACATGAAAAATTAAATAGAATGAGTTAAGCCTCCATGTGTAAGTATTGCTAACAAAACTTGATTCTCCTTCTTCTTCTTTATGTGAGCGATGACGAATGAGAACTATGAACTATGGGAGATTGTTTTATGAGGGAGTGAGAGAGAGAGAAACGAGACAATGAGTGAGAAAGAATGATAGCTTTTGGAGAAAGGGTATGTGAGAAGCTTCTTTTCTTTTTCTCTCTCTATTTTATACTTTCCTTTGAAATACTCATTTTTTATCCTCTAGTATAGTGGAAATATGAAAGTGTACAAATATCATTCCTCACCAACAGCTTGGGTTTTCTAACTAAAGCTTGTAAATGCTCGAAAGAATACTTGGGCTAGAACTTTCCAGAAAGGGGAACAAATGATAAGGGCTCAAATTTTTCAAGTAACTAAAATTTTGGGTTTGATTTAGTGCAATCGAAGTACCAAAGACTCCAACTAGATAAATACTAACGAATTGATATTAGCAACTATGGTATGTGTCTAAATTTTTAAACAAATTACAGAGTAAAATTTATGGAATATAACATATACATTTTTCTTTTAATCTTAATGAGAAAAATATAGGTTAAAAACAATAGACCTTATAAATTCACTTATATATAATACTATGAGAATTTAATTTTGATACTTTATCTATAAGTTGTTTTATAGTATCAATACGTAGAAATTAAACTCCTAAAATAATAATAAAAATGAGCAACATGTTAATTTAGAATAGTTGCAACTTGCAAGTGACCTCCCTGCCAAAAAAAATTCTTGCAAGCAACGCATTTCATTAACTCATTAATCATATGGCTGTATTTGGTATGTGTATAATGGTAAAACATTTTACAGAGTAAAATTTATGAAATTAAATATCTATTTTTGTTTTTATATTATTCTTAGAGAATATTTTCATACGTTGAATATGGAAAGCAATTTTATAATGTCGTCTCATAGATATTAAAATAATTGTCAATATGGTCCTTTTTCAAGTAACTCTTCATTACCACGACCAAAAAAAAAATCTTCATTATGACATGACACCTTGTTTTATGATTTTTTTATTGAATGATAGTATATAATTATTTTATACTATCAGACATCAGTATATACAAAATTAATCTCTTATTCTTAATTGTAAAAATGAGTTAATAAGCACATATACTTATTAATTTATAAACCTTGACAGTATAAAATAATTTTACATTATTAACAAGTAGAAATTCAGAAAGTACTACATCACACTAGGCAACTCACAATAATTTGGGTTTATTTAAAGTTTTTATTGATTGACAGAAAAAATTATTTTAGGAAAATTAAACTTTTGTAGTATATATATGAAAAAAAAAAATCTTGTTGCAAGCACGAGTTTGGGACAAATATATTTGAATGCAGCAGTTTGACAAGACTTCCGCAGTAGCACACCTTTGGAAAATTCTAGTGCTGAATTTCCGGGTTCGATTCCCGGCTGCGGAATCTTTTTTTTTTAACAGTTGAAGAAGAACCAAGAAGGGTTGTTTTAATTTCATCAGCACTATTTCTATGGACACTAATCACGAATTAAAAAGCTTAGCAATCGTTTCATATACAGTGTTCATACTCCATTCTTCATCAAAAGTCTTTGCCCCGCAGATTGCTACCAAAGTCCAAAACCATATTGACCCACAAAAGCGATGATTGCCTATTGTTACATATTCGGGCTCACCGATATGAATTATGTCACATTAACAATACATTTAAATTAACCATATAAACAATATCAAGTACTGGAAGTCATGAAACAGAAATGTACACATTAATATGATTGGAAACAAAAATTTTCTTTTTTAAAAAAAAAAACACACTAGCAAACCTTAAGAAAATATGCTAAGTAAGTACAATTCGAAATGGCTCCATTAATAGCAGCCAAATGAAATATTGATACATACAAACATCTCTTATCTTCTGGTCTTTCTATCATATCTTTCCACTTATTGCAAAACTATGAAGGAAATTGGAAACCATTAGCCTAAACCAACCTACTCGAAAGTGGAAATTTTTGCTTCTTTGATACTTGTAACTTGCAATAAAAATCAACATTCTTATGGACAATATACCAGAAAGAAGCTGGTCCATCAAAAATCAGTCACAAACTCTCATAAAAGAAAGGAAAAACCTAAACAAGAAAGACTATATACAGAGAGAACTTGAAAATTGACATAGAGAGAAAAAAAAAAAATCATCTACCAAAGGGGGAAAAAAGGGGGAAAAAAAAGAGAAAAATTAAGCTCTTATCTGTTATGTAAAGGATTAGGACCAGTGTAGATTCTCCTTTTATCATCACCAAGAACAGATTCACTTCCATCTTCACCTGTATTCTCTCTTGAACCTCCTTTAGCATGAAAAGGACTAAGATTTGATGCATGCCCAGTTCTAAAGCTTTGAAATTTGGTAGCCTCATCATCAGCAAAGGAAGTTTGGAACATGAACAGAACCAAAAGTAGTAAATAGAAACAAGAAGCCAGACTCATCAGCCTCATGGTCTCAAAGCACAGATTATGCATGGAAAAGAACTTATAATATGCTCAGAACTCCATAAAGAACAAAACAAAGCAAGGTCCTTTTTGGATCTAATTCAAAAGGGGGTCACTAAAAAATACCAGGAGAAAAAATAAGGCTTAAGGGATATATGATATGCTAAGGATCTGATGGTAATGACCCTTTTCCTTCCTCTCTTCCTTTTTGGCAAACTTGTATTGGGATTGTGTTATGACATTGGGAGTTTAATGTAATGTAACCTTGGAGTGTGAGCTCTGAAAATGAGGATGGTCAATGAGAGGTGTGGCTTGTGAGTCAATATGCATAGGGGTTGGTGCCTTAAATTTAATGCTAAATAAATATGGCTGCAGGGGTGTGTTTGGATACTGAATTCAGAGCCCCCCTTTTTTTTCACTTGGGAAACAACTGTGGACCAGAGGGAGAGGGTACTGAGAGTAAGAGGGGCCTTTTGTTTTTGCTGCTTGTGTTGGAGTTCAGGTGATGCTGCTCTGAGTTCACTTATATGCATAAATACTTACTGCATGAGAGAGAGTTAGAGCTCTTGAACTTGAATATCATTGTGTATCCATCTAGAAAAATACTATAGCCCGAAAAAATTTGCTGGAATTTAGTTTCCCGAATAATGCATTATGATTATTTATTCTTGAATAAATAAGTGGTTCGTACTGCTTTATTTTATCTGATAATCACAATAATTTCTATAAAAAATTCTGATTATATTTTTCCAGTGTCTCATTGTTGATCCATCTATAGTCATCATGTGATCAAATAAATTGTAACTGTATATTTATATTATTTTGTTTAGACTACTATATTAATCACAATTCTGCACAAAAATTGTGTGCACTCGTGCAGTCTTGTGTTAGAAAAAAAAAAAGTAATCTCACTCAAACTTGAAAATTTAATGAACAAATTGAATTGCTTAATCATGTCAGATTGTGATTATAACACAACAGTGTAAATAACCTTACTTTTGTTGTTATAGCAATTCATGACTATGGATTGGACAAAAGAGGAAATGTCATTTAATTTTGTATTCTCAACCCGCTTGAATTATGAGTATCTGTCTCGGTGTGATTTAGCCCCATCTGTCTTAAGCTATAAAAAGAAAAGTTCATGTGTGGAGGGCAATCCCCAAATTCAAAATGCCAAACAATCCCTTGAAAAATTGAAGCAATTAGCTAGATGAGATTCTGGTGGAGACAATAGAAGGTTTTGGTCAACAGCTCCACAGGATTTTAGGATTTGAAATATTTTTTGTTCATTGTGGAAATCAAGTAATACTATAATAGAAATGAGGATTTGGTTTGTGCAGATTTCATTTTTATTTGTTCTTTGGTTATTCTTTTGTTGTTGGTATGTCAATCTCACATATTAATTAGTCTTACTATAGCATATTGTTCAATTCCTAAGTGACAAGATCACTGTACATTTATCAAACAAAATATATTGCTTTTCTGTCGGGATTCAAGCTTTGATTAGTGAAAGAAAATAATTTGGTCAAACACGAGAGGGTTTGACAAATGAGCCATGAATATGTAGACAATGATGAGTACATGAATCTTTTTCTTACAAGGAATGATGTTGTCTTCATCCACTTTACACAAGTGAAAAAGCTTATGGCTTTTTGGTGTTGAGCAACTTTTTATTTGTTTTAGCTCCTCTCGTGGAGGACCCTTTAGCTTTATGACAAGGAAAAACTTGGCAGAACATACTAAAAAATCTACTTTTGTATATTACACGCTTTTCCTACACACACCTATCTTCTATTTTACTTGAATTTGATGCCATGGTTTTTATAACAAGTATATTTTTCACAAGGACTCAAGCATGGATTTTTGAAACCACTCTATTGGAAAAGTGGGAATTGATGAACTAGCTAAGCAGGTCATTTCCTTCCCTTCCCAAAAAACACACATATTTTTGTGAATCTGATCCAAAAGGGAGCCACTAAGAATACATCATCTACCCTCCATTTGTACAACATTTCATAAACAAAACTTTGTACTGTTTAACATTATCCATCCAATATATTGAATAATTTTCCGGCTTTGTTACACAATGACAATTGTATGCAGTGGGCACATATATGGATTCTGTTTTAGTTATTTTAAAGTAGGTGCAATCCTTAAACCCAAATGGAGGTGTAGTATATGTGTGCATTTGATTACCTTTACTCTTTTTCGCAGTGCTAGTTTGCAGTATGTCTCCTTGTGTGATTATGTTCTTGCTACGAGCATGTGCCAACACTGAAAGGAGGATGCATCCTTCTACATATAATGCAAAAACTTATAATAAAAAACAAAGTCCCCATATTAAAGACCCGTAAATGCCATCATGCAAATTTGTTTCCCTTCTTCAAATCTTCAACTCTTGCCATGCATATTGTTAAACCGATTATCTGTATAACACTCACAAAACTTAATTATGGCATCATCGAAGAGAAACCATCATAATTGAAGGGCACCCCACCACTCTCAAAGTTGAGGTTGAGAAAGGGAGCTAAGTGATCATTGTTCTGAGGGTGTTAAATAGCTTTGAGCCTTTGACTGAGCATATTTATCAAAGAAAAAGAATCAGGCAAATTTCCTTGAGTACATAAGGCTTATCATTAAGGCAAGGAAAATAAATTGGTGCACAAGCAAAAGCACATGATTAATGTCTCTTTTCTTACTTTGCTGTTTGCTTTTGGTTCCCTTTTTTATTAACTGGTCAAAGTCATGGCTCTCCCAAGCATCATTGGGATCTCAAATGCTTCGACTCAAAAGCTGGCATGGCATGGTTTCTTAGTTCTATTAGAAATGGAACCTATAATGAGATTATCTCAAGCTTCAGTTAAATTTGTGAAATAATAATTAGGCACACATGGGGCCCTGTTATTTTTTAGGTGATCCAGTTGTTGTAGCTGTGATTGAATAGTCATGGTACTATTTAATAATTGTGCACAGTGAGTTCAAGTTCAAGTTGCCACAACACATTGAAACTTTTATGTATCAAATTCATGTGCATTAACTTTAGCATTTTGTGAACAATTTAGTGAGAAAAGAAAGGTTGTTTAGGTATAGTAGTGAGATAACTAAATACCAGACATAATACAAAATTCCCCTAAACTGAAAGATAAATTAACTGGGCGTATTAGGGTCTATTTTATTTTTGGACACTTCAAAAATTTTTTGCACCCGAAAAAAATATTTCAACTGAAAATAAAATGTGCAGAAATTGAAGTTGTTTGCCTTTCCACACGTGCTCAGCAAAACTTTCATTCTCATACAGGAAAAGCTACTTTTAAGGTGTGTTCAACGTAGGATAAAATTAGAGTAAAAATTTTTCATGGATGAATTTTATATATGTAATTTTATACTATGAGTTTATTCATAAAATTTTTCACATCCTAACCACACATATAAAAAAAGCAAATAGAATGTGAAAATAGATAAAATGTTCTTTTTCATTTTTATCTTATCAAAATGAGATTAACGTTTATCACAATATATATCCCTTATGATTTCCTCCCACTTATCTCATTATTTCATTTTCACTCGTTTTTTTTTTATTTTTGACATCAAAAGTGATTTTACTTTATTCCATCTAAACAAAAGCAATTCTTTTAAACTTACTTCTCAAATGTTATTTCCAAGACACAAATTCTCAACTTCAATTCTTGTTAATGTTTTCAAATGCTGGCAAATAAGAGAAACTTCCCAGCATGGATAACACAGTAAGGAAGCAGTCCGCAGTAGCACACACCTTGGCTAATTCAAATGATGAATTTCCGGGTTCGAATCCCGGCTGCGGAAATGCATTTTGGCAATGCGAGTAATTTTAGTTTGTCTTGGGAATTTTAATTCTAATTTTATTTTGTCGTTTCGTGGGTAAAACTAGAGTCAGCCAGTTAGGAATAGTGTAAAATATTCTACACAAGTGATAGTGTGACACCTATTACAACGAAGGCAAACTTCAAATGTGCACCTTGCACTCGCTGTTGCCAAATTAAATGCATTATTTCCATTATAACAGATGAAATCGGTTTAAGATTGTTTGTTTCCGTTACCAACACAAATTTTTATTCGACTAATTTATTCCACTATGTGCTTGCCAAAACCTCATTTCAAGTAGTAAAAATATAATGTTGCTTCTCATTTTTATCTTATCAAAATGAGATTTGCTTTTATGATAATTAGAGGTGTCAAATTAGTTAGTCCACTCCTATTTGACTTTAACCTATAAAAAGTCCACATGATAAAAAAACCTACAACTATAAAAAGTTCATAGGGCTACCAAAAGCTCATATAGATTTTGTGGACCAGAGCCAACTTACTTATAAAAATTTTAAATTTTGTTAACTCTTTAAATGAGTTGGTCCATGGATTGGCTCACTTATAGGCTAGCCTTTGCCCACCTATAAGTTAACCTTATTTCATCTGGGTTAGTCCACATGAAAAAGTTTCAATTTTTTTATTTTTTATTTTTATCAACATTCCATACCAAATCACAAAAAATAATAAAACTCTAAATGACTTGCAACTTTTTTTTCTTTTATCAATGAAGATTTTCGGTCAAAGTTGAAGATTAATGATCAGTCTAAATTCTTTCAACTTCAATTCTTCTAAAAGTAATTTTTTTCAAAAATAATTCTGCTAAAAAGTTCCACTAAAAAAATTTAAAAATCTACTAAAATACTACAAAAAAAGAGGTAAATTGTGGCGGTAATTTTGGTAAATTGCAGCGGTTATAACCGCCATTTTTCACCGAAAATGGCGGTTTGACGAACCACTGCATTTACCAATGCCATTCGGTAAATTACGGCGGTTTTTGCCATTCGGTAAATTACGGCGGTTCTAAAAAAACCACCGCAATCAACATGTATAACCGCCCTAATTCACGTGAATTGTAGCAGTTTAATTATGGCGGTTTGAAACCGCCGTAATTTTTGGCAATGTTTTAAAAAAAATTACTCATGGAAATTACTCATGGCGGTTTGAAACCGCCACAATTTGCGGCAAAATATTTTAAAAAAATTTGAAACTATTTATTACAACAATTTTAAACCACCATAATTGCAACACCAATTTTCAAAAAAAAAAAAAAGAACAAACAAAAGAATGATAAGTTATAATAAACATGCTACAAAACCAATATATAAATAGCTACAAAATCTTTCGTGTTTACATCATTCCAAAGTTCCAAAATTAAGTACCTATCAAAGTTACATAATAGACTTGAGCACTCTACACTCATAGTAGCAATCAAACAACCTCCCATGCATAATCACAATATTTTAAAAAGTTGCAAAGGGAAGTCCCTTTGCTTTTTTAATTGGCTTGTTTAAGTCCCAGACCACTAGAAAAGCAAAACAGGAAAAAATAAATCTATTACTCCAATAAACAATACAACACTGAGAATAAAGCATCAAAGTTGCATTTAATCCCTTCCTCACCAGTAGTCCCATTATAAGAAGTCGATGCCAGTATGTGTTGGACTTTACTATTCCAAGATAAGAATGAAATTTCCCCCTGGGAAGCATAGCCACTACCCTGCACAATGATCACATACATCAAATTAGACATCATGTAAAATTTAGTAAATTATAAAGACAGATATTTGAAGGTAAAGAACAAATTAATCCATTAGGGAAAGGATATCTGACCTTGAGTGATGGAAAACTATAAGGCTCTGATGGATTGGCCAAGTCCCATATATAAATGTCACCATCGTCAGCCCCAGATCCAAGAAGATTTGGTGTAATGGCATTAAACTCAAGACCACGAACCTGAAATATAAAAATGTCAAAGATAAGACTTCATGTAACCAAACAATGGAGTCGATGGAGAACAATGAATAATTTAAACTTAGCAGGTAGACTTATAAAAGGCAAGAAAAACTTACAGGTCCTTTATGCTTCCCACTGTGTCCAACAAGAGCATTTTCATTTGTCTCTGAACTGAGAAAATTTATCAAGAAAAAAAAACCCATTGGAAAAGGTAAAGAAAAAAATGTATACGATACTAAAAACATCACTAAATTAATCAAGCTGAGAAACCCAAATATTTGGAACTACTAGATAGTTATAAATAATTTTAACCAGCCCAAAGGAAAACTTCAAGCTAACATTAATGCTACATTTGTCTACACCAACAGCAACTACTGTCTTTATCTATTTTAATGACGATCAATCAATAGCATTTTCAATTCAAATGGAGCTTGAATGCTTTATTTTGAGTTAGCATCATATTGGATATATGTTATTGCCTCAGCTCACAAAATAAACTTTGAAGATTTTTGGAAGCAAGTGTGCAAATTTCAAGACTAAATCATCATCCACATTTCTTCCCTCACATTTTTCTTACACCAAAAGAAGACCAATACACTCACTCACTGACTGGGGGGTTTTGACGGACAGTTGACATGACACTGCACAATCGTAACACTTCAAAAGAAAATATAATGAACAGCGATAAAAGCACTAGAAAGGATTACGAAGGAGAGTAACCCATTATTTATCCGTCTAACTAAGCAGGTGAGCAACTCTCTTTGAGCTGACGCATTCCTTGTCCCCTGATGTTTTAGGAGGATACGTTATCCTCCTGCTTATTCGCTCTTTTGTTTCTTCCAAACTGAATCTTATTTTCTCCAATTAAATAGAAACTAAAAGGAAATGTAAATTATACACCTCAGCAGCACAATAAATTCCCTCATATTAACCAAAATTCCTACTCCAACCAAAAACATGAAATCATAAGCACTGTAAGAAAATTGTAAGTACACTATATTAAAATAAAAAATGACGAAATCTGATCATAATTTGATTTGCGTAAAGATCATAGCATCCAATAAATATTTCTGCTACTAACTCAATTCACAATCCTTGAAAGCCATTCATGAATCCAAATTCCAAATCACCTAATCTAACCACATTTCTAAGGACGCGCCCTAACCACACGAAAACTCAAATCACCACCGAAACACATTCCATTTTCCAAGAGTCAGAGACACACAAAAAAATCAACAATCGCACAATAGCAGAAGAGAGGTGCAGTTACCGGATCAGAGTGAGAGGATTCCAGATATCGATGTTCCCGACGACGAGTCCACCAGCGATGAGTCCGAGCGCGAATCCATCGGAGGTGTAACCGTTCTTCCCCCACGAGAGGCAGTTGAAGCGCTCCGAGCTAGGGTACTCCGCAACGAGAGGGAGTTCTGATTCGTCGGACTGGTGAGCGAAGGACCTTGGAAGTGACGAGATGATGAAATGTCAGAGTAAGGGATGATAAACTCAAAGTTCGCAACAACTCTTCTCTATGGCTCCGGATGCGACAGAAGCACGAAGCAGAGGCGGCACGGAGTAGGGCTAGCGATGTCACGGAGCAGGGGCGGCGGCATCACGGACGGCGAACGACGTACAACGAACTGATAGCCGGCAGCGCCTTTGGGAGAAAGGGGAAAAGTGTGAAGGGAAAGTCAGAGTGGGGTTTGACACTTGAGAGAAGACAACATCTCTCATGCCCTTTTGTTTTATGATTTTTAGTTTTTTTCAAAGGCTGAAATGGCAACCGCCATTATACCCCTTTCAACCGCCCTTTTTTAACTAAAATAGTGGCGGTTAACAAAACCGCCTTATTTTGCGTATATTATGGCGGTTCCAAAGAACCGCCCTAATTTACCTGCCACAATTTATCAATTTTTTTGTAGTGAAATTTTAATGAGACATAACCAGCTTATACTTGATGTAAATTATATTATCACACACAACCTTACATTAAATTTGGTATATTTAATAAATTCACACCAATCAAAAACAATATTTTCTTGCTTTTGTGGTTGGCTCACAATTAGTACTATCAATTTTGACAAAATCACTTTCCAAATAAAATTACTAAACATAAATAACCTTATTTTAGAATCAGTTTTAACTAAATGAAAGGTGTGTTTGATTTAGATTTTGAAAAAAGTGATTACGAAAGCTAAATTTTATATATAATTAAAAAAAATTAAAACTATTTTTTTTTCAAAAACTAATAATTTTAGCTTCTACAAAAAAGCTAAAAATTATTTTTTAAAAATTATTTAAGTTTATGAAAAGTAAATTTTCTTTTAGTGAAAAAAGTGATTATTTACTAAAATAATTATAAACAAATGCACCCCAATTCTTTGGAATCAATTTTATTAAAATTAATTCTATAAACGCAAAATCAAACACATTATGTCTGTCAGAATTTTTCCCATCATTGGAGCAAATCTTCATGATGAGTCGCAAATCAACAATGCCACCCAATTGTGTTTTGCACCAAAAGTTAATAAAATGAAACCAAGACCAGCTATGTTGTTGTTGTTGTTGTTTTTTTTTCATTTTCTATTTTTGGTCAACACTCAACACCAGCTATGTTTTCAAAAGCTTGCAAAAAGAGAGTGGGAACAAGATATATTTATGTGACTCAAATTCTGGGCCTGATAGTTGGAGAAGACGTGCATTGAAGGCTCATGAACATTCCAAGATGGGCTTTAAATCTCCTTTTGGAAGGATGAAACTCAACAGCAGTTTGGTCTGCACTCCGCAGTGGCAAATACTTTGGAAATCTCCAGGTTCGAATCCTGGCTGCGGAAACATGTTTTAGAAATGAAAATATTTTAGTTCTCTTGGGAATTTTAATTTTATTTGTCCTTTCATGGGTTAAACTAGAGTCATGAAATAGTATAAATATTCTACACAAATTAACGGTACGGATTTTTACGTATAGAGATTAGCTATTATGTAAAAAAATGAAAGCTACAAAATGGGTGCGAAAGTGACCTGACTAGGTAAAAATTCAAGCAAGTGCAGAAATCAAATGAGAAAGTGTAGCCTTTGATGTGTGTTTCAGACCAAAGTTCACAAAGTATTTTAGTGTATGCTAAATGTGTTTGAGATTTAGGTAAGTAAGCTTATAAGGAAAGGTGGTGTGGAAAAGCAATGTAACATGAACCTCTTGGGGTGGCTTGGTCGATGCATAGTGATGCCAAGCTCATGGGGAATGTGATGAATAGTGTAGAAGATCCTTGCTTATCATGCAAAGATGTCCCCCTCCCATAGATTCCTCCTAGTGCCTAGTTTCCTTTTTACCTTTTAGTTAGATTTAACTTATCTCACTTACATTTTCCTCTTGCTAATTAGGGTAACGTGTTGGGGTAGCTATTTGTGGATCTCTAGATTTTGTACAAATGAGATGTAAAGATGACTTTATAAAGTGACAAAGTTAGACTTTTCGTGATGTGGGCTAAATGAGACTGCAGCTTTTGGCTACGGTTGAAGGGCTCCCATATTTTGGTTGTTATGGAACAATATGTATGTGTGATCTGGTTTGTTACCAAAATGGTTCCCTCCTTGGTGTGGGCTACTCTCTCCCCCATCTCAAACACGACATCCTTGCACGGCAGGCTGAAAGAGACCTCCTCACCTTCTCCATGGGGCACCCCTCATGCAAGCGCAATATTATTGGACAGGGGTTACACCATCAAAATCTATCAAGTCATATGAAAGATGGTTTCCTTGAGCCCTAACTTCAATCTATATAGTATTTCCCTTGTTGGGCTTCATCCACATACCCATTAACCCTATGGGTTTAACCTAGGCCCTGCATAGGTCCGAACTAATATTAAATCTAGTTTATTATAGTTCTAAATTGGTTCCAAAAAAAGGACTAGGAACAATTTATGTAATATTAAGAATAATCCTTATGAATATTAAATTTTCAAAGAAAATAGATATCTTGATCACTATATTCTAAAATCATTAAATCTTTTAGCAAATTAGTTTGAAACTTAAATATGAATGATTAACTGGTTCTAGTAGCCTGGTAAATAATTCATTGGAATAAGATCTCGAATTAAATACTTGTTTATTGAAAAAACTATGAACTCGAACTATATTAATTAGTTTTTATTATTGGTGTTCATACAACAATATCAACAACTAAAACTCATCTCCCTAGATGGGTTCGTGGTTATCAGATGAAATGATGCCATTTAATTATTGGTGCTCATATAATAGGAAGAAAAAAAATCCTTAACCAATATAAAAAACTTCAAATATTCCAATATATCTTTTCTCTCCGGGGTTAAACTGGCGATGTGTGGTATAAACATTCTACCAAACAAGCCTGTGATGCCTGTTACAAAAAGTATAGTTAGGAATGAAAAAGGCTAGCTTCAAATGTGCGGCATGCTCTGCATCCAAAAAACAAGAAAGGTGCAGCATACCGCATACAATTGGGAAATTAAATTCACCATATGATTACTTCTTCTTTCTCAAATAATCAAAGTATGTGACCATTTTTGTCGTCTTCTATAGTATGCAGAAAAAAGGAACATGAAAATGTAGGTAATGATATGTCATTCTGCCTAAAGCATACACATATAAAATTGTTATGCTAACAGACACTATACTTAGTTAAAGTAGATAGAATTTAGGTTTTTTGTTTTCATCTTATCAAGATAAGATTTACTTTTACAATAATACTCACTATTATTTTATTTTTTATATACATAATTATTTTCTTTCACTTATCTCGTTAATTTACTTTCGCTCCATTTTTTTAAATTTTATTATCAAAACTAATATTATTTCATTGAAATAAAAGCAATTCTTTTGAACTTATTTATGAAATATTATTTCCAAACATAAATTAAATTTTTCAACTTCAACATTTTTTCAAAAATAATACTACTAAAATTTAAACCAAAACGACCTTACACTTAACATGCAAAGTATATTATCTTACATGTTTCATAAATTTTAATCAAATCTCAATCGGTTAAAAATATTACTTTGATAGTGTATGCCTATGAGAATCATTGGAGCATATCTTCCCATGGAGTCACAAACCAATAATAATACCACCGAACCTTAAGGTTATGTTTGGTTTGAGTGTGAAAATTGAGGTAAATTATTCATGATTAAGTTCTGTTAATAAATTTACACATAAAGTCTAATTATGGAAAATTTATCTTATTTTCACCCTCCAACCAAATATGAGCTAAAGATATGTTTGGTTGGAAAGAAAAAATAAGAGAAATTTTTTCATGATTAAACTTTATATATAATTTTACACACATAACTAAATTACAAAAAAATTACCCTCATTTTTATCCTCCAATCAAACATAGCCTAAGGCTGGTTGGGTGGCATTATTGAATTGCGACCCAACATGAAGGTGTGCTCTAATGAAATGAAACCAAGACCAGCTGTTTTCAAGTGCTTGCAAATAAGAGCATTCTCCATGCGTGTGGAGCAATTTACAGAGGGGACCTCAGATTTTTCAGGTGATCCAAGTTCTGGGCTTGATTTATTGCATGCTAGAGAAGACGTGTGTAAAGGCCCATGAACAATCATAAGACATTTATATTCTAACTAAGTAAAGTTTTGCAAAGAGATTACACAATCAACAACGGCGTCCGCAGTAGCACACACCTTGGGAATTTCCGGGTTCGACTCCCGGCTGCGGTAATGCGTTTTGAAAATTGCAAATAATTTAGTTAGTTCTCTTGGGAATTCTAATTTTATTTGTCATTTCATGGGATGAATACGTAAAATAAACTAGAGTCAAGAATAGAATAAACATTTTACACAAATGGTAGTGTGATGAATGTTACAAAGAAAAGATGAAACTTGGGGTCGATTTAAGCTTTGTTTATATAAATCTGAATTCTGCAGAATAGAAACCCTTGCATTTCCAACTCGAATGAAATTAGCAACACAAATTATGGATTTAAACTAGTCATGTGCATTATATACTAAAAGGGAGGGTAGGGCCAAGAATTTCATCTTGATCCATCTATTGGTCCCAATTATATATAGGAGAGATTTAGATTTAGATGCTTTTGTATTTATAAAGTGTAGGATCAATCTAATCAAAACATAACATACACCATAATCATTCAAACCCTTGAATTAATTATCAAAAGTTAATTAATAATTTTTAA
Source organism: Dalbergia cultrata (assembly GCA_031216105.1). NCBI lineage: Eukaryota > Viridiplantae > Streptophyta > Magnoliopsida > Fabales > Fabaceae > Dalbergia > Dalbergia cultrata. The sequence continues at coordinate 54,189,183 of CM062352.1, read as the reverse complement.
GCAACTCTCAGTCTATGAAAAAATCACTTCAAGAATATACTAAAATTTTTCCATTGATTGGGGGCACATCCTTATGTCATGTTGAATTGCAGTGCCACCCAATTGCCTTTGAACCTGAGGGAAACAAATTGAAATGAGCACCAGCTTAGTTTTCAAAAGCTGGCAAATTGGAGAAACTTCCAAGCATGGTGGACAGTTTATGTGGGTTCAGATTTTCCTGGGGTGGGTAACTCAAATATTGTGTTTGATTTTTTGGAAGTTAGACAAGAGCTGTATAAAAAGGGTAAATTACATTGACCTTTCCTAAAATTTAGTGAAATTCACCCCCGACTCCCCTCTATTGGTCCAAGTGACACTAAGCCCTCGGGATACACTGTTCATTGTGTGACGGAGTGGAGGTCAGTGTAATGACTTTATAAATTCAAAGAAAGTCGGTGTAATGATTTCATAAATTTAGAGTTAAGCAAATTTTACAAATTCAAATGAGACAGTGATAAGAGGCATTTATGCCACTTATCTTACTTCTAATTCTTAGCTTTTTACATGAGTTTTTCTAAGTTATTGATGTGATTAATTAGATATTTGATTTATTCCTCATTGTGTACTTTTGATAGAACTATTGGCTTTTGCATTGATTTTGGGAATAATTTGTAATTACAAGTCACATTGCTTTAACTTGTCTCTTTGAGTATGGTTTTATGCACAGGAGCTTTGGATCAAGTGCAAAATGTCAAGAACAAGGGATCGGATTGAGACAAAAAAGGATGTTTTGGAAAGCTCAAGAAGTCTTCTATAACTTTTGTGTTTAGCTCAAAACCTAGTTCTAAGAGCATCTTGGTGAAAATCAAGTTGCAAGATTAAAGGTTGCTAATGTTCTGATTCTGTCCAACTTGACCTCCAGTCAGTATTTTTACAATATCTGGAGCTACAGATCTCCGATTGAGGTGATTGTGGTGGCGTTGAAAAGCTTATTTAAAGGGATACAATCATTATTTCTGGTGTCCAGGGCAAATCCTATTCTATCTACCACTGCAGCGCTAAGAGTCAGTATTTTTACAATATCTGGAGCTACAGATCTCCGATTGAGGTGATTTTGGTGGCGTTGGAAAGCTTATTCAAAGGGATACAATAATTATTTCTGGTGTCGAGGGCAAATTCTATTCTATCTACCGCTGCAGAGCTATTTAACGCTGCAGCGCTCAACAACACTCGGAAAATTAATTGTTATTAGCATTGGTTACTGGTGAGCGCCGTAGCGCTCTTAGCGCTGCAGCGCTCGTGCGATGACGCTGAAGACCTTATTTTATTGTTTTTGGGCCCACTTTGGCTTATTTTTAGAAGACAGTATATATAGGAATGTTACAGACTTTTACCCTAGTTTTTAGAGTTTTTTAGTTTTGAGTTTTGGAGTTTCAGTTTGGAGAACTCTCTCTCTCTCTCTCTCTCTACATCTCTCTCCATCTTCTCTCTACATCTTCTTCTTCTCTATTCTTCTTTCTCTTAGGATTTCATTAGTGAAGGTGATTTGTCTTGGAGATCATGGCGATGATCATTGCTATTATTTCCAGGTTCTTTTATCTTTATTGTTGTAATCCTCCAGAGATGGAGGAGTAGATTTCTTTACTAGTGTAAGGGTTTCCAGATGGATTGGGATGATGTTTGAGACCTCTTTTGATATTAAATACATTGGTTTTCTTAATGTTCTGCAGTTTCTATTCCTATAATTATTGTGGTGATTGCTATAATCTTTATTGGGATAACTAAATTGGCGATCGTCGTTTAGGAAAACCCTTTGGGTATAAATTGATAGATCTATTGGTTTATGTTTGAGGGAAAACATTAGAATTAACTTCCGATTGACAATTAGGCTATAGCAATTGATTTATTAAATTGATGTGATTTCTAAATAAATTGGTGATTGTCGTTTATTAGTTATTTGCATTGATTAAATTCTAGAGGTCGATTGATCACTAGTAGAATTGCCAGTAATTTGTCACTAATAGCCACCAATGGGTTTAATATTTGGTCAATGATAATTAATTTCCAATCCTAGGAATACCTTGCACTAGTACTTCCTTTATTGTTGCTGTTACCTTGTTGCTATTATCTTTTAATTTAAATTGCTTTAATCTTAATTCTCCAAACCCCTAATTTCTAATTGAATAGCAATACTTCCTTGTGAGACGACCTGAGTTGTGCCCTTTACTACATTTTTTGTGCAACTTAGCACTTTTATAAATTTTAATTTGTTGTGAGTCGCGACAGCTCGCATCAGACAGTTTGCATTTCACCAAATCTTAAGTGAGATTAGTGTGATTTACCTATAAAAAATAGGTGTGCTTCGATATTGTGTTTGATGTACCATATCAATGTTTTTACCCGATATTTTGTACTAGGCATAGGTTTTTATTTTTTAATCAATAAAACTTTTTGATACAAAAATAAATAAAAAGGTAGACCTACTGAATATAATATTTGTCAACCCCTTTGGGAAAACACATTTTATGAACAAATAGCATAACATCTGCCGTAGTACTTTGGGAGATTCTAAGGTTGAATTTAATTTTTGGTTCGATCCTAACTGTGTAAAATCTTTTAGTCTTGTCTGTGAAATTCATTGCACCAAAGGCAGAGAAAAGAGAAACAAAGAGAGAGTCCCAAAATTATTAAAAAAAAAAAAGAAAACGTACAATGAACCACAAGACCCAATGTATCTAATCTTGTTTATGTAACTCAAACTTATTTTTGAGCATGGGGAAGGACTATTGCCACTCTCATTGTATTAAATTTTTATTTACTTTCACCAAAATACCCTTCTTCTTTCTTATTTACATAAATAATGAATATAAAGTATTTATTAGTCACAATGATATTTCCTCTATCTTGGAGTTGTTGATTTATCGAAAAAAATTAACACTTATTATTGCTAATTTAATTTAATTAATTCAAAATTTTAATATATATCCCTTTTATTAACTTTTTATATAATCAATATATATTATGCATATCATATCTAGTACAAACATTGGTGACGATAACATTGCTGCTGAGGTTACGAGAACTACCGCAAAGGTGTTGCCTATTTTGTGAGATAAAAGCCACACGACTAGTCGACTAGGCATGGTTTATCAAAGAGTGTAAGCTCTTAGTTTTGGTTTTCCTTTTTTTTAATCACTAAAAAGAAAATTTCGCATATTTAATATAATCACTTTTGTTTATTGAGTTTTTTCAAAAAATATATTAAAATAATATATATTTAAACAATATATATAGCTATGCATATTTTAAAAAATACAAGTTAATAATAATAATAATAATAATAAAATTAGAATAAAAATTTTCATGGATAAAATCCATATGTAATTTTATACTATGAGTTCATTCATAAAAATTTTCACGTCATTTTCATGTCCTAACCAAACATATCAAAAAGGCAAATAGAATGTGAAAATAGATAGAATGTTATTTTTCATTTTTATCTTATCAAAATGAGATTAACATTTGTCACAATATATATATCCGTTATGATTTCCTTCCACTTATCTCATTATTTCATTTTCACTCATTTTAATTTTTGACATCAAAAGTGATTTTACTTTATTCCATCTAAACAAAAGCAATTCTTTTAAACTTGATTATCAAATATTATTCTCAACTTCAATTGCTGTTAATGTTTTCAAACGCTGACAGATAAGAGAAACTTCCCGGCATGGATAACACAACAAGGAAGGAGTCCGCAGTAGCACGCACCTTGGCTAATTCAAATGATGAATTTCCGGGTTCGAATCCCGGCTGCGGAAGTGCATTTTGGGCAGTGCGAGTAATTTTAGCTATCTTGGAAATTTTAATTCTAATTTAATTTTGTCGTTTCGTGGGTTAAACTAGAGTAAGCCAGTTAGGGATAGTGTAAAATATTCTACACAAGTGATAGTGTGACACCCATTACAAAGAAGGCAAACTTCAGATGTGCACCTTGCACTCGCTATTGCCAAATTAAATGCATTATTTCCATTATAACAGATGAAATCCGTTTAAGATTGTTTATTTCCATTACCAACACAAATTTTTATTCGACTAATTTATTCCACTATGCGCTTGCCAAAACTTCATTTCAAGTAGTACAAATAGAATGTTACTTCTCATTTTTATCTTATCAAAATGAGATTTATTTTTATGATAATTAGAAGTGTCAAATTGGCTAATCCACTCCTATTTGATATTGGCCTATAAAAAATCCACAAGAACAAAAAATCTACAACTGCAAAAAGTTCATAGGACCATCAAAAGCCCATGTGGATTTTGTGGATTAGAGCCAACTCACTTATGAAAATTTTAAATTTTATTAACTCTTTAAATGAGCTGGTTCATAGATTGGCCCACTTATAAGTTAGCCTTTGTCCACCTATAAGTTAACCTTATTTCACATGGGTTGGCTCACATGAAAAAATTTCAATTTTTTTTATTTTTATCAATATGTCATACCAAATCACAAAAAATAATAAAACTCTAAATGACTTGCAACTTTTTTTTCTTTTATCAATGAAGATTTTCAGTCAAATTTGAAGATTAATGATCAATCAAAATTCTTTCAACTTCAATTCTTCTAAAAGTAATTTTTTTCAAAAATAATTATGCTAAAAGTTCCACTAAAAAAAATAAAAAATCTACTAAAAGTTTAATGAGACATAACCAGTTTATACTTGATGTAGATTATATTATCACACACAACCTTAAATTAAATTTGGTATATTTAATCAATTCACACTAGTCAAAAACAATATTTTCTTGCTTTTGTGGTTGGTTCACAATTAGTACTATCAGTTTTGACAAAATCACTTTCCAAATAAAACTACTAAACATAAATAACCTTATTTTAGAATCAGTTTTAACTAATGAAAGATGTGTTTATTTTAGATTTTGAAAAAAAGTTATTACGAAAGTTAAATTTTATATATAACTAAAAAAAATAAAAACTTATTTTTTTCAAAAACTACTAATTTTAGCATCTACCAAAAGGTGAAAATTATTATTTTTTAAATCTCAATTATTTTTTAAAATTGTCCAAATTTATGAAAAGTGATTTTTTAGTGAAAAAATGATTATTTACTAAAATAATCACAAATAAATGCACCACAATTCTTTGGAATCAATTTTATCAAAATCAATTCTATAAATGCAAAATCAAACACGTTATGTCTATGAGAATTTTTCCCATCATTGGAGCAAATCTTCATGATGAGTCGCAAATCAACAATGCCACCCAATTGTGTTTTGCACCAAAAGGTAATAAAATGAAACCAAGACCAGCTATGTTGTTTATTTTTGGTCAACACTCAACACCAGCTATGCTTTCAAACGCTTGCAAATAAGAGAGCGGGAACAAAGACATATTTATGTGACTCAAATTCTGGGCCTGATAGGTGGAGAAGACGTGCCCTAAAGGCCCATGGACCATCCAAAGTGGGTTTTAAATCTTCTTTTGGAAAGATGTAGCTCAACAGCAGTTTGGTCTGCACTCCACACTAGCAAATACTTTGGAAATCTCCAGGTTCGAATCCTGGCTGCGGAAACATGTTTTGGAAATGAAAATATTTTAGTTCTCTTGGGAATTTTAATTTTATTTGTCCTTTTATGGGTTAAACTAGAGTCATGAAATAGTATAAATATTCTACACAAATTAACTGCACGGATTTTGACTTACTGAGATTAGCTATCATGTAAGAAATGAAAGCTACAAAATGGGTGCGAAAGTGACCTGACCAGGTAAAAATTCAAGCAAGTGCAGGAATCAAATGAGGAAGTGCAGCCTTTGATGTGTGTTTAGACCAAAGTTCACAAAGTATTTTAGTGTATGCTAAATGTGTTTTAGATTTAGGTAAGTAAGCTTATAAGGAAAGGTGGTGTGGAAAAGCAATGTAACATGATCCTCTTGGGGTGGCTTGGTCGATGAATAGTGATGCCAGGCTTATGGGGAATGTGATGAATAGTGTAGAAGATTCTTGCTTATCAGGCCAAAGATGTCTCCCTCCCCTAGATTCCTCCTAGTGCCTAGTTTCCTTTTTACCTTTCAGTTAGATTTAACTCATCTCACTCACATTTTCCTCCTGCTGATGAGGGTACTGTGTTAGGGTAGCTATTTGTGGGTCTCTAGGTACTGTACAAATGAGACATAAAGATGACTTTACAAAGTGACAGAGTTGTACTTTTCGTGATGTGGGTTAAATGAGACTCTAGCTTTGGACTACGGTTGAAGGGCTCCCATATTTCGGTTGTTATAGGACAATGTGTATGTGTGATCTGGTTTGTTATCGGAAATGGTTCCACCCTTGGTGTGGGCTACTCTCTCTTTCTCGCCCTTTTCAAGCACGACATCCTCGCATGGGAGGCTGAAAAGGACTTCCTCACCTTCTCCATGGGGCACCCCTTGTGCAACCCAATATCATTGGACAGGGGTTGCACCACCCAACCCCATCAAATCATATGAAAGATAGTTTCCTTGAGCCCTAACCTCAATCTATATAGTATTTCCCTTGTTGGGCTTCATCCACATACCCATTAATCCTATGGGTTCAGCCTAGGGCCTGCATAGGTCTGAACCAACATTAAATCCAGTTTATTATAATTCTAAATTGGTTCCACAAAAAGGACTAGGAACAATTTGTGTAATATTAAGAATTATTCTTATGAATATTAAATTTTCAAAGAGAATCGATATCTTGATCACTATATTCTAAAATCATTAAACCTTTTACCAAATTAGTTTGAAACTTAAATATGAATGATTAATTGGTTCTAGTAGCTTGGTAATTAATTCATTGGAATAAGGTCTTGAATTAAATATTTGTTTATCGAAAAAACTACGAACTTGAACTATATTAGTTAGTTTTGATTATTGGTGTTCATACAACAACATCAACAACTAAAACTCGTCTCACTATATGGGTTCATGGTTATCAGATGAAACAATGCCATTTAATTATTGGTGCTCATATAATAGGAAGAAAAAAAATATCCTTAACCAATATAAAAAACTTCAAATATTCCAATATATTTTTTCTCTCTAGGGTTAAACTGGCGATGTGTGGTATAAACATTCTACCAAACAAACCTGTGATGCCTGTTACAAAAAGTATAGTTAGGAATGAGAAAGGCTAGCTTCAAATGTGCAGCATGCTCTGTATCCAAAAAACAAGAAAGGTGCAGCATACCATATACAATTGGGAAATTAAATTCACTATATGATTACTTCTTCTTTCTCAAATAATCAAAGTAAGTGACCATTTTTTTCGTATTCTATAGTATGCAGAAAAAAGGAACATGAAAATGTATGTAAATGATATGTCATTCTGCTTAAAGCATACAGATATAAAATTGTTATGCTAACACCCACTATACTTAGTTAAAGTAGATAGAATTTAGTTTTTTTATTTTCATCTTGTCAAGATAAGATTTATTTTTACAATAATACTCACTATTATTTTAATTTTTATATACATACTTATTTTGTTTCACTTAATTATTTTCTTTCACTTATCTCGTTAATTTACTTTCGCTCCATTTTTTTAAATTTTATTATCATAAGTAATATTATTTCATTGAAATAAAAGCAATTCTTTTTAACTTATTTATGAAATATTAATGATAAGTAATATTAATTCATTGCAAATAAAAATTTTTAATTGGATAATAATATAAAAAAATTTAAATTGTCTAACCATAAAAATTAAACCATTATATATTGTCAAATCAATAAAAATAAATTTGTCTCTCATCTCACAACTTCAAAAATTTTGCAAATAAAAAAATTTAATTGGATAACAATAAAAAAAAATTTACATTATATCCAAACATAAATTAAAATTTTCAACTTCAACATTTTTTCAAAAATAATACTACTAAAATTTAAACCAAACCGACCCTTAAACTTAACATGCAAAGTATATTATCTTGCATATTTCATAAATTTTAATCAAATCTCAATCGGTTAAAAATATTACTTTGACAGTGTATGCCTATGAGATCATCGGAGCATATCTTCCCATGGAGTCACAAACCCATAATAATACCACTAAACCTTAAGGTTATGTTTGGTTTGAGTGTGAAAATAGAGATAAATTTATTTATGATTAAGTTTCGTATATAAATATGCACATAAAGTCTAATCATGGAAATTTTATCTCATTTTTACCGTCCAGCCAAATATAACCTAAGGGCATGTTTGGTTGAAAAGTAAAAATAAGAGAAAATTTTTTATGATTAAGCTTTATGTATGATTTTACACACAGAACTTAATTACGAAAAATTTATCGTTATTTTTATCCTCCAATCAAACATAGTCTTAAGACGAGTTGGGTGGCATTATTAAATTGCGACCCAACATGAAGGTGTGCTCTAATGAAATGAAACCAAGACTAACTGTTTTCAAAAGCTTGCAAATAAGAGAAATCTCCCAGCATGTGGAACAATTTACAGAGGGGGCTCAGATTTTTCAGGTGACCCCAGTTCTGGGCTTGATTTGTTGCAAGCTGGAGAAGACGTGTACAAAGGCCCATGAACAATCATAAAGATGTTTATAAATTAAATTTTGCAAAGAGATTACACAACAACAATAACGTCCGCAGTAGCAAATGCCTTGGGAATTTCCGGGTTCGACTCCCGGCTGCGGAAATGCGTTTTGAAAATTGCAAATAATTTTAGTTGGTTCTCTTGGGAATTCTAATTTCATTTGTCGTTTCATGGGTTGAATACGTAAAATAAACTAGAGTCAAGAATAGTATAAACATTTTACACAAATGGTAGTGTGATGAATGTTACAAAGAAAGGCAAGCTTCAAATGTGCACCTTGCACTCGCTGTTGCCAAATTAAATGCATTGTTTTTATCAGAAAAGATGAAACTTGGGTTCGATTTAAGCTTTGTTTATACAAATCTGAATTCTGCAGAATAGAAACTCTTGCATTTCCACCTCGAATGAAATTAGCAACACAAATTATGGATTTAAACTAGTCATATGCATTATACTAAAAGGGAGGGTAGGGCCAAGAATTTCATCTTGATCCATCTATCAGCCCCAACTATAGGAGAGATTTAGATTTAGATTCTTTCGTATTTATAAAGTGTAGGACCAATCTAATCAAAACATAGCATACACCATAATCATACAAACCCTTGAATTAATTATGAAATGTTAATTAATAATTTTTAAGCAACTCTCAGTCTATGAAAAAATCAGTTCAAGAATATACTAAAATTTTTCCATTGATTGGGGGCACATCCTTATGTCATGTCGAATTGCAGTGCCACCCAATTGCATTTGAACCTGAGGGAAACAAATTGAAACGAGCACCAGCTTAGTTCTCAAAAGCTGGCAAATTGGAGAAACTTCCAAGCATGGTGGACTGTTTATCTGGATTCAGATTTTCTTGGGGTGGGTAACTCAAATATTGTGTTTGATTTCTTGGAAGTTAGACAAAAGGTGCACTTAATATAAAAAGGGTAAATAACATTCACCTTCTCTGATATTTAGTGAAATTCACCCCAGCTCCCCTCTATTTATCCAAGTGACACTGACACCTTTGGGATACATTGTTTATTGTGCGATGGAGTGGAGGTTAGTGTAATGATTTTATAAATTCAAGGGAGGTCAGTGTAACGATTTTATATTCAATGGAGGTTAGTATAATGATTTCATAAATTTAGGGTTAAACAAATTTTACAAATTGATAAGAAACAGTTTGAATTTCACTAAATTATAGGTGAGGTAAGTGTGATTTACCTATAAAAAAAGGAGATGTACTTAGATATTGTGTTTGATGTACTATATCAATGTTTTTACCCGATATTTTGTACTAGGCTTAGGTTTTTTTTTTAATCTAGGTTTTTATATTTTAATCAATAAAAATTTTTGATACTAAAAATAAATAAAAAGGTCTAAACCTACTGAATATAATATTTGTAAACCCCTTGGGCAAAACACATTTTGTGAACAAATAGCGTAACATCTACCGTAGTAATTTGGGAGATTCTAAGGTTGAATTGAATTTTTGGTTCATATCCTAACTGTGTAAAATCTTTTAGTTTTGTCTATGAAATTCATTGTACCAAAAGCAGAGAAAAGAGATACAAAGAGAGAGTCCCATAATTATAAAAAAAAAAAAAAATTGAACAATGAACTACAGGACCCAAAGTATCTAATCTTGTTGATGTGACTCAAACTTATTTTTGAACATGACAAAAAAGAAAACAATAATGTTATATGTACATTCAAAAGGGCATGTTTCAATAAGATATTCACCTATCATCATTGGAGATAGTGGATGTGTAATGAGGATGATAGGAGGCTATCATCAGATATAATGGATAGAGTAGGTGTCTCCCATTTTTTATTGTACAAATAATATTATTGAAAAAAGTGTTGTTAAATCTCTTTAATTATTTAGATAAAAAAAAAATCCCACATGAGATTGCTTAGACAATTTTGTCAGTTTGCTCAATATTTTTAATTTGCAAACAATCTTTAACTTAATGAAAGAAGGTACCATACAGAACATGAGATTCCTTTGTTAGTTCTTATAATAGTATGACATGTGTAACTTAAAGGTGAAGAATTAAAGACCAAAATGTACATAAAATTAGATAAGGGATGAAAATGACCAAAATTATAGTAATTAGGGGATTAAAAAAACTAGTTAGAGAATCAAAACAAAATAAAAAAATTAGTTAAGGAATCAAAATTTCAAATTTGTCCTATTTTTAAACATGGATTAGTTTTATCAACTTCAATTTTTCTAAAAGTAATTATTTCAAAAATAATTCTACTAAAAGTTAAATCAATGAAAACCTTACACTCAACGTGTAGGATATATTATCATAGACAACCTTGAATTAAATTTGACATACTTAATAAATTTTAATCAAATCGCATAGTGTATATCTACTAGAATTTCTCCTATCATTGGAGGACATTTTCATGTCGAGTCGAAAATCAATGTTTAATTACTCTGTAAATCCTTATAGTTTTACTCAATTCTCAATCACATTTCTATAATTTAAAAGTTTACAAGTATGTCTCTATAGTGTATAATATTTTTCAATTAGACAGAATATTCATAGGATATTTTGTTTCCGTGAAAGGGCAAAGAGAGATGAAAAAAACTTCCATTTTTTATAGTGATAGAGACCTGATTGAAAAATATCATACTTTAAATATTCTGTTTCCATAAGAGGGTAAAGAGAGATATGAAAATAGAATATTCTATTTTTTATAATAATAGGAACCTGATTGAAAAATATTATACACTATAATTATAAGGACTTAGTGATAAAATTTTAAACTATAGAAACCTAATTAAAAGTAGTGCAAAACTATAGATCTAGAGAATAATTAAACCACAAATCAATAATGCCACCCAATTGTGTTTTGCTCCTAAATGGTAATAAAATGAAACCAAGAACTGCTATGTTTTCAAAAGCTTGTAAGGAAGAGAAACTTCTCAACATGGGGAACGTTTTACATGAAAAAATATGTTTTAGTGGACTCAAATTCGGGGCTTGATTTGTTGCAAGCTCAAGAAGACGTGAAAAAATCAATTTAAATATGAATGATTAATTGGTTCAAGTAGCTCCTTAATTAATTTATTTAAATAAGATCTCATATTAGATATTTATAGAAAAACTTGAGAACCTTTTTAGTGAACCAACCTAGTTGGAACTAGATTAGTCAGCTATGATTTTTGGCATTCATACAACAACAAAAATTGAGCCGCGGTTGGAACAACACTATTTAATTATTGATGTTCATACAATAGGGGGGAAAACCACTTAAAAATATCCTTAACCAATAGAAAAAACTTCAAAGATCCCACAATTTTTTGTTCTCTCCAGGGTTAAACTGGCCGGGTGTAGTACAAACATTCCACCAAACGAATGTGTGGTGTATAGTTAGGAATGAAAAAGACTAGCCTCAATTGTGCAGCATGCACATACTATTGGCAAATTAAATTCACTATATGATTACTTCTTCTTTCTCAAATAATCCATGTAAGTGAACATTTTATTCCTCTTCTATAGTATGCAGAAAAATGGAAAATGAAAAATGTATGGAATGATATGTCACTCTGCCTGAAGCATATGAATATAAAATTGCTATGGTAACACTAATCTTATCATATCTTAGAGGCATCAGCTGTGACACGGCTCAAGGCAATGGCAGTCTTGGAACCAGAAGGGCGCCCCAAATGCTTGCTGATAAATTCCCCAGCTAACATGAGCTTTCCAAGATCAACGTTGGTTTTCACACCAAGTCCATTCAGCATGTACACAACATCTTCAGTAGCAACATTTCCTGAAGCACCCTTGGCATATGGACACCCACCAAGACCCGCGACAGAGGAATCCACTTTACTAATCCCCATCTGTTAACATGCAAAATTAGTATACTGCCATTGATAATTGTTTAAAGGGTGAGAAAAGATGAAATGTAGGTCAGGTTTAAGCTTGTTTATACAAATCTTAATTCTATGAAACAGAATTAGCAACACAAATTATGAATTTAATTGAGGTGAAATATTGGGATGTAGATGTTTTCGATTAAATAACTGAGTTCAATGACCTGTGCATTAATCTGAACTTTTTATATTATATGTAGAAGAGGTAAGCTCAATGAGTTTTATACACAAAGGCCAAGCAAGTCAAAAGGCCAAGTTATTGTTTGATGACTTACTTGGAGGGATACAAGAATATTTGGAAGGGATTGGCCATAAGTGTCATGGAAGTGGACTGCAAGCTTCTCCATTGGAACAACAGCCATCACAGCCATTAGCATAGGAACCACAGTTCCTGAATACAACATAATGAACAGAAAACAATGTAAGTATATGGATCATACTCAAGGAACCAATAACAATTTATCAGGAAAAAAAAAAAAAAAATTTAACACAAAGTTTGACATTCATCCCCAGTCTCAGCCAAGAAATGACATATTTTCTTTATCAAGTTCACACTTCAAAGGATGCTCCAAAAGAATAGAGAATCTTGTCTATAATCAAAATATGAGAAATTCATCAATAAGAATGCAGCACTCGGATTTTAAAGATAAATAAAATTCATCTAGCTCGTTACCTGGGGTGCCTACACCAATTGTGTCACCAAGGGAGATTTCAAAGCAACCCATATCATATAGTTCTTTAGCAACATATGCCACTTTTGAGGGAGGGATTGGTCCTTCCACCGGGCATCCAACAACACATGATACATACCTATGACAGTTCAACACAAAGAAAACAATTAAAATTCAGAATAGGTAGAACAGAAACAGAATTTCTTCCAGCAAAGTTTACAATATTAACCAATGGGGCTTCCAAGCATCCAACTATTAGATGACCTGGATATACAAGAAAGGGTCTAGCCCAATACAAAAGGGTAGCTTAGTTTCAAGAAATAATCTCTAAGCAAAAATGCACATAAAGATGTTAAAATTGTTTTCCAGAGCATGGAGACCGATCAACTGGGAACTCCATACCTGAAATCCATAAAATAATCAGGAGCATGATCACACTTATTCAAGTTCCAACTTCCAAGGCCATTTGTGCTATGATTAAATTTTATAATCTTATGTTTTGTCAATGGTGCATGAAATAACTTTAAATCCAGTCAATTTCTTAAGCATGATATGAGGACATTCTTCTTTAGTAAGAGTCAAATGGTAATATATAAGTAAAATACCATAGCTGCATTGGCATATGCATTCTGCTGAAATGCAGAAGTAGATACGTTGGAACAGCATTATATACACATTTGATTTTATCAATGTAAGATAACTTGTTCAATAAATTTAAACAGGTAATGCAAATTAGAAGGAAAGATTGCAGTGCAGGAACTATAACTCATTCTGAATATGTCAACCACAGAAAGTAGTTACCTTTTACGAGATAAATGCAAAATAGCAAATATATTGAGGCAGAAAATAATATGATGGAATTTTAAATAACTAAAAAGAAAAATAGAAGGCATACCCTCGAACAGGAATTGATAGCTCTTTAGCAGCTCGGGTGACAGCTCTATATCGAGCAAGACTCTCTTCAATGCTACAATTAATGTTTGATTTTGAAAATGATTCGGATGCTGATGCAAAAACAGCTACTTCTCTAGCACCTGCTGCCATAGCAGCATCAAAACCCTACAAATGTCATAGGCCAAAAATATGAATATGAATCTTCCATGAATCTTCCATTTTGTAGTTATTTAAGATATATGCACCTTCAAATTAGGAGTCAGAACTGGCAATCTGATGCCTCCCAAGTTGTGAACTGCTTGCATTACATCTTTTGCATCAGCCAACTGGAACACAAAGAAACAGAGTGATTTTAAATCATATGGAATGCATAAGACGGGATAATAACAATAGAAGTCATTCAGAATCATTAAATTGAATTGGACTTTTATATTTAAAGCATTCAAAAATATTTGTATCAAACACCAGTTCACCCTTGGGAGTTAGAACTGAGCAACTAATGTCAGGAAAGTGAACCTTGGAGAAATTGCTCTGCAACAATCACTCTATAAAAAGCATCAATATCAGGTTACAATAAGAACAGTAAATCCATTTTACCTGTGGAACCCATTTTGGAGATACAAAACTTGTAGCCTCAATAACAGATAACCCAGAAGAAGCTAGTCTATGAATCAATTCAATCTTTACGGCAGTTGGAACAATGTTCTTCTCATTTTGTAATCCATCCCTTGGACCAACTTCAACTATCTTCACAAAACTTGGCATGCCATTCAGAAACTGCATTGTTCCATTATGCAATTCAAAAATATAAATATGCCAATCACCAAGCCAAAGAATTATAATAATATAAACCAACTATAGAAAGTTTAAAATACATAACATAATTGCAAATGCAGAGGCAAAGTGTATATACCTAATTTAGAAGCTGAAAAGGACCAGAAGAAAAAATACTGCAGCCACTGAATTACCTTACATGCTGAATGTTGTATGTCTTTGGTATTACACCTTGGACTAGGGTAGCAATCGGATAATGAATCATCAATCATTCCAAATTTCATTGAGTTTCTCCCTTTGGCCATAGTCTTTTTTTTACTGAAGGAGTGACATTGGGACATGTCTCTTGTTTGCCTTCTCCATGGGAATGTCTCTGCTGTATACACTTCACCATCTTCACTGCAATATAGGCTCGAGGTTATGTTATGGATATACTATGCGGATGACTATATAATATTTGATGGATGTAAAATAGGACAAAAGGAGGTGGCATGATAGAGCAATAAAATGTATCTAAGTGTCCAACTTAAATTACAATACTTGACTCACTTGCAGCTATTAGATGTGCTGCAACTTCGTCCTTCAATAAAGCAGTTTCCCAAACCCAAGTTATCTACTCTGGGACGGCAAGCACCAGATGAGAACCTCTGAATCCTATCAATGGTACTCATGCTTGGCAACTTGTCAAGACCAAGTGGTTCCTCCAAACTCGACATGGTGAAGCAGATTAGCTGGAGGAAACTGGCAAAAGACAAGTGAGGGTGAGCAAGGAGCACCAAGAACTTATTTGAAATCTTACTTGCTACTATTATCTCAGGGTTGATATAATGTATATATAATCTTCACACAAAGATTTCATGGCAAGTAATAATTTTCTGATGTAAGACTCTGCTTCCTAATCAATTAAAATTGCAGGTTAAAGTCATTGTCCTTCAATAAAATCCATTGACTACAGAAGATGATATATATCATACACAAATCAATGAAATTACTGGTGATGTTAATTAAGACTCCAAACATTAAGAGCAGAACCACAATCATAATCAGCTGATATTGAATTCGGGTAAGTTTGTTTGAACAGCATTGTCTGTTAAAGATCATAAAACTACATTACCAGGATTTTAGGGATTTCACAACCGCAACCTGATCACAATTGACACCAAGTATGATAGCAATATCAAACATCAACCAGCTAAAAAATAAAAAAATAAAAAAATTGCAAGACCCACATACAAAGGTTGAAACTTCAGCTCAAAATAAAAAAAAAAAAAAGAATTCAGCAAAGCAAAAAATAAGGCGCTGAAAGGAAACAATTAGACAATCATAATCAGTGACCACAAAAAAAGGGGCATTTTTTCCTTTAATCTGTGGTTACAAAATTGGGTTTAATAAAGATGACCCCACAAAACTGAGAGATGAAAGAAGAAGACAGACCCGGAATCAAAGAAAGAAAGAGAAAGAAAAGGTAGCAATCGAAGGGAAGGAGAAATGTGAAATAGAGAAACCCTAGAATTTGGGGGGAAATTATAGCAGTTGGTGGAAGGGAGACGGGTAGGAAGAGAAAACGTGAGAGTGACGTAGTTGGGCATTAGTTGGTAGTTGGTTTATTAAACAAGTGATTTCAACGTATAAAAAATAAAATATTACAAAATTGACTATTTTTTTAATGAGTATTTTTAAGGAATAAAAAATGGCAGGTTTTTTTTTTTTTCAAAGAATGAGTTTTTTAAGTTTTAAAGACTATTTTTGCTTTCTTATCGAATGTCTTTAGGATATCTATTAGAAAATTTTTGTAAAAATCGTTATGTGCAAAATTGAGGAATGAATTCACTTGAATTATAAGTGAAAAGATGAAAATAAATCTTTTACTTGAATAACACTCCAAAATTTAATAACTTGTTTGTTTAGAGATCAAGCATATATTTGACTAAAGAAGGTTGGAAATGTTCGCAAACATGCACTAAGGCCAAACGTGCACTAAATATCTACACTGAAAATCAGGTTGAAGAGCGTGCACATCTTAAGTGACTAAAGCCATGTAAAATAGAGTTAATGAGGTAGCATACAAAAGGAGATTTGTCTCCAAACTTCAAAATTCTTCTAAAGTTGCAGTTTGCTTTTACTAGGATTTCACATTTTTTTTATTTTTATAATTTCTTTCAAATATTTTAACTTCTTTTATTTATTTTTGTAACTTCCTCCAACTCCTTATACATTAAAAGTATTTTAAGAAATAGAAATTTTAAACATAAAAAAGTAGTTAAAAGGAACTATTCCTTTTATATATAATATAGATATATAAAATAATGTAAGTATGTGATTTTTATTTATTTATATTGACCTTCATCTTATGTATTTCCTTCCTTGTAAAATGACTGTTAAATTTAGATAAGTACAGATGTTATGAAAGATGATAAATAATATAATAATAGAGTATTTTTATATAAAACAATGATATGTGAATCAATATACTCTTATGGTTATTAATTGTAGCAAAATATCAAATGACTGAAAATAAAAAGCTATACTAATTATCATTAATTATTCAAAAGTATTATTAGAATAAAAAATTTTATTTTATTATAATGTAAAATTAATAAATATTTTAAAAAATAATTTTATCTGAAAGCAGTTAAATGTTCTGAAAGTGGCCGAGTATTTTTTTAGGTTGCTGAGAAATGAGAATTCCTCCCAACCCACTGACTGAAACCAACACAGCAAAGCAGCAATAAGAGGCAGGCAAGTCCATGGGTCAAAGGTCAACATCCATTATTTTCAATTATTATTTTACACATTGTGGTGCATACCACTTGTTTAATATCTGCCTCACTTTTTTTTTTATGAGGGTTTGGTGAACTACTGAATCACTAAAACATTTTGTTTATGTATTGTTCTATTTTAGCAAGAATTTGGATAACAATAAATTAAATAGTTTATTTATTTCTCTGCTTTTTTTTTTTATGTATTTCTCTTCTTAAGAACTTTAAGTAACAAAATTAAGCCCTTCTTTAAAAATCGTATAGTAGCAGAGAATAAGATTCTGGTTCGTTTGAATAGGCCAAAATAAATATCCTTCGTTCATAGTGTACCACGCCCCCTTTTATTTCAACTGTGGCCAAATAATATCCTTGCCATGCCCTCTAACACAATTAACGTTCTTTCTTTTTCTTCTAGAAGGTACGGGCCATGAGTCTATCACGTCCTTTCTCTTTTAATAAAATGTAGGCGTTTTCATAACGCGTAGGTGTGCGGCTACCTCAATTGAGAAACATGAGGGTGCCGCTTTTAGAACAAATAAATAATAATTAAGTCTGGTAACACAAATTTAATGCTCTTCTTACTATGAAAGTGAAGGGTAATTTTATATGTATATTTAATGAGATTAATATATATATATATATATATATATATATATAGTAAAATTCAATGTATGTGTCATTAATGCTCACTCCACTCTTCAATTATTGCAAAATTCTTTCATCATTAAAATTAAACTCAATTTACAATTATATATTATTCAAAGTATTCTGAATAATTATTTTGTAGTTAATATTGACCTAATTTTTTAATTATGATATGATTCATTGCGTGTAGTTATATTGATATGTATTATACAATTTGAAATATCATCTATTGTAAATGAAAACCTCAATGTCATTTTACTTAGAGAAATTAATCTTAAATCACCAAAAATATTATACTAAATATTACTATTAGTTTGTGTAGTTGATATACATAGTTTTATGTTAAGATATACTATTTAGTTATAGTTATCAAAATCTGAATGTATTAAGATTAAATGACTTACATATGAGTTATAGTTATGTGTATATATAATTTTAAGTGGGTTTAATGAAAATATTAAAAGAATAATTGTCAAAATACAAATTTAGTTAAAAATTATTAACCAAAGATACAAAAAGAATACATATTTTTTTTATGGCAAATAATTATATGTGTTTAGTTATATCACATACAATTAACATAACATGATATATTGACTATTATACTTAAGAATGGTAAAAATTACTACATATTAACTATCAGATGTATAACTTTTTTTAATCTATACCATTATAGTAGAAACACATAATTATGCTAAAATTATTAACAATGAAGCTTTTCATGAACTCCATTAGTGACATTACATAAAATAATTTAAAAGACTCTATTGTTATATTCTAATTAAAAATAATTTTATAATTTTATAATTAAACCTACACGGGTATTATCTCTAGTTTTGATGTATTATAAGTATAAAATAATTTTATAATGCAATTTAATGATATTTAATGACCATACATGACATGACGTGTGTAAAAATAGTTGATTGACTTTTATTTTTTCCGTAGAAAATAGTTGATTGACTTGTATAGGCATAACGATCAAACATTTATTTTGCCATAGAGGACAAAGACAAATACTACACATGGTGTGAAAAATGTTTTGAGATTGATGGATTGAATAGACAACAGTGCATCATAGGAGAAAATTATAATAACTATTAGGATTAGCTTGAAACTGAATCATTTTAACTTGTGAAATATATTTGTCATGGTATTTAGTCAATTTATGAGTTGAACATATGAAAGGACGTGAAAGTTACCTAGATCGAAAGTTATGCGGTACGTGAGTTTATGAGGAAAAAAAAGTTGTACTTTGCAAGATTATATCATAAAACAAAAATGAAAAACTAACCCTTATTCTAATGTAAAGGGTATTTTTTCAGGGCAACCAAGTAAATGAGTAGATACAAGAGGCCATGTAGGGTTTGGTGTAGCAAAAAAAAACAAGAAAAGAAAAGAAAATATCAACCATTGCTGTGACATTGATACTTTGGTAACGTGTGATGTGGATTTCTTTAATTTTACGGTATAAATTTTTAGGAAGGTTCTAATTTTATTAAGAAATCAAATCATCATGGGGGATAGGGGCCACTAGTTCAGGAGGTTTTATAACCACACATAAGAACCAGAAGATAAAGCATAATTAACTACTGTACCAGATGCATAGTTATGGTGTCTATTAACGGCAGAAACATCATTGATGTGCTCCCTTGAAACTTACTAAGCTTAATTTAAACCTAAAAACTAGCTTATAAGAAGGATTGCTAAGACTAAGTGTTCATTTGAATACTATAATTTTTTTTTTAACTTATTAAAAATTAAAAGTTATATTTTTTATTTTTTATCTTATTTGACTAAATAATTTATTATTTGTTTAGAAGTTATACTTAATGATTTTTAAAAAATTAAAATATTTAGCTTCTTATGAAGTACTTTCTAAAACACTAACAGTAAACACTTTTATTACTCTACATTTGAATATAATATAGCTTATTTATAAATTACTTTTTAAAAGCTACTTCTATATAAGAGTTTAAATAATCTATTTATTCAAACAAAACCTAATTAAGTGACATCGTAACACACCCCTTCACATCCAAGACTAAACATAATAAACATCTACAAGTAACCCAATAAAAACTATAGAATAGGCTTTGATATTATCTTAAAATTTAATGGACCTAATTCAAACTTAAAAATCATAGGAAAAGATTGCCCAAACCCTTACAAACACTATTTTAAGTATATCCTTAATCGATGTGACACTATAACGCACTATGGTGCCGAGTGAATGACCATTTCAATTCCAAAAATTCCATTGCCCACCCACAGCAAAGTCAACATTTCGAATTTTAAAATATAATATTTGTTTTTCTTTGTACGTTTGAAGCAAGTTCTCTTGACTCCAAGTAACTTTTTATGTTTTAAGTTTATTAGACTCCAATTAGTTTGACTCAAGCCAATTACTATAAAGTGTTGCAAACTAATGCAGAATTATGTTCTTTTGCAAATACAAATTTAAGAGTAGTTTAGGTCTTAAGACGGGAACTCCCTCACTTGCATTATGCTCAATCTCGGATTTCGAAATCCAGCTTTTAAGCAAGTATACAAGGTCAAACATGTGTATAGAAAAAAAAAAGGAAAATAAATAAATAAATAACAAATCCTCAAAATGTCACATATAACTAAATTATCAAATACTTTGATAAGGTACAAATAAATTACAATGGCAGATTGTCGAATCACAAGGATATATCCAAATCAAGCATGTAATTCTTCTTTCGAACTTTAGGATGAGTTTATGAGGCTTTGGGCAGCATCTAAATTCAACTCTTCATGGACCTGAATACATTAACAAAAAACAAAGAAAAGAATTTTCATCAAAGACCACTAACAAACAAAATTTGATTCTACTTGTTTCATGAGAAACATTTCAGAAATGTTTATTTCTTTGTGCCCCCCCCCCCCCCCCCCTCTTTCATTTCCTGGAATTTCATGGAGAAATGTATTATTTTCTACATTTGCTGCAAAAGACTATAAAAGACGAACATTGAAGAAGACCCCTGAAAATGGAAACTGCATTTTTATATAAAATAATAGTTTAATTTTTTATACTATTATCCAATTATGTATTGTCATTTGCCACATCAGTAAAAGTAGTTAAATGTTACACCTATCAAGTGAAAAGTCATGCAAATGGAATGATATGATTGGATAATAGTGTAAAATAGATTTCACTAGCAGTGCATAAAAATTAAATTCATAAAATAAATATAATTTTCAGACACAAATTTTTTTGAGACAATAATTTTTTTTTAATTATTTCAGTAAAAATGCTTTCCAAGAAACTACTTTCTACAAAATATATCATCTATGATATTTTCTATGAAACACAGGCCTAAATGACATTGTTTTACACATACCAGTTTCTTATGAATTTGTTGGAAAGCCTTGCAAAATCTCTCAGCTTCTTCAGGCCCCACCTGTTGGAACATTAGAACCAATGAGACTCATGAGCTGAGTCTCATTCTAAGTCTTCTTGACAACTACTATAACAAACACCGGTAAATGACATATATCCTTTGTAACATCATTATTACTATTATAGAAGAGACACTATGAAATAACCCTCTCTCCCTCTTTTCTCTATAATTTCTAGTCTGCAGAGTGCATGACACTTTGGGTTTACAGCAATCACAAGCAGGTTTATAAGAAAGAGAAATGCTGACAACTAAAAGCAGTTCATATAGTAGAAATATCAATTAGAATGCTTCTCTCCTACAACAACAAAAGCATTATCCCATCAGGTTAGAAATTTAAACGCATCTCTCCTATCTTTACAAAATCATGAAAATAAAGGACAATCATTAAATGAAACTTTCACTAAATTTCAATTAGGAGTTCATCATCTTCAAATTTGAAAATTGAAATTAAAGCCTGCAATACTCTTCCTGTATATATTGAAAAGTAAGGAAGGATTGAACAGGGGCACAAAAGAAAGTTCCCAATAAACACGTGCTATGCTTATTTTTTGATAATTTTAATAAGAATGCCAATTTTGATGCAAAAAATCAGTAAGCGAATATTTACAAATAGGTGAATTCAGAATACCTTCCTAGCAGCCTCTGCCTTTAGCTTGCTCCAAAATGAATCTGTAAGATTGAAGAATTCGCATAAGCATGGCATAAATTTCAAAAACACAACTCAGTAAGTTGTTACATAAGCAATTCATTATATTTCTGTCTAACTATTGAACTTTGATGCACTTTCTAGAAAATTAAAGTTGATTGAAATGCTGCCAAGATACTAAGGAAATTAAATAAGTCCAATAATAAAGGTTATGTGTGATACCATGCTGGTTAATTCCTTTATTCTCAAAATTTGTATCCCTTTCATCCCATGCATCTTGCCATTCCTTAAGCTGCAGTCACAAGTTTGTTAGCTAGTGTTAAATATATGCAGACAACACATCCAGCAGTTCCAGCACTACTACCTCATCCTGTGCAGATCCAGGAGGAGCCAATTGTCTGGATGGTCTAGATGATGATGGTTCTGCCTGAAATTTAACAGTTGTCAATTTGGTGCTTGAATGCTTTCCCAAATATGGACTGAACTTTTCACATTATATAGTTGTGCTAAAATATCCAAATTTTGGTTCTAGATCATGTAGTTTCAGAGTATACTTTGGAAATCAGTAACTCAACCAAAATAATATATATGCCAAATCTTCAACTATGTGAAAGCCTTCAAAGTAAAGGAAAAACCAAATAATTGATTCCTAAATACTGCCAGAATCTCGCATATTATATAGCTAAATTGGATAAAACATGGGAAAAATTTCCAGTCTCTTTATCTCATGCAAATCAAAGTGTAATAAGGTAATATTAATTGTTTCAGGCAACTTCCTGGACAAATCATCCTGGCACCAGCAAGGCAATCACCACGATCCAAACTGAGTTAAAAAGCAGGAATGGAACAGAAAGGAGGGGGATTTGCCACTAAAATAAGGTCAAGAAGCAACTTCCTGAACACCATCCTAGCATTTCCTAATCGTCAACTCCAACTAGACAAAGCCTCTAACTCTAATGCCTAGTTGAACTTGAAAGTGACTACACTATTTCATGAAATCTCTTCAGCATCAGTTAGTACACAGTTGATTTCCCCATCTTATAACCAATTGCAACATGTGCTTTCTTGTCATCAAATGCGCCCAATTCATGTTTGAACCTTCTTCAGATCTCATATTCCTCATTTTCTGTTTTTTATTTTTCCTCTTTTTACGGCACAACCATCCCTTGCCACCAAAAAAAATACAGAGAGGAAAATAAAAAAAATAATTACAATATTGCATCCACCTCAATTTTCAACATGGATCAGACACTACCAATACACCAATTCTGAAACTTTCTAAAACCAAAGTAAAAGGCAAAAGGGTAATCATACAGCAATGGATAGATAGAAGTAAGCATGCAAATCACGAAAATTACAAAAATGGGTCTCTGAAAAATCGAAACTTTAAGCCAACAGAGGAGTGAGATTGCTGTGGCAGATTATCACGAATCAATAATCAAGGAGAACCCATCAAGTATAAACCCTAAACATGAGAGTAAGAGAGAGAGAGATATATACATAGTAATCGCGAGAACGAACAACGGGGAAGAGTTGGAGAAGGCGTTGAAATTCAGATTCATCCATGGTTGACTGATCTTATGATCTTGAGTGACGGACAAGACCACACTGTGACGATAATGAACGAGCTGAGCAGCCTTTGCCTTTGGAGAAGGTTGAGGAAACACAAATAGCAGCTTCAGAGTCAAAATATATGACTACTGTGAAAATCAGCATAGTACAAATTATAAGATTTAATTTCTATGCATCAGATGATTCTCACAAGTAAAAGCATATGATTATATGTGTTACGGATAAAGGATAAGATAGGCCCAGAAACTACACTGGGCCCAATTCTAACACCCCGATGGACTGGCGCAAAATTCGACTAATGACCCGAGATCAGTACCATACCAAGGCCCACGTAGAGGCAGTTATCGTGAAGGCCACTCGCTCCACGTCCAAGAAGACGTAGAAGCATGCTTCTACCACCTTCACGTCCACGATCACAGGCAACCGGATTGCCAATAAATGCATTTTGCGGCGTTAGGTGCAATTTTACGTTCGTTTTCATCCTAACCCCATATTTACCTTATCCTTACAATTTCGGTGGAATGGCTCGCAAGTACACCCCCCTGCGTTTTCGGAGAAGAAGTTGAAGCCTGCAAGTCATGTTTCCGAGTCCCTCACTTCCGAAGCATTAATGAGGTAATCACTTCAACCCTAGCAGTACCACTTTGTTACAATATGTATTATGTTAATTGTCATGGTAGTCATATATTTTGATTTTCAATTTTTCATAGTAGTCGAACCACGATAACAAATCTATTTTAATTTTGATGTACTTTTTATATCGGCATATAAACATATAATTTTAATTTCTATACACTGATAATATATAAAAAAATTTACACTATCATCTAATCAAATCATTTTATTTACATGAGATTTTAAGTAGTGGATATAAAACTTAATCATTTTTACTAATGTGACAATATATAATAGGATAGTATAAAAAAATTTACATTGTGTAACCATTGAAATTAAACCCATCATATATTGTCAAACCAATAAAAATAAACTTGTCTCTCACCTCACAACTTCAAAAATTTTGCAAATAAGAGACTCTAATTGAATAATAATATAAAAAAATTTACATTACCAATATATTAAAATCAAATTCAATATAATTTATTATAAAGTCAAGTAAATAATATCATAATTATTAACAAAATGGCCAGTGAAAATAAAGAGTGATTTTGAACTTTGAGCTCAATTTTTATACATTGATAATGTAAAACTTTTTTACACTAACAACATAAACATCCAATTAAATTATCTCATTTTGATAAGTTTTCAAGTAGTTGATATAAAATTCAACTATTTTTACTGATTTAATAATACCTAATTAAATGATAATGTAAAAAAATTTCATATTGCCACTATATAATCATTATTAACATGATTAAGCAAAAAAAAATAAAAAATTTACACTGCAGCTTTTCATATAGATATTATTAACATTAAAAGAAATGTAAATTTTTTAAATAAAAACTCATAAAATCAAGGCCTATTTTTCTGAAGTGATCATCATACGATAAGCAATAAAAAAAAATTAATCAAACGATTACAGGGTACTGCTTTTATCTTCGCATTTTCAAAGAAGTTTAAGGAATTTCCTCTTTTTTGTTCAAAAAAATAAAATAAAAATTTAAGAGTGAGTCAAATATAGAATTATTAAAATGTCACGTTATGCAATAATATGATATATTTATTGAAAAAATATTAACTGAAGATAGCCAAGCTTCTATTTAAGATTCGAATATCTCAACAAAAGTTAACCAACCTATGAACTAACTGAAATTAATAACTAAATAAGGCATCCAACTTGATTTGAATTTATTGAGGACTATTATAAGACTAAAAACGTTATACAGGGGTAACAATACGGAAGTGCCTAACAAGAAATTGGTTGAGTCTACATCCGGAAAAAAGTCATGGCAATTGTATACATGAGGTATATAAATTTATCAGTATGTTACATGTTTCTTGATTCCTCTCAACTAAATAAATAAGATTGTACGCTGAGAATTTAGTGTTTGCAGTCTTGAAGAATGTTGACACACTTTCTTAATAATGACTTTGCCTCTTCGTTCTTCTCTATCTCGTACTGATGAAGTAACTCATCCTTGAAACCTTCACTGATGGCACCAACTGAGGGCACGTCCATGGAAAGTTTGATGACTTCAAGAAGGCATTCTGAAGCGGAAACATGAACCTAATTTTGGACACAAGAAATGCAAAAGATGAAAGACACTGCATGAACTAATGCATGCGCAGTGATAACAATTACTATTATAATGCCATATAATTGCAAAATGTGAAAAGATAAGCATAATCAGTAAATGTGAGAACAATTTCGTCATTTCGTCCAATGGAAGTAAGCATTATGATGTTTAGATTGACATGATGGAAAGTCAAATTCCATTTGTAGTCTTTTAAGAGATCTACAGTATCCTAGTGTAGATCATAATCTCTCATTAGTTCCTTCATATTGCTTGCTATTAATTTAGGGTCTAGAATCTTCATAAGAAAGAACCTGAAATGCATCATCATCTGTGTGTCATTCCATGGACCTCATCAAAACTATTAATCCGCCACAACATGGTTTGAAAAACATCACCCGAGGTAATCACCACTTATATATAGTGCTAGACAATTATGGGAGGTAAAGTTGGTTGTCGAGGTCAGCAACAACAGGAACTTGACATAGATTTTGATAATGGTGTTTTGACCATGTCGAGCTTCCCTATGTAAGAGATGATCGAGACATTTTTCAGAAACATATTGGCGTTCCAACAGTGTCAATGTTGCTGCTCACATTCTGTAGCTGAGTAACTCATTAAGTCCCCTAATAAGAAGGAAGATGTCCAAATACTGGTCGACCATAAGATCAACATCAATAACATAGACAAACAAATAGTGGCTATAGTCATTCATAACCCTTGCAACAATCTTTTCCTTGATGATATCAAGGTAAAATATCACTTTAGATGCCGTCGGTTAAATAGTTTGCAGGAGAGAGATTGGAACAAATAAAAACTAAGTCGAGAAATAACTACTTTTCCACTCCATAGGGGGCAGCATCTACATATAATGTATCCCTGATATTTTTCTTTACCAAAATTCATAAAGAAGTGTGCTCCAAAATACTAGACTAGTGGAACCAATAACACCTGAGGAGGACACTCTTCTTTGAATCGCACTAAAGAGAAGTGCCATAAACACACTGCTTGTAGAGGTTGCGTATCAAGGAGTGATGAAGTCTTTAACATTACATTCGTTCCAATCTCATAAAAATCATTTAAGCACAAAAAGGCAGATAATAGCGAACTACCTCTGCACTCGCCAAGAATCACAGCAACTTGCATCTCACCACATCCAGCCAAACTACCTTTACTTCCACCCAAAAGACGACTTCTTGTATATTATTAATATTTGTATAGGTTGTTTTATTTCAAAGTCAACATTAATTCTTTATAATTGACTCATTTTTATTTTTCAATTTATCTGTCACATACAAAAATAAAATTTAAATTTTTCTAAAAAAATTTTAGGGGGCATCTAACTTATGAATACTGTTCAAGCAAACAAGATAGTGACGTACCTGTGCAATTTTTACCGTGCTTATGCAATGCAATATTTTTGGTGATATAGAATGAAGCATCTGGAGAAGAAGAATGAAGTTCAGTTCAGATATTTAAGAATCAGAAGTCAATTGAAGATGGAAAATATTAATATAAACTTGAGTTTATGGTGAATCCTACACGTGACGCATATCAGTAAATGCTTTTAAAATATCTATATATTTATAATTTTAAATTATGTTTTGAAAGGTTGATATATTGTCATGTGTAGAGTTTACATGAACCCAAGACTATAATACCATTACTTATTGAAGACGAACTTCGAATTCAACCTGGATTACCTCCTGAATAAAAGAAGTTACACCGGCAATGTTTTGTCCCTGGGAGTCCTTCATGACGTTGTGTAGCCTTGAGCAAAGTTCTTTGATGGATAAAAAGGCTGTAGTTTTTACTGCACAAAGATTGCATTCTCAATACAGATGAAAAAGGAAAAAAGCTTGCAGATTTTGAAAAACAGAAAGAAAGCATAAAAAATACCTGTCCATTTATGTTCAGGTGATAGAAGTGCCGTGTACATGTGCATTAAGCTCTTCTGTTTTTCAAGAATATCATTTATATGGGCCACGTGGATGCAAGAGGTTAAACATTCCACAACTTTGTTGTGCGGAACAAAAATCTCATCAACATTGTCCAACTCTGCAAAGAAATATGCCAGTCATAAAGTTTGTAGGCACCTCAGGAATCAATGCAACAAGGAATGATCAAGTGGCTCGCCATTTGAACGATAAGAATTTTATGTCAAGAATCAATCAGTCTTAATCTGTTCGGTCTTTAAAGAATAGAAGCCAGAAATAGCTTGTAGAGAACCAACAGTCAAGCAAACTTTCTAGGAAAGAGAATAGTACAAGGCAGTACCCTCCATCAATCCCTTAATCCTTATGAGATGCTAAAACGGCTGTGACATGACAGGTCAAAGAATTATGTAGAAAAGCACCCCAGTGGCATGCCCTTCGCTGTATATTATTTAGCATTATTTAACTACAGAGAGTATAATATCACACAAGAAAAAAATAATCCACTTAGCATGACAAACTGCAACTTCTTAAATGATTCATTGATAGCCATCATAGTAGTCAATTGCGGATAGCAGTGTGGAGCAGCCAACCCTGAAAACGCTATAGCAGAATAGCGGATAGTGGGATGACCACTATTTGAAAAAATATATATATATATTTATCAAAATTTCTATATGACATCTATAAATGTTCAAACATAAGAAATCATCCCCAATTCAACTCGTTCATCATCAATGATGAAAAGTTAAGTCATTCCATAGTCTAAAAACACACAATCACCATCAATCCAATGCATAAATATCAAGTTCTAAGGGCAGAAAAATGTAAAAGATACTGCATAAGTAAGAGACTGCATAGGGGGGGAAAATACTTTGCAGGCTTTGGCCTAAACATGCTGTTGAAGATTTTTTTTTGTTTTCTGTTTTTTTTTTTTTTTGTGGGGATGATTCAACAATAATACTCATTTCAACCCAAAGGGGCAAATAGACACCCAGCCCAAAACCACTCCCACTCACCACTAACCCTAGCTCAATGAAACACACCCATCCACCATCCACAGTCCCCCACCCTCACAAGTCACAGCCACAACAGAGGGGGACACCAAGTGGAGGATAAACACACACACACACAGTGTAACAACGAAAAAGAAAAGAAGCAGGGAAGAAAAAAAGAACTGAGAACAAAGGGGGAAAGAAAGGAGAACAGAGAGATGGGAGTAACAAAAGAAAAACAGAGAGGAACGAGAAGCAGAGAACATTGGATTTTTCAATTGCTGATACAATTAGCAGGCACTACGCTGCAATTTACTCCGAAAAGCGGCCACAATTGCCAACCACGATGCTACATCTCTCCCGTAGTGGCCCTCTGCCGCTCTGCTCCGCTATAGCGTCCCATTGACTACCCTGATAGCCATACACTAATACTACTACTACAACAACAACAATCACCACCAAGTCTTCACCCATGATTTTAGCTATAGTTTTACCTTTTCTTAAGTATTAGACTGCCCTTCATCAGACATAAACTATCTAATGAGGAAAAAGATTTGCAAAATATAAATGATGATCTAAAACTTGTCATAACCTGTTTTAGCGTCATCACCGGCCACAGGTGCTTGCCCAGATTTCAAGGGCTCTGATTTGGATACATCAAACAACAAGGGAAAAACCATATTAAAGAAATCTGGATTCCCAAACGCTTTTATGACCTGGAAATATATGCACAAAGTAATTAAGAATCTCAATATAAAGAAACATATCAGAAGTAACTGAGTTTAGTTATCGTCATGGATCAGTGACAAACAAGTAGTGTCAGTTTTATGATAAAATTAATAAAAGAGGCCAAAATAAAATAGTTATCCTCTGCTGTTTTACTCAAATTCATATGAAACGCTAACCTGTTCGAGGGAGGAAAATGCTGCTTCACGGTATTTTTTTCCCTTTTTGCTGCAGGCAGAAGATACCACATTCAGAATGGCAATGGAAGATGTTGTGCCTTCAGCAGAAATTGCTTTGTGACAGGATGTAGATAGAGCACCTAATGCTAGCAAAACTGCATCTTTTCCCTGTCATACATATAAAGTAAAATAAGCTTATGAAACTGAAGCAATTTTGTCTAAAGATTGGTACTTGATAATAATTTTTCATGTCACATTAAAAAACTAGAAGTGGCATCACTATCAACCAAAGCACACTAATTAATCATCCAACCTCCCATAGGCGACCAGGAATTTCCTTCATGAGAGACTGAAGCAGAGCTTCATGGTGGGAAGAAAGAGATTCACCCAAAACTTCACTAAGCCTACATATAGCCTGGGCAGACTGCAGGTACAACAGATTAGCAAACATCTATACAGAAATGACCCAGCTGCAATGAAGTTAAACCAAAATAACAGCAATGGCAGAAAAGAAGACAAGACTAACTTTTCTCTTGCTAGCCCATGATGATGATGACATGCCTTCACAAATAAGTGAAACAATTTCTCCCAAGTACAAGTTAAGGGTGATCCGTTCCCCACTAGTATATTCTTCCCATAGTTCTTCGAATAGACTGGAAACACCTTTTTCATCTTCAAATCTGCATAAAGATTAACAATTTTTATTATTGATGAAATGAAACCCTTTTATCATCTTCAAATCAGCATAAGAATTATCATTTGGTAAAAGAGACAGCCTACCTGATCTAGATTTAAAATTCAGATGCCTACAACAATTTACACCCAGGTATACTCATTACAACATTTATCACTGTCAGACATAAAACCATTATAGGGCTCCACCTGAAAGCTTAAGCTTTTAGCAAGAGCTGGTCCTCAAAATAGCACTAAAATCCATCCCTGGAGGTCAGTATCCTCATTCATCTAATTAATTATAGTTTCAGCACAACATATGTTGGGCATGTGCTGTGTCGTGTCCAAGTTACAAACCAAAGATCTTTTCATATGAGGGGGCTGTGCTAGACATAACTATTCCCTGGCCTCCACCTGCTTTATTTAAACTTTTAGAAGATTTTGTTCAGGACAATTACTATGGGAACTTAAAATAGCATTTTCCATACTAATAATTTATCAAAACAAAAAATAATGGTCCAGGCTAAGATAGAACCTTGATATGGTGTTAGAACCTCTAAAGGGGCCTAGAGTTGGATATTTTTGTGCCCCATTCTTAAAATTCTTTTTTAAAAAATAAAACGTGAAATTAATTCTCAAACTAACAAGTGACGACATCCTTTGAATTGCTACAGGAGAAAACAAAAATATAAAAGAAAATAATACAAACAAACAAAGCCTGCCAATTCCACAATATATCAGACAAAGAAAGTCATTACATAAGCACCACAATGAAGCCAAAATGACCATATGTCATATGAAGCTGCTCCAAGGTAAAAGGATATATCTAGTGTTCACTAGGAACAGCAAGCAAATTATTCTAAATGATAGTGGCTGCCAGCCAATGGCAAGAATTTCTGCCTAAAAATATGATTTGTTATTGATATTATATGAAGCTTTTATAAAATATCAATGTAATAAATCAAAACAAAAAAGGGGATGGATGTTCAATTGTTAATAACCTTGAAAGGAAAACAATGGGTATGATAACTGCATGATATCCACCAATAACATCTGCTGCCATAGATGAATAGCTCTTTAAGAGATATGCACAGGAAATTTGCGAATTCTTGTCACCAGCATGTAAAGCTGTAGTATCTTCAATCAGTTTTTGGGCTTGTGAGATTGGTACATAGTTTAAGACTCTAGCACAGGCACTTGCAAAGGCACGTTTTGCAGTAACACTTTTTTCCTCCTTAACAACTGGAAACAACAATCTCACTAGCGTAGTTGCATATGGCTTGATGTCAACCCCAACACTTTCAAGCAACAAGGTAATAAAATTGGCAACACCAACCCTGCACAGATACAGAAAGCATCACCAACCATGAGAATTTTTGTAGTAGAGCCTATGAAAGTGACAAACATGGTCTTAAAGTAGTGTACCCTACAACATGGATAAGAATAGCAAGGAACATGGAACATGGACAGTATCAATTTTTGAGAAGAATAATGAGATAGCTGCTTGAAAAACTAATATAGTTGGAATTAATTTTTGTTTCTTTTCTCTTCAATAAGAAAAAATCTTTGCTAGTACAAAAACATGAATGTTTAGGGCAGAATATTCCTCCACAAGAAAAACTAAAAGCAAAGGAACAGTAACAGTATGTCAAACCAACAAAGCTCGAGCACCAAAGTGTCATCAGGATAGTCATATATTACTATGGCATTTGTTGATCCAAAAAAATACACATTAATACAGCAAACATCATGCACCTATACATGTTGCAAGCTCCTTAGTCCTTTCTGAATCAACAAAAGCTTCTCAAGTTTGCAATACTGATACCATGAAGATTATTCAAAACAATGCAAGCAGGCAGACAATGCAAAATTAAATCAATGAGATGTCATAAGAACAGACCTGGTGTTGAGGCCCACCCCAGATCGCACTAAATGAGCAAGCCGTGGTATCAATGCATTCAATGATTCTGCATCAACAACTTTTATGCACAAATCTAAAGTCTCCCACATAGGAGAGCCTTTGGCAATGGAAATTCTCAAACGTTCAAGCTTCTCTGACTCTATTCCAACATTTGCTGCGTGAAGCTAAGAAAGATAACATAAAACATATGAATGAACAAGAACTAGTCAGTGAACTGATGCAAGAATTGAATATCATTCAACCACACCTCAAAATAATTGAGCCCTTGGTCTTCTAGGCTTGATAGACTTTCAAGCATGCAGCACACCAGATCAGACATATGCGGACGGATTGCAGTTCCAGCATGCTGAAAAGAGGCAATAATAAGACACGTCTATTTCAACAGCACAAGAAATTACTAAAATAACACCAACATATTATGCTCGCTTCCACAATAACCACTTACTATCACAATTCGAGAAACAAAGTCAAAAGACCCACAAATTTCATGATGCAGACACTAAAAACTAATATCCAAACAGACAAGAGGACATCCAAAATAATGAACACTAGCTAATGTTGTAGAAATGTATTATATGTGCATATGCACCAACCAAGTTTACTGGAAAACAAATTCAGCCAACAGTTGCCACTGTATTTTTTTCACATGAGAGAAGAAAAATACAACAACGACTAAACCTTATCCCACTAAGTGGGATTGACTATATGGATCAAGCAACACTAGAGTTTTATCATGTACCATATTTATGTTAAAATCATTGATATTTAAATTTTTGGTCTTCCTCTACCTTTTTATGGTGCTAATATCCATTTGATTCGCTCTCCTAGAAGCATTTTTTCACTTGAGAGAAAAATATGAAAAAAAAAAAGAGATTACAGAAGACAATAAGCCCAAAAAAAGAATTATTGGTGAAAAAGAAGCTAAAAAAAATAGCCATCATTTCTCATAACACATTAGATAATGCTCAAATTTATAAATTAAAGCCAAGAAAACACAATACACCTCTACAAAAAGCAAACAGGTTTGAACTAAAAAGATTAGCCAGATGCAAACATATAAACATTCGGCAGCTGTTGGCAGGAAAAGATTTGAGAGAGAGAGTGTGTGTGTACACAAATTGACAAGCTAATGGCATTCCTAACCTTTGTAAGCTTCATAACGACTCCAATTGATGCCTTCCTAATGCTGTCAACTTTACTTAATATACCTTCTGTAAGCAAAAAAGGTAAAACTATATCCATTGCTTTGTGTGCATCTGACATATCAGTCAGAGAGACATCGCAAAGCCTTGTTGTCAATGTAGTTACAGAACGGCATAATTTTTCACCAGAAATTCTGACAGTTTCTTTTATGTCATCCATTGCTCGAAATGCACCAATCCATAATCTTTTTAAATGCCTTTCAACCTGGGGGCAGAGAAAGATGAAAAAAAAAGCATAAAAGCGTGGATAAAACATGCTGAGATGCTCCAGATACACTAAAATCAACCAGTCAGGTTATAATATAATAAACCAGTCAAGCTATAATATACTGATATGGTCACTGTTTTCTCTTTTTAGACCTTACTAATTGAGCATCATAGGGTCTACCTCACAGATACATCTCATGCAATTTTGAAGTTTATTACCACAAGAATACAACTGACTCTGCTAATATTTTCAGTCATAAGCAACTGCTACATTAAACCGAAAACTAGGAATATTAGCCTTTATTTTTGTATAAAAAGATATTTCATTAAGAGAAAGAAGAAGAATACAAGAAAATAAGAAATCCTCCTAGATCAAACAAAACATTGAAAACAGAATAACAATATTAAACAAGTTGTAAAGAGCTCTCCAATCTCTCAGTAAATCAATGATGTAAAACCTTGTAAGTGAATCATATTTTGACAACATTTTTTTTTGGCTCAATACAAAAAAAAAAGTATCGATAAAAAAGAAATATGTGAAGGGAGAACATATGCACTTTCAGCACTATTCTCCATTCACCACCATCACAAACCTCTAATAATAGCCTAATGCCAAATAATTTTGCCCTGGATTTACAAATGAAGTCTCACCACAATAGAAACTAGGGTTTTTGCTGTCACATGCTAATTGAAATAATTTTGAGAATTTCTTTTGTATATAAAATAGTTCAATGAGAAATTTGAGCATGTTATTTAAACTGAAGGTAAAGGGAAGTAATCTCAATGACCTCATAAAACTTTCGTCCTTGAATAACATCTGCAAGGGCATGACATGATGCCTCACGTGACCGCCAAAGCCTGGATCCACATTGTACTAGCAAATCGTCAATGATGAGATCTAAGTTTTCATCAATGGTTTTCTTTGAGTCGGCCACAAGTGACTTCCATATATGTACCATTGCATCCTAAAAAGAAAAATAACAATACAAGAAGTGAAGAGATTTCCAAAGGGTTGCATTGTTACATGGTTTCACTAATAGGTCTTAGTTGTTATTTTTGTATCTTTGTGAGGATGACTCATACTCTTTTGTACTTATTCCTTTCTTCTAATAATATTTCTTTATCTATGGAGGAAAAATAAGAAGATAACATCATACAATGGACATTAGGTAAAGATTACCGCTGTGAGGATAAGATTAGGTATAGAAATAGGGTTTAGAATGGCAAAAGGAACAGCTTGCTGATACTAATTAGTGTTAGAACAGGAAAAAAAAAAACTTTTGATTTGGAAGAAAAACATAGTAATGATTTTTTCTGAGTTTTGAAAAGTAAGGACTAATTCTCAAATACTTATTCACAACATACTAACAAAGAAAGTTACTTTGGTTATTATTAATGTTTTTGAATAAATCAACAAAGAACTGAAGATGAAATGTCAATCACTCAATCCTATAATACCTGAGTGCATGCATTCCATTTTACATACATCACAAAGTTAAGAGAAGAGGAGAAAAAGAGAAAAGATAGGGAGGTTTTTCTTTTTTTTTTTGGGGGGGGGAGCAATCGGGGCAGCTACCTCTCCCTTCTCCTATGATTTTCCATCAGAGGCGGCACTTACCTGCACATTTTTATCAGGATCATACTGGTAGCGTACAAGCCTAGGAATTAAAGAATGTAAATGTGGCTTAAGAGCATCCCCCGCATGTTTTGCTATTTTAGAGAATCCAAAAGCAGCACCCCTCTTTGAATTTAGAGAAGACTGGTAATTAGCTAAATCCATGAACTTATAAATTAAGTCCGGCTGTCCCATCTCATTTGCTAAGTTACACAACTCCTTGTAAGTGTTCAGTTTTCCTCCACTTGCGCTTTCACCAAGAGCTCCATCTTGAAATACTTGTGTCTCTTCAACAAGCTGCAAAACAAAACTTTAGAATCTAATTTTCAAGTACAAAAGGGGAAGTAAAAGAAAAAATGAGCAACATGGAGATAACCATCAAACCATATACTCTACTGTCAAGAAAGCAACAATTTGTAAAAAAAAAAATTAAAAAAAAAAACCAACAACTTACTTTAATGGCTCTTTTCCGTTTCCCTGACCCAGTCAACGTATTCACAAGCGCATTCACCAAACTCTGTTTCATAGATTCATCACCAAGGTCATACACAATGCTCATGCCTTGAGAAGCCAACTCCTGTGTGAGTTCATTTTGCTCACCAAGAAGGTGAGAAAAGGCCTCCTGCATTTTCATGATAATTGTCAAACAATATTCCATGTTCCAAGATGCCGCTACAAAAATGTATGTGGTGACATGAACATCATATAAAACATGTTATAGGAAATTAGGAATATCCTGATTTCGCACGAAGTGAAGCTCCATCATATCAATCACCACAACACAATTTAATTTAGAATATTAACACGGAACTAACCCAAACTCCAAAATAATTGATCTAACTGTTGATCATGTGCATCAAGAACCACCTCTTTATATGATGATCAATAAGTCTATGACGTTAACAGATAAATGTTAGGACCTTGGGCCTATAGTTAATGGGCCCTAGTAGCTATGAATAATAATTCATTAGTTAGTTAGAAACTGGATATAAAAGACAATGTTCGAGAGGAATACAGATGTTGATAATTTAGTAGTTGAGTGTTGGGAGAGCAAAGGTTCTCTCTAATCCCTATCCATTGTATTCTCTCTCAGAAATGGTACAGTTGCTGTAGTTCTCCTTGCATTACCTGATCCAGTCCTAAAACTCCTATAAGAGCTCTCGATTTCAAGAGCCTATGCAAAGTTGTAGCATGGAGAGCAACAGGAAATCAATTCCAGCATGCAATAGAAGCTGTATTTGTGCTTGGCTGGGAAAGGTGTGGGTACATGTTCTTGATTACGACATTCCAAGGACACAGTGGACACCAAAGGTGGCAGCAGTTCTAAGCGGCCATGAATACATCTGGTAGTGGTTATGAAAGCAGACAACCCAAATGACAAATGGTGGGAATTGTGGGGGCAATATGTGATGAGGAAGAGAAGTTCACTAAAACAAAGCTTAGTGACTCAGACACGCTTAGGATGCGAAAGAATTGGGCACAGTAAATCTTATGATTGAGAAAGGAGTCGAATGAACACCTTTAATCAGTATTCAAAAAATTTGAATAAAGCCGAAGTAAATCAATGAGGATCAAGAGCCATCTCCCAATCCACATTTCACGTTACCTGTTCACTGGAATTTATACCTTCTTTTATAGACACAAATATTTAACCAAAATGCAGGGATATCTATAGTGCTATTCAAATGAAACATCAGAAATGAATTTATTTCTTTCAAATTAAAGGAAATTAAAATTTTATACCCAAAAAACAAGGAAATAAAAAATTGTATGAACTCAAGATGACATTGAAAAACAATACAGTACATAAAGTTTGATAGATTACTGAAAAGACAGGTGAAGGAAAGAGGAAAATATTTGGTTTCTTAATGCAAAACCTGAATTTCTGGAAGCATTCGCTGAATAGTAGGATGATGTCCACAATACTTAGTAAGCGAAACTAGCCAGACAGTTCCAGCACAACGCTCTTCTTTCCTGCTACTATACAACAGAGTATCAAAGAGCTTTTTGCTAATTGCATCTCTCACACGAGTATGATAATCTTCATTGTATTCACTTTGTCCGTTAGGACACTGCTTTGACACAGAAGAGTTTAAATCTCCCATTAGAAAATTTGAAGCCATGGACAGTGAAGTGTAGTTTGTTTTCAGGATTATGTCAGCATTGACAGGAACACCACCCCATAAAAAAGAAAGAGCCTCCCCGGCAGCAAAGAGAACATCCTCAACCTGAAAATTACATACATGTGAAACTTTTAAATTGCTGCAACTTAGAACAGAAAAAAAAAATTTTAAAAAAAAATCTGTTGGCAAGACTTTAGCTCCAAAAAAAAAAAAAAAGTTCTCTCTATTGAGACCAATGAATTTGAAAAAACCAATGATAGACACAGGAAAGAGAGGCACAGAAATGGAGTATACTGATGTATTAATGGAAAGGAAAACTGATACAATATCCATAAATAGAGGGAATCCGGAGCACTATAGCAGCTCAGAGCTCTCCTAACCCAAATCCAGTAATATGCCAGAATGCCCCCTCTTCTAAGTTATAACTCACATCCACAAATATACCCTTTTGTTGTAACAGAATCATTCCCATGCCCTCCTCACTGCCAATGTGACACACACACACTCTCATACCACCGCAAGTTAGTTATGCAAGTGGCCCACATGATTCACCCACATTCTCTACTCTGCCATATCCCAATCCGTCCCTATACCCTGTTCATTTGTACATTTTAATCCCACTAGAAAATCGGTCTCTAACAACCAATATCTAGCTTCTCAGATCACAAGGTAGAAGGATAGGAGAAAAATATTGAGAAAAAAGAGGGGGTGTGGAATGCTAAACTTAATAACTCCAACCAAAATCACATCTGTAACTAGCAAATCATACAAAGAGGATATGGGAATTGGAACTACCTTAGATCGGGAAAGACTGAAAATTAAATTTAGGGCCACATCCAGCTGAGTAGACGATGTTTCCTTTACACATATATGTCCAATGGATATAACAATCCTCTGTATTGCTTTAATGTCACCACCCGAGATAAGCTTGCTCAATTTCTCATGTAAAGTTGTCAAAATTCCGTCTGCATTTTAATCAGATATTCCTATAATAGCTTAACAAATCGCTCAATTCCAAAAAACTAGTCAGTCAGCATACATCAATTTACTTTACCTGAATTAGAATCATCAACTGGAGGCAATGAAACACGTAGTCCAATATGACCTAGTGCTTGCATTGCAACAGCAGCCAGTGCAGAAGTTTCACATTTAACCACATCAACCAGGCATCTAAGTGTATTATTGAGCAATTTATCTGGCATCTGCAAGGATTATATGTATATACACAAATGTGGACATATGTATATCAGATACAACATGATTACACCAAACAACTGGGTTTTCAGTTTCATCTGATAAAGTAACTACAGAAAAGGAATTAGCTGAAAATTATGTTGAACAAGATCAAAATCACAATTTCACATGATTCAAAGCCCATGTAACAAACTTAACATGCAAATGAATGTCAAAGCACAAAAATATCATATCCTACACTTTTAGTGTCAATTGATCCCAACCTAAGCTTTACATGTTCTAACTCATTTAATACCTCAAAACACACAGTAGTTAAACTTACAGAAGGTGTTCTGGACAAAATATCTGCAGACATGT
Organism: Dalbergia cultrata; assembly: GCA_031216105.1. Classification (NCBI taxonomy): domain Eukaryota; kingdom Viridiplantae; phylum Streptophyta; class Magnoliopsida; order Fabales; family Fabaceae; genus Dalbergia; species Dalbergia cultrata. Next base: position 54,150,035 of record CM062352.1, on the reverse strand, counting down.
ATCCTATCGCACAAAGTGCACCATGCTGAGTCTCAAACCTATCAATAAATCAATTCAACATGAGAACTTATAAAATAGGTGTAAAAAGTTAGGATGATTCCCAGAAACTGACTTAAAATTTGCTGTTCCAGTATACAAACCTTGACTTATGTGTTTGGCTGAACAAGGAAGTCAATTCCGAAATAATTGCGGATGAAGTGGTGATAGAAAGAGCAGAAGACACAATTCCAAGTAATCGTGCAACAGATTCACGAGTTTCCCAATCCACATGACTTAGTAGTTGCTTAAGCCATGAAACTTTTAGTGCATAATGTGATGCTACAACCTACAAACAACAAATATGTAAGAAGGAATGGAAGGAAGAAAGCAGTGAAGAAACTCTAATAACTTACCTCTGGCACATGTGATCCAATTATAAGCAATGCCTTAGAAGCATTGACATGCAACTCAACAGAGCCTTCAAATGACATAGAATGTTCCAGGATCAAACAGAATGTCTTCACTGACAACAAAAATTCTGATGACCCATCTAAGGACTTGTTTTGATCCAACTCTGACTCAAAGCACTTCAACAAAAATTTTATCATCGCTACGTATGTATTTGAAGGAAAAATAAGATTTTGTTCTCCAATTTCACTGGATTCTAACAACTTTGGCTGTTGTTGAAGAATATAATCCAGCATCATTCGAAGTTTGGGGTACTTGAGACCAACAACTTGAGTTTCACTTTTAAGAAGACCAAGGCCTTCAAGTGCCATTTCTCTGTTTCAAACCAGAAACAAAAAGGAAATTCCAAGTTGAGGGAGCAACATCTGATCGTTTGAATCAATTAAAAAGATTTTGAAGTTCCAGGAAACATCAAAACTAAATTTACGAGGTTTCGAATGAAGCTTAAAGTTTTAGTACAATTCACTTTGCACATGTTATCCATTGAACAAAGTTAAATCTTCATTTGGATATAAGTAACTATTTTATGGCAACAAGAAATTCATTCCAGGAAGCATGGTTGCTGATGATAAAACTAAGGGCAAATTACAGTCACTTCTCATGAGATTTGGTGAAATCCACTTTGACTCCCCTATATTTGTAAAATTTTCTCACGAGACGCTGAGTTTGTGAAATCGTTGTACCGACCTTCCTTGAGTTTGTAAAATCATTACACCGTCTTCCCCTCTATTATACAATGAACAATTCATTTAGGGGGGGGTCAATATCACCCTGACAAATAGACCTAGGTAAATTTTACCAAATCTTAGGGGAGGTCATTGTAATTTGTTCTAAAACTAAGTCATACAAGCTGAAGGCCTTCAAGTGCCATTTCTTTGAGAAAACATCACATCTGCAGCTGCCCTTTAGGCTTCTACTGACGTTTAGAGAATGATTATCAGTAAGAAATACTACTAGATAAAGCAGCTCTTTGAAACTAGAACAAAAATGCCACGAATGGTAGACATTTTAATTTTCATACTATGGTGGTGTGTACATGCTTCATAGAAACTATTACCATGATTTTCACAGCATGAACAAGGCAAACAGTCGTTTCATGCCAGAATGAATGAAGACACTGTATAAATGGTTCATTATCAAATTATACCACATTTGAAAAACAAATATGTTACCAGTTGTCCACAACCTTTTCAATGAAGAGCATGCAATCTAATAGACTCAGATTATTATTAGAAAAATACACAAAGGAACTCAAGACAAAGAATGACAATTACAAAGAGTTGGACGAGAAAAGGATGCTCCTAAAAGTAAAAAGAGAACACCGACAACAAAGAATGGAGAAAGACATCTCTGAACCACAGCTACCCAATCCATCAACATATTTGTAAGGGAAGGCCCTTTAGAAAGAGCATGTGCTTTAACTTATCACAGAATGTCTGGCAAATTGCAAAAGGAGTTTACATTACCTGATGTCTAATTTAGTATCTGCCGCTCCTAGCATACAAATAAAACGACTTGGGCAATGTTCAAAATCAAACAACGATGTTGCCCATCTAACAGCACAAAATCGTACTTCACTTTCCTCCTGAAATCATCACAAAGCATGTTGTCATTAGACCCTTATACTGATTAAATTTCAATTTGGATAAAAAGATCTTTTATGAGTAAATAAGAAATACAAGGAAAAGAAAGAAAAGTATCCTCCTTTCTTTCTTTTCTATTTATTTATTTATTTATTGGGTTGGGGGCATTGATCCAATCAAAGCGAAAATAATAATAATAAGAGAGAAGGGTAAGAGACTCTTCAAAAAAAAAAAAAACCCACAAAATCAAGAGTCTTAAAACTCCAAAATGTATCAAAGCTTTCCTGTTACTCTGCATATCAAACAAGGACCATGCCCAGACGTCCAGAACACCAGAGAGACCATGAACACTGTCACAATGACAAACACAACCCTAACCAATAACTTCCTAAAAAATACATTTCTTTGTTTTGGCAACCAGTCCAAAGAAAATACCATTTACAGTTGACTTTGGCAAACAAGAAGAAATATGATTGAAGAAGGAACAAATAAAAAACTAGTCTGAAATGGATAATACATCTTTATAAAGTACCCTGGCGAGAGGAAAAAGCCAAGTAGTTGCGTGTCATACCACTTGAGAATTGTTTAGCAGTAGTGTTTCCAAATCTTGTAGCACAGCTAACGGGGCTCCCTGATACACAAGATAGTACAGACAATCACATATGTACCAAAGGATAAATTCTCAAAGAAACCGACCATTAAGGCATGATATGAAGTTTGCAAAATTGCAAATAGGGCCCCATAATTATTTCTTTGACCAACAAGTGACAGCTTAATCTTTGGGGATGCTGGCTTCCTTAACAAATAGGAATAAAATAAGACTTGAATTTGCATTAATTTTACTCTATGTGATGATTAAAAGAGGGTTTAAATTATGGGGATTTTTTTTTTCCATAAGCAGATGCAGTACGCTGAATATGGAGGTACCTAACCTCGGAGTCAACTATGGGAGTTCAATGACTCCAATAGAAATGTTCTAACAATGAAGGCCGGTAATGACAGGCAATTGTTTGGAGCAGTTTGCAATACATTCTCATTATCACAATTGAGTTGAATATCAAATGCATGACTATACTTGACAAACTAGTTTCAAAGGAGAGTAATAATTAAAACTTCATATAACATATTTTCCATGACAAAGACTGCAAATAAAAAACTAATTCACATAACGGACAGATAAGGGAACATACTTTGTATGCTGCAGAAAGAGATATCGTTGCTTCTTGAACAACAAAACGAAGAGACTGGGATTCAGCTTTCAGTGCATGAAAAAGGCGAGCAGCCATGTCAATCTTTTCCCTGGAGGGACAGAGAACAGCTCATTAATAACTACTTAACTCTCATGGAACCTAACTAAAGGAATGAAATTCTGTTTTGTAAAAAGGATTGATTTATTAATAGAAAAATGAGAAATGCACAGAAAATAAATAAGAAACCCTCAGAACAACCAAGAAAAGAATTTTTTTACAGAAAAAAAAGATAATAACTCAAGAAAGCTATCCAACCCCTTTGCTGGGTTGCGGTGCTTTCGGTTGGAATGTAATACAATATTATTTTCTACTATGTATATGGCTATATGCACACTGTCAGCAATTGCCCACCCAACACTTAAAGGTTTCAAGAGCCAAATGTGAACCATGATTGCTTATCCTACGTTCTTTAATTCTCCTTTGAATTCCAACCCATTTCCTCTTTAAAGCTTCTCCTCATTTCTTTAATCCTTTGAGGAAAGCTTCCCCTACAACAAATCACTCAAATCCCTATGTCTTTTCTTTGCAATGAAATATCCATGCTTTCATTTCTCATTTTCTCCTCAATAACTTGCTCAGCTTGCCTGTCTCTTGATGGTTTAGTTTCAATGCTCTTCTCTTCTGGAGTACTATGCATATTTTTCTTCAGTTCTTTTTAACTACAGAGCAGTAGCTTTGGAATGTCACTCAATTGAAGGGTTTATGTCATACAATAGTTCAAGTTTGGGACAGAAAACAATTTAAGTGTACACTTTTTTGGTTGAAATTGTTTTTCATGTTTATTTTAGCATATCAAATGCACATATAATTAGGTGGCACAATTGTCAATGATATCAACTGTATTATTATAATCTTTTTAAAGACAAATATTGTAAATTATTTATTCCAAGTGTGCTGCAACATTTTGCAATCTAAACAATATTTTCTACCCAGCACAGCAAATAAACACCAATAAAAAGCCTAAAGATTGTACCCCAAAAGGCAAAAAATCAACACCAACAATATGCTGGTGGTTCGAAGACCACAAAAGACTATGTCCCTGGGTAAGTATGTTATGTGCAATGCATTGCTTGGAATTTTTGGTAAATGTTGGATGTTTCCTAGAGCCCCGGGTCAATTCCTACTGAATAGTTTTGCCGGTTTTGGGAAAAGGAAGGAAGCCAAATCCTTGTGACAATGTAATGTGTTTGTAGTTGTTTGGTGTATTTGGTTAGAAACACTCACATTTTTAACAACAGGAATTCAGACAAGCAGGATTAGACATCTCGCATTTGCTTGGTGCCTTGCACTGGCACATGACACTTTTAGAGGGGGTTTCAATCTTTGCTCTTTTGATTTTTTTTTTTTTTTGTTTATTCTTTTTGTTTTCAGGATCTCTTGTCCTTTATGCTCTATAATATTCTTCTCTTCTTGTTAATGAAATTTCTTCTTCCATCAAAAAGGCCAAAAACAAAAAAAATATGACCACAAGAAATAGAGATAGGAACCTGAAAAGGTGAGGCATGCGCTGTGCAAGCAGCCCAATTGCCTGAAAAGCAAAAGTTTTGACCTCCCGAGCACTAGCATCTGAGTCAATTTAAAAATGAATATGAAACAAGTTATAACTTTATTCAAATAACTTACAAAAGAACTTCGTTGTCTTAAGCAAACCTGCTTCTGAACTTGAATAATTGTCAAGGGACTTCATAATTCCACTCAAAATAACTGGACCCATTAACTTTAGCTGATCAATTTTCGCCTACACTTACAGATATTAAGATGATGAGAGAACAATAACTTGTACTACTTGAGTAAAGAACAACACAACAAAATAATAGCAAAACATGTAATTGCCAACAGTATGCATATAGGGCACAAGGGAGGATGTGAAACATTTCAAGTGCATCTCACAGATGTGGTAGTTCATTGTCATGTTAACTCATCACATAGATGTAATATTCCCATTTCCCAAACCCAAAAAAAAAAAAAGAAAACTACAGTCAAAAGAAAAACAATGAATTAAGCTAGGATAAGACCTTTGATCTTCCCTGAGGTAGGAACCACTTAAAAAAATATGTTAACAAGAATACTGTTGCCTCCACCAGGGGCTCAACACATAACGTAGGAACATTATTACGAAAGCCAATAGTTTAGTGGATGTTATATATTTCTGTCATGTCAGCTAATGGTCAATTAAGACTATACACAAAAAAGCTAATACGTACAGTGAAATAGAAAACTCAGTACAAGTCATTTCAAATCAGTATTTGCAAATAAAATTTCAAGCAGTATCTTCAGCTGACCATTCCTAAATAATCTTTTCTATTTCCGGACTTTCTAGTCATTTCAACTCGATCATTTCTAAAGAGTTCCTGGGCAAGGATAGATTTTTGTTCTACAGTTAAAATTTAAGATAACAATCAAAAGCCAAGTAATGTCATACTCACATGCTTAAAAACCCACACGGTAAATTCCATTCCCAACTGCTTTAACCTCAATGTGGTGTCATTCCCTATTAAATTTAAGAGTATAAATATCAAATATAAAGATAACAAATTAAATTAGAAAAAAGACACCTCAATATCTATGCAATATTTTTTGTTCTCATATTTTGATAATAAAAGAATAATTTTATTTAGTGCAACAGGAACATTTTATTAGAAAACAAATTTAATTAAAAAGAAAGAGGAATTTCAAACATCAGGAAGATAAGACATCCACTTGCTTTCCCCATGGAGTTCAAACCATGGTTTATCAAAATTCAGAAAGAAAGATTACAATTTCTGCTTAAGTGCATAGTGGCAAGGAGATGTCATCTATTTTCTCCCTTCAGTCTTCAGTCCATGATTAATTAAATGCATACCATCATTGATGATTAGAGAGATGTCAAGGCTTTGTTAGCATGATTCATGTTTGCAAGGACTCATTTAATAAATTGTTTAAATAAAAAAATATTATTACAAAAGAAGTATTATACTACCATAGATGCAACCAAAAATGCACTGCAAGGTGGATGGGAAACTATTAGCTGCTGCAATAGACCGGCAGAATATAGACATTAGTTTTGCCTTTAAAGCCGCACTAGCAGGACTGACTCTTGATTCTGAATCAACATTTTCAACTCCAGAAGTACCTACATTCAGTGTCAATCATGTATTAATGCAGCCAACTTTGCCCTGTGATATAATAGGGCAGAAGTAGAACACTGAAAAAAATATATATATATAAAAACAGTTCTCCAAAAAGTGGAAGTAGAAATCAAGCAAAAAGGCATACAAAAAACACCATAAAGGCCTAGTATTTGTTGTTAAAGGCATAAATACCCATGAAGGGTTATGACTGGAAGAAGAAAATCAGTCACAACGTCTATATCGTTTTCATGAATTCTAACGTTCTATGTGGTGTTCTGCAAATGGTCCTTGTTATATGGCCCACTCTCTTGGGACCTACATGTTTTCTTTTGTGATGATACTTATCCTCCCTCTTTGTAATGTTTCCTTTCTCACCAATAAACTTTTCCATAAAAGGGGAGAATCTCAGTCTCAAACACATGGATAGTTTCAAGAGCCAGTTTATATGCAATTTCTCACACACCTATGAGTTCACATGAAACTTTAACATGTGTGTATATAATCAAGAACAAATTGAAGAAAAAAGAAATTAAAAATAATTTAAGTATATAATTTGATAAAACAAATACTCGTGTATAAACCGAAGTGTACAGAGCATACCATTAAATAGCAAAAATAGTCTGTTGATCAGATTTAAGTCATCTAAATTAGCACCACCGGCCTTCTTCTTTAAAAGCTCCTCGCCTCTCTTAACAACAGGCTCTTCACTTGAGTTAATTGATCAAACAGCGCATTTGATGATCAACAAATTATACACCAAAAAGATAAATATTAATACTATGAGTTGATATGAAAATGCAAAAATGATTTGAGTACCATGAGAACTCCAACATACCAATCTACAGAAGCAGCAATATATAGAGGATAAGCAATCTCAGAGGCAAGATCAATAGCTTGAATGACATTCAAAATACCCAGCTGCAACCATGAAAATAACAAAAGTAAGATAACATGTAGCTTTCTGAGTAAATGCACAATTGAACATGCTTGTATGCATTCAACACATGGAAATACCAACACTTTTGCAAGTGTATCGAAATGAAAATATAGAAAGAGCAAATAAAATGAACAGCATGGCACATTGAAGTAAGGAACTCTTTAGTGTTAACCTAGAAGATATTTCTTCTGATATGAGAAGAGATACAAAGATAGATAACAGTGCAGGGAGTTACCAGTTCTTAAAAATATGGGAATAAGCGAATAACATCAATGGCGAGCACTATCTGACCCTTCAATGGTAGTATAATATTAAAACCATTACATAGTTACCTTTCTTAGTAAAAGTTCATCTCTTTGTAACTGTTGTTTCCCAGTAACACGATTGGCTTGAGCAACTGAAAGTCCAGGGAATCCACCACTGCAGCAAAACAAAAATTACCATTTGATTTAAATAGGAATCAATCGAACTAATGTGTTTAAGTAAAAAATTCAAACATCATAAGGTCTTTAAGCATAGATACAGTTCCAGACCTTTGAGAAACTCGCTGGTACAATATTGTATGAAGACAAAACTCAATAAACAGGTCCATATCTTTAGAGTTGTTCACTTTTTTATACTTCTCAGCAATTTCATCACCAATTTGACTTGGGTGGCATTCACCAATTACCTAAAAGAAAGCATCAATTAGAAGGAGTAGCCACACCCCAAGATGTATAGATTCACCATGATGCTTGCTAGCCCATATCAGGACAGATAAGCACATATCAATAGTACTTTTGAAGTCCACCATCATCTGAATGCCTTTTAAGAGGGCGACTTTAGGCTAGTAATAAACCAACCAAGAGGCAATGAAAAACATCCAAGAAATTCCCATGTAAAAACGTTAACGCCAGGCTTTGGCCTCATTGTCAGATTTATAAAAACCAGAAATAATCAAAAGCATCAATTCAACAGGCATTACAATATGTAACAACAGGAAAAAAAAAAAAGTTGATACCTTAACAATGATTCTAAGGATAATTTCCTGGTGTTGAAGAGGAAGTTTTGAGATGTTCACCAAGAGAACAGGTGCCAAATCTTCCTTTTCCTATTCCAAATGTATAGGGCATTAGGTATATTCATATGCATATAATTTTATAATGTAAGGTCAGAGTATTGAAAAGAGGGAATATGATTTTTTAAAAGAGTCCAAAATGAAGCACTCAAATAATCAATTTGTCCACCTGATAATGGAATAGGACTTGGTGTTTGAATCAGCTTATTTTGAGTTCAAAACATCTTATAATAAAAAGATTCCAGAAACCGATTTTCAAAAAAAAAAAAGGGATTCCTCCAAAATAATCAATACCCCAAAAAGCTCTAAGCTTTTGAAAATTTAGCCCAACAAAAAAAAGGAATTATCAGTATCAAAGTCCACATTGTGGTCACGAAATAGTAGAAACAAACAAGCACAAAAATTTTAAAAATCCATAACGAATGACAGACCTTTGCATTAGTCCGCTGAAAAGCCATCTCTATATACACAATGCAAAAGTTCCTTATTATTGGAGAAGCACCAGATTCTGAATACAATTCCCACAAATCAGATAAAGGTAAACCAATATCAGGCTGGAGCTTCACTCTTTTGTTCACGTGGCTCAAAATCTCAAGAACCTGTCAGGTGTCACACACAGAAAAAAAAATTGTTAGAGATATAAAACCAGTTCAAGCCTCCACCTAATCGCTTAAGCTCTTTAAGAAAGCTGTTCCTCAAAACCTCCGTGACGTACTCAAGAACTCAATCCTCACTGCCCCTATTTGTTTTAAACTAAATTGAATTTCAGCACAAAACAGAATGGTCTTGTGCATTGCTCACAATTCAAGTCCAAAGGACTCTTGCGTGACAGAGCATGTCTTGAGCCTCCAACTAGTTGCCAAAGCTCTTGAGAGGATAAATCCCCAATGACAACAAGTACGAAACATTTAAATCTCAGCCACACTAACTTCACTACCACTTGGATAAGCGGCTAATGCAAAACCTAAACTACACCAAAGAGTAAGACCAAAAAATAGACAGTGCCACACTAATGCGCACAAACTCTCCATTTATTCCAATTAGTATTTAGTGCAAGAGCAAAACAACCTTACGTTACTGTGCCACAGCCCCTTCCGTTAGAACTAGCACCATCTAGAGCACTATAGTGAAACTAACTATCTTCCCTCTTTTCTAATCCTCATGTCCCCAAAGTCACTCTCAGCAATAGATTCCATCAACTCAGCAGTTGCAACCACAAATTTTTAACCTGGACTACAACAACCGCATAATCAACACAATATTTCGCTAGCATCAATGAAATTTCCACATCACCAGTTGAACCAACGAAAAAAATTGAAACTCCATCAGAAAAAAAAAAATCACCTAGCTGATAAAACTCGCATAATCAACACAACATTTCGCTTTTCCAAACGCGGAAAATTAAAGTTCCGTGCCTCAACTCTCGCATCCACAAATTTTTTCTTCACGTAGATGATAACACTCGCACAATCAACACCAACACAAACATCTAGCTAGCAGTAACGAGATTTCCGCATTAACAGTATAATTTCGAAAAAATCTGCGAAAGGAAATCGAAAATCGAGAGTCGAGAGAGGAATTGGCGATTTGGCGAACCTTGTTGCGGACGGAGAGGGAGGGAGAGGAGAGTGAGGAGATGCAGAGAGGGAGGAGCTTGGAGAGCAAGGGCTCCAGCTTGGAATCATCGCAGAGAGCCAAACGAGTCAGCATCCGATCCAGGAGCTCCTCCACCTCCGCATCGGACTTTCCTGCCACCATTGATGATACCGGTGCAGCTGAAGATGATGAAGAAGGTGACGATCGTTCCGACATTTTTTGTTCGTTCGGCTTCCTTCTTCGTTGTTCTCTTCTTCTCACAGTCGTGTGTGTTGCTTGTGCTATGTGCGCTAGTTAGTTACCGTGCATATTGGGGTGTTCGTGCGTGGCTTGGCGACTAAGACTTGTTTGGACTTTTTGCTTTTGGATTTGGACTGGTATGAGTCTCTCTTCCTCGAAGTCACCCAATGGGGCTTTTCTTGCGAGTTCTACAAACTTCAACTTGCCCAAGAAGTACATGCGTTTAAGAAGAAAAAAAATGAAGTAAATATGTTTGGTAACCATATAAACAAATAACTTTTTCTAACATTAATTTTTTTCAATTATTTCCTTAATTCTAATAAGCATATAAAATTAGATAACTATTTAAGGGTAAAAAAAAAAGTAATTCTAAGTATCTAACATTTTTGGGCAAAATTCACGATCTAATTATAATCCAAATCCTATAATTTTAAGTTGCAAAACAGCTTATAATCATAAGCAATTTTTTAAGCTTATTGTATCGATTAGGAAGCCCGACCTTATCTTATTGACCTCTTAGCCTCTTTGGTGGCACTCAAATTTGAGGCTGGAGAGCTTGTATATTGGTCGGAAAGAATGACCCTGGTTTTCAACTCCCTCCCCCCGTTGAATTTTTTGAATTAAAAATATATACATATTTCAAAAGGTTTATTTTCTTATTTAATTATTTTGAATATCTCAGGATTTTCTTTGATTTGATCTTGATTAAATATCATCGTATTTTCTAAAATCATAACTCATCCTCATAGAATTCCATTTTTTTTATAAATCAAATCCATTCTTGCATGGTTTGATTTCTATTTAATTCCTTTTAATGTCATTGATACAGTTTTAATATATTGCTTCCCATGTCCTTGTAGAAAAAGTGGCGGTGGCTGTGCATTTGCGACCATAAATAGATTCAATCAAAAAGAAATTCTGTGCACATGATGTGTAAATCTGATTGTATCACCGAAATATGCCGCGATAACATACGGTAATCTTCAAAAATCATCTATAAATAGAGCCTTGAAGCTGACGATTTTGAAATCTGAGCTGAAGCATTTCTCAGTTGTAAAGAAAAGAAGCGATGTGAAGCTTCTTGTAGTGAGAGAAAAATAGAGAGTGTGTGTAAGAAAATTCCAAGAGTGTAGTGTGAGTATACTGCTGGGGTTTTGATATATTCTCTAGATCTACGTAATACTACTAATTGTAGTAGAGAGAGTCTCATTGGGGATACACTATATTGTAATTACTCTTTAAATATAGTGGAGTATTTTTCGGAGTTTGGCGTGGTTTTTCCCTCAAAATTACGAGGAGGGTTTTCCACGTTAAAAATATTGGTGTCGATTATCTTGATATATTTTGTTGGTGTGAATAATGCAGTCTTCTATTCATAAATAGTGAAGCGGGTCCACCATAATGCTATTCACGTGAATAGTGGCGTGACCTTGCAAAATACTATTCAGTACTCCATTTTAGTCTCTTCAATTTGGTAGCGCTTAGCTCACATCAGGAAAGTGTTTATTACACTTGGGGTGTACCGAGCTACGATGATATCATAACCAAGTGGTATCGGAGAACTTTGGATCGGTGGGATTTATTCTTAGTATGCTGCAGTAGTTTGCGACAGTGCGATCTTCCACATCGAGAAGAGTTTCTCCCTAATACTTGAGGATCACCTTTTGGTTCTTTGTTCTTTGGAAGGCAGTGTGATCTTTGTGAGAGTCTGCGGTTTGAAGAGATTACGGCTAAGGAAGACTTGGTATTTAAGCGTGTCCATTGTGACCCACCTCTCTTTCTGGGAAGCCTCTTGGTGCAGTTTACGGTTGAGTTGCACTATTCCGATTATCTGATTACTTGATATAAGGTTAAAGCTAAGATCCAAGATGTCGGTGCCAAAATTTGAAGTGGAGAAAATTTGTGGGTCCAGTGACTTGGGCTATGGCGAAAGTGCAGGCATTGCTAGATCGGCCAAGGTCTTGCGAGGCGTTGGAGGACCAGGGTCATTGCACGATGACAGAAGAAGGAGATGATGGTCAAGCAGTACAATACAATTGAGTCTTGCGGACAATGTTAGAGAAGTCATGGATGAAAAAACGATTCACTATGGAAGCTTTGGAAGAAAAATATTACTTACGTAAAGACCTTGTCCAACAAGCTTTACTCGAGCGGCCATACACATTCAAATGTCAGGAGGAAAATCAATGCAAGAACATATAGATGACTTCAGCGGATGATCTACGATGTTAGAGCAATTTGGAATTAAAAGTTGAAGATGTTGATCATGCTATGATCTTGTTGACTTCACTACCTCAGTCTTATGATAATTTACGCGATACCATACTTTATGGTAGATCCAGATATCTCGATGAAAAATGTCAAAAAGAATCGCGATGATAAAGGAACATCGAGGAAGTTAGTAGGCGGATCAATGTCGAAGGTCCTGCGGATGGATTGTTAGTGGCGGCGTAGTCAAGAACGAGGATGGGGAAGCAAAAGCAGAGAAGATCAAAGTCCGAAAGCATAAATCTGTGAAGTGCTTTCATTGTCACCCGGGACATATCGAAGAAATTGCCCAAAGAGAAAGGAAAATCGGGAGATGCATAGCGTAACAATTGAAAGTTACGAAGATAGTGATCCGGAAATCTTGGTTTAGCCTTAGCCGGTATTCACGGGTGACACGGAAATGGTGGATCACTGGATTAAAGAGCATCCTTTCACATGACACCTAATCGAAACTTCTTCTCATCCTATAAAAAAAGGGAGGAAAAGTTAGATTGGGAGATAATAAATTATTCCTATTCTTTGGTGAAGGAGATGTGCAAGTGAATTTGAGCGATGGTACTAAAAGGGCGTTTCATGCATGGCATGTACAGAGGTGGGTAGAAATCAGTCTCATTGAGTGCCCTTGACAATCGAGGTACAAGTTCAGCTTTGGAGAGGGTGGCTTCTTGAAGGTATTCAAAGGCTCAATGGTGGTATTGAAAAGGAAGGCTGAGGCGGGATCTATCTATTGCTAGGAAGCCAGGTCGATGGAGCATGCTGCATTCTATCCTCACGAAAGAAAGGATGATGCTACGATTGTGGCACATGCGGCTTGGTCATATGGCGAAAGGAATGACCATACTTCTTTGGCAAAGGCTTGTTGAAAGGCCTAAAGAATTGTAAACTTAGTTCTGTGGCATGTGTGTTGAAGCGAAGCGGGTGAAGTTCAGTCGGCAAACACAATAACAAGGGAATATTGGAGTATGTCCACTCGGATGTTTGGGGTCAGTACCTTGTTAACTCCTTAGGTGGGCTACATTTATTTTCTTACTCACGATAGAATGATTATTCGAGAAAAGTACGGATTTATTTCCTGAAGAAAAAAAGAAAAGTGTTCGACAAATTCAAGCAATGGAAGGCCATGGTCGAGAAACAAGCCAGGGCGGTCAGTCAAGAGACTAAGAAGCCCGATAATGGCGGAGAATTTTGCGACAAAGAATTTGAGAGTTTAAATCTTGGTATAGTGAGGCACCATCTTTATGCCGGGAACACCACTGACAAAATGGAGTTGCGAGCGGATGAGCAGAACACTTCTAGGCGTGCAAGATGCATGCAAATCAGCATAACACTTCCCAAATCATTTGAATTTGAGAGCGATCCAATACATGTATGTCGGTAAAGCAGATCTCCATCAAGCTGCTATTGTCTGAAGATTCCACAAGAGGTATGGTCACGTCGACCCGTAAACTATTACGATTTAAAGATATTTGGTTGTCTGCATATGCCCATGTGAATGATGGTAAACTTGAGGCAAGGGCAGAAAGGTGTATATTTCTAGGATATGCCGAGGGTGAAAGGCTACAAAGCCATGGTGTATAGAAGGCAAGTTCACCCAAAATCATTGTCGTGAAGATGTCACTTTGTGACCAGCGGCAATGCTTCATCGAGAAAGAAGAGTCTAACTTAGATGATGCGAGAGCGGATCATGGTGCTAAGAAGCGGTGGAGCTAGAGATTGCGTGGGAAGGTGAAGCAAGAAAATGATATAATGAATCGACCAAGTACTTGAGGATTGCTCAACTTTGAAGTAGAACAACAAGATGAACGACTATGAGAAGCTGGTGAACCAGAGGAAAGCGAGCCATACGGTATTGCTACTTGGCGGAGAAAGGCGAAATCGGAAACCAAAGATATGGATTACCTTTTTGTGCACTTGACTCATTAGATGTAGATCCTATAGCCTTTGCTTTGGCTATGGCGGATGGTGCGATTGGAGATGAACCATGTACCTATCATGATGCAATAGAAAGTAAGAGAGTCGAAGGAGTGGTGATAGCAATGAATGAGGAGATTGAGTCTCTTGAGAAAAATCAAGCGTGGGGCTGGTACAACTTCCAAGGGAAAGAGTAGTTGGTACGTAAATGGGTTTACAAAAAGGAAAGAGAATCCTGGCATTGAGCCTCCCGAGGTTCAAGGCGAGGCCCAGTAGCAAAGGGTTATGCCGGAAGGAGGGTGTTGACTTCCATGAGTATTCTCTCTGTGGTGAAGCATAGCTCTATTCGGATCCTATTAGCTATTGTAAATGCGTTTGACTTGGAGCTAGAAACGACTTGATGTGAAAACGGCGTTCTTACATGGTGAGCTAGAGGAAGCGGATCTACATGGAGTCAACCAGGAGGGTTCATAAGTCTTGGTAAGGAAAATCATGTTTGCCTATTAAAGAAGTCATTATATGGCTTGAGCGAGTCTCAAAGCGATGGTACAAAGGTTCGATGCATTTATGATTGGTCTGGATATAGTAGAAACCAATATGATAATTGCATCTACTCTAAGGAGCTTCCGGATGGTTCGAAGATATATTTGTTGTTGTATGTAGATGATATGCTAATTGCGGCTTCATAATAAAGTTTGAAATTAGTATGTTGAAAACTTCGATTGAAAAAGAGTTTGAGATGAAGGACTTAGGTCGCGGCAAGGAAGATTCTTGGAATGGAAATTCATAGGGAGGCGACATAGTGGCGAGTTGTGTTTAACACAGCAAAATTATATTATAAAAAAGTGCTACAGCGGCTTCAATATGGATCAATCCAAACCGGTTGGCACTCAGTTGTTGCACATTTTAAGTTATCTTTGAAAGAATGTCGAGAAGCGAGGAAGAGGTGGAGCACATGTCTCATAAACCTTACTCGATGGGTTGCGAGTCTCATGTATGCCATGGTGTGCACTAGACGAGACATTTCACATGCTGATTAGTGTGGTAAGCCCGGTTTATGAGCAAACCTGGAAAGACACTTGGGAAGGTGTGAAATGGATCATCACGGTACCTAAAGGTTCCACTTGATGTCTGTTGGTATTTGAAGGTCGGAAGAGCGAGTGGGTTGTAGGTTATGTAGATTACGATTATCACCAGGTGACTTGGATAAAGAAAGGTCATTGCCAGGCTATATCTTTCTGAGTCTTTGGATGTACTATTAGTTGGAAAGCGACATTGCAATCAGCGATGGCATTGTCAACTCACGAAGGTAGTATAGCATTGGCCAGGTACATTAAAGAAAGTATTTGGAGTGCCACGGTCTTTTGGATAGTTTTGGATTGAATCAACATGTACCAATTGTACATTGTGATAGTCAAGCGCCATTCATCGGCTAAAAATCGATCTATCATGAAAGGACAAAGCACATTGACGTCGGACTTCATTTTGTCAGGAAGAATGTATCAATAATGAATCTTGTTGCAATTGGAAGATAGCCACGGTGAGAACCCGGTAGATATGATGACAAAACCATTACCAATTGACAAAGTTTAAGCATTGCTTGGACTTAGTTAATATTTGCGAGAGGTTGAAAATTTGTTGCAAAATCAGCCAAAGGTGGAGAATTGTAGAAAAAGTGGCGGTGTTTGTGCATTTTGCAGCCATAGAAGCCGTTGAAAAATCAAAAAGAAATTACCCGTGCACATGCGATAATGTAATCTGATTGTATCACGAAATATGCCTGATAACATACGGTAATCTTCAAAATCATCTATAAATAGAGCCAGAAGCGGCGATTTTTGAAATCCTGAGGCCAGAAGCATTTCCTCGATTGTAAAGAAAGAAGCGATGTAGGCTTCTTGTAGTGAGAGAAAAATAGAGAGTGTGTGTAAGAAAATTCCAAGAGTGTAGTGTGAGTATACTGGGGTTTTTGATATATTCTCTAGATCTGTAATACTAATTGTAGTAGAAGAGAGTCTCATTGGGGATACACTATATTGTAATTACTCTTTAAATATAGTGGAGTATTTTTAGAGTTTGTAGTGGTTTTCCCTCAAAATTACAGGAGGGTTTTCACGTTAAAAATATTGGTGTCTGATTATCTTGATATATTTTGTTGGTGTGAATAATGCTTAGTACTATTCATAAATAGTGAAGCGGGTCCCACTACATAGTACTATTCACGTGAATAGTGACGTGGGCCCCACTGCAAATTACTATTCACCGTACTCCATTTTAGTCTCTTGAATTTAGGCGCCTTGCTCACATCCAGGAAAGTGTTTATTCTGGCAGGGTGTCGGAGCTACGATGATATCATAACAGTCCTAACATTATAAAACCCTTTTCTTTGATGATTAACATTATAGTGTCATGATGTTTCCTGTCGTTGATAAAGCACGACACTGTGCTTCTTTTTCATATAAAAGAAAATGTCTACTCTTTGGAAATGTAGTCAGTATATGTTTTCAATGTATTTACAGCATTATTCTATCACCTGAGCTATACATCAGAACATCTGTTCATTGTAATTCTTGAGTTTTTAGTTAATCTTAGAAGAGTCTGTTATATCTTGGGGATTTCTGCACAATGATAGAGTCATCTTTAAAGGCACTACAAGTATATATGCACACCTCAGACTTAACATAAATCTTATTCTTTTTTGTTTTCCTGTTTTGTAGGATTGGAGATCCTTTTCCAACACTCCCTAACTCCCATCATGCCCCAAACGGTTTTTCATCTAGCTTGGCACCCAAACCCTCCCCGAAGATCTTAGGCTTGGGTTACTTAGTCCAACACCCATATGCGGATTATTCCCTTTATTGCCCTTGTAACCAATGCCCTCTTTAAAGTCCCCTATGATCTGCATCCATCAACCCCATGATCCACTCCTAATCATAATCTCCCTCGTTAACATCTTATGAGCATATGTGCCCCGTCTCATGATAGAGGGGAAGGTAACTCATCCACCAAAATAAAGGTAAGTTTGCCGTTTACTCTAGGTCAAGAAACCAATTCTTATGATTATAAGCAAAAGTTGATTATTTTATAATTATAATACTTTTATCAAATTAACTATAAATATCAAATATTATTTTGTAGTAATTGACTATACAAAAGCAATCTTTTTCATACCATTCAAATAAAACATATTGTCTTAAAATCGCTTTTTAACTTAAGTATTCAAACGTAAGTTGATCATCATATAATCGATTATATATATAAAAAAAAATGATTATACAAATAAGCAATTAATGAAATAAGTGTGAGCTCACAGTTTCCCCCAACTCACTCTAATCAATCAAACTTTCTACCAATCAAACCAAGTCACTCATAAAGATACCAACAATAATGGGAAAAAAAAACTCCATATCAGAAAAAGACGGACAAGCAATTATCAAATTAAAACCCATGTAGCAATAAAGGCAGCAGTAATTAAATTATTTTTAGTTTACAATAATATATGTCTGTCTAGTACATCCTAATTCAATAGATCAATCTTCCCACACTCAGCAAAAGAAAACAACAAAAAAAAGAAAGAAAAAAAGAGAGTAAACAATATCATCTATATATCAAAAAAATAAATATAAAATAATTTGAGGCTCTTTTAACTCTATAGCAAGAAAACTAGCCCTACCAAAACAACAGACCCACATAATTGCCTGTGAAGTTGTGCATGCATTGAAACTGATGCAGAACTAGGTTTCTCTTTGTCACTAGCTGTATCATCTTCACCACTTTGATCCTTGGGGTGGCTGAAATTGGCAGGAACATTTGTGTCAGGTGCTGATTCATCATCACCAGCAACAGGACTAGCTGGTCCTGGTGAATCCTGTGTTGGAGTTCTCAGGCTCTTAGGCAATCCTTGTCCATGAGTCACATTTATTTGGAAGTGTTGACCACTCTTGCACTGATCACCATCATAGTCACTAGAGAAGAAGTATGTCACCCCTTCTTTCACCAAAGGAACTGCCACTGACACTGGTTGTGTTTCTGTATTGGATGGATTTGATGATGACCACTGGATTGTGTCCTTGTCTTGTGCATCCTCATAATCACATTGTTTGTATGTGGTAAAATTGTATGTTTGGATAACAGAGTGGTTTGTGTCCGTGTTGAAAACTGCATGAACAACACCAATTAAGCAAATTTTAAGTGATGAAGTTGTGTAAGGCAAATTAATTATAGGAAAAAAATATATTATATAGCCAAAAATTGTTTATACAATGATGTGACATGTTATTGGCTGTTGAATTAATGAATGAACCTAACTACTTCATTTAATCTAACAATTCTCATAATTAGTGTCAATGGTTCTGACAAAAGTTTTCTAACTACTATATAACATGTCTTTTAATTATAATGCCACAATGGAAACTATGGACTAAACTAATGTGGAAAATGGCATTGCAGAAAATGTTTGCAAGATGTCCAACCTATTTCATAGAACACTTATTGGCTATTGCTATTTGCTTATTATAAAATGAAAATATGATCATAAATACTCATACCAAACACCCAATACGTGTGTACAAAGAATTGAATAGGGTTATGAAAGGAAAATTTAATGAGATGGCAACTTTAGCCTTAGCATGGTCTATTTTCAAACATTGACCTACCTTCAACGCCCAACTTTATGCTTTACTATTACATAAAAACGGCTTATTCTTACACTTTTTTTTTTGGGTAAATATTGTTTCTGCCTTTTTTTTTTAAGTCAATGGTCCCTTTTTTGTTTATATATATATATATATATATATATGTATATATATATATATATATATATATATATGATGTATGACTATTTGAGTTAACTTCAATTTAACTATTGGTTCTGAAGCAAGTACTCTATTCACTATTTCCTTCAATCAGAATATATTTTGATCACATTTTTTTACATAAAAGAAAAATTAAAAAAGAATGACTGATAAATAAGAGCATCAGAAGAGAATGTTTGCACCAAAAGAAAAGAATAATTAAAACGAAAAGGTTCTAACAGTGGTCATATGGGGTATCAGTTTTTATTTCTCCCTTTTCCCTAACTTATTCAAAAAGAGACCATGGTAACAGTAATTTTTCTTAGCTAATGGCTAAATGGAAGAACGAATACTTGAGGCTACCACATTCGAATGTTATGAGCTGTGGCAGAGTGAGAAAAATACCAACAAGAATAGTGCATGCCCTTTTTCTTAATTCTTCCAATCAAACCGCAAGTTTTAGCCAATCTAATTGATGCCACATTGAGACATATGCTTGCCACACATTCCAGGATTAAAATATTAATTAGAGAAGAGTACAACTGCAACTTTTGTTCCTCCTCTCATCATCACATCATATCAACTATGAAGCACATGTATGCAAAAGGACAAACATAAAACGGAGAAAAAAAAAAGGACAAAATAATGATAGGATAACATAAATATGTAGTTCGATGTGCTAATAAATTATAAAGCAAAGAATAAAAATAGTAATAAAAATTACAGAATGGGTGTTGAGATACATCATTATTGACCACTCTTCCCTATCTCTGTCAATATGATCAGATAGATATTAGTGTCAAATTTTGTTCTAAATTGAAACAGATCAATGCAAAAATGGAGATCAGATCAAAGAGCTGACTCAAGCAAAATTCATGCCACAAGAATTTGTTTCATAAACTTCAGACACATATAGAGGAGATCATAAGGGTTCTGGAATCATATATATTCCCCCAAACATCAAAAAGTCAAATTCCTCTAGCTCTATTCAAGTATTGCTTTCATATACATACAGCACCAAAAACATAAGAACAACAACAACACCTAAGCCTTCTTCCATTACAAGGATCGAACTATAAACCAAAAACATAAGGACACTGAGCATAAAAATCATCATCATGAAGCATATGTGATGAAAGAAAACTTACTAAGGAAATCTCCCAAGCTGAACACTTTATTGGCAGCCCATTTCTGGTAATTGACATCAGACTTCTCAGTATTGTCAAACCATCCCAAAGAATCTCCCACTGTGTAATTCTTGTAAGCCTCAACAACAACAGATCCTGATGAGAAACAAACTATGAGGAGGAGAACACAAGAGACAGTTGAGAACTGAAGAATTGAGGAGCTTCTTTTCTGTTCCATTCTTTCTTTGGGATTTGTGAATGTTACACACAGACACAGGCAAACTTGCTTTATTATATGACTGAGACTTTAAGTGGCTGAGACTGTGGGATTCTTATGCGGTGCCACTGCCAGCTATACGTTGTGAATTTTTTGTATATATGAAGCCTTGGCTTTCAACTGAATTACTAAAATAGTCGGTGCTTGCATGTTGCTCTCAATAATTGTTTTTTTGTGTCAGACAAGCACTGATGTTTCTACCTATAACTAAGGAAAAGATAAATTATACAAGTTCTCTATGGTAAAAAGTCATTAGGAAAACTAAGATCCAAGTTTCAGAAGTTCCTCCTCTGTGGGGAAAAATCTAAACAGAGATCAATTGTAATCACCACTCACATGTCAGAGAATCCCGACGCAACAATAGCCATCAGAAAGTTAACACGTGGAAGATGCCAAAAGGGTTGGTTGGAAACTCTCTAGGTATATGTCATTTTCAATTCGGATATATAATAAACAAAGAAAATTCTTAGCTGCAAGGAAAAAGTGTTTTTACATAGTAGCATTGAATGTTAAATATTTTGGTTTTATGAATAATTTCTCATTTTCAATGTAAAACTTGAGTGTTAAATATTTAATGATATAATTTTTTTAAGATATCTCTATAATTATTGTCGTAAGATTAAATTCCCAGGAAATATTGTGATTAAAAAGTCATGTTAAAAATTGCATTATTAGGGTTAACCTTGGTCCTCTAATAAAAGTGAAACTCCTAATGGTCAATATTTTTTCTCTTGTTGAGAGTTGACTCAGTTAATCGGTCTTTCGTTTCTATGTAATTATGATTTAGATCAATTCTTATATCAATAATGATTTATGGCTAGAAAAAAAAAATCTGTCCTTGCATTATGAATCGTTGTGTTTTTGAATTAAACTTCAACCATTTTCCATTTTTTAACCCCTGGTTCTTTTATCTATTCCAATGAAATTGTTGTCATTTGTATAAATATACGGCTTCGTCAAAATCCAATTCAAGCGATATAGCAGCATCGTTCTTAGATTTTTCTGTTGATAAGTCATTTGTAATTAAGAAGTGTGGGACAAGCTTTTTCCGCATTCTAAATTTTTGTTGATATAAATAAAAAGTCTCTTACGCCCATATGACAATGCAATTTTAACCAAAGAAACACTCCAAATAATTGGAGGAAGGCGAAGACTACACGAGGAACGGCATAGCATTATTTTTTTGCCATACTTGACACACTAGTACCAAACTCAAGCTTTGCCAAGTCTGGATTTGATTCTCTTTTATAAGTTTGATTGATACATGAATACAAATACCCGTGAAAAATAGATTTCTCGGTTACGTTGAAAATGACATGATTCAATTCATACCTTCTGATATAAAATGCCACTCCTTTAACAGCCCATGCTATTGTTGTGTCATTTGTTCTTTAGTGCACTGTTTTGAATTATGCACAATAATTTCTATACAGCAATAAATCGATGCAACAACAACTAGTAGCATTTGACTTTTTGCAATTAGCAAGTAGAGAGATTAGTACGTAGTGAAAGTGATATTTAAACAACAATGTGAGGTTATTTGTTTCTGGCTATCCTCTGGGTAAAGGATGAAATTCATTTTTATTATCAAGTCCAATTTGATTGTTTGCTCGCATGATTCGAACATGTAGTTTAATAAAAACCTTTATATTGTTAATTAATCTCATTCTTAAATAATTAATATTTGAAATCTGACTCATATACAATAGAAAAGATTACGACTGTGAAGATAAAGTGCTAACTATAAAGGCTAAAACAGACAATAAAGAAGTCAAATTAAATTAACAAAATCAAAATAGAGAAGGAAATAGTTTATATATACAGGAAATATTAATGTGAGAAGTTAGCATTGAATTTTGAAGGTATTAAAGAGGTTGGAGGAACAAACCACATGGTATACCTATCCCATTTAAGTACTATTAACTGTGCTAGTGGCTAAAGTCGTACGAAATTTTTCTACGTTTTCAAATGGACTTTTGGTTTTGGAAATGTTATGTTATATATATGTATTGTCATTTACATGTAAGTGTCTCAGTGTCTCAAATGAACTCAAATAAATATAAAAAGGACCAGATGATAATATAAGTTATAATTATTCCGAAATTATCTTTAATTTTAAAATATAGAAAATCTTATCCGGCAATCCCTTTTTTCATCTCGTTCATCAATTACGCCAAAATAAAAATTGATAGAGCATTAACTATCAACATCACCAACCCAGGATTTCCCCACTTTTGCCTTTATGCTATCTTCATTATCAATCCTCTCAGCTCTAATTTGTAACATCCCCTTCATGGGAGTGATGAATTGATTGAAATCCGTTAAGCCATAAAACCACTTAAGACGATTTGCATGCATATGATTAGTGAGAGATAAGATAATTATTTCGTCCTTCAGAGAAACCATCAGTAAAAGCAAAATGATAGATAGATTGACTCGATCGAAATTTAAAACTTTCAGCTGCCTATACCTTATATGTTACGCCATGTGAACTTTATTTTGAAACGTTATTCACATTCGATAGGATTCTTCGAGGAGGTTCTATAGTATCATGTTACACACTCAATTGGTATTGAGACTTCCAAAAAATTGGAGAGCAACATGCTGCATAAACATGAATTAATAATAATTACATAATCTCGTTTGCAAAAATTATTTTCTTAATAATTGGCTCTTGTATAACTTGATTGACTATTTAACATGCATGCCAATATCTATTCCATAAGTACGTCAACAATAGACCTGTAGTTTTATTATTATTACTACTATTTGACATTAACTTTCTGAGAATTTTAATATTAATACACAATATATGAAATGTATATATTTACATTTGTGGTGTCATATGTATGGAACATTATATACTTATAATTATAATGATAAATAATTGGCCAACAGAGTTTATTTGGTGGTGAACGAGGAAATCACGTGACGTACAGAGGTGCCTTGAGGCTTCAACATTCATCACATGATTTTAGCTTAAAAAAAGCATTGATCCACACATATTTCCAGCTCTCATCACATGCAACTGTATTTTCCCCCACAAAGTAATAACACAGTAAGCTTTCCCTTCACATTTAATGCATTATGCCAGCCGTACAAAACATAGACGATGAGGATTAACTGCATTATTTTAAGTAGCTAAAATAGTTAAATGCATAATTATTTTGTGCTTAATCATGTAGTTAATTTTGGTTTTTTGTTTTTTTGGGGTTATGAATTTATTTTTTATAATTTTGGTCGGAGTCGTGAGTGAATTTAGCTTGATCATCACCATTTTTTTTTGCCTGTCATAGACAATTACCTTTTGGGTCGTGGCACAATAAATCATTTGGGTACAGCACTTCGGCAATATGGTGCAACAATGAGTCCACATCTAATTAGGCCTTTGTTAATTAGGCCCATTACAGACGCCTCATTGTCGTGTATCAAGGATTGAAGGTTCCATGCCCTGCGCACCAAAAAGACAAAAAAGGCTTCAAACCCTGTACGATAAGAAAAATAGTTCATCCGACCCACAAATAGAAAAAAACAATGAGAGACTACAAACTTTGCTCTCACATTTGACCCAAAAAAAAAAAAATCTTCTGGAGCAAATCATTTTATGATTTTTCAAGTAATTAGTGTAAAATTTAACTTAAATTACATTGCATAGAAATTAAATTCTATATTTAATTTAAATATCTCAGATCAAAAAAATAATTAAATATGCACATTGTCAACTTATTAAAATTACAAATTCTATTTTAAATTTTTAGATATTATATTATGTATTAAATTAAATTAAATCTCTAAGAATAATACTTCGAAAATATCACTTTTATAATAACAACAATAAAAAAAAAAAAGGTAAAGCACGGCAAAGTGAACCTGCAAGGGGGAGCGGTTAGATCTGAGAGAACGAGCGTTAGTTTCCTAACGGCTAGAAGAATATGCCAAGTAAGGTAAAGCAATGACTCCCGAATAAATAAGGATTTATAGCCGTTAGATAAGGGTGCAAAGATCGAACGGCGAGGATTGGAATAAAGAAAAAATCGACCGTTGGAGGGTTGAAGAAGCATCTCTTATAAGACATTCTTCCCAGGAAACCCAAACGTTGCATTGCATCACTCACTCATTCACTCTTCGAAGAAACAAAACAAAAGAAAGTGAAAAAACCAAAACAGAGAGAGACAGAGAGAGAAAAGGAAAGAGAAATAGAGAGAGAGACAGAGAGGTGGCGACCAGAAACGAGGAAGAAGTCGGAGGAGGAGGAGGAGGAGGAGGAGGAGGAGAGAGGCCCAACGGTCGTCTCCAGGTGTTTCTGTCGTCTCTCTTTTCAACCCTCGGCGGCGTTTTCGGCAACACTGCGGTAACTTCTACTTTCCAAGAAGAACAAGATTCATCACCAACAACACGCATAATGGCTTCTTCCAGAGCTGCTCCTGCACCTGCTTTCGAACAACAACAGCATCCTAGAGGTATTCAATATTCTTCTTCTTGTTGTTGCTGTTGTCGCCATCGTCTATTGGTGTTTTATTTCTTTATTATTATTATTGTTGTTGTTGTTGTTTTTGTATTTGGGTAATGGATTTTGTTTCGATTTGGGGTAATGGATTTTTGTGGATTCATTGGGTTTTATTCTTTCTTGGAAATTCTGGGGTTTTCTGCTTCTGGGTTCTTGATTTCATGATGTGAAAAATTGGTTCTTTGTTATGAAACTTTCACACTCTGCAATTTTCGCCTTTTTTCTTCATTTTTGGTTCTTGTTCTTGTACTTGTTCACTGTTTTGAATAGATATACCCTTTTTCTTTCATTTGTGAAGTCTAAGATTCGTTAAGATCTTTATACCTTTTTTCTGTTCTGCAAAGTTGTTTATTCTCCTTGCTAGTTTTTTCTTTCTGATCACAGTTCTCTTCTGGTTCTGGATCATTTTCTTCTGTGCTTTTGTTATACCCTTTTTGTCTTTTTTTTCTTTTAACCTTTCTGACAAAGTAATCTTTGGTGTTTTAGGTGAGAACAAGCAAAAGAACGTGGCCGCAGACGGAAGGAACAGAAGGGTACTCCAAGATATTGGTAATCTTGTGGCTAAGCAACCAGAACCTAATGTCTCCAAGCGTAACCCAAGGTACTGGAAGTCGAATTCGTCTTTTTATTTTTACTTTTCTTTTCCCTCAAATACTTCTTTTTCCAGCCTCATAATTTTCCTATTTGCTTTGCCTAAAATTCCAAATTACTTTTTTCTTGCAGGAACTTTGGTGCTCAATTGATTGGTCAAGCTGCAGTAGAGAAGAACAAGGTGCATTTTTTTCCCTTTTGTTTTTCTAAAACTTTATTATAAATTTTATCTCTCTAATCTTCAAAGGAATGATCATTTTTTTTTCTTTATAATCAATATCAATATTTTCCAGAAGCCAAGCACTGAACTTGTGAATGGAGCAGCAGTGGTACCAGCTGATGGGGTTGGTGTAGGGAAATTCATTGCTGCAACAAAGGTGGAACCAGCTAAGAAGCCAACAGCAGAACCTGAAGTTATTGTCATCAGCTCTGATGATGAATCTGAGGAGGAAGAAAAGGAGAAGAAGCCACAAGCTGTTATAGGGAGAAAGTTAAGAGAAAGGCCAACTAAGGAAAAAAATGCCAAGGCCTTCAGTTCAGTCCTCACAGCAAGAAGCAAGGTAATTTAAGAATCTCTTTCCTTTCTATTCCTAGTTCTAAGCATCATTGTTATTGTGGTTTCTAACAAGAAAAATTTGTCAACCTCTCAGGCTGCTCTTGGACTTTCTTATAAGCCAAAGGATTCGGTAATGAACATTGATGCAACTGACATTGACAATGAATTGGCTGCAGTGGAGTACCTTGATGACATATACCAGTTCTACAAACTTACTGAAGTAATTTTTCTTTGCTTTGTTCTTTCTTTTAATTTCCTAGTCTTGGTAAATTTCCTATGAACTTTTTTGGTCTAATGTGTGTATGTATGTGTGTGACTTTGATGACACAGGAGGATGGTCGTGTACATGATTATATGGCTTCACAACCTGATATAAATGCCAAGATGAGATCAATCCTTATTGACTGGTTGATAGAAGTGCATCGAAAATTCGAGCTCATGCCGGAAACTCTTTACCTGACCCTGAATATTGCGGACCGGTTCCTGTCCATGAAAGCTGTGCCTAGAAGGGAACTTCAGTTGGTTGGTATCAGCTCAATGCTGATTGCATGCAAATATGAAGAGATATGGGCCCCCGAGGTGTGAAATTATTACTCTTTTGCATAAGCTTTTTATGTTTCTGGCTTTGATTTTCCTTTTAGCTGTGCCAAATTTTGATATTGGTTTTCAAATATGCAGGTTAATGATTTTGTGTGCATATCAGACAATGCCTATAATAGAGAACAGGTTCTGGTCATGGAGAAAACAATCTTGAGAAAGCTTGAATGGTATTTAACCGTTCCCACACCCTATGTGTTTCTGGTTCGGTATATCAAAGCCTCTACTCCCTGTGATGATGAGGTATATATCTATCTATATGTAGTTTGACTGTAAGAGTGATAATAGCCAAAGTGTGAATTATGCCCTCACTAATTTTTTTTTCGTAAATTTTGGTCAATGTAGATGGAGAATATGGTGTTTTTCCTCGCTGAACTTAGCATGTTGCATTATTCAACCATTATCATGCACTGCCCTTCTGTGATTGCTGCTTCTGCTGTGTATGCGGCAAGATGTACCCTTAAAAGGGTCCCTTTTTGGACTGAGACTCTTGAGCACTACACAGGCTACTCTGAGGAACAATTAAGGTAAATAAATAGTAATATTCTATATTTGACTATCCCACAAAAAGGGTCAACAAATTTCTCTATATGGACAACGCAGTGACTTAATTTTTATTCTAATTCTAAATTTCTAATGGTGTAGGGATTGTGCGAAACTCATGGCCAACTTTCATGCTGCTGCACCAGAAAGTAAGCTTGGGGCAATTTACAAGAAATTCCGTAGCACAGATCGCAATGCAGTTGCTCTACTTGCTCCAGCAAAGAACTTGATAACACAATCTTGAGCAGCTAACGGTCATGGATTTTTTTGTGTGTTTTTGGGATGATTGTATTTACCTATATACAATACTTGGCTATGACTAATATTATATAAACTATGGGTGGTTTTTTAGGGAGATCATTGCTGTTATGATCTTTTTTAGCTGCGTTGGTTAGATTTTAGGGAGCAGTAGTAATTTCTTCTTTTGTTATTTTTTCCTTTCAAGTGGGACAAATGTTTGAGTCTGCTAGAGAAAATTGCTTGTGTAGATGTGTTGGATATTCCAGCAGAAGTTTGAGACCATTCTTTGTTTCTGTATAGCAGTTTGATATATGGTTGATGTGTTGGATATTCTAAAAATTGTGCGCATCTAATGGAATTATTCTTTCTCTAAAAATTGCCATATCGTTTTTCTTGTTCCATATCCCATGAAGTAACTCTGAAATTTTAATGAAATGGCATTTTTACAGACGCATAAGCTCCCCTTTCATTCATAGGGAAAAAAACAAAAAGCACAACCGCCAATGTGAGGGCAGTTATCTCAATCAATCAACCTCATCAAATCTTAAGAGTTAATTCAAATAATTAATGTCCCTTATTTACTCGATAATAACCAGTTCTTGGTTTGTTTCAAGCCATCAAGGAATGTTAAATTCATGATATCGATACATCAAAAATAGAACAAGGTATGAACATTTTTTTTTTCTTCTTGGTAGTTTGTGATATGCAACACAGAAAAACGTTAAATCTCTCTCTTTCTTAAAATGTAAGATCTTAAAATATTAGCGACATTCGATTGATATATTACTGGTGATTTTTAATTATCACACGCGATTAATTTTAACACATCATGAATTCATTATTCTGATGTGAAAGATTATTATTCAAAGGCTGATCTTTCAAAGTTCAAATCAGTATTTTTTTTCTTTAACAAATTTCAATGACAAAAATGAGGAAATTAATCCAAAAATTAAGCCACTTGGTCGTAGTGATTTGTATTAAATATCTTTAATTTCGAGTAGTCTTCCACTCTTCCTTGACCCAACAACAAATAATTTAGAATATCTTGACATTTTAAAACAAGTCCAGGTCAAATAACTAACACCGAAAGCAATCTGTATTAAGTATGAATCATACTAATAGGTTATAATAAATAATAAATATTAAATTAAATAAATTGCCAACCTTTAGACTTTTCCAGAAAAAAAAAAAGAATATGCCAAAAGAAGAAAATAGAAAGTGTGGCTGAAGTTTACGAAACAGCCTTGGACTGAGACCAATCCAGGAGTTTTAAGTTTAAAGCATAAGCATAAGCATGACAGCACAGTTGGAATAGTAATAATATAGCATCCAAGAAATTCCTCATTTTTATTATTATTTTTCAGAAAATACATGAATTTACACAAAAGCAAGATTCCAATATACAAATTCCCTGATACAAATTGGGAAATTCCCTAGCTACACCTTTAATCTTGCAAATTTTGATAGGTTAGCCAAAGCATCAGCAATTATATTATCATCTCATGAAATAAACTAAGCCTTGTGGTAATCAAAACTTGACCTTTAACACGAATTTTATGAATCAGGATCCCATTATATGAGAGGTCTCTTACATTAAACTCAAAATCCTCAAATACTAACCTAACATCTCCCCCTAAATTTCAGAAGAGAAATATCAAGAGTTTTATATGAATATTTTTTATAAACAGTATTAAAAAAAAATGAAATCTTATCTCTATTCATCACCGCCTAATATTTTTTCTTCTTCTCTACGTATTATCCACCAACAATGTTCAAATAACATTAATCAATGATATATATATATACCTATTTTTCTCAATTAATCAATTATCCACCTAAATCTAGGCACACACCGAGTTGCATTGAATTCAAATCAAAATCTGCTGTTGTAACCAAAAAAAATAAAAATAAAAATAAATCAAAATCTGCTGTTGGTCACAGAATTAGCCAAGACATCACAGAGGGGACAGAGACAACAGCAAAACGTTGACACTAAAATCCCAAAACTAACGGCGGGGTCCCACTTCACCCACGGGCGGCACAACAAAGCCACACTCTCTTTCCCCTTCTCGCTTTCTTTCTTATATTTTTACTTATTTCCTTCCTCTTCTTTTTCAAAAAGAAGAGCTTCCATTTTTTCTCGCTTATTCTCTTTTCTTTTTCCTCTCAAGGCATTATTCTGCTACCCTCCTGTTTGATAACCAAATTGAAGCCACCCCTTTTAATATCTGGTCCTAGAATCACAAGCCTAGCTACCCATTTTTCATCTTCTCATGATCTGTGAGTAAAAAGTTTGTCTTTTTAAATATGTTGTCTTTTTTTTGTTGTCTTTTTCTTTTTGGCTAATTGCTTAGACTCGAACAAAAAGGAAAAAAAAAAGCGTGGATAGAAGGAGGATTAGGGTTTAGTTTCTATTGCCAAAAAGCTCTCAAGACTCAACAGTTTACTTTGACTTCAATAAGCTTAAAGGGTAGTTTAGTTTGTGTCTCTACCTCTATTTATTAGTCTATGAATTTTGGTATTTGCACTTTTTTTTTCTCCTTCTTTTGATATGTTTGTGAAAAGTGAAAATCCTTGAACTGCCTACAATAAACTATAATCTGCTCAGTTTTCTTAGCTAAAAGGTTGCAATTTTGTGATTGGCAGAGGGAATTGACTGCAAAAAATGACAAGGGTGACCCGTGACTTTGATGATACAATGCAAAAAGAGGCAGTGCCTGCAGTGTCTTCTGATGTGGTATTTGCTTCTAGTAGGTTTCCTAACTACAGAATTGGAGCTAACAATCAGATATTGGAGACAAAGGATGATCCAAAAGTGCTTTCCATGAAGGAGGTTGTTGCTCGTGAGACTGCACAGCTCTTGGAACAGCAGAATCGCCTCTCAGTTCGCGATCTCGCCAATAAATTCGAGAAGGGTCTGGCTGCAGCTGCTAAGTTGTCTGAAGAGGTTACCCTTATTTCTGCTAAACTCAATTTGTTAATTTATATTTTCATAGGAATATAATTTTTTTCAATTTTTTTATGTATTTTGTTTTTCGGTCTTTTCAATTGATGTAATTAGTAATAGTCATCATAGTTTCTGATGAAATTCATCCGCTTTATTTTAACTAGTCTCATTTGCTGTTGAAATTCAGGCTAGACTTAGAGAAGCAGCATCATTGGAAAAACATGTTCTTTTGAAGAAACTGAGAGATGCACTTGAATCCTTAAAAGGGCGCGTGGCAGGCAGAAATAAGGATGATGTAGGGGAAGCTATTGCTATGGTTAGTACTTGTTTATAAATGGGAAGATACATACTTCATCTTTATTTCTACCTAATAAATAGATGTTCATATTTACTTTGTTTTTGTGCTTAAAGTACAGTGGGAACGTAAACTTGAAAGCCCTTGTTTGTCCTTTATAATAGTCAAAATGGGTTGGAGAGTGTGTGTGAATGGAAAGGCTTTGAGACTAAACTGCAGGATATTTTTCTTAAAGTTTGATTAATTTTTCAAAAGAAATATGCACTACATTCATTGCACCACCTCAGTGAAAATAATTTCCATTTTTTTAAATTTAAAATAGAATGTGCTTTGTGGCAACATTTATTTCTGCATTTGCTATCTTTTAAGAGAAGCAACTATATCCTACTTTGTACATTCTTCAGGTTGAAGCTCTAGCGGTTCAGTTAACACAAAGGGAAGGGGAACTAATACAAGAGAAGGCAGAGGTGAAGAAGCTGGCAAATTTTCTTAAGCAGGTGATGTTAACTTCTTGGATCTACTTTTGGATGTTGGTCATAGGAGAAGTTTTGTAAGAAATAGAAGGATAGAGGGAAAGAAAAAGAACTATAAAGATATCCTCTCTATTACTATGAAAAGGAAACACAAGAACATACTAAAGTAATTCTCTTTGAGAAACTGTATGCTGAGATCCAATTTCATAAAAATATTAGAATCTATACCATGACAAATTTAAGCACCACGATTTCCCTAAAAAGCATTATGATTCAACAATAGACATTAAAGTGCAGCATGAATTATGCACTGCCATAAGTTGAGCAGGACATTACTTCTTTGATTCTGATAATCTTGGATATTAAAGACATTACTGAAATAATAAAGATAACTTCTATGTTGTGATATAGATTTACCCCAGTTTATATATGCGGTACATTTCTGCATAAAGAGATTTCATTTCCAATGTTGAGGCTTTTGGTTAATTAGTAGGCTTCTGAAGATGCTAAGAAACTAGTTGATGAGGAAAGAGCTTTTGCTCGTGCTGAAATTGAGGATGCCAGAGCAGCAGTTCAGAGAGTGGAAGAGGCACTTCAGGAACATGAGAGAATGTCTCGAGCTTCAGGGAACCAGGTTTGTGATATATACTGATATTTTCTTGTAATTTGTGATGCTTAAAATAGTTGATTTGGATATTTCTTTCAGGCATGTTGATGCATTCATCAGACTTAATATAATTTATTTTCTTATTCAGATTTTTTCATGCAACATGCCCATACATTTCCCAAAAATTTAATCAATTCATTAAAAATTGGTACATGTTTGAATGTGTGAACTTGTATAGAAACAGGTCACATAATGAATGGAAGATGGGAAATTTGCTTAAGAAATTGTTTTCCCACCTCAAGCTTTCGTGAACTTACCTTCTCCTTCTCTTCATTATTTGGCTTTTTCCATGATGGCCTGAACATTGCATCTTTCTTTGTGCTTTCTTGACTATTATTATGTTATGCCCCTTGTAGTAATGCCCTTTTCTCTGCTTTTCTTTGTTATTCCCACTTAAAGTTAAATGTTGTTGTGTCTCTTCGCTAGTCCACATGAGTAAATGCTAAACAGACACTGCAGGTCTGTGTCAACTCAGTTTTCATGTTAACCAAATTTGGCTCTATGGGAATTTTAGGACATGGAACAGTTAATGAAGGAGGTTCAAGAGGCTCGAAGAATCAAAATGCTGCATCAACCAAGCAAGGTATACAGTGAATAATGGAAATATTTTGTACTTGCCTGAAGTATTTCTAGTATATTGAACTATGAATTTTCCTGCCTTTTATTCTACATTAGGATAGAGAAAATTGATTTGTCCCAATGTGCTAGCACCATATCTGTTGCATAATATGTTTGAATTATACCATCAATTTGTCCACCTTCTTGGCTTTTAAGAAGAGGTAGTCTATTTTTTTCATCAAATAATAGTCATGAATAACCACCACTGTCTTGCATAATATCAAGAGTTTGAATCAGTTGAATATATCACATCTAAGAAGGCATAGAATGGTTCTGGAACAAATAGCGTTTTGGGATTGTATTATATGTTGTTAATGGCTGCAACATTTATGTTCAATATCTTGTACAAATAAATGTCATATCCATTATTGACATTTTTGTCCTGTGTTGAATTGACTTTCTTCACCTTATTTTCTTGGACATCATATTACCATATTATTAACTTTTCAATCAAGATATTTCATTGACTTTTGATTGATTTTTAGGTCATGGATATGGAACATGAACTTCGAGCATTGAGGGCTCAACTTTCAGAGAAGACTAGACATTATCTTCGACTTCAAAAGGAGGTATGCCTATCCCCTTATGCCATGTTAAATACAATGCGGTCCTCTATTTGTTCAGTTTTCCTTCCTGGTGAGTGATGTACAAAAAAAAAAAAAAAAGAAAAAGAAAAGAGACTGAATACAATATGAAAAACAAGTGAACCTTCCATATTTCTTTGTTGAGACACTATGATGTTGAGATAGACATGGGGATCTTCAAACAACACCTTAAATGGTGTGATGAAGAATTTCATTGATAATTTTTTGTTATATGAATAAGAATTAGAGTCTCGGCTTCAATTTTGAGCCATTCTTTTGAGTGACAAGTTTCTTTGATTAAATTGCAGAGTTATATAACTTAGATGACTGTCTTCCATGGTGAGCTTCTTTTACTGATTATGCTTGATGGTAATTTCAGCTAGCAAGGACCCAGAAAGGACAGGAAAATGTTCCACAATTATATGAACTAGAAGGGGCTGAAACTTTAGGTTCTTATTTGCAAATTCAACCTTGCTCTGATAATGCTCCTGAATTGTCGAAATGTTCAATTCAGTGGCATCGTGTGTCATCTGACGGGGCCAAAAAAGAGCTTATTTCAGGTACAGGTTACTCATCAACTGATTCTTAAGGCTTTGTTTTGATCTTATCACATTTTTTAAAATCTTCAGCCAGTTGTGTGTATATTCATTTTTTCTGGTTCGTAGCACTCAGACTTGCTTTTTGTGCTATTATGCATAAGTTAGCCAGTCTTTAAGTGTTGTTGAGGCTTTTCTGTAAAGTTGATTATTATAGAATATGTCATCCAGTAGGTTCCTTTTGTATCTTTGTTTATCATATAACACAACTTCTCCCTCTCAGGAGCAACCAAATCAATTTATGCCCCAGAACCTTTTGATGTTGGACGCATATTGCAAGTTGATGTTATTTCAGAAAACCAGCACATCACACTCTCAACCACTGGTCCAATAGATCCAGGTCTGGTTCCAATTCTGAATCATTGTCATCTGATTTAGTAGTCATCAACAAACATGGCTTCTATATATTTGCTTCTATTTAAATTATAAAGTAGCTGTCTTATCAGTTTTAAGATGTGGATATGTTTCGTTTGTGCTATCAAGTTGAGTTTATGTTGCTCTTATATTCTTATGCAGCTGCTGGTTTGGGAACCTATGTAGAGGCACTTGTGCGAAAACATGATACTGAATTCAATGTATGGTGTCATGATCCTTTTAAATTTTTGTCAATTTCCTTTTCTTCCTTATATAGTTACTTTTATATGGGCATCAATGTGAGACATTGCATAGCAATGATTGCAACTTTATATTGGCAAATTGCCATTTTGTTGTACTTTGTTCTTCACATTGCAACAAAAGTATCAGATGTTTAAACTAGTCGGGGTTCTGTGATGATAACATTGTAGTTGTGTCTAATATTTTGCAGGTGGTAGTAACTCAGATGAATGGTTCACCTCATCCAACTGAATCTATTCATGTACTTCATGTTGGAAAGATGAGGATGAAGCTTTGTAAAGGAAAGACAACAATTGCCAAAGAATATTATTCAAGTTCAATGCAGGTATTTAAAGTGGTCAATGCTGTTTTGTTCTAGATGATTCTGAATGACAATTATACTTCTATTATGTTTCAACACTCGTGAATTTACTAAATAAGGAAAGTAATTATATTTTGATTGTCACAATGTTTTAACCTCTTTCTTTAACACAACTCTCTTTCTTGGAGTCTATCATCGTGTGGTTATATACCATATTGTGATATTTTCCATCTCTCATGTCATTTGTACTAAAAACTGTAATTTGGTGAACCAATGTGCTCTGATCTTGTTTTGCGTAGCTTTGTGGAGTACGAGGAGGGGGAAATGCTGTGGCCCAGGCACTTTTTTGGCAGCCAAAGCAAGGGCATTCTTTTGTGTTAGCTTTTGAATCAGAGCGAGAAAGGAATGCAGCCATCATGCTTGCAAGGAGGTTTGCATTTGACTGCAATGTAAGTCCTTCTGAACAAGTTATAGCTTAATTTTCACCCTTTTTTTCATAAAATTCTAAAATTAGAAGCTAAAAAGCAAGGTGATGTTTTTGGTAACGAATATTGAAAAAAAATAAAAAAAATAAAAACCAAAAACGATTCCCGAAACCAAATGAACCTCATATTTGCTAGAATTAAAGAATTTATCTTTTCTCATTACCCTTTATCTTTCTTCCCTGCTTTGGTCATCATTGCTAAATTGCAAATGCTAATAATGGCAGATCATGCTTGCTGGACCAGATGATAGAGCTCCTTTAGGGACATGACGAGCCTCCTTTATCTTAAAATTTTTACAACCTGTAATTATCTGAAAATTTTCTACCTTGTATTGTATGTGTGTAACAGTAAAATATGCCTTGTTATTGTCGTTTATTGGACACAATGATTCATACCTTGTGGTTTGAATCCCTTTATATAAATTTTGTTTTCACCAACACCAAGGCATTATTTTTATTTGCCTTTGTGAGTGACAGTTGACAAAAGCTATTTAGAGGTTACATCATAGGATCGGTGGCAGCCATGTCCAGTGTTTGAGGTGCTAATTGGTTTGTATTTGAGTAATTTGATTGACAAGCATTTACTGTGAGTATTCTCATTGCATTTGACTATGGACACTTGCCTTGTGGACAGGGAAATTTGTGCATCTTCCTCACCATTTAATATTCTAGGGCTAGATTTAGCTCGTACAAGAATCCAATGTAGTTCAACTCTTGAACAAAGATATTGAGCCCTTATTTTTCCATATCCAAAGGGAAAACAATAAAGCAAAAAGATTTACCAATATGAAAAGCAACAATGAGAAACTTTTTTTTTTTCCTTCCGGTAAATAAGCATTTTTTCAAAGAAACTGCTTTTCTAATGAATATAATATTTTATCGTCATTTGATCCATTTAGTTTATTTTCGTATATAAAAAAATTCCTTGATGAACTTTTATTGTCATTTAAAAGTTTTTTAAAACAAGATCGATGACTCAAGGTTGGACACAACCTGTCCATTTGCAAGAAGTAAGGCCATGTATTCTATCTTCTTTTTTTTTTTTTCGGTCACATGTATTCTATCTTCTTTAAACTCTGTCATGTGAGAGCTTTGTGTATTAGGCTGCATTTATAACTGACTCAAGAAACACGGGAAGGGCTATAGCTGCTCATAAGAAATCTCATCTTTAAAAGAGAGCTAGTTCCTGAAAAAAAGTGTGCACCAAATATTTTGGAAGCATTATTTTGTTCAATCAATTGTCCAATTACTCATATATGAGGAATGGAATGGACACCTCACAAACTTCTAACATCTTATCTACAAATCAAAATCATGCGTTGCACCTGCATTTTTGTGGGTCAAAACTTAATTAACAAACAGTCTGCTTCATATATAAATAATGGAAATTCTCAAGTAGATAATGTGTGGTTTTTCCTTTTTTTAATAAAAAGTACTAAAATTGCTATTACGCACTCTATTCAACGGCTACATGTATAAATGCAACGGATGCAAGCTGCATAATTTTACACATTTATTAGTAAATAAAGCGTTTAGAGCAAAATGTGCCTAACAAAATACGTACTCTTATATCAATTGGTTGCTAATCCAGCTTTTGAAATACGTAGTTAGGAGTAGGATTAATCATTACTTGTCATGATGGATATATGTATTAAATTAAAGAAAAGGAACTCGTTTAAACAACATCTTTTTAACCTTATGTTTTCCTGTCATATGTTTTTAATGTTATTTAATTTAATCTTTACTAATTCTATAATTTTAATTTTAATGCATAGAAATAATTAGTGATTAAGCCTATAATTTGGTAGTTATATTTATCTCCTACACTCTTGAGTGAGAGGTTTTGTGATCAAATCTCACCGTCTTCCCTTTCCCATTTATAATTATAATACTTTTGTTAAAAGAAAAAATAAAAATGAGTGGTCGGTGTAATTTCATATTTTTTTAATAAACTACGCAGGCCACGTGTCCTTTCCGTGTGGGCCCATGTTTTTAGAGGCGGTCCGTGGATTCAATCATGTAAGTGGGGTCACTGACTAGGGCTTCGATCAACGGCAAAGCATTGTTCACATGTTTGTGGCAAAAATCTGACCCTTGATGCAGTTTAAGCCTTTGTTTTTATCTCCTACAAAATCTTGATCTCCCTGCTGTGTTTGCAGCAACTGTTTAGTGTTGTTGAATCCACTTACACTGCTGATCTCTCTCTCTCTGTCTCTCTTGGATCACTCACTGATCTCATCTAATAAGGTACTTTTCACTATACTCTCTCTCTCTCTCTCTCTCTCTCTCACTCATGTTTTCTACTTCATTCTGCTCTATGATCTCCCTTTAGGCCAATTTGATCATGCTTCAGGTTGGTACAATTAAAATGTTAAATTGACTAAGCACTGACCTTATGAATTATGTGTATCTGCCATTTTGATTACTGGGAAATTCCTGAACTGGATGAAATTACAAGATAATAAATTTCGTTATATTCTAGTACTACCCTTATATTTGATTATAAGTTTTGCAACATTGTTTGGAGGCTGAGGATCTAAAGTTTGTATTTTGACTAACGTGTTTGTATCTAAGACTTATATATGTGATCCGGATTGTTGCAGTGTTTCCTTTTTGCAAATAATTGATCACTTGGCTAACTTGTGAAACTTTATTTGCCTTTGATTTTTGATTTATTGCTATTGGATTCACTTTGATTTTGATCTATTGCAATTGGATTTACTTTGAATTTTTTTTTACCGGTTACGAGGATTTACTTTGATTTTGATCTATTGCTATTGGATCTTGCTCAAAGCTAATTGCTTTGCCGGTTTTTATGTAGAAACATGTCGACATCTGATGAGCCGGAAGTAGTGGAAAGGGGTACTAAGGATGAGAAGCACAAGGAAGATGATAAAGGGGATGAAAAGGGTGGATTTATTGAGAAGGTGAAGGATTTCATTCATGATATTGGTGAGAAGATTGAGGGAGCTATTGGTTTTGGGAAGCCAACTGCAGATGTCTCAGGGATTCACATTCCAAAAATCAATCTCCACCAGGCAGACCTTATTGTTGATGTGCTTGTAAAGAACCCAAATCCAGTGCCGATCCCTTTGATTGACATAAACTACTTGGTTGAGAGTGATGGAAGGAAACTAGTTTCGGGATTGATACCGGATAAGGGTACCATCCATGCACATGGAGAGGAGACTGTAAATATTCCAGTTACTTTGATTTATGATGAGATCAAGC
Organism: Dalbergia cultrata; assembly: GCA_031216105.1. Lineage (NCBI taxonomy): Eukaryota > Viridiplantae > Streptophyta > Magnoliopsida > Fabales > Fabaceae > Dalbergia > Dalbergia cultrata. Next base: position 54,111,594 of record CM062352.1, on the reverse strand, counting down.
AAACATATGATGACATTAAACCCGGGAGCATCATTCCTTATAGGTTGAAGGTTGATCTCATTGTTGATGTTCCTATCTTGGGTAGGTTGACTCTACCTTTGGAGAAGACCGGAGAAATCCCCATACCATACAAGCCTGATATTGATCTTGAGAAGATTCATTTTGAAAAGTTCTCTTTTGAAGAGGCAGTTGCAACTCTTCATTTGAAACTGGAAAACAAGAATGATTTCGACCTGGGCCTCAACACGCTCGATTATGAGGTCTGGCTTGGTGATGTTAGCATTGGAGGTGCAGAACTCACCAAATCTGCAAAAATTGAGAAAAGTGGTATCAGTTACATTGATATTCCAGTGACCTTCAGGCCAAAGGATTTTGGATCTGCACTCTGGGACATGATTAGAGGAAAGGGTACGGGTTACACCATGAAAGGACATATCAATGCTGACACACCCTTTGGAAAAATGGACTTGCCCATCAGCAAAGAAGGTGGTACTACCCGTCTGAAGAAGAAGAAGGAAGATCGTGATTATGATGATGATGATGATGATGACGATGAGGTTTGTTATTTTCTTTTTTCTTTTATCTGTTTTTCTTCTTGTTCTGTATGCATGTGTATGATGTGTATGCAAGTATATATACATCTCTGTGCACAATCATTATCCTTTAATCATAAATAGCAAAATTTCATTTTTTCTTATTAATTTTGGGCATGCAAATTTATGTTTATCTGTTGCCATGTTAAATGCACTTCATAGGCAACCACATTGTTGAATCTTGATACTGGAAATTTCTTTCAGAAAACAGATTTAACCGGCAGAATTTTGATGGTATCAGCATGTAAATGGATCTATCTTACATGCCATATACCCAAATCGTACTAACAAAAATTAGATGCTCTAATCATTGTACACTCTAAAGTCTAAATGGCCTCTCTATTAACCTTACATTTGTACGTTGGGGTAGAGTTTTTAAACTCTGATGGCAATATCTTAGTACTCTATCTCAGATTTCATAGTCGTAGCTGAGCTCTAGATACCAACAAAAGCTGTCCCTTGTAGAAATTCAAGTGTACAACTGCATTCCTGTGGTGCTGGATCTATGATCAGAAACAAGTCTGATAAAACTTTACCTCTGCTTAATTGGACAGCTGAGTGTGAACAATTTGTTTTCTAAAATTTTCTATCAATGAAGTAAAAATAAAAAAAACAGAAATTGTTGTCATGTATAAAATCAGACTGCTTCCATAAACTTAATACTGTTGACTAAAGTGGTCAATATCTTTTCATTACATCTGCTTTGTATTTGCTTGTGCTATAACTTTTAAAAAAATTTCTTTGCAGAATTGAAGAAGGAATTGTGGCGAGTTATTAGAAGCTGTTGTTTTATTTACAGCATGTGTCCAGTAGAATGTTAATAAAATTGGGCTTGAACTTTAAGGCATTACTTACGAGTTCTGATGGCTATTTATGTATCTTGAGAGATCAAGTTGGCATTCGAATTATGTGGTGGGACATGTTTTTTTATTGTGGATATATGCTCCGGTCTAGCATGTGCTCTCTCTCTTGAAGCCATGTTATTGTTTTTTCAGCACTTGATTGGTTATCATGACAGTTTATCATTGTATTAATTGTTCAGCGATTAATTCGTCATTGTGTTGATCTATTTGGAGCTAATCCGACAACAGGACGAAAATCTTCTATCGCGTGCTTGTTTCCCCAACTGTCTTGTAAAGGAAAAATGTCATGTGGAAGAAAGACAATTTCTTTTAATCGAAAATCAGCATCGTCACCATTCAACTACCATCCCTATCCCTCCATCCGTTGACCGGAATGGTGATGGTGTTGATTTTCAATAAAAAAAATTTTAAAAAAAATTGTCTCCTTCCACTTGGTGATTTTTTATTCGCAAGACAGAGATTGGAACATAAGTACGTGACAGAAGGTTTTCATCCCAATCAACATGCCGATTTTTAAGGTATTATGTGGTCTAATATATATCTATTTTTGTAATCGTTAGTGTATCAATGCATTTATCTTTTAAGGATTAAAATAATTATTATTTTTTATTTAAGTAATTCACTTTTGGCTATTCTCCTAACAATCTCAATCTCTCATTTAAACGATGCAACATAAATGAAATTTTACGATGTGTTTTTCTCTCTGTTTATCTTTTTGGTTTAACAGAACGTAATTTTTCCGGAGAAATGTTCTGGAGTAAGAAAACTATTAATCTGTTATTAGAATGCTTAACAGTAATTACAGTGAACGATATTAAGTTATAGGAACTATTTATTTATTTAAAAAAAATTATGACAAAATATTTATTATTCTGTATAGTTATTTATATAATTAAACTTATTAAGGTATCAAACACAAGATTGAAGCTAATGTTCAGAAAACAAGTGCTCAACGATCAAAATTTGTAGGAATGTGATGTTAGAATCTGTACCAATAATCATAACAATACAAACTACAAAACAAGAAAGAACATGGCAACTACGGTCCATGCTCAAGACTTAGGCAATTGTTGTTGTTGCACCACTAAAATTGAACCCTTAGTATTGGCATCTGAAGATGCAAGCAAATCTCCAATCACACCTAACTCAGAATACTCAGTCCAGTTATCAAGTGCTGCTGTCTGAGAAGATTTCACCCCATTGCGCCTCCCAACTATGATGTAATCATATTGATCTGCTACACGCAAGAGGAAATTGGTGGTCTGTGAAGAGTCATCAATGGTTATTTTTTCATATGTCACATTCTCAACACTACCATAATATCCCTTCACACCCTTCAGCACTTCATCATCAAGCAGAAGGTCCCAGTTTGTGGACTCACTTGTGCTTCCAACCAAGTGGTACACAACCAATGAATAAGCGGAATCTCTGATTGCCCTTTTAGCCAAGCACAATGCTTCCCTATCATCAGCACCCCCTAAGAAAATCATGGCGATATGCTTTGATGCATCCACATTGTGGTTATTCGAAGGCCTTCTATTCACAAGGATCCCAACTGAGCAAGGCGCCCTTTCAAGTACCTTCTTGTTCACAGTCCTTATGCTCTCATCCTGAGAATCAATAGAACCATCCTCTGCCCATCTTACATGAAAGGGAAGAATGATGATGCATGCGAGTTTGTCCAATGCAAGGTTGCAAATGTCTTCTTGCATGAGGCGCTGCGGCGATATCGCTGTGTAGGTGTTAACAGTTGCAGCACCAGCATTGTCATGCTCAAAGAGGTCAAAGGTGACAATGACATCACCAGAGAAGTTGTGGTGGCCTGAGACAACCCTCTCTTGGAGGCGGTGTGAGATGAAGACGGGAGAGGATCTCCCGACCAGCTCCATCAGATGCAGCACATCCACCACGAGAGGGTTGGTTGTTGTTGGACAGCAAAGGTCAAGGACATTCTTCATAGGCCTTATGTGACATGGCTTTTGGATGCATGCAACAACTCTGAGCTCAGAATTTGGTTTCAAGTGCAAAATGTTCCTTTTCTGGTATCCTGCATATTTCCTTGAAGGCTCATATAGGGACTTGAGACCAATACGTGATATGCTTCCCAGCACCAAGGCAGATACGACCATAATACTTTCTATTTCACTGCTGATTATCTGCAATAGGCAGTGAGGATAAAGATTAGCCACAAAAAAGGAAAAGAGGCCTACACACCAACTTTTGCAAACCATATATATTTACATTGAGAAATTCTTAGTTGCTATTGGATTAAGAGATTTTTATCTTGTTTTGATCTATTTACTTTCTATCACACCAGCTTTGTAGGTCATCTTTTATCTTCTTAACTGCTTAGTGTCTATTTATTGAAGCTAATGTGGTAACTAATTAATAGATTAGCAAGGGAAATCTTTAGCTCAAAAAGCACCTAAGAATTTCTCATTTACTTGGGTGATTACATGCAAGTAATTTGTGATCAGCACCTATATTATGTGATGATTAGAGATGAATAGGTAAGCTGGCAATCAATCACCATTATGTGTTAATGGGTGTATTATATGGTAGCTAAACAAATTTGAGAAAATGAGCCGATTGATGTATAAATTGTGAGAATAGCAAAGCTATTATTATGCATGAATTGGAGAGGAGTTGAATGGATTATTACCTGTGAATCATATAGTAATGAGTAGCCGCAAATATCCACAACACCTCTGCTGATGAAGATGAGACTGAGGCAGAAACTATCCCTTTTGGGCATTTTGCAAAACTGGCAAATTCCCATGCACACTAGCAGCTTTATCAAATGAACCATCACTATGAAAAACCCATTAACTAGAATAAAGCTGGTGCTACCATGTATGGTAATATCCACCTTCATGGCAGTGGTTGTGACAAAGAGTGGCAGAAAGAACCAAACAGATAAGAACTCAAACTGCTTGACCAATTCAGACCCTAGTGGAGGACCTTCTGGCACAACAAAACCAAAGACTACCATCCCACTTAAGACAGTCAGGTTAGCAAATCTTGCCAAGGACCCCAATACAAGGGCCAAAAGGACTATGACATAGGTGTATACTTTCTTCACAGGTCTACCTTCTGGGGTATGTCTAACCACCCACATCATTGCAGGTCGCCCAATGAGAGGAACCAGGATCAAAATTGCAGCAAAAACTGCCATTGACTTAAACATTTGGTCCATACCATTTGGTTTGCTACTAACAATAACAGTGCCTATTGAGCTCCCTATGGAACCAATCACATCGCCAACCAGTGTTGATGACAGTGCGAGGCGTCCAAGCTCAGAGTTCAAGATGTCAAGTTCAGAAAGCATAGAAGCTATGACAGGAAAAGAGACTCCACTATGACTAATTACCACCACATCCAATGATGATTCAGCTCCGTTAGTGGCTTTATTCCAGAAGCCTTTGAATGCAAACAATAAGGAGAAACCAATAGCCACGGGTGTCCCTACTGTGAGAACAGCAAATGCCCAGGCTTTCCTGCCTGTTCTTGTTACGATGCTGAAATCCATTTGCACACAAGCCAGAAACATGAAGAATGTATAGCCAAGCATTGCCATTGAGGTCAATACGTCTTCACTCCCAAAAGGAAACAGCATCTGCTTGTATTTGGTCAACCAGTCTATCTTTAGTGAAGGGCCTAGAACAAAGCCAGCCTGCAAATTGAGACGTATGAATTGTTTCTCATAACTACAATGATCAACAATGTACAAAAATAAATAAATTAATAAATGGGCTTTCATCTTCTCATTTTTCACTTGGAACATACATAAAAGCGTCACGCATGTTAGACGTAGTAACTATTCATGCATCTCTATCCATCAGTTTAAACTTTTAAAAAAGACGGTTCATGATCAAGTGATAAGAGGGTGTGACTCTTGTTATCCTTCGTTATGAAAAAATGAATAAATACATAAACAAATAATTCATGACAGTAACGCACGGCTATTTGCGAAACAAAATAGGGAAACCCCAAGCGCTTGAGAACGAAGTGAAAGCAGTGGGTGATGGTGAAAATGACGATGATTTGAAGCTCCAACATTGTCAAACTAGCTTGTGAAGGAAATGAACCAAGGGTAGGATCAGCCCATATGCCATCAGATGATATCCTGGGGGGCACAATAGCACAAACATCATACACAACAAAATTTCTTGGCTGTGTCCCGACTACCGTCGCCGAAGCAAATAGTGTACGGTTTACGTCCATGTTTTTGGTCTCAAAAATGTTGTCGCCAAAAGAGAATTAATTAATGCAATGAGGACTAATGCAAGAACAATTAGAAAAAAAAAGTGCAGTATCTAGTTAGATACCATGATGAAGGAGAATAAGAAACCTCATATGTTACTTATATTAAAATACCGCTTACAAAGTTTGTTTTTAAAAATTTGTTTCATCGCGTTATGTTTTGGTGTCATAGATTTGAATTTGACCGTTTGAGAAACAAACATTAGCGAACCCGAATTCTATAAATTAATAATACCCATAATTTTTCTTTTTGGTACCTTGTTTTCTAGCTGTTAATGAGCTAAATCAAGAAAACAGTTAGAAGTAAAGTGTCATGTGTACATCATGTCTACTCAAATCACCGAAGGCTTCTGGGTTGGCTGTGTTTCCAACTTCCAAACTTAACTGTTTTCGAATTTTCCCAACGGTGAAGAAAAATAATCCTTGTCATTAAATCTCAGCTATAAGTCGTTACATCTTTACGGCAAATAATTTTTATTTTTTTTTGTTTGGATAAAATTGTCAGCCAATTTTGATGTTTTGTTTTTGTGTTTCTATTAACAGGGTAGAAAATACATAGGAGAACAAAAAATTAAAAAAAATCAATTAACTGTCTTCCTGCATTTTATCTACTATTTATTTGTACAGTAATTATCAAACATGAAAAAATAAGATTCCTCTCATATATAGTCACTTGCAACTATCATAAGCAGTTAAATACATGCAAAATAAATAATATGGAAATAGAAAAGAATGAATATTTAAATTATTAATTTTTTAAACGTAGTTTCTTCTTTTGGTAGACATTTTGTTATTTCGGTTGCTGTAACTTCCTTAACTAAACGAAAACATAAATCTTACCCAAATATCCTTAATTAAGATCAGCTGACCCAGCATTGATGTTCATTCTGGGAAGGCTTTTCCCTTTATTTTCTTTTATTGACATTCGACCGACAACCTAGTATATTTGACATTGATCTTTAACATATGGCTTTTGAGATATTCACATCTATCAAATTGCTAGAGATTTTTCTTCTTTTTTTTTTTGAGAAAAGGCTTAAATTGAGTTTTTTTGTGTCTGCTATATCAAATTCTCGAATCAAATAATGATAAGTGAATGTTTTCTTTTATTGAAAATAGTATATATTTTTAACTTTTATACTACTCATTTAAAAATTTGTACTCTACTCTTTGTCTAGAAATTTAGGGCGATTTTATTAAAAATAAATTTTAATACATTTTTAGTTTTTATAATTAATTGATTTTTTTTAATTATAAAATTATTTATAATTACAATTTTATTAAAAATACTTTCATCATATCCTTCATATTAAAACAACTAAATAACTTTTTATTGTGAGAGATATTTTACAATTACATCTACACATATAATAATTTTCTATTTCTACTTTTAAAAGCTTTCTTTTTAATTTATCGAAACGGACACAATACAAATCAATCTCATAAATAATCACTTGTAATTGAAAAATCCACACCTACAACCATGCATAGTTTTTTTTTAAAATTCATTCAATCGAAACTGAAATATATTGATTATAATCAACTTCTTACCATGCATCTAATCGTGACTCCTGTTATTTGTTGGTTATAAAAAAAAAAAAAAAGAGGTTTATAATAAAATCACCCACACACAACAAACGTCATATTCAATGTGCGGGCATTCACCACACACGATCAAAGGAAAGATAGAACAAACATCATATTCAACTGTTCTCGAACTTTTACATTGTAATTGCAGATACAGTGATAATACTGCACAACAAAAATGTCAATATTAACGTGATGAAAGAGTATTGGCGTACTTGTTGACGAAAAACTGATTTCTTCAACAACTGAGGTTCCTTGGACCAAAAAAACAAACATTGGAACCCCAGAAATGTTTCAGTACTTCATGCCTCATGGAAATTACATCTGAGGCTCTTCCACTTACGTAGCCTAAAACGGCAAAGATAACACCTGGTGTGCTTGTTTTCACCAGCTAACAATGAAGATAACATCATCCTCCAGTAATATGATTTGGATTCAATTGAATTATTCAAATCCTTTATATGGTGTGAAAATGTGACGGACAAGGAATATGGGGCATGAAATCCACAGCAAAATTGGGGTTCAAGGTGACAAGAAAAGTGGCATTGAATCTCAAGAAGAAAAGTTAGCCAAAATGTGCTACCGGCGATTCAAAATTGGAAGCAAGCAGTCATAGACATTCTCCATGCGTGATGTCACAGTGAGCTTGTAGGCAGTTTGCAGGCCAGGCTTAGCCAAATTGATTATATCCTGTCGCAAACTGTTCATAATACTACTGATTTAGCAATGTTTCATATTCCTTTTACATGCTGATACACTAAGTGGGCATAAGTATAAATATATACAAAAATAAAGTCCATTCATAAGGCACCTATAGCTCTGAGAGAGAGAGAGAGAGAGAGAAACTAACCGTCGCCACTCTCCAGAAGCTTCTGCATGCCTCTTTATAAAGCGATACAGGCGATCCAAGCTATAAAGTACCAATCCAAACATACATTGTGCTTCTTTCTCCTGCACAGGACATGTAACTTGACTTTTCTATCAATCTTTCAGGGGATGCATTTAGCTAAATACATTTTTATTTTTAGAAAATAAACCTTCCTCCCTGCACCCTCAACTAACAAAGACATTGTTCAAAAAGGCAGATTCAAAGGTACACTGAGGATAACTTTTTATATATCAAGAACTGTGACATCCAAGCAATGCTATTGGATATTTGGATTGGATGGATTAGTAGAAGTAAAACAAAATCCAAAGGAGCACCGACAAGCAAATGAAGGACCACTAGAACATCCTCAAACAATTTAAGGGTAAAGTGAATTTCATATATATTGAATGAGGGCATGGAAACAGTGCTCATACTTCAGTATACATTTAAAGGACAGTTCAATGCACGAGACTCCCATCAGGTTGGGTATGGGGAGGGTAGATGTACACAGTCTTGCCCCCACTTTGTGAAAAAGCTATTTCCAGGATTTAACCTTGAGATCTTCAGGTCACAAGGCAGCAAGCTTACCATTGCACCGAGGGTCATCCTTTCATATTTCAGTATACATTTAAATGTGCTATATTTAAATTATGATTTATCATTTTATGACTAATTCATCGTGCAAAATTGTATATACATACATGTATCTAGTGTCAACAAAATATTTACTTGTTTTGTATAAGTGTGAGTAGTTTTATCATATGAGGGAGAAACAAATCATGTTTGGAGTATACGTAGTTCTACAAAATGATACGTCCTTGTAGACTTGAAACACTTCATTTTGGGGAGTGCTAAATAAAATCAGTCAGTTTAACTTCTCACCAATCCTTTATCGACATAATTTTGGTACTGCAGAATCCTTTCCTCAACCTCTACAACAATTAGCCTCCTCTGAATCCGAGCAGTTCTACCTCTTCCCTCCGCTTTTGTATCCTGATTTACCGAAGTACAGTATCAGGTAAAATCTAACATGAAGACTAACAAGGAATGTCAATAACTGAATTTTTCTTTTTTTAAAAAAATAAAGGCAGTAATGGTATAATTTAACAGATCTGATCAAATGATAACAATAACCAAGTCTTATCTAAGGTGGAGTGATGTAGCTACTAAATCTGATCATAGGGACCAAAATTCAAACAAGCCAAACTAACACAAGATTTGGAGTTCTTATACCCCAAAACTACATAACATAGTCACTTAAACCGAACAAGACTTACTTTGGAAAATAATTGGAAATTACATCATCAGACTATAATGAGTTACCAGAGAAACTAAATTTGTCAAGAACAATACAAAATGGTCAAAACAGATTGCTTCCTAACACGGTGTAGCATCCTCCAATCAATATGACTCAAACAATGCAATTAAAAGAAAGGCTAAGGAAACTTCACTACTCTTTGATATCAGAGTCCAAATTTCTCACTTCATCTAGTCATAGTTACAAGTTATATGCTACGTAATAACTAATCCACTGTCAAAATATAAACAAATGCTAGCTGTATCCCATAGTCCGTAAGTTAAGCCACAGGTAAAGGGGAGAAGAGATTAAGATTTTGCCATTTGCCAAGCGAAGCAAGATATACAATGTTGTAAGTTGTAACTTGAAATCATATGTTGCCCCCTTCCCAACAATATTGCCCACATGTTGAATTTAATTACTTCATGGTGCAGGGTGTCACTCCGGACAACAATATCCATATACCGCTCTTCAATTTGGAGTGCATAAAAGCTTTCGTAAGAGTTAACAACTACAATGTGAAATATGGACTTCAATGTATTATAAGTCTGTGATTTTGTTCAAACTAAACAAGAATAGGGAAAAATCACCTGTTTGAACCATGCACGTACTAACATCATGAGTAAAAGAGAGAGAAAGAAAGCAGGTAAAGCAGCCAGAACTGCAAAGTTGATTTCATTTGCTCGTAGAATTTGGTTCAGCTCAAGCATTGCCCTGGAAAAAATATCATCTTGATCAACTAAAACAATGAAAGTATTCACTGAGACATTCAGATTTTTAAAACTCACGTCTCAATATCCAGTTTGAGTTTCTGAATCTGCAACAAGAAGTAATGATAATAATGATCAACAGCCATTAAAATAGACATCACATACAACATATGAATAATGAACTACACTACCTGAATAAGCAAAGCCTCGGCCAGCTCTCCACCTATAAGGTTTTGAATAGGATTCATGATCTGCTTCTCATACCTACATTTATACTTGAAAAAATTAGACCATAACACTTATTAAGTAATAAATAATACAAGAAACAAAGTGATCACTATGAATCTAATTATTAAATAATTATTTCAATCTTTCATGAAAATAGATATTTTAGAGAGGTAAAATACTAATAAAAATTATTTTCTGTACATTCTTGTCCTCTTGTTAAATCAAAATCAAACTTTTAACTCTATAAATTCAGATATTGACAATCTATGTGACTTAAGAAAATAAAATTCAAAAAAATTGAGACCCAGGTTAGGAATCTAGATTGTTCTACCAAACAGGTATATCTGAAGTCAGAAGAAAGACTTTTAAACAGGCACAATACATTACCTAACATTATTTGCCTATGCTAACAGATCTATTTTCCAACAATTAACACACTGTTACTCAAACCAAAATAGCTTTCTCAAAACCCTAAGCCAGAAACACCTCAGCAGAAAATATTACAATATATCCATTTAATGTCAATGCAAAAATAAATAGTTCTTTATAAAAGCACCAACACATCTTCACAGTAAAACGGTCAAAGTGAAAAGGCATAGCATGAAATTGACCTAAGCATTGCCTTCACTCCTTGCACCAGAAATTAATAGAGTTGGAGACCCATTTCAGTTGGTATCATCCAGAAAAAACAAACTTTTGCCAACATATAATGAATCCTATAGTTATAAAGTAGGGGAATATTGCAAACTCTCATATAGATGCATCTATTTCACAGATCACAATTACCTTACCATTATCTTACTACCTATTTTGAGAGGGTTCTAAAGTGAAATGTTCCAATTATAAGCAAGGAAACACCTAACTCACCTAGACATGACTATCTCAAGCATTTCATGATCTGAGGCATTCTCTGGGAACTTCTGACCCTTTGTCCTCTCACTGAAAGCCAACAACATTCTGTGCAGAAATTTTTAGAGAAAGTTACTAACAAAGCAATATCCATGCAAACTGTTGGTAACAACTAACAAATGCCGAATATATTTCCACTAATGGAAGAAAAGGAAGCTTCAAAACAAATATTCAAAAATGAAATCAGCTCACATGGGGAGTTAGGTGATAGTGGGAGATATATTACATTCACAAGTAAGCAATATCCATGCAATATATTGTTCACAAGAAGCCTCTTTATACTAGTCTCAAAGAAAAGTATCGTATACTGGCTTCATTGCAATTTGTAAAATTAGGTCATTTATCACACTACACACATAATTATTTACTTCAAAATTGTGACCAAATCATTTATGTCTTCTCTTATCAGTCAAATGTACACAGATGGCATATACACCATGTGATATTTTTGCAGGAAGGACAATGGTTAACTGAAGCAAGACATCATTTTATTTTCTTTAAAAAGTATTCCTAGTGATTGAAAACTCTTACTTCATTGAAAAGACCATCAACAATTTATATTAAAAAGAACCTGAGCAACATACCTATTATGATAAATTATTTTTTGGCATGACTAGATTAAGAACATAAACAATAAAACTGTAAAAGGCTACGTAAAAAATAAATATTCTGTGCATGAGGTTGTAGATATGTTTGCTATCCAAATATAGAAAAAGGAGGACAACGTATTCTATCAATAACCTGTGCAGTTTGTTGGAAGTCAACTCCAGCTCTTCAGCGTCCATAATACTATGCCTTTTCCTGAATGTCTCGAATAGTTCATCTCCAATGGACAAAATCTGGATACCGATTGAATCATAATATATACAAATTCTGATGTGTGACAAGTAAGCAGGCTCAATATTATGTATAAATTTTATGATAAGTTTACAATTTTGTAATCTTTATAGTGCTTATTTTGAAGGATATAATTTGGTTATGGTGGCTTTAAGGCAATTATGGAAGAATGAGTAATATTAAGATATTAAATAAAATAGAACTTCTCTAGGCTTAACTTAAAATGAGATATAACAACATTCCCGTTTTAAATATTATTCTAAGGACTTTCCTTATTTCTGGTGATTCCAACCATATCTTCCAATTGCACTCCAGGTCAACTACTAGACAATATCAAGCCTCATTTCATTCTTTTCTAATTCAATTTGGAAGCCTCAATCAGTGGGTCCAAACTCTTACATATTTAATGATAGAGTGAAGAGGAAAGGGGAAGACCAAAGAAAAAGCAAGTTGTCAATAACTCATAGAACACAGTCCTTTAGGAAGCTACTTTGGTAATACGATTTCTAAATAAGATTTGTTAATTCTATTTATCTTCTTCATACTAATTATCAACAGATTAACAGCAAAATGAGGTGAAGGCAATTAATGATGGTACCCAAACCTCCTATCTTGTACATCTTGAGTTCAAACTCCCTTAAATTTGTCCAAGAGTACGTCCTCATGGACCAGGGGGGAAGGAAGAAAGGGGAAAAATGCAAGACTAATTACTAGTATTAGTCAAGAATTGTACCGGTTGCTCTACATGATCCTTATAAAAACCAACTGTAGAGTCCTTCGCCATTTGAATCCAATTATCTAGATCAGAACTTCCTACCAAACTACTGTGCTTTAAGAGCCAAATGGAACAGGCTGACAAACCAACTGCACCACATGTATAGCGAATCCAATATTGGGTTATTTTCCTTGGTTTTCTGTGTTTGGTAACCTGAAACAAAATACAACCATAACAGCTCATCTTAGAATTTTATTGAAGTTGCCAAATAAACCAACCAGTATAAGCCAACTGCCAACTAGAAACTAATATCTATTATCCAAAAAACTAGTTGATTCATCGTTCGACTTTGGAACCTCCATAAATGATTAAATACAAATACAAATGTGAAAGTTGGAGAAGCTCTAGCTATTGACAGCAGCGAAGATGATTTTGTCCACTTCAAACAACCATTATGGAAGTCCCAAGAATTTTTGAGGGAAAGCAGAGAGCAACAGAGGCTCTAATCGTCTCTAACATATAAATGAGTATATTATAAAGTCAAATCAAGTAGCACCTGATTATTGGGTCTACTATGAATCAACTCTGTGAACTGTAGCTTGTACATGGTAATTATAGATTTCCATTAGAACCTATTACTTCACCTACCAATATCTATCATTCAGATATCTAAGTTATGGATTTCGATCCTCCAAAATGAGATCTCTCTAAAATAAGAAAGTAAGGTGTACACCCTTGGATCATTTAGCAGGACCCACACAATGCACTTTATTGATCCAAGGATGTACATCCCCTCACTCTCTTATTTTAAAGGATCTAAATCCCTGAGACAAAATTAGCACTTTCATAATAGCAAGCTGTGGTACATTGTACAGAAATTCATACTGATGTCAGATAATGAAGATGACATTTTAGTGTCAGATAATAAGACAACAATGTAAAAGGTCAAAAGGTTGCCAATTCATTTAAGCAGGGGTTGATATGTATGAAGGAAGTATTGCTTACTCCAACCAAAAACAAGTCTTATGACACAGAATACCAAACAAGGTTAGCATCAAGATATATTAAAGGATAATATCATAATCATGATTTGAACTTCACTGTCTGGAACAGTGAAAGATGTTTCCATTTGGTATCTCATAGTACTTTCCCAAGTTATTAGTGACAACTAAAGAACAAGTGTTAAAAGTAATATCATTTTAGTTAGTCAACATATATATATATATATATATATAACAACTACATTTTTAAAATTCCAGCATTAATTGAGACACTAGAAGACTAAGGTAGTAAGGTCAACAACAGCCCTACCATACAATGAATTTTTCGACAACCATAAAAATATAGGTGAAAATTTCTGAAAGTCATCTCCTTGAGGAATTAATGAGAGAACATAAGATAGAAGCTCTTACAAGAACAGATATGTAAGAATCCAGCTTGTGTAAATTTTGATAAACAGAATTGATAGCATCCCTCATTTCGCAATCTGTCCACTGGGATCCCTCCTGACTTATTTCTGGTAGCTTCTCAAACAGTAGCGGAATTGAATAGCTCCCGTCAACAAAAGAATCACTCTGAGAAGTAATATTCGGTTCCAAGAAAAAAAGTCAATTCTGGAAATGGGCACTGATACTGAACACAAGTTGCAAATTCACTCTTGAGCAAATTGCACTTTAAATAACCATGCACCATAGAGATGAGAGAAATATGCAAAAGGGAACAATTGGTTTATTCATGTATACCTGTTGCACTGCATGTAGATGTCCAATTGAACTTTCTAATGTTGAGAACAAATCATTAAGCGTAACCAACAATGAAGGCAGCTTATTCTCTGGATCTTTCACTAACTCCTCTCCAATTTTATCAACTTCCACATAAACCTAAACATCGAGTTACAAGTTTTAAGTAATATAAGTAAATTGATGGCGTTTAACAAGGCTATGTTGATAACAAATTCTTCCAAATTTATAATTTTCAACAAATTAAGCCATAAGTTTATGTGATACCCTCGCCAACAAATACTTAGTACAAAATTCCATTCTTTAATATTATCTCGAAAGACTTTTCGTAATGGTTGAAACACAACAGAAGGAAACAAACAATCAGCATGCAGAGCAAACCTGAGCCAAGAATGTCGCAAGCGAATATCTCAAGCTACTCAAAACAATTACTCTCTCATTTATATATTCAGACGCAGATTGGCATAGATTCTGCATGGAAGGACCTTGAGCAGGATGTCCGCGCAACAACTTAACTGCTTCATTAACAAAAGCCCTCGGACCCCTTTCAAAAACCATGAAATATACTTTCCTAGCATCTGACTTCTGAATACATAAACAAATGAGCAGCATAGCTAGTTACAAAACTAACACACAAACACACACATATCAAACAATTGTGTATCACCCAATCATGTATTGACACACTAGCAAGAGTCCTTGAATTCTTAAATTACAGTCTCAAAAGTTTGATGCATGAATACTTCAAAATAGTCAGATGTACCTGTATCAGATACGTATCGTATCATATATTTTATCGATACCTTTGAAATACTCCTAATTATATTTTATATATTGCAAATTTGATACGTGCCTTATGAACTCGTGCTGTACCAGATACTCCTACCGCTATTCGTGTAACATAGCTCAAAAGTATAAAAAATAATCTCAAAAGAAAAAAAGCAAAATCCCGATGAAAAAAAACAAATAACAAGACCTCTGCTGTGGACTGCCAAAACTGCAGATTCTTTTGTATGCTATGCAAATTGATCAGAACATGCTCCAATATATCCTCCAATACAACATGCACTCTAGATTGCTTGGTTACGATCCTGCAAAAAATAACATGATCATCATCAAACTTGTAGTACTATCCTAAACCCTAACATTCACTTCGAGTGCAAAATGCTGAGAATCAAATCAAAATTCATGGAGAAATACGAATTCAATTCAAAAAGCGGATTTCGTTTGCCGTTGTAATTTAATCAAAATGAAATGAAAGGAAAACTAAGAGTACATGGAGGAGTGGAGGGAATTGGAAGGAAGCGGGAGAGGGAGGCATTGGCGAGGGTGGATTGATGTGAAAGGAGCGGAGATTGTGCGGAGGAGATTGGTTGGGGAGAAAGGATAGAAAGCGCGGAGGCGGTTGTGGAGGTAGTTGGAGTAGAACGAGAGGATCGCTGTGTTGTTGTCAGTGGAGGATTCGTTTTCCGCCATTGGAAGCGGAGGTTCGAGCTCTTCGCCGCGGTGCTATAGCCGTTGCTTGTGAAAGGGGAAGCAGAGAAAGATGTGGAACGCTTTGTCTGAGCTTTTGAGCTATGACGACTTCTGAATGCTTTGAACCTTTTTTTGATTTTTTTTCTTTGCTTTGCTTTGCTTTACACGAGTGTAATTTCCATGAAATGATAGGGTAAGATTTAAAATAATTTTATGTTGTTAATAAATAATTTTTTTTAAAATAAAATCATGTTAAATAGATAACTGGTGTTACGATAATTATGGTTTATCGTTTTTAAAATATGTTATTGGTTAATAATTTAAATTTATTTTGTGGGTGTATAAAAATTAAGCTCTTTAACCACTTAGCATTTTTTTTCAATTTTTATCAATGAATATAAAACAATGCATAAGTGAAAAATGATTTTCATTATTTTTTATTTAGATTCTTTTTATTTACTTACATTTTGCAACGGGAGATGAGAGTTTTGCAGATATATCAAAATAGGCTCGATCCGTTAAGTTGGTCAACCAAAATCAATATTTTTAATAGGTTAAGTTAAATTTTTAAGCCCGTAAAAAAATTACAACCCGCCTAATTCTCCTTACTTAATCTATGAATTTAGGTGGGTTAACGGGAGCCTAACTTACGGACTAAGCTTTTTTTTCAATAAAATAAAAAATTCACAAATTGTTTTTTTTTTTTTTTACAAGAGCCCCAAGGGTGGTCTAAACTAAAGAGATATGAGACTAAGGCAAAACTAAATCAACCAAGTTTCTAACCTAAAGAAAAAAGTACTTACATTATATGTAATAAATTATAATTTACTATGTATAAATGAGTAAATTTAATGAGCTAATGCATAATTATTATGGACCTTGAAAATTTAGGTATACATTCATTAAAAAATAAAATTTTTAATATTTTTTAAAAAAATATCAAACTATTAAAAAGTCTATTTTGTAATTTTTTATTTTTTACCAGGTTGACCTCAAAATGATCTGGATTGACTATTTCAGATCACCTAATATTTTCAGGTTAGCCAATCTCAACCTATTTTTGGCGAGCTTTTGTGGAGTGGACCAGTCAATTTTGATATCGCTAGTTATGTATATGTACATCGAGCAGCCCAACGTATAAACAAAACTGTATTTGTGGAAAAATATATATTTAAGACTTGACTTGTGAAGTTGTATTCTTTTTAAATTGTTTTACATATTTATTTTATATAATTACTTTGAATGGATAAAATATAAAATATGTTTAAGAATGTGAAAAAACAAAAAACTTCAGTGCGAATTATTGTTATTATTATTTGCATCTTTTCTCTATCCATTAGGTTTTATTAATTTTTCATTTACTTACACTTTGTACCAGGAGATAAGAGTTTTGCGGCCTTGTCCGTTGTTACATTGAGCGGCCAATCGTACAAATACATGCGCTACTTGCATTGTTTTTATTTTATTGTTATTGTTATTATATAATACTCAACAGATGGGAAACAAAATAATAAGAAAAGACCTAAACAATAAATAAATAAAATTCAATCATCAATTCACAACCTACTCAAATAATTTATTTTACCAGCACATATAGATTAGAGATGCAAAATGGCTTATAACTTCATGTTTGACTTTTCATTTGAGACTCTAACACCAAGACTTTTTATTTTTATTTTTCTGGTGCTGTCTAAAACCATGATTGATTTCCTGTTAAAAAGACATACTGTGCAATTTTTTCACATTCAAAATGATAGTGTTGTATGTGATAATAGGTCTGACCAACTGGCCATATACTAAATGTCTTTGTAGTATACGCGTCTATATCGACTTTAATCATGGGCTTTTTCTACTGCAAAAAACGTAGAGATTTTCACTGGCCATTTTTGCTACTACAAAATAGTTTGGTTCCTGGACTTGGCACACCAGGCATTGTGGGCTGGGGTTGCAGCGGCCTGTTATCCCTCTACTGTCAAGAGCCGGAGGTATTCACTGCTCTATGAAGCCAGCCTCACGCTTTGCCCTCCAGTCGAGGGGCCAAGCCACCTGACAGTATTTCTTTTCTAGATCCGGACAATGAAATTTAACGTTTTTGTATCTCCTTCTCCCACACTATTCCCATCAGAGTCTTAAGGGCGTAGAGGTACGGGGCATACAGCAGGTAACACAATGCCATAAATGCGGGTAAACACACTGCCCACACACCAACTCGGGCCCACCGATGTTTGTGAAAGATCATATAGGAGGCTAGAAAAAGAACGCAAATCATAAGAGTAGACAGAGAAAAAGCGTAACACAAGTCCAGCAGTCAAGCGTTGACGTAGCGAGATGAAAGATTCATTTTCAGTGAACCATGATGAAGTGTAAATTTTCAAGAAGATGAGTACAGATGCAGAAGAAGTGAACAGCACAACTGCGTTTGCAAAGACAAAGGGCATATACCACTTGTTGGTGCTGTCACCACCTGGAAGAGTGAGAGCTGCAGGAAACACTAGTGCAGCAATAAGTGTTGCTACAAGCATGCAAGGTTTGGCTATTCCTTTGGCTGCTTCATTTTTAGCTTCCTTTAATAACTCTTCATGATCAGCAGAAAATATATCCTTTGGGGTCTGGCCTTTGTTGTTTTTCATTGTCCTTAGTTCAGGTGCAGGTACTCTCTTCTTCACTTCCTATACATGCATTATTTTTCATATTAATCAAAAGCATTTGTTAATAACATCTCGTTGGAAACAATGTACAGCTAGGTTGGGACCAACTAATGTAATGACAAAGGCCAGAGAGAGCGAAATAGTCGTGTTAAGTAAATTCACGTCACTTGTGCTGCATTCTTACAATATTTTTTCCTACAAATATAAACTATGATTTTGGTAGTGTTTGGTAAGGGGAATAGGGACACAAATACATGGATATGTCCCTGTATGCTGTTTGGTAAAGAGGACAGGATATGGGGACGGAAAAATTTTGTCCCAGAGATAAAATTTTTTTATATTTCTGTCCCTCCAAAAGGTGGGGACAAGATATCGAGACACTAATTTTTAGTGGTGGTCAGGTGGCCACTAATTAACCAAACATAATACAGAGACAATATTTTTTATGGTGGTCTTCAACGGTGGTCAACAGTCTTCAGTGGTGGTCAATGCCGGTCAACAAAAAGTCAATATTTGTCCCCATCTCTATAACCAAACATAATACAGAGACAATATTTTTTATGTCTCCGTCTCCACTGTCTTTGTAATTCTGTCCTTGTCCCCATTATCAAATGCTACCTTTAAGATGAAGGAACAACGAATCCCAACCACATAATAATAATAATAATAATTATTATTATTATTTCTATGAAGTAACATAGTAAAAAAAATTTACACTGTCATCCAATCATGTGTAGTCATATCGGTAAAAGTAGTTAAATCTTATACTACTATACCTATTATTTGAAAAGTCAAGCAAATAAAATGATTTGATCGGATGACATTTCTTTTTGCATCTATATAAAAATTAAACTCTAATAATATATAATAACAGATGATACATGGCAAAACTGTATAAAGAATAGAAGAAGTAAAACTAAGTAAGTTAATAAGAATAACAAAGCACATTTACCTGGAACCATCTCAACTCTCGTGGTAGTAGAATAATGCTTGGTCTCAAATTTGATGATACTTTTTTGACAATTGTGAAGCAAAGTGTTAAAACATTGTTACGATCATTGCCTACTTCCGATATTAAAAGGTTTGTTGTCCCCATCTTAAGTATGAACTCAAAAATGCTTTGTTGTTGATATAAAGCAGCAACGTGCAATAAGTTCTGTCCATTGTGTAGGTATCGGGGTCAAGGATGAAATGTGAACTCAAGCTTATGATGATTGTATGGCCTAATGTGAGGAAAATATACGCAGCCAAAGACTTTGAAAGAGTCATATGGGGGGTTTTGTGAAACAACTTCTCTGTAGGAGATGAGAACCGTAACACATGTGTGGCAAGAGAATTTATCAGTTGGACAGCAGTCATAAAGGCTTCCCCCCAACACTTTCTACCACATTTCTACCACATGACTGTGCTTTCTGTAACACCCTAGTAGAACCCAACTATGCTTAAGTTCACATTTAAATTCTATTAGTTGTCACTTATGCCTTGAATTCATTTTCTTTTGAAATTAACTTAGAAAGATAGTGAATTTTTTTTTTTATATTAAATTACTTTTTGAAAACTTAAGCCTATAACGAGAAGTGAAATACATAGCGCTTACGTAGATAATAATCCGAGTTACATTGCGCACTCGCTTAATTACATAAGTGGAATAAGAAATTAAGTGTAGAACTATCATCATATGAACTGAAATAAAATTACTTAATACATGAGTCACAATAGGGCATAAACCATAGTGATAAGTTATTACACATAATAATGCAAATACTACCATTACTAGTCTGTTTCTCATAATTTAACATACTAAATATCGGAGTACTAATTCTTGGAAGTTATAAAATCTTCACGTGTCACCTCCTTCCTTAGCTACAGCTCCGTTGCTTCAAGTGGACACATCTGTCTCTGGTAACGACAACGGAAAAGAAATATAAGAGTGAGAAATACGAGATTTCTCAGTAGGAGTTCCAACTTGTACTAAACGTGTCATCGTTGTCGTCCCAGTCACTTCGGGTTTATTATAAAAAGGTGAACAAGTAAGGATTCAATTACCAAACTTTCACAAACGTGATTAGCCGAAGTGAAGTTTCTTTTAAACTAATCTTGAACATTAGCAGAAATATCCATTCAGTAATTCATTAAGCATGTATACAAACAGATCATATAGAATTACTAATGGGTAATAATAATTTAGAATGCGTATGCATATCATGATTACTTCTCCTCAACATTTACTTGTTTAGTGACTTTCATCTTTCTTTCATTCCATTTCCTTTCATTAATATACTTCTCAATCTCTCACGGGATGAATGCATCAATGTCTTAGACCACCCTAAAGGGTAATGAGCTCATACCATGGCCGTCACCACAACCTTTTTGGTTTTCTTTCTGTTGCCGTGATCTCAACGGTTTAGGGAGTTAAGCCGTGAGTTTAGCTCAAGTCCACTTTTCCAGACTTTCATTGCTACTTTTTCAAACTTTACTTTTATTTTCTTTTCAGTTTTAGTAATCTCAACGGTTAAGCGTGAGCTTAGCTGAAGTCCACTTTTCCAGACTTTCATTGCTAATTTCCCAGGCTTTTACTTTTATTATTTCATTTGAAAATGAATGTATGCATATCATCATGTAATCACAATAAATCATGGGCAATCAATCATTCATCCTCATCATTTCACAACTCATCACCATACATTCACATTACTATAATTCACTTCATGAAACATGGATAATATCATGTAAATCTCATAGTAAACATTTTCATAAATGATTCACATTAATCAACCAAAGTTATCAAGTTGAGTTCATAGTGTTCCTAAGAGATAATGGATGTCTTAGTATTATCTTTTTCTCTTAGTGTTCTTTGTACTCTTAGCATTCCATTAATACATTAATGCACTTTAAAATATTATTATAGGTTCTTTATATATTTTTATTATGACTTTCATATATCTCTTGAAGATTATTATTCTACTTAAATTCTTAAAATTCTCTCTTTACAAGACTTGATTCTTTTATTTATAGTTTTGACATCTTTTAGAAGAAAGTTTATAATTCTCTGTATACTTATTATCTCAACTTAGTAAAGGTAGTTCCAAATTCCTAACTTATCAAATTTTAGCATTTACATCTTTGGAATAGTGTAAATCAACTGTAAACCATGCATAGGAGGGTTCTCAGGAAAGAGAGGTGGGTCACAATGGACACGCTTAAATACCAAGTCTTTCCTTAGCCAGAACATTTCCAAACTGCACTTTCACAATACACTATCCCGAAATTTATTTCTCATTCTGTATTTACGTGGTACAAAGCTTTATACATAACATACATGGGTGTATTCCTATATGTGTTAGCTTTCCAAAAAAGTTGAAATCAGTCCATTTGCATTTTTCTAGAGTGAGTTACACCTATTTTACTACTACAAGGTCAGATTTAAAGTTTCAGTCTTAGGCTCTACTTTAAAAATTTATATCTTGAGCTAGAAAACTCCGTTTTGGGTGATTCTTTTTGGAGAGTGTTCTATAATGAGTCTAGTTTATAGTAAAATTATTTTAATTTCGATATGCTTGATATTTTATAAACAGTAGCTTTCGAAGTACCTGCTGCAGAAACAACTAGAAATTTCAGCACCTACTATTTTCATGTTTTAAGTTACCTTTATTAAATCAGGTTTCACATACAATCTTTTCAAGTTATATTTGAGTTTGATAACATCATAAGAGTACTCAACAGAATAGAACATGTCATATTTCTAAAATATATTTTTCAAATAATCATTCAAAACTTTTGATAATAACTCAAACTTAAGGCATTCTATCAAGGTTAGAAGCCAACAATGCTTGAACAATTAAAGATGAAGCTCCTACCTCTTGTGTAGGGTCTAAAAAGAGTCCTCCTCTTCTTTCTTTAGTTTGAGCAGGAGTCGTTGGAATGGATGACCCTCCTTGAATCTTGGCTCTAGAACTTGAGTGCTTAAGAAAATATTTCTCACTAGAGTTAAAGATTGTAACTCTTGCAAGGGCTAGTGAAAGTTTGAGCTTATGATTTAAGTGTTTGGATGAAATGTAAATAGTGAAGAGAAGTTTTTAAAGAGAAGAACATAAGACGAAATGGTAGAGAATGAATAAGAGAGAAAGAACACTTAGAGAATTTCTAAGGCTTGAAGGCTAGCAAGAGTATGTTAGGAGCAATCAACTCACACACTCCCCTCCCTTTTATAGGCCAAGAGGCCATGAATTTAAGAGCTATAATAGAGTGGTTTTAGTGCTCTAAATTTTATTTTTCTTGAGTGCTCATATAGTGGATAACTAATGATGGTGCATTACATTTTGTCTTGTCATAATTTAGTGAATGATATTGTAAAATATATCATTTTATCATTATTATTAGGTATAGATATATAGCACTAAAATTATTTTATCATTATTGTTAGATGTAGATATATAGCACTAAAATATTTTATCATTATTGTTAGGTGTAGATACATAGCACTAAAATTATTTAACCAAATCATGACAATCTTTTATATTTTATTCTCATAATGGAAATCCCATGTCACTTTACCCCTTTTTTTTATTTTATTTTAATCCAATGGCTTAGATTCATTCTTTTTATGACAAGTTTTATTATATTTATTAAAGTGATGGCATATATATTAATTTCTTCATTTAAGACAATAGTTTTTATAATTAGATAATGATAGTGGAATTCTTCTAAAATAATTTATATCTTTCTTATTTATTAGCAAGTCAAGAGTAGCTTTATAATTTCTACCACATAGTAAGGTATTTTCATAATTTCTACTTAGTAATGACATTTTCATAATTCTTTGTGTCTTACTTATTTATTCTAATATTATTTAGTATATTTCATGAAACTTGTTCAATTTATATTGGTTTTGCTCTTTTTCATTTTGATCATGAATTAATTTATCTAGTTATGAATTTAGGGATGTTACACTTTCTTTTTGCTAGACCATTCTGTTGATGTGTGTGAGGACAAGCAAATTTGTGAATGATGCCTAGCTTTGTCCTGCAATTCCTCAGAGAAACTTACATACTCAAGAGCATTACCACTTTGAAACGTGTTAATTTTAGTACCAAGTTTAATTCAACCATAGGCTGGAAATGATTAAAAACTTATTTGAGTTGTGATCTAGATTGCACAAAATAAATCCAAGTATATCTAGAAAATGCATAAATAAAATGTATGTAATAAGGTGCACCATTTATTGAAGGAAATGGGCTAGACCCAAATATCATAATGTACAAGTTCAAGGGGTGGTGAGCTGTAGATTGTATTAGAGCTAGAAAATGGTAACTGATGTGATTTCCCTATGCAACAAGCTGAATGGGGATTATTAGGCAAAAAGGGAATATTGCAAGATATAACCACCCTAGAAACTATATTAGAAGTAGGATGACCAAATCTTGCATGCCACAAACTAAATTTGGAGTCAGCAATAGTAGAACTAAGGGCAGAATGAAGTGGTATAGAATCAATGCTGAGAGTTGGTTTGAAACTAGTAAATTGTTAAAGGCCAAAAAAGTTGTGGTTGTCTCTAGCAAACTTTGAAACACTAAGCAAATTCTTAGCTATACTTGGAACACGAACTAATTTATGCAAAAGAAAACGATGAGCAATCAAACCAATATTAAAAGTAGATTTTCCAACATGTTGACTATGCAAACATGTGCCATTTCCAACTACAACTTGATCATCCCCTGCATATGATGAGTTTTCCATCAGATTAGCTGCATCAGGAGTCATATGGTCTGTGGCTCCAGAATCAGGGTACCAAGTATCATCATGATTCATGGAAGGAGTAGGTAGCACATTGCTCATGGCAAGATTTGCCTTTGGTTTGAGATCAGGAGCTACATAACTCGAATCAAATCTGTACCAGCAAAAAAAAGTAGTGTTGAATCTTCCTCACACTTGGCATGAAGGCCTTGAGTAAAAACTTCTACCTCTGCCACCAAAGAGAGCTCCATGGCCTCTGAAGTTGTTGAATCTTCTTCACTCTACGATCTACCTTGTGATTCATGATTCACAAATCTATTTGGAGCTTGAGCAAGGTTTGCTTAAACAAAGCTTGTACTACATTTAAATAGTTCGAAGATCTCTTCTTGTGCCTTGAGTAGGGCTTCCACTACTAGTAACAACCGGGGTACCGACGGATTTTTTCGATGAATTTTTTCCATCGGTGATACTGACAGAATTACTGACGAAAAATGGAAATTTCAAAAAATACGAGTTTCAGTCATTACCGACGGATTTTTTCATCGATATTTCGGTTAGTAATGCTCGCGCCAACTAAATTATAAATGGCGCGCGAATTACCAACGGAAAAATCCGTCAATAACATTTACAAATTTTTTTTATTTCAAAAGTTAATATTACCGACAGATTTTTCCATCGGTAATATTTACAAATTATTTTTTATTTTAAAATTCAATATTACCGACGGAAAAAATCCGTCGGTAATTTATTTTAGTTCTTTATTTTTAAGAATTACTGATGAAAAAATCCGTCGGTAATAGTTGAATGAATTTTTCCGTTGAAAAGGGCATGGCTGGTTCTTTAATTATCACCGACGGATTTTTTCGTCGGTAATTCAAAAATCCATCAGTAATTAAATGATCATAAAGCATCATTTGTGTCTTCACTTTCTCACTCTCTCACACTCCTTCTCCACACACACACAGATTCCACACAAAGGCACCGCCGACGCACTGCCGGTGCACTGAAGTCGCCGATCAGTGTCACGCCGCACAGATCCAGAGGTGCTGTCATCGCGGCTCTCTCTCTCCTCTCGCGAAGCCCCCAGTCGTTGCCTCTGTCTAGTTCGCGTAGGTCTCGCAACCGTAGGCTCCTCCGCGTCAGGTCTAAGCCTTGCGGTCTTCGCTCGGTTGGTGAGGCTCAGTCCAGCTCACGCTGGTCTCCGCTGGCCGATTTCCGCTCAATCTGTGAGCCTCTGTCCAGTCTCACACCGGTCTTCGCACGGTCAGTGAAGCTCCGTCCAACTCGCGCTGGTCTCCACTGGCCAATTTCTGCTCAATCTGTGAGCCTCCATCCAGTCTCGCGCCGGTCTCAGCCCCCCTGACCCGGTTTAGATCCCACCATTCTCGCCAGTCACTCTCTCTTTCTCTCCTCGCGTGCTGGTCTGGTTCGTATCTTGATTTTTTCTTCTCTAACTTCTTGAATTAATTAGCTAGATCTAGATGTGGGTATTTTGTTTGAGATGAGTGCAAACTTTTTGATTTTCCAATTTCCAACTTTCAAGTTATCATGTACAAAAATGTACCAGATTTGAGAATGGAATATGACATGGAAGTAAAGGAATTTGATGCATGTCTTCTCTGCTGTGAAATTCTGAACTTGGGTTTTTTTTTACTATGCTAATTTGGGTTTTCATTTTCTAATTTGTGCAGAGGGCATCTGTTGTTAGGCAAGAGCTTGCCAAGTTGAAGAAGGAAGGCCGTGTCTTAGGCGTGTTATTTCATACCTGTAATGTTCTTTAATTTTTGTGATAGATTGTTTCATTTAGTAGTACACCTTGGTCGTTATGTGATGTAATGTATGTTGAGTCTCACCTGTCCAAGTTTATTGAGTGAGTAGGTCATAAACATGTCCTTATTCATGTCAATGATTACATGAGAAATTTTTTAAAGCAGTCAAAACACCTTTAAACAGCTTTTTTGAACCCAGAAGCATCGCCAACTGGCTACGCCATTGCACCCTCGATGCTCTCGTCTGGGGCTTTCCGTTGATATGCCTTAATAGCCATTCTGATACCCGAGTCAAAAGTTATTTCTGTTTCAAGTTTTCCCCCACAACAAAACTTGTTTATAGCCAATACACATGAAGTTTGCTTATTTATTTGAAGTTTGTGCTTATTTATCAATGCATTTGTATCTGAAGTTTGCTTCTTCTTTTTTTCTCGGTTATGTCTGCTTCTTCTCTTTAGTGTTTAATAAGACACTTGCTCTTTATCTATATATCATGATTGGTGTATTTCTTTTGAAGTTATTAATTTAAGTAACTGATTTTATTTCAGAACGTTGAATCCGGTTGGTGTATTTCTTCGGTGAAACATATTATTATTTTGTCGATTTTAAGGTAAGTAATTGTTTCTTCTCTTTATTTAATTATATTATTGTTATGATAGAGACTTATGATTTGTAAGATAGAGTTGTAAGAAAATGAGACTGCATGACTGGGGGGAAGGGTGTAGAGGTCCTTCCCCGACTTGCTTGCATTGTTTGCTATGGAGATTGATTGTGTATGCGAAGATTGCAGGATATGCATGTTGTGATGTTATAAAGGGGTGTGCTCTAGAACAATTTTAGGATCTTTAAATGTTTGTTTGATTATATTGGATTGACATATATATCTATTGAAATTATTTTTTTGGGATGTCTTTTTTCAAGGGAAGTTATGTTAATTTTTTTAATTTAAAGGGTAGATCTTAATTTAAAGGGGCTGCTGTCGAAATTTTGTTAATTCAAGAAACTTTAAATGAATTTGTTAGGTTAAATTACACATTCAAGAACCATGAGCTCCACAAACAGACTATGGATGTATGACAGGGTGCACTCCAGTCGAGGGGGAATCAAACCTGAATTTTATGCGGGAGTTGAATAGTTTGTAAATGTAGCTTGTCAGACAGTGCAATTTATGAATGATCAAAACGTTAGGTGTCCTTGTGATAAATGTAAATATAGGAAATATTTTGATATGGACACCATTAGGTATCACCTGTATAAGGATCGTTTTATGGCGGAATATTGGGTTTGAACTATGCATGGGGAAGTTGCCACACAAAATTTTGAACATGATAGTGTTGAAAATACATATGTTGGAGGTCCAAGTAGAGTTAATATTGGTGAGCATGTCACAGGAAACATTAATTGGGAGGATAATTCTAGACGATATGAGGAAATGATTTATGATGCAGTTGGTCCTCAAATTCATGCAGATTATGAACCTTTTATTGAGGCTCCTAATGCTGAGGCTGAGAAATTTTTCTCTATATTGGAGGCTGTAAAGGCCCTCTATGGGAAGGGTGTGTACACTCGGAGTTGTCTCTAGCAGTTAAGATGTTAGCTATAAAGTTAGAAGCTAACCAAAGTTAAAATTTGTTTGACCAATGGGCAACATTGATGGGTGAGATTAGTCCACAACCTAGTTCTGTTTCAAAGGATTTCTATCAAACCAAGAAATTAGTTGCAAAACTTGGGCTGAAATCAGAAAAAATATATTGTTGTTTGAAGGGATGTATATTGTACTACAAAGATGATGCATATCTAACCCAATGCAAAATTTGTGAAAGCCCTAGGTTCAAGCCAAAAAGATGTGGGAATGGAAGATATAAGGATGTTCCTTATAAAAGAATGCACTATCTGCCCCTAATTCCAAGGTTAAAAAGGTTAGATGCTTCAATGAGTTCAACACCTCACATGAGATGGCACTTTGAGAATAAGAGAAATGACGGTGTCATGACCCACCCTTCCCATGCTGAAGCTTGGAAACACTTTAACCAAACTTATCCTAATTTTGCTGCAGATCCTAGGAATGTTAGGTTGGGGCTTTATGCAGACGGATTTACTCCTAATAATCAATTTAGCAAACCCTACTCCTGTTGGCCTGTGGTCGTTACACCTTATAATCTTCCTCCTGAAATGTGCATGAAAGATCCTTACATGTTTCTAACTTGTATAATCCATGGCCCCGATAATCCTAAAGCCAAGATTGATGTTTATCTGCAACCAATGATTGATGAGCTTAAAGAGTTGTGGTATTCAGCTGTACAAATTTATGATATTTCCATGAAGCAAAATTTCTTGCTGAGGGTATCATTGATGTGGACTATTAATGATTTTTCGGCCTATGGAATGTTGTCAGGTTGGATGACGCAGGGAAAGTTGGCATGCCCAATTTGTATGGAGGATATAAAGGCATTCACATTGAAACATGGTAAAAAAAACTCATGGTTTGATTGTCATCGGAGGTTTTTGGACCTTGATCACGAATTTAGAGGTAAGAAAGACGTGTTTAAAAAAAAGATGATTGAACGTGATGAGCCTCCTGAGAGACTAAGCGGTAATCAGGTTTGGCACAGAGTCAGAGGCTTTCAAAGATAACTGAGCTGGGTAAATCCATATGTTTTCCAGGATATGGGGTAGATCATAATTGGACCAAACGAAATATATTCTGGGAGCTGCCTTATTGGGGGGATAATCTAGTTCGTCATTGTATTGATGTAATGCATGTAGAAAAAAATGTGTGTGATAACATTATAAACACTGTGATGGACACCAATAAGACTAAGGACAATGTGAAAGCAAGGAAAGATTTAGCAGAGTATTGTAAGCGACCTGAGTTGAGTTTACAGAAGTTTCCAGATGGTCGTGTATGTAAGCCGAAGGCCAGTTACACACTAACTTCTATGCAAAAAGAAGCTCTATGTAGGTGGATGCAAGAGTTGAGGATGCCTGACGGTTATGCCTCAAACTTTGTTAGATGCGTCAATGTTGCACAAGGACAATTTGTTGGCATGAAGAGTCATGATTGTCATGTATTTATGGAGTGTTTACTTCCTATTGCATTTAGAGAATTACCTCTCCCTGTTTGGAAGCCATTGACTGAATTGAGGCAATATTTTAGAGACCTATGCTCTTCCACTCTGAGGGTTGACGATCTCTTAATTATGGAGAGAAACATCCCAATAATTCTTTGCAAATTAGAGAGAATATTTCCTCCCGGTTTCTTTGATTCCATGGAACACTTGCTCGTACACTTGGCATATGAAGCACGGGTATGTGGGCCGGTTCAGTATAGGTGGATGTATCCATTTGAAAGGAATATTGGAAGTTTCAAAAGAACTGTGAAAAATAGGGCTCAAGTAGAAGGTTCTATATGTGAGGCATATATCTCCAAGGAGACATCTTTCTTTTGTTCTTTTTACTTTGAGCCGCATGTTCAGTCCAGGCGAACAAGGGTTGGTTGAAATGACGATGGTGGTGAAAGTTTAGTTCAATATATGTTGTCTATATTCAATAAGGCAGGACGCGCCGCTGGAAGATCCAAACCACATTGGCTATCGGAGAGAGAGAAACATGCTGCGCATTTGCATATCTTAATCAACTATGATGAAGTGCAACCATTTAAAACGTAAGTGATATCAATGTAACACTTCCAATTGTTGATACACTATCATAGATGAAATCTTATTTTATCTGCAATGTTTAAATTACAGGTATTTTGAACAAGTTGATGAGCGACACACCCTTGATCAATTTCCAGCATGGTTTAGAACATTTGTATGTGACCTCTAGTTTGATCCAAAATCATATACATATTCTAGTTGTCTTCTTATCTGTTAGTGTCTGAATTTTGATTATTCATGTAGGTGTTTGATAAAAAAAATAATGTAGCATGTCCTTATTTACAAAGTTTGGCTTGGGGTCCTGCTAACAAAGCAAATAGTTGGCCAATATACTATGTGAATGGATATAAGTTTCACACATTTGAGTGGGGCTGCAGAAGAGCAACAGATAATAGTGGGGTTTGTGTAAGAGGGGATGCAGGCAATGGGGAGGGTGATTGGTATGGAGTAATCAAACAAATACTGAAGATTGAATATGTGGGTGATGGACCTAAAAAATTGGTATTGTTATTCAGTTGTGATTGGTACAACCCAAGACATCCTGACGGAACATGCATACACAACCAATATAAAATTATCGAGGTCAATCATACTAAGAGATACCGTGCATATGATCCTTTCATTATTGCTCAAAATGCAAGGCAGGTATATTATGCATCATACCCTGGAAAGTGCAGAAAGGATTGGAAAATGGTAATGAAAACTAAACCTAGGGGTCGAGTTGAGGTCGAAGAACTACCTAATGATGCTTATCAAGTGAATGATCCAATCCCCTCTGGGGTAGTCATTGATACAGGAACATTGCCAAGTTTACGTTCCGATTCGGGTGAGGTTGAGATAATTCACTCTTCCAATGATCAATTTGTGAGTGAACACAACAAAAGTGATGATAATGATGAGGAGGAAGAGGACGATGAGGAAGATGAGTTTGAGGATGATGTTGACACTGAGAATGATGAAGATAGTCCTCAACTTTCAGATTAAATGTGATGTGTCTACTAGTCTCATACTCATTACATCTTTTTGTTTAAAATTATCATATTATTTTATGCATTGTTGTATCTTTTTCAGATATGGCCCTTAAAGTGAAAAACAAGGGCAAGGGCAAGGACAAGGGTGTCCCAATTAATCAGATAGTCTCCCCTCCCACTCAGGCATCTACCACAGCTGCTCACATATCCACTTCTAGCCCTTCCATGCCACCACCCCGTACCCATCAAGAGTTTACCCTAGTCCCTACTCCTGAGCATGTGACCAGAGTGGTTCCTTCACCTCCACCTCCACCACCACCGGCCGATCCTGTCACCACCCCTACACATGAATCAGAAGGGGGTGCTGAAAGTGGGGCAGTTGGTGGCTCCTCAGTAGGGCAATCAGGACATGGGTCTATAGGAGAGCAACGAGTATCACTTGTACGTCTTGGTAAGAATAGGTAAGTAATTTAATTGTTTTATTCATGAATCTTTGTAATAGCATATATTTTAATATTTTCTCTGTAGTTGGCATCTAGCCACACGGGCCATGCATGAGGTGACACACACCATCCAAAAACTATATGAGCGGCCGATTGAGTCATTCGGCAAGTTATCGAAGGATGAGAAGTTGCACTGGTATAATGAGTGGAAGGTAACATAAAATAATTTTTACAAAAATATGTGATCCTTACATGTTTACAAACTACTTTCAATTACTTTTTTTTTTTGTTTCAATGTGTAGAGCCACTTCATCATCCATCCCAAAGATGAAGATTACATGTTTAAGCTCTTCAAATCCAAAGCAGCTCACAGGCTGCAAGACATGTACATCGACATCCGAGAAAGGGACAAGACCCCCAAGTGGATGACTTAGGCTAGCTTGGACTATTTGTGGAGATATTGGAGAAGTGAGAAATTTAAAGAGAAGTCTTTGAAGGCTAAGGCGAGCAAAGCGTCACAAAAGGGTGGATCCGTTCATTGTGGTGGTTCAGCTTCTATCGAGTCCACGCGTTGCTAGATGGTTTAGTCATTATTTTAAATAGTTTTTATTCCTCTCGTTAAATTTCTTGTTAAATTTATATTTTCACTTACTAATATTGTTAATGTTCACTCAAAATGCAGACCAATGAGTTGAAGAGGCCTCCTACACAGAGTAAGTTATTCAGAAAGACTCACACGCGCAAAACAGACAAGACATGGGTTGATACTCATTCAGAGAATGTTTGGGTATATATGTTCTGAGCACTCACTGTTTGTATATATATATATATATATATATAAAATTTATTACTTAATATATTTGGTAGATGTTTAATTAATTTTATTTTCTTATAACATACCTATGAGCAGCGCTATCAGGAGGCTACCACCCAACGGGAGCAAAGGATTGCAGCTGGTGAGGAGTGCCCACCGATTGATGAGGACCAGCTGCAGCAAGAGGTAGTTGGCGGTCCTTATAAGAACTGCATCTATGGCATGGGGACCTTTTATGCTAGTAGTTTGTCCTCGGCCTCTATCACTGGGGCATTTACAGGCACTACATCTACTACGGATAATGAGGTTCGTGAGCAAGTTCACCTGCTCAATGCAGAACTTCATCGTATGCAAGAGCAGGATCTGAGAGAAGCGGCGCTTGATTGCAAGAGATGGAAAAGAAGATGGCAGACAAGGAAAAGACCATAGAGATAGAAATCAGAAGGCAGATGAAGGAGAAGGAGATTAGATTAAGAAAGTAGATGAAGAAAGAGATGGTGTCTTTGTGGAAGGAGATGCAGGCAGGTTCCTTTGCACTGCCAGACACTGATGATGATGATGATGGTGGTGATGACGGCGATGATGATGATGCTGCTGATTTCTCCTGACTTTAGCTATTGTTTTTTCTTTATTTGGTTGTAGTTGAACTATTTATATTTCTGTTTTGTAAACTTTCTGACATTTTTATCTATCTTACATTTTGCACTTAAATCATTGCGTTTAGTATTTATTAAACAATTATTAAATATATTTGCATATTTTAATTAACTCTCAATAAAATATAGGTTTGTCACTATTCAGGAAATATATGAATTACTAAATGGTCTACTTAAAAAAAAATTAGAATTACTAACAGATTTTTCCGTCGCTACATTACACAAAAATACAATTTTGTCAATTACCGATGGATTTAAATCCGTCAGTAAAATAAAATAAAAAAGAAAAGTAATATTTAAAATTATCAACGGATTTTTCCATCGGTAATTTTCTTAAAATCCGTCGGTAATATCCTCAAAGTGACGATTTTCCTGACGAAAATGTTAATTGATTTACCGACGGATTTTTTGTAAAAAATCCATCGGTAAAATTTTTCGACGGATTTTTTCCGCCGGTTTCAGTTACCGACTACGTTATTACCAGTTGAAAAAATCCGTCGGTAACTCAAAAATCCGTCGGTAACAACTTATTTTCTTGTAGTGTTCCAGCTCACTAACTACAATTGGCTCAGGTCTCGAGATCATTGTTGTGATGAAAGCACTATATTCTTTAGTAACCATTAAGAATCACTTCAACATGATCAGAATCTTTGTATATCACGCCAACAGAGATAAGTGCATTAATCGTGCTTTTGATCTCAAGGAGATAATCAATCACCAAGCTTATCATTTTGATGTTTTCAAGCTTGTTCTTGAATTGCATCAACTTTGCTTTGATTTGAGATGAAAAAATAGGTTTCCAACCTTGACTAGATCTGATGAGTAAACACACAACCAACCAGCTAATGGTGAAAGGCTTGGTCATTGATGCTAACAACCAAGATTTTAGTAGTGTGCCTTGTTTCTTCCAACTTTGGAACTCTTAATTCACTATTCCAGCTCCTTGATCTGCTTCAAAAGCATACTTCGATGGAATTTGTGCTCAGCTCCTTGATCATGTCTTTCGATTGTGGCTTCAATTTGCTCCTTCAATGGAGATAATTTTCATCATCTAACTTCATTGCAATCGGATTTGAGAATGTTTGAACAATCACAACATTGTGTGAGCTTGTCATTGAATCTTGTTGTGATGCCATTGACGCAATCCTGTACCATGTAGGTATCAAGGCCAAGGATGAAATGTGAATGAGAATTACTTTTGAAGGTTTGGTCAACAAGTCCAAAGCTCTTTCGTATTCCAATTGCTTAACATGATTCGACAACTTTTGAAGCAATAGCAATTTATCACTCAATCCTGGTGGCGCTTCTTCATTGTTGCCATCCTCCATATCTAGCAACCAATGTAACTGGTTGGTCATGTATAGGAAACAGATAATACAATGAAATGTTTAACATGCGCAAAAAAAAAAAAAAAAAGAGACAATCCAAATTAGTCTTTGCTAGTAATAAGACCTACTTGGAATCAAAGTTCCATCGCTAAAATGATTTCCATCTATTAGAAAATGCAAAAAGTAATACTTTACCACCTAAACTATATAAGTTATGTGCATTTTATTTCCAAAATTTTGAAAACTTACAAATTGATGCATTATATTTTCTAATTATGCAAATGGAACCTTTTACTAATCTTTTAATTTATTGTTAATGAAATAGCACACATTAAAAAAAAAATTGAAATTATCAAGTTGTAAGTCATTCTAAAAAATTTATGGTGTCAAATTATATATGACCTAAAATTTTGGAATATAGTGCATGTCTTTTTCGTTAACAATAGAAATAAATTTAATATAAGGATTAACTTACACTTTAAGAAAATCCTGTGGTTAAATGATGCCTTTTTGAGACTTTGAAGTTAAAGTGCAATATACATATATAATATAAAGGGATAAAGTATATTTTTCTCTTAAATAAATTAATCAAACTGTAAATTATCGTATTTCTTGAAAGTTTTAAGAGATTATTTTAGTTTTAAAACTACAAATTAATAGTCCTTATAGTTTCGAGCTGGTCAATCTAACAACTCAAAGGTAGAGTGAATTTAAGAACTTCTCAAAATTACAGCGGTCTATTTAATTTATAACTTTTACACTATAACAACCATTTAAATATGCAAAGTCCGACTGATAATTTAAGTTAAATTGAATAAGTCAACAATATAATTAAAAATAACCAAAAAAGAAACAAATGAAAGAAGGGAGATAAAGAGGCTATACAAAAGTTTAGAGAACTAACCAAATTGTGAAGGCTTTCGCGCCAGTATATGTAAAGCTGTTAGTTGCTCTTGATCATCTCTTGCAATGACCAATCTAGCAGGATATTTTTCAAGTAACTTTGTTGCCACATCTGTTATATGCACAATCGTGACAAAAGAAAAGAATGATGCATCCACAAGACAAGGTATAAAAATCCAAATAATAATTAAATGTTGACAAATTATAATACATATTAATGCCAACATAATATATTAATAGTCCAAGGATATATAGCCTCGGTTGGGTTCTAACAAATTATTAGTAGTTATGTTTCTTGGTGCAAAGAGCGAAGATAATTAATTGAAATTTAGAACTTGCTCTGAGGAAAGCTCCTACCAAGGTTGATTAGTTATTATAACTTTGAATATCAGCCAGCTTGGTCCCTTTTCTTCAACTAGGCAATATTAATTTTCTGAAATATATATTAAGGAATAATTATTTTCAAAGATGATGAAATTGAATATCCACGGGATGCAGACATGCCCACCCCTCTCGTGTCAAAAAATTTGTCTTTACCTCTACTGTCCCCATCTCCGTCACACACTTTTCTATGGAAAATCCCCACATATATTCATGAGTTAATGCAAAAGAAAATTAATAAATAAATCCCAAAGGAAGGAAAAAAATCATAAAAAAATTTTAATCATGAATAAAACATATATAATATACATTACAATATTATTAAAATATTAAATAATGAAAACCCAATACTTTTAAGAAAAATCCAATATTTTTAAAAATTTAATTTTATAATTAAGTAATATTCTAAATGAGGTTTTGAATTGGGTCAGACATTTAAAAATATCATACAAGACCATAAACCGAAATCTAACCTATTTCCACCGTAGTCCTACCCTACATCCATACAAAAGTAAAGAATTATCACTGATCTGAAAATGTGCTTATTTAGTCTTACCATACATGCAGCAGCTAATTGTAATAAAAAAAAAGCCGTTCAATATCCTCGTCAGCCATTTTCTCAAGCTGATCCTCAGTAGACAGATCTTGCACAGTTCTCCGGAGGGCATTCAAAGCAGTAGCAGCTAAGTGAACTGGAAGCATCTTATTATTATGACCTCGGATCTATGGCAGATTCTTGTTCTTTTCAATCATTGCTTGAAACAAGTCAGCATTCCCAGATATTGCAGCCATGCAAAAAGCTTTGTTCCCATTTTTGTTATGTCCATGTCTTCTGGGGTCTTGAGCATTTTAACCAGCTCTTGCACAAAAGTAGTCATGTTGTTTGCTCTTGCTGCAACGTGAAGAGCTATATATACCCCCATTATATTCACAGTCAACTGCATAGGTATCATCTCGGGAAATTTATCATGAATGGATTTTGCTCTTCCCAATTACGCTTAAGGGCATATAATAATGCTATTAATTTCAACATTCATTTTAGATGTCTCGTCGTGACACCCACTTTATTATCATTGAATAAAATGGATGAGTAGATATGAGTATAGATTACAATCTCATATAATAATAATAAAGTGGATGTCAGGATGAGACATTCAAAGGTGAGTATTAAAATAACATTATTATTGTAAAAGCATATGTGTAAAGTTTTCCTTTTAAGGAACTTGCGAGTGATGTGGTCAAAAGTTTTCTTATTAAGAAATGATACCCATCTTATTAAATAATAAAAATAATTATAAAATAAATAATAAATTTAATTTTTATACATTAGCAATTTAAAATAAAATACTAGTTTATAATTTTTTTACTTAATTTGACATTCTTTTGAATTTCTATTGATTAACAACGTGAAATTATTTTATCTGTGATTATACTATTTAAAAATTGAACTCATAAATCGCTTTATATTATCTTGTGTATGATCTTTTTGTTGGAATAAGAGAGCCCAATAGGGGGAGATCCAATAATACAATGGACTATGTGAGACAATTTCCCAAAACTTTAAAGTAATGAGTCTATGGATTATTCCATATTATATACTACTCACTTAATTCATTCTTAACTAATATTTGACTTTTATCTCTCACACTTAAAACTCTAATATTTTTTTTTTATATAACATTGGAGTTTTAATGTGATTTCACATATATACTCCCTCCTTTTTTAGAATATATATTCACTTTCAAACAACTTTATATTTCAAAGTATTTGTTAACTTTGCATTTCAATAAGATATTAATTGTTTTCTTCCATTACTATTTCTAATTAATTTTATATTTTTAAAGCATTTCATTTGACATTAGACTTGAATGTTGTGTTATATTAATTAATATATAGAGATATATTAGTCTGTTCACTATATTTTACTCAATTATCAATATTATTTATGATCTTTTTAAATATCTATGTTTATTTTAAAATGATAGATATTTAAAAGGGGTGAAGTATATAACTTCCTTACCACTACCCCTGTCTTATTGACTTTCCTCTACATATAATTGATTGAAGTAGTTTGACATTTGTTTTATTTAAATTTAAATAAGATACTTATTGAATTTTAAATTTTGTGAACGGAGAAAAAATTTAACATTACTAATTGAAACTTGACTCCGATCCCATAGAGGACCAACTTCGTTAAACTAAATCAGTCAGATTCAATCAATTCTGTACACTGATTATTTATTTAGACAAATAATAATAATAATTTGATGCAAAACTTTCCCGGATTCACTGGTGGAGCCTTCTCATTCACCCCTATGTTTTCATCTTGCGATGAGGCCCAGTTTGAAGTATCCTTAAATGGAGGAGTATGTGCATGACTTTGACCGGGATATGGTGATATTATAACCTGAATTCCGGTGGAGGGATCCTCATTTGCTGAGGAAAATTTGCCAGAAGACGATGATGGAACTGATGAACTCATCTCCAAAACTCCTTGTCCGATTTTGATGCTTTCTTTCCTTGTCGGTGATGCATGTGATGACATATTCTGTTGGTAAAACGAATGTGTTACATAATTTTTATTTTAATGTTCAAGTATAATACACAATTACTTTAATTATACATAGTTATTTACATTATTATTTACATGTCGATTACAGTAATATTCCATCTGTTGAATGATTTGAGCAATTCTCTAAAAGATATCTAATTTATGTGCTTCAACACCTCAACCTAACAGTTTTAGTTACGTAGATTAGTAGGCGCAAAAAATTTACGTATGTTAGAAGTTACTGAAAACTATAGCATAGTAATATTTATTATAATTTTTATACAGAGAATTGTAATCATGCAGTTAATTAATTCACCTCTCTAAGTGATTATTGGTCGCAGCTGGTTGACCAATAATAGACTCCAACTCAGTACGAACTTAATTTACCAATGCGATAGTCTAGTTTCGAATCCTAAAGTCCGCGTTTTAGGGAGATTTTTTTATCTAAACACAAAAGCAATTTACTGTAATAGCAATTTATATGAAGGAGAAAGAAAAAAACTCAAGAGCCAGCAATAGAAGAGTAAGTTTAAACTTTAAAGTCATGACGTGAGCCGCAAAATTTAGTAATTTACCTGGTCAATTAAAGTGGTGAATACGGTGATCCTTCCAGCAAGATGCTTAAATATTGATTTGATGCCAAATGTTGGAAATGAAGAATTAAGTAGCTAAACTCTGCAAGTTAATATTCTTATACAGTATCTCCCTTACAAAATATCTGTTAAATTTGAATAAACATAAATATTAAAAAATAATAAATAATATAATTATAGAGTGCTTTCATATAAAATTATGATATATAGATTAATATATCCTAATAATTATTAATTATGGAGCATATCAAAATATTGAAAATAAAAAGTTACACTAATAGTCATTAGTCATTTAGAGGTACTATTAGAACAAAAAATTTATGCTTTATTAGAATGTAAAATTGAAAATATTTTAAAAAGTGATTTTATCTGAAAGTGAAACGATATTATAAAAGAGAGAAATTACTAGTTAGCCAAAGTACGCTTATATGTTTTATCAATTTTTCACCTATGCTTCCAGACTCTGGTGTTTTAATAGATGCATATATGGTTAATAATTTTTAAAAAAATTATCTAACATGTGCCTTTGGAATATTAGTTAAGGAGTTAAAAAAAATAAAATATTTGCATTAGAAAAATAAGATTGCATGTTTTTAAAATATTATAGTTATAATAAAGTTTTGAAATTTAACTCTTTTAATAATTTTAACTAGTGCTTTTAGGACATTGGTTAGCAAAACCTAAAAAAATAAATAATAATTATACACATCTACTAAGGAAACTAAAGTATTTATTGCTCCATCTGGTCTATAATGTAAGTCTTTTAAGATTATAAATGAAAATAAAAATAATAATAGGATCTAATTGATCTTTAAAAAAAGTAAAAATAAAAGATAAAACCATCCTTTATCACTCATTATAAATTATCTATTAATTAAATAATTATATTCATATCCACTCATTTTCACTCATCATAAGTATAAGGATAAAATAAAAAAATAATTATTTGTTTCTTGAAATGTAAAATGACTTATATTTTAGACTGGATAAAAATCTAAAAATGACTTATATTTTAGATTGAATGCAATATTTTTTAAGAACTGCTTTCTCCTATTCACAATATAGGTTTTTAAGGTTATCCATCAGATTTAAGATAAATATCATTGATATTTTTAAAAAATAAAAGTAAAAGACAAAATTATCATTTATCACTTATTATAAAGACAAAACACTTATTTTAATCCCTCTAAAATTTCAAGTCAAATAAATTAGTCCATGTAAAAAATAAATTCTCAAATTAGTCCCTGTAAAAAAACTATAAAATTAAAATTGGACAATTTGGTTCCTATAAAAAAAACTCTCAAATTAGTCCATTTAAAAATGAATTATCAGACAAGTTAGTCCCCTAACCCAACTTGATAGACGGACCAATTTATCTGATTCAATTTTGTATGGATCAATTTATCCAATTATCCAATTTTTGCAATGAACAATTTGGGAATTTTTTTTTTATAAGGATTTACTTATCCGACTTTTTAATTTTACAAGAACCAATTTAGAAATTCATTTTTTACAAGGATCAATTTTTTCGACTTAAAGTTTTACATAGACTAAAATAGGTATTTTGTTTATTATAAATTATCTCTCTACTAAATAATCACACTTATACCCATTTATTCCCACTTATTATAAATATTAGGATAAAATGAATAAAAAATAATAATAATTTTTTAAAATATAAAAATGACTTAAAATTTTGGATTAAATAAAATTTTAAAATGACTTTTATTTTGAATTGGAGAAAGTGAGTTTTCTTTAACCCAGTTGAAAGGAGCAAGAATTTAATAAAATATAACTAAACAACAAGGAGTAGATGGAAATCCTCTATTCTTAATCTTAAGTGGTGTCTTTTTTCTATTTCTTAAATTATTTATTGATACATAAAAAAATAATAATCAAAATAAATTTAAATATTTATAAATTATGAATAATTTTTAAAAAAAGTTATCATTCAAAACAAAAAATTTCCATTAGCCAGGAGCCACCTGTATCATTGGGAAGCACCCCAATAGAAAAAAGAACAAGTTAAAGTCGACAAGTATTCAACAAAATGTTTCATCATCATCAGACGTTAGCATCCCACCGTCAACCACGAGTAGAACAAAAAATCTAACATTTTCAAATTAATTAATTGCTCCCTTCATTCATTACTAATAATTATAGTAGAATATCATATTATTTTAATATATTAGGAAGATAATATATTTAATTATAAATTTTAATAAGAAGACATATTAATCTTTATTTATATTTTATTATTTAAACAATAGCAAAATTACACATATGACCTATTGATATGGATGTTAAGTGATGTGTGTCATCTAAGATATAATGATTTATTTTGTTAATTGAAATCATATGAAATTAATTATTTAAATTCCTATTATAAATTATAAAATGATATTTTACGCAATTTTGACATTAATGCAATACATTCTAAAATAGAGGACTAATGTGTGTAATATTTTCAATCTTAAGGGATTATGAGATCAATTTCTAATTTTAGGAACTAAATAATCAAATGTAAAAATTTTGAGGGACCAAGCAGTTTAAGTAATGTTATGGGAATAGTAAAATTGTATAATAAATACATACCACACTTTTTATTACTATTAAATATGATGAATAGTCCTTACTCATCCCACTCACTCATAGCATCGAATGTTGATAAGGTATGTTGTTTGTGTTTATTGTTCTAGTAACATTATCTTATTCACTCTTTTGATTGTTTTTTTTTCTTTTTTGTTTTCTTAGAAAATAAAATACAGCGGGACCAAAGGACAAAACAATTAATCCTGTTCGAGCATCTTTACAGAATGACCACTCCTCCTCTAGACTGACCAACATCGGAGCAGTTGCCACAACGCAACTCCTCCAAGGCTCGCTCTCATTCTGACTCCATTGTTACTCATAACATGCTATGAAAATGTTTTATATGCCCTTGGAATTATCATTGAGAGAAAAAATATATATAATTTAGCAAGATGTCAAATTAAGAAAAATAAATAAATAAATGAATAAATTTGTTCTTATGGATTTATGACATCAATATGTTTTACAGATTTAGATTTCAAGCTATGATTTTGAATATTCAATTAATATATTTATATGTGTTAGAGAAATATGAAAGAAGAATATGACCCAACTTTACGAATAAATATGTTAGATAATTTCAAAGTTTTATGATTATGAGCCATTTTATTTTGAAGTATGATATTAGAGTTAATTATTACGTATATGAGAATATTTTAATGTATAAGAAATGAATCTAGAATTTCAGTTTTGTGGTACCAAGAGGTACGAAATTCAGTATGATTCCTAGCAACTGCCGGATACATAATCTGTGAGTTTGAAATCGGAATACCTACAAGTGGTGAATCCTTGGACTCAATTTTTACGGTCACAGTTATGCTAAAATCAAATTGTTAGAGTTATATGAGTCTAGAACTCTCAGAGTACTAAGGATTTAGGGGCTCTTGTTTGCTAGGGATTGAACATTCACCCTTCAGAATTAAAAGAATTTATATGTATCCAAAGGTTTTATATTTTCAAGAGTAGAATAATTATATAGAGTTTTCAACCTAAAAAAGAGCTAGAATAGAGTTTTAGAGAAATAATTAGTTTTCATGATTTAGGGACTAAACAGCAGCTATAGAGAAACAAACAGTAAATTAACGGTTGGGAAAAACAATCATTAACCTTGGTACCAAGTTATCCTGAGAGGACAATTTCACAGAGCAGAGAATGGAACCTAGTTAGGTGTGTTCGATTCGGATCCTTGAGGGATCCTAGAGATTAGGGAATTTGCTATGTCATGGTTGACATGCATAGCTAGAGAATATATTGTTATGTAATGCATAACAATATATAGAAAAGGTATCTCTAGCTATATAGAAAAGGTATCTCTAGTTATGCATTGCATAACTAGAGATCCATATTTCTCTATTGAAGTACTGTTATTTATGTTTTCAAATATTATTGATACTTTTCAAGGAATATTTGATTTAAGAGTTATTATATATATATATATATATATATATATATATATATGGAAAATGATTTTTTATTAGAGTAAAATTTACAAATGTTTTCTATGAATTTATGAATATAGAGATACCTTTTCTATATAGCTATGAATATGAATATCAAATGATTTATAATTGTTGCAAGTATATTGTATTATATTCATTGGTTGTCTCATGTGGGTGATGGGTGAGAGCTCACTCACTGAGTCCGTTGACTCACCCCCTCCCTTTCCTCTCATAGTTGTAGGTTCAGAGATAGTTCAAATTTCGACCCCATAGATGCGGTAGTTTATTTGTGGTAAGTCTTACATTGGAGTAATGCTTAGTTTAGAGTTTTGTTAGAGTAGAGTGCTCCAGTGGATGTGCAGGCAGGATCCTATCTACGCATATAGTTTGATATATTATGGTATTTTTAGTTATTAAGTATGTAATTGAAATGTAAATTGTGATTAGAGATTCATGTGATGAACTAGAGACATATTTGTAATTCAGTTTGTGGAGATTGAAAGTATTGAATACCTTTAGTTTATGAAATTAAATATTATGTTTTAATTAAAGAAAATGGTAAATATTTAGAAGAGATCATATTTTAAATATTATATTATGCATTTAGAGAGTCACGTCACCCAGAAAGCTATTACATATGGTATCAAAACTAGCCACGGGATCAATGTGCTAGCGAGGACGCTGGGTCCCCATAGGGGGATAGAGCTAGTCCCACATCAGTTGGGAGGAGAACGAAGCATTCGTTATAAGAGTGTAAATACCTCCTCCTTGCAGACACGTTTTCCTTCGTCAAGAGGGAAGAACAAATTGGTGAGGGGTGTCAGGCTCCAAAGCAAATAATATTTGTATTACTAGATATCTCAATCATTACACAAGTACATCTTTATATTTATACCATACTTTTTTAACTTCTTATAAGATAAAAAGAGGGTATAAATACACAGGATAAAATGAAAAAAGAAAAAAAATGGTTATCAGTAGTGACCATATTTCACTGGCACTCGAGTATGCACCTAAAGTTAAATCTTAATGATAAATTAGTGTCTTTCTACGCGGACCCACAAATATACATTATCTATGTTGATTTGAAATAACTAGGAGCTCATCAGGTGGTGTGGGCTCACAATGTCCTTGCTCTGATCTCTCCACGTGTATGGTCAATATTGTGTCAGACAAGACAGGGGCTTGTGTATAAAGAATAAAACAAAGTTGAATACTTCGTTTGAATTAGGAAAAGTTGACAACGGTCAATATTGTGTCAGACAAGACAAGGCTTGTGTATAAAGAATAAAACAAAGTTCAATACTCTTACCAAATAAAAAAAAAAAAGCAAAGTTCAATACTAGGTTTGAATTCGGAAAGGTTGACAACTTTGGAACAAGAAAAAAGTTGCCAACTTAATTATCGAAGTTATTAGCGCGCCACGTTTTCTGTGTCCCGCGTCTCTTGCTTCCCAGCGCGCCACCTCACCGCGTGCTCCTCTTGATCTGCTTCAGCGTGCTGCTGTTGGTCCGTGAGGTCTGAATTAACTTCACTTCACTGTGTGCCTCACCTCACTTCACTGTCTGCTTCTTGCTTTTTTTTTCAAAAATCTCGCGGGACACGAGGCCTTACCCACGTGAACCTTTTTTTGAGATGTGTTGAGCAGTAAATCTCTGCCTCACGTCATTTCAATGTCTGCTTCTTGCTTCTTTTCAAAAATCTCGCGGGGTACGAGGCCTCACCCACGTGAAACTTTTTCAGAGGTGTGTTGATCCGTAAATCTCATTTTAAACGTGATATATATATATAGTAATGATAATGATTCTATCTTTATTCATATAAAAAATAATTTCCTGCAAGAATCGCATGCAACTATAAAATAAGACCAGAGTAAGGAGGCACAGTGAAAAATGATAAAAATATGAAAACGCGGCCGCCAGCCAATCACTACTCACTAGTAGTATCATAAAAAGGATGAAATATATGAACGTTGCCAGATCTAAAATCTGGTATACTTGCAGTAGTACAGGGATAGGATTGAGGCTTTCATTCCCCAATATTTGGCAGCTTGGCATCCAATCGACAGTTAATTAAGCATCCTGCTGCAGGAAGGATCACCATGTTCATCACTTCAATTGACGAGGTAATTAAATTTAATGGTTCATGCCATGATTTTGGTTAAGTTTAAATAAAAAACTTGAATTACTTCTC
Source organism: Dalbergia cultrata (assembly GCA_031216105.1). Taxonomy (NCBI): domain Eukaryota; kingdom Viridiplantae; phylum Streptophyta; class Magnoliopsida; order Fabales; family Fabaceae; genus Dalbergia; species Dalbergia cultrata. The sequence continues at coordinate 54,066,836 of CM062352.1, read as the reverse complement.
TATTCCTGCTGCTCTTGAGGTTATATTGTTGCATTATTATTTGCATTCCGCATGCCGTAAATCTAATAAGTAATAATTACTACGCTTTAGTTTTGAGTAATACTCGAAGAAGAACTATATATACCACAAGGTTGTCAACGTACGTGCTGATACCTGAAACGTGCAAACCCCTTTTTTGGTTCTTCAAAATTGCAGTTTTAAGGGATTGATTCAACTTATTAAATTGAAAATTTTATCAGTCAATTTTTTTTTCCAGTTATACTGAAAACATAAAACACAAACTAAATTCATAGAAAGAACTCAACCCATAAGAGACCCCTTTTCCGGATTGATCTCCAGGACGACTTTCCTTTATCCAACACAAACTAAAGTTGATTGAGAGAATTCAACCAAGAAAAAACTACAAAAACTATTTCTTTGATTCAAGGATGAGCATTAGGATATCAAAGGAAAGAGGAAAACAGTGGAGGACGGCATTTTTTTATGTTATTTGGACAATCTGGAGAAGCAGAAACAAATGTATCTTTGGGAATAAGGGAGGTTAGCCTGATCGAAGCAAAGAAACTTGCCTGCTACTGGTTCAGGCATATGGACGTATCAAAAGGCTAGGGGGCTTTCTCGGTTTTATCATCTTCTATGGTTCTGATTATCTTTCCATGAAGGAAATCAACTCACGACCAAATAGAAGAGATTCTCACCCAGATCTGGAGATTTTGCCTCACGGGTGGGAGTGGTGTAACCGGGGAAGAACATGAACCAAAAGAAAAGTCAGATCTCAGATTTTTCTTTTTTAATCAAAAACAAATTCAAAATAATTAAAACAGTTGCATGATTTAAGATTTGAATTTAAAGCCTAATCACAGTTAATAACCTCTTCGTCACTTAAAAATAAAGGTTGATCTTACTGTTACATGGAACCGATATTACAGCTGCGTCGTTTAACCATTGGCCACATATGGGATCTACATGATTTTTTAGCATCTGTACATGAAAACTCGCCCAAATACATATATTGATATTAAGAAAAATAATAAATAATATTGGTAATTGAATAAAATATAATAAATAGATTAATATATTCATTTATATTAATGTAGCATAATATTTAAGGTTAATGTTAAATGATATATTTTAAAAATATGCAATTAATTAGTGATAGCATTAAAAAAAATAATATTTTATTAGAATATGAAATTAATATGTATTTTGAAATATCAAATTATCTAAAACAGAATGTATAATAAGATGAGGAATATTTTTTATTCCTAAGGTGTTGACTAAATGTGCGTTTGGATGGAGTATTTTCAAAATATAATGAATTTAAAATGCTAAGAAATTAAAATACTTAATTAAATCTCATTGAATTTTTAAATTTGTTGTTCGGATGGAAAATATTTTTTTATTTATTTTTAAAATACTTTGTTTGGGTGAGGTAATTACATCACTTTGATTTTAACATATTTTATTTGGAAAACATAAGGTAATTAATTTTTTTAAAGAATAAGATTTATTTTATTAATAATCAAAATTCAATCAATCTAAAATCAACTATAATGAGTTTATATTTCATAAATTATCTTAAATTTTATTCACAAAATATTTAAAATTTGAATTATAAAATTTAATTGTTATATAAATAAAATGAAATGATACATAAATATAACATCATGTAATATATACTGAATATTAAAAATTTAAAACGCAACAAAATGAATTAAAATTCACATTAAATGAAAATCTAATAAATATAAAGAAAATGTAATGGAATATAATAAAAGTGTGACTTATCGAAATGAGAAAAATATATGCTTATACATGTAGGGATTTCCAAGATTTCCTTTCTATAGATGAAAATTTAAATCCTCTAGTTTAGATATATGAAATCCCTTTGATTATGCTATTTCTTCTAAGTTAATATGGAAATATAATATTTATTATGATCAATTTTAAATCCTTTTAAAAAATAATATTCTCATGTAATTGCTCCATCCGAACGCACACTAAGGTAGCATTTGGTTTGGGAGACAAGACACAAGATATAGGGACAGTAGAAACAAAAACATGTTTAGAAAAGGAGATAGGAATATGAGACAAAAAAATATAAAATTTCTATGCCTTTAAAAAGTGAGGGCAGGATACGGAGACAGGTATTTATTTATTTTTTCCAATAATGCCCCTATATATATTTATTATTTATGTCTCTGTCTCCACTATCTCTATTATCTCTGTATTTCTGTCCCTATCCCCTACCAAACATTACATAAGAGATGGACTCGTGCACTTCAATGCTGTTATATCAAGCACTGATTCTCTTTGATTAATGCTTCACTGCTATTTTTCCTTGTAAGCCTTCTTCATTACTATCTCGGTATAGTTATAAATATCTTTTTTTAAGAAAAGAAATTCTCTAATATTATCTCTCATTTGATCATTTTAAGAAAATATTGATTTTTTTATATTGACTTTTCAGTATTCTCTTGTAATTATCATAATAATTATGGTGCAAATAAAATAAAATAGCAATTCTATCAACATAAATTATTATTTTTTATTGTTGTAGTTGTGCATTTTAAATGAGTTATTAATCTATATTCATAAACCCTAAACGACACTTATCACTGGACGGAGAGTTTGTAGGTAGAAATGTGCACGAGTAGGGGGGTTAAATCGTGCTTTGGTTTACTTCTTCTCCTTTTAGTTATCTGAAATTTTTGAATAATATATTATCAAACATTTTGCTTTAAGTGCAGTGGAGACAAAGTTAAGTGTTTCAGAAAGAAGGTTTTTGAAGTATAACATTAATAGTTGAAAAGATAAAGATAATTTTCAGCATTTACTAAATAATAAGGCTGAGCAGTAAAAGTAAAGAGATTAAAGGGAAGAAGATATAACATAGATATTTTATACTGGTTTAGCCAAACCTGCCTACATTCAGTACTCAACTTTCGTTAAGATTCATTAACCTCTTTCTCAACCCTAGAAAGAAAAATTGGATAGTCTTTATAGTAACCTTCCCAAGCTCTAACCTGTGACTAGTAGACAACCCCTATTGTCATAAATCGAGTAGTTTTTCCTAACCTCTCCAAGCTAAATGGACTAGTTATTTCCAACCTTTCCAAAATGAACCATGACTAGTAGATAACCCCTACAGCCACATGCAAGTAGTTCTTCACCAGCCTTTCCTAGCTGAACCGTGACAAGTAGAACGCCTCTACCATCACGTTGCAAGTAATTTTACTTTAAGCTATGTCACACTGATCACTACTGGATTAAGAATACAAAGTTTTTGTTTTTGGGTTGCCACTCAAACTAACATATACTTAAGTTTCCTTACAAATATACAATCAATAAACTTGGGATAACTTGAGCGACTTCTTTCTAATATCTCTTCTAAGGAAGATTATATAAACTGTTTAGGAATTAGAATGAAGATTTTTCAATCCTCAGGGAAATTGATTACATAAGATGATGAACCTTGCAGAATCTGTGGAGAGATTTTTATAGAGTTTCCACTCTTATATGTTCAAATCCTCGTCTTTCATTTGAGTACAACATTTATATTTATAGGTGGCATGTCTTTGTGACCGTTGCCCTTGATTTGTTATCCAAGTGACACGTGTTGATCATCGGTTTGTGTCATGGAAATGCAATCTAGAAGAGTAGACTAACAGCTTGTGAAGTCTGTTGCAGAAGCTATTGTGGGATTAAGGTTTTTGATGTCTTTCAGAAGCTACTTTTCTACTTTCTAAACATGGTTTTTGAACTCTTCTTTCTAGAAGCTGAAGTGGTTGATCAAAGAGGCAGAAGAGATGACGTGCCAGTTTTGAAATTGGATTTGACTTGAGATTTGAATTTCCAAATTCAAATTTCCCTCCTTTTCCTTAAATGTTCAGCGCTCTACAGTGAAGTGGGCTTTCTGATATACGCTATCAGTTCTTTGATAATTCTTTAGTCTTCTAATATTCAATCTAAGCTTTATGATGATGAACTTACAATCATGATGATTGAAGAATGTGTAACACGTTGTTCTTAGATTTTCCATGATATCTTTATTTTAAGCGTATTTTCTGATGTTCCGTGCTACTTTCTGATAACTCGTGCCTTGCTTATTTGTTCTTGATTTGATTTTCTTCAGTCCAAAGGCATTTATATGTACTTTATACGATATAATGTTCGCTTCTATTTGGCTTAATCTCTTAACACGAGATAAATCACATTTGCACATGTAATAGTAAAATTATTTTCACTTAAGTCCATGTTTTGCAATTCAGAAATACCTATTATGCTTTGTCAAGAAACTCAAGGTAGACATTAGTTGTTCTTCAAAATATTTTCTTTAAATTAGTTTTGTTGTCATTAAAAAAATATGACTTTAATGCTTTTTAAAAGGTCCTGGAGCTTACAATCTCCTCCTTTTTATGATGACAAACTAATTTGAAAAAAATATTTTAAGGAGATGTTGAAAGAAATATAACAGAATATATCTTGATAAACACATATTCTTTTAGAACATCACAACTTTTAAATTTCAGTAAGTCCTTTTCTTAAAGCATAATATGAATGTGTTCAAAAACACTTTAAAGCCTTTAGTAACTTTAATCAGAACTGTTTGGGTTATGATTAAACTTTCTGAATTAATTCAGAGTGCTTTCTGAAATGTATCATAGTGATACTAAAACATATGTCATTGTTTAAGTTGTTTTTTCACAAACAACTTGACTTTTTGTTATAAAGAGACTTTCTAAAATTTAAGTGATTGAATGAAAAACAAGTAATACTTGTCATATTTTTTTCTTGATTAAAATTCTTATTCAGCACATTCTTTTCCAAAGCCCTTGTTAAGACAGATGTTCAAAAATGTATATATGATAAACAGGAACTTGCCGGGATATGATTGAGGCTTTCATTCCCCAATAATTGGCAGCTTGGCATCCAATCGACAGTTGGTTAAGCATCCTGCTGCAGGAAGGATCACCATATTCACCACTCCAATTGACGAGGTAATTAAAGTTAATGGTTCATGCCATGACTTTGGTTAAGTGTAATTTAAAATTTGAATTACTGTTCTATTCCTGCTGCTCTTGAGGTTTGATTGTTGCATTATTATTCGCCTTCTGCATGCTATAAATCTAATAAGTAATAATTACTACGCTTTAGTTTTGAGTAAATACTCGAAGAAGAGCTATATATACCACAAGGTTGTCAATGTACGTGCTGATACCTGAAATATGCGAACCCCGTTTTTGGTTCTTCAAAATTGTAGTTTTAAGGGTTAAATTCAACTTACTAAATTGAAAATTTTATGAGTCAATTTTTTTTAGTTATACTGAACTATGTTGTAAGTATGTTGGACAAAGATGTTATACACATATAATTTATTTAATTAAACGTTGTTTACTCAGAATATGGTAATTTGCTTCTTTGCGTTGAATTTGGGAATCAGAAATCCTTTCTTGAACAAGTGGATATACCATATATGCAGATTCTGATTTCAACTTGATTGGATATAAATCAAGTAAAGCTTCAGTTCTATGTTAGGGTGGTGATTTGTCTTTTGATTTGATCTTGATAGAAATCCCTAAGGGATTAAAATAGAGATTTGCATTACAACTATTTTCTAGACCTAGAAGGACCTTTTGTATTAAATTGCAGCATAATAAACAGGGAGAATCTAAAGCAATTGTACGTTAAGAATTTGATAATCCAAAAATTGGAGGAATTAGCACTACAGTAGTGGTGGGTGGTCCAGGGTGTTATATGATTCTGGTGCTGAAATGTAACCAAGTAGATGATCAGTGTTTTTGCAGGTTCTGTAACAAGAACTAGAACAGGACATTATAATCCTGTTGATGGCCAATGTAGGTTCGTTTGGTTCATTTTCTACTAAAATTATTTTTGAAAGAATTAAGTTGAAAAAAATTACTTTTTAGAGAAATAATTTTTAAAAAAACAATTTGTATTTTGTCTGAGTGTATCCAAAGCAAGGTTAAGAAAACCGGACGGGCCAAGCCGTCCGGTCATTAGTTAGCAGGAGCAGGTCACTGGCGATCAGGTTGAGTAGCCAAACAGGAGGATTTGAGGCAGGTCAAGAACAGGTCAAAACGGTCGAGCAAGGAAAAGCAAGAAAGCCGTGAGCAGGACCAGGGTTGGACCGGTCCGGAGCTTAAATTTTTTTTTAGTTTCAAATCTTAAATTCTAATATTTTATAGTAGTCATAGAGCAAAAATGAAAAAAAATGGATTATATTTATTTTATATATGAAAAAAATACTAATATCTACGGATTGTTCACCATAAAACTCGCTAATCACCAACAAATATTGTTTTCAAATACTTTTGTAACCATATTGTGAGACTGGAACTAGAGAAATTTTATATGGATTAGGTTTATTTTTATAAACCTATGAATATATATATATATTTTTTGTGTTAATTATGTTAATGTTAATAATTTAATATATTTTTTATGTTCTAATTAATTATACATATATATTTATATATATATATATTATTATAATCCGGTTGAACCCCGGTTGAACCGGTTGGACCTCTAAACCTTTGAACCAGTACCTTGACCGGTTCGATGCCCGGTCCGGTTTTCTTAACCTTGTTCCAAAGTAAGTTTAAGAGAATAATTTTTGTTTGGTTATGATAAAATAAAACTACTTCAAATTATTAATGTGAGAGTAATAGTAAAATTTTATCACAAAGGTAATTTTTCTATAACGAAAGTACCATTCCATCTACTTCCATCAAAATTACTTTTAACCACCATAGAATGAACTTTCAACAACAAGTAAAACCAAACACATTCAATATTGTAGAATATTATTGTCATTCTATAAGAAGTATTTTTGACTTGCTCAAAATACAAGCCAAACAAGCACATAAATGTTGGTTATTTCGAGGGTTTATTTTGGATGCCGATGGCAAATATTGTGACTTTGAAGGAGGTGTATTATCATATAATTGATGGGATCGATTGGTGTGGAGGAAACATACAGGGTGGTAAATATGAGGTGGTCTTTTATTCTTGTATAATACTTCGTCCATTTTAAAATAAATGGTCATTTCATTCTTTTTTGTACATTAATAAATTAATGTCATTGACAATATATGTCTAGATTCATTCATTTATTAATATACCAAAAGAGCATTTATTTATGAAGAGATATTTATTTATGAAAAAGATATTTATTTTAAAATAAATGGAAGAACTAGCTAGTGCTGATAGTGTGACAGACCACTGTTTTGTTTGCTTTGATCTGATGCTGATGTATGTGTTTTTGTGCTGTCTCTGACCTATCTTTGTACATGATTGGATTTAATTTACCATATTAAATATAAAATCATTAGTCAATACTCCAAACTTTTATGGTAAGTGATTTTATGATGACATACCTTAGAGTTGAAAAACTTAATTAAAACTGGTAGGTTGGGGTGTTGCAGCATATAAATATCTTTTGGAGAATTACTTAAACTATTCAACAGATGGAATATGTTACTGCAACCGACATGTAAATTAATAATGGAAATAACTGTATATATACATCAAAGTTGTGTATTATACTTGAACATTAAAATAAAAATTATGCAACACATTCGTTTTACCAACAGAATATGTCATCACAAGCATCACCGATCAGGAAAGAAAGCAGCAAAATCGGACAAGGAGTTTTGGAGATGAGTTCATCACTTCCATCATCGTCTTCTGGCAGATTTTCCTCAGCAAAAGAGGGTCCCTTCACGGAAATTGAGATTGTAGTATCACCAGGTCCCAATCAAAGTCATGCACGTACTCCTCCATTTATAGATACTGCTTCAACTGCTACCTCACTGGAAGATGAAAACACAGGGGTAAATGAAACGACTTCACCACTTAATCTGGGTAAGTTAAGCATCAAATTATTATTATTATTTTGGTCTAAATAAATCATCATCAGCATTCGGAATTGATTGAATCTGAGTAATTTAGGGTGAGTTTGGAAAAGATTTTTTTGGGATGAAAAATCACTTCTATCACAAAAAAATATAAATTTTTATATATTTTGATTTTTTTAAAATAATCAGAATTCCAAAAAAAAACTGTGTTTTTAGCTTTTTTTTTTTATAGGAATTAAAGAGTAATTTTTTTTAAAAAAATATAATTTTAATTTTTCAATTATATATAAAATTTAAGTTTTATAACATTTTTTTAAAATTGAAACAAACACATGGTTTAGCGAAGTTGGTCTACTTATGATCGTCCCTCACTTTGAGCAAGTAATAGAGTAGTATTTAAAATTGCCTCCACTTAAACTTTCAATTTCCCACAACTATGCTCTCAGACTATAACGTAGACGTAGTGGTGGCAACACGCAAAAGTTGACTCTCAACTAAATATGTGGACTTAGTTGTGGCAAAATGCATGTGCACTCTTTTACCAAATATTCAGCCCACCAAATTTCGAGTGATAATATTAGTAGAGTGATTTATGTTTGAAAATTTGTATTTGAAAGGTGAGTTTGACAAAAAAAATATCATTTAGATATAATAAAAATCACTTTTAGATATATAATCATAGCACAAAAGTTTTGAAAGGATAACATACAAGCCACATCAAAAGCATCTCTCAAGAATCACACTCTCAAAGAATGGAGGTGAAAGGGAAGAAGAGAGGTTGACCGGCAAAACGAATCAAGGCAAAATTGAAAAAGCTCAAAACTTTCAGATACAAATGAAGAAGATTCATGGAGAGCACAAAGAAGCAAACGGAGATGAGAGGGTGGCAAAAATGGAAGGAGATGAGTGGAGTGGAGGGGGCCGGATAGAGGAAGACAAGGGAGGGGGCATGGGAACTGATAGAAAGAGCAAGCGATCCCTTAGAGAGAAGAAAATTGCCTTTCTCTCTCTACATCGTGAAGCTATATCAACATCCAATTTTCATATAATATTATATATAGATAGATATTAAAAAACAAATAAAAATTATTGAGGATCTATAAAAGTATAAAATAAATAAATAATTGAGGGTACACTCCAGAGAGCACTTAAGAATGGTAGATCAATCCAATTATATTTTCATAAGTGTTCCTGTAAAAGTAACAAGAAAGATGATAAAGAAACATCGAGAAGATGAAGAAAAAGTGTGTAACTGAAGCAACCTCTTAGACGTTTAGTTTCAAAGAGAGTATGTATTAGAAATATTAATCTTGAGTACAATCAGGGAGATACAAGGCTTTATATACATGATGATAAGACAGGAAATAAGTAACTGATACTATAATCACTAATTGTTTTCTCTAACTAACGTAACAGAATTTAGGTAGAAGTTAGATGAGTGGTGAATTGGAATATTATGTGACACCCCCTCAAGCTGGGAGCATGAACATCTAACAGGCCCATCTTGCTGTGTAAAAATGCAAATGGACCAGGAGCCAGTCCTTTGGTAAGAATGTCTACAATTTGATTAGTGGTTGAGACAAGTAGAAGCTTGATGATTCCTGTTTGGACTTTATCACGCATTACATGGCAGTCGATCCCGATGTGCTTCGTCCTCTCATGGAAGACAGGATTAGCTGCTATGTACAATGCAGATTGGTTGTCACAGAATATGGAGATTGGCTTGGTCGGAGGACATTGTAGGTCAGTTAATAGGTATGTCAGCCACTGAGCTTCGCATGTGGCTTGAGCAAGGGAGCAATATTCCGCTTCTGAAGAAGATCGTGTGACCGTGGGTTGCTTTTTACTTTTCCACGAAACTAAAGCATTCCCAATGTAGAAACAATACCCAGAAGTAGACCTGCGAGTATCAGGGCATGAAGCCCAATTTGAATCGCAAAACCTGATACTTGAAGATCAGAAGATGCTGGAAAGAAAAGACTAGTAGCAGGCGAACCTTTGAGGTACTTCAAGACTCGAACAGCAGCTTGGTAGTGAGCTGTGGTAGGAGAGGCGAGAAACTGACTAAGTTTACCAATGGAAAAACATATGTCAGGTCTTGTATTGGTCAAGTAAACAAGTCGACCAATCAAGCGCCTATATACAGATACATCAGGATATGGATCACCTGATTCCTTAGACAGCTTCGAAGTGTACTCAAATGGGGTGTTAACAGGTTTAGCACCAAGGACACCACAATCTTGGAGGAGGTCCAAAGTGTATTTTCTTTAGTAAAGTATGATGCCTTTCTTGCTTCTAGCCATCTCCATGCCAAGGAAATATTTCAAATCACCTAGATCTTTGATCTTGAATTTGTCATCAAGGAGGCTCTTTATATTTTGAATTTCCTGAAGATCGCTACCAGCTAAGACTAAGTCATCCACATATACAAGGATAGTTGTAAAGCTAAGTGAGGAGGACTTGGTAAATAATGAATAATCGGACTTAGATTATGAGTAACTAAAAGCAAGTAGAACTGAAGTTAACTTGGCATTCCACTACCGGCTGGCTTGTTTAAAGCCATAAACAGATTTTTGCAACTTACAAACAGAGCCAGCAGGTGCACAAAGGCTGTGTTCACGTCTAATTGTTGAACAAACCAATTTTTGGTAGTTGCAATTGCCAATAAAACCCGTAATGTCATCATCTTCACAATGGGGCTGAATGTCTCAAAGTAATTAAATCTCGGTGTTTGTGTAAAACCCTTTGCTACTAGGCAAGCTTTGTGCCGTTCAATCGAGCCATCAGGTTTGAATTTGATTTTGAAAACCCACTTACAACCTATGGCCTTTTTATCAGGAGGAAGAGAAGTAATAGACCAGGTCTTGTTTTGCTCTAAAGCTTGCAATTCAGCATTAATAGCATCTTTCCAACATGAGTCAGCAATGGCCTCCTCATAGTGTGTGGGTTCAGTGACAGAAGAAAGGGCTAGAGATAGTGTTTTGTGTTTTAGAGATAAATGATCATAGGTGAGAAAATTGGAAATAGGATACTTACATGAAGATGATGATGCTGGAGTAGAGGTATTCATCATGCAGTGAAAATCCTTGAGGTATGATGGAGGTCTTATAGGTCTAGTAGATTTTCTGGTTTGTGTGGTTGTTGGTGCGGAAGCTGAGATGGTAGGAATTGTTGTGGTTGAATTGTGTGTCTCTAGAGGTGTTGTTAGTGGTGTAGGCTGTGAAGAATGGTGGAGGTTGGGAGCTTGAACTGATGGAATAAAAGTGGAAGAACAGTATGTGTCATCTTAAAAGGTATGTGTGGGTGGTTGGTAATGGTTGGCATCAAGTGATCTAGTGGGTGAGCTAGTGTGCTGAGGTGAATTTGCAAAAGGAAAATTATTCTCATAAAAGGAAACATTTCTGGAAATGAAAATTTCTCTATTAAGTAGATCAAACAAAATAAAACCTTTGGTTCCTTGTTTGAGTCCAAGAAAAATGCATTTTCTAGCTTGAGTGTCTAATTTCTTTCTGTTGTGAGTAAGCGAAGAAGCAAAAGTCAAACATCCAAAAACCTTGAGATATGAAATTTCAGGGAGTTTATTGTATAAAATTTGATATGGTGATTGATTTTTCAAGTAAGAACTAGGAATTCTGTTGATAATGTGAACTAAATAGGCCACAACATAGTTCCAAAAACATTTGGGTAAATTGGAATGAAACATGATAGCTCAGGTGACATTTAATATGTGTTAATGTTTCCTTTCAACAATACCATTTTGTTGAGGGGTTTCAACACATGAGGTTTAGTGTATTATTCCTTTAGAATTAAAAAAGTTTTGCAAATGAAATTTAGGACCATTGTCAGTCCTTATGATCTTAACAGATGTACCAAATTGTGTAGATGCAAACTGGACAAAATCTTGAAGTAGAACAGAGGCTTCACTTTTGTTTTTAATGAAAAAAACCAAGTGAACCTACTTTTATCATTAACCACAGTTAAGAAATATTTGTGACTACTCATTGAAGGAATGGAAAAAGGGCCCCAAATATCTACATGTATTTGGTCAAATATAGCATCAGAAACAGAAAAACTAGATGAAAAAGGAAGGCATTTTTGTTTAGCAAAGTGACAAGAATCATATGGTTTATTGGCAGTTGATCCATCTAAAAAGGGAAAATTCTTTTGCATTACATTCAGCTTATTATTGAGATGTGTCCTAGTCTAAAATGCCATAGTGTGCAGTCTGGCACATTGTTGATGTGCAGAACCTGTTGGGTGGGATTGCTTGGATTTGACAAGTGAGTGTTGGCATTGTAAGGATTTTCCAATGCATAGAGTCCCTCTTTAAGGTCAGCTGCACCAATCGTCTTCAATGTAAGTCGATCCTGTATCTTACAATCAACATTATTGAAAAGAAATTGACAAGTCAAGTTATTGGTTAGTTTAGAGACTGACAACAGATTAAAAGCAAATGAGGGAATGCATAGCACATCAGTAAGGTATAGATTTTTTGAAAAAATTATAGTGCCTGAAATTGTGGCTGTGATGTGTGTGCCATTAGGTAGTTTGACTGAGATTGGTTTAATATTACTATATGAGTGGAATTGACTTAATGTGAAGGAAATGTGAGTGGTGGCTCCTGTCTATGACCCACAAATTTGGTTTAGGTAGTACTATTGATAAGGTAGAGTTACCGTGGGTTTGGTCTGACGGAGTAGTGATAGTCATCTGGTTCACACTATGAGAAGATAAATTTCCCTGCTGCTGCAATAATGCCAGTAATGCCTGTGTTTGCTCAGGAGTAAAAGAAAGACCTTGACTATTGCTCGTTTCCAACTGATTCAAAGACTATGCTTTGTTGTTATCATCAGTACTCACAGCAACAAGATTGTTTACTATGCTTTCTGCCTCAAGTGTATAGGGATCCCATGCTTTTGATAGCATGTGTCAACTAGGTGACCAGTTTTGCCACAAAAAGAACACAATTTTGGGCCTCTGCCACCAAATGAACCATGGCCATTTACATTTCATCCTCCACGGCCTCTTGTCCCTCTTCCTCTAGAAGGCATAGTTGTTGAAGCAGGAAAATTATTGGCAGTAGCTGATAAAAGGATCTTGGAGTCAGGAGGAATTGTTGATGTATGTAGCTGTCTCTCTTGTTGGGTCAACAAAGAGAAGGCAGCAGTGATATCTGGGAAAGGGTTCATTAACATGATCTGAGACTTCACATTGGCATATTCTTCATTAAGTCCTCTTAGAAATTGAACAACAAGGCGATTTTCTTTGTAACTTCTCACCTTTCCTAGGCCACAGGTACAAACAGATCCGCAATCACATGAAGGAATGGGCATAAAGCTCTCCTATTCTTCCCAGATTCTTTTCAATTTAGTGAAGTAAGAAGTGACACTAAGATCACCTAGTTTAATTGAATACAAATCCTCTTCTAATTTAGCAATTCTGAACACATCTCCTTGAAAGTATCTATGTTTAAGGTCTTGCCAAAGATCTGAAGCTAGATCAATCCATGTAACACTTTGAGATATCTCAGGACTTAGGGAAAGATTAATCCAAGAAACTATATAGGTGTTGCATCTATCCCAAGCCTCATAGACCGAATCAGTCTTTTCAAGCATTTGAAAGGTTCCATCGATAAATCCTAGTTTATTTTTGGACTTAAGAGCATGCCACATAGCTCTCGCCCAAGAATGGTAATTGGTAGTGTTCAAGACCATTGAGATCAATGGTGAACCAGGGCTCTCACTAGGATGAAGAAAATAGGGGCTAGAGGGATCAGTGATGGGGTTAACATTTGTTCTAGCAGCATGAGATTGCAGAATATTGAGTTGACTTACAAGACTGGCCAGATTCTGAAGATTATTTGCACAAAGAAGCAAATGGAGATGAGAGGGTAGAACAAATGGAAGCAGATGAGAGGAGTGGAAAGGGGTAGATGAAGATGAGGGAAGGGTTAGGGAAAGTGACAGAAAGAGTAAGTGATCGCCCAGAGAGAAGGGGAACCCTTTTTTCTCTCTGTATCGTGAAGCTATATCCTCCAACTTTTATATAACACTACATGGTACCTGTGCATTGTGCAAAAGATTAGTTTTCAAAATCTTAAACTTATTTAAAATGTTTAATTTTTTATTTATAATATATTCAATCAAATTTAATAAATTATATATATATATATAGGGTAAAAGCTGATACAAAAAGGTTTATGAAAAATGGTTTTTAGTTGAAATCACTTAATTGCATATTTCGTTTGCGATTACTTGCACCAATTCAATCTTGGAAACAACCTATTTGCAAATTGAGGCTAACGTTGTGTACAGCCACCTTTCCCAAACTCCACTAGGTGGAAGCCTTGTGCATTAGGCCACCGTTTTTATTTAATTTATATATAATGTCAATATTAAATTTTTTTATAAATATTCAATCATGTATTAACATCTCAGCAAAAGTATTAGATCTAACTGCTTATTAACTATCTTCAAAGTCTTATAAATATGAAGCATATAAATATTTTATTCAACTTCCTAAAAATGTAGCAATTTTTTTTCCATTCACCTAAATTTTAGTTTGTAAATTAAAAATAGAATTTATTCTATATGCATCATGGATAAAAAAAATTATATATACATCTAATCATACATAATTAAATCAACTTTTGCAAATAAAAAAAATAATGACATCAATGTTAGTCTCTTCAAATTAATAACAAAATATACTTTTAAACGTTTATCAACTTCTAGCCATTTTATACTCATATATTATTAAATTTATTTTTTATTTGAATCTCATTAAAATTATTTGATTCTTATTATAATTATCTTAAGCAAGGTAATTTAAAAGTGAGATGTGGATTAAATTTTATTACAAGTAGAGAAGAAAGAGGAAGTTGAGTGATTTGATGAAGGAAAAAAATTCTAGATTTTTCATACACAAATGGTAGTTACAAATTTCTAGAATTTAATTTTGACAGTAGAGAAAAAATAGGAAGTAGAGTGATTTAAGCTTTATGTAATAATTTTTTATAATACTTCATTTATATATAAATACATGATTATAATATTTTATACAGATAGATATATTATAAATAAATAAATATTATTGAGGATCTATAAAAAAAATGATTGTTTTTATACTTTTAATAATTGGATAGTACCAAAACATATCATTGTATGTTAGGTTTTTATTGGTCATTTTAGCTATGTCAGCATCCAGTCAATGTTTGGTCATTATTTTAAATATTAAAATTTAATTTTTTTAATTTCCAATTTATTCCCAAAGATCACTTAATAAATACACAAATTTAATAAAATTCACAACTTATCCTTCAACTAAATCCCTAATTTCTGATTGCATGACAGTCTCAGACCCTCTCTCTCCGTGCTCTCCTCATCCTCCTTTCTTCAATCTTCAGTCATGCCAATCGATGAAATTACAATTTAAATCTATATCAGTATATATGTGAATATAATTCAAACTTTGTGATTTTCAACTTCTTTGGATCACAAACTAGGGCACTGTATAAGGAGCTTTTGCTGCAGTTTCTTCGTCTAGATTGAAAAAACATCATCGTACAGGCAGATAACATAATTTCTTTGTTTAGGGAGGTTCACTGGAATAATCAGTGTAGAGGTTAGCGTCTCTGAGCTGGTTGTCAGTCTTACAAATGCATGACTCTCTGAGAAAAATTCCGCCTGCATCGTGATTCCTGGAAATTTTGACGAGCGATATGCCAACCGAGTTTCAACTATTTTTGAAATCACAAGTCACATTTCAACATAATTTTTGCTTGATTTTAGCTTCAAACTATGATTTTAACAAGAAGTGAAAGCAAAATACTTTTTCTTTTCCATCAAACGTAGTTTATCGACTAAAACCCGAACACACTCCTAATTTTTTTGGGTTTGAAATTTGTAGTTTGTAGGATTAATTCAGTGAAGAAACTAGCGAATGAAAAAACGGCGGAATCAATTTATTACTGACGATTGAAGAAGGAGGAGAGGATGGAGAGACGGGCTGGAGGAAGAAATTCGGGATTTAGATGAATAATGAATTGGGAATTTTATTAAATTTGAGTATTTGTTAAATAATTTCTGGGAATAAATTATAAATAAAAAAATGTAAGTTCCAATATTTAAAAATGATGATAAAATAATGACTTACATAAACAAAAGAACCAATAAGAATTAGCCATATAATAATATGTTTCAGTACGGTTCATTTAATATTAGTACCAAAATTATCACAAAATATAAATAAATAATCCTGAGGGTACTCTGGGGAGTACTTAAAAATGGTAGATCGATCCAATTATATTTTTTAGGTGTTCCAATCAATTTATCATGAATTCAAATCATTTTAATTATAATCATAATTTGTTTTGGCAGTTTTTTGGAAAATAAAAGCCGTTACGTATTTTGCCAAAAAAGAAAAAAATTACCTTTTGGAAAATAACTTTTTTCAAATGTGATGCATTTTTTTTTTTTCTAATTCAAGGTGTGTTTGGTTAATTAAGAATAAGAAATGGAAGAAAACTTTTATAAATAAGTTTCATACATAAAATCTCACACAAAAATTGTTCTTTTTTTTTTTTCACCTTTTTAGTTTTAACCCTCAACTACGTCTAATGAGTATAAATGTTTGCAAGGATTGCAGGAACCGCCGAAGCACGGCTTTATGAGTTTGCCGTCAAGGATGAGTGGAACCAAGCAAAATCAACTCTTGATAAAGATCCTAATATGGTACGTACTGCGTTAACTGACAACGGAGACACAACCCTTCATATTGCAGCGGGCGCACACAGCGTTGCTTTTGTGCGCCAGTTGGTTTGCTTACTGGATACTGAAGACTTGGAAATGCGAAACTTAGCTGGAAACACAGCTTTTTGCGTAGCTGCAATCTCAGGAAATGCTAGATTGTTAAAAATTATGATGGCCAAGAACCCAAATTTACCACTGATTTCCGGGCAAGATGGAATGCTTCCAGTTCATTTAGCTGCTTCGTCAAACCACAACGAAATTGTGGACCTTCTGTCTTCGGACGATTTACTTCGGAAGATGGAGCAGAATGACATTGAACGACTGTTCCTTATGACAATGAGCAACGACATTTTCGGTAAGATTAAACAGCAAGCGTTTTCATAAAGATGGGTTTATATATATTTTATATATTCAACATTTACAATATAAAAGAGTTTATTTTACATTATCAATTAATCGTAGACATGGTTGAATCAAATATTTTTACTGATATATTAATAATAAGTAGTTGGATGTCTGGTGTAATTTTTTTTTTACAATTATAAATACATATAAATTAAATTCATATTAATTTGTTGTTCTTCAATTATTTAGATATTTATACCTTGCCTTGTATTACAATTGATCACTCTCTTGCTTGTGCATATAACAGAGATGGCAATCAAATTATTTGAAAAATATCGTGGCTTGTTGGCCATTGCAAGAGGAGATGAAAAGCTAACAGCTTTGCACATTCTGGCGCGGAAGGAAGCCTTCTAGATTTTATCGTTAGCTCTTTACTTCTTTGCACTTAATTATAATTTTGTTTAGCTCATTTATTTAATTGCCTTCATTCTCTTTCTTTTTAATTTTTTTCCTTATAATTTGGCATATTCAATTTAAATTAATCAATAAGTCTTTATATTAGGACTAATATTCACTTTGATCCCTTAGAAATATATCAAATGTTATAGTAAATTAATCTCTTTGAATTTGAAAATTCTAAGTTGGTCCTTTTCACTTTATAAAAAAATAAAAAATAAATTAATCTCACTGTATATATTCATACAATTAAAAAAATATTATACTAAACTATATCAAGAAATTAATTTATCCTCTTTTTTTTAATTGTGAGGGATCAGGATATTTCATATTCAAATCATGAAGAACTAATTTGGGCATATTGACTTATATTTATTATTATATATTAAATAGGTTCGTATAATCTAAAAATTATAAAATAAACCTCTGTAATTTGTAAAATTGATGAGGTACTGAAATTCTGTGGTTATAGTGACCATATATTAAAGAGTTTCTGAAATTATAAGGACTATTTGTAATTTTCAAACAGAAAAAAAAATCTATTAAAAGTTTTAAGAAATTAGAAAATTTACAGATTAGTTTACATTATGCAGATGCCTTTTAACAATCTCTTATTAATATACAGTTACATGCCAAATAATTGAATAGTAATCTAATCTAATACTGATCCAAAACTGTAAAAATAAAACCGTAAACTTCAAATTATTTGTTATATGTACGGCAGAAAATGAAGTTTGATTATTTGAAAATTTTTATCCTATATTTGTTTTTGATATGTTTATAGCCTGGCCTTCTCCTTTATAATTTATCACTTATGGTTGAATTCTTAGACACAATGCAATCTACAACAAGAAGTTTGTCAAATTTTATTTTAATAAGGATAATAATATTTAACCTGCAGTTACATACTTAGATGTCTGAAATCACACTATTTCCAGCAGCCATAAAGAATCTTTTCTTTCTAAGGATGTGGTTCTTTGGGGGCAACACGGAAGGGGAAAAAAAAAATTATGGAAGAGCCCAAATATAAAATTCCTTTCCTTTTAACTCCTAACCAAATAATCCAAGGGGAATCCAACCCAAAATCTTGCGTTCGTCTCTTCAATGATAGAAACCATTTCAGGTTGACCCAAAAAGGAGAAAATAAATAAATAAAACCTTTGCTTCCAACTAAGTATCTTTATTCTTTGTAACTAAACACTAATTTGGAATTTCGAATGTGCCTCTTCAATTTTATTTATTTTTATTTAGATCCTCTATAGTTAAAAGGTTTGTAAAATGAAAAAGTGATCTTAAATTATTTAGTAGAGTCCACCCATAATACAAACTATTGATCTAAATGATTAAATTCTCAGTGTCTCACTCTATAAATGATCTTGTCACCAGCCAAATTTCCTTCTTTCCGTATAAATATTGTAGGTTAAAAATTTATTTGTACTCCGTGTTTGACCAATCAATTATATTCTCGTTGCTAGCATTTATCCCATCTGCAGGAATGAAGTTGTTTAGAGAAGTGTGGAATCATGTTAGACAATTGGAATATAAAGAGATGTTGGCACTGATAACTACACCTTCGACAGTATTGTTTGACGCAATACAATCAGGAAACGATGGTGGAGCAAGATATATCCTCTCCATGAATCCTGAACTACTGACACTACTTAAGGACTCCCATGGACGAAGCCCATTGCACTATGCTGTCTTATATCGACGAGAACACTTGCTAAAATATATACTTAGGCAGAGGACAGTGAGCTTTGTAATACGAGCTGTGGACTCTGAGCGGAACAACGTTTTACACTTAGCAGCATCATATCAGTCACACGAAGCATTGTCAAGATTGGACACTAAAATGCAAAGAGAGCTCAGGTGGTTCAAGGTGAATTAATCTGTTTCGATATTATTATTTAATTTACCTTATTTCTTCTCTTTTTTGCTAAACAAGGAAAATATTAAGTGCTTTACAAATGCATTTAATAATATATTTGAAAACATAACAAATTCAACATTTTCCTTATTATCTAGCATTTAGAAGAATGATTAAGATGATGTTTTCATTAGGACGATAGAACAAAATTCACTGTTTAATTTGTAGTTTCTTATTCTTGAATGAAATTTGTCCCTAAATTCTACTTTCTTCATTTCTCCTCTCCATAATTATATTTTGTGGGCATTTGTGTGCCATTATATGTTTTATTTTAAATTAAAAATTTTTTTTAATATATTTGTGTAAAAATTTATAGTATAAGTAGAATCGTTTGAAAAAGTATAAAGAAAACCATTTTTAGAAGCCATAATTTATATTTTTCGGAAAAAATTGTATCATAAAAAATATGTTTAACAATAATAAATAAGGACATCATAATATTACATCTAAAATAGATTGAAATTATGTACATTCAAACGTAAAGTAACTTCTACTTATTCAGAAGATCTTATTTAATTTAAAAAGATTAATTAAATAAATCTTATTCTAAAAGATCATCCAAACCAACCTTTGAAAATAGCATTGCTTTATATGGGACATCCAGTTTTTGAATATCAAAATGGGTTGCTCATAGTATAGCTATTTTTATTTTTTTAATCAAAGACGGGCCTAAAACGCCCAAGGAAAGAGACACAGCTAGTTACCCACGAAGTGGGAAAAACAAGTTCCCACTGAGGCAGCTAAAAAAGCAACAAGAAGAAAAAGGAGAATGCTAGAAAAGGAAATAACAGCCCTGTTATCAAGTGAATGACCAAATGTCGCAACCGGGATCGCGACGGGGACGGCGAAAAATAATTTTTGAATGTTTAAAAATGGAGCCGCCACCAAGTTTATTTAATTTGGAAAATCTTGGAAAAACCAATTTTATTTTTTATGAAAATAATATTTGAAAAAAACATAGATGAGTTCGGGAGTCGGTTATGCATAGGGAAGGGTAGGAACTTAATCCCACGCACCCCTAATACACCCGTCCTTAGACGGTACCTTAGTAATTATGCAAATTAAATAATAACCCCTCAAAATATAAATTAATGAAAGAAGACAAAATAAATAAATTCAAAAATTTATTGACGTGAATATATTTACAATTTAAATAAATAAATGAAGAAGAAATTAGTTTATACAAAATCAACACATAATCAAGGAGAATAATTTACACATATATTTACAATGTAAGAAAAAGTAAATAATTTACATAAATGTATTTATAATTCAACAAATAAATTAAAGAAAAATTAATTTTGGCAAGTATATCTGAAATTTAAATAAATACATTAAGAAAATTTAGTCCTAGAAAATATATTTACAATTTTAACAATTAATAAATAATTTACACAAAATATTTACAATTTAAACATATAAATTCAAGAGATTAAATTTACCCAAATCTATTTATAATTTGAACATATAAATTCAAGAAGTTTAATTTACAAAAAAATATACTTAATTTAAACACATAAATTAATTTACACAAATACATTTACAGCTTAAACATACAAATTCCAGAAATTTAATTTACATAAATATATTCATGATTCAAACACATAAACTAAGAATTAACTTTGACAAACATATCTACAGTTGAAATGTATAAATTAAGGAATTTAATTTATATAATTACATTTACAATTTAAACCAATTTAAGAAGATTTAATTTTGGCTTGACAGGATAGCTGCTCCCTACGTATCCTCCTATTACAATGAGGAACTCAAAGTCACGTAGTTCTGTAGAAAATATTTGTGTGTTGGTCAATTTTAATTAATGAAAACCTTTCTGAATAAAGAACCCTTTCTTTTAAAAAACAAAATCCGCTCTTGAAGAGGATTCAAGTTAGCACTCGGCTACTCAATAAATCCTAATGATTCAACAATAATGAAGATAACATTTGTTACTCAATCATCATCATTGATCATTACACGGATTCAAAAAGATTTGAGGTAAAATTTATAAAACTCATTCCTACCCAAGATTCAAGTTAGCACCAGGCTACTCAATGATCTTTTGTGATCTGACAATAGTGAAGATAACATTTGTTACTCAATCACTATTCTTGATTATTACATAGGAAAGTATTTTTATTTATTTATCTATTTTTATACTGGTTTCAACATGAATTGATAAAACTAATTTATAAATAAATAATAAGCATGCAATTAACCTAAGAGAAATACCAGAACGATTAAGGTAATCAAAGAAATACAAAGACCCTTATTACAATTTAAAAAAAAACCTAATTTTTAATTTTTACATTCCTTATTATTTTAATAAAAATTAACGTAAAATTTTCTAGCATACTGAATAAATAACTGAGCATTCCCTAATCTAGTTTATCTTATTCCTTCACAAATAATTAAAACAAGTTGCTAAAAAAACCTATTAATACCTTCTTTTTTTTTGTTGATTTAAGAGAATTAATTCTAAGATAGAACACTTCCTAAACCCAAAAAGAAAAATAGAGTCCATCAAGCCCATCACCTAAACTGATGCTGCTAAGAAGGAATCAATCCAAAAAGACAAATAATAATAATGAATAAATAAAAAAACTCAAATAGCCCAACTCACATCTTCACATGCTCTGAACTCATATACCCATCAGATTCATTAGATTACAAACAAAAGCATATTTGGGTGCGGGTTCTGCAAGCATGAGAGAGAAAACGAGAGAGGGATACAACCATGTGGTCAGCAAGAAAAAGGAAGGGGAAGCCATTCTTACAGCAATCGACTGCCAGTAGAAGGAAGAGAGGAGGGGCTTCGGTGAGGTGGAGGCTGTGCAGGGGAGCTGAGGCGCTGGCGGGGTGAGGTCGCGATGGGGGGGTGGAGCGCGGTGTTATTCACGGGGATGGCTCCAGCGTGGGCGATTTGCACGGCTAGTGAAACGAGCGACCCCATGGAGGCGCGCACAGCAGCGCGATGAAGGAAAGAATGACGGGCTCTGCGACTACTGCTGGTTTCGTGATCTTGGCGGCAGCTTCCAGGAGGCTTCACGGTGTGAGCTCGTGATGATGTTCAGCAAATCTGCAAGCGGGCTAGCGGCTTCGTGGTATGCTGAGGGGAAAGGGACGGAGCTTCACGGCGGGGATGCGATCTGGCCGGGGCTATTCACGGTCATTTCTTGGGCTTCGCGAAGGGCACAGCGTGGGATCATGGTGGTTCTCACGAGAGCTTCACGGTGATGGTCGCGTCATTGCAAGCGAGGGTGCTGCTTTCAAATGCTCGTGGATCTAATTTGCTTTCTCCTCTTTCCTTTTAGTGTTGATCTTGATTTATGAGGGCGATAAGGGGTTTAGAGGGGAGGAAATAATGGTTTATGTGTGCAGTTGTTGATGCAAGCCATGGAAGAAATTATAATGATGAAGGTTGTGTGTTAGTGGTGATGGTAAAGATTATGTGATGATAATGATGGAACTAAGGATAATGAAAATAGTGGTCTTGATTGGTTAGATGAATTTGTGATGGTGGTAATGAAGAATTATGTGCTGGACACTGATGATGAGTTGGTGGTGGTGATTGCTATTAGCTGATGGTTTGGGTGTGTGCGATGGTGATTGTGTTGATGATAATACGTGAATGGGGTTGTCATGATGATGGTAATGGTTGAGGGTTATGATTTTATGGTTTTGGGGAGGGAATAGGGTGACTATTGTTGATGGTTCGATGATGGAAATGAAGGAGTGATGACTACCAGCCCCCCGATTGATTTTCCTCCCCCCCTTTAAATTTGATGCTTCTGCTGTTTATGCTGGATGATTTTTTCCGTTAACATTTCCCTTTGTCCTTGATTACAGGAGGAGGACGGTGCCTGTTCCCCCATGTGTCTATGTGGCCCATCTTTGTTGACGAGCTCCACACTAACCTGTCCTCCACGCGTTTATGCTGCTTGCGTTGCCTATCACTTGTAGCTTGTCCATCTCTCGTTTCAGTGCTTTGGCAGAGTGAAAATTGAGGGCGTCGAGGAATGGAGATGAAAGGCAGTGTCTGCCACTTCTCTTTCTTTAATTTATTTTATTTTTTTTTTGCTCCCAATGCCGTGATCCACCCGCTTTGTTTTTTCTTTTCAACATGATCAAAGCACTAATGGACAAAGATGCTCCATTGTGCCATGCTACTTTTTCCCTTTTTTTTTTCATATATTTCCCATCACTTTCCTTGTAGCTTGTGCGTGTGGGTTCGTAGAGTCCATCCTGTATCTACACCATTTGCAAGGAGTAACTCCATGACGTAGCAATAGTAGGACCGCTTGCTTGTTTTATTATCTTTTTTTTTTATTAATTAAGGAAATAAATTAAAAGATGGCAAAAGGAAATATGGGTACTACAAAAATATGCAAAATTAATTAAATGGCCGGACAAAATCGAGTGTTCACAGTTGCCCCTCTTTGCTCATTTCTTATAAAATAAGCTGATAAACTTAAGTTTTACATATTATTTTGCAAGGAAGGAGCAAAGATATGAATACTGATTTTGTTCGGCAATGCAAAATGTGCTGACTTCAAATAACGAAAGAAACTAAATGCTTATGAGTGGCATGTGCAACGCAATGATGCAATTCAGAAACCAATGTATGAGTGACAAGAAATATGAAATTCAAGCAAGAGATGACAAAACTAATAAAAATTGAAGATTCTTGTGATCAACTGGCTACGGATCAACAAGTGACAGAAAATTAGATGCAATGGCAATCGAGACCGGTGAAAACTTAAAAACGGCATTCTGAGGCCGATTGGGTTAAAAACGGTAATCTGAGGTCGACATGAAAAGTTAAAACGGTCACCTGAGGTAAGACAAGAAATGTAAATTCGGCAATCTGAGGCCGACTGAAAAATAAAGTGGCAATCTGAGGCCGACTGAAAGTAAAGTGGCGATCTGAGGCCGATTGAAAAGTAAATTCGGCAATCTGAGGCCGATTGAAAAGTAAATTTGGCAATCTGAGGCCGACTGAAAAATAAATTCGGCAATCTGAGGCCGATTGAAAAGTAAACTGGCAATCCGAGGCCGACTGGAAATGTAAATTGGCAATCTGAGGCCGACTGAAAAATAAATTTGGCAATCTGAGGCCGATATGAAAAATAAAGTGGCAATTTGAGGCCAACTGAAAATGCAAATTGGCAATCTGAGGCCGATTTAAAAAGTAAATTTGGCAAACTGAGGCCGACTGAAAAATAAATTTGGCAATCTGAGGCCGACAGGAAAATTAAATGGTGGCAATCTGAGACCGACATAAATTTGGCAATCTGAGGCCGACTGAAAGTAAAGAGGCAATCTGAGGCTGACTGAAAAATAAATTCGGCAATCTGAAGCCGACTGAAAAATAGATTCGGCAATCTGAGGCCGACTGAAAAAATAAATTTGTAATCATGGAAGGCAATGATTTTCACATTATCTTTTTTTTCAGGTTATATGCACAAGTCATCAATTTTCAGTTTATTTATAAAAGACTAACCGTAACCAAATCAAGCAAGTCTCAAGGAAGACTATAACCGATCAACCTCGTAATTCCCCACTGGATCTTCTGGCATAAGTTTTCTTTTCTTCTTCTGTAACTTTGCTTACTTCGTTCCCTTTTCCCCCTTTTTAGGATGATGATCGCTTTTCTGCCAAGTTTGACTGATACTTCTAAATTTTCTTGGTGTGATGCTAGTCACGGATGCATCGCTATGAGAATTATTAGGATTGTATAACTTTAAACTTAAATTTATGCTTACTTGAGACATCATAAATAAACATACATTTAAAGAGAAAATAAAAGGATTGGCCGAATAGATATTTTTATTGTTCAGTGTATCAGATGACAAAAGTTTGAAAAACAAGGTAACAACACGAAGCTGAAAGACGAGATTGTGAAAGACATAAAATTTTGCCCCAGTTCCAGTCCTTTGTGGCTCGTTCAATTGATTTCTTACAGTAGTTGAACACCATAGCCCTGATCTCTGAAGATGTCTGCCAACCTTTTTTCTGAAAAATTGCCCCAGTTTTAGTCTTGGGTTATTTGATTCACTGGACAAATTCAACACTAAAAATTGCCCCAGTATAGGTTGCTTGAGACGATGTTTATCTTTTTGCTCTAATTTTTGCCTAGGTTGCTCCTTCGAGTTTTCAACCTAACGAGCTTTTTCTTTCTTTTGTTTTTCTTTTTCTTTTCTCTTTCGTTTTACCCTAACTTTTGCTTAGGTTGCTCTTTCGAGTTTTCAACCTAACGGGCTTTTTCAACATCTTTTCAAGCATAGAACCTTTTGACTGCATCGGTATTGATTGGTTTTGGCAATTCTTGTCCATCCATGTTTTGCAAAATCAACGCCCCACCTGAGAATGCCTGCTTGACAATGTAAGGACCTTCATAACTTGGAGCCCACTTGCCCTCGCCCTCTTGATTAGGGAGAATTTTCTTCAAAACTAAATCCTGGATGAAAATCTCTAGAGGCGAACTTTCTTGTTGAAAGCCTTAACCATTCTGTTTTGGTACAACCTGGCCATGACAAATAGCGCTTGATCTTTTCTCTTCTATCATGTTGAGCTGTTCATATCGAGCCCTCACCCATTGATTCATCCAAGTCGATTCCATCAAAATCCTTAAGGGGCGGGATTTCCACTTCTACGGGAGATCGACTTCCGTTCCATATACTAATGAGAAGGGAGTTGCCCCTGTGCTTGACCGTATGTTTGTTCGATATGCGTGTAAAGCATATGGTAGCACTTCATGCCAGTCCTTGTAATTCATCACCATCTTGGCAACGATTTTCTTGATGTTCTTATTTGCGGCCTCAAGCTAGCCATTCATTTGAGGTCTATAAGGAGCTGAATTGTGATGCTTGATCTTGAAAGTTTCAAAGAACTTTCGAACCCGGCACCATTAAGGTTAGGAGCATTATCTGTGATAATTCTTTCTGGAATCCCATATCTGCAAATAATGTCCTTTTTAATAAACCTGAGAAACACCTTTTGTGTGATGTTGGCATATGAAGCAACCTCCACCCACTTTGTGAAATAGTCAATTGCGACCAAAATGAAACGATGGCCGTTGGATGCTTTGGGATTAATCGGGCCGATGACATCCATGCCCCACATTGAGAAAGGCCAAGGAGATACCATGTTGTGTAATGGAACTGGAGGAGCATTGATTCGATCTGCATATGTTTGACATTTGTGACACTTTCGAACATAACCGATGCAGTCATTTTCCATGGTGGACCAATAATATCCACTTCTTAGGATCTTGCGCGCCATCATGTGCCCATTAGCGTGAGTTCCACAGATTCCTTCGTGGATCTCGATCATGATCATTCGAGCTTCATGAGCATCCACACATCTAAGGAAAGTGGTGTCATGATTCCGCTTGTAAAGGACTTCACCATTTAGGAAAAAGGTCATGGCCAATCTTCGAATTGTTTTTCTTTGTACTTCATTTGCTCCAATCGGGTATTCTCCTCTTTGAACATACCGTTTGATGTCATGATACCATGGTTGGCCGTCTGGTTCAATCTCTACGCTGTCACAGTATATCGGTTCATCTTGCACCTCTACACGAATAGGTTGTACATTTGCATGGATCTCCAACTTAGTCATCACAGCCAAAGTGGCTAAAGCATCCGCAAATTGATTTTTGTCTCGAGTTAAGTGAGAAAATGATATATCATCAAAGTGCTCAATTAGTCGAGATAAATACTTCTGATAAGGTATCAATTTTGGATCTTTTGTGCGCCATTCTCCAATAACTTGGTAGATTATGAGCGCAGAGTCTCCAAACACCTTTAATTCTTTGATCCCTAAGTCAATTGCAACTTGCAAACCATTCGCACAAGCCTCATATTCTGCGATGTTATTTGTACATTCAAAATTCAACTTGATGGAAACTGGGTACTGCTTCCCGGCTGGTGATACCACTACAGCTCCTATTCCACATCCATTCATATTGACAGCCCCATCAAAGTACATTTTCCATACATTCTCCTTTTCTATTTCGTCTTTTTCCACTGTTAACACTTCACCATCGGGGAATTCAGGCACGATAGGTTGTATATCCTCAAGAGGATTTTCAGCTAGATGATCTGCAATTGCACTTCCCTTGATAGACTTCTGAGTCACATATTTGATATCGAATTCGGATAGCACCACTTGCCACTTTGACATTCTCAACGACACATGTGGACTATCAAATATGTATCTCAATGGATCCATTCGAGAGATTAACCAGGTAGTATAGTATAACATGTACTGCCTCAACCTCTTGGATGCCCACACTAATGCACAACAAGTCTTTTCCATCGCCAGATAACGGGATTCACAGTCATTAAATTTCTTGCTCAGATAATAAATTGCCTGTTCCTTCTTACCAGACTCATCATATTGACCCAACATTGCCCCAAGTGTCGTGGGCAACACTGTGAGGTACAATATTAAAGGGCGGTCCGTCTGAGTGGGGCTAGAATTGGGGGCTTCATTAAATAAGCCTTTATTTTATCAAAGGCTTCTTGGCACTCATCATTCCACTCCCCAGGTTGATGCTTTCGGAGCAGCTTGAATATAGGCTCACAAGTACTAGTCAAATTGGCAATAAATCTAGCAATGTAGTTGAGCCTTCCAAGAAAACTTCTCACTTCTCGTTCAGTCTGGGGAGCTGACATTTCTTGTATCGCCTTCACCTTATCAGGATCCACTTTTATTCCTTCTCTACTGACAATGAACCCAAGTAACTTCCCTGTAGAAGCCCCAAAAATGCATTTATTAGGGTTCAATCGTAACTTATACTTTCTGAGCCTCTCGAACAGTTTTCGCAGAACTGCCACGTGGCTTTCTCCCTCTTTAGACTTGGCGACCATATCATCTACATACACTTCAATCTCTTTGTGCATCATGTCATGGAACAATGTGACCATAGCACGTTGGTAGGTGGCACCAGCATTCTTCAATCCAAATGGCATGACTGTATAGCAAAATGTTCCCCACGGCGTTATGAAAGTAGTTTTTCCTTTGTCATGAACATCCATAGGGATCTGATTATACCCAGAATATCCATCCATAAAGGAAAATCGATGGTTCTTTGCCGTATTATCAACAAGGACATCGATGTGAGGGAGAGGAAAATCGTCTTTTGGACTAGCTTTATTCAAATCCCGATAATCTACACACATTCTGACTTTTCCATCCTTTTTAGGCACAGGCACAACATTAGCCACCGGTCGATGTGTCGTGAAACCTCCAGGAATCCAGCCTCCAGCTGTTTAGTCACTTCTTCTTTTATTTTCAATGACATATCAGGTCGCATTCTTCTCAACTTTTGCTTTTTCGGCTCAGCTTCTAGATACAAAGGGATTTTGTGTGAAGCAATCTCTGGGTCCAATCCTGGCATATCACGATAGGACCATGCGAATACATCCAGGAATTCCTTAAACAACGCAACCATTTCTGTGCGTTCAGGATTGTCCACTATTTTTAGTTCCTTTTTGTCCTCTACGGTGCCCATGTTAATCACCTCGACCACTTCATCGTCTAAGTCAACTCCTTTTTCTGAATAATCCAGGAGGTTTGAAAACTGTTCAATGGCTTCTTCGTCCTCCTCGAATTCATAGTTATCGCAGTCAAGTGCAGCAAGAGAATCAATTGATAAGTTTCCAAATTCCTTTTCTTGTGGCCAAATTTCTATGTCATTCATGTTCCTGGAAAGTAATTATGGTAGGTTGGAATGCTAAAATGGATCACAAACAACATAGGACAAACACGAATTAACGAGCTGGGAATGGAAAAGTAAAGAAATAAGGGAAAGGAGGAAACAAAAGAAAGGGAAAAGGAATGAAGCGAAACGGAAAACATAAAGGAAGGCTATTGAAAAATCATGTAAGCTTATTTAAACGATGTCTCACAGTAGCATAAACAAAAGCATAAATCTTAATTAATACAGCCCAACAAATTACTTTGCAGCAATAACATCAATCACTGGTTCAGCAGTCCAGTTCATCAGCATCTCATCATTGTCAACAGCATGAGCATTGTTGAGTTCTTCTGCCGTCTCAGCATCCACCATGTTGATGGTAGTATAATGGCAAGGGGAGTGAACTATTCCAGCTGTAATTACTTCAACCGGGCCATGAAACGTCTCTCTTAAGTGAGGGATTTGCTTCATTTTTCCACTTTGTTCTTTCCGCTCCAGACTCAAAGTTCTCATCTCCTCGTTCAACGAGTCCTTGTACCCCAGACCAAACCGGTTGAACTTTTCGGGGACCGATATAAGGGTTTGGGTGCCTTGCAAACACGATCCCAGTCCTTTGCCCCCCAAATATCCGTTCTTAGCCATTATGTGGGCCACTACCTGACTTTGTATTAGGGGTTTAGCTTGCTCTTGTTTCAATCCTACTACCTCTAAATTATGCCATAAGCTACTCTCCACCAGCTCTACATTCTCCACATATGGCAATGCCACTGGTTTGGACACTAAGATTTCTTTTTCTCCATGAATTGTAACGACCATTCCATTCTCCACATATTTCACCTTTTGATGCAAGGTTGAGGGGACAGCTCCGGCGTTGTTAATCCATGGTCTTCCCAGTAGCATATTATAATCCGACTCAATCTCCATCACTTGGAATAATACTTCAAATCAGCTTGGGCCCATCTCAAGTAACAGTGTTATTTCTCCAAGGATGCTCTTCTTAGCTCCGTCAAATGCTTTCACTACCATTAACTGTGGCAGTATATCATCCTTACTCATTGATAAATAGTGCAGGGTTGATACTGGCAAGACATTTAACCCTGACCCTCCATCAATAAGGACTCTGGGCACAATGTAACCCTTGCATTTAAGAGTTATGTATAGTGCTCTCGGGTTGTTACGAGATATAATCTCTTTATCTGAAAATGTGATCATGTTAACACGCTTCCCCGGGTCCACCATGTTTACTACATTCTCTAATGATGCATCTGGCTTGACATAGGCCTCCTTCAACACCTTCAACACTGCTTTTTGGTGGAGTTCAGATGACAAGATTAGTGACAAAAGTGATATTCTAGCGGGAGTCTTCTTTAGTTGTTCTAGAATATCATACTCACTTTGCTTCATAATCTTTAAAAACTCCTCCTCCTCCTCTTCTCTTTCTTTTCTCTCTGAGTCTAAGCTTTTGTCGATGTTACCTTCGACAACAAACTTCCCCTTCTCTAATTCTTTGGGCCCATAAACTCTTCCACTCCTTGTTATTCCCTTTACTTCCATGACACCTGTCACTTCCATGTTTTCTCGGGCCTTCGAGGTTTCCCCTATATCTCCCTTCATCTCCACTTTAGTTTCATAATTCCAGGGCACAGCATGAGAGCTCTCATAATAGAAAGGCGTGGGTTTTTCCACAGTGATCACTACTTTTTCAGGTTTTGGAGTTTGATTAAGTGGAGGCACTTTGAGTACAAAACGCTCAATTACATTTACCTCTTCAACAGAATTCTGCTTCTTTTTTGCCTGTATCACACCTAAAGTGAGTAGTTCTTGTACACGCACTTTGAAATCCCAACAATTCTCAATATCATGTCCAAGACTTCCACAATGGTATGCACATCTTGATTCCATATCACATTTCTCCTCTTCTTTCATCATAGAAGCAGGTGCTATGATGTTATAATTAGCTTCCTTCAAAGCAATAAACACTTTCTCCATGGGTGTTCGGAGACTCAAAACCTTCTTGATCAATTGTTTCTCCACCTCCAAGGCATTCACACTACTTCCTCCTTCATGATTTGGGATCGGGTTATTAACAATATCGGGTTTTGGATCTTCTTGGAGATCCAGTCTCCCACAAGCAATTAGTCTTCTCACTGCCGTCTTAAAACCTTCACAATCTTCAATCGAATGTCCCGCAACATCCATATGGTATTTGCAAGTCAGATTTTGATTGTACCAAGTTGGAAACGGAGGTTGTAATGGGTGCACAGGGTATGGTGAAATCAAATGAGCATCAAACAACCGTTGATAAAGGTCAGCATTGGAAATGGCTAACTTTGGAAAAGGTGGTAGGTTTGGGAAACGATTGCGATTTTGGTTTTGAGAATTGGATCGAGGTGCTGTGTTTAGGAAGTTCTGAGCATGTATGGTTGGATATGTTGGACGGGCGGGTTGGTATGGCCGTATGTGGATGTTGTTGACTTGAGGCTGGTGGTATGGGGTGGGATTTGTGGTTTGGTAGTGTGGGTAAGGAGGGATGGATGACATTTGGGGTCCTGAATATGTGGATACATGTCTTGGGGTGAACGGCTGACCTTGCACATAATTTACTTCCGTCTCTTTCTTTCTGGCTAGGAATCCCTTCTTGGTGTCTTCATTGCTCATCGGGAGCTTCCCAGCTTTAGTCAAGCTCTCAATTCTTTCTCCAGTGATTATTAACTCGTAAAAATCTCGGTATACTGCTCCCGCCATTGCCCCGATGTAAGGAGACCCTAGAGTTGCTAGGAAGTATGAACACATCTCAGATGGGATGAGTGGTGGTTGTACTTGAGCAGCCAAAGCTCTCCATCTCTGAGCATATTGTTTAAAGGATTCATCTTTCTTCTTTTGCGTTGTACTCAGCTGTTCACGGCTGGGCGCAATTTCCAAGTTAAACTTATACTGGTTCATGAATTGGTCAGCCAGCTCTCCCCAACAGGAAATCTTTGCATGATCTAACTGGATGTACCATTCTAGAGCTGGTCCGATCAAACTCTCGTGGAAAAAGCTAATGAGAAATTTTTCATCTTTGGACCAGATTGACATCTTGGTACAGTAACTCTTTAAATGGAAGAGTGGGTTGCCAGTTCCATCATATTTCGAAAAATCAGGAATTTTAAAATCTTTAGGGACAACCGTGCTAATGGGATGGCAAAGTTGCTCAATCTCCATGTAGCCATAATTGTTTGGCCTTTGGATTGCCTTAATTTGTTCCTGAATTTTTTCCATCCATTCTTCTCTCGACTTGTCCTTTTCCGTTTCTGCACGATTATTCCCCGAGGAAGATAGTTGCCTTGGGATGACATTCGGAGGCTGCTCCCAAATGTGGGTAGCGTGCCCATGCCCTTCAGCATGTGTATTCTCTACCGCGTGATATCCTTCTCCAACGGGAATAGTAATAGGCATTGTCGGTGGTGGTTGTTCGTGGGGATTATCATTCACCCCTTGCGTGACATTCAGAGCTGCATCCGATACCACAGGTATGGTTATCGTTGTAGCACTTGGTTGTACCCCTCCTGAGTTTTGGTGGGCTCTCAATAAGTCGAGTGACTCCATCATAGCCCGCATCATCTCCTCCATTCTTCCCTGGTTATTTGACAACTCGTTCAGTCTTCCTCTCACCGCATCAACTTCCATGCTTAAGTTTCTTCCGGGTTCAGAAGTAATTATAGCCGAGGTGGTTACAGCTGGAATAGTTCTTCCCGCTTCAGAAGTAATTGCAGACGGGATGGTCCTTCCTGGTTCCGTGTTTCCGCCGGCCATCTTGGTTCGAGCTCTAGTGTTATGAACACGAGTTAGATCGGTATCCTCTTTCCTCGGGCGACCAATGGTTACGAATCTTGCGCTTTCACAAACTGTTTCAGTCGCAAAGTTAAAATCTTGTTTTATGTTTTTTTTTTTTTATATATATATACAAGAAACAAACGAAAGAGGTCAAAAAGTTCTTTTTTTTATTATTTTTAAAAGGAAGGATGCCCTGCACCCATTCTTATGGATATATCACCCTATAAGTCGAGGTACAGTTGATAGCAAATCTAAGGGAGGATTCACTCCTCTATAGGTACTATCTAATGAACACTAGCAATGTGGTTCCTTTTCATATGTCTGAGCATTCTCACACTTTTACACAAGGACGAACTATCTCAAGGTAAAAATGTGATTGATTACTTTCTAAGGGAACATCTATTCCTCTATAGAGAGCATCTGGCGAGCTTGAGAAGTCACAATTGTGATCAAGTGAAAGTACAAACATTAAAGTTTCATTCATTCTTGGGTGAAGTTCTGAGTACAAATCGTTTCAAGATACATTTCATGAGTTTTAATCCTCTTTTCTTAACAAGGAAATTCAACAATCCTTGACTCATGACAGATGATTACGTCAAAGCTTTCATTTTCTTCCTCTTGAGGCCTTTAGTGATCCTTTCGCATGAATCCATGAATTCTGTCACCTCTTGAGGCAATCTAAATGGTGGCAACTTATTAATTTGCTTCTTGGCTTGCTCGAAACGGTAAATAAAATTTGGAATGTAATGACTCAATTCACTGGTGAGCTTTCCACATTTTTCTTCCCATTCTAACGCCTTTTCTCTCCATGACTTCCCGAATTTTGTTGCATCAACAAACAAATCATGATATTGGTTTGCTGATGCCCATCCTTGAGTAGCCTTCTGCTCAGTCTGTGTCAAGATGGTTGATAGGTGCTTCACTTGTCCCTCCAGTTTTTCTCTCATACCTTTCTCTTTCTTGACCTCCATTCTCAAGCTCCAAATATCTTTATCTCGTTGGCTGACTTCCAATTCTACTCTTTCCACCATGCGATTTTTCTTACTAACCTCTCTCTCCAGCTGATTCTTTTCGTTCACAAGCTTGTGGAGTCCTCCCTCTAGCTCTTGGATTTTGGCCAGATGCATGCTTGAGATTTTCTCTTTGCCCTTCCTGGACTTGGTGGTTTCTGCTGCCTCAATACATTCGTCTTTTAGGGCCTCAATTTCTTTGGCCATTTTCTTGCATTGATCTTGAAGGATGTCGACCTTCAGGTCTGCCACTTCCTTTTTCTCCTCCAGAAACCGCATTTGGGCCTTCATCATTTCCATCTGTTGGGCCGACTCTGGAGTTTGTGTGGGAGCTAGGTTGTTGGGAATATCCTTTGGGATATTATCTTTCCCGACTCTTGCCTTCCTCCGCCTTTGTATTCTTGAGAAGAGGTTAAACGCTGTTGGCCGAGTTCTATTTTCCCTAAGATTTTGACATCACCCCATGCCATTTTGATCTTCCTTTCTTGCTCCAGGGAACTCTTATCTTTTTGGTATAGGAAACTGAATACTTTAAGTTGTTCTTCTTGTGGCTTTGTCTGAGTCCAGTGGAGTTGTCTAAGCACTAAAGCAGGTGTATAGGAAATACATCCCCTTGGACCCATCAGCGGAACATTATGGAAGTCACCACAGCTGTAGATAACACTGTCTCCATGATACCAAGGACATACCCATTTGAAAGTGTTTGATTGGATCTGTGAGAATTCTTTTTTCCATGCCTGAGCTTCTTGACACTTTATCTGTATGCGATGGAAGTCCCTTAACGGATTAGGAAGAAGGCCCATGCGGCTATTAGCATATACATGAGTCATGAACCACACGTATAGCATTGGCAAACAACAGCGCAGCCTTCCCCCCTCTTTTGAGTACAAACCCCTAAAGAAAGGAATGTATCTGCTAGCATGGCCGGGATAGGATTCATGCCACACGTTTCGAACTTGAAAAACACATCCATGGCAGCTTGGTCGACGACATCGGGCGTGAATGGAAACAAAACCAACCCATAGATAGTCAGTGCCAGTGTTCGTTTGAAGAAATCCCAATCTCCTTGTTGAGCCAAAGTTTGCATATGAGTCTCTAGCAAACTTCTTCTGATTCCTTGAGTAGACCCTCTTACTTCCATTATCATCTGGTTTGAATCAACTCCGATTATCTTGGCAATGTTCTCCTTATTAACATAATGCCCTTGGTATAGATATACACCTGATTTTTCTTGGATCGGTAGTCTCATTATGACCACATATTCTTCTATGGTTGGCGCTTGACATCAAGATCGGGCAACTCAAAGCAACAAAGAGAAGGGTTCAGAATTGTGAGACAGCACTCAATGCCCGCGCTTCCACCGGAATGGACAACAAATCCAATATGCACCCGTAGGTATCCTTGAAAGAGGATCGGACTTCACGAGGCATCAGCTGAACTATTTCTTTTACTTTCTCTAGCTCATTGCTCGTCACAGTAACCTTGATATTTCTTTTCCAGTCATGTACATTGCTAGTGTTCATCGGTATTGCATCCATTTGCTTTGAACTGATGATGAATCAAAACCACACACACACTGTGTACAAGAATGAAATAATTGAGTAGAATTAAAAAGATGGAAGAGATAAGAATGCATGCTTTTATAAAAAAATTTTGATGCTTCCTTGAGAATTTGATGATGCAAAACCTATGTAAGTGAACAAAACTGAAGAAACATTTCATGTAAAAACAAGTTATGTTATGAGAAACGAATGGAATGAATGCATGTGATAATGAACAAAATGCCTAAACATCTTGAGGATGAATGTCAACATTAAGCTATGAGATGAGCAACTAGCTAACCTAAATGCAATGTAACAATGTTTGATGTAAAAATAACTAAAATAAAGCATAAAGGAGTGCAGTGTAAAAGGATGAAAGAAGCATGCTCCCATTGTCCTAGTCGGGTAAAACCTAATGGGTGGGATGTTCTAAGGCCAAAATCCCTAACGTGGTAGCTACTAGGTTTGACTATACGTGTACACATTCATGGTGGGTCTAGACTTCTAATGACCATGGTCCCCAGATTGCCCTTATCCACAGGACAAGGATCCGACCTTTGAACCAACCATAAGTAGGGATAAACCCTCTCAATATGATTGACTCACAAGGTCAGTAACAATCTGAGTGGTGTCCCAACAACTACCAAGTGAGCATGAAGCCCCTCATGGCAATGTCAAGAAACCCCCTAATCCTAAGCTCGTACGGGCTCGGGTATAGAGTCCAAGAACACAGTGTGTGAATTAAGTGATCGTGAAGTGTGTGCTGGGAGCATACAAACCTTCCGATCCTATCACTACAGACACTCCTGCAAAACAAGATACAAACAACACATATATACAAAATAGTCATCTATCCTAAGATTTTAATAAATAAAGAAAATTTTACACAATTCAAACCACAGGTATATACAGAATAACAATAGTCGTCTATCCTAGAGTTTTAACAAATATTATATATAAACATCAAGAAAATTAAGCTATACAAAAGAGAATTAAAGAAATACTGTACAAAATAAAGTGAAGGAAAAAAAGAATAAATGGGGTTTATATTTAATTTGCACAACTAACTATAATAGGCCTGACTCTCTTACTGAATTCCCCAGTGGAGTCGCCATCTGTGCATAGGGATCGCGATGACGGGACGTGAAAAATAATTTTTGAATGTTTAAAAATGGAGCCGCCACCAAGTTTATTTAATTTGGAAAATCTTGGAAAAACCAATTTTATTTTTTATGAAAATAATATTTGAAAAAAACATAGATGAGTTCGGGAGTCGGTTATGCATAGGGAAGGGTAGGAACTTAATCCCACGCACCCCTAATACACCCGTCCTTAGACGGTACCTTAGTAATTATGCAAATTAAATAATAACCCCTCAAAATATAAATTAATGAAAGAAGACAAAATAAATAAATTCAAAAATTTATTGACGTGAATATATTTACAATTTAAATAAATAAATGAAGAAGAAATTAGTTTATACAAAATCAACACATAATCAAGGAGAATAATTTACACATATATTTACAATGTAAGAAAAAGTAAATAATTTACATAAATGTATTTATAATTCAACAAATAAATTAAAGAAAAATTAATTTTGGCAAGTATATCTGAAATTTAAATAAATACATTAAGAAAATTTAGTCCTAGAAAATATATTTACAATTTTAACAATTAATAAATAATTTACACAAAATATTTACAATTTAAACATATAAATTCAAGAGATTAAATTTACCCAAATCTATTTATAATTTGAACATATAAATTCAAGAAGTTTAATTTACAAAAAAATATACTTAATTTAAACACATAAATTAATTTACACAAATACATTTACAGCTTAAACATACAAATTCCAGAAATTTAATTTACATAAATATATTCATGATTCAAACACATAAACTAAGAATTAACTTTGACAAACATATCTACAGTTGAAATGTATAAATTAAGGAATTTAATTTATATAATTACATTTACAATTTAAACCAATTTAAGAAGATTTAATTTTGGCTTGACAGGGATAGCCTGCTCCTACGTATCCTCCGGTACAATGAGGAACTCAAAGTCACGTAGTTCTGTAGAAAATATTTGTGTGTTGGTCAATTTTAATTAATGAAAACCTTTCTGAATAAAGAACCCTTTCTTTTAAAAAACAAAATCCGCTCTTGAAGAGGATTCAAGTTAGCACTCGGCTACTCAATAAATCCTAATGATTCAACAATAATGAAGATAACATTTGTTACTCAATCATCATCATTGATCATTACACGGATTCAAAAAGATTTGAGGTAAAATTTATAAAACTCATTCCTACCCAAGATTCAAGTTAGCACCAGGCTACTCAATGATCTTTTGTGATCTGACAATAGTGAAGATAACATTTGTTACTCAATCACTATTACTGATTATTACATAGGAAAGTATTTTTATTTATTTATCTATTTTTATACTGATTTCAACATGAATTGATAAAACTAATTTATAAGTAAATAATAAGCATGCAATTAACCTAAGAGAAATACCAGAACGATTAAGGTAATCAAAGAAATACAAAGACCCTTATTACAATTTAAAAAAAAACCTTTTTTTTAATTTTTACATTCCTTATTATTTTAATAAAAATTAACGTAAAATTTTCTAGCATACTGAATAAATAACTGAGCATTCCCTAATCTAGTTTATCTTATTCCTTCACAAATAATTAAAACAAGTTGCTAAAAA
Source organism: Dalbergia cultrata (assembly GCA_031216105.1). Lineage (NCBI taxonomy): Eukaryota > Viridiplantae > Streptophyta > Magnoliopsida > Fabales > Fabaceae > Dalbergia > Dalbergia cultrata. The sequence continues at coordinate 54,028,675 of CM062352.1, read as the reverse complement.
AACCTATTAATACCTTTTTTTTTTTTGTTGATTTAAGAGAATTAATTCTAAGATAGAACCCTTCCTAAACCCAAAAAGAAAAATAGAGTCCATCAAGCCCATCACCTAAACTGATGCTGCTAAGAAGGAATCAATCCAAAAAGACAAATAATAATAATGAATAAATAAAAAAACTCAAATAGCCCAACTCACATCTTCACATGCTCTGAACTCATATACCCATCAGATTCATTAGATTACAAACAAAAGCATATTTGGGTGCGGGTTCTGCAAGCATGAGAGAGAAAACGAGAGAGGGATACAACCATGTGGTCAGCAAGAAAAAGGAAGGGGAAGCCATTCTTACAGCAATCGACTGCCAGTAGAAGGAAGAGAGGAGGGGCTTCGGTGAGGTGGAGGCTGTGCAGGGGAGCTGAGGCGCTGGCGGGGTGAGGTCGCGATGGGGGGTGGAGCGCGGTGTTATTCACGGGGATGGCTCCAGCGTGGGCGATTTGCACGACGGCGCTGAAACCAGAACGACCCCCATGGAGGCGCGCACAGCAGCGCGATGAAGGAAAGAATGACGGGCTCTGCGACTCTTTGGTTTCGTGATCTTGGCGGCAGCTTCCAGGAGGCTTCACGGTGTGAGCTCGTGATGATGTTCAGCAAATCTGCAAGCGGGCTAGCGGCTTCGTGGCTGTACGAGGGGAAAGGGACGGAGCTTCACGGCGGGGATGCGATCTGCTGGGGCTATTCACGGTCGCTGCTGGGCTTCGCGCAGAAGGGGGCAAGCGTGGGATCATGGTGGTTCTCTGAGAGCTTCACGGTGATGGTCCGCGTCATTGCAAGCGAGGGTGCTGCTTTCAAATGCTCGTGGATCTAATTTGCTTTCTCCTCTTTCCTTTTTAGTGTTCAGTCTTGATTTATGAGGGCGATAGGGGGATTAGAGGGGAGGAAATAATGGTTTATGTGTCTGGTTGTTGATGCAAGCCATGGAAGAAATTATAATGATGAAGGTTGTGTGTTAGTGGTGATGGTAAAGATTATGTGATGATAATGATGGAACTAAGGATAATGAAAATAGTGGTCTTGATTGGTTAGATGAATTTGTGATGGTGGTAATGAAGAATTATGTCTTTGGACAATCGATGATGAGTTGGTGGTGGTGATTGCTATTAGCTGATGGTTTGGGTGTGTGCGATGGTGATTGTGTTGATGATAATACGTGAATGGGGTTGTCATGATGATGGTAATGGTTGAGGGTTATGATTTTATGGTTTTGGGGAGGGGAATAGGACTGACTATTGTTGATGGTTCGATGATGGAAATGAAGGAGTGATGACTACCAGCCCCCCGATTGATTTTCCTCCCCCCCTTTAAATTTGATGCTTCTGCTGTTTATGCTGGATGATTTTTTCCGTTAACATTTCCCTTTGTCCTTGATTACAGGAGGACCAGTGCCCTGTTCCCCATGTGTCTATGTGGCCCATGCTGTTGACGAGCTCCACACTAACCTGTCCTCCACGCGTTTATGCTGCTTGCGTTGCCTATCACTTGTAGCTTGTCCATCTCTCGCTTTGATGCTTTGGCAGAGTGAAAATTGAGGGCGTCGAGGAATGGAGATGAAAGGCAGTGTCTGCCACTTCTCTTTCTTTAATTTATTTTATTTTTTTTTGCTCCCAATGCCGTGATCCACCCGCTTTGTTTTTTCTTTTCAACATGATCAAAGCACTAATGGACAAAGATGCTCCATTGTGCCATGCTACTTTTTCCCTTTTTTTTCATATATTTCCCATCACTTTCCTTGTAGCTTGTGCGTGTGGGTTCGTAGAGTCCATCCTGTATCTACACCATTTGCAAGGAGTAACTCCATGACGTAGCAATAGTAGGACCGCTTGCTTGTTTTATTATCTTTTTTTTTTATTAATTAAGGAAATAAATTAAAAGATGGCAAAAGGAAATATGGGTACTACAAAAATATGCAAAATTAATTAAATGGCCGGACAAAATCGAGTGTTCACACCAAAATTTGCCAAACAGTCCGCACACCCGTTAGCCTCCTGTAAGCATGAAAGACGCGAACTTCGCTAACTTGATTCATGAGTGACTGAATGTGCTTCACTAAAGCGGGCGCAGGGGTGACTAATATGCACCCTATCCAAGATAAAATAGTATAGCTATTAATTAGTACTTTTTTCCTCTCTGTTTTTTTTTTTTTTTTCCTTTTGATCGGGAACTTGTAAAGTACTTTCATTTTTAAAATTTTTCAAATATTCATTTTGTAAACAACAAATCGCAAGCGATGAGACAAAGAATAGGATTTACCCTAACTCCTCGATCACTTCTTAATTCTAGCTCTGGTTCTTGTCATGCATGATCTTCAACACAGTATAGTTGATCCCAACCTGTGCATTATTGTTACCACCGTTAATATACACACTCTTGATTAATATAAATGCATATAGGAAGTGAAGGAGAGAGTCCCCCGAGACTTGAGGACAATGAAAAACAGCAAAGGTCAGACACCAAGGGATATATTTTATGCCAGTCATAGTGAGTTGTCTAAGGAAGTTAAAGAGACAGTCAAAGGAATAGCCAGCTCTGGCATGCTTGTAGCGGCACTCATTGCTACTGTAGCCTTTGCTGCAGCTCTCACTGTTCCAGGCGACAAGACTAGTGCATGGTTCGTTGTCTTCATCCTCACAAACACAGTTGCACTATTTGCCTCTTCTGCATCCATAATCTCCTTCCTGTTAACTTTTACGTCAGCATGGTTCATACATAACGAGTTCATCATCTCACAGACCTTGATTAAACTCGGGCTTGTGTTCCTTGTCATCTCTATTGTCACAATGGTTCTGTCTTTTTCTGCAGCCTCCTTTTTGATCTTTGGTCACGTATTCAAGTGGGTTGCATATGTTGTGGTCTCAATGGGTGTTCTACCAATACTTTTGCTTCTTGTTCTTCGGTCTAAATATGTCGATCGTTTACATAACTACTTCTGGTCTAGATATTAGTTGTCATGTGTATCTGAGTGAAAATAAATTATAGAACCTTTATCAACAAATCAGTGGTTGTAGTTCCAAAAGTTCATCATTAACTGCAGAAGACAGTGTGTAGAGATTGAAGTGTGTCCACACATGTGACACAACATTTAATGTGTGTTTGGTTTGTGGAATTGATTTTAAAGTAAAGTGATTTATGTTTGATGGTTGAATATGAAAAATGTGATTTTGACGGAAATTACAAAGGTAAAAACCTAGAAACAACAATTTTTCACTTCTACTAGCGTTGATTTTGGATTTAAATCAATTCTAGATAGAATTGCATTCTACTGGAACAAAATCAATTTTTCACCTCCAAAATCAATTTTAAAGTGTCCTACTGGTTTTTCAAACATGCTTTTAAATATACTAGCGCAGTGTAGTACCCTTGCAATACACGGTAGCTGATAATATGTTTGTTGATTTTTTTTTAATATTAACACATATTTGAAATCATAGAAATTACTCCTTTTGTTTTAAAATAAATATTTTTTTAATTTTTTAGGTTCATTTATAAAGTGATGTATTTGGACACGATTCATATCCAGATACATCACTTTATGATTGAATTTGAAAAGTGAAAAAGACATTTATTTTAAAATGAAGGTAGTATTAATCTACTATATTAATATTTAAAACTCATTTCATGAAAAGTTTTTTGACATATATCACTTTAGAGTCGTTTAAGGCCCGCATTTTCATAACCCTAATTATTAATAATTTTATAAAAATATTTTCATAATTCAATTATTATATACCATTAAAATATTGTAGACATTATTGAATCTGATTCTAATTATATATTGATTATAATTTGCTCTTATTTAATTGAATATTGATTTATACCATTAAATTATGTAACATATAATTTTTGTAAAAATTATAATTGAAAAAAATTAATATTTATGAGTCTTAAGTAGTTACATTTTATATAATCAATAATCAATCAATTATACACCAAAAAAATTAAAAAAATCAATTACAAAAAAAATAAAAACAATCAATCGAAAAAGAGCACATTCTTTTTTAAAAAGCACAGAATCAATTATAATAGATATTTACATCACATCAAAAAAATATATGTGCACGTACAATCTTTTGTTAACAATGCTTTAAAATTGAAATCTAAAATATGGAGGGAAAAAAAACACTTATGTTGAATTTTTAAAAAGAGAATTTTATATCATCATTCAAATATAATCATATCTTATTTATATCATCATTCAAGTCAATATCAATCAATCAATATCAGTATCAGTAGTTGATACAATTGTCGACCCATGGGTAGGAAAGTTGTGACAAATGGCTTCCTATCCTTAATTCATTTCTTGATATTCTTTCAATCTACTTGTTATTAATAGAAACTTTCAATTATTGATATAAAATCAATTATTTATTATTTAATTTTTAAAGGACGAAAAGATCTCATTGGTTGGAAAGAATTATTCATTAATAAAGTAAATAAAATTCAATTATAATCTTGAGTGATACATTCTACCATAATTCATTACTCTCCTCTTTTGGAGGTATCTTACTTCCATAATAAAATTTAAAATTAAATTTTGAATTTCAAAATTTCAAATGTGAAATTTCAAAGGTCATGGAAGAGGTTCTACGGGAAGAGAGAAGACATTCTCATTATCTCTTTGAGTTTAGATTTTTTGACTCTCTCTCCATCCATTATAATACTTTCTCTCTCTTTCACAATTTTCTTGGCTCTTCCTCTTCTGTTTGAATCCACATGTACCCTCTCTCTTTTTCCTTAGAGTATATTTATGAGTTTGAATTTTGAAGAGGAAAGCTGGAAGGAATAGGAAGGAATGATTTATAGTATAACTTTACACTATAGACCCTTTATTTCCCTTCCCTTCCATCCAAAATCCCAACTCACAAACATGCCTTTAGAGTTGCACATTTCAATTTTCAAACATGTTTTCAATTTGTTTCATCACAGAAATGGACACCTCCTTCCATATTCACCATTGTCAAGTACGCACTTCATTCCAACAGCCTCATCCTCAACCAGCTATTCAGTCATGTGGACTTGTCAAAACTCGAGCAGAGTGAATGCTTGACGATTTTCCTATTTACTCTATATGAGAATGCTTCGAGGATTCATTTTGTTTCAATGAGCAAATTGAGCAACATTCTAGCATTGCTGGGGATCTTCAAGAAGAAATTTCTCAAGAGGTGGTGACAGTGTGATGGAATATATATCTTTCTGGAATATTTTACAAATTTTAAGTATGATTTTTTTATCAATTTTTTTTTTGTACATAAAATGCCAGTAAAGGGAGGCACTGTGAGCAATCAAACCATGCATTAAATTTTCAGCATGCTAGAATCTTGCATTTGCATGCTCCCAGATCTTTAGCCAAATTTGTAGCCACCCTGCAATGTGTATAGAGGCCATGTTGTCAATATTATCATCTATGATGGTTGTCAACCAAACACTTCATGCTTCCCATGCTTGATTGGTCAATAAATGTAGTAGTTGTTTGTTTTTTTTTTCCCTCATGGTTGTAACCTATAAAGGCATGCATGTGTTGTAGCGTATTGGAGATTAAGTCAGTGTAAGAGAATATATTATGAACAAAGTGTGTCGAAGTTTCTCTTCCTTTGTTAAGCTTTCGTGTGTGCAATATTTTTTTGTGAATGATTGTGTGTTTCTGTTATCATATTGGTATTATAGATGGTTAAATTCAGTGTCAAATTTTAAAGAGTTTGTAAGAAACAAGAGTGGTCTGATATTGTTAATTGTTCTAGAGTCAATATGACAAACAATTACAATATTGTTTCGTCCAGTACAAAATTAGATGGAAAACTTGATTATTATTATTATTATTGGGAAACTTTAATGTGCACCCATTTAAAAGCTCACAATATTTGGAGCTTTGTTGAACCAAGCATTCAAGAAGGAGCAGATCAAGTAATTCAAAGGAAAAACCAATTAGCATTGTAACAAATACATCGGGGAGTGGATTATTCGGTGTTTAGTAAAATTGCTAACACCAAAATTGCTAAGGAGGCATGGAATACTCTAAAGTTGTCTTCCAAAGGTGTAGATAAGGCAAAAAAATCCAAACTACAGACTTTGCATAGAGAATATGAAAGGTATGAAATGTCCTACTCATAAACTGTTGAACACTATTTTCCTCATGTCACTGATATTGAAACTATGATTAGAGCACATGGAGAGAATGTAGAAGACAGTAAGGTGGTTGAGAAAATCCTCCGCACCATGCCAATCAAATTTTAAGTATGATTTTTTTATCAATTTTTTTTTGTACATAAAATGCCAGTAAAGGGAGGCACTGTGAGCAATCAAACCATGCATTAAATTTTCAGCATGCTAGAATCTTGCATTTGCATGCTCCCAAATCTTTAGCCAAATTTGTAGCCACCCTGCAATGTGTATAGAGGCCATGTTGTCAATATTATCATCTATGATGGTTGTCAACCAAACACTTCATGCTTCCCATGCTTGATTGGTCAATAAATGTAGTAGTTGTTTGTTTTTGTTTTTTCCTCATGGTTGTAACCTATAAAGACATGCATGTGTTGGAGCGTATTGGAGATTAAGTCAGTGTAAGAGAATATATTATGAACAAAGTGTGTCGAAGTTTCTCTTCCTTTGTTAAGCTTTCGTGTGTGCAATATTTTTTTGTGAATGATTGTGTGTTTCTGTTATCATATTGGTATTATAGATGGTTAAATTCAGTGTCAAATTTTAAAGAGTTTGTAAGAAACAAGAGTGGTCTCATATTGTTAATTGTTCTAGAGTCAATATGACAAACAATTACAATATTGTTTCGTCCAGTACAAAATTAGATGGAAAACTTGATTATTATTATTATTATTGGGAAACTTTAATGTGAATCCATTTAAAAGCTCACAATATTTGGAGCTTTGTTGAACCAAGCATTCAAGAAGGAGCAGATCAAGTAATTCAAGGGAGAAACCAATTAGCATTGTAACAAATACATCGGGGAGTGGGTTATTCGATGTTTAATAAAATTGCTAACACCAAAATTGCTAAGGAGGCATGGAATACTCTAAAGTTGTCTTACAAAGGTGTAGATAAGGCGAAAAAATCCAAACTACAGACTTTGCATAGAGAATATGAAAGGTATGAACACTATTTTCCTCATGTCACTGATATTGAAACTATGATTAGAGTACATGGAGAGAATGTAGAAGACAGTAAGGTGGTTGAGAAAATCCTCCGCATCATGCCAATCAAATTTTAAGTATGATTTTTTTATCAATTTTTTTTTGTACATAAAATGCCAGTAAAGGGAGGCACTGTGAGCAATCAAACCATGCATTAAATTTTCAGCATGCTAGAATCTTGCATTTGCATGCTCCCAAATCTTTAGCCAAATTTGTAGCCACCCTGCAATGTGTATAGAGGCCATGTTGTCAATATTATCATCTATGATGGTTGTCAACCAAACACTTCATGCTTCCCATGCTTGATTGGTCAATAAATGTAGTAGTTTTTTGTTTTTTTTTCCCTCATGGTTGTAACCTATAAAGGCATGTATGTGTTGTAGCGTATTGGAGATTAAATCAGTGTAAGAGAATATATTATGAACAAAGTGTGTCGAAGTTTCTCTTCCTTTGTTAAGCTTTCGTGTGTGCAATATTTTTTTGTGAATGATTGTGTGTTTCTGTTATCATATTGGTATTATAGATGGTTAAATTTAGTGTCAAATTTTAAAGAGTTTGTAAGAAACAAGAGTGGTCTCATATTATTAATTGTTCTAGAGTCAATATGACAAACAATTACAATATTGTTTCGTCCAGTACAAAATTAGACGGAAAACTTGATTATTATTATTATTATTGGGAAACTTTAATGTGCACCCATTTAAAAACTCACAATATTTGGAGCTTTGTTGAACCAAGCATTCAAGAAGGAGCAGATCAAGTAATTCAAAGGAGAAACCAATTAGCATTGTAACAAATACATCGGGAGTGGATTATTCAGTGTTTAGTAAAATTGCTAACACCAAAATTGCTAAGGAGGCATGGAATACTCTAAAGTTGTCTTACAAAGGTGTAGATAAGGGGAAAAAATCCAAACTACAGACTTTGCATAGAGAATATGAAAGGTATGAAATGTCCTACTCATAAACTGTTGAACACTATTTTCCTCATGTCACTGATATTGAAAATATGATTAGAGTACATGGAGAGAATGTAGAAGACAGTAAGGTGATTGAGAAAATCCTCCGCACTATGCTAATCAAATTTGATCATGTGGTGGCTACAATAATTGAGTCACATGACATAGATGAAACAAAAATTGCAGAATTATAGAGAAGCATAAAAAGTTATGTTAGCAGAATTTTGGAAAAATAGAAAAATCAATTGAAAGAAGCCTTGAAAAGTCAGGTGAATTCAAACAAACTTGTTGAGTCAAGCCATGAAGGAGAAGAAAGAAGTTATGGGCAAGGCACATAGCAAATTTTAGAGGCAAAGACAAAGGAAATTTTAGAAAAAGATGCTATGACACTAATTACAATCAAGGAAGATGCAATTATTTCAAATCACACAATCAAGAAAAGGGAGGAAATAGTTTTAGACCTGCTAATCGAGTAAGAGAAAAAGGTAATTTTTATCAAGAAAGAATATATTTTAATTGTTTTCACTGTAGAAAGTTTGGGCACAGAGTTGCAGATTGTAGATTTAGATCAATGAATCAACGCAACAACACTCAAGCAAATGTTGTCGAAAACCAGTGTCAAGATATTGGTGAGAATTTTAATTCACATATAGTCTATTTTTGGCAATTAATTTTTTTGATGTGGAAGAAAATATATGGTATTTATATATTAGTTGTACCAATCATATGTGTGGTAAAAAGGAGTTATTTTCTATGCTCCTAGTCTTCATCACAATCTATTGAGTTTGGGACAATTATCAGAGAAAGACTATAACATTCAAATTTATCAAGGATACTACACAATATTTGACAAGAATGGAAGATTTATAGCAAGGTCAAAATGACTCGAAAATAACTCTTTCGATTGAAAATTCAACATGAAAAGTTCTCTTATTTGAGTTCAATGATATTTGATGATACTTGGTTGTGGCATATGTGTTTTGGACATCATCTTATTCTAGATTAAATTACCTGTTAAGGAAAAAGCTTGTTTATGATTTTCAGAACATTGAATGTAATATATTGAAGAAAATAATTCATTATTGAGATTTTATTATAGTAAAAGTTCTATTCAGGTGCCCAATCACCTATTGACATATTAGTAAAATAATTGACTTTTTCCATTATTGTCTCAAGGGTCACATGCATTGTATCATATGATTTAACGATAGCATTAAAATTTTCAATTAAAAGTGTTTTAGAATTAATCCCATGTTAATGACTTATATTAATTAAAAAAATTAAAGTTATTAGTTAACAACGATAATTTCTTTCTAAAGGCAATGGATAAGACTACAATAAAAGAAAGTAGTGACCTAATAAATAATGATTTGTAATCTAAAAATATCATTGACTGGAAAGACTTAACATCCTAAATTTACACCAAATTAAGAAAGATAACTATCAAACATTTACAGGAATGATACTTTCGAAAACAAAGACAACAATTTGAAACGAATAAATAATAACCCATCATTGTCCAATCCTTTGATTTTTAGGGTTTAGGGTTTATTAGTGACTGAAAAATAAGTACTACGGGTGTGTTTGTTTAAGGTTTTAAAAAAAGTGATTATGAAAGCTAAACTTTATATATAACTGAAAAAAACTAAAAATTTATTTGTTTTAGAAACTACTAATTTTACTTTCTACAAAATAAGCTAAAAACTGATTTTTTTAAAAATTTTGATTGTTTTTAAAAAATTGTCTAAATATACAAAAAGTGATTTTTTTGACAAAAAAAGTGATTATTTGTCAAAATAATAAAAAACAAAAGGCACCCAATCAAAGGGCTAAAATACATTGTAAAAATAAATTTTAAAAATAATGCTTTAAGCCCATATTGTAAAAGCCAATTACAATAACCAAAAGAATATAAAAAGATAATGATATATCTTATTCTTCTCAACCTTAATCGATTTCGACTTGTTAGTGGACATGTCTTGATAGCAAGGAGGCTTAAACTCATTAGTGATCCTACACACAACAGTGAGTTGTGAATTTTAGTTATAAATTGTTTTCGATAATTACAAAATCAGTCTAGACTCTCAATGGCACAGAGGATCTAATATGACATTAGCTACATCGAAAAGAAACTCCCTAGTTCAATCTAGATAAACAGGATTTCCACTTTTTCGATGCATTAAAAACACCTAGTTCAAAATATTCGACATAGCATTGCGTACAGCTTGAGCGTGCAACCACCTTAGACTTGCCTCACATCTAATTCTCCAACTATTACAATTTTGATAACCCTTTGTACCTTTCTCCTAGTTTTTGTATTCGTCCTGGTTTTCGATGCATTTTGTTGTTTTTTGGATAAACCAAAGGAAAGCACTACTCACAATCAGGTGAGAAGCAACACCTGTTCAGTTTGTTCAAAGCAAAGGAAATATATTTCTCATCATGACACAGTCTTGCAGTAGGATTCCACCTCGTAGTAGCTGTGTTTCATTGCCAAAAAGCAAAGGAAATCCAACCGCATAGAAATTCAGCCACGTAGGAAATCCACTTGAAAACATAATGGAATCATGAGGAATGGATTGAACATTAGGAACAGCGGTCTGAGAATAAGAGTCTGCATATGAATGTAACCAATACAATCTAAATGTGCTAAAACTCATTTACAGTTAGGATGGGTATGTCACAAAATTTGACATGTATTTTTGCATAATTACCTTTAATTTGTTATATTCAGCTAAGGGTATTTTTTTCCAATGCGTCGCAGAACCTGCAGTAAATTGGAAGAGAAGGAGCTAGTCTTATACTAAGAAAGTGAATTTTTCATTTCTAAAATTGATTGCACGAATTTGAACCCGTTTTAGCAGATGGATTAGCTTTTGTTTGTTTTGTATGATAAGCCTCTTTTCCAACCATGCCTATTTCTTGCTCATTTGTTCTGAAAGATTGCTCACATCCATTTGTGCTAATATTCCAACCAAGCACACAGTTCACATGTAAAATGATATGAAAATTGGCAAATTTTTCCGGTTTAAAACCAAATTATTCCTTTCTGGTTTATAGACGGAAAACAGAAACCGAAAAAAGGATTGTTGAATCATATATGTACCTTTGATTAATGATGGTTGATTGAAGAATGAAGTAGTAGTTCAATGGATGCTCTTCTGCTGCCTATATTTCCTTTTGATAGTTTATGATCGTGAAGAAATCTTTTGCTTCTAATACAAACTTCTGATTACTTGTTATCCTTATATGTTCTGAACCTAAACCTGTAGAAAAGGGGGCACAAAATCAGCAAATCTATAACAGAAAGAAGATTGGATGATATATTGATATGAGAAACAATATAGAAAAATGAAAGAAGTAAAATATACAAACTTCAGGCTTAGAAACATGAATTTAGTTCTTCGTCTAATTCTTCCTATGTGTTGATCAATCTACAACAGAACCAGATTCATTAATCTCCATGCCATGGTCCTTCGAATGATTATATTACCTTACCTGAAAATTTTTCATTTATGTAGGATTGATTCCTTTTTTTGTTTGAATAGGATTAACATAATTTGGTGAAGTTGAAAAGACAAACTCAGATAACAGCGTACGTTAAAACAGAGAAGAACATATAAACCTATCAAGTAAGACCAAACTTAAGACTCAGAAAACATCCGTGTAATTTTTAAATCTGAAGAGACCCTTAGAATAAACATTAAGATACGTAAAACAAAAAATGTATTTATCTACAAAAACCATAAGCTAATGAACTCGAGACAAACAGTTAATGATTATAGAGTTTAGTGATTTAAGTCAAGAACTGTCAAACTTTTCAAAAAGTGAAAATTTGTATGAAATAGTATGAATATTTTGCGAAAAAATACCAAGTCACAATAACTGAACTTCTATTACTTTTACACACTAAACTCCTGGACATGTGCTTGATAGTAAACACAATATTAGCAATGCTAAATTAAGTTTTAACATCACAATACAAAATAACAAGGAAGAGAAAACTGGACCGGTCAAAGTACCGGTTCAAAGGTTTAGAGGTTCAATTGTGATTCAATCGGAATATAATATATATATATATACACACACACACACACACACACACATGATTAATTAGAATGTAAAAAAAATACATCACAAAAAAAAAAATTCATAGATATGTAAAAATAAACATAATCCATATAAAATTTCTCTATTCTCAGTCTCACAACCCAGTTACAAAGCATTTGAAAACAATACTTGTTAGTGACCAATGAGGTTTATGATGAACAACCTATGAATGACAGAGAGAAAAAGAACAACCCAACAATCTTTGTTAGTGTCATTCTCTTTGGGTCCTTTCTTTTGTTTTGTTTTTGCCTTATGGCTGCACAAGATATCAATATTTAAGCTTTTGACAAAAAAAAATTGAAAAGTTCCAAACCGGTCAAACTAGTCCAGTTCACTAGTTTTCCCTATTTTGATTGGTTGTTGATCAGTTTTGACTTTCCCAATTTTTTGAGCTTAATTGAATTGGCCAAGTGACCGGTTCTCAATTGAATCAGCCCATCTAGTTCGATTTTCTCTTCCATGCAAAATAGGTCTCTCATCTATATGTGAATTAACAATAGGGATAACCTTTAGGAGATCATCAGAAACCTTTACCATCATGCTAGCCATGCTTCTTACTACATATGTTGCTTTTAAGATATATATTATACATTAAGATGTGAAATGTTGAAAATTTTCAAAAGTTACAACAGGTGGGATTCAAACCTCAGTAGGCGCGCTATTGGGAGCATGCAACAACCACTAAGCCAACCTTGCTGTTGTACCTTTATGTGCAATAAATTATATATATATATTATATTTAATGACTTTAAGTTATATTTTTATATAATAATTTAATAAAATCCGATTCAACCGGTTCGATCAGTGACCCACCGGTTGAACCAATAACCCAGTGACCCGGTGCCTCGACCGATTCTATCACTGGTCCAGTTTTTAATACTATGGTTTTTATGATATACATCATATAAAGGCCAACAAAAACCAATGTTCCAAAGCATGACAAAGAATTGATAGAGATTTTCCTTCAAAATCAGAAGTCCCTGCATTTCTTTCTAACTAAATACATGTGCTACTTACATTGTTTATTCTTATTATTATTATTATTATTATTATTTGGTTTTAAGTCAGCTTACAAAATCTCCGCAAAAAAATTAAAGCTATTCTTTGGCTTGTTTTCAATGAAGCTTTGCTTACCAATAATGCTAGGCTTAGGAGGGGCTTGGTGTCTAATGATCTATGTGCTACTTTGTGGTATTTCTGAAACTTTTTTACATGCTGTGCATGATTGTGATAAAGTTCGTGATGTTCGGAATAAATTTGGGTCAAGTTTTTATTTCAAATGAGTTTATAATCAATCTCTTATTCCTTGGTTGGAAGATAATATTCTTCATTAGTCTGTTATTTCAAGATGTAAAGCTGGCTAGGGATTATTCGCATAATTTAAATCAGGTTTCAGTGTACAAAAAAAAAAAAAATCAGGTTTCAGTAGCAAAAGATAGAATTCAGAAAAATTAGATACAAACTTAAAGTGTTTTCGACTGGTGCAAATTGAAATGAAAACTTGGGTTCATATTTATAACCTTAGCAACCCCTTTCCATCCCAATTCTTAGCAATGTGGGACTTCTTTCCCAACTCAATTTCAATCAAAACTAACAATCTCCACCATGATTGAAATAAACACAGCTTCAGCTTCCGTTGTCAATACGAACAATCCCTTGTTGTCATTGTCTATATCGACAATTATAATTCAGAGAACTATCATACTCCCAAAGTTCATTGATTGTCGATATTCCTTGCACATTTGCAAAGCATTCTTAGCCAAACATAGACGAATTGCACTTGCTGCTCTCAAATCTAGCTCATCCCAGTTTTCATTATCCATTTTGGCGATCTTCCCTTTCAATACCTTGTGCAATCCTAATTGTGTATTAACACATCCTTGTCTTGTATCTGTCACAAACCAAAACTAATTCTTCCATTAAATTTCTCTATGTCAAACTTCACAACACTTGAAAACTTGGCATTGTTGCAACCGTATACTAGAATAGTGTAACTCAACTATAAACCGTGCATAGGAGGGTTCCCAGGAAAGAGAGGAGTGTCACAATGAACACACTTAAATACCAAGTCTTTCCTTAACCAGAACCTTTCCAAACTGCACTCACAATATCACATTACCTTCTTGCAACAGCAACCAAGGATGATCTTCAAGCACCAGGGACAAATTCTTTGTTGATGTGGAAGATTAGACTAAGTTGCAGCCACAGAGCATACTAAGAATAAATCCCACCGAACCAAAGCTCTGATACCAATTGTTGGGAAAATACACCACTTCCTCTCCTTGAGAACCACCAAAAATATATAAATAAAATAGAGACACAACCACAACAGAAGAATTTAACATGGAAAACTCTAAAATCGGAGAAAAATCACAGCTGTTGCAAAAAAGACAACAAGAGATTATCACTATGTGAAAATTATTACAACACACAGACTTTTCTCTTAAACACCCACACCCCAATATACTTACACTCTGCAAAGCAAATATTTGAACTACACCTCATAATAATCTAAAACAAGAGTATAAGGGAAGAAAAGTCAGATACAAGGTTAAAATGTTTGTGACTGGTACAAATTGAAATGAAAACTTGGGCTCATATTTATAACTTTGGCAACTCCCTTCCATCCCAATCCTTAATAATGTGGGACTTCTTTCCCAACTCAATTTGAATCAAAACTAACACTTTTCTCTATCCATTAGGTTTTATTAATTTTTTATTTACTTTCACGTTGTGTCTCGGTAGATGAGAGTTTTGCGGCCTTATCAGTTGTCACATTGAGCGGCCATACAAATACATGTGCTACTTACATTGTTTATTATTATTATGGTTTTAAGTCAGCTTATAAAATTTGGAACGATGATGATTGTTTGCCTGGGAATCGGATTTATAGTCATTTGTTGAGGTTGAAGGTTCCGCAAAAAATTAAAGCTTTTCTTTGGCTTGTTTTCAATTTAAGCTTTGCTTGCCAATAATGCTAGGCTTAGGAGGAGCTTGGTGTGTAATGATCTATGCGCTACTTGTAGTATTTCTGAAACTTTGTTACAGCTCTGCATGATTGTGATAAAGTTCGTGATGTTTGGAATAAATTTGGGACAAGTTTTTATTTCAAATGAGTTTTATAATCAATCTCTTATTCCTTGGTTGGAAGATAGTATTCTTCATTAGTCTGTTGTTTCAAGATGTAAAGCTGGCTAGGGATTATTCGCATCATTTAAATCAGGTTTCAGCAGCAAAGGATAGAATTCGGAAAAGGATTGCTAAGATAGTGTAGTCCTGCCCCTCGCGGTTGGCTTAAAATTAACTTGGACGACTTTCATGGAAAATGTTTCTTCAATAGCTTGTGGCGGGATTGCAACAGATCATGTGTGTGTATGGTTTTGCATTTGTGGAATTGATTTTGAGTTGAAGTGATTTATGTTTTGCAGTTTGATATGACAAATAATTTTAACAAAGATAGAAAAAGTAAAAACCTAGAAACAATAAAATTTTCACTTCTATTGAAATTGATTTTAAAGCCAAAATCAACTTTTTGAGACTTCATCTAAACGTAAAACCAAACAAAATAAAAAGCCGCTCACAATCTATTTTAGAGTTTTAAAATGGATTATGGAGGCTACAAACGCGGTTCCAAACACGCTACATGGTGGTGGATCTATGGCTGCCTGGAGTGTCAAACTTGGCAATTCCTCAATTATGGCAGCTGAATTATGGGACGTTTTACCGGGTTTACAAGTGGGATATAGTTTAAACTTTAGGAATATTTTTCTTGAAAGAAAAATGATACGTGAATACCAAAATAGCACGTACACCATACACCAAGAAGAAAAGGACAAAAACAATGTTTTCTCTCTCTCACTTTCCTGCTTAGCTTCCACTTTTTTTCTCTCATATATTTTGATTTACAAGTTTACATAAATGGTTTGCAAGTTTTTTACACTATATTTATAAGTTTTAAGAGCGGGTTTACAAGTTTTTTATACTATATTTACAAGTTTTTTACATTATATTTACAAGTTTTAAGAATGGGTTTACTAGTTTTTTGTACTATGTTTACAAGTTTCAAGCTAAAACTTGTAAACATAGTGCAAAATACTTGTTGTAAATATAGTGCAAAAAACTTGTAAATCCGTCCCTAAAACTTGTAAACATAGTGCAAAAAATTTGCAAACCATTTATATAAACTTGTAAATCAAAATAGATGAGAGAAAAAAATGGAAGCTGAGCGGGAAAATGAGAGAGAGAGAGATAAAACACTATTTTTATCTTTTTCTTCTTAGTGTATGGTGCACACACTGTGTTTTAATGTGCAAATAACACTACTCTCCTTGAAATAGATTCAGCTACTGTTCTTCATTTAATTGAGAATGATGTTAATAGTTCTCAGTGCCAGGTGTCTTTAGTAAATGCCACTACATAGTATCTGCTTAAAGACCGGAATGTTGAACTTATACATGTCTTTTTGTGAGGCTAATAATTGTGCACATAGTAACAAAGAAGGGTCAAGATTTACCCTAATGATTTTATATTTTATGATAGGATACCACTTTGTATTTCAGCAGAATTTTTAGTTGACTGCATACTAATCAAAGCCGGCCCCAGATCGATGAACCGGGCATGGAACGAAGGCGAGCCCGTATTAGACTGGCCTTACTTCAAAGCCAAGATGACCCGGCAGGTTTTGATTGAAACTGGTGTTTAACTTTAATCAAATAATATATTGTTAAATAAATTTTTATTGACATAATTTTTTATATCCATTGTTGAATTAGAAGTCCAATCCATGTCATATAGATTATAGCTATAAAATTTCAATTTAATATTTTTTGTATAGATCATATAGAAACCTATCGTTTGATATATTTTTTTATGTATATCAAAATTAATATAATATATATATATATATATATATATATATATATATATATATATATATATATATATATATATATATGCTTTAAAAGAATAAGAATAAGCTCTTCATGAATATATTCTTATTGATACTCAATTTTTATGAAATTTGACACAAATTATTTTTATGATAGGTAATTACAATTCAATAGTTGAATCAGGAAAAAAACTATTTTACAAAAAGTTACTGAGAGTGTAACGTTACTTGATCTTAACTATATATATATGCTAGACATAACACCTTGAATGATGACAATTAATTATATATGAATAAATTTAATATGTGCATGAATATTTCAGATTTTTTACTACAAAGCAAACAACACATATGTATCCTAAATTGTAAGGAGACAATCTGTAATACCTTAAATACACGTATCCATAGATAGATTTGGTACAATCTCAGGGTTCTTTGTGACTTACCCGTGTTGTTGAGAAGGCTCTAGAAATCAAGATGACCCAAAAATGTAAAAGCTAATGTTACTGTCACCGCTATATCGGTCACAGGGTGAGGGCTGGCAGATTTGGGGGCTCTACCAATTGCTATAGCGGTCTATAGCCGCTATAGTGGTGCCCCCAATGATAGTTCAGTACAGAATGACGTTGTTCCACTTTCAAGACCTCCTATCCTATTTAAACCTTCCCCCACTTGTGAGAAGCCCCATTTATCTCTGAACATGTTTATGTTATCATTTACGTTTATGTTGTAGATATCATTTAAGATTTGAGAATATATATGTATTATGTAAACTATTTCACACTAATAATTGATTATATCTTATATTTTATAAAACTTTTAAGTAGTTATAAATGAGTCAGATTCTTTTAGCTATATAATTATATATAATTAAATGAATGTGTTTAAAAAATATATATAATGATAATGTATCAAATCGATATTGTTTTATGTTAAATAATAGTGTTCATATCTATGAAGAGTTTTCAAAATAATCGCTTGCATCCTTCTTTTCGATTAGCTACTGTGAATCTTATAATTTGGAAAAGATTTTCTATGTGTCATAAATTAAAATAGTACTTAATTTTAGAAAATATTAGATATTGTTTATATTCAACATGTATTACAAAATTGATCTGTTAGTGTGAACACCCAATTTTATCCGGCCCAAAACAAAAATTTCCAACGTTTTATTTTAATGGTATTTTTATTTTAAGCCCACTTTGTATGAAAAAGTAAACCTATTTCATTGTAAATTTTTTTTTTAAATTTTTTTTTTGTTATCAGCCCATGTCACTTTTGGCCTAAAAAAAAAAATCCACACTCTTCGTGCCTGATTAAGTAAAAAGAAAAAGCAAAATAAAAAATAAATAAAAAAGGTCAAAAGATGCACAGGAATACATTTAATTTTCTAACAGTGCATTTAATGATCAGAGTTGACAATTGCAGTGCAAAGAATCGCATTCAATGCTCTGTCGGGATCAACACATTTAATTTTCTAGCTGTCAGGATCAATGCATTTAATGCACGGTGTATAAATAAAATTTTTTTTTTGAAAGAAAGCAGAGAGGGATCAGATTTCACTAGATATTGCCACTAAAAAAAAGAGGGGTTGTCGTTTGAGGGGGGAATTTTTCAGAGAAGAGACAGAGAGAGCAAGGAGAGTTTTTAGCAAGCACAGAGAGAACTGAGACAAGGAGAAAAATTTTCAGCAAGAGAGAACGGGGAGTAAATTTTTGGCAAGAGACAGAGACAATAGGAGGAACTTTTCAGAGCAAGAATCAGAGAGATTAACGGGGGGGCCCTTTTGGAAACCTCGTAACCATTCTTCGAAGCCATCATCCTAACCATTCACAGAGACTCATCAACACCATTCACTGAGACCTGAAAACCATTCTTCCTAAGCTTTAACCTTCATTACCATCACCGCACAATATTTCCTTAACCATCACCATCACTATCTATCATCACCATTAACAAACCCACATGCCATAACCTCATCTTTAATCCCTGCATCATCACCATTATCAATTATCCTAACTCTCAAAACCAAATCAAAGCTATCCAAATCCATAGCCCATAATATATATATAAATAGCCACCATCATTGAAAAAAAAAGGAAAAGAAAACTGAGAAATCCACAATGAAGAGCCACAAATCAACATCATCATCAGCAATAAATAAAAAATAAGAGAAGCTGAGAGACCCATTGAATTTGGATCGTGCACAAGAACTTCGCGCCTAACCAGACTCCGCGACGCTAAAGACTGCCGCTTACGTGCCGTAGCTAGCATCAGCCCATCACCGCTGCCAAGACTCCTCCGCCGCGAAGAACACCAGCCCTTCGCGTAAACTCTCTCCATTTCCAGCCCCAACCGCCCCGCGAAGCCCTCTCCGGCCAGCACAGCTCGCCGCGCAACCTCCTTCCTCGAGGCCGTTTGTCTCCATCGCAGCGCTAGATCTGAAGATCTCCACCAAGACATCATCCTTGTGTTGCTCCCTGCATCTCGTCACGCGAAACAACATCTGCACAGCACCAGAACCCAGTACCGTCGAGATCACCCTTCTGCTGGACCAGATCGCGAGTTGAACAGCCATGCGAAGCCCAAGAATCGAGCTGTGAGCTGCCACTCTCCCATTGCTTCTCTCTTAATTTCTGCACAGCATGTTATCTTCATATGCAGCCTCAAACCCATTCTGAAACCCCAAATGCATTATAGAGTCTTCTAGTTGTTATTTAGTTTCCGTGCTTTCCATTTTTAATTTTTGTCTTTTATGTTTTTGAAAAGAAAAAACTAATTTGGGTTATGTTACCTTGGGCTAGGAGTCTAATTGTAAAACAAACAAAATTGTTGGCAGGGTAACATCTTTTTCATTGATTGTTTCTTTGGTCGAGAACTGGAGATGGTAAGGTTTTTTTTTTTACTATATTTTTGGTCCATAGTAGGCTCTTTGGGCTGGCTCTCAAAAATGATTTTTTTTTTTAATTCAGTTTGTTTTCAGAGTATGATTTTTGGGCCATAGTTACTAAAAGATCTTAGGCTGTTCATTTTTTTAACTTCTTTCTAAAAATACGAAAAGATCAAAATATTAATAAGAGTGTATATATATATATATATATAAAAGTATAACAAATAACAAGTGAATCTTTTTAAAAACACTTATCATTCAAAATTATGTTCAATATTAAAAGCAACCAACACATTTTTTTTCTTTCGTGATTAAAATCCGTCAACACATACTCATTTTCTATAGAACTACATGACTTTGAATTCTCTATTGCACCAGGGGATACGTAGGAGCAGGCAATCCTTGTCAAGCCAAAATTAATTTTTCTTAATTTATTTATTTTTTAGTTTATGTGTTAAAATTGTAAATATATATTTGTCAAAATCAATTCTTCTTAATTTATTTGTTAAATTGTAAATATATTTATGTAAATTAATTTATGTGTCTAAATTATAAATATATTTGTGTAAATTAATTTTCTTAATTTATATGTTGTAAATATATTTTTTCTAAATTAATTATTCTTAATTTATGTGTTTAAATTGTAATTTTGGTCTTCCTTTATTGGAATTTTTAAGGGTTATTAATTAATTCGCACAATTTTCTAAGGTACCGTCCAAGGACGGGTGTACTAGGGGTGCTGTAGGATTAAGTTCCTATCCTTCTCTATGCATAACCGACTCCCAAACCCATATCTGGTTTTCGAAGACTATTTTCTAAAATAAAGTGGGTTTTTCCATGTTTTCCCATTGAAATAAATCTGGTGGCGACTCCATTTTCAAAAAAACTTCATTTTCGCCGTCCCGTCGCCATCCCGGTTGCGACAGATGGCGACTCCACTGGGGACCTCAGTAAGAGAGTCAAGCCTATCATAGTTAGTTGTGCAAATTAAATATAACCTTTTGATTTTTTTTTTCTTCCTTTCTTCTCTTTTTATTTATTTTTGTATAGTGTTTTCTTTGCATTGCTTAGTATTTCATATGTTTACTTATAGTGTCTACTTTATTTGTTGAAACCTTAGGATAGACGACTATTGTATTCTATATTTATTATTAGTTTTTTTATTGTATGTATTTTTCTCATTTTATTTTGTACAGTGTTTCTTTATTTTTCTTTTGTTCAATTTAAATGTTCATTAGGTTCAGATATAATGTTTACTTTATTTGCTAAAACCTTAGGTTAGAAGACTATTGTTATTCTGTATATATGTATTGTTTGTATTTTGCTTTGCAGGAGTGTATATAGTGTTAGGATTGAAAGGTTTGTATGCTCCCTGCACACACTTCACAATCACCTATTTCACACACTGTGTTCTTGGACTCTATACCCGAGCCCGTGCGAGCCAAGGATTAGGGGGTTTCTTGACATTGCCATGAGGGGCTTCATGCTCACTTGGTAGTTGTTGGGACGCCACTTGGATTGTTACTGCTTTATGGATTAATCATATTGAGAGGGTTCATCCCTACTTGTGGTTGGTTCAAAAGTCAGATCCTTGTCCTGTGGACAGGGGCAATCTAGGGACCATGGTCGTTAGAAGTCTAGACCCACCATAAACGTGTGCACGCATAGTTAAACATAGTAGCCTCCCAAATAGGGTACTTGGCCTTAGAACTTCCCACCCATTAAGCTTTACCCTGTTAGGACAAAGGGAGCATATTCCTTTCATCTTTTTACACTGCGCTCATTTATGCTTTACTTTTAGTTGTTTTCACATTATCACATTGTATTTAGATTAACCAACTCATCATCTCATGCTATGCATTCTCGACATTCATAACATAGACAAACATTATGTTCATTACCACATGCATTTTCATTTTATCATGTTTTCTTAACACAACATACTTTTTGCATAAAAAATGGTACTTTTGTTTTTAGTTTATTTGACCATGTAGGTTTGTGCATTTCATAAAAGAATATTCTCAATAAGAGCATGCATTTTTTCTTTCCATTTTACTCAATTATTTCATTTTTTGTCCACATTGGTTTTTAATTGATAATAAAACAAAGTCATCATTAGTTCAGATCAAATGGAAACATCATAGATGAACACTAGCAATGCACATGACTGGAAGAGAAACATCAAGGTTACCATGACAACCAGTGAGTTAGAGAAAGTGAAAGAACTAATTCAGTTGATGCCTCATGAAGTCTTATCTTCTTTCAAGGATATGTATGGGCGTATATTGGATTTGTTGCTCATCCCTGTGGAAGCTCCAGTATTGAGTGCTCTCTCACAATTCTGGAATCCTTCTCTTTGCTGTTTCGAATTGCCTGATCTTTATGTAACGCCAACTATAGAAGAGTATATAGTCATGCTGAGGCTACCGATTCGAGAAGAATCTGGTGTATATCACTACCAAGGGCATTATGTTAGCAAAGAAAATGTTGCTAGAGTAATTGGAGTTGATCCAAACCAGATAGGAATGGAAGTAAAGGGATCCACCCAAGGAATCAGAAAGAGTTTTCTAGAAGCTTATCTGCAAACTTTGGCCCAGCAAGAAAGTTGGGACTTCTTCAATCGTACACTAGCCTTGACAATTTATGGATTGATCTTATTCCCATTCACACCAGACATTGTTGACCAGGCTGCCATGGATGTGTTTTTCAAATTCGAGACATGTGGCATGAATCCTATCCCAGCTATCCTGGCGGACACATTTCTTTCCTTGGGAATTTGCATTCAGAAAAATGGAGGGAGATTGCATTGTTGTTTGCCTATGTTGTACGTCTGGTTCATGACTCATGCATATGCTGATAATCGCATGGGTCTCTTTCCTAATCCATTAGGAGACTTCCATCGCATACAGATAAATCATCAAGAAGCACAAATATGGAAAACGGAGTTCTCACAGATCTAATCTAGTGCTTTCAAATGGGTTTGTCCTTGGTATCATGGAGAGAGTGTTATCTACAATTGTGGCGATTTTCACAGTGTTCCTTTGATGGGTTCGAGGGGATGCATTACCTACACACCCGCATTGGTGCTCAGACAACTTCACTGGACTCAAACCAAGCCACAAGAGGAACAGTTAAAAGGGTTCATCTTCCTATATCGAAAAGATAAAAGCACTATGGAGTAAGAAAAGAAGATCAAAATGGCATGGGATGATATCAAAATCCTAGGGGAAAGGGAACTGGGCCAACAACGTTTAACTTCTTCTCAAGAGTACAGAGATTGGAGAAAAACAAGAATTGGCAGAGATAAAATCTCAAAGGATATTCTAAGCAATTCAAATCCTATGCAAACCCTAAAAGCACCACAATGGACATCCCAAGTAGAAGCAATGAAGGCACAAATGCGATTCTTGGAAGAGGAAAAGGATGCAACCGACCTAAAAGCTAACATTCTTCAACATCAATGCGAGAAAATGGCTAAGGAGATTGAGACCCTGAAGGATAAGTGTGCCGAAGCTGCAGAAACTGTAAAGTCCAGGAAAGGTAAGGAGAAGATCTCAACTACTCATTTGGCCAAGATCCAAGAGCTTGAAGAAAAATTTCACATGTCCATGAAAGAAAGGAGCAAGTTAGAGAAGGAAATTAATAAGAAAAGTCGCATGATGAAGAGAGTAGAATAGGAAGTCAACAGAAGGGATAGAGACATTTTCAGCTTAAAAATGGAGATCAACAAGGAGAAAGATGCACGAAAGAAGTTGGAAGGGCAAGTGGAATATCTGTCAACAATATTGACACAGACTGAGCAGAATGCCACTCTAGGGTGGACATTAGCAAATCAATATCATGATTTGTTTGTTGATGCAGCAGAATTTGGAAAGTTGTGGAGAGAAAAAGCTTTGGGATGGGAAGAAAAGTATATAAAACTCACTAGTGAATTGAGTCATTACGTCCCCAACTTTATATATCGATTTGAGCAAGCCAATGACCAAATTAGCAAGCTGCCACCATTCAGATTACCTCGAGAAGTGACAGAGTTTATCGACTCATGTGAAAGCATCACTAAAGACCTTAGAAGAAAAAAAATGAAGTTTTTGATGTAGTAATCTGTATTGAATAAAGGGTTGTTGATGTAGTTACTTTCTATGTTATCAATTTTGAAAAGACTTTTACTCGGAACTTCACCTGGGAATTAATGAAATTCTCAATGTTCGTGCTACTTTGAATTTCTCTAACTCATTCGATACTTTTTATAGAGGAATAAATGTTCCCTTAGAAAGTAATCAATCACATTTTTTCCTTGAGATGGCTCATCCTCGTGCAAAAATGTGAGAAGCTTAGTCATCAGGAAAACAATTGCATTGCTAGTGTTCATCAGATAGCACCTACAGAGGAGTGGATTCTCCCTTAGATTTGTTATCAACCATACCTTGACTTATAGGGTAACATGCCCATAAGAATAGGTGTGGGGTATCCTTACTCTTGAAAAGAACTTTTGATGACTGTTGTTCGATTTTTCTTTTACATAAAAAAAAAAATCTTTAACCTTTCTGGTTATTGTTATACACAGATTTGTTGAGTGTGCGTGAGTGTGCGTGTGTAACTCGTAACCATTGGGCGCCCAAGGAAAGAGGATACCGATCTAACCCGTGTTCATAACACCAGAGCACGAACCAAGATGGCAAGAGGTAATGGCGATTCAGGGAGAATCATCACAGCTGTAGCTAATTCTGAACCGGGAAGGAATCTGAGTATAGAAGTTGACGAAATGAGGGGACAGTTGAATGCAGTGACGGATACTCAGGCCAGGATGGAAGAAATGATGCGAACCATGAAAGAATCACTCGACTTATTGGGAGCTAATCAAAATCGAGATAGAGTGAGTATGCCAGTAAGTGTGCAACCCAGTGCTGCAATGATAACCATACCTGTGGTATCAGATGCAACTCTAAATGTTACACAATGGATGAATGACATGGGAGGGACACTAGGTAATCCTCATGAACAACCACCACCGACAATGCCAATTACCCTCCCCATTGGAGAAGGTTATCATGCCATAGAGAACACACATACTGAAGGACACGGGCATGCTACCCACATTTGGGAGCAACCTCGTGTTGTTGTTCAAAGACAGTTATCTTCCTCGGGGAATAATCGCACAGAGACGGAAAAGGACAAGTTCAAAGAAGAATGGATGAAGAAGATTCAGGATCAAATTAAGGCCATCCAAGGACCTACCACCTATGGTTATGTGGAGGTTGAACAACTGTACCCTCCCGTTGACCTAATAGTTCCCAAGGACTTCAAAGTTCCTGATTTCTCGAAATATGATGGGACCAGTAACCCTTTGTTCCACTTGAAGAGTTATTGTACCAAAATGGCAATATGGTCCAAGGACGAAAGGTTTCTTGTTAGTTTCTTCCATGAAAGCTTGACTGGACCTGCCTTAGAATGGTACATTCAATTGGACCATTCGAAAATTACAAGCTGGAGAGAATTGGTTGATTTGTTCATGAGCCAATACAAGTTTAACCTTGAAGTGGCACCAACAAGGGAGCAACTAAGCATAATGTAGAAGAAGAGAAATAAAACATTTAAACAGTATGCTCAAAGATCGAGAGCATTAGCCGCTCAAGTCCAACCACCTCTCATCCCAACAGAATTGTGTTCATACTTTTTGGGGACCTTGCGATCGCCTTATATCGGAGCGATGGCAGGAGCAGCGTACAAAGATTTCTCTGAGTTGATCATTGCTGGAGAAAGAATTGAGAATCTTGCTAAAGCTGACAAGCTTCCAGTAACTAATGAAGACACAAGAAAATGTTTCCCACCTAGGAAAAAGGAAACTGATGTGAATTTTCTGCAGAGTCAGCAACCCTTTACCCCAAGACGCACACCAATGCACCCAAGACCCCAAACACCACCATTCCAAACCTTAACTACTCCTTATCCACTTTACCAAACCACAAATGCCATCCCATATCCTCAGCCTCAGGTTAATAACATTCACATACGACCATATCAACCAGCACGTCCTACATATCCAACCACATATCACCAGAACTACCCAAACACCCCGACACCTCGACCAAATTTCCAAAACCAAAATCGCAATCGATTCCCAAACCTTCCACCTTTCCCAAAGTTATCCATCTCAAATGCTGACCTTTTTCAAAAGTTATTTGAGGTTCACCTGATCTCACCTTGTCCTGTGCGTCCATTAGAACCACCGTTCCCAACATGGTACAATCCAAACTTAGCTTGTAAATATCACATGGATATAGTGAGGCATCCAATTGAAGATTGTGAAAGTTTCAAGACGGCAGTAAAGAAACTAATTGCTTGTGGACGATTGGACCTTCAAGAAGAGTCAAAACCAGATATTGTCCATAACCCAATGCCAAATCATGAAGGAGGAAGTCGGGTTAATGCTTTGGAGGAAGAAGAACCGCTAGTCAAGAAAGTTTTTAATCTTTGAACCCCTATGGAAAGAATTTTTATTAGTTTGAATGGGGCTGATTACAATGTAATAGCACCTGCTTTGACAATAAAGGAGAATGAGAAGCATGATATGAAGTCAAGCTGTGTATACCACTGCGGAGGTCTTGGGCATGACATAGAAAATTGCTGGGATTTCAAGGCTCGAATACAGGGATTACTCAACTTGGGAGTAATACAAGTGAAAAAGGGGCTAAACACCCCTAATGAGGTGAATGTAATCGAACCATTTGTCCTTCGAGTGCCACCACTTAATCCAACCCCTAAGCCAGAAAAAATGGTGATCACTGTGAAAAGGCCTATGCCTTTTGGTTATGAGAATCCTCACGCTGTTCCTTGGAATTATGAGACTAAAGTTGAGACGAATGGAGACATAGGGGGGACCTCAAAGACCCGAGAAGGTGAGGAAGTGAGTGGTATCATGGAAGTGAAAGGAATAACAAGAAGTGGAAGAGTTTATGGGCCCAAAGAGCTGGAAAAAGGAAAGTTTGTTAATGAATGGGATGACTTTGGAGGGAACAAGAAAGAAGATGAGGAAGAAGAGTTCCTAAAGATCATGAAGCAGAGCGAGTACGATATTCTGGAGCAATTAAAGAAGACTCCCGCTAGAATATCTCTTTTGTCATTAATCATGTCGTCTGAACCCCATCGAAAGACAATATTAAAAGTTCTGAAGGAAGCTTATGTCAAGCCTGACGTCTCATTGGAAAATATGGTGAATATGGTGGATCCAGTGAAACGTGTTAGTATGATCACATTTTCAGAAGAAGAAGTTGTGTCATAGGCCAACCCACGAGCACTATACATAACCCTCAAATGTAAAGGTTGCATAGTGCCCAGAGTTCTCATTGATGGAAGGTCGGGATTGAATGTCTTACCTGTGTCGACTTTAAGCTATTTATCGATGAGTAAGGATGATATATTGCCACAAATAATGGTAGTGAAAGCTTTTGACGGAGCTAAGAAGAGCATCCTTGGGGAGATGGTGTTGTTGCTAGAGATCGGCCCAAGTAAATTTGAGGTGTTATTCCAGGTAATGGAGATTGAGTTTGACTACAATATGCTACTTGGAAGACCATGGATAAACAGCGTTGGTGCTGTCCCTTCAACCTTGCATCAAAAGGTTAAGTACATTGAAAATGGTTTAGTCATTACAATCCATGGAGAAAAAGAAATCATAGTATCCAAACCAGTGACATTGCCATATGTTGAAAATGTAGAGCTAGTGGAGAGCAGTTTATGGCAAAACTTGGAGGTGGTAGGGCTGAGACAGGAACAAGATAAGACCCAAATGTAAAATCAAGTAGTGGCTCATATCATGGCCAAGAGTGGATATTTGGAAGGTAAAGGACTGGGACCATGGTTGCAAGGCACCCAAACACCTATATTGGTCCCAGAGAAGTTCAACCGATTTGGTCTAGGGTACGAGATCCCAGTGGACGAAAAGATGAGTGCCTTGAGTTTGGAGCAGAAAAAGCAAAAAGGAAGAATGAAACAGATCCCTCACCTAAAGGAGATGTTTCCTAGTCCAGCGGAAGTAATTATAGCCGAGGAAGTTCACTCCCCTTGCTACCGCCTCACCATCAACACCTTAGATGCTGAGACAAAGAAGACAACAAGTTTTTTTGCTGCCACCAAGGATGAGATGCTGATGAACTGGACAACTGAACCAGTACTTGATGTTATTGCTAAAAAGTAATTAGTTAGGTTGTATCATTCAATAATTGCTTATGCTTCTGTTTATGTTACTCAGAGACATCATTTAAATAAACTTGCATGATCTTTCAATAATCTTTCTTTATATGTTTCATTTACCTTGTTTCTGTTTCTTTTCTTTCTCCTTTCTTCTATTTCTTTCCTTTACTACTCTCAACTCGTTAATTTGTGTTTCTTCCATGATTTATGATCTACCATTTATTTTAGCATTCCAACCCACCATAATTACTTTCCAGGGATTTGAATGTCATAGAAATTTTGCCACATGAAAGGGAATTTGGAAGCTTATCAATTGATTCTCTTGCTGCACTTGACTGCGATAACCATGAGTTCGAGGGTGATGAAGAAGATATTGAACAGTTTTCAAAGTTACTGGAATACTCAGAAAAAGGATTTGGCCTAGACAATGAGGTGATCGAGGTGATTAACATGGGCATTGAAGAAGAAAAGAAGGAACTAAAAATAGTGGAAAATCATGAACGCTCAGAAATGATTGCGTTGTTTAAGGAATTCCTTGATGTGTTTGCATGGTCCTATCATGATATGCCAGGATTAGACCCGGAGATTGCTTCACATAAGATTCCCTTGTATCCAGAAGCTGAGCCGAAAAAGCAAAAGTTGAGAAGAATGCGACCTGAAATGTCATTAAAAATAAAAGAAGAAGTGACTAAGCAACTGGAGGCTGGGTTTTTGGAGGTGTCAAGACATACTGATTAGGTAGCTAACATTGTGCCTGTGCCTAAAAAGGATGGGAAGGTCAGAATATGTGTAGATTATCGAGATTTAAATAAGGCTAGCCCGAAAGATGATTTTCCTTTACCCCACATTGATGTCCTTGTTGATAATACAGCCGGAAATCACAAATTTTCCTTCATGGATGGATACTCCGGATATAATCAGATTCCCATGGATATTCTTGACAAAGGAAAAACTACTTTTACAACTCCATGGGGGACATTTTGCTATACAGTCATGCTATTCGGATTGAAGAATGCCGGTGCCACCTACCAACGTGCCATGGTCACATTATTCCATGACATGATGCATAAGGAGATTGAAGTATATGTGGATGACATGGTCGCCAAGTCTAAGGAGGGAGAAAGTCATGTGGCAGTTCTACGAAAGTTGTTTGAAAGGCTTAGAAGATATAAACTCCGATTGAACCCGAATAAATGCATTTTTGGAGCTTCTACAGGGAAATTGCTTTGATGGGGCCGTCAATATGAATGGATGTGGAATAGGAGCTGTAGTGGTGTCACCAGCCGGGAAGCAATACCCAGTTTCCATCAAACTAGATTTTAAATGTACCAACAATATTGCAGAATATGAAGCATGTGCAAATGGTTTACAAGTTGCAATTGACTTGGGGATCAAAGAACTAAAAGTCTTTGGAGACTCAGCACTCATAATATACCAAGTTAATGGAGAATGGCGTACAAAGGATCCAAAACTGGTACCTTACCAGAAGTACTTGTCTCGACTAATTGAGCACTTTGATGACATATCATTTTCTCACTTAACTCGAGATCATAACCAATTTGCGGATGCCTTGGCGACTTTGGCTGCAATGACCAAGTTAGAAGTCCACACCAATGTCCAACCCATCCATATAGAGGTGCAAAGTGAACCGATATACTGTGACAATGTAGAGATTGAGCCAGATGGCCAGCCGTGGTATCATGATATCAAGCAATATATTCAAAAGGGAGAATACCCAGACAGAGCAAACGAGTTGAATAGAAAGACAATTCGTTGACTGGCTATGGCATTTTTCTTGAATGGTGAAATCCTCTACAAAAGGAATTATGACGGTACCCTCCTAAGATGCGTAGATGCTCATGAAGCCCGTGTAATCATGACAGAAATTCATGAAGGGATTTGTGGAACTCACGCTAATGAGCATATGATGGCACGTAAAATTTTAAGGAGTGGTTATTATTGGTCCACCATGGAGAGTGATTGTACCAAGTATGTTCGCAAGTGTCACAAATGTCAAGTGTATGCGGATCAGGTTAATGTTCCTCCAGTTCCATTGCACAACATGGTATCTCCTTGGCCTTTCTCAATGTGGGGCATGGATGTCATTGGCCAAATTAATCCTAAGGCATCCAATGGTCATCGTTTCATTTTGGTTGCAATCGACTATTTCACAAAGTGGGTGGAAGCTGCTTCATATACCAACATCACACAAAAGGTGTTCATCATATTCATCAAAAGAGACATTATCTGTAGGTATGGGATTCCAGAAAGAATTATCACGGATAATGCTTCTAACCTAAATGGTGCAGAAGTTCAGAAGTTCCTGGAGACTTCCAAAATCAAGCATTATAACTCAGCTCCTTATAGGCCTCAAATGAATGGTGCGGTTAAGGCTGCAAATAAGAACATCAAGAAAATCATTGCCAAAATGGTGGTGAATTATAAAGACTGGCATGAAATGCTGCCATATGCTTTACACGCATATCGTACCAACATACGGTCGAGCACAGGGACAACTCCCTTCTCCTTGGTATATGGAATGGAAGATGTATCTCCTATAGAAGTGGAAATCCCATCATTAAGGGTTTTAATGGAGGCTGAGTTGGAAGAATCTGAATGGGTGAAGGCTCGATATGAACAACTGAACATGATAGAAGAGAAAAGACTGGCAGCTATCTGTCACGGCCAATTGTACCAACGTAGAATGGCTAGGGCTTTTAACAAAAAGCTCCGCCCAAGAGATTTTTGTCCAGGAGATTTGGTTATAAAGAAAATTCTCCATAATCAAGAGGATGCATGGGGAAAATGGGCCCCAACCTATGAAGGTCCTTACATTTTTAAGCAAGCGTTTTCTGGTGGAGCATTGATTTTGCAAAACATGGATGGACAAGAATTGCCCAGGCCAATCAACATTGATGCAGTCAAAAGGTTTTATGCTTGAAAAAAAATGCTAAAAAAAAAAAGCCCGTTAGGTTGAAAACTCGAAAGAGCAACCTAAGCAAAAGTTAAGGGAAAAAAAGAAAAAAAAACAAGAGAGAGAGACGCTCGTTAGGTCGAAAACTCGAAAGAGTGACCTAGGCAAAAGTTAGAGCAAAAAGATAAGTATCATCTCAAGCAACCTATACTGGGGCAATGTTTGATTTTTCCATTGAATTAAGCAGACCAAGACTGAAACTGAGGCAATTTTTGGAAAATGGTTTGAAGATGTATCATTGGATATCATGGCTATGGTGTTCAACTTGCTGCAAGAAATTGATTGATTAAGCCACAAAGAACTTAAACTGGGGCAAAATTTCATGTCATTCACAATTCCATCTTTCATTTCGTGTTGTTGTCCCTTTTCAAACATTCGTCATCCAATTTATCAAGAAATAAAAATACCTATTCAGTCAATCTTTTCATTTCATATTTGAATGCATGTTTATTTATGATGTCTCAAGTAGGATAAATTTAAGTTTAAAGTTATACAACCTAACAATGTTTACATAAATGACTAGTATTACACTAAGAGAGTTCAGAAGCTTCAGTTAAGCTTGGCAGAAGGGAAATCATCATCCTAAAAGGGAAAAAGGGGAAAAGAAGAAAGAATGGGAAAGAAATGAGCAGGGTTACAGAAGAAACAAAAGTTCAATGCAAGAATACGAGTTTGATCGGTTAAAGTTTTCCTCGAGGCTTGCTCGATTTGGTTACGGTTGGTTTTTCAAGACTGTGCCTAAAATAAACTGAAGGTGGATGATAAATCCGTGACTTTTGCATAGTGCCAATAAAAAAAAAGAGAGAAAGAAAAAAGAGGGGGATACTGTGAATATCATTGTGTTCTGCGCCATTTTTAAATTCCAGTTAGCCCCTGTCGGCTTTTAAATTCCTGTTAGCCCCATCGGCTTTCAAATTCCAGTCAGCCCTTGTCGGCTTTTAATTTCCAGTTAGCCCCCGTCGGCTTTTAAATTTCTGCCAGCCCCTGTTGGCTTTTAAATTCCTGTCAGCCCCCGTCGGCTTTTAAATTCCTGTCAGCCCCCGTCGGCTTTCAAATTCCTGTCAGCCCCATCGGCTTTTAAATTCCAGTGAGCCCCCATTGGCTTTTAAATGCCAGTCAGGCCTCGTTGGCTTTTAAATGCCAGTTAGGCCCCGTTGGCTTTTAAATTTCCAATCAACCCCCGTCGGCTTTTAAATTTCTGTCAGCCCCTGTTGGCTTTTACATTTCTAGTCCGCTCCTGTCGGCTTTTAAATTCTGGGCCAGTCGGCTTTTTAAATTTTCACCGTTAGCTTTTAAATTTCTGTCAGCCCCTATCGGCTTTTACATTTCCAGTCAGCCCTTGTTGGCTTTTAAATTCCAGTTAGCCCCCATCGGCTTCTAAATTTTTGTCAGTCCCCGTTGGGTTTTAAATTCCTGCCAGCCCCTGTCGGGTTTTAAATTCCAGTTAGCCCCCGTTGGCTTCTAAATTTTTGCCAGCTCCCGTCGGCTTTTAAATTTTTGCTAGCCCTCGTCGGCTTTTAAATTCCTGTCAGCCCTTGTCGGCTTTTAAATTCCAGTTAGCCCCCATCGACTTCTAAATTTTTGCCAGCTCCAGTTGGGTTCTAAATTTTTGCCAGCCCCCGTCAGCTTTTAAATTCCAATCAACCCTCATCAGCTTTTAAATTCCAATCAACCCCCATCAGCTTTTAAATTCCAGTCAGCCCTTGTCAGCTTTTAAATTATTGTCAGCTCCCGTTAGCTTTTAAATTCCAGTCAGCCCCTTCGGTTTTTAAATTCCAATCAGCCTTATTGGCTTTTAAATTTCCTGTTAGTTCCCATGACTTTTTTTTTACTCTTTTCGCTTACATCATTGGTGAATTTCATACTTGTTTTTGTCACTCATACATCTTGGTTTCTGAATTGCATCATTGCATGGCATATGTCTCTCATGAGCATCTAGTTTCTTTTACTTCTAATTTCAAGTTTCCTTAAATTTTCAATTTCATGCATCATCGTACAAAATTGATGTTCATATCTTTACTCATTCCTTATGACGACAATATGAAGAATTCAAGCTTTTCATATTCTCTTATAAGAAATAAGTAAAGAGGGGCAACTGTGAATACCTAATTTTGTCCGGCCCAAAACAAAAATTTCCAACGTTTTATTTTAATGGTATTTTTATTTTAAGCCCACTTTGTATGAAAAAGTAAACCTATTTCATTGTGAATTTTTTTTTTAAATTTTTTTTTTGTTATCAGCCCATGTCACTTTTGGCCTAAAAAAAAAAAGTCCACACTCTTCATGCCTGATTAAGTAAAAAAAAAAAATCAAAATAAAAAATAAATAAAAAAGGTCAAAAGATGCATAGGAATACATTTAATTTTCTAACAGTGCATTTAATGATCAGAGTTGACAATTGCAGTGCAAAGAATCGCATTCAATGCTCTGTTGGGATCAACGCATTTAATTTTCTAGCTGTCAGGATCAATGCATTTAATGCACGGTGTATAAATAAATTTTTTTTTTTTGAAAGAAAGCAAAGAGGGATCAGATTTCACTAGATATTGCCACTAAAAAAAAGAGGGGTTGTCGTTTGAGGGGGGAATTTTTCAGAGAAGAGACAGAGAGAGCAAGGAGAGTTTTTAGCAAGCATAGAGAGAACTGAGACAAGGAGAAAAATTTTCAGCAAGAGAGAACGGGGAGTAAATTTTTGGCAAGAGACAGAGACAATAGGAGGAACTTTTCAGAGCAAGAATCAGAGAGATTAACGGGGGGCCCTTTTGGAAACCCCGTAACCATTTTTCGAAGCCATCATCCTCCTTCATCATCCTAACCATTCACAGAGACTCATCAACACCATTCACTGAGACCTGAAACCATTCTTCCTAAGCTTTAACCTTCATTACCATCACCGCACAATATTTCCTTAACCATCACCATCACTATCTATCATCACCATTAACAAACCCACATGCCATAACCTCATCTTTAATCCCTGCATCATCACCATTATCAATTATCCTAACTCTCAAAACCAAATCAAAGCTATCCAAATCCATAGCCCATAATATATATATATAAACAGCCACCATCATTGAAAAAAAAAAGGAAAAGAAAACTGAGAAATCCACAATGAAGAGCCACAAATCAACATCATCATCAGCAATAAATAAAAAATAAGAGAAGCTGAGAGACCCATTGGACTAGATCGTGCACAGCAACTCTCGCCTAACCAGCTCCCGCATGCGCAGCACCCTACTCTGCCCACAGCCGCGCGCCGCAGCTAGCATCAGCCCATCACCGCTACCAAGACTCCTCCGCCGCGAAGAACACCAGCCCTTCGCGTAAACTCTCTCCATTTCCAGCCCCAACAGCGCCGCGAAGCCCTCTCCCGTCAAGACAGCATCACCTCCTTCCTCGCGGCCATTTGTATCCATCGCAGTGCTAGATCTGAAGATCTCCACCAAGACAGCATCCTTGTGTTGCTCCCTGCATCTCGTCATGCGAAACAACATTTGCACAAAGACTGAACCCAAGATCACGAGATCACCCTTTCACTGGACCAGGATCGCGAGTTGAATGTACCACGCGAAGCCCAAGAATCGAGCTATGAGCTGCCACTCTCCCATTGCTTCTCTCTTAATTTCTGCACAGCACGTTATCTTCATATGCAGCCTCAAACCCATTCTGAAACCCCAAATGCATTATAGAGTCTTCTAGTTGTTATTTAGTTTCCGTGCTTTCCATTTTTAATTTTTGTCTTTTATGTTTTTGAAAAGAAAAAACTAATTTGGGTTATGTTACCTTGGGCTAGGAGTCTAATTGTAAAACAAACAAAATTGTTGTCAGGGTAACATCTTTTTCATTGATTGTTTCTTTGGTCGAGAATTGGAGATGGTAAGGTTTCTTTTTTTTTTACTATATTTTTGGTCCATAGTAGGCTCTTTGGGCTGGCTCTCAAAAATGATTTTTTTTTTTAATTCAGTTTGTTTTCAGAGTATGATTTTTGGGCCATAGTTACTAAAAGATCTTGGGCTGTTCATTTTTTTAACTTCTTTCTAAAAATACGAAAAGATCAAAATATTAATAAGATATATATATATATATATATATATAAGTATAACAAATAACAAGTGAATCTTTTTAAAATCACTTATCATTCAAAATTCTGTTCAATATTAAAAGCAACCAACACATTTTTTTTCTTTCGTGATTAAAATCCGTCAACACATACTCATTTTCTATAGAACTACGTGACTTTGAATTCCCTATTGCACCAGGGGATACGTAGGAGCAGGCAATCCCTGTCAAGCCAAAATTAATTTTTCTTAATTTATTTATTTTTTAGTTTATGTGTTAAAATTGTAAATATATATTTGTCAAAATCAATTCTTCTTAATTTATTTGTTAAATTGTAAATATATTTCTGTAAATTAATTTATGTGTCTAAATTATAAATATATTTGTGTAAATTAATTTTCTTAATTTATATGTTGTAAATATATTTTTTCTAAATTAATTTTTCTTAATTTATGTGTTGAAATTGTGAATATTTTTCTAAATTAATTATTCTTAATTTATGTGTTTAAATTGTAATTTTTGTCTTCCTTTATTGAAATTTTTAAGGGTTATTAATTAATTCGCACAATTTTTTAAGGTACCGTCCAAGGACGGGTGTACTAGGGGTGCTGTAGGATTAAGTTCCTATCCTTCTCTATGCATAACCGACTCCCGAACCCATATCTAGTTTTCGAAGACTATTTTCTAAAATAAAGTGGGTTTTTCCATGTTTTCCCATTCAAATAAATCTGGTGGCAACTCCATTTTCAAAAAAACTTCATTTTCGCCGTTCCGTCGCGATCTCGGTTGCGACAGTTAGATATTTATTTATAAAATTATTAATAATTAAAATTGATTGTCAAATTTATTGATCGTTTAAAGTGTTACAAATAGTGGTATAGAGAATTGTTTATTATTTATTATAGAGGAGAGAATAAAATTAAAAGAGCAAATATGGAGGGTAGTGAGGAAGCCATTATTAAGTATTACTTAGTAAACATTTGTTTTCAACGTAAGGATCTGAAATGCCGTATTTTCTGCACCCAGTTAACGTTAGAGATCTCTATGATCTCCATTATGGATAGGTTTCAGTCCTCAGGATCACATAGGCAGGTTAGGCACTACTAGCAACACACAATACGTGGATTTAAACCTAAGGCCTTATTTATATTATATGTACCTTTGTTGTTATCTATGTAGGTTGTGACTGGATATTTGCTTTTGATAAAGTCACCCTTCTCCTTCCCGCTTACAAAAACAACTGCAATTCTAGATGTCAGCCAGACCCTTGCTCAGCAGCTTCCAGCAATTCTAATGATGAGTTCCATCTTATAGTGAAGCTTAGTTTTAGACTTGTGTTAGTAGCTTAGAGCTACAAAAGAATGCAGTCCTCAGATATCATTTAACATATACAATAATTTTATTATTATAATATTTTTTTATGAAAATTTTCTGGAACATGTTTTAATATTATTTATTTGAGCTATGGATTTTGAAATGATTTAGGAGAATTAAGTATTTTATGCATAAATTTTTCAAAAAGTTTTGAGAAATCTATTAACTTAAATATTTGATTATTTTTATGATTTATTATGAGCATTAAATTAAGAATTTACTAAGTATGGTTGTATAAAATTAATTCCATAAGGCTTAAATTAAGGATTTACTATGCATGATTGTATAAAATTAATTCCACAAGGCTTAAATTAAGGTTTCCATATGAAATGATATCCCTTGTGCTCTAGTCACAATTTTTGGATTGTAACAATCAATCTAAATTAATTCAAAATATACTAAAATATTATTTGGGTGGGGATCTATCGACACCAGATGTAAGTCTTAGTATGCTTACACCAATTAATAACTTTTATAGGTATAGAATTTTATTAATTCAACTGTTGAATTCAAAATTCTTGCCAAGTGGATCAAATATGTCAAATTTCATACAATTTGAATTTCATCATGTTACTTTATTTTGACAGATAACATGTGTTTGAAAATACCAATAAATATCAACTACCAGAATACATTCCTATTATCTGATCTTTTTAAAACTTAACATGTTTGATCATCAATATAATATCACATAATTCATCAGTCAGATTAATTAAATTTAATTTCTATAAAAAGTTATTGAAGAGTGTAAGTGCACAAAACTTACACCTTGTGTAAATAAATCTACACCCATTTTTTTTTCTAACATTTTCCATCAAGCTATGAGCTTTAAGCTTGTCACAAATACATAGAGATTATTAGGGAAGACAAGAAATGCTAGACTGCACGAAGGCAGGAAAAGTTATGATTGCGCAGAGGCAAGTAACACTAGGACTAGTCGTATGGAGGCAGCGTTGTGCGGAGATGAAGGCAGTGAAGCCCAGTAGAATAGCTATGTGAAGAAACCGTGGAGAACAGTGAGATATATGTCTTAGGAAAATAAAAAAAAGGAGTGAGTTCCAAGAACCTAGAGACAAAAGCTTAAAAAGAAGAATTCAAAGTAGGTGCCATGGCTCTAATATGATGTTAAAAGATAAGACTAAAAAATATGTATATAAAAAGAAGAACTAAATAAACTATATATTTATGTAATATTGTGATCTGGAAAGAAATAACACCTATTTATAGGCCCAGATTATTAAATACAATAAATTAATAACAAATCAAAACAAAATAAAAAAAATCAAACTGAATCAATTTAAAATATACTTAAATTAATAAATATATATATATATATATATATATATATATATATATATATATATATATATATATATATATATATATATATTAAGATGTTACTTTATTCTGAAAAAAATTAAGATGTTATTTTATTCTGAAAAAATGAGAATGAATGGAAGCTACAAAGTGCAAACCGTGGATTTGCAAAATATTGTATAGTTAAACAATTTATGAACCCGTACGAAACATTGTGTAGCTGGTCCATTTCTAATTTCAAATGCATGTGTGCAATTATATGTTGGAGCTGGATGTCACGAACGGTCTTTCTTGACGGGTTAATTAACGGAAGATTTTAGAAGATACCGGAAGACCGTAGAAAAATATAGAATATTATGGAATAATGTAGAATACTCTAGAATGTTCTAGAATCTTGTGGAATCTTGTAGAACCATGTAGAATCATCTAGAACTATGTAGAAACATGTAGAAGCATCTAGAAGCATGTAGAGATATGTAGAACTGTCTAGAAGCTTCTAGAGGCATGTAGGAGTTATCTAGAGTGTCCTTAGTAGATATGTGTAGATGACTCTAGATATATGTGGAGATGTATAGAATGTAGGAAGGTTCTGGATACAAAATCCGAACCGTCCATTAGAATCAATCTCCACCGTCCATTGAGGAGGTGGAAGGCTATATAAAGGGGTGGCCATTCTTGGCCAAACCATCCAAGTGATCCAAGTCATTTGTAAGCTTTCCTTTGTGTAGTGCAAAAGAGTTATCTCCACCAAAGTTCTCTTATTCTCTTGTGCTCTTAGCTTCCGTTGCTAGTTATTTTGAGTGAGGCTGACTTGGTGCTTAGCTCAAAAGGTTGAGTAAGTCCAAGTCAAGCACGGCTATGCTTGAGTGTGTCCAAGGCCGTGACAAGTTTGGCATCAGAGCAAGGTTCGTGTGGGAGCACAAGTGGTTTGTGTGGAGAAAATGGCTTCAAACATGACTGAGGAACATGTGGAGGCTCCAAGGGGGAGGGATGTTATTCCTCCTCATACCAAGAAGACTCGTGGGTCAAGCAAACCAAGGGGCGAAGATTTTGCTGCTTTGGAGGAAAGGGTTTCTTTGTTGGAGAATGCTCTAACAAATATGGATGTGCGTATCCAAAGGGTGGAGCATGACAAGGAAACCTTAGAGACTCATGTATTGGGAGAGCTAGATGTCATGAAGGAAGATGTCATGACTGCTCTCAAGAGTGGAGAAGAAAGAGATGAACGCCTCAACCAAGTTGAAGGCAAGCTTGAAGGTGTCATGAAGCTACTTGAAGAGGCTCGAGCATCCCTTGAGGAAGTCAGGTTACGAACTACTGCTAGTACTCAAGGTGGAGCAAGGGAAACTCCACGGGTTGATCTCCCTAAGCCAAAGGAATTCAAGGGCGTGAGGGACGCTCGAGAGGTAGAGAATTTCTTATGGCAAATAGAGAGGTACTTCGAATGCCAAGGGGTGGCAGAAGAACAATTGAAGGTGCATCGCTTCTCTCTATCTTTCTGATAATGCAATCTTATGGTGGAGAAGGAAGCATGCAGACATAGAGAGAGGCACTTGCAACATAGCCACGTGGGAAGATTTCAAGAGGGAATTGAAGAGACAATTCTTCCCCGAGAATGTGGTTTATGAAGCAAGAAAGAAGTTAAGGGAATTGAAGCATAGAACCACGATTGGTGACTATGTAAGAGAGTTCACCACACTCACGCTTCAAATCCCTAATTTAGCCTCAGAAGATGCATTATTCTTCTTCATTGATGGACTCCAACCTTAGGCAAAGCAAGAGTTGCAAAGGCGAGGAGTCCAAGATGTAGATGAAGCCATTGTAGTGGCCGAGTCACTCACGGAGTACCAACGAGTGGACTCCAAGTCTAAACGATCTTCTAAGGCTAGCTCCTCTAAAGGTGGGGGAGACAAAGGGAGAAATATTCCTCCAAAGAAAGAATTCAAATACTCTTCTAAGAGAGAGTATGAGGAGAAAAAGAAGGCTTTTGTGCCTAAAGGAGGATGCTTCGTGTGCAAGGGGCCACACCAAATGAAGGATTGTCCCAAGCTAGGGACGTTGGCATCCATTCCGAGGAGCAGCAGTCCCAAACACAGGAGGTTGAATATGTTGGATCTGTCCAACTCTTGAATGCATTGAAGGGTAAAGAGGTACGCCCTGCTAAGAAGAAGAATGGGTTGATGTACGTGGAAGCACTCATAAAAGGGAGGCCTATTATAGCTATGATTGACACTGGTGCCACACATAATTTCATCACACCCCAGGAAGCAGAGAGACTTGGGTTAAAGGTCATGGAGAAGAATGGTTGGCTCAAGACCGTCAATACCAAGGGAGAACCTCTTAGAGGAATGGTGAAAGAGGTAGAGGTAACTCTTGGCTCATGGAGAGGATTTGTAGATTTTTCAGTCGCACCCATGGATGACTTCAAGATTGTCCTTGGATTGGACTTCTTGAGGAAAGTGAACGTGGTACCCATGCCGTATTGTGATGTGGTGAGTGTTATGGAGAAAGGGTCTCCATGTATGATCCCTACACTCTCTAAGCCTGGAGGAACTCTAATGTTGTCTGCCATGCAACTAAAGAAAGGGGTCAAAAAGGGAGAGATGACCTACTTAGCTTTGCTCAAGGAAGAAACCATAGTGAAAGATGGGGATGTACCCCTACAAATCAAAGAAGTCCTTGAGGAAAACAAGGATGTCATGCCTCCCAAATTACCGAAACAACTTCCTCCTAGGAGGAAGGTGGATCACAGGATCGACTTAGAAGCAGGTACGAAGCCACCCGCGTTAG
Source organism: Dalbergia cultrata (assembly GCA_031216105.1). Taxonomy (NCBI): domain Eukaryota; kingdom Viridiplantae; phylum Streptophyta; class Magnoliopsida; order Fabales; family Fabaceae; genus Dalbergia; species Dalbergia cultrata. The sequence continues at coordinate 53,987,926 of CM062352.1, read as the reverse complement.
CACCATATAGGATGGCACCACCAGAGTTGGAAGAGTTGAGGAAGCAACTCAAGGAGTTGTTAGATGCTGGTTTTATCCGTCCATCCAAAGCACCATATGGAGCACCGGTCTTATTCCAAAAGAAGCATGATGGCTCATTGAGGCTATGCATCGACTATCGGGCACTTAACAAGGTAACTATCAAGAACAAGTACCCTATTCCTTTGATAGCTGATTTGTTTGATCAGTTAGGAAAAGCCAAGTGGTTTTCAAAGCTGGACTTAAGATCAGGTTATCACCAAGTGAGGATTGCCGATGGTGATGAACCAAAGACCACTTGTGTGACAAGGTACGGTTCATATGAGTGGTTGGTAATGCCTTTTGGCTTAACCAATGCTCCTGCGACATTTTGTACCTTAATGAATGAGATTTTCCACCCTTATCTTGATGGTCTACTTGGATGATATTGTGATATATAGCAATACTCTTGAGGACCATGTGGATCACTTACGAATCGTGTTCAAGACCTTAAGGGAAAATAACTTATATGTGAAAAAGGAGAAGTGTTCCTTTGCCAAGGATGAGGTCCATTTCTTGGGACATGTGATTAAGGATGGAACCCTCCGGATGGATGAGGAGAAGGTTAGAGCTATCAAAGAATGGGAAACCCCAAGCAAGGTGTCCGAGCTGAGATCATTTCTTGGACTAGCAAACTATTATCGGCTCTTCATCAAAGGGTATTCTGCCAAAGCTGCGCCGTTGACTGATCTCCTTAAGAAGAATCACTCATGGGAGTGGACAGAGAAATGTCAGAAGGCCTTTGATGAATTAAAGGCTGCAATAATAGAGGAACCCGTATTGTCCCTACCGGATCACTCTAAAGTGTTCGAGGTCCACACGGATGCCTCTGACTTTGCCATAGGAGGTGTCCTCATGCAAGAGGGACATCCTATCGCATTTGAAAGCCGCAAGTTGAATGATACCGAGCGGCGTTACACGGTGCAAGAAAAAGAGATGACGGCTGTGGTGCATTGCTTAAGGACATGGCGTCACTACTTACTAGGGTCACACTTCATTGTCAAGACCGACAATGTGGCCACTAGTTACTTTCAAACTCAAAAGAAGTTGAGCCCTAAACAAGCTAGATGGCAAGACTTCTTGGCTGAGTTTGATTTCAAATTTGAGTACAAGCCAGGAAAGGCTAACGTAGTGGCAGATGCATTGAGTCGAAAGGCTGAATTGGCAGCCATTTCCATAGCTGAAGGAGATATTATTCAAGCAATCAAAGAGGGATTGGATCATGATCCCTTAGCAAAGAAGTTGGTAGAGATGGCTAGAGAAGGAAAAACCAAGAGATTTTGGGTAGAAGATGGCCTACTCTACACCAAAGGAAGAAGACTATATGTCCCCAAGTGGGACAATTTGAGGAGAAAGTTGGTAAAGGAGTGTCACGACACAAAGTGGGCTGGTCACCCAGGGCAACATCGGACGTTGGCACTAGTAGAAGCAACCTATTATTGGCCGCAAATGCGAGATGAAGTGGAAAGTTATGTGAAGACTTGTCTTGTTTGCCAATAAGACAAGATAGAGAACCGATCTCCTAGCGGATTACTGGAACCGCTACCTATCCCAGAGCGATCATGGGAGAGTGTCTCCTTGGACTTCATCTCTGCGTTACCTAAGTCTGAGGGGTATGGGTCCATCTTGGTAGTGGTGGTTCGATTTTCCAAGTATACTACATTCATCCCTGCCCCTACAGATTGTACTGCTGAGGACGCAGCGCGATTATTCTTCAAGAATGTGGTGAAGTATTGGGGATTGCCTAAGACAATCATCAGTGATCGAGACCCACGCTTCACAGGTCGATTGTGGACAAAGTTGTTTAAACTCTTGGGGACAGAATTACACTTCTCAACTAGCTTCCATCCACAAACTGATGGGCAAACCGAGAGGGTGAATGCTTTGTTGGAATGCTACTTGAGGCACTTTGTGAGTGCTAACCAAAAAGATTGGCCTAAGCTCATGGATATAGCTCAATTCTCCTACAACTTGCAAAGGAGTGAGTCTACGGGGAAAAGTCCATTTGAGGTCGTGAATGGACAACAACCTATTACACCCCATACCCTTTCATCCTCTTATGCAGGGAAAAGCCCCGGAGCAAGCTGATGTTACCCGCTCTTACCTTGACAAAGCTGCAAAAAGGATGAAGAAGTGGGCAGATAAGAAGAGGAGATATGCAAGCTACAATATAGGGGATAAAGTAATGATAAAACTCCTTCCCCAACAATTCAAGGCCTTTGGCAAGGTACATAAAGGCTTAATCCGTAAATATGAAGGACCGTATGAAGTTGTTGGGCAAATAGGGGAGGTGGCCTATAAGATAAACCTCCCACCAACCATGAAGATCCACCCAGTCTTCCATGTAAGCATGCTCAAGCCATACCATGAAGACATGGAGGAGCCAACTAGAAGTGACTCAAGGCGAGCACCACCTATAGTGATCAAGTCCTTTGACAAAGAGATAGAGGAGGTGTTAGCTAATCGAGTCATCAGAAAGAGAGGAGTGCCACCAACTATCCAATACTTGATCAAATGGAAGGGACAGCCAGTGAGCGAGGCAAGCTGGGAAACACGAGAAGATCTCTGGCAGTTCCAAGACCACCTAAAGCGTTAACATTGACTGCAGCGACGAGGACGTCACAATAGGTGGGGGAGATTGTCACGAACGGTCTTTCTTGACGGGTTAATTAACGGAAGATTTTAGAAGATACCGGAAGACCGTAGAAAAATATAGAATATTATGGAATAATGTAGAATACTCTAGAATGTTCTAGAATCTTGTGGAATCTTGTAGAACCATGTAGAATCATCTAGAACTATGTAGAAACATGTAGAAGCATCTAGAAGCATGTAGAGATATGTAGAACTGTCTAGAAGCTTCTAGAGGCATGTAGGAGTTATCTAGAGTGTCCTTAGTAGATATGTGTAGATGACTCTAGATATATGTGGAGATGTATAGAATGTAGGAAGGTTCTGGATACAAAATCCGAACCGTCCATTAGAATCAATCTCCACCGTCCATTGAGGAAGTGGAAGGCTATATAAAGGGGTGGCCATTCTTGGCCAAACCATCCAAGTGATCCAAGTCATTTGTAAGCTTTCCTTTGTGTAGTGCAAAAGAGTTATCTCCACCAAAGTTCTCTTATTCTCTTGTGCTCTTAGCTTCCGTTGCTAGTTATTTTGAGTGAGGCTGACTTGGTGCTTAGCTCAAGAGGTTGAGTAAGTCCAAGTGCCGGCACGGTTGCGTTGGAGTGTGTCCAAGGCCGTGACATGGAGGTAGATGCTGCATTAAATGAAATCGGAATTCAGAATAAATATGCCGTTTTCTTGTTCTAAGAAGGTCCAGCATCGAACGTTTACTCCTGATCCAATACTGACTTGACCCAAAAAAGAGTTGAGTTGACAACTTAAATATTGAAGTTATTTATCTGCAAGAATCACATGCAACCATAAAAGAGGGATGTTGTTACGTAGAAGTGGAGGTAAGAGTGGTTCCTTTAATCGTCTATGAAACCGTGCCGGATTAGTTATCAGGATATTTCGATGGTTAAGTCAGCAAAGCGACTAAATGGAAAGGTTATAAGTACAGTACTGAGGATTGGAATACGTTACATGGAAATTGAGGCCCTGCAGAACCAACTCTACAATAAATTAGAAGATAATCTTTCTTGAATAAGTAAGATATTTTTATAATTTAATAGATGGTGAATATATTCTGTACTAGCTGTTGGACTCGTGCAATGTAAGAGGAGATAATAAAAAATAATTTGTTAATTATTATTAAAAATTGAGTATATAAATTTATCTTAAAAGTAAGTTAATATTTAAATAATTAAATAAGTGGATAAAATATAAATATATCATTCTATTGTATATCTTATTTTGAATATCATATTTATAAGGTTGAAAAAATCTCGATAGATGACCTACAACTAGCAATAAAAAGCCTAATTTATGAAAATTTTACACATTTTGAAAGTTGAAATTGTTGAATAAAGAAAGAGAATAAATGAATAATTTTACTATATCATGAGCCACTTATAGGGAGGATAATGAGTATTCATGAGAAACAGGATATGTCCCACACCTCCCTCCACTGTTTAAAATTTTACCTCTCACCCGATCCCCATTTCCCTTATGGGGTTCCATTTTCTCATTTTTCGTAAGAATTTTAAATCCCTGTGATATTCAGGGGTTTATTAACAAATTTCAAAAAGAGAAAAATTTTAAAAATATTTTGTAATTTGAAAAATAAATATTCATAATAACAAATACTATTAATGAAACATAATCTAAATTAACATTAAAATGTATACATAATACAAATACAATAAAAATAATTAAAAAAATGAAGGTGTGCTATTTTCATCGCTATCCCGTTTAACAAATGGGGACTTAGCACCATCGATCATCCCTATAAAGACAAAATTTGTCTCAACTCTCTTTCCCATTGTGGATAATTCCCGCATGTACCCACTTTCAATTTTTTTTATAATCCCTACCCGTTTATATCTTTTCAATAAATTAAAATATTTAATTTGTAAGAATATAAAAATATATTTTATAATTGAAAAATAATGAATAAATTTAATTTATACGATTTCAATTACATGTCTTTTCCTTGTACATCCTTTTGATAAATTAAAATATCAATTTTAAAATATATGTTATAATTAATGTATAATAATTAGTAAAAAATATATATAATTCGAATTTATATAATCTCAATTATTAGAGTAGTATATCAACTATAATATTATTTTGAATAAAAAAGTAATATAATTATTTAATTTTTAAAATTAATAAATATTTAGAATCATTATCAAAGAAATGTAAATCGTGGAATTAATTTTTTTAAAATATTTTAGTGTTGAAAAATTAAAGGTGTTTTTTTCAAAAAAATTAGTATGAAAAAACTATGGAATTAATAGCTTGGAATATGTAGGTTGTAAAAAATTAAATAGAATATAATGATATAGGTAGATAGATAATTTTTTTATTATGATTTTCATAAGTGCTAAATTTGAAGTTAGAAAACTTTCCCCTATTCCTATCCTTATTTAGAATTTTGCCTCCATTCTCATCCATATTCTCGTCATGAGTCTCTATTCATCATTCCACGTGAATATTTTAATCCTTATTGATATTTATGGGTTTATTAAAAAAAAATTAAAAATACTTTGAACTTTAAAATATAAATATTCATAATAACAAATACTACTAATGCAACATAAATATAAGAGCTTTATTATTATTGATACTATAATTATATATATAATTTTTTAATGTTATTTTTTATTTTTTACATTACTTTTTTTAATGTAGAGATATATAAAGGTATTATTGAAAAAAAAATTGATAATTAGAAGGTAAATTAAATTCAAAAACTTATTTTAAGTATTAAGATTATGAAATGACGAAGTATAATTTTTCTATGAATAACGCATGAAAATTTTTTTATGTAATGAGTCTTAAATATTAGTATTATATCAATTATTATCATATTTGATTAAAAATAAATTATCATATTTGTATTATAATGAGTCTTAAATATTTGATTAAGAATAAATTTGATAGAAATTGAATTTTGAATTATTATCATATCAAAAGCAATCAATTAGTAATTCGTTAATAAATTGACCTGCCCATTTTCTTTAGAAAAAAATACCAATCTTAAAGCTTATTTATTTTGTAAATATTTCCTTTATAATTTTTTATATTACCTGTATAACTTGATGCTATTAATGGTTCTTAATTTAATTGTAAGTCATAATTATATTGATATGAGTTCTTTCATAGTGCAAATTGTAATTTTTAGTGATTGTAATATTTGATTCTTTAATGATTGTAATATTTGATTTTACTTCATATAAAAATAATTAATAAGTAAATTGTAAAATAAATTTAAAAAAATCTTTAGACATAAAGATTAAGAAAGGTGATGCCTAAATCACTATATGAATGACACGTGAAGCCTAAATCACCATATGAATGACACGTGAAGCCTAATCGTATAGTGATTTAGGCTTCACGTGTCATTCATATGGTGATTTAGGCTTCACGCATGTAGTTTGATATAGTCTAGTATTTTTATATATTAAGCAAGTAAATGAAATGTAAATTGTAATTTGAGACTTATGTGATGAGACAATTATGAATCATAGATCAACAGATTTGATTAAGAGTTACAGAGATTAAATTATTGAATACTTTCAGTTTACGAAATCAATCATTATGTTTTCATTAGAGAAAAATGCTAGAGATTTTAAAGAGATTACATTTTAATTATTATATTTATTGATAAATTAAGCATATATAGAGATTCAGTGATCACGAGGCTTATGTGGGGATGAGATTTCTCACGTGCCGGTCACGTTCCCAAGTCGAGTCGTGACATCAAAGAATCCCATGGATATAGCAAAATCAAATCTAATAACAATAGATAAAAAATAAAACAGAAAGATTTGCCCCTAAAAGATCCTGCACACCATAATCGCACGGCAAATAGGAGACCTTTTTGTTGATCTGATCAAGGTATTCCCCTTTTTTTTATATCACATGATTTTTTGTTGATCTGATTAAAACATTCCCCCTTTTTTTTCACATCACACGATTTTTTGTTGTAATGGCCCCATTAATATTTTAATCACCCCAATATAGTTATATTTAATCCATTTTTCAATGATTCTTAATTCTATATTTGTTTTCCATTCTTAATGATTCTTAATTTTAATTGTAAATCATAATGTTAATGATTTGTAATCCCATGAATATATCTTAATAATTCTAATTTTGTTGATTCACGTAAACTTTAATAATAATATATTTGATTTTATTACTAATTAATAATTTAATTGTAAATTAAGTAAAAAAATCTGTAGACATAAATATTTAAAAAAGTGGGCCTTAAATCACTGTATAAATAATATGTGTACCCTAAAGCTCTATATGAAAAACACTTATAATACTTTCCATGAAATGACTCTCAAATATTATAATAGTAGATGATTCTTAATTCTATATTTGTTTTCCATTCTTAATGATTCTAAATTTTAATTGTAAATCATAATTTTAATGATTTGTAATCCCATAAATATATCTTAATGACTCTAATATTATTGATTTACGTAATCTTTAGTGATAGTATATTTGATTTTATTAATAATTAATAATTTAATTGTCAATTAAGTAAAAAAAATCTATAGACATAAATGTTTAAAAAGGTGAGCCCTAAATCACTATATGAATAACACGTGTACACTAAAGTTTTGTATGAAAGATACTTGTAATATTTTCCATGAAATGAATCTCAAATATTATAATAGTAGATTTTATAGGAGGTATTCCATTTGTTTCAGAATAACTGTAAAAAATCAAACAATACTCATATATTAATAAAAACAAAAAAAAAATCTAAGTAAATGTAGAAAATTATGAGTTGACAAAACTATCCCTATATAGTCATTATCATTTTGATAAATACATTAATTACTTAACTAACAAATCTAAACTAAGGATAGAAATGGAAGACAAAAAATTAATATTATCTAAATATTATAAATGCACAAATATTTTAAACTATGAAAAAGTCAAAAAGCAATGGCTATTGTTACACAGAGGCAGTACGATCCAATATCAATGATACAGTAATGGGCTGGTGTCGGACTTCTGTGCATGTATCCGTCATTATGTTCCCCCATAGATAAATGGATCCACAAATATTCGTGAGTACCCGTTACACCATTAAAAGTTATAGAAAAATTGAAAATGAAGAAGATTTCTAGTATTATAATTTTTAATTTGTCCAATAAATTAAAAATATCCAAACATATATAATTCAAATATATTTTGAAGCTAACTTAAACTTTTGAAGTGGTAGCATTCAACTAATCCAACACTGTCTTTATTTTTCAACAGACGGGAATAATAAAAGTAAGTTGTGTGATTGTGAAAAGTGACTAAGTGGTAATAATAGAAAACAAAGAAAAAGAGAGAATAGGAATGAGAAAATAATGTATTCAAATTTTAAAATATATGTAAATGAGTACATGTAAGTAATTTCACACCAGCGGGTACCTGTGGCTATGGGGTAGTGATCTCTACCACTATCCCATTTAATATAATAGGGTTTTTAAAATCCCTGTCCTCATCATTTGCGAGGGGAAATTTTCCCCTCATATCCACTCTGTGGTGGGTATTACCCGTGGGCATGTGCATTATTGACATCCCTAGTGAGATAATAGAGATATGGAGAGATAATACGAGATATAGAGATATGATAGATGATCTTTACATTATCTTGTAGACGACAATCCATGAGATATTCCAAACTAAAATGGTGATAACAGAATGTGACCAATACAATCTAAATGTGATAAAACTCATTTACAGTTAGGATAGGCATGTAAAAAAATTTGGCATGTATTTTTGCATAATTACCTTTAATTTGTTATATTCATCAGCTAAGGGTATTTTTTTACAGTACATCGCAGAACCTGCGGTAAATTGGAAGAGATGAAGCTAGTCTCATACTAAGAAACTGAATTTTTTATTTCTGAAATTGATTGCATGAAATAGTATGAATATTTTGCGAAGAAATACCAAGTGACAATAACTGAACTTCTATTACTTTCCCATATTAAACTGCTAGACATGTGCTTGAACGTAAACACAATTTTAGTCAATACTAAATTAAGTTTTAACATTACAATACAAAATAGGTCTCTCATCTATTCGTGAATTAACAATGGGGATAACACATAAGAACTTTTATGATATACATCATATAAAGGCCAGCAAAACACTGTTCCAAAGCATGACGAAGAATTGATAGAGATTTTCCTTCAAAATCAGAGTCCCTGAATTTCTTTCTAAGTAAGTACATGTACCACTTACATTGTTTATTATTATTATTATTATTTGGTTTTAAGTCAGCGCAGCTTATAAAATTTGGACTGATGATGATTGTTTTCAATGAAGCTTTGCTTACCAATAACGCTAGGCTTAGGAGGGGATTGATCTAACGATCTATGTGCTACTTGTGGTATTTCTGAAACTTTGACATGCTCTGCATGATTGTCATAAAGTTCATGTTTGGAATAAATTTGGGTCAAGTTTTTATTTCAAATGAGCTTTATAATCAATCTCTTATTCCTTGGTTGGCAGATAATATTCTTCATTCGTCTGTTGTTTCAAGATGTAAAGCTGGCTAGGGATTATTCGCATCATATAAATCAGGTTTCATTGCAGCAAAAGATAGAATTGGGAAAAGGATTGCTAAGATAGTCAAATGTAGTCCTGCCTCTCATGGTTGGCTTAAAATTAACTCAGAAGACTTTCATGGAAAATGTTTCTTCAATAGCTTTTGGCGGGATTGCAATAGATCACGTGTGTGTTTGGTTTTGCATCTGTGGAATTGATTTTAAGCTTAAGTGATTTATTTTTTGCAGTTTGATATGGCAAGTGATTTTAACAAAGAATGAAAAAGTAAAAATCTAAAAACAACAAATTTTCACTTCTACTAGAATTGATTTTAAATCCAGAATCAATTTTGAGATTTCATGTAAACGTAATACCAAAAAAAATAAAAAGCCGGACACAATCAAATTTAGAGTTTTAAAATGGATCATGGAGGCTACAAACGCGGTTCCAAACACGCTACATAATGATGGATCTACGGCTGCCTGGAGTCTCAAACTTGGCAATACCTCAATTGTGGCAGCTGAATTGTGGGACGTTTTAACGGGTTTACAAGTGGGATATAGTTTAAACTTTAGGAATATTTTTCTTGAAATAGATTCAGCTACTGTTCTTCATTTCATTGAGAATGATGTTAATAGTTCTCACTGCCAGGTGTCTTTAGTAAATGCCACTAGACAGTATCTGCTTAAAGACCGGAATGTTGAACTTATACACGTCTTTTTGTGAGGCTAATAATTGTGCACATAGGAACAAAGAACGGCCAATATTCACCCTTTATGGTTTTATTTTTTATGATAGGATACCAGCTTGTATGTCAGTAGAATTTTTAGCTGACTGCATACTAATCAAAGCCAGCACAGACCGATGAATCGGGCATGGAACCAAGCTGAGCCCATCATTAGACTGGCCTTACATCAAAACCGAGATGACTCAGGAGGTTTTGATTGAAACTCGGCTGTAAGTTTAAACAAATACTATATTGTTAAATAACTATTTATTGATGTAACTTTTCATCAAATTTATCGTTGAATTAGAAGTCCATATCATATAGACCATATAGCTATAAAATTTCAAGTTAATATTTTTTGAATAGATCATATAGAAGCCCATTTTTTGATATATTTTATATATATATCAAAATCAATGTAATATATATGCTTAAAAAGAATAAGAATAAGGGCTTCATGAATATATTCTCATTGATACTCAATTTTTATGAAATTTGGTATAAATTATCTTTATGATAGGTAATTGCAATTCAACAGTTGAATCAGCAAAAAAACTATAAAAGGTTACTAAGAGTGTAACTTTAGTTGATCTTAACACCATAATCATGTGACATTTTTAAATAATCTCGTGATTATTAATTACCATTAATAATTTTCAATCATGACCATCCTTAATAATCTTGAACATCTATATAGGATCCAACAACCTATATTTACTCATTTCGCTTTTACAATAAACTACTCATCTCACTTGAGGTGTTCTGTATACATATATGGGTTATGATCAGGTTACACTGGTGCAAGTTTAAGAAAATGTTACACAGTTGAATAACTTTTTATTAATGTAATTTTTTACAAAACTCACTATTGGATTTAAAGCTCACATCATATAGATAATGTCTATGAATTTTTAAATTAATCTAAAATCGTTTGACATAGTTTTATGTACATCAAAATCGACGTAATATATATGTTTAATGTCACAACCCAATCTGAGAATGTGATCGACATGTGGAAAATCTCATTCCCACATAAGACTTGTGACCTATACCATTTCTACATGCATATTTAAATTGTAAAAATCAATAAAATATAGTTCTTTTCCTACATACAAATCACTAGCTCTTTAAGTAGCAATAATAAAGTTAAAATATCATAATCTGCCTTAAAAGTCTGAAATCATAATATCATGAAATATATGTAAAGCCTATTATGTACAAAGTGTCCATGAAGAGTAAAGTTATGTAAGTGTAGTCCAAAATAACATTCTACTATGCAAAATATAAAAACATGCTTGCTAGGCTAGGATCCTACTTGCATCAACACCGGAGCACTTTAAGTAGGACAACAACACTTCATCTAGAGTAAAATGATATGTAAATTATATATCATACTAATTAAATCTGACATGAAAAAAATAAAATGATATGTAATTAATGTTATCCTTTAAAATTTTAATTTAATTTTGAGAGTGATTAATTAATTAGAGAGTGACTGATTGATTATATTTATATGTTAATTTGTGGTATTAAATTTTTAGTTATAATTTGTTAATTATGATAATATTTGCTCTGATTTTAATTGATATAACTATTATGTCAATTATAACACAGATTAAAGCTTGACTCAATAATATCAATTTGACATCTTTTTTCTAAATTTATGGACTTGTCCGAAGCTAACATAGATTATGATTAATACACACACACACACACACACATATATCGTTAATTTTTACAACATATTGTTCCAAGGATTTAATTTTAATGCATTTTTAATATAAATAGCTACTTTACATTGATATTAAATTATATAAAATTAAAATATTCAACCACTAATTACCATATTTAAATGTAATTTGAATATAACTAACGAAGAGAATATAATATTTAATCCATATTGAAAACCCTAAAAAACCTCATGAATCCCATTTAAAATAAGTGAATAACTTATATACTTGCAATTTCATATTAAAATTAAATTATGATAGAGTATATGTCAGTTTATAAAAAATACTCAAGAATTAAATATAAAAAAATCTCTATAAGTTAAAGTCAAAATAAATATATCATAGTAAATATTTTATATTTTCAAAAGTAAAAATATATTTCAAAAGGCAAACTAAATTATTTAAATTAGTATTGAATTAATTCAAGAAGATTTTAATTTATTTATCCTGATAGGCATTTTTTCAAATAAAATATATAACTTTAAAATATCCATCTATTAGTTATGATGACATCATTGTAATAGATTACATTAATTATAAATTATAATTACATATTAATTGAAAACTATCATATAAGTTATATTTCAAATTATGCATTCATTGATAACATGTAAATCACATGTAAAAGAAACTATGACTATATATTAAGCCAAATAATTTTTTGATAAATAAGCCAAGTAATATAATCATAAAAAAATTTGAACTTTATTAGAATGAAAAAAAAATAATATTTCATAAATTTAAAATATAGAATAAAAATTTGCAAAGTCAATAAACCAAAAAAAAAATTTACAAAGTGATATTATAGTATTTGATAATGGATTTTGAAATTGGATTGTAACATGAAAGTAATATTATGATTTATAATTGACATTCCATAATTAATAATTAATTATGATTGATGCGATTGATATTTATCAATTAAGTATGATGAATATAGATTGAGAATTTAAATTTCAAATGAAAATTGTGGGTCTTAAATTGCTCTAGAAATAACACCTATAAAAGTGGGGGTGAGATTATAATTTATTAATTAAGTATAATCAATATAGATTAAGGATTCAAATTACAAATGAAAATTGTGTGCCCTAATTAATATCATAGATTATAAAAATTTTGAAAATTTTTTCAGGAGTTTGAAATATTAATATAATATATTATAGATTAAAAATATGATATTTTAAGTGATCATATAAATAATAATTATTATTAATTAACTTTTAATTATCACCATCCTTATCTAAATATATGCCGCACATTCACTGCTCTCACCCCTAATAAATCACTTCCCTTTCTTTATTCCATTCGTCCCCAATAAATATAATATCCCCCTAATAACTTTTATATGTGGTTCCCACATTTCTTCTAATCCGACATGCAGGTCAAAAATCAATCTACTTCAAATGTGCTGGTTATGGGGACAGATGGCTTTATGGACATCATCCGTTGATGTTTAGTCTATTCCAAACCCATGTGCTGCAATTCGTTGTTGAACTTGGAATTGAATGTCATAGTTTATATATATAGATAATAATAAATATCTTGTCCCCGCAAAAATTATGGCCAGTTTATTTTGGTGTTGAATTATCCTCTGAAAATTCTGAGGTTTTCTTAAATATGAATTCGATGCAGGTTTTATAATTGGTAAACTTTATATTATAGATAAAATGATCATTTTTTTTTCTATTTTTTCTATTGTCGTGTGATAAACCTAGCATTTTATATATATTGAGATAGCTGTTAAGTTTTCCTTTCAATTTTAAAAGTAACAAGAATGAAATAATTTTTTTAATAACTACCCAATTTACAACCAATTGTTAATTTCCATTAACAGCCAAAATTCCATTATTTTTTGCAGTGTCTATTTAAAACTATGACTGATAATCTATTATCCATCTATAATTTATTATGGTGATCTTAGAGACAAACTTATCAAAGCAAAGTACAAAAGGTAAAAACTGCAGACATATTTTGTTCATCAGTTGTTAATTAGATATCTTTTCTTTATTTTTTTCCACCGAAATTATACGAATAATACTTTGTCCACTAGGAAAAGAACGAAAGTGCATATAAACCCACCTTGTTAATCCCGTCCAACACAACATCCCACAACATCCATTATATCAGTCATCTACGATACCTCAAGAGAGTGCACACTTTCTACCTCCAACATACAATATTCAAATGTGTCTATGATACAACATCACAACCCCCCAGTAAGATCATTAAGCAGAAAACCATTGCATCGATTGCAAAATCGTTAGGTTAATGCTATAACACTAACAAATAAGTACGAGATAGATCAGGTAAAGCAAATGGAATGGTCCAAGTTAGTTTTAATTGTTTGAGTGTGGGTTGGTTGCATGGTATTAAAGTTTCTGTAGCTTTAAAACAACTAACTTTAAACCATTTTAGAATTTCTGTAGTAGACCTATAATTTCTGTAAGACTGTAACCCAAAATTATGACAGATTCACAACGTATTGTGATCAAGTACATAACATAACCTATGAGCCTGTAGTAGACTGTCTAATAAAAGACAAAGGCTAAAGACTGTGCACACCGAAAACGCAATAAGACATCACGTCCTGATTTTTCTACTCATTAGTGTTGGGCAGAGACTGATTCACAGTGTAATAAAATGATGCCAATGTGTGGCAATGAGTATCAAAACTAAATTTGATAGAATTAAATCTACCAATCGGCGCAACGCAGCGAAAATATTAATCAGGATAAATAGTAAAATTTTCTATAGTGGGCCCCACTAGTCACTATTTACGTGGGGCCCGCTGTCACTATTTCCGAATAGTACTATTTGTGAATAGTGACCAGCGGGCCCCACGTGAATAGTAAAGAACGGGCCTTACGTGAATAGTGACCAGTGGGCCCACTATATTCAAGATAATTACAAAATATCCTTTCCACACTCTCCAACCCAAGAGGTAAATATAGTGTATACCAGTGAGAACCCTCCCATTCAAATACTACAATTTTACAGTACCAAGGAGCAATAGAGATGATACCCAAAAAATATTCCCGGCGTATATACCCACACCCTACACTCTAAGGGATTTACTCACACTCTCTATTTTTCTCTCTCACTCTCAGAGAATAACTCTCTCTCTCTCTCTCACTCGCAGCTCTTTATTTTTACTGCTCGTTGTTGTGATTTGCAAACTGAAAATCATCCTCTATTTATAGAAGCAACGCACAGTCTGAACATGATCTGTGCGTTGCAGCCGCGAGGAGAAAAAATAACGCGTGCACTGGATTTTCTTCGTTCACTTACTGTGCACAATAATTTTATTGTTCATTCGTTGAAAAAATTCATTTCAGTATCAAAGCATCGAAATTTCTCTTCTTTCCTTCACATGGCTGGACCCTACAATTAGCATCTAGCATCGAGTGACCTGCTCCTCCCGGCCTAATATATGGAAACACATACAGAGTTAGCAGACGAGTTGAGAAAATGGCTTTCTTTATAAATAATACCTTTTGATATGTTGTTTTTTCTCTATTGATAACATCAATTGCAAGTAGCACGTGGAAAATTGTCACCAGCTCCAACATTTTTAATATGCAAACCATCATATGCAACTCGTGAACCCAGAATGGTCCTTTGCTCCGAGGTAAAAACCAACCTAGACGACAAAAGAAGATTGGGTTCTAGAGGATTAACGATCTGGGGAAGCCAAAAATGGGTCCGAATACTCCAATTAAAATGAGATGCTTTTGCTTTTTAGAGACTCCAACAAAGGCTGGAAGTATATGCTCATGCCTTGAGAATGGCATTGTCAAATTGTTAGCTTGTTATTAAATTTTGTTCAATAAATTACACCTACTCTGCAACCACTATTGTTTGAGGGAAGACGTTGTGTCAGTCTAGGCTAGGGCCATCCCACTGCTGGCAGCTCCGCACAATTGCTTGTTCTATAGATATTAAATAAGGGTATTACAGGAATAAGGTACCTTTCAATGCTGTTATGAATTCGGTTGCCACTTGCTAAGGAAAAAGATGGGAAGACGTTCTATGAATTCAAGTTTAACATCTTATCTTTATGAAAATTAATTATTTTAGAATACAATTCCGGGTATTAATGCCTACAGAAAATCAGTTGCCACGGGCCGTTGTCCTCTGCAGCAGGTGCATCTGGCAATTTGATATCAGTGTCCTGTTTCATTAGCTCTTCACGAGAATCCTGCGTTTGATTCAACGAGTAGCACTGCACTCAAAATGATTTTCCCATGACCAAAAAAAACAAAAAATTGATTTTCCAATATTTTACAGAGACCATTGGAGAATATCCCCTCATCAATTCAGGGTTCTAGCCATAAATTATACACCCTGTGCTCTGGATATTAAGGTGTATGAAGGTTATTGCAAATCAATAATCACCAATGTTTTGTGGAATACAAGAAGATATGTACCGATAGATAACATCTTGAGGAGTTTTCATACAGTTATCAAACATTAGCAGTAAAAACAAATTTTCATAATTCATCACGGGAACAACGTACACCTTAATGTGTAAGATGGGAAATAGTTATAAAGAAATGTGTAAGATGTTTGATCTAATGCGTTCTAGATCAGAAGTTTTAGATCAGAAGTTTTAGATGGGAGCGTCAATATAGGTCCACTGTAAATATTCGATTTTATCCGACACATAAAAATTAAAAAAAAGAAGAAGCATATTTTCATACTTTAGCCCATGTATTAACTCAAACTTAGGTTAAATTATGGTTTTAGATTTATTTTATTGTTATTTTGCATTTTTTTTCATGGACATAATAAAAATAAAAGAAAAAGGGAGTCTAGTCCATTTTTCATCAACCTTTTGTCCAATATCAACAGTGGCTTGTCCATTCCGTTTCAAATAATGATAATAATAATTAAAAAAATAAAAAAAGGTACAAATGAACAGCAAGGTGTCACCTGCTCTTTTCAATTTCTCTTTCAGTTCCCACATGCATGTGAAGCTCGGGACGAGAAAAAGCAAAAATAATAAAAAGGATAGGGAGGACACAATGATGATGTCCCCTCCATCATTTGCAAAATGTTAAACTTCATGCATATGGGTAAAAGAACAATGATGTAGTCAACGAAAAAATTATAATATAGGAACCCATTATTGCAATAAAAAAAAGAAAGAAATTTTTGAGCAACATGCACATCGATTATCAGCATCAATACTTGCTTCCTGTTACTATTTTCATCTATAAAAATGATCTAATTTTAGAGACTTCGATAGACAAGACCGATCCCTCATCATAATCTTGTAACTTCAGTGATTTTGCAGGGACATCAATTACCATCATCACGTTTCATTTTCCTATTGATATTTGTCTGTTTTGAGATTTGAAGAAGAGACCCGGATCGATCACCATCATCACTGACCTCCTGTTTGCCTCCAGTTTGCCATTTTCATCTAAAATATAAGAGTGATCTAATTTAGAGACTCTTGAGAAAAGGGGCAGGGATTATCAGGGATGATCATTTGAATTTTTTCCTTGAAACAAAAGAAGAGGAATAATCACAAAAAGAGGTTACACAGGTAAACCATGGTGATGAATTAGTTCATTTTCTTATGTTTTTAATGTCATTATTTTTCAAGAATTCATTCAATCTGCACACACGCAGCACAAATTAGCATCATGAACATCTACCAATCCATCACAATCATTTCCAAACAAATCATTCTCCTTCCGAAATCAGAAATCAAACCATAGCCAAACATAAACCAGTAGAATAAACCCAACATAACCACCGCCAACAGATCAACACAAACCCAATCTCAAAGTCCCAATATATCATTGACAGTCCAAACAGTCCAAGTTCATACCCCAAAAACAAAATAAAAAAATGTGTGAGGAATAGGAAGAGGAATTAGTGACCCCTTTCATGATAATTGCATAGCCACCGTTCTCCGCCACCATTATCCCATCAAGAATGAAACTCAGCCACGAGTCACACTCAACTATCACTGCTCTCCATAAAAAATGTAACAAAGAAAGCTATGGTCAGATCAAACCCAAGCCTTCCAAAATCAAAAGAAATAATAAAAGAAAATCAAGGATGAAGACAGTGAAGCAGACAGAAAGGAGACAAAGAACTAACCTTTGACGGGCTATCGTAGTCATCATCGCGGAGGCTCCATGATGGCGCGGTCTTTACCTCTCTCTCGGCCTCCATTGCCGCCACAGCCTCTCCCTCCCTTCCATGCCATCGCGAACTGAGCGCCAAATCTGCCCCTCTCCTACGCGCTTCTGCGCTGCTGCACCAGCCATTCCGCCGCCGCATGTCCTCTCTCCTCGCGCCGTGCTGTTTCGTGCACTCCCTCCTCCATCGCAGCTCACTATCCCACCAAGTCTCTCTTCAGGTCTGAACAACTCTTTCCTCTTCAGCCACCAACACCAGAACCAAACATAGATCTCAGATTCTCAAAATAAAAAAGAGGGAAGCAGAAATAGAAAAGAAAAACCTGTAGGAATTTCTCCCAGCTACTGCCGCGCACATCGCCGCCAACGGCCTCTGTGCTGTCCGAGCTCCGCCGCGGCGGTGGTTTCCTTTTTCTCCTCTGCCCAGCTGCTCGATCTCCGCCAGATCCGTGCACCCCCTTTGGCCAGCAGCTCGGTCACCTCCGCGCTCCTCTCCCGACGCGACGCGACCACCGCCTGCTCCCTCCGCTCTGCGCCGCCTCCTCCTCCCTCCACTGCATCAAGTGCAAAATCTTTAGGCTAGTAAGTGTTATAACACTTTTTTTTTCTTTTTTTCATATTTGGTTCAAAATCTCTAGCGAACAAAGAGAAGGCTAGAGGAAATACAAGATCCATAGGTTCACAAGACTCAAACATAAACACAGGATAAGTACATCATAGTTATCAAAACCACCAGCTCATATCAGATAATAGCACAAGTATGTAGCGAACACCCTCAAATTGTACTTTCAGTATCTTGAATTCTTTCACCTTTTTATTTGTGCCATTCCCCCACATACTTTACACCACTCAATAGAAAATTCTTGAACCACCTATGTCAAAAGTGCTCCAACTCCTGTTCTATGAATTCAAAAGGATACAAGAAGACAACACACAGCGATAGCAATTGCCCAGTACATTTCTATTTGTTGAAAATTTTCTTATACCAACTAGTCAACTATATGTTCAAATCTTCGGCTAAGCCCCTTCAGTATTGCCACAAAAGACTAATGATGATCAAACCACCATACTGATATATAGCAACATCAATAATGTTCAATATCATAAAAGCTCACACTACAAAGGTCTGAACCTGCCCAATCGATCTTTCAAGAGAACTTATAATTACATATAGACATATATGATCCACCCACTGGCAATAGAATTTATTATATTTGTGCAATTATATGTTGCAGCTGGTTAGATGCTGCATTAAATGAATAAATCTGAATTTAGAAGAAATATGCCTTTTACTTGTTATAAGAAAAAGTTGACTTGACAATTAAAATATTGAAGTTATTTATCCACAAGAATCACATGCAACTATAAAAGAGGGACTTGCAGGGAAGGGATTGAGGCTTCATTCTCAATTGTCGGCAGCTTAGCATCCAATCGAAAGTTAAACTGAGCATCCTGCTGGAAGACTTCAATGGAAGAGGTAATCGAATTTAATGCTTCATGCCATTACTATAGTTAAGTTTAAACTTCAAATTACTCTTCTGCTCTCTTGAGGTTAATTCCCGTTCTGCTTGCAATAATAAATCTAATAATTACTACGCTTTAGTTTTGAGTGAATACTCGAAGAAGAACTGTCCCACAGGGTTGTCAACTTGCTGATACCTGAAATATGTACAAACCCTTTTTTGGTTCTTCGAAATTGTAGTTTTAAGGGTTAAATTCAACTTATAACTCAAGTTGATTGAGATAACTCAACCAGAAAAACTAAAAGAAACTAAAGTGAGAAAACTTTATCTTTAACGACAAACACTGTGTGGGGGTGTTATGTTTCACTAGGGTTGTGTGTGTGTGTGTGGGGATATCAAGGGTGAGTGGGATTTTTGTTGCGTGTGTAAGGGTCAAAGGTGTATGTGTGTGAAGTATGTGAATCATGGGTGTGTGCGTGGCTCTTTTTTTGGATGCTTGGCCATATGGGTTAAGTGTATTAATTATTAATGCATTGAATTTGGGAATCAGAAATCCTTTCTTGAACAAGTGGACATATGTAGATTTTGATTTCAAGCTTATTGGATTAAATCTAGTAAAGCTTCAGTTCTGCGTCAGGGTGGTGATTTGTCTTTTGATTTGGCCTTGATGGCAATGGCAATACCGAAGGGGCCAAAATAGCTAGAGATTTGCATTACAACTATTTTCCAGACATAAAAGGACCTTTGGTATTAAATTTCAGCATAATAAATAGGAAGAATCTAAAGCAGTTGCTAAGAATTTGATAATCCAAAAATAGGAGGAATTAGCATTACAGTGGTGGGTGGTCCAGGGTGGTATGATTCTAGTGCCGTAATGCACCCAAGTTCAGGATAAGTGTTTTTGTTGGTTCTGTAACAATACCTTGTACAGAGCTTTATAATCCTGTTGATAGCCAATATAAATGGTTGGTTATTTCGAGGGTTTGTTATGGATGGTGATGGAAAATAATGTGGCTTTGAAAGAGGTGAATTATCGTATCATTGATGGGATCGCATAGTGTGGAGGAATTATAAAGGGTGGTAAATATGAGGTGGTTTTTAATTCTTGTATAAATATCTCTTTCATTTTTTTAGTACCTTAATAAATCAATATCACATTAAGAACATATGTCTGGATTCATTGATTTATTAATGTACTAAAAAGAGATATTTGTTTTTTTTTTTTTTGACGGTGAAAAAAAGAAGAAGAGATATTTGTTTATGAAGAGGCATTGAGTTCAAAATAGACAAAGGAACTAATGATGATAGTGTGACAGATCACTCCTTTATTTTGCTTTGATGTGATGCTAGTGTATTTGTTTGTGTGCCGTCTGTAGCCTGTCTTTGTAGATAATTGGGGTTTAATTTATTATGTTAGATAAAAAATTATTAATCAATAGTTTAAACTTATAGGACAAGTGATTTTATAATATACTTACTCAATTATTGGGTAAAAAAAATACCGCATTCAATTTGCTTATTTACTGAATATAGTACTCATAACACAAGGCATGAGACTGTGAGGTGTTGAATCTTGTAACTATCTTTCAGAGAGAATGGGTCAAATCAGATAAACAGATGGAATATTACTCAAATCCAAATAATTCACAATGGAAGTAACCATATGTTAAAGTGTGCGTATTATACAATATATACTTGCACGTTAAAAGGAAAATTATGTAACTCAATCGCCTTTCCAGAAAATGACAGGAAAGAAGAAAGAAGCAAATTCGGACAACGATTGAGATCCCTCCATCCGGCGGCCTGTTGATGAAACCATTGTTCAGATTGGCATGGCATCAAATCCTAGACTAGGTCATCATGCACAAGCTCCAGCGGAAGATACTTCATCTGCTGCCAATGATGAAATATTACTTCAATCGCTTATTCCAGAAGAGATAAGTAAGTTATACTTCAAGCTATTTTATTAAATTAACACTAGTTTTTCCCCCCATTGCATATTATTTTGATAGAAAAATATATCTTTTCTCAACTAAAAAAATTACTTTTCATAAAAACTATTCATATATTAGTTTTTATTCAAAAACTAGAAATAACCCTAAAACAAGCTGTTTTTAATTTTAAAAATAGAAGCTGATGTAAATAGTTTCTATAATAAAAAGTGACTTTTTCAGCTAAAATATTATGTCAAAATAATCTAAAACAAAGCACACCCATAGCATTTGTCTGGATTAATTCTTACCAACTTGATTTTAAACAAAGTTGATTGTTTAGAATTGCTTTCATTTTAAAGTGCGTTCAAAGTTGTTGTCGTGAAAATTCTGGTTCAGCTAAGTCTAATAAGTAAACACAACTAAGAATTCAACTAATCTTTGATCTGAAGATAGTGAAGATGATTGTACCAAGTAGAAAAATCTACTCCTTGATTATAGATTCTCCAACTACCTTAAAAAACAACAAGCTTTGTAAAAAGGTAAATATGGGATGAGAATTTTATTGGTAAACAACAAAGTTACAACATCATCACACCAAAATCAACATAACAAATTGGAAATGAACTACTTAAACTAAACTAACAGCAAAAGGAAAGAAAAAGGAAGATAGCATGTAAAGCAAAGTTGTTGTTTTGATGTGTGGAGATGTCCTCTTTTTTTTTTTTCAAGATTTCTTCAACCTTTGTGTACCCAACAGCTTCCTCCAGATCAGTTTCATTTGAATCACATATGATCGTCCATCACCTTGCACTAGTAATAAAGTAGTCTTCAAAATTGTCTCCACTTAAACTTTTAATTTCCCACAACTATGCTCTCAGATTATAATGCGGACATAGTGGTGGCAACATGCAAAAACTGACTCTTCTTCACTGAACATGTGGACTTCATTGTGGCAAAATGCACGTGCACCTTTTTTTTTTTTCTTCAAATATTCAGCCCACCAAATTTCGGGTGATAATAGGAGTAGAGTGATTTATATTTAAAAATTTGTATTTGAAAGGTGAGTTTGACAAAAATGATATTATTTAGATATAACAGAAATTACTTTTAGATACTTAATCATAACACAAAAGCTCTATAAGAAGCCTAGACAGCACATACAAGCCACATCCAAAGCATCTCTCAAGAATCAAAGTCGGAGAGAATGGAGGTGGAAAGGGAAGAAGAGGAATTGACCAACGAAACAAATGAAGGCAAGATTAAAAAAGCTCAAAACTTTGGGACACAGCAGTCGAAGAGGATAGATTGAGAGCACAAAGAAGCAAATGGAGGTGAAAGGGTAGCAAAAATGGATGATATGAGAGGAGTGGAGAGGGATAGGCGAGGATGAGGGAGGGGGCAGGGGGGAGTGACAGGAAGAGCAAGCGATCCCCCCAAGAGAAAGGGAGCCCCTTTTTCTCTCAACATCGTGAAGCTATATCGTCCCACCTTTATATAATACTAGATCGTACATGTGTGCATGCGGTGCACAGAAGATTAGTTTTCAAAATCTTCCCTAATTTAAACTTATTTAAATTGTTTATTTTTTTATTTATAATATATTCAATTTAATTTGATAAATTATATATATGTATATGTGTGTGTGCACGCGTGCGTGCGCATACATAATTCTATGGTAAAAGCTGATACATATAATTTTTTTAAATGAAAAAAATTGGTTTTTTTTAATTGAAATCACTTAATTCTATGTTTCGTTTGCGATGACTTGCACTAATTCAATCAATCTTGAAAACAATTTCTTTGCAAATTGTAAAGTAAGGCAGTATACATTCCACCTTTCTCATATTCACTAGATGGGAGTCTAATATATTGAGCTACCTTTTTATTTAATTTATATATAATGTCAATATTAAAAATTTACATAAATATTCAATCATATATATGTATATATATATATATATTAACATCTCAGCAAAATTATTAGATATAAATGCTTATTAACTATCTTCAAAGTCTTATAAATATGAAGCATATAAACATTTTATTCAACTTCCTGAAAATATAGCAAATTTTTTTTTTCATTCACCTAAATTTGAGTTTATAAATTAAAAATAGAATTTATTTTATATACACCATTGATAAAATAAAAGTTACATACACATCTATACAGTTTATATATATCATTGAGTCATCAATGTTAATTTCTTCAAAATAGAAAAATCTAATTTTAAATGTTCATCAATATATAGTCATTTTATAGCGTTATATTATTAAATTTATTATTTTTATTGGAATCTCATTAAAATTATTTGATTTTTATTATAATTATCTTAAGCAAGATAATTTAACAGTGAAACATAGTTTATATTTTATTACAAACAGAGAAGAAAGAGGTAATTGAGTGATTTCATGAAGAAGAAAAAATTCTAGACTTTTCATACATAAATGGTATTTACAAAATTTTTAAATTTAAGTTCGACTATAGGTAGAGAAAAAAATGTGAAGTAGAGTGATTTAAGAAGTTAAGTGATTTAGACTTCATGTAATAATATTTTTATTCCTTTTATATCTAGATATATGATTATGATATTTTATATAAATAGATATATTAAAAATAAATAAATATTATTGAGGATCTATAAAAATTGATTGCTTCAATACTTTCAATAATAGGATAGTACCGAAACATATCGTTATATGTTAAATTTTTATTTGTCATTTTAGCTATGTTAACATCCTATCAATGTTTTGTTATTATTTTAAATATTGAAACTTAATTTTTTTTAATTTCCAATTTATTCCCAAAGATCATTTAACAAATACCCAAATTTATAAAAATTCACAATTTATCCTTCAACTAAATCCCTTATTTCTAATCACATGGCAGTCTCAGATCCTCTCTCTCCGTCCTCTCCTCCTCCTTTTCTTCAATCTTCAGTCCTGCCAATCGATGAAATTACAATTTAAATCTATATCAGAATATATGTGAATATAATTCAAACATTGTGATTTTCAGCTTCTTGGGATCCCAAACTAGGTCTTGTATTAGGGGCTTTTGCTGGAGTTTCTTCGTCTAGATTGAAAAAACATCATCGTACAGGCAGATAACATAATTTGTTTAGGGAGGTTCACTGGAATAATCAGTGTACAGGTTAGCGTTTCTGAGCTGGTTGTCAGTCTTACAGATGCAAGCATGACTATCTGAGAAAAATTCCGCCTGCATCGTGATTCCTGGAAATTTTGACGAGCGATATGCCAACCGAGTTTCAACTATTTTTGAAATCACAAGTTACATTTCAACATAACTTTTGTTTGAATTTACTTCAAACTATGATTTTAACATAAAGTGAAAGCAAAATACTTTTTCTTTTCCATCAAACGTAGTTTATCGACTAAAACCCGAACAAACTCCTAATTTTTTTGGGTTTGTAATTTGTAGTTTGCAGGATTAATTCAATGAAGAAATTAGCTAATGAAAAACGGCGGAATCAATTTATTACTGAAGATTGAAGAAGGAGGAGGAGGAGGAGAGGATGGAGAGATGGGCTGGAGGAAGAAATTAGGGATTTAGATGAATCATGAATTGAGAATTTTATTAAATTTGAGTATTTGTTAAATAATTCCTGGGAATAAATTATAAATAAAAAATTTAAGTTCCAACATTTAAAAATAATGATTGGACACTTACATAAATAAAAGAACCAATAGGAATTAGCCATAAAATGATATGTTTAGGTACGATTCATTTAATATTATTACTGAAGCAATCACCAAAAAATAATCCTGAGGGTACACTGGGAGAGAACTTAGAAATGATGGCTCGATCCAATTATATTTTCCCATGTGTTCCAATCAATTTATCATGAATTCAAACCATTTTAGTTATGATCATAATTTGTTGCGGTAGTTTTTGGAAAATAAAAGCCATTATGCAATTTGCAAAAAAAAAAAATTTACATTTTGGAAAATAACCTTTTTCAAATGTGATGCTTCCCCCCCCCCCCCCAACTCAAGTTGTGTTTGGTTAATTAAGAGATAAGAAATGGGAGAAAACTTTTATAATAAGTTTCATACATAAAGTCTCACATAAAAATAATAATAATAATAATAATTATTATTATTATTATTATTTTTTTTTCACCTTTTTAGTTTTAACCCTCAACTACGTTTAAGGAGTATAAATGTTTGCAGGGATTGCAGGAATCGTCAAAGAAGATCTATACCGGCTTGCCATCCAGGATGAGTGGCTCCTAGCACAATCAATTTTTTATGAATCTCCTGATATGGCACGTACTGCGTTAACTGACAACGGAGACACAGCCCTTCATATTGCAACGGGCGCAGACAGCTTTTATTTTGTGCAAGGGTTGGCAATACATATGACTCCACAAGACTTGGAAATACGAAATTCAGCTGGAAACACAGCTTTTTGCGTAGCTGCAATCTTAGGAAATGCTAAATTATTAGAATTTATGATGGACAAGCATGGTGGAGATTTACCACTGATTTCCGGGCGGGATGGAATGCTTCCAGTTCATTTAGCTGCTTCGTCAGGTCACAACAGAATTGTGGACCTTCTGTCTTCGGACGATTTACTTGGGAAGATGAAGGATAATGACATTCAACGACTGTTCCTTATGACAATTAGCAACGACATTTTCGGTAAGACTAAACAGCAAGGGTTTTCATGAAGAGTTTACTTTTTATATGTTAAGCATTCGCAATATCAAAGAGTTTATTTTGTATTATCATGTAATCATATGTATCAATTTATGAAACTATTTTAAGGTAATAGATATGGTTGAGTCAAATATTTTTGCTAATATATTAATAATAAATAGTTGGATATCTGGTGTATATTTTTTTTAACACTTATATATACATATAAATTAAATTCATATTAATTTGTTGTTCTTCAATTATTTAGATTTTTATACCATGTCTTGTACATGCAATTGATCACTCTCTTTTTTGTGCATATAACAGGTGTGGCAATCAAATTATTTGAAAGACATAAAGACTTATTGGCCATTGCAACAAATGATGAAAAGTTAACAGCTTTGCACATTCTGGCGCGAAAGCCTTCTAAAACTTCTTGTTAGTTGTTTACTTCTTTGCACTTAATTATAGTTTTGTTTAGCTCTTTTATTTAATTGCCTTCATTCTCTTTCTTTTTAATTTTTTTTCCTTATAATTTGGCATATTCAATTTAAATTAATCAGTAAGTTTTTATACTTGGATAAAAATCCATTTGATTTGTTAGAAATATACGAAATGGTAAATTAATCTCTATGAATTTAAAGTTTCAAGTTGGTCATTTCCATTTAAAAAAATATAAATTTATCTCTTCCTACAGGTCTATATAATTAAAAAAAATTGTACTAAACTATATGAAAAAACTAATTTATCCTCTCTTTTTTTAATTGTGAGAGATCAGGGCATTTCAAATTCAAATCTTGAATAACTAATTTGAGTATTTTGACTTATATTTATTATTATATATTAGATAGGTTTGTATAATCTTAAAATTATAAAATAAACCACTGTAATTTGCAAAATTGATGAGGTACTGAAATTCTCTGGTTATAGTGACCATATATATTAAGGAGTTTCTGAAATTATAAGGACTATTTGTAGTTTTCAAACAGAAAAAAAAAATCTATTAAAAGTTTGAAAAAGTTGGAAAATTTACAGATTAGTTTACATTATGAAGACACCTTATGGCTAATTTACAATCTCTTATCAATATACAGTTACATGCCAAATAATTGAATAGTAATTTAATCTGATACTGATCCAAAATTGTAACAACAAAACCGTAAACTTCAAACTATTTGTTATATGTACGGCAGAAAATGAAGTTTGATTATTTGAAATTTTTTATCCTGTATTTGTTTTTGATATGTTTATAGTCTGGCCTTCTCCTCTATAATTTGCCACTTATGGTTTAATTCTTTGACACAATGCAATCTACAACAAGAAGTCTGTCAAATTTTATTTTAATAAGGATAGTAATATTTAACCTGCAGTTACATGTATGAAATCACACTATTTTCAGTAGTCATAAAGAATCTTTTGTTTCTAAGATGTGTTTCGGTGGGGGTAACTACGGAAAGAAAAAAAAAAAAATCTTGCGTTCGTCTCTTCAATGGTAGAAACCATTTCAGGTTGACCAAAAAGGGAAAAAAATAAATAAATAAAACGTTTCAGCGAACTTTGCTTCCAACTATGTATCTTTATTCTTTGTAACTGAACACTAATAATTTGGAATGTTCCTCTATTCAATTTTTTTTTTAATTTAGCTCCTTTAAAGTTAGAAGGTTTGTAAAATAAAAAAGTGATCTTAAATTACTTAGTAGAACTCACAT
The DNA here is from genome assembly GCA_031216105.1 of Dalbergia cultrata. Classification (NCBI taxonomy): domain Eukaryota; kingdom Viridiplantae; phylum Streptophyta; class Magnoliopsida; order Fabales; family Fabaceae; genus Dalbergia; species Dalbergia cultrata. The sequence continues at coordinate 53,960,309 of CM062352.1, read as the reverse complement.
TATTGATCCAAGATGATTAAATTCTTACTATCTCTATAAATGATCTTTCCGTATAAATTTTGTAGGTTAAAGTTTATTTGTACTATGTGTTTGACCAAGCAATTATATTCTCGTTGCTAGCCGTTGACTCTCCAGGAGTGACGTTGTTTGCAAAAGTGTGGTATCATGTTAGCCAATTGAAATATCTCACGCCGAAGTCGGAACCGATAGCTGGACTTTCGGCAGTATTGTTTGACGCAATACAATCGGGAAACGATGGTGCAGCAAGATTCATCCTTGAAAAGGATCCTGGACAACTGACACTACTTAAGGACTCCCGTGGGCGAAGCCCACTGCAGTACGCTGTTTTATATCGACGAGAAAGTGTGCTAAGATATATACTTAAGCAGATGACAGTGAACCTTATAATACGAGCTGTGGACTCTGATGGTAACAACGTTTTACACTTAGCTGCAGCATATCAGTCACACGAAGAATTGTCAAGATTGGACACTAAAATGAAAAGAGCGCTTGCGTTGTTCAAGGTGAATCAATCTGTTTCGATATTATTACTTAATTTACTTTACTTTCTTCTCCTTTTGCTCAACTAGGAAAATATTAAATGCTTTACAAATGCATTTAACAATATACTAAGCTACCTCAATTCATTTTTAATGTAGCAAGATACATTAACTTTCCAATATATTAAAATTGTATGATTTTTTAAGAGCGACTATTAATAAAAAATGGATAGAATATTAATTGAAAACATAAAAAATTCAACATTTTCCTTATTATTTAGCGTGTAGAAGAATGACTTAGATGATATTTTAATTAATTAGAAGGATATAACAAAACTCGCTCTTTAATTTGTAGTTGCTTGCTCTTGAATGAAAGCCTTTTGTCCCTAAATTTTGCTTTCTTCATATCTCATCTCATTAATTGTGTTTTGTGATCATTTGTGTGCCATTAATATATATATATATATATAGAAAAAGTACAAAGAAAATCATTTTCAGAAGCAATAATTTATACTTTTGTTAGATCTCCATCTTCGAGTCAGAGAGACAGAATTCACAATGAACCAAGTTCATCCAAAAATCATGACCCGATTTGGGAATGTGACTAGCAGCACGTGAGGAATCCCATCCCCACATAAGTCTCGTGACTTGTGTACCTCTCTATATACATATTTAAATGAAAATCCAATTAAATCATAATTTCATTTCTACAGGGAAATCACTTGTCACGACCCGACCTAGGCACGTGACAAGCATGTGAGAAGTTCTGTTCTCACGTAAGTATCGTGACTTGGATTCCTATATATGCATAGTACGTCACAAAATAATTTAAATCATAAAATATTTTCTATATATACAAATCACCTGTTTTTAAAATATATAGCCAGAATTTTCCAAACTGTGGTCTCATATTCTATTTTCTGAAGTCTGAATTCATGGTGTGAACAAGTATAATGAAAGTCTATCATATACAAAACCTTTATAAGTGGTAAAGTCATATAATACAGTCCAGCATAACATTCTGTATGTGCAAAATGTAAATCATGCAATATGGTCCGAGATCCTGCCTTCATTTACACTAGAGCACTCTAAACCCATGACAATAATGCTCACCACTGGAATCTAGTGCTACTGGAAGGAAGATAGTTGGGAAGTATCCTCAGTAATTATAGTATCTGTAGAATGAGAAGAAATAGAGACAAGTTTTGTAGCCAAAACTCAGTGAGTGAGTCCTCACCTAAAATCCCCTTTCATGGGAATACCAAAGAACCATGCATAAAAACTACAAGAACATTAATAATATTCAAAAGTCTTACATAATCAAGTACACATACACATATATATTAGTCATCATTTCTCAAACTCAAAACAATTTCCTCAATTTACTGTCATACCTAAAATCATATAAGCATCATAGTGTAGTAGCTACTAGAGAAACAATAATCTCTACTTTGATCTGTGGGTGCTCAGTTTCTCATGAACAAGAGCCCCTAACTAATATTTTAATGGTTCCTCGTTAACCATGTTCATCGTGGACTAATTTATTCTCTGGATAAATTGTCCTTCGTTGGCCTTGGTACCAAGGTTAAGGATTAATACTAGCCGTTAACCCACTAGCTGTTTCTCTATAGCTACTGTCTAAACCAATTACATAAATCCATTTAAATCTAAAAACCTTTTAATTTTCTGTGAGCTCCAAATTTATCTGATTCTAACAGTTTGACCTTAGTATAAATGTGATGATGAAATCATGCCTAAGGGACCACCCTTTGTAGACATTTGTGATTTCATAAGCTCACAAAATATGTAGCCGTCAACTATTCTAAATCTCATGAAGAGTCAAGCTCTAAAACCTTTTGATTAATCATCTAAAGCATAATTCAAATCACTAAGCTTTTTATAACTAGAAATCTCAATATAATATTTTCCAATAGCAAAGTTTCCAATCACAATTCTATTTTCTTCTCTAAATTGCATATCTAGTATAACATTATTTCATATACATAAACCAATTCCAGAATACATTAAAACTATTACAAAATTCTCTAACCATTACACATATAATCAATTCTATGTAAAATCATTATAACAAACATGGTCCCATGAGTTTTTCCAAAAACAAATTCATGCTCTAAAATCTGGAGTTCTAAAACATTTAAACCAACAGTAACTTCAAACTCATTTGCAAAAATCTTTAAAATCAAATAGTAAATAATATCTTTGTGAAAATAATTCTAATGCATAATAGAGAGATCATATATGCGATCCCACTCACATAGTGGGATGAACAGTGAAGACTCTACACTAATAGGATCAAACACTTGGAAACATGATTGACAGCCGTATCTGATACGAAAAACAATAGAATTCTAAATCAACCTCTAAAACCTCTAAATACTCAAAATCCATACCTAACATACTAGAAGACTCCCATCTCTTGAACCACATGAGGACCCATGAAAATCACCCTCATAACAAGAAGGAAATAATAAAGAAAAGAGAGCAAAACCAAGAGAACAACATACCTTAAAGCCTTATGAATAAAATATTAGAGTTAGAATTGAGAAAAAATGTAAGAAAATGCAGTTTGGAGGGTGAAGAGAGGTTGAGGGATGAAGTTTCTGGTGTTTGGGGGTGGAGGGGTCAGGTTTATTGGTCTGAACCCCCGAAAATAGGGGTTTTTATCTAATTTTTTTACCACTGTAGCGTTCATTTAACGCTGCAGCGCTCACCAGAGAGCATAAAATCTCCAATCGCACCGCCTTACTGTTCCTTGACTGCTGCAGTGCTCACCAGAATTGTTTTTCTGACAACTTTGAGCTATAATATTCAAGTACTGGTATGTATTGGGCTGGGTTGTCTCAGTACTCACTTATTTACATTTCTTAATTTGTAAATTTTAAGTTAATGTTTTCATTTATTTTACTCTCTATTAAATTTAAAATATAAATGTATATAAAAAAATAGTCTCATTTGGATTCAAATAAAATATAAAAAAAAATCAAAATCCCAATAAATAAAAATCCAAATTTTCGGTTTTAGTTCAAATTCGAAAATTCTTGCGATTTTATAAACTTGTAGGCTAAAAACGAAGTGTTTAAAGGTTTTATAAATTTCATTAAAAATCACTCTTTAACTTATTTTCCTTTAGGGAACAATTACCTGGGCTTTTGGTCCCAAGAATATAGCTCTATCATATAGCCCTCTAAAGACATGTAGGGTCCAGACTTGGTGAAATTCAGGAACCGGAATGACAAATGAGGGTAGCTGACACCCTTCTTAGTTCGAAAAAAATTTCTAGTATTTTAATTTAAAATATGGATATTACATCATTTATTCTCTAAAATCAATATAATCATAACTAAAACTTTTATAATCAATATCTAAAATCTGAAATCATGATATCATCCATATCTGTATATATCTAATTAATACATATATCTAACTAATCTCATCTAAAATGTCCAAATCTTTAAATACAAATCAAAATATGATCAAAGTATACTAATTGCAAAAAATCTCTATATGATTCGGGACTTTTTCCTGCAATATCACTAAAGCACTCTAAATTATGACAAGAATGCTTCACTCTGGTGAAGCTCACTAGCTAAATCTCTGTTGTTGCTGGGAAGAGGGTGGCTGAGGCAGTTGTTATATATGTAAATAGGAGAAAGGAAATAGTGAGTTTTATATAAAACTCAGTAAGTAAATTCTCACATGAAACCCCATTCATGGGATACCAAAGAAACAATGGATAAATCAAAATAATATCAATAATACTTAGAAACATTTCATATTTACTTATATATATAATCAAGACCATTAATTCATAAATCAACAACAATATCTAATAGAGAAACATGGGTCTCTAGTTACACATGAATTACATGACATAACAAAATCTTTGGATATGCCTAATGAATAGGACATAACAAAATATCTGATTATGCATGTCAACCATGACATAACAGAATCTTTGAACTCTAAGGCATTTAATTAGGTCCCATCTCTGATTTCTCTAGCCGTAGGGGCAACTTGGTATACCAAGGTTAACGGAATAACTGTTGTTAACTCAATTTGTTTCTCTCTAGCTACTGTATGGGTTAAAATTGTAAAACTAGTTCTTTTCTCTAAATCTCTGTAAGGGTTCTATTCTGAGTATCAAAAGCTCTATTAAATAAAACATACTGTGCCGGAAATCATATAATCATCATAACATCTCTAGGCAGTCATATTCATAAACTAGCTCTTCGTAAACTCATTTCAGCAACAATGGTCCCATGGGTTTACATAAAACATCTAGTTCACGCTATTATGAAAACCGCATCTCATAAACTTGATAAATCAACAGAAATCTCTAATCTCTTTACAGAAATCTCTAAAATCATGCATAAAGCCATATTTTCATGAAAATAACTCTAATGGACAATATAGAGATCACATATTTAAATTCACCCACCTAGAGAAGTGAAATACATAGGATTGACATCAATAGGAATCTGAGAAGCAGGAATGGCACTAGTATCTGCCATAAGAACCATAAGACTCTAGATTAATCTCTAAATACTCAAATCTAACTCTATGAGTTATGAAAGAACACCATGGCACGAAAACCATGGAGAACACTAAATCAACCCCTAAGAACAAGGAAGAATTGAATGAAAATAAAGCAAAACTAGCAAAACAACATACTTTATCTTGAAAGATGAAAGATTGAGGTTAGATTTGAGAGAAAGTGGAAAAAGAATGGGGTTTGGGTTGGAAACAAGGCATAGAGGCCAAGTTTTCATGTATGGGGGGAGGGGGTGGGGGTTGTTTTGTTAGGATAGACCTCGAAAGTAGGGTTTTTATAAAAACTTGAGCCCTGCAATGCTCACCTGAGCACTTGTTTTCCTGTCATGCCTTTGTCTTAACCCTTTGTGACTGTTGTAGCACTTATTTTAGAAACGCAATGCTCTCCAGAATGGTTTTTTTTTCCAAAATTTTAGGTTAATAAATTATGTAAGGCCCTGCAACAACATGAGTGGCTCCCGAAGAATCCTATAGTGGTCTTCGATTTGCCTAAAGACACGTGTACCTAAAGTATTACATACTTTCCCCCTTAAAAAGATTTGGTCCCTAAATTTAAAACATACCTAAAGGAAGGAAGGGATTTGGATACTTGGTCCTTATGGCCTTTTTGGCTTCCTAATTGGATTCCTCTTCAGAGTGGTTCCTCCAGATGACTTTCATTGAGGCCATGTCCTTCGATCGATGCTTATTTATCTACCTATCCATGATGACAACCAACTCTTCTTCATATGATAAACTCTCATAAACCTGAACCGCTTGTGGTGTAAGCATGTGAGACAGATCTAGCATGTATTTCTTGAGCATATTGACATAAAAGGCTAGGTGTATAGCTGACAATCTAGCACACAATGTAAATCTATAGACCACTGCACCAACTCTCAGTAAAATCTCAAATGGCTCAATATAGCGAAGACGAGGACTTAGCTTTCCCCGCTTGCCAAACCTCATTACTCCCTTGATTGGAGACACCCTCAGAAACACATGGTCACCCATAGCGAACTCTAACTCTTGACACTAGTTGTCAACATAAGTTTTTGGTCTGGACTAAGTTGCTAACAATCGTTCTCAGATCAACTAAACTTTTTCTAGAGTCTCTTGTACCAAATATAGGCCTAGAGTCTTAATTTTCTCAAGTTTAAACCATCTTATGGGAGATTTACAACGCCTCCCGTACAAAGCCTCAAGCAGTGCTATCTAGATACTCGCTTAATAACTATTATTATATGAGCACTCTATCAATGGCAAGTGGTCACACCAACCCCCACCAAAGTCCAGCATACATGCTTTAAGCATATCCTTTAACTTATTGATTGGCTTTTTGATTGGCCATCTGTCTGTGGATGGAAAGCTGTGGTCAAGTCCACCCGAGTTCCAAGAGCTTCTTGAAATGCTCTCAAGAACTGTGAAGTGAATTGGAAACCTCTGTCTGATATGATGGACAATGGCACTCCATGACATTTTATAATCTTATTTATGTATAGTTGGGCATACTGGATTGCATTAAAAGCCATTTTCACTAGTAGGAAGTGAGTTGATTTTGTCATTCTATCCACTATCACCCATATAAAATCAATGTCCTTAGTGGCATGAGGTAACTCGACTACAAAATTCATGGTTATCCTCTTCCACTTCCACTTTGGAATCTCCATCTGCTGAAGCAGCCCTGTAGGCCTTTGGTGCTTAGCCCTAACCTGCTGGGACACCAAACATCGCACTATAAAGTCTCCAATATCCTTTTTCATGCCTTCATAGCAGTACAACTGCTGGAGATCACGATATATCTTAGGTGAACCTTGGTGTACGGAGTATGCTGAGCTATGGGACTCGTCTATCACTTTCCTTTTTAGATCACCCACATTGGGTACACACAATCTGTCTCCAAAATGCAATACCCCATCTGCATCCACTGAAAACTAATGATTCTCTCCTTTGTACACATCCTCCATAATCTTGGCTAGCTTGAGATCCTCTCACTGCCATGCCTTAATATGCTCTACAAGGGTTGATTGAGCCCTAACATGAGCAAGAAAGACTCATGAGCCATCTATGCCAAACTAAAACCCCTCTGCCTTTAACTTATGAATATCCTCTATTAAACGTTGCATCAAGGGCGTTATGTGGGCCAAACTGCCTAAATACTTTCTGCTTAAGGCATTAGCTACTACATTAGCCTTCAGTCAAGGCTTTACAAATCTCTGCTACTGCTGTCATTCTGGATTTTGAAGCCTTTTGTGAAGATCCTAATCTAGTTGCTTCGACTTTATTTTGCTTAAATTGGAATATCCTCCACTTGAAGAGTCCATGCCAACACTCAGATCTGGAAGTGCATCCTATAGATTGAGTTCTTTTTTTTGCTTGTTCTTTGTTTTTCTTATCTGTAATTTGTTTTTCGTTGTTGTTGTTGTTGATTTTGATTTTGTTGTGTTGTTGTTACTTGGATATCGTTGATTCTTATTGTTGTTTTCATGTGGTTGATGTGATTCTGGAATTTTTGAAGAAATAGGAATGATCCTCTAATTTTGATTTTCTTGATCTTTTGTTAACTCTGATTCTTGCACTTGCTCGGGTAGAGCTAGTGATGGCTATTGGAAGATCTGCAAGCATGCCTTGATCCCTTCAAGACAAGATCTAAATCGTAAACTTCATTCCAGAAGATTTCTAGGAGGATAGGGCGAGCATCTGGCTAGTAACGATGCATGAATGCGATCTCGAACATCATGATGTTAGCGTTTGGATTGCACTAATTCCATAGCCTGAACCATGTCTGAGCTTGACCATTTAAACCTTCCTCACCTCTAACAATCTTTGCTCTTCCGGTGTTCCTCGGGCATTCCAATATTGATCGGTGCAAATGAGCACCCAGTAACCATTGCTAGTTCCATCAAACAACGGAAACTCCTCTTAAAGATTGAATTGAGTTCCTTCCATGGTGGAAGGCTCTCAATGAAAGCATTAATGTTAGACCTCCCTTTTCAGAGATTTCATAATAAACTAAGTTCATTCAATAATTAACTAGTTCCTTACTAATTATAATAATGTAGCTCCTTATTTCTAGTGCTAATAATCTAACTAGCTCACATGGACTAACTACTAATTGGGTCATATCAATCTTCCAGAAAAAATTGTATCATACAAAAGATGTTAACAATGATAAATAAAAATATTATAATATTACATCCAAAACAGATTGATATTACATTTAAACGTTAAATAACTTCTACTTATTTAAAAAGATTAACCGAAAAAAATCTTGTTCTAAAAGATCATTCAAATCAATATTTGATAATAGCATTGCTTTATATGGGATATCCAGATTTTGGATATCAAAATAACATTGCTGATAATATAACTACTAATAACTAGTACCTTTTTTTCTCTCCTTTTTTTTTCTTTTTTGTTATCCGGAACTAGTAAAGTACTTTCATTTTTAAAATTTTTCAAATATTCATTTTGTAAACAACAAATCTCAAGTGGAGGCAAAGAAGAGGATTTACCCTCACTCCTCGATCACTTAATTTTTTCTCTAGTTCTTGTCATGCATGATTTTCAACACAGTATAGTTGATCCCAACGGATGCATTATTGTTACCTCCGTTAATATCACTCTTGATTAATATAAATGCATATAGGAAGTGGAGGAGATACTCCCCTCAGACTTGAGGACAATGAGAAACGGCAAAGGTCAGACACCAAGGGATATATTTTATGCCAGTCATAGAGAGTTATCTAATGAAGTTAAACAGACAGCGAAAGGAGTAGCCAACTTTGGCATGCCTGTGGCAGCACTGATTGCAACTGTAGCCTTTGCTGCGGCTCTCACTGTTCCAGGTGACAAGACGAGTGCTTGGTTCGTTGTCTTCATCCTCACAAACACAGTTGCATTATTTGCCTCTTCTGCATCCATAATCTCCTTCTTGTCAATTTTCACTTCATCAGCATGGTTCAGAGAAAACGCATTCAACATCTCATCACTGGCCCTGATTAAGCTCGGGTTGTGTTTCTCCTCATCTCTGTTGTCACAATGGTTCTCTCTTTTGCTGCAGCCTCCTTTTTGATCTTTGGTCACATATTCAAGTGGGTTGCGTATGTTGTGTTTTCAATTGGTGTTGTACCAATACTTTTGCTTCTTGTTCTTCAGTCTAAATATGCCGATTGCTTACTTGACTACTTCAATCGTTTATAACTACTTCTCCTAGTCTAAATATTAGTTGTCATGTATATCCAAGTGAAAAAATAAATTGTAGAACCATTTGCCAACAAATCAGTGGTTGTAATTTCAAAAGTTCATCAACTGCAGAAGTTAGTGTATACAGATTTAAGTGTGTCCACAGATGTGACACAACATTTAATGCGTGTTATTGGTTTGTTGATTTTGTGTTAAAGTGATTTATGTTTGATAGTTTAATGTGAAAAGTGATTTTGACAAAGATTACAAAAGTAAAAACCTAGAAGCAATAATATTTCACTTTTACTAAAATTGATTGTGGATTCAAAATCAACTCTAGAATTTGCATTTTCCTGAAGAACCAAACAAATTAGAAAATGGACAAAATCAATGGAAGTTTACACCTCCAAAACCGATTTTGGAGTGTCCTACTGATTTTCAAACACTTTTAAATAATTCTAGAATTTGCATTTTCCTGAAGAACCAAACAAATTAGAAAATGGACAAAATCAATACAATACTGATTTTGGAGTGTTCTACTGATTTTCCAAACACTTTTAAATATTCTCAATTGTGTCGTGCAATTTATTTAAGTAAAATAAAGGTTGTGTTTGAATTTGATGATATATATATATATATATATATAAAGGTTCAACTGATCACCAGATAAGAAATTAAATATGCAGTTACAAATAATCCAGCCAAAGTATAGGATTTAGTCCTAACACAATTCCAAATAGAAAAACTTCAATTCTTTTTTGTTTGAAAGGGAAAGGAAAGAGGGTTATATATATATATCCTTAAATATTAATCTGTATGGATCATGACTCTCAATTAAATTGGAAATCTTTTGATCCTCTAGATAGGTGCCGGATAACTTGATCCAACTATGTTTAGAACTATCACATGGTCGATCGCATAATTACCAAACTATCCTTAAATACAATTTTATTCCCTCAATCTTTATCTTATCAGCTGTTGTGCTTTCACCCTGGTCTTTGCCATTACCGCTCTTCACCCTTCTTAATCTCATTCTTTTACCCATAACCTTCCAGATCTGCCATCGATTCCATTGTATTTAAACTAGATACATCTTTCTTTTGGCTAATAAAAATCATTGATCTTCAAAACAAAAAAATAAAAAAAGAAATAGAACAATTCAAACTTTCTATGAATATTCAAGGGGTCAGAAATAGGGACGAGCTTTGGGTTCAATCTTGGCCATGAAGTCCTTCTTCCTTAATCAAGTAAGTCATTAATGGGAAAAAAAAGTTGGTTGCATACAAGATTACATCATTGAAACATTTGAGTCACATTTTATATGAGCTTATATGTTTGAATAAGGGGATTATTTTGCATTTGTGAAATAGAGAGAGATGGCAACGGCCAAATGTTTGACTTCACTTGTGTAAACTCGAACGGTTTTCGAGAAAAAGATGGTGATGAATGACGATGCCCGTAGGGGAGTGGGTGGTGGTAGCAGTAGCGGCTTTGAGACGACAATGGTTTGCTAGTGGTTGCAGGGAAAATGTTGCAAATGATGGTAGAAGAGTTGGAAAGAAAAGAAAAGAAAAGACTTGATGGATAACTTAAGGCCTGTTTGGTTTGCTGTTTTTAGTTTCCAGGTTTTTCAGTTTCTCCTTCAGAAAATTTGAAAACTGAAAACTGAAAATAATAAACCAAACAAGCTCTTAGTCTTTTCCAAATTATCATTATTTTTAATTTGTAAATTCTTATATATTTTGTAATTTATATATTATTAAATTATGAAATCTGAACCATTCAAATTTCATCTAACGTTAGAGATACGTGGACCATTTGATAATTCCAAACATGGTTGGACTATGTTATCGGCCACCCTCTAAATACTCCATAGTTCCTTACCACGTCAATTTCCAATTCATGTACCCGAATAAAAAACAAAATGCACAATAATAAAATTTTGATCTTGTACCCGAAACTATATGCTAAAACACACGGGTCAAGAAATGAAAATACTCACTGTATAGTGTATACAGCTTCGTCGTTGTGATGTTGGCTTGCCGGGTATGAACAGGGAATTGTAGATCAAAGAATTAAAAAATAATAGATTAACTAACACAAGAAATTAGATTCGAATAAAATATCCTTAACAATAATTGTTCACACTGTCATGTGTCTTCGGTGAATGCTATTAGAAACAATGTGAACACCCAATTTTGTTCAACACATGCAAAAAGATAATAATAATTAACATATTTTCATATTTTCTTTGTTATGCTTAATTTAAATCCAGTTCAACGTTGGTTTATTTAGATTCATTTTATTGTCGTTTTACAATTTTGGTTCATGGACATGACAAGCTCAAACAAAAATAGAGGTCCAACCCATTTCATTTTAACCCATTTGCATTCTAAAAAAAAAGAACAAAAGAAAAAGAAAGGGACTCCAGTCCATTCTGCGTCAGCCCATTTGTTCAATACAATAAAAACAAAAACAAGGGAACAACAGCGGTGTGTCCATTCCGTTTCAAAAAAATAATCAAAAAAAGGGACAACTGAAAAGTAAAGCATGTCACGAGCTCCTTCCAATTTCTCTTTCGGTTCCCTAAGTATGCAGGCAAAGCTCGAGACGAGAAAAAGTAAAAATAATAAAAAGGAAAGAGAAGACACAATGATGATTTCCTCTCCATTATTTGCAAAATGGTGAACTTCCCTTCGATGATGAGCTGGGAATGAACCTGTAAAGAAAAAAATAATACAATGATGTGGTCAACGGAAAAATTACTATATAAGAATCCACTATTGCAATCACGAAGAGGGAGAGGATTCAAAACTTCAGTTTTCTTACTAAAAAAAGTCACCATCATCAGTGTTTACTTCCGGTTGTTAATAAGAGTGATCTAATGTTAGAGACTCTGATAGACAAGACCGATCCCTCATCATAATCTTGTAACTTCAGTGATTTTCTAGGGACATCAATTACCATCATCAACTAGTACAGACTCTTGCTACTATTTTTGATCTAAATCAAAGAGTGATCTAATTTTTAGATACTCTTGAGAGAACTGGCAGAGATCATCAGGAATGATCATTTGAAATTTTTCCTGAAACAAAAATAAAAGGAATAGAAGTTTCCACAGATTCAGAAGAAGGCAGAACAGGAGAAAGAAACTGTTTGGTATGGTTACATTCTCATTAGTTATTGCATGATTTTAATATCATTCTATTCTAGATGTAACAAATCACAAGCACACACACACACAATAGTTCTTCTTCACACTGATACCATTCTTAGCCAAAACCCAAACAAAACAAAATCATTAACCATAATAAAACTTTTTCTCAACATCAACCAAATGAAGACAGCAATGTAAATAAAAAAAAATGAGAAAAAGAATGGAATAGAGACCATGATTATCCCCTCCACCACTCATCACCGCCGTCCTCTTCGACCCCGCGGATCGGTCTGTTGATGGCGCAACTCAATTCAGCCTCTCTGCACAGCGCCGCCCTTATTTCCCTCCGCCTCTGCTCAACCACCACGCGAACCCCTTCCCTGCAGGTATGCGGCGAATAGCGCCGCTGGCCGTGTCCTTGCCGGCGCCTGGCTCCCTCTGCGCGCTACAAGCAGCGCAGCCTTCCCCTCTCCTCCATCCTTGGCCATGCGATCTCTCTCCTTCTCCCTCTCTCTCCTTGCGTGTGTATGTGTGTGAGTGCGTTGCAGCCATTGTGAGTTTAAAACTCATATTCCCACATGTTCCAGACCCTTCTGCTTGCTTCTTTGTATGCACTTTCCTTTTCTTTATTTTTCATTTACGTGAATTGCATTCGGGCTGTTTGGTTTGTTTGGAAATTCATTTGGTTTAGAATCTTTGGGCTGTTTGGGTGTTAGTTAAATTGTCTAAGAGTGTATTTAGGTTGGAGTTGGTTATTGGGCTGGGTAATTTCAGATTGAAAAACAAATGATGAGGGTGTTGGGCTGTTGCATTTTAATTCAGGGTGTTGGGATGTTGGGCTGATTGAAAAACAAACAGGTTTTTAGTCAGTTAGACTCATTGTTTTTTTGTATGTCTTGAGAGATTGTTTGGTTATTTTAATTTCTCTTGGGCTCGTTAGAAAATATGTTCTTGGATTGAATCTCCTGTTTAAAAAAAAATAAAAAAATAAAAAGTTTGCAATATGTTGTTTAGTAATTTGTTATAATCATTTGAGAAGAATTGAATAAAATAGTTTAGAAAGTAATTATTTATTTGGTTTAGTGAATTTTGTTCCAAAATTTTTCTTTTAAAAAAATAAAAAAAAATAGTATTTAGGACTCTTATTTTTAATGTGATTGCTTTACTTGTCTCAATATTTTTGTGGAGGTTTAGTCACATGTTTGTCATTTGTTTATGAAGTCATGCTGAGATTAGTGTCAAAAATAAAATAAAAATGTCTCCCTTTTATAAATGATTTTTTTTTAGAAAATGATAAATTCATTTAATGATCAATGAGGGTGATTGAGTAGCAAATGTTATCTTCACCAATATTGAACCATAAGGATTTATTGAGTAGTCAAATGCTAATTTGAATCCTATATTGAATTTATCACCAAAAAAAAAAGATTTTCATTAATTAAAATTGACCAACACACAAACATTTTCTACAGAACTACATGACTTTGAGTTCCTCATTGCACCGGAAGATACGTAGGAGCTGGCAACCCTATCGAGCCAAAATTAATTTTTCTTAATTTATTTGTTAAATTGTAAATATTTTGTGTAAATCAATTTTTAGTTTGTGTTAAAATAGTAAATATATTTTTCCAAAACTAATTTCTCTTAATGTATTTGTCCAAATTGTAAATATATTTATCAAAATTAATTCTTCTTAAATTATTTTTTAAAATTGTAATATATTTGTGTAAATTAATTTTCTTAATTTATATGTTTAAATTGTAATTTTTATCTTCCTTTATTAAAATTTTTAAGGGTTATTAATTAATTTGCACAACTCACTAAGGTACTGTTTATATATGGGTGTATTAGGGGTGCTGTAGGATTAAGTTCTTACCCTTCCCTATACATAATCGACTCCCAAACTCAGATTTTAAAAGACTATCTTTAAGAAGATAAGATTGATTTTTCCAAAAAATTTTCAATTTAAATAAATTTTGTGGCGACTCCATTTTAAACCAATTCTTTTTCGCTGTCCCACGATCCCCGTTGCAACGCAGCATCTGCTTAATGACTGCAGTGCGGAGCTTGCCAATAATTTAGCTGACTGTACCGGTTCTAGTGCCCCTCTTGTTCAATTATAATTTTCTTTTGGGCTGGGCTCTAAGCCCAATGTATAGAAAGGAAAAAAAAAGACGAAAAGGAAAAGTTGATTTGACAACCCTCGAAGATATTTATTCGCAGGAATATAATCGCGTGCAACCATAAAAACAGGGACTAGTAGATATTGAGGCCTTCATTCTAAACTACTGGCAGCTTGGTATCCAATCAATAGTTAAGCATCCTGGTGGAAGGATCACCATATTCACCACTTCAATAGACGAGGTAATTAAATTTAATGCTTCATGCCATGACTTTAGTTAAGTTTAAACTTCAAATTACTCTTCTATTCCTGCTCTCTTGAGGTTGATTGGTGCGTTATTCCCATTCTGCTTGCAATAATAAATCTAATAATTACTATGCTTTTGTTTTGAGCAAATACTTGAAGAAGAACTGTACCACAGGGTTGTCAACGTGCTGATACCTGAAATATGCACGAACGCTCTTTTGGTGCTTCTAGACTGTAGTTTTAAGCGTTAAATTCAACTTATAGCTCAAGTTGATTGAGTGAACTCAACCAGAAAAACGAAAAGAAACTAAAGTGAGAAAATTTTAAGTACAGACATTGTGTGGGTGTGTTACTTTTCACTAGGGGTTAGTTATGGATATATATGGAATTTTCAAGTGTTTGTGTACCAGTGTGTGTGTGATTATGTTAGGACCCCAAGCAATATGAATAATGCTGATATTACCCCTGGCCCTTGCAATGATACCCCAAGTAATATTGTTTTACCTTATGCTAAGGCATGTGATCGAGAAAGGGAGAAAGGGGTTTGTAACTAGCTTTGCTTAGCTGGCATGGTTAGTGGGGTGGGGTGGATGCATTGTGATTTTGTTAAAGGAAGATGATGGGAAATATATGAGAAGAGGGAGAGTGCTAAGGGGAGTATCTCAGAAAGTTGGAAAGGAGTAGAATTAGGAAAGTGCTAGGTCTCTCGAATACCTGGCTATTTACATACTAATTATCTTTCTTTTTCTACTGCTATAATACACATAGGAAGGAGGGAGCTAATACTTATCTGGTATTGCTCTTCTAAGAGGAATTTACATTCAGTTGTTGTTCATTGTTATTTTATTTGATACCACTTCTTACAATTGGTATCAGAGTTCTCAATCTTGGGAGCTCTGTGCATGGTGACCACACGAGTTGCAATGCAAGCTAGATTAGGCGATATGGTGCGAATGTTGGTTGAGATGCAGGAGGAGAACGTACAGGCCATGCCGAATCTGACGATGGCTTTGACTTGTCAGATGGAACAGCTAAGGCGACATCGAAGTGCAAGCAGCTCGCAAAGCCAAGGCAATGGCTAGCGACGTTGAAGCCAACATCGCCGATGAAAGGAAGGACATCGCAGTGAGCCAGAGAGGGAAGATGAGTCACCGTCGCAATGAGATGAGGAGTCTTGGGAAAGGAATGATGACGAAGGTGAATCATCTAACGTACAATGGCACGGGAATCAGTGGTCAAGAAGAATGGATGTGAATCGAAGAATGGATCTCCCAATTTTTTCCGGTGACGAAGCATGTGGGTGGCTAATGCGAGCATAGCAATACTTTCGCGTTGTGTAAGACAGACTTGATTTGGTGTTGGTGGCTATGGAGGGTGAAACCTTGACATGGTACGAGGGGTGGGAGGAACAAACTGAGTTTCCCTCATGGCAAAGATTGAAGGAGGACCTGCTCCAAAAATTCCCACAGGGAGAAGCTTAGAATCCCATGGAGCTGTTGTTGGATGTGAAGCAAACGGGCTCCGTGATGTAATATCGGAGGGAGTTCAAACTAGTGGCGAGGACTAAGAAGAACATAGACCTTGAGATCTTCATGTGCATTTTCATGAATGGGCTCAAGAAGGACGTCCGAGCAGAGATGACGGTGGGGGAGTTCCGCAATCTAAATGCGATGATGGACCAAGCTTTAGAATTAGAGTAGAGGAATTTAGCTTGGGTGGAAATTGGGGTGCACCCAGGGGGAAGGAGCATAGGTGGACCCTCTAGGGGCCCAAGTCCACCTCGGACCCAATTTTCAACTAGATACAATGTTTGGAATGCTCAAGGAAATGGGTCAAGGGGTGATAGTGGCCCAGGTTTTTCTAGACCACAAACGAGAGCAAGGAGTAATTCAAGTTGGGCCCACGGGAATGGGCCTAGTAGCAGCGTGTATGGGCCAGTTAAGAGTAGCGCTAGTGATATTGGGAGGCGCTCCCATGAAGAATGGTAAGAAAGACAAAGAAATGGGCTATGTTTTCGATGTGGGGACAAGTGGAATCCTGAGCACAGGTGTCAACTACACCATCAACAACTCATCTTGATGGAGGAAGGAGTGAAAAGGGGATATTGGGAATGAGGAACAAGAATCAAAGAGGAGCTCATAACTAAGGTAAGAGAGCTACATTTGTTATCACTTAGCTATTGGGGTTTAACTTCGAATAAGTCTCTCAAGGTGTGGGGGGAGATTCAAGGGGAACAAGTGGTAGTATTGATAGATTCAGGAGTCACTGCCAATTTTATTTCCACTAAAGTGGTAGAAAAGCTACAGTTACCCATAGAAAACGTGAAGGGATTGAAGGTGGAGATGGGTAATGGAGCAGTTGAAGAAGGGTTTGGAGTTTGTAGGGGAGTAGAGCTACATGTGCAAGGCATAAAAATTGTCCATAATTTATTTGTTTTGGAATTAGGCAGACCTGAGGTGGCTTTGGCAGTGGATTGGGTGAAGGGTTTGGGAGATTTTATGGGAAATTTCAGGAATATGACACTGAGCTAGATGGAAAGGGCAACCAGGTATTATTGAAGGGTGACCCCACATTATTCAAGAGCAAATTGTCTTGGAAGGCAGCTTTGAAAGCTCCCAGAGCTGAGGGGGAAGGTTATTTGGTAACACCCATGTAGGTTGAAGCAAATAGTGAAGAGGATCCGAAACTTTCTGAAGGAGTCTGAAATTTATTGGCTGAATATGAAGATCTTTTCCAGTCCGAAATTTATCGGCTGCATATGAGGAACTTTTCCAGTCTCTTACAGGCTTGCCACCAACCCGAGAATAGGATCATGCCATAGTATTGAAGGAAGGAGCTCAAATTCCTCGCATTCACCCTTACAGGTATCCCCTTTACTAGAAAACTGAAATTGAAAGGATCATAGATGAGATTATGCAATCTGGACTTGTAAGGCCTAATACTAGCCTTTTTTCTAGCTTAGTGATTTTAGTAAGGAAAAAAGATGGAGGATGGCATTTTTGTGTGGATTATAGAGCCTTAAACCCGATAACCATTCCCAGTAAATTTCTCATCCCTGCTATAAATGAGTTACTGGATAAGCTGGGAGGTGAGTTTTTTCTAAGCTAGATTTGAAATCTGGTTATTACCAGATTAGGATAAAGAGTGAAGACATCCCAAAAACAGCTTTCAGAACATATGAGGGGCATTATGAGTTCCTTGTTTTGCTTTTTTGACTCACTAATGCCCCTTCAACTTTCTAAGCCCTAATGGACAAATTGTTTAGGAATTTTGTCCTAGTGTTCTTTGATGACATATTAATATATAGCCGAAACTTTGAGCTCCATCATATGCACATTCAGCAGATTTTTGAGGTAATGAGGGTTCATAAGTTATATTGTCAACAAGAAGAAGTGCTGTTTTGAACAACCTCAGGTTGAATATTTAGGGCATATCATTTCGGGCAAAGGCGTGGCAGCGGACCCCAAAAAGATTCAGAATATGGTATATTGGCCTGTACCTACTGATTTGAGGGGACTCAAGGGATTTTTGGGGTTGACCGGGTATCATCGAAGGTTTGTGAAGAATTATGGGAAAATTGCATGGGTATTAACACAATTCCTTGAGAAAGACAACTTCATGTGGAGAGAAGAGGCTCAAACGGCTTTGAGGAATTGAAGAAAGCCATGACTTCTTTACCAGTGTTGGTTGTCCCATCATTTGCCAAACCTTTTGTGATTGAAACGGATGCATCCGATAAAGGAATTGGAGCTGTTTTGATGCAAGAAGGCAGACCTATCGCATATATGAGCCAAGTTTTATCTGAGCGAGCCCAAAATAAGTCCATTTATGAGAAGGAACTAATGGCCATAGTGTTGGCAGTGCAAAAATGACATTGTTATCTGCTGGGATAACATTTTGTGGTGCATAGAGATTAGTAGAATCTAAAATATCTGCTGGATCATAGAGTTGTGAGTGAGGACCAGCAAAAATGGGTGACAAAGCTTCTCAGATATGATTTTGAAACCAAGTATAAGGCAGTGAATGAGAATCGAGTGGCTGACGCCTTTTCTAGGAAGCTCCAATATTCTTTTATTTCTACTATTAATGTTCCTAATTGGACTGAACTAGAGGCTAAAGTTCAAATAAATGGATGAGCTTGGTTACACTTTAGATCATTTGTCAAGTTTAAGCATTCAAGCATTCTTGAAAGTTCTCCTTTTTCTCTCTAAGTTTCTAAGAGCTTTTCTTCTTCTTCATCTTCTTCTTCCTCCACCTTGAGCCACCATACCACTACCTCAAAACACCACCCCACCACCTTAGATCATCATCAAAGCACCAAAACTATCACCCTCAAACACAAACTCACTCAAAAACACATTCCTTTCCTTTTCCTTCCTCAAGGCCCATCATCATCACATTAGGAAGAGTTGTTCTTCTCATTTTCATCTCAAAGATCAAGTTTTCTTCCTTCTCTCAAGATTTCCTTGGTAGGGAGTTGTTTTACATTATTTCTTTTTACTCAAAAATGCTTTGTTCTTGAAAGAAAAATGTTGTTTTCCGTAAGTTTCTCTTGGTTTCTTTTTGGTTTTCCTTCTTATTTCCTTTTTCCTTTTTCGGCCTCAAGGCCTAGTGTTCATCATGATAGCTTGATGATGAGTGTCTCTAGATGATGATCTTGTTTGCATCTCAATGGGACCTATAGAGCTTGAGTTTCCTTTTCTTTGAGTTGTACTTATGATACTTAACTCACTAATGTTTTCAACTTAAGAAAATAACTATAAGGATTTCAAAAAGCCCATGGCCTACCTTTGTCAACCTTAAAGTTGGCCGGCACGTGAGGGTGTTGGGTGATTAATAAAGAACATGGTGTATTTTCCTTATGATTTTGGTTCCTAGCTTTTCTTTTTCTTTGAAGTTGTGTTTTGGTTTCATTTCCTTGAGCTCAATGATGGTGTTCAAAGAACCATGAGTTTTCTTTAAAATCATGGTACTTAGAACTCTAGAGCTTGCATTACTTTAATGAGATTATGGTTGGGATTGTGATTTTAACTCTTTTAAAGTCTTTTATGAGCTCTAGTGACATATAATAATGAACTAGTATTCATATTTAAATTTATGCCTTGCATAGCATATTTACTTCTTATGTCATCACTAAACTCTTAAGAATAAGTAAATGAACTTGCATTATCATAGTTACTTTCAAGCTTTGCATTCCATATTTACTTTTCAAGTCATCACCTAATCTTAAGATAAAAATTAGTTGCATCTTATGTTTATTTTGAGCCCCCACTTTACTTTCTAACAAAGATAAAATGAAGTGCATAGCATGTTTATATTCATGTTACCATTTAAAATATTAGAGCTCAAAGACTTGTCCCTTGTTATCTCTAGTAAAGTTTGGAAATGATTGTGTTTTATTCTTTGATTTTTGGTCATGTGATGATGGTGAACTTAGCTTAAGATTCATCCAGTCATAAGTGCCAAAACTTTTGTCTCATAATTTTCCTAAACTTGGATGATCTTAAGAAATGTTTTGAGCAAGGTTTTGTGATTTAAATCCCTCTTGAGATTATTTTGGAATAGCTACAACCCTATTTGGTTTCATGATGATGTTAATGAAATAAATTGTTCTCAAATAAGTTTTAGAAGTTCTAAAAAGGTTCCAAAAGAAACTAGCAATTTATGTGTTCTAGAACTAAAATTCTATGCATTATATGATGACATTGATTTCGGTTCTGCCTTGTTGGGCTGCTCACTGTATGATGTTGTTTTAATTATGTTAGAATGTGTATATTCATGTATATTTGAGGTTAGAATTAATTTGAGGAAGTTGAGACAAGTTAGTAATTAGAAAAGAATTAAGATGTAATTTCTAAATCCCTTAGAAATGAGATTTTTCTGGATTCTGTTCCAGCAAGGGTATTATTAGTAAATAATGGTTTATAATTAGTTTAAATGTGTAGGAATCACTCATAATTGGTTTAGGCATTGATCCTAGTACTTTAGGAAAAGACCGAACTTAGAAAGGGTCAAAGTTGTGACCCCTAGGTACCCATAATTAGCAAATTATAGATTCTGCACTCTTGAGGTTTAGAATTAGTTATAATCATAGAATTGAGTGAGGACTACTTAGTTATGAACCTATAAGTACCCGAGAGATTAAGTTGTGATGATAGAGAACCTAGATTTCGAGTTAAGGACCCTAAGGATCAAAGCATAAGACATTAAGAGAATTTTGATACTTTGAGTTTGATAATTATTCAAGTATGTTGAGATGATGCATGTACTTTGATGGGTATGATTCTATGGATTTAAGATTGCTATGATGATAGAGACTGAATATGATTATTGTGGCATAAGGTAGATTTGAAAGAAATTCGGTATACAGCTGATATGCTACCGAATTTCAGTCAAATCAAAATACTTGAGAATGTTTTTGAAAAGTATACTGGATAAAGTCCTGGGTGACACTGGTTCGGCCGAGCACCCCCAGAACTAAGTCCTTATGTGACGTAGCACTGAGACGTACTTCTCCTACTTCGGTAGGGAGAAGGCAAATTCGTGAGGGTTTGAGTGGATGCAGCCTACCAAAGCGGACAATTCGCTATGCACTAGATGCCAGTAGAATGTTTCAAAGAAGGAAATATTCCTATGAGAGGTGATCCTTAAGTCCCCTAGCTCGTACTCTAGTAGTCGGGATTATGTTTTTATGATTTTCGCTTATCAAGAGGATAAGTAAGAACTAGTGACCACTAGTTGAGGTATGAACTCATAACCTAGATGTTTTAGGGTAGCCCATGATGCTTAAGCATGAAGTTCTTAAGTCACTAGTTGAGAAAAGAGAAAAATTCCACTTGAAAGTTATATGTTGCCACTTTATGCCACTTATGTTGTTCTTGATGTTATGTTGATTGCTTGTTGCATAAGGTATATTCATGCATACATGATTTGTTATGTTGCATTCATGCATTAAGATTCATGCTAAAAGGAACGAGCCTTGGATAATTATATTTATAAACTTAATAATGAACTTTATATGCATGCTCACTTCTTTATAACAAACCCAAGGTTCCTAAGGATGTGAACGATGTAACCCTAGATAGGAGGTTCCCTACTGAGATTCTTTAGCAAGATTCTCACTCCTTTTTCTTTCTCTTTATCTCTCCCGTCACATCTTCAGATCATGGCGACATTCGTAGTGTTCGTCGACACTCCCACCTGGGAGATGCATTTTGATCCAGATCATGGGTCATACCATTTTGAGGGACGGTGCACTGTTCAAGTCTTCATGTATGTAGGACGTCCCTTCGCGTACCCTGTACAGAGTTACCGGTTCTCCCCGACGTCTCCCTTTGGCAATGACCTGATCTTCGAGTATACACACCCCCGTGACTAGCAGACCCAACGTGCTCGCCCTTCCGCCTCAGCTGTGCGTGACTACCCAGAGTATGTACCTCGATCGAGAAGGTCGGAGACGGACCCATTCGAGGACTCGCCGACATACATCTACTCGGAGAGTTCGACCCCCACTCCCCTATTCAAGCGAGAGAGGAGTTAGGAGACGGTGATGCAGCCGAGTTTGGCGAGGAGGGCCGAGATGTGCCCCTGTTGCAGAGCACACATCCAGCCGCCCCGTATTCGTTTCCCCATCCGCTTGTTCACCTCCGAGGAGCTCGCGCAGTTCCATGGTTACCTACCTCCGTCACACGAGGATCACCGCCGCCAGCAATAGAACGTCTCGAGGAGAGTTAGTGCACACACACCACACATAGTAGGGATAAACCTTGTTTTGTTATGAGGTTATCCACCTTAGGTGCACTAGGGTAGGATTTTTTATTATGCTTTCCATGTATTTTCGTTTCTGCTGTATTTCCTTTTCCGTTGTATTTGCTTTACCTTGTACTAAACTAAGTCTCGCTCTTGGATGGGCAAATTATGATATTAATGGAATGTTTCTTTGATGAGTTATTGATTGTTCCATGTTCTTTCATGCCTTTTTGCTTTGTGATTTATCTTCCCGTCTTACGATGTACGCGGCTCTCACTTTGCTTTATGTTTTCAAAAAAAAATTTATTCGTATTTTCTGCTAAGTAATTTAAAGAAAGATTTTAAAGAATGAGACTAAGAAGTAATAAACTAATGATTAACCTAAATATGTTCTAGGAATATTGGGTTAAAAATTAGGATGTTACACCTACACTTTTAAGGCGTGGTAAGGAGTCTACAGTTGAGGGGGTTCATGTACTAATAGAGGAATGAGATTACATGTTGGATGAGTTGAAATTCCAACTAGAAAGGGCTCAAAATAGAATGAATTCTTATGCTGACCTTAAAGGAAGGGATGTAGAATATGCAGTGGGAGACAAGGTTTACATGAAGCTGTAGCCTTATAGACTCAAGACACTTGCAAATAGGATCAACCAAAAGTTGAGTCCTAGATATTATGGGCCCTATGACATTGTAGAAAAGATAGGGCCTGTTGCTTACAAATTGAAACTCCCAGCTAACTCCATAATGCACCCTATTTTCACATTTCTCTGCTAAAAAAATGTGTCTATCAAGATGTGCAGACCCAACCACCTCCAGCTACTCTTTCAGAAGATTAGGAACTCCAAGTGCAACTAGAAAGGGTCCTTGTTGTCCGCACCAACTCAGCATGCCAATTTGAAGTCTTGATTAAGTGGCAAGCCCTACTAGACTTCGAAAATTCCTAGGAGTTGGCAGCAGACATTCATAAGCTGTTTCCTTCTTTCCACCTTGAGGACAAGGTGGATTTTGAAGAGGGTGTTGTTAGGACACCAAGTAATATGAATAATTCTAATATTACCCCTAGCCCTTATGATGTTACCCCAAGTAATATTATTTTACCTAATGCTAAGGTTTATAGTAGAAAGAACAAAAAGGGAAATGATGACACAGGTAAGGCATGTGACCGAGAGGGGGAGGGAGGGATTTGTAACTAAGTTTACCTAGCTGACCCGGTTAATGAGGTAGGGTGGATGCATGTTGATTCTGTTAAGGAAAGAAGGTAGGAAATATATGGGAAGAGGAAGAGTGTTGAGGGGAGCATCTTAGAAATTTGGAAAGGAGTAGAATTAGGAGAATGCTAGGTCTCTTGAATATCCGGCTGTTTACATACTGTTTATCTTTCTTTTTCTGCTATTGTAATATACACAGGAAGGAGGGAGCTAATACTTACTTGGTATTGCTCTTCTCTGAGGAATTTACACTCAATTGTTGTTCACTGTTGTTTTATCTTATAGTAGTTCTTACAGGTTGTCAAGGGTGAGTGGGATTTTTGGTGTGTGTGTGGCACGACCCACCTACGGAGTGTGACCGGCACGTGAGGATTTGGGTCCCCACGGAAGCCTCTGGTAACGTAACTAACTAAGATGCATAAATAATCCAAATTTATTCAAAATATCTCAAGTTCAACTAAAACTTCAATAATATGAAATTGTTCTCAAAACATAAATTCTGAACATAAATTTGCATAAAATTCATATTTTAGGCCAAAGCCAAACATAACAAAACAATTAACAGAAATTCTGAAAATATATCATGCATGTCCGGGGATCCTGCCTACACAATTTATTGGAGCACTACTAGACTGACATAATTGACAATAAGCTCCACTCCAAAGCGAAGCTCACCAAGGAAGCTGTAGCACAACTACTGAGGATCCTGTAGTACAACTGAAACTGTAGCTGTATCTGTAGGGAAAGGTAAAGAGAGAGGTGAGTTTATCA
Organism: Dalbergia cultrata; assembly: GCA_031216105.1. Taxonomy (NCBI): domain Eukaryota; kingdom Viridiplantae; phylum Streptophyta; class Magnoliopsida; order Fabales; family Fabaceae; genus Dalbergia; species Dalbergia cultrata. Next base: position 53,935,817 of record CM062352.1, on the reverse strand, counting down.
AAACTCAGTGAGCGAGCCTCCACTCACAACCCACACGGGACAATAACAAAATACATAACATATACATGCAACTGATGTGAAATATATTAAATATATAATTACATATAAATTAACTGAATCTATGGCAATAACTAGTAGAGAAACATGAATTATTTTATACATAATTATCTGAGCTGAATAGCTAAATCTGAGCCAATGGCTAATCTGATGGGCACCTAACTAGGTCCCATAAATGGACACCTCACTAGGTTCCTTATTGTGGGTGAGCTAGTCCTCTAGCGGACCACTTAGTACCAAGGTTAACGATCAATCCTGCAGCCGTTAACTCGCTGATCTGTTTCTTACTAATTAATATAAAATAATTTGTTCATAAACCAAATAAATATAAAAGCTCTGAATTCATATAATTCTAACAATTTGACTGTAGCATAACCGAGATTCTAAAATCATGCCCAAGGGATCACCAGCTTGTAGACATAGTGATGTCAAAGAATCAATAGAATATGTATCTGACAATTGTTATGAATTATACTTTATTCAATACTTTCAATAAATCATATCTAATATTCTAAAATCTTTATAAGAAATACATAGTCTGAAAATATGATAATCAATATTTCTACTGTAAACATTAAACTAAGGTCTCACAATTTCATAAACTAGGAAAAAGATATTCTATAACACGCAAGGTATCAATTATGGTCCCATGAGTTTTGCTAAAATGATTAATTTTCATGATAACTGTAAAAGTAATAATATTTCTAAAACAGACATAATTATAACAATATATTCTCTTGACATAAATCATTCTAAAATTTCATAAATAATTTATATAATATGGAAAAATATTAATAATAACCAAAAGTATGATTATGAGCTTAATCCCACTCACCGTTGGTAGTCGTGAGTGTGCTTCTACTAATAACTTTTACCCTGAAGTATTGGAATGGTACAAATAACCAATCTCACAGATTAAAAGAAAGGAGCATCACAACATCCCAAGAGAGGATTAGCTAGGCTCACTGAAGCTCGGCCATGAAGATCATGAGCTTGACAAAAGATGAGTTCGGCCAAGAAGAGGTTTGGTTTAGAGGAGGTTTGACTTAGAGGAGGTGGAAACAAAACTTAGCAAAATAAAACTAAACATTTCTTACACATACACACTCCTACACTCATATATTTATACATAAATATAATAATCATGAATAATATTAGTGTTATTTATCTACACTTAATAATAGTAATAAATATTATTAATGCTTACTACACTTAGTAATTATAATGTTAAATAATAATAATGCTAACTACACTTAGTAATAATAATTATAATGCTAGCTACACTTAGTAATTATAATGTTAAATAATAATAATACTAGGTACACTTAATAATAATAATGCTAATGCTAGCTACACTTAGTAATAATAATGTTAAATAATAATAATGCTGGGTACACTTAATAATAATAATAATTATAATGCTAGTTACACTTAGTAATTATAATGTTAAATAATAATAATGCTAGGTACACTTAATAATAATAATGCTAATGCTAGCTACACTTAGTATTATTAATATTAGTGGCATATGTCTAGACTTAATAATAGTAATGACTAATATTAATGCTAACCACACTTAGTAATTATAATGTTAAATAATAATAATGTTAGGTACACTTAATAATAATAATAATAATAATTATAATTTCTTTATTTGGGATATCAGAGAGAGAGAGAGTGTGTGTGTGTGTGTGCGTCGGTATTTTTAGATGCTTGGCCATGGCTTTCGTCTTTTAATTAAGAAAAATGACATGTGTACAATATTTTTATGTAATATAGATAAAAAGATAAATAAGATGATGGATCTAGGTAAATAAAACTTAAAATTCATCATCTTGTTTATTTTTTTGCTTATGTTGTAAGTATGTTGAAAAAAAAATGTTATACATATATAATTTCTTTAATTAAATGTTATTTACTAAGAATATGGTCATTTGCTTCATTGCGTTGAATTGGGGAATCAAAAATTATTTCTTGAACAAGTGGATATATCATATATGCAGTTTTTGATTTCAAGCTGACTGGATTAAATCAAGTAAAGCTTCAGTTCTGTGTCAGGGTTGTGATTTGTCTTTTTGATTTGGCCTTGATGGCAATGCTAAAGAGAATAATGTAGAGATTTGCATACAACTATTTTCTAGACATAGAAGGACCTTTTGTATTAAATTTCAGCATAATAAACAGGGAGAATCTAAAGCAATTGTTAAGAATTTGATAATCCAAAAACAGGAGGAATTTACACTACAGTGGTGGGTGGTCCAGGTTTGTATGATTCTGGCGCTGTAATGCATGCAACCATGTTGATGATCAGTGTTTTTGCAGGTTTGTAACAGGAATTAGTACAGGGCATTATAATCCTGTTGATGGCCATTATAAATGGTTGATTATTTCGAGGGTTTGTTTTGGATGCCAACTTCAAGTAGTGTGGCTTTGAAAGAGGTGAATTATCGTATCATTGATGGGATCGGTTAGTGTGCAGTAATTATCGAGGGTGGTAAATATGAGGTGCTCTTTTATTCTTGTATAATCCTCAATCTCTTTTAAAATAAATATTTTTTTCACTTTTTAATACATTAATCAATCAATGTCACATTGAAAATATATGTCTACATTCATTGATTTATTAATGTACTAAAAAAAATTATTTATGAAGGGACATTTATTTATAAATATATCAAAGAGACATTTATTTACGAAAGAAAAATTTATTTTAAAATGGAGAAAAGGTTTAGTGCTGATAATGTGACAAATTACTGCTTTATTTTGCTTTGAAGTGATGTTGGTGTATGTGTTTTTGTACCATCTCTAGCCTCTCTTTGTACAGGGTTTTTGACACAAATAAATTAAAATAAATAGGTTATTACGTATAAGTCCCAAGTGTAATCTGTTTATATATATGTCCTATTTCATACATAATGGAAATCGACTAAAACCGACTTTAGTGATATCAAAGTCGATTAAAATCGACTTGCGTTTGGCCATTACTGAAGCTCCCTGCAATTTGTCAGCATGTGTCAAGATTGTGAGGGAAGTCGATTATACTCGACTTGTGGGCGCTGTTGAAGTCGATTATAGTCTACTCCGATAAAAGAAACGTGAACTGAGCATGTTAGCATTCATATTACATGGGGAAAAGATAAGAAAACAAAACGGATGAGTATCAATATATTTCCAAATTGTCACGTCAATTACTAAGATATCCCAAATTTGCTGTGCTACAGCTTCTATTTCATGTGCCCCATTAGTGTTTTTTCTTTGGTATACCCCACTAGCATTACATCATCCTTATTACCATAGGTTTTTTTTTTTTTTGTTTTTTTCCTCTCTCTATGTCTTCGTTCAATTCCTTCTTAAGGAAATGTCATTTTAGTTTGATAACTATTGTTCCGATGAGGACAGTTTCAAATCTTGTATAAAAAAAAGTTAATTATAAATGTAAATTATGTACTATATTTTCGATAGATGAGAAATACCTTTTTGTCCTCTCTTTTAGCCAAGATTTTTCTTAAACATTACTTAAGAGTAAAAAGAATTATGTACTAATAAATGGGATTTTTAATTGTATTGTTAGTAAATATTATAAATGTGGTACAATAATTAATAATACACAAAGTTTTTAATTATTTTATTAATAATCCAATTAAATTTTTTAATATTTAATACCAATGCAATAAAAAATCCCATTTATTAGTACATAATTCTTTTTACTCTCAAGTAATGTTTAAGAAAAATCTTGGGTAAAAGAGAGGACAAAAAAGTATTTCTGATCTATGGAAAATATAATATATAATTCACATTTATAATTAACTTTTTTTTTTATACAAGATTTGAAACTGTCCTCACCGGAACAATAGTTATCAAACTAAAATGACATTTCCTTAAGAAGGAATGAAGACATAGAGAGAGTGAAAAAAAAAAACCTATGGTAATCAGGATGATGTAATGCTAGTGGGGTATACCAAAGAAAAAATACTAACGGGGCACATGAAATAGAAGCTGTAGCACAGCAACTTTGTGATATCTTAGCAATTGACGTGACAATTTGGAGATACATTGATACTCATCCGTTTTGTTTTCTTTATCTTTTCCCTATGTAATATGAATGCTAACATGCTCAGTTCACGTTTCTTTTACCACAGTCGACTATAATCGACTTAACAGCGCCCACAAGTGGAGTATAATCGACTTCCCTCACAGCTTTGACACATACTGACAAGTTGCAGGGAGCTTCAGTAATGGCCAAACGCAAGTCGATTTTAATCGACTTTGATATCACACTAAAGTCGATTTTAGTCTACTTTCATTATGTTTAAAATAGGACATATATGTAAACAGATTACACTTGGGATCTATACGTAATAACCTATTTATTTTAATTTATTTGTGTCAAAAACCCCTTTGTACATGATTGGAATTTAATTTACCATATTAATATAAAATCGTTAATTAATAATTTAAGTTTTTGACACAAGTGATTTCATGATATGTATACCCGATTACTGGGGAAAAAAAATACGGCATTCAATTTGCTTATTTACTTAATCTAGTACTCATCGCACAAGTAAGGCATGAGATTGTGAGGCGTTGAAGCTTATAAATATATTTCCGAGAATCGGTCAAATCAGATAACAGATGGAATGTGACTCAAATACACATAAATTCACAATGGAAGTAACCACATATTAAAGTGTGTGTATTATACAATATATTCTTGCACGTTAAAGGGAAAACTATGTAATTCAATCGCCTTTCCAGAATATGGCAGGAAAGAAGAAAGAAGCAAAATCCGGCAAGGAATTTTGGGGGTCGAATTCACTTCCATCATCTTTTGGCAGACTTCCTCCAGACAATGGAGATTCTTCATCTGCTGCCTCATTGAATGATGAAATACCATGGCGTACTGCAGAAGAGAGTAAGTTATACTTCAAACTATTTTATTAAATTAACACTAGTTTTTCCCCCATTGCATATTATTTTGATAGAAAAATATATCTTTTTTTTCAACTAAAAACATTACTTTTGATAAAAACTATTCATATATAAGTTTTTACCCAAAAATTAAAAATAACTTAAAATGAGTTGTTTTTAATTTTAAAGTAGAAGTTGAAATAAATAATTTCTACGGAAAAGTTACTTTTTTAGCTAAAAGAAATGAGTCAAAATAATCTAAAACTAAACATATCCATAGTGTGTGTTTGGATTACATTCTCACCAACTTGATTTTAAACAATCTTGATTATTTAGCATTAGTTTTATTTGAAAGTGTGTTTGAAGTTGTTGTAGTGAAAATTCTAATTCGGCTAAGTCTAGTAAATAAACTCAATTAAGGATCAAGTTAACTTTTGATTCGAAGATAATGAAGACGATTGCTTTAAGGAGGAAAATCTACACATTAGTTATGATTTCTTCAATTACTTTAAAGAATTAAGTTTTGGAAAGAGGTAAATGTGGTATGACAATTTTATTGATAAACAACAAAATTATAACATCATCACACCAAAATCAACAATAAATTGGAGATGAACTACCTAAACTAAACTAACTAGGAAAAGGAAAGAAAGAGGAAGATAGCATGTAAAGTTGCTGCTTTGATATGCGGAGATGTCCCTTTTTTGTCAAATTTCTTCAACCTTCAAATACCCAACAGCTTCCTCAAGATCAGTTTCCTTTGAACCGCATATGATCGCTCTCACCTGTGCTAGGAATAGAGTAGTCCTCAAAATTGCCTTCACTTAAACTTTCAATTTCACACAACTATGCTTTCAGATTATAACGTGGACATAATGGCGGCAACATGCAAAAACTGACTCTTCTCCACGAAACACATGTACTTAGTTGTGGCAAAATGCATGTGCACATTTTTTTTTTCCAAATAGTCAGCCCACCAAATGTTAGATGATAATAGGAATAGAGTGATTTATGTTTAATAATTTGTATTTGAAAGGTGAGTTTGAAAATGATATTATTTAGAGAAGTGGCAGGGGATAGAGGAAGATGAGGGAGGGGGCAGGGGAAGTGATAGAAAGAGCAAGCAATCCCCTAGGGAAAGGGGAGCCTCTTTCTCTCTCTTCATAGTGAAGCTATGTTGTCCAACTTTTTGTATAATATTATAATATGTAGATGGATATATTAAAGATGTATAATATTATTGAAGATCTATAAAAACAAATAAATAAATGAGTAGTCTAGAGGGTACAGTTCGGAGAGCACTTAAGAATGATAGATTGATCCGATTATATTTTTCCCGGTGTTCCAATCAATTTATCTTGAAATCAAATCATTTTAATTATAATCATAATTTGATTTGGTAGGTTTTGGTAAATAAAAGCCATTACGTACTTTGCAAAAAAAAAAAAAAAGCTTTTTGGAAAATAACTTTTTTCAAATGTGATGCCTCCTTTTAACTCAAGGTGTGTTTGGTTAATTAAGAGACAACTGGTAAAAACTTTTATAAATAAGTTTGATAGGTAAAATTACACATAAAAATAAATTTTCTTTTCTTTTTAATATTAGTCCTCAACCACGTCTATAAATGTTAGCAAGAACTGCAGGAATGTTCAAAAGAGATCTATACCTGTTTGCCGTCAAAGATGAGTGGACCGAGCAATATCAGTTTTTGATAAATTTCCTAACATGGTACGAACTCCGTTAACTGTCAACAGGGACACAGCCCTTCATATTGCAGTGAGCGCAAACAGCGTTGATTTTGTGAAAGGGTTGGTGAACGAAGTGCATATGACTCCTCTAGACTTGGAAATACCAAACTCCGATGGAAACACAGCTTTTTGCATAGCTGCAATCACAGGAAATAGTGGTTTATTAGAAATTATAATTAAGAAGAACCAAGATTTACCACTGATTCACGGACAAGATGAAATGCTTCCAGTTCATTTAGCTGCTTCATCAGGTCACCGCGCAATTGTGCACCTTCTAATTCGGACTATTTACTTGGGAAGATGGCTCAAAAAGACATTGAAAGACTGTTCTTTTTTACAATTAGCAGTGACGTTTATGGTAAGGCTAAACGGCAAGGGTTTTCATACAAATGAGTTTAATTTTTATGTATTAATCATAATTTTCAGAATCAAACCGATGATTAACTCGGTCATAATACTGGGTCATCAAATCATTGATTCAATCAATGAGTCGTTGGTTAAACTAGATTTAGTTTAAATAATATATAAATTTACAATTTAATGCAAATAAATATGTGATATATATAAAAAATGAGATGTTAATAACCAATCGAGTAGTAGTGCAGTGGTAGTCACGCTCGTCTAGCATGTCTTACTATGACTTGTCTAGGGTTTGTTTTTTGTTTCTTCACACTTATAAATACATATAAATTAAATTCATAGTAATTTATTGTTCTTCAATTATTTAGATTTTTGTACCTTGCCCTGTACATGCAATTGATCACTCTCTTGTTTGTGCATATAACAGAAGTGGCAATCAAATTATTTATAAAATATCATGATTGGTTGGCTATTGCAAGAGCAGATGAAGACTTAACAGCTTTGCACATTCTGGCGCGAAAGCCTCCTCATAAATTTTACTGTTAGTTCCTTCCTTCTTGACTATATATTTAAATGGGTTCCTCAAAAATATATTGGGATATAAATTAATCTGTTACATGTTGAAAGTTTCAAATTGGTCATTCATATTTCAAAAAAGGGGTACAAATTAGTTCATTTGTACAATTTCATACAGTGAAAACGGGAACAAATTTATCCCTCTATACACTGTATAGAATTGTACAGATGAGTAATTTGTCCCTTTTTATGAAACACAAGGGACTAAGTTAAGACTTTTAAAATTTAAGAGACTAATTTGTCTCCCAATGTATTTCTGAGGGACCAATTTAGATATTTTGTCTTACTTCTTTGCACTTAAGTAGTTTTGTTTAGCTTTGTTATTTAATTGCCTTCACTCTCTTTCTGTTTAATTTTTTTTACCTATAATTTGGCATATTCAATTTAAATTAATCAGTAAATCTTTATACCTGGACTAAATATCCATTTTGGTCCATAATGAATATATTAGGGGTAAATTAGTCTCTTTAAATTTAAAAGTTTCCAATTGATCCCTTTCACTAAGGGAAACAAAAAAGAGATAAATTAATCTTTCTGTACAAGTCTATACAATTAAAAAAATTTGTATCGAATTATACAATTTTTCTCTCTTTTTTTTTATTGTGTGAGGGATCAGGATATTTCAAATCCATGAAGGATTAATGTGGGTATTTTGACGTATATCTATTAATATATATTAAATAGGTTCATGCAATCTTAAAATTATAAAAGAAACCACTGTCATTTGCAAAATTGATGAGGTACTGAAATTCTGTGGTTAAGTGACCGTATATTAAAAGAGTTTCTGAAACTATAAGGACTATTTGTAATTTTCAAACAGAAAAAAAAAATCTATTAAAAGTTTTAAGAAAATATGGCTAATTAACAATCTCTTATCAATATACAGTTATATTCCAAATAATTGAATAGTAATCTAATCTAATCTAATATTGATCCAAAACTGTAAAAATAATTATATGTATAGCAGAAAATGAAGTTTGATTATTTGAAATTTTTTATCCTATATTTGTTTCTGATGTGGTTATAGTCTGGCCTTCTCCTGTATATAATTTACCACTCATGGTTGAATTTCTTAGACACAATGCAATCTACAACAAGAAGTCTGGCAAGTTTTATTTTAATAAGGATAGTAATATTTAACCTGCAGTTACATATCGGAAATCACAAATTTTCCAGCAGCCATAAAGAATATTTTCTTTCTAAAGATGTGTTTCGTTGGGGCCAACGACGGAAAGGAGAAAAAAATTCCCCTCCTTTTAACTCCTAACCAAACAATTCAAGATGAATCCAACCCAGAATCTTGCATTCATTTCTTCGATGGTAGAAAACGTTTCATGTTGACCAAAAAAGGGGGGAAAAAAAAGGTTTCAGCGAACTTTGCTTCCAACTACGTATCTTTCTTCTTTGTAACTAAACACTAATTTAGAATTTGGAATGTGCCTCTATTTTTTTTTTTTAATTTAGCTCCTCTAAAGTTTTAAGGATTGTAAAATGAAAAAGGGATCTTAAATTATTTACTAGAGCCCACACATAATAGAAGCTATTGATTGATGATTAAATTCTTGTTGTCTAGCTCAGTAAATGATCTAGTCACTCCAGAGCAGCCAAATTTCCTTCTTTCCGTATAAATATTGTTGGTTAAAAATTTATTTGTACTCAATCGATTGTATTCTCGTTGCCAGCCTTTTTCTCTGCGGGAATGCGATTGTTTCAGATAGTGTGGTCTCATGTTAGTGGATTGGAATGTAACGAGATGTTGGAACTGATAACTAAACCTTCGACAGTATTGTTTGACGCAATACAATCAGGAAACGATGGTGCAGAAAAATGGATTCTTCTTGTGAATCCTGAACAACTGACACTTAAGGATTCCCTTGGACGAAACCTATTGCACTATGCTGTTTTATAGCGACGAGAAAGCATGCTAAAATATATAATTGTGCAGAGGACAGTGCACCTTGTAATACGAGCTGTGGACTGTGATCGTAACAACATTTTACACTTAGCTGCAGCATATCAGTCAGACGAAGCACGGTCAAGATTGAACAGTAAAATGCAAAGAGAGCTAGAGTGGTTCAAGGTGAATCAATCTGTTTCGATATTATTATTTAATTCCTCATTCTTGAATGAAAGTCTTCTGTCCCTAAGTTATTCTCCTTCCTTCATGACTCATCTCATTAATTATATGTTGTGATCATTTGCGTGCCATTATATATTTTGATTTTTTTTTAAATATATTTGTGTAAAAATTTCTAGTAAAAGCAGAATCATTAAAAAATTATTAAAAAAATCATTTTCAAAAGCTATAATTTATATTTTCTGAAAATAATTGTATCATAAAAAAATATTTAATAATAATAAATAAAGACATTATAAGATACATCTAAAGTAGATTAATATTACATATATTCAGACATAAAATAACTTCTACTTATTCAAAAGATCTTATTTAAAAAGATTAGTTAAAAAAAAATCTTGTTTTAAAAGATTATATATTCAAACCAACCTTTGATAGTAGCATTGCTTTATACAGGACGTCTAATTTTTTAATGTCAAAATAGCATTGTTTATAATATGACTAGGTGCGTCCTAGGTTGCCCTGGTGTTTTAGAACGGAATGGTGTATTGGACGGATGGACCATTCCTTACTTGACAAGTAGATGCCATAGATGCTTAAAAAGTTAATTTATTAAAAGAAGAAAAATCAACTGGTAAACGTCTCTCTCCCCCACCGTCCTCCTCTCCCAACCCACCGTCCTCCGTTTGCAGTCTGTTCCCCCTCTCCCGAAGGCACTCAACAATCAACTCTTAAGAGTTTGTCCTGTTTCAGTTGTCTGGGTGTTACATCTACATAATGAGTTGAAGTGAATCAATGAAATTGAGCACATCATGCAATTTATTTTGATGGTCTTTTTCTTTCTGAAAAAATTTGTTTTGATGAATTGGGATGCGCAACGGCTTGTTGTGTAGGCTGGTGGGGATTAGATTTTGGAGTTGAATAAGGGTGATGATGGTCAAGTTCGCTTATTTGTTGCATTGATTCTTTTTTGTAACTTGAATTAATTTTATGGGTTATGAGATGACTGGATTGGATCAACCAAGAAAAGATGAATCGATTGGAATTTGGAAATTTGTGGTCCATCCGGGTAATGCACCATTCCTTTCTAAAACACCAAGGCACCATATAACTATTAACTAGTTCTTTCTTTTATTTTATTTTATTTTTATCTGGAACTAGTAAAGTGCGTTCATTTTTAAAATTTTTCAAATATTCATTTTGTAAACAACAAATCACAAGTGATGAGACAAAGAACATGATTTACCCTCACTCCTCGATCACCTCTTAATTCCAGCTCTAGTTCTTTTCCTGCATGATTTTCAACACAGTATAGTTGATCCCAACGTATGCCATTACTGTTACCACCGTTAACATATACACTCTTGGTTAATATAAATAAATGCATATAGGAAGTGGAGAAGTGCGTTCCCACAGACTTAAGGACAATGGAAAACAGCAAAGGTCAGACACCAGAGGATATAATTTATGCTAATCAAAGAGAGTTATCTAAGGAAGTTAAAAAGACAGCCAAAGGAATAGCCGACTCTGGCATTGTTGTGGCAGCATTCATTGCCACTGTAGCCTTTGCTGCAGCTCTGACTGTTCCAGGCAACAAGACGAGTGCATGGTTTGTTGTCTTCATCCTCACAAACACAGCTGTACTGTTTGCCTCTTCTGCATCCATAATCTCCTTCTTGTCAATTTTCACTTCACCATGGTTCATAGAAAACGAGTTCATCATCTCACCGACCCTGATTAATCTCGGGCTTGTGTTACTCGTCGTCTCTGTTGTCACAATGGTTCTGTCTTTTGCTGCAGCATCCTTTTTTATCTTTGGTCATATATTCCAGTGGGTTGCATGTGTTGTGGTTTTAATGGGTGTTCTGCCAATACTTTTGCTTCTTGTTCTTCAGTCTAAATATGTCGATCTTTTACTTAACTACTTCGATCGTTTATATAACTAACTCTCCCGGTCTAGATATTAGTTGTCATGCGTATCCAAGTAAAAATAAATTATAGAACCATTTGCCAACAAATGTGGTTGCAATTTCAGAAGCTCATCAACTGCAGAAGACAGTGTGTAGAGATTGAAGTGTGTCCGCAGGTGACAGAACATTTAACGTGTGTTATTGGTTTGTAGAATTGATTTTGTGATAAAGTGATTTATGTTTGATAGTTTAATGTGAGAATTGGTTTTGACAAAAATTACAAGAGTAAAAACCTAGAGGCAACAATATTTCACTTCTACTAAAATTGATTTTGGATTCAAAATCAATTCTAGAATTTGCGTTCAACTGGAAAACCAAACAAATTAGAAAATGGACAAAATCAATATAAGTTTGCCCCTCCTAAACAATTTTGGAGTGTCCTGATTTCCCGAACACTTCCAAAAATAGTCAATTGTGTCTTGCAATTTATATAAGTAAAGGTATATATATATATATATATATATATAGTGTGTGTGTATGTGCGCATTCCTTTTCTCTCAACCTAACTAGCTCATGAAATTTGAGTTGACTTGGGTTGAAAATTCTTTAACCCATCATATATTGGGTTTGGAAATTTTCAACACATACAATTCATTGTTAGCCAATTTAAAAAACTAGCTCCATAAAGCTTATTGAGTCACAAGTAATAAGTAATTGAATACGAGAATGCCATTTTACGAGAATTATGAACAAGTACCAATTTGTTTGAGAACGTTAATATTCAAGTAATTTAAATTCAATTGGATTTAAAGGAAACTTAAATGAAAGTTATATAAAAAAAAACGAAAGAATTCAAAGAGTAACAATCAATAGAAAGCAGTGTTAGGACACAATTTCATTCGAGTTTACGGATTTTGCATTACCTAATATAAATTCAATTTCTTTCCCAATTCAAGTACTGATCAAATTTCTCAAAACTTATAATTGTAATTCAATGCCTTTATATTGCAATCCTCTTAGGATAAATTGAATAAATTAATGCCTTAATGTTATTCTAAATTTATCTAATGATGAAGAACATGAATTCATATGATCACATAAACAAGTACTTCCTTGCATGAATATTTTAATTTATGGCAATATTTAGATTGGATAATTTAATACTTTTAATTGCCATTCAATCAATATAAAACCATATATCATTCAAAAGAGTAGCTAATTCCTAGAAAGTATTAAGAATACTAAAAGTTGCATAATTAATTGAGAAAGAAAATCAAACCAATAAAAGGAATACTAAATCCATTGATTCAAACTTTGTTGTTCCCAACACCAAAAGAAAATTAGCAAGCCATAGAAGAAAATCAAATCAAATATTGTGCTGAAGTCGTTACATATATGATGCAATCTTCAAGTCTTATCCAGATCTTCTTAAATCTTCAAATTCTTATCAAATATTGTTTTCAAATCATTAAGTGATTTGTTATCTTTTTGTTATATAACACAAATAAAAATTGTGAGAACATCTACCAATTTAAATCCAAAAACTTAAATTCAAATCGAAAGATAATCTCATTTATAGCAAAATTAATCTAAATCTAGCCAAAAAAAATTGGAAGATATAGGAAAAAGATATGAATGAACTACAAATAAATGTGAGAAAAATAAGATAATAACATAGTTAACATTTAACTCAACTCATCTATTTCGTTTTTTTTTGTAGTGATATCAAATTTATGTAAAACTTGAAAAAATAACTTACCCGAAACATCTCCAATGCAATGGACATTTTGAATTAGGCGTCTCATAAATGTAATATATATGTCGAGTCTTATGTCAGGGTAAATGGATGGCTTCTCATATAAATGTATCAATATTTTTGTTTTATTATAACTCACATATATTTCATTTTATAAAAAAAGAGTAAAATTAATATTTATAACTATTAATAGGGGTATTTTAGTAAACAAAAAAGATAAACATGAAAAAGATTAATAAAAAATTCAAAAATGGATTAGCATAGCTCATATTAATTTTTTAAGGGAGGGATATGTTTTGAAAATTAAGAAAATGAAAGCGTAAAAATTCATCTCCAAAAGAAAAGGGAATTATACTTAACTCCTTTAATAAATAATTTAAGACGAGTGGGCATGTTGATAAGTAGTTTTTATTCAGGAAGAAAGGTTAAAAATGTGCAAGGGGAAGATATTATATTTGTCTGGTCTCCTGTAGTAGTCCAACCAAATCATCGTTCATGTACCAAAACCCATGCGGAGAACATTCGATCGGTTTCAATCGGAAAACTTTATTAAAACCATCAAATCCGCATAGGATATATATATATTCTTAACTTTTGGATGTGGTCGGAAGGATAAGAGAAAAAAGAAACAGACGGTGAGATTTGTTTTCTAGAGTACAAACAGATTTACTCTAGGAGTATAAAGGAGATTTTCCACAAGGCCCCACTGTTGACCAATCAAAACGCTACTGGTGCCTGCAGCCTTGTACATATAAGGAGAGAGAAACAATTACAGTGGAAGAAACAAGCAGAGAGACGAGAGAAAAAATGGCGACACTAGTGGGTGACGCTCGTGTGGTGGAAGGAAGCCAGAACAGCGCTGAGATCGAGAATCTTGCTCGCTTTGCTGTCCAAGAACACAACAAAAAAGAGGTTTTCCTTCTTCCTTTTTTTTTTTTCAATTTGTTATTCATTTGTTTGTTAATTTTAATTTCCCTAGAAAATTTGAAGAAGAAAGTGAATTTTGCCACTAAAAAGAGTTAAGCCCATGACTAATTTGAACACGCCACCCAAAAGTGGGCTTATTAGTTTGTTTTCGTGATTCAAACTTTCAATAACAAAGTTGGGTTCCTTTTCTAATTGTAATTTTAAGTTGAGTTTGATGGCGAGAGTCCTAAGCACTTGTTAAGAAATAAAAGAGAGGATAATTTCGATTGAAAGAGTAAAGCTTTTAAATTTTTAATATATATTGGATAATTTAAAATTTTTCATTTTTTAGTTCTTAATAAGTATGTTTGGGCACTCTCGTTAGTTAAATCTTATTAATTTTATCTGTTTTTTCCTTCCTTGATTGGGTTGGCGATGCTTAATTGCTTAAGCAGAATTCAGCTCTGGAGTTTGTGAGGGTGATTAGTGCAAAGCAACAAGTGGTAGCTGGCACCATGTACTACATCACTTTGGAGGCAACAGATGGTGTGAAGAAACAGGTTTATGAAGCCAAGGTTTGGGAGAAGTCATGGCAGAACTTCAAGGAGCTGCAGGAGTTCAAGCTCGTTGGTGATAATAATGATGCCCCTTCCGTGTCTAGCACTTAGCTAGGTACTATTTTTCTGTAAAGTATGAATTATTTATGATGAATGCGAATGCTTTAATTTTGTCTATATCGATATCCTTGTGTGTGCGATTCCTTTATGGCGTAGAAATTATGCAAACTTCAAGAATGGGTATATGAATGGCCTTAATTGGGAGTTGGGACTGTGGAAAGGGTCACAATCACAACATTGTTAATCAATGCTTAAAAGTTCCCGTAGTACCTGTTTTTTTCCTATGGGTAAAGTTAATTTTGATCCATGAAATTGTATGGGTGCTTTGCTTTGTCCCTGAATTTAAGGAAATACTAATTTAGTTTTTGAAATTGTTTATTGCAGTATTTAATTCATTGAATAACTAAAACAACTAATTTGAATAAGTTTTGTAATTTCATAGATTAAATTTTGACACTCTATTAATTTAAAGAATAAAACAAACCACATATATAATTTCAGATATCAAAATTCAACACTCCAGTTAATGTTGTAATACATGTTCCCTGCGCTCTAAAATATTTGAAGGTCGTGAATGTCTTCATGAATTTTTGCGCAGTTGTCTATGCAGAATCAATTATGCACATTTTCTGTGTTGTTGCAAAATTTAGATTTCTTTAATATCAATTTTGTTCGCCTTCATCTCCCTAGTTTTGTTGGGATTATTAAATTAAGCATTTCTTGATTTTTCAGATTACTGAAGGTTACGCTTGGCTATCTTGGTATCAAGGTAAAAGTGTCAGGATTCAGGATATGAAATCCATCCTATGTATGTGTGGAATAAATGTAGCTATTTACTTCTAATTATTCTGAGCGCTACATAAGATGTAAAATTATTAACCAGTAGACATATCACATATTATGTTTTAACGTTGAAATAACTGAATTTGGTTTGATGATCGATGAACATATTAAGCTTTATGATAATATTATGGTTTATAATATATCAATCATATATTACTCTATAGAAGACTTTTGCAATAGTAAATATGAAAGACAAGTGATGTCTATATAAAATTCTTTTATATATTTTTTTAACAACTTTTGTTTTACTATAGAGTGAAAATTTAATCATATCGACATTGCAGGCCTGTTGGGAATTAGTGTAATAAAGGATTTTCTTGCAACTGATAGATGTTGATGTGATGGTACCTTGTTTTCTTGTGGTCAATATAGCCAAGTTACACATGTAGGTGTAACCGTGCAATTGCATTCAATGCAATTGTTGGGTGTTGCAAATGAAATCCAAGCGTCGGTGCCAAACAATATGTTGTCTTTGATATTTTTGTAAGAGTGTGGACCATCTGTGACAAGTAGCACGCATCATGCTCAAGGGCTCTATATAACCCCATTGGTGCAATTCATTTGCAGCATGAGCCAACACAGAATGCAAGCCGAGGGTACTGACAAAAACCAATTATCAATTGATTTCTGAAATCTTTTCTTCTTCTTCTTCTTCTTCTTAAGTGTTAAGCATATATATTGGTGAAAAAAAATTCTGTTAGGTATTTTGAATATATTTAAAACGTAGTTTTGAGTGAGATCTTATTACTTCTGTATCACTATTATTTGAGGTTTGAGTTAAGTGATGTGTGTCCACATTTGTATCTCTATTATATTTCTATAGTGAAATATTTAGTTATCATATTTAACTATAGACGTAGACTTTAAGTCGAACCACATAAATTCTCGGTGTCATTTATTTTATGCTTTCGCATATTTATTTTGTATTGAGTAATGTTATTTGTATTCACCATTTGTGTGACACCATATTGACACACATATATCTATCATTGAATGAGATATGAGTCATAAATTAAGTGGGATTCACACCCTATCTAATGATAAATAAGAATGTGTCAACACAATGTCTCACAAATGATGAGTACAAGTAATGTTTCTCTTTTGTATTACTCTATTTGTTCCTTTTACCCTAGCTATTTCACAACATTAGATTCCTTATATGGATGTTAACATTATGTTTTTCTATACATGCATAAACTTTGTAATAATCGTATCTCTTTAATTACAATCATAGCAATTTAATTTTAATATATTGTTATTATAAGATAGTTTTATATAAATATTTAATTATATATTATCATATTAATAAAGTGTTTGATTCAGTCATTCACTATTTTAAAAATCTTACAAATAGAATCATATGATAGGGTGAGAATAAAAAAAATTATTTATGTTAATAATATATTAAAATTAATCTCTAATCATATTTGATTTACTCGTTAAGCGGACAACCTAAAGACATAATTAATGACTTTAGTTTATAATTTTCAGGACTAAATTAAATATTAATTTTTTTTTCTTTTGTCTTATTTAGAAGAGGGATTTTGGCCACGGTTATTGAACATCACTTAAAATTTCAAAAAATTTGCTTTTAAGGATTGAAAAGCCTGCTTGTTAAACATTATGGTATTGGTTGATGATACACTTAAAACACTTTCAAGTGTTGCTCCGTCATCTATACATAAACTTTTATTTTATTTGTATTTATCAAACTTTTATTTATTATAATAGAAATTATTTTAATTTCATTATATAGTCATTTTATTTCTACTTAATTATTCTCACAACATTTTATTTATAGAACATTTTTATATTTTATCCTTTAATTTGCGCGGACCTCAATCTAGTTTTAATATAATTGCAACTCTTATTGAGTGCTCTGACTGAACTTTGTGCATTTTGGACCAAATTAAATGGACAAAACAGTTTTAAGTTTGTGCATTGTCACGCCCTTGACTAATAAATTAAGAGCTCAATTAATTAAATCAACAGAACATTTTTCTCTTTTGTGCATTTATCTTAAGATTGAATATCTTAAAAGAAAACCGCCTCATGTTTGTGCATTGAGTTTTGAGTACTGCAGTTTAATCAGACTACACGTATTATTTTATTCTCAAATTCATGGATATCGAACATTCAACCAGTCAATTGAAATTACTGTGTTTTCCCTTCAGTTACACTGTGTTTATGTACCAATCATGTTGAATTCTGTTAAAACCACCCTGTTACTTTCATTGAATTCTATTAGAATATTCTCTTAATTATTGAATATATAAAATTAAAAGAGACATAGAGAATGAAGAAAATCTCAATTCTCGGCATTAATTGGTCAAATATGTCATAACTTTACTCATTATGGATTTGTTTATATGTGCTATTTTAAATAAAAAATATTTTCTTAGAAATATATCATCTACTTTTTTTATTATTTTTTTAAAAAATTAAGGTATTATAAAAAAGAAAAAAAATTAAAAGTCAATTTCAACTTTCAATTTTCTCTTCAGTTCAAATTAGTTTAAGATTTTTAAAAATATCCTTACATGAAAAAAAAATATAAGATCAAAAAACTTATAAAAATATATTGAAATGAGCACATACACGTCCAAGATAAAAACTCTAAGTTCTTTTTTCTTTTTTAATATGATAGAAACTCTATAAATTGAACTTGATCGAATGACATTATACATACAAAAGAGGTGTTTTTCTTGATATACATATTGCTTGCTTGTTTCTTTGGGGGGAAAATGGAGGGTCCTATTATTGAATATCACGGGATTGAGAACGACATCAAGTTTGTTGAACTAGCTCGTTTTGCTGTGGATGAGTACAACAAGCAAGAGGTACATTCTTTCCATACTTGAGTACATATATGTGATTTAAATTTAATTTGAACAATTTTACCCAAAAAAAGAAAAAAATTGAACGCATGTCTAAAATGTTCTATATGGATCTAGTAGCTAGCTTTATCGTCAAGAGAAACTTTTGAATACTCTCATAATAATTAAAAAAAATACTATGTTTTAAACTTTTTGCTATTTAATTAACAAATCAATTTTTATAGGATAAATTACATTGATCTCCTTTTAAATTTGATAAAATGCACTCCGGCTTCCCTCTATTTATTTAGGTGACACTGATCTTTTCTGAACATACTGCTCAATATATAATGAAGAGGGGGCGATGCCAAGATTTTACAATTTAAGAGAGGTCAGCGTGATAGTGATTCATTATATGAAAATGATCTAAGGTTGAATTATCAGGATCTCTAACTGGAGGCTGGACTGGAAGTGGCTGCAATCCAGCCTCTATCTGTTTGGCTATCACATCGAAAAGTGTGGTCAAAGCTTGTTTCAAAGCTCTAAGGCCGTCACTAGAACTGGAAAAACCACTGCTATGGCGGCGACGTGAGCCAAAAATGATGAAGGGGAGGTGTGAACACCCGATTTTATGCGGCCCATAAAATGAAAATCCAAAGATCATCATATTTTTAGAATTTAACCCATTCATAGAATCATGCTGGTAGTTTAATTTTGTTAAGTGAAATTGCAAACCAATTCAAGTTTTGTCTATAGTCTTTATTGCAAACCATTTCAAATTCAGTTAAGACCTTATTTTTAGGTTCATTTCAAGTTTATATTTCATGTCCATTTCAACAAAATAAAAAATATATAGAAATAAAAAGGCTCATTCTGGTGGCCCATTTCAATTCTTAAAAAAAAAAAATAAAAAAATAAAAAAAAAAAAAAAAATAAAAGGGAGTCACGGATTTGCTGGTTCGATTCATTCACGTGAAGTTATTGGAAGAAGAAAAAAAGAGAAAGGTGGTGGACAATGATGATATTCTTCTCCACTTTGTGCAAGGGACAGAGATTCTTTCGGTTATAAGGAATATGTGAGTGGGAGACTGGCAGTGAACCCGTGAAAATCATCAGAGCAATGAGAGTATAAAAGAGAGATCATCATCAATCAAAAAAAAAAAAAAAAAAACCGTCAACAATATCACCAATAAAAACAAATTTCAGTCCAAAAAATAAAAAAATTTTAATACAACGAACATATACGGACTCATGGATAAGCCAATAGAGTGGAGAGAAGTTTGCAAAGAAACACGCAACAAATACTAGCAGTTCAACCCAAGAGCAATAGGAAGGAAAGAATCGAGGTAACAACAGAGCGATAATGTCATCACATCATAAAAACTAAAAACTACACTAAAAAGGGGGGAAGGCCACGACAGTTTTCCTCTCCCATTACCACCGCGGCCTCATCATGATTTCCATCAGCACTGGTGACCTCCTCTTCCATGCAACCTCTTCCCCACCGTGAGCCATCATCTGATATCGGAGTCACCACTGTGATTCCCCTTTCCTCTTGCTCTTCTTGCGCGTGGTGGAGAACTATCGGAGGAGCTCAATCGTGAATTTTTCAGCCCGATCTGCAACCCCCATATCAACACCTCATCGTCACAGTCCACAGACGCAAGCTTGAACGGAGCCGCCCTTTCTGCCGTCGGCCTGTTCTTCAGCTTGTAGTGCCCGCATCTTCCTTGCTCGCAGCAGCATTCCTTTTACTCCTTTTCTTTTGCATGGCTCTCGGTACCTCTTCCCCTTGGTGCTTGCAGATCCCATAACCCACAGTCCCATAGATTCTGTTGTGTCTCTTCCCATGGTGACCAGATCTCTGTAATCGTCATGCCCAGTTCTGCCGAGTTGGCATCACAGCCGCGCGGCACTCCTGTTCATCTTGCAGTATCTGCGCAGGTTCCCCCTCTTCTTTCCTCTTCCTTTCTCGCCCAACTCACAACCCCCACTCTCACTTTGCCATGCGACTTCCTTCTCCCTTGCCTTTCCATCATCATGCTCTGCTAGCATCCCCTCTTCATCATATTCCTCCTTACAAGCCTAGTGACACAACGTCTCAACTAGATTATGCACACCACTCATCCTCCTCTTCCTTATATCCACATAGCCACTTCGCGGTCTTAGCCGTTAGCTTTGGCAGACTGACCATCGATCAGCTCCTCTCTTTGTCACTTTCGCTGCTCCTCTCTCTCATACTCGCTCACTGCCTCTCCTTATCTCCATGTCCATTTGTGTGTATATGCCGAAAAGGAGACCCAAACCCAAGCCATTACCCTTTGGTTCAGACACTTCTCAGGCTTTTCCTTGCTTATTCTTTATTTTATATTCTGTTATTGCTAATTTGGTCTCCAGCTAGAATGCATTGAAGTTATTGTATTATTATAATATATCATTTAGACTTGTCTAGCAACTAAGCTACGTAAATTTGTTTTTTTGTTTTGTGAAAAAGAAAACTTTACTCTGTGTGTGTGTCATCCATGTGTGTGTTTGTGTGGGGTTTGCAAATAATAATAATAATAAAAAACCCAAATCCCTGCATTCCCACATACCCACTTCAAAGAAATATTAATAAACTAAGTGTTGTGTTTCGCGAAGCCTCTTTATTTGTCTACTGTTTTGGTGAAATTTTTAATTGGGTTCTGCTCTCTACGTATGTGGATGCTTGGGTACTAAATAAAAAATTGAAACAGGTCATCAAATGTCTCAGATCTTCCTTACTTTCCTTGTTATCTTTACTTATATTCTTATTATTTTATGTGATGAATTTGTGGAGGGTAAGTTATTTATTTTTATTTTTATGTGTTATTATTTTATGTGATGAATTTGTAGAGGGTGAGTTGTTTATTCTTATTATCTTGTGCGTTATTATTTTACGTAATGAATTTGTAGAGGGTGAGTTGTTTATTCTTATTATTTTATGCGTTATTATGTTATGTAATGAATTTGTAGATGGTGAGTTGTTTATTCTTATTATTTTATGTGTTATTATTTTATGTGATGAATTTGTAGAGGGTGAGTTGTTTATTCTTATTATTTTATGTGTTATTATTTTATGTGATGAATTTGTAGAGGGTATTCTTATTATTTTATGTGTTATTATTTTATGTGATGAATTTGTAGAGGGTGAGTTGTTTATTCTTATTATTTTATGTGTTATTATTTTATGTGATGAATTTGTAGAGGGTATTCTTATTATTTTATGTGTTATTATTTTATGTGATGAATTTGTAGAGGGTTTTTTCTTATTATTTTATGTGTTATCTTATTATTTTATGTGTTAATATTTTATGTGATGAATTTGTGGAGGATGAGTTATTTGATCTTGGCTTTTGTTCCATTGCTTAGTGGACCACGCTTGGGTTATTGGACTATATCAGGTCTGAAAACAAAAGAGGCAAATGATGGGATATTTGGGTCTATATTTTAAAAATAAAATATAATAATAGGAATATTTGAACTATTCTTTGTTCTTTTATTGCTATTTGGCCTTTGGAGATTAACTTAGTTATGACGGTTTGTTGGTTATGTGTTTCAAATATTTTATTGAGACGACTTGATATTCAAAAACCTTTTTAGAAATAAAATCAATCAACCAACAATTATTTTATAAAGAACTACGTGACTTTGAATTCCTCATCGTACTGCAGGAGGATACGAGGAGCAGTGATTCTGTCAAGTCAAAATTAGATATTATTAGGTTATTTTATGTTATTCCATTTTTAATTTGTAAATATTTATTGTTATTTTTGTTTATTTATAAATATTTATTGTACATTAGTGTTATGTATTATTTTTAATTTCAGTTAATAATCAAATTATTTTAAATGAGGATGTTAATTTAGCCGAGACGGCTTGTTAATTGAATATTTTGGACATTTAAATTTGTGATTTCGATGTTTCAAAATTTTCAAACTAAAAATAGATTTTTATGATGTCATTTTATTCATTTTACATGTAAATATTCTTATTCATTATTATTATTATTATTGTAAATATTTGTTTATTTATTCATTTATTTATTTATTTATTATTATTATTATTATTATTTCTTTATTATTTTAATTTTAAATTAATCATTGAAATGTATATATATTTATTTCATTATTATTTTGATGTCATTTTATTATTTTTAGCATGTAAATATTTTTGTTCATTATTATTATTATTGTTGTAAATATTTATTTAGTACTTATTTGTGATATTATTTTATTATGTTTTACATGTAAATAATTTTGTTCATTATCATTATTATTGTAAATATTTGTTTATTTATTCATTTATTTATTTATTTATTATTATTATTATTATTATTTCTTTATTATTTTAATTTTAAATTAATCATTGAAATGTATATATATTTATTTCATTATTATTTTGATGTCATTTTATTTTGTTTAGCATGTAAATATTTTTGTTCATTATTATTATTATTGTTGTAAATATTTATTTAGTACTTATTTGTGATATTATTTTATTATGTTTTACATGTAAATAATTTTGTTCATTATCATTATTATTGTAAATATTTGTTTATTTATTCATTTATTTATTTATTTATTATTATTATTATTATTATTTCTTTATTATTTTAATTTTAAATTAATCATTGAAATGTATATATATTTATTTCATTATTATTTTGATGTCATTTTATTTTGTTTAGCATGTAAATATTTTTGTTCATTATTATTATTATTGTTGTAAATATTTATTTAGTACTTATTTGTGATATTATTTTATTATGTTTTACATGTAAATAATTTTGTTCATTATCATTATTATTGTAAATATTTGTTTATTTATTCATTTATTTATTTATTATTATTATTATTATTATTATCTTCCTCTTTCTTTATTATCTTAATTTAAATTAATCATTGAAATGTATATATTTTATTCCAAATAAAGAGGTTAATTTAGCCGTGACGGCTTGTTAACTCAATATTACGGATACTTGAGCTGTGACAGTTTGGTACTCCGAAATCTTCTTACTCTAAAAAATATTTTCTTTCAAATTTTTCTTGAAATAAAAAATGTGAATAAATATTTTGAAAGGTTATTAATAATTTGCACAATTAATTAAGGTAGTCTAAAGGCAGATTGTATTAGAAGTCTTTGTAGGATTAAATTCCTACCCTTCCCTAAGCATAACCGACTTCCGAGCTTAGATCTGGTTTCAAAGATCAATTTCTTTAAATTAAATGGGTTTTTCCATAATTTTTCCCAATTAAATAAAAATTTGGTGGCGACTCCATTTTAAACTGAAATTTAATCTTTGTCGCCGTCCACGTCGCGATCCCGGTTGCGACAGATGGCGACTCCACTGGGGATTGTGAGAGTCAGGCCTATAATAATTGATTGTGCTTATTATTATAACCTCATCTTTTTTTTTTCTTTCTTTGTCTTTTCATTTTATTTTATTGCTAGTTGTCTATTATTTTCCTTCTTTTAAATTTTGTTGCAGTCGTATTTGTATATATTTTCATGTCTAATTCTTTGTGACTATCCTAGAATAAAAGATTTTGTTCTGTTTGTATATATTTATTCATATTTAATTCTTTGTAACCACCCTAGGATAAAAGACTTTGCTCTATTTTTATTTATATTTAATTCTTTATGACTATCTTAGGATAGAAGACTTTGCTCTGTCTGTATATATTTATTTCAGTTTCTTTGCACTCTAGGATAGAAGACTTTGCTTTGTCTGTATATATTTATTTTGGTTTCTTTGCACTCTAGGATAGAAGACTTTGCTCTGTCTGTATATATGTATTTTTGTTTCTTTGCACTCTAGGACAGAAGACGTTTGTTCTGTATTGTCTATTTTGCAGGTCTTGTCATGGGTAGTTTTAGGATTCCAGGTTTGTATGCTCTCTTCACACACAACACTTACACATTAATCACACACGAGTGGGGCCCTATACCCGGGTCTGAGTGCAACTTGAGATAGGAAAGAGATTGTGTAGTGGTAGCCATTTTGGATGTTCATCCTGTTTGGTTATTGCGAAAATCTCGTCTAGAGTGTGACTCTTTTGTGAATATTCCACACCTAGCGGTTTACCTGCTGTTGTGGATAATATTCCGAAATGAGTCTTTAACTCTAGAGGCCGTAGAATCTTCAGTATATAGATCCACCTATTACAAGTATTCACAAAGTAGAATAACCATAGAACTATAGATTGACCTCCAGAGCTTAACTCAAATAGGACACAACGGGAGCATACTCTTTCTTTAATTCATTTCCTTATACATAAATTCTTTAACATGTTCAAAGTATTTATTATTTCCTTTTACATTTAAATGAAAATCATCATTTTTTTTTTCTTTGTTTTCCAGGTTTGTTAGAGAATCATATCCAAGTCTTGTTGTGAATATCTTTGGAAAATGGAAATAAACATGATATCAAACAATCATGAGGGGGAAAAATTAAAGAAAACTTTACATCTTAAAGCTAAGAAGCCTGACACAGAAAGTCTGAGATCACTAGGTCAACAATTGGGTATGCCACAACGTCTTTCTCTAGCAAGGAAGTACGGAAAAGTTTTGAATCTGTTAGAGGTGGAAGAACAGGTAGAGGCAATCACAGCATTGGCACAGTACTATGATCCTCCTCTCCGATGTTTTACTTTTCAAGACTTCCAATTGGCACCAACTCTTGAAGAATTTGAGCGAATCTTGGGGCTACCACTAGAAGGGGAAAAACCTTATCATTACCAAGGCCATTATCCTTCCTTACATACAGTAGCAGCTGTCTTAAAGATCAATGTAAAGGATTTGCATGAAACTCAAAGGTGTAGAAATGGGACCAATGGATTCCCAAGGGATTATTTGGAGAAGCATATGCATGGCTTAGCTGAAGCTAAAGATTGGGACACTTTTGTAGATGTATTGGCTCTCACTGTTTATGGCAATCGCTCGTTTCCAAATATTGAAGGCTTTGTGGACTTCGCGGCTATTGATGTATTTCTGGCTCGAAAATTTCATAGTCATAATCCTGTTCCAGCCCTCTTGGCAGATGTTTATTGTACCTTAAATTTTTGCTATGAGAGGAATGGCAAAAGAATTTTATGCTGTCTGCCAATGTTGTATGTATGGGCCACTGCACATGTATTCCAGAGAAGTTACAAGGCGCCCTGTCCGATTGAAGATCTAAAAATGTATCATATTAAGAAGAAGAATGGACAAGAATGGGCCCAAGACCTAGCCAAATTGAATGAAAAGATGATCCGATGGTACCCTTGGTGGGAAGACGGGCAGACTTTGATCTATCAGTGTGGAAACTTCTCAAATGTTCCCCTCATGGGTACCCGAGGATGCATAAATTACAATCCAGCATTGGTGCTGCGTCAACTTGGTTACCCCATGATGGGACCACCTCCCGAAGCTGCAATCACTCCATTTGTCTTGTATTACCAGGACTTTGAGAATCTTGGCATGTTACAGAAAGTCCGATTTGCTTGGAACAAGGTTGTCAGGAAAGGAAAAGAACTGGGAGTTAGAAGCTGTGCAGTGAAAGAAAGCTACCGTCAATGGGTGAAGAATAGGGCTCAAGAGATTAAACTGCCATTCAGAACCTGGACAACAACCCCACATAACAAGGCATCATCCTCACATTTTGACGATGATGAGGGGATCAAAGAAATAAAAGAGAAGTTAGACAGAGTTAAGCAAGAAAAGATGCAAGTTGAGGTGCATTGGAAAGTGCTCACCATAATTATGCAGATTTGAAGCGAAAGCACTGAGAGAAACCAACTTCTAGAGGGCACCACTAAGAAGTTGAAAATGGGGTATGACCACATGATGAAGACCAAGGAATGCCTCCAAGCTGCTAATAAAGAACTCGGGCTTCGAAGGCAAGAGCGTGACCGAGCAATAGCCGAAAATCAACGATTAAGGAATCAACTTCAAGATGCCAAAATTGCTGAGGAAGCCGCAATAGCGGAGAGGAACAAATGAAGCGAGAAATGAGAGAGATAAGCAAGGAATACCAGAGGAAGATTGGGGAACTAAAACAACACATGAAAGATGAGACTATGAAGTTTCAAGCTGCCTTAGAAGAAGAGAAGAAAAGGGTCACAGATTTGGAGTTTGAGGTGCAACACCAAAGTCACATCATTCATGAGTTGAAGACTCGTTTTTCAAATCTGGCAGGGCTAGCTAATACAGCAATAGAAGACGTTCCCAGATACCTGGAAATAGCTGAGCAAGAAGTTATTCCTTTCAAGACCCCAGTTGGACTTTAACTTTGTCACCATCGCAAGGATTTGGTTGGAAGGATGAAACAGATAATTGCTGAAAGAAGTTGAAGAGGCATTACCTTTTGGTGATGATGTTTTTAAAGATCGGTATCTAGCTTTATGATGTACTTTTTCGTCATTTCTGGGAATGGATAAAAAAAAAATATGATGATTGTAATCTACTCCTCTGATGAATGAATGATTGTTTCATTATTTCGGCAATACCCATTAAAGATAACTTATTACCTTTGAACGAGACGTTCTGGAAAAAGTTGTGACGAAGATACTCACATCAAGACTCGGCCACGATTGACGGTCTCTAACAAATCGCGACATTTTTATCTTTTTACTTAAACTATTTTTTTTTTTTTTTTTTTTTTTTTTTACTCAGGTGAAACATCGCAACCATTGGGCGCCCAAGGAAAGAAGATACCGATCTAACTCGTGTTCATAACACTAGAGCTCGAACCAAGATGGCAGTGAAACACTTGAACCAGGAAGGACTACCCTGCGCAATTGTTTCTGAATCGGGAAGAGCTATTCCAACTGTAACCACCTCGGCTATAATTACTTCTGAACCCGGAAGAAACCTAAGCATGGAAGTTGATGTAGTGAGAGGAAGACTGAACGAGTTGTCAAACAACCAGGGAAGAATGGAGGAGATGATGCGGGCTATGATGGAGTCACTCGACTTATTGAGAGCCCACCAAAGCTCAGGAGGTGTACAACCAAGTGCTACAACAATGACCATACCTGTGGTATCGGATGCAGCTCTAAATGTCATTCAAGGGATGAATGAAGGGGACAGGATTCCGAATAACTCTCTTGGACAACCACCACCAATAATGCCGATTACTATCCCTATCGGAGAGGGTTATCATGCCATAGAAAATGCAATTTGGAGGACATGGGCATGCTACCCCTATTTGGGAGCCACCTCGTGTGGTCATCCAAAAGCAACCATTTTCCTCGGAGAATAGCCGTGCAGAAGCAGAAAAGGACAAGTTCAAAGAAGAATGGATGAAGAAGATTCAAGATCAAATTAAAACTATCCAAGGGCCTAGCACTTATGGCTATATGGAAATTGAGCAGCTTTGCCCTCCCATCGATGCAGTGGTTCCGAAGGACTTCAAGATTCCTGACTTCTCGAAGTATGACGGAACGGGTAACCCTCTCTTCCATTTGAAGAGTTATTGCACCAAGATGTCAATTTGGTCTAAAGATGAAAAGTTTCTCGTTAGCTTTTTCATGAAAGTTTAATCGACTGCTCTAGAATGGTATATTCAATTAGACCATTCAAAGATTTCTAGCTGGAGAGAACTGGTAGACCAATTCATGAATCAATACAAGTTTAACATGGAAATAGCACCAACTAGAGAACAATTGAGTGCTATGCAGAAAAAGAAAGATGAGTCATTCAAGCAATATGCTCAAAGATGGAGAGCTCTGGCTGCTCAAGTGCAACCGCCACTTATCCTTTCTGAAATGTGTTCGTACTTTTTAGGAACCACAGGATCTCCTTATATCGAACAATGGCGGGAGCAGACATACAAAGATTTCTCTGAATTGATCATTCTTTGGAGAAAGAATTGAGAATCTAGCTAAAAATGGCAAACTTCCCATGACCAATGAAGACACAAGAAAAGGTTTCCCACCCAGAAGAAGGAGACTGATGTAAACTATGTGCAGAGTCAGCGACCCTTTACCCCAAGACACGCACCAATGCACCCAAGACCCCAAACACCACCATACCAAGCCTCCACCACTCCTTACCCATTTTACCAAACCACACAAACCACAAATACCATCCCATATTCTCCACATAAGTTAATAACATCCACATACGACCATACCAACCAGCTCGACCAACATACGCCTATAACTCCACCGTGCATCCTCAGAACTTCTCAAACACCA
This sequence comes from Dalbergia cultrata, assembly GCA_031216105.1. Taxonomy (NCBI): domain Eukaryota; kingdom Viridiplantae; phylum Streptophyta; class Magnoliopsida; order Fabales; family Fabaceae; genus Dalbergia; species Dalbergia cultrata. The sequence goes on along the minus strand of CM062352.1, from coordinate 53,907,044 downwards.
CACCACCACGACCAAATGCTCAAAATCAAAACCGTTCCCGATTCCAGAATTTGCCACCTTTCCCTAAGCTATCTATTTCAAACGCTGATCTCTTTCAACGATTAGTTGATGCCCACTTGATCTCGGCTTATCCTGTACGCCCATTAGAACCACCATATCCAGCTTGGTACAACCCGAACCTTACTTGCAAATACCATATGGACATAGCAGGGCATTCAATTGAAGATTGCGAAGGTTTCAAGGCAGATAAAAAAGACTGATTGCTTGTGGTAGACTAGACTTTCAAGAGGAGTCAAAACCAGATATTGTCCATAATCCAATGCCAAATCATGAAAGAGGAGGCGGGTAAATCTTTGTAGAGAGAGAAGAACCCCTGATAAAGAAGGTTTTAAATCTCAAAACACCCATGGAGAGAATTTTTGTTGGTCTGAAGGAGTCTGGTTACAACATCACGGCATCTGATCCGACAATAAAGGAGAATGAGAAATATGACATGAATTCAAGCTGCCTGTATCACTGTGGGGCCCTTGGCCATGACATCGAAAATTGCTGGGATTTCAAGGCTCGGGTACAGGGATTACTCAACTTAGGAGTAATACAAGCAAAGAAGGGGCTAAATATACCTGATGAGGTGAATGTAATTGAACCTTTTGTTGTTCGAGTGCCACCACTTAATGTAGCTCCCAAGCCAGAAAAAGTGGTCATTACTGTCAAGAAACCTACATCATTTGAGTACAAGAGTACACATGCTGTGCCTTGGAATTATGAGACTCAGGTCAAGACGAGTGGAGACATAGGGGAAACCTCGAAGGCCCGAGAAAATGAAGAAGTGACCGGTGTCATGGAGGTGAAAGGAATAACAAGAAGTGGAAGAGTTTATGGACCCGGAGAGCTGGAAAAAGGGAAGTTTGTCAATGAAGGGTATACTGGAAAGAGTTCAGATTCAGAAAGAAAGGAAAAAGAAGATGAAGAAGAAGAGTTCCTAAAGATAATGAAGCAATGCGAGTATGATATTCTTGAGCGATTAAAGAAAACCCAGCTAGAATATCTCTTTTATCATTAATCATGTCGTCTGAACCTCATCGAAAGGCAGTATTGAAAGTCTTGAAGGAAGCTTATGTTAAGCCTGATGTCTCATCAGAAAATGTGGTGAATATGGTGGATCCAGTGAAACGTGTTAACATGATCACATTTTCAAATGAAGAAGTCGTTTCACAGGTCAACCCACGAGCACTATACATAACCCTCAAATGTAAAGGATACATAGTACCCAGAGTTCTCATTGATGGAGGGTCGGGATTGAATGTCTTGCCTGTGGTCGACTTTAAGCTATTTGTCGATGAGTAAGGATGATATACTACCACAAATGATGGTAGTGAAAGCTTTTGATGGAGCAAAGAAAAGCATCCTAGGGGAGATGGTGTTATTCTGGAGATCGGACCGAGCAAATTTGAAGTGTTATTCAGGTAATGGAAATTGAATCGACTATAATATGCTGCTAGGAAGACCATGGATTAACAATGTCGGGGCTGTCCCTTCAACATTGCATCAGAAGGTTAAATACATTGAAAATGGTTCAGTCATTACAATCCATGGAGAAAAGGAGATCTTGGTATCCAAACCAGTGACATTGCCATATGTTGGAAATGTGGAGCTAATGTAGAGCAGTTCATGGCATAACCTGGAGGCAGTAGGGCTGAGACAAGAACAAGATAAGGCCTTAATGCAAAATCAGGTAGTGACTCACATCATGGCCAAGAATGGATATCACGGAAGGAAAAGGACTAGGACCACAACTGCAAGGCTCCCAAACTCCCATATCGGTGCCAGAGAAGGCTAACCGATTTGGTCTAGGATATGAGACCTCCCTGGATGACAAGATAAGTGCCTTGACTGCGGAGCAGTAATAAGCAGAAAGGGAAAATGAAGCTGATTCCTCATTTGAAAGAGACATTCCCTGGTCCAGCTGAAGTGATTATGGCCGATGAAGTTCGCACCCCTTGTTATTTCTCCACCATCAACACCTTGGATGCTGAGAAAACTGAGGAAATCAACAAAGTCCAAGTTGCTAGCAATGATGAGACGCTGATGAACTGGACGGCTGAACCACTGCTTGATGTTATTGCTGAAAAGTAATTTGTGGGGTTGTATTATTCAAGAATTATTTATGCTTTTGTTTATGCTACTCAGTGACATCATTTGAATGAATTTGCATGATTTTCAATAATCTTTCTATATGTTTTCCATTTGCCTCGTTTCTGTTTCTATTCCTTTTGCTTTCTCCGTTTCTGTTATGTTTTTCCCTTACCACTCTCAGCTTGTTAATCTGCATTTTCCATGTTGTTTATAATCCACCATTTGGTTTAGCATTCCAATCCACCACAATTATTTTCCAGGAATTTGAATGTCATAGAAATTTTGCCACATGAAAAGGAATTTGAGAGCTTATCAATTAATTCTCTTGCTACACTTGACTGCGATAACCATGAGTTCGATGATGATGAAGAAGCTATTGAACAATTTTCAAACCTCCTAGATTATTCAGAAAAAGGATTTGACTTAGACAATGAGGTGGTCGAGGTGATTAACATGGGCACCGAAGAAGACAAAAAGGAGCTGAAAGTAGTGGAAAATCACGAGCATACGAAATGGTTGCATTGTTCAAAGAATTCCTGGATGTGTTTGCATGGTCCTATCATGATATGCCAGGATTAGACCCAGAGATTGCTTCACACAAGATCCCTTTGTATTCCGAAGCTGAGCCGAAGAAGCAAAAGTTGAGAAGAATGCGACCGGACATGTCATTAAAGATTAAAGAGGAAGTGACTAAGCAGTGGAGGTTTGGATTTTTAGAGGTATCAAGACATCTTGATTGGGTGGCCAACATTGTGCCTGTACCTAAGAAGGACGGAAAAGTTAGAATGTGTGTAGACTATCGGGATTTGAATAAAGCTAGCCCGAAAGATGATTTTCCTCTACCCCACATTGATGTCCTTGTTGATATCTTCTGGAAATCACCGATTTTCCTTTATGGATGGATACTCTGGGTATAACCAAATTCCCATGGATATTTATGACAAAGGAAAAACTACTTTCATAACTCCGTGGGAACATTTTGCTATCTGATCATGCCATTTGGATTGAAGAATGCGATTGCCACCTACCAGCGTGCCATGGTCGCATTATTTCATGACATGATGCATAAAGAGATTGAGGTGTATGTAGATGATATGGTCGCCAAATCTAAAGAGGGAGAAAGTCATGTGTGATTCTGCGAAAGCTATTTGAAAGGCTCGAGAAAATACAAGTTGCGGTTGAATCCGAATAAATGCATTTTGGAGCTTCTGAGGAAGTTACTCGGGTTCATTGTCACAGAGAAGGGATAAAAGTAGATCGACAAGGTGAAGGCAATACAAGAAATGTCTGCTCCCCGAACTGAACGAGAAGTGAGAAGTTTTCTCGGAAGGCTTAATTACATTGCTAGATTTATTGCTAATTTGACTAGTACTTGTGAGCCTATATTCAAGCTGCGGAAACATCAACCTGGGGAGTGGAATGAAGAATGCCAAGAAGCTTTTGATAAAATAAAAGCTTATTTGATGAAACCTCCGATTCTAGCCTCACCTGTACCAGATCGTCCTTTAATATTATACCTCACAGTGTTGCCCACGTCACTTGGGACAATGTTGGGTCAATATGATGAGTCTGGTAAGAAAGAACGGGCAATTTATTATCTGAGCAAGAAGTTTAATGACTGTGAATCTCGTTATCTGGCGATTGAAAAGACTTGTTGTGCGTTAGTGTGGGCATCCAAGAGATTGAGGCAGTACATGTTATACTACACTACCTGGTTAATCTCTCGAATGGATCCATTGAAATACATATTTGATAGTCCTCATGTTTCATTAAGAATGTCAAAATGGCAAGTGATGCTGTCTGAATTTGATATCAAATATGTGACCCAGAAGTCCATCAAAGGAAGTGCAATTGCTGATCATCTAGCTGAAAATCCTCTTGAGGATATCTGACCTATCATGCCTGAATTCCCCGATGGTGAGGTGTTAACAGTGGAAAAAGATGAGAAAGAAAAGGAGAATGTATGGAAAATGTACTTCGATGGGGCCGCCAATATGAATGGGTGTGGAATAGGGGCTGTAGTAGTGTCACCAGCTGGAAAACAATACCCAGTTTCCATCAAGTTAGATTTTGAATGCACCAACAACATCGCGAATATGAAGCTTGTGCGAATGGTTTGCAAGCTGCAATTGACCTAGGGATCAAAGAATTAAAGGTGTTTGGAGATTCTGCGCTCATAATCTATCAAGTTAATGGAGAATGGCGTACGAAGGATCCGAAATTGGTGCCTTATCAGAAATACTTGTCTCGATTAATTGAAGAATTTGATGATGTGTCATTCTCTCACTTAACTCGAGACCATAACCAATTTGCGGATGCATTGGCAACCAGCGACAATGACAAAATTGGAAGTCCATACTAATGTCCAACCCATCCACGTAGAGGTGCAAAGTGAACCAATATCTTTGTGACAATGTGGAGGTTGAGCGGATGGACAACCATGGTATTATGACATCAAGCAGTACATTCAAAAAGGAGAATATCCGACTGGAGCAAATGAAGTGCAAAGAAAAACAATTCGACGATTGGCCATGGCCTTTTTCTTGAATGGTGAAGTCCTTTACAAGAGAAATCATGACACCACTCTCCTCAGATGTGTGGATGCTCATGAAGCTCAAATGATCATGACGGAGATCCATGAAGGAATTTGTGGAACCCATGCTAATGGACACATGATGGCACGCAAAATCCTAAGAAGCGGTTATTACTGGTCCACCATGGAGAATGATTGCATCAATTATGTTCGAAAGTGTCATAAATGTCAAATATATGCAGACCGAATCAATGCTCCTCCAGTTACGCTGCACAATATGGTATCTCCTTGGCCTTTCTCAATGTGGGGCATGGACGTCATTGGCCCTATCAATCCTAAAGCCTCAAATGGTCATCGTTTCATTTTGGTGGCAATAGATTATTTCACAAAGTGGGTGGAAGCTACTTCATATGCTAACATCACACAGAAAGTGTTTCTCAGATTCATCAAAAGAGATATCATCTGCAGATATGGGATTCCAGAAAGAATTATCACAGATAATGCTCCTAACCTCAATGGTGCCGAAGTTCAAAAATTCTTCGAGACTTTCAAGATCAAACATCATAACTCAGCTCCTTATAGACCTCAGATGAATGGTGCAGTCGAAGCTGCAAATAAGAATATCAAGAAAATCATTGCCAAAATGGTGGTGAATTACAAAGACTGGCATGAAATGCTGCCATATGCTTTGCACGCATATCGAACTAATATACGGTCAAGCACTGGAACAACTCCTTTCTCATTGGTATATGGAATGGAAGCTGTATCTCCTATAGAAGTGGAAATCCCGTCCTTAAGGGTTCTGATGGAGTCTGAGTTAGAAGAATCTGAATGGGTGAAGACCCGATATGAAACGACTCAACATGATAGAGGAGAAAAGACTGACTATTTGTCACGGCCAGTTGTACCAAAGCAGAATAGCTAAGACTTTTAACAAGAAAGTCCGTCCTAGAGATTTTCATCCAGGAGATTTGGTTTTGAAGAAAATTCTCCCTAATCAAGAAGATGCAGGAAAATGGGCCCCGAGCTATGAAGGTCCTTACATTGTTAAGCAAGCGTTCTCAGGTGGAGCGTTGATTTTGCAAAACACGGATGGACAAGAATTGCCCAAACCAATTAACACTGATGCAGTCAAAAGGTTTTATGCTTGAAAAGATGTTGAAAAAGCCCGTTAGGTTGAAAACTCGAAAGAGCGACCTAAGCAAAAATTAGGGTAAAAAGAAAAAAGAAAAAGAAAAGAAGCTCATTAGGTTGAAGACTCGAAAGAGCAACCTAGGCAAAAATTAGAGCAAAAAGATAAGCATTATCTCAAGCAACCTACACTGGGGCAATTTTTGAATGTTGAATTTGTCCAGTGAATCAAACAGAAGAAAACTAAAACTGGGGCAATTGTTCGAAAAAGAAGGGTCTGAAGACATCATCAAAGATCATGGCCATGGTGTTCAACTTGCTGTAAGAAATCGATTGAACGAGCAACAAAGAACCGAAACTGGGGCAAAAATTTCATGACTTTCACAATATTATCTTTCAGTTTTATGTTGTTACCTTGTTTTTCAAACATCCTGTCATCCAATACACCAACCAATAAAGATGTCTATTCAGCCAATCTTTTCATTTCCTTTTTAAATGCATATTTATTTACGATGTCTCGAGTAAGCATAAATTTAAGTTTAAAGTTATACAACCTAATAATTTTTACATCAGTACATCCATGACTAGCATCACACTAAGAGAATTTCGAAGTTTCAGTCAAACTCGGCAGAAAAGCAAGCATCATCCTAAAAAAGGGGAAAAAGGAAAATGGGAAAGAAGTGAGCAAAGGTCAAGAAGAAAATAAAGTTTAGGTCAGGAGGTCCAGTGCATGAACTATGAGTTGGATCGGTCATAATCTTCCTTGAGGCTTGCTTGATTTGGTTACGGTTAGTTTTTCTGAAATAAATTGAAAAATTGATGACTTGTGCATATAACCTGAAAAAAAGAGACACTATGAAAATCATTGTTTTCCATGCCAATTTACTTTCCTGTCGGCCTCAGATTGCCAATTTACTTTCCAGTCGGCCTCAGATTGCCAATTTACTTTCCTATCGGCCTCAGATTGCCAATTTACATTTCATGTCGGCTTCAGATTGCCAATTTACATTTCATGTCGGCCTCAGATTGCCAATTTATGTTCATGTCGGCCTCAGATTGCCAATTTACATTTCATGTCGGCCTCAGATTGCCAATTTATGTTCATGTCGGCCTCAGATTGCCAATTTACTTTCCAGTCGGCCTCAGATTGCCAATTTACATTTCATGTCGGCCTCAGATTGCCAATTTACTTTCCAGTCGGCCTCAGATTGCCAATTTACTTTCCTGTCGGCCTCAGATTGCCAATTTACATTTCATGTCGGCTTCAGATTGCCAATTTACATTTCATGTCGGCCTCAGATTGCCAATTTATGTTCATGTCGGCCTCAGATTGCCAATTTACATTTCATGTCGGCCTCAGATTGCCAATTTATGTTCATGTCGGCCTCAGATTGCCAATTTACTTTCCAGTCGGCCTCAGATTGCCAATTTACTTTCCTGTCGGCCTCAGATTGCCAATTTACATTTCATGTCGGCTTCAGATTGCCAATTTACATTTCATGTCGGCCTCAGATTGCCAATTTATGTTCATGTCGGCCTCAGATTGCCAATTTACATTTCATGTCGGCCTCAGATTGCCAATTTATGTTCATGTCGGCCTCAGATTGCCAATTTATGTTCATGTCGGCCTCAGATTGCCAATTTACTTTCCAGTCGGCCTCAGATTGCCAATTTACTTTCCTATCGGCCTCAGATTGCCAATTTACATTTCATGTCGGCTTCAGATTGCCAATTTACATTTCATGTCGGCCTCAGATTGCCAATTTATGTTCATGTCGGCCTCAGATTGCCAATTTACATTTCATGTCGGCCTCAGATTGCCAATTTATGTTCATGTCGGCCTCAGATTGCCAATTTACATTTCATGTCGGCCTCAAATTGCCAATTTATGTTCATGTCGGCCTCAGATTGCCAATTTACATTTCATGTCGGCTTCAGATTGCCAATTTACTTTCCAGTCGGCCTCAGATTGCCAATTTACTTTCCTGTCGGCCTCAGATTGCCAATTTACATTTCATGTCGGCCTCAGATTGCCAATTTATGTTCATGTCGGCCTCAGATTGCCAATTTACATTTCATGTCGGCCTCAGATTGCCAATTTATGTTCATGTCGGCCTCAGATTGCCAATTTACATTTCTTGTCTGCCTCAGTTGCCAATTTACTTTCCTGTCGGCCTCAGATTGCCAATTTACATTTCATGTCGGCCTCAGATTGCCAATTTATGTTCATGTCGGCCTCAGATTGCCAATTTATGTTCATGTCGGCCTCAGATTGCCAATTTACATTTCATGTCGGCCTCAGATTGCCAATTTACTTTCCTGTCGGCCTTAGATTGCCAATTTACATTTCATGTCGGCCTCAGATTGCCAATTTATGTTCATGTCGGCCTCAGATTGCCAATTTACATTTCCTGTCGGCCTCAGATGGCCAATTTACATTTCATGTCGGCTTCAGATTGCCAATTTACTTTCCTGTCGGCCTCAGATCGCCAATTTACTTTCCAGTCGGCCTCAGATTGCCAATTTACATTCCATGTCGGCCTCAGATTGCCAATTTACCTTCTTGTCGGCCTCAGATTGCCAATTTACTTTCCTGTCGGCCTCAGATTGCCAATTTCCTTTCATGTCGGCCACAGTTGCCAATTTACTTTCGATCGGCCTCAGTTGCCAATTTACTTTCGATCGGCCTCAGATTGCCAATTTACATTTCATGTCGGCCTCAGATTGCCAGTTTACATTTCCAGTCGGCCTCAGATTGCCAATTTAATTTTCTTGTCGGCCTCAGATTGCCAATTTAATTTTCTTGTCGGCCTCAGATTGCCAATTTAATTTTCTTATCGGCCTCAGATTGCCAATTTACATTTCATGTCGGCCTCCGATTGCCAATTTACTTTCATGTCACCCTCAGATTACCATTTTACCTTTCTATCATCATCAGATTGTTCTTTTACATGTACAAATTATCTCAAAGTGTCATTTTACGATTAGTCCTTTAACATTTCTTTTAAGTTGTGAATTTGGGTCAAATTGGTTAGCTATTGTTCTTTGAGTGATTCACACATATTTGATTCGAACCACATCATCTTATGTGACTTTACTTGAAAGTTTATGTCATTTCACTTGATTTAGATTTTATTGCATTGTAAGCATTGCGAATAAAATCGATGTTTATGTCTTTACTCATTCCTTATGAAGACAATATTTAAAATCCAAGTTTTGTATTTTTCTTATAAGAAATGAGTAAAGAGAATCAGCTGTGAACACCGATTTTATCGGCCCATAAAATGAAAATCCAAAGATCATCATATTTTAGAATTTAACCCATTCATAGAATCATCTTTGGTAGTTTAATTTTGTTAAGTGAAATTGCAAACCAATTCAAGTTTTGTCTATAGTCTTTATTGCAAACCATTTCAAATTGATTAAGACCTTATTTTTAGGTTCATTTCAAGTTTATATTTCATGTCCATTTCAACAAAATAAAAATATATAGAAATAAAAAGGCTCATTCTGGTGGCCCATTTCAATTCTTAAAAAAAAAAAATAAAAAAATAAAAAAATAAAAAAATAAAAAATAAAAAGGAGTCAGTTCTTTGGTTCGATTCATTCACGTGAAGTTATTGGAAGAAGAAAAAAAGAGAAAGGTGGTGGACAATGATGATATTCTTCTCCACTTTGTGCAAGGGACAGAGATTCTTTCGGTTATAAGGAATATGTGAGCTGGGGAGACTGGCAGTGAACCCGTGAAAATCATCAGAGCAATGAGAGTATAAAAGAGAGATCATCATCAATCAAAAAAAAAAAAAAAAACCGTCAACAATATCACCAATAAAAACAAATTTCAGTCCAAAAAATAAAAAAATTTTAATACAACGAACATATACACAGACTCATGGATAAGCCAATAGAGTGGAGAGAAGTTTGCAAAGAGCACGCAACAAATACTAGCAGTTCAACCCAGTAGCAATAGGAAGGAAAGAATCAGGTAACAACAGGAGCAGTAATGTCATCACATCATAAAAACTAAAAACTACACTAAAAAGGGGGAAGGCCACGACAGTTTTCCTTTCCCATTACCACCGCGGCCTCATCACAGATTTCCATCAGCACTGGTGACCTCCTCTTCCATGCAACCTCTTCCCCACCGTGAGCCATCATCTGATATCGGAGTCACCACTGTGATTCCCCTTTCCTCTTGCTCTTCTTGCGCGTGGTGGAGAACTATCGGAGGAGCTCAATCGTGAATTTTTCAGCCCGATCTGCAACCCCCATATCAACACCTCATCGTCCACAGTCCCACAGGCGCAAGCTTGAGCAGGCGCCCTTTACGCCGTCGGCTGTTTCTTGACTTGTAGTGCCCGCATCTTCCTTGCTCGCGGCATTCCTTTTACTCCTTTTCTTTTGCATGGCTCTCGGTACCTCTTCCCTTGGTGCTTGCAGATCCCATAACCCACATCCCATAGATTCTGTTGTGTCTCTTCCCATGGTGACCGGATCTACATGTCGTCATGCCCAGTTCTGCCGAGTTGGCATCACAGCCGCGCGGCACTCCTGTTCATCTTGCGATGATCTGCGCTTGAGTTCCCCCTCTTCTTTCCTCTTCCTTTCTCGCCCAACTCACAACCCCCACTCTCACTTTGCCATGCGACTTCCTTCTCCCTTGCCTTTCCATCATCATGCTCTGCCTAGCATCCCCTCTTCATCATATTCCTCCTTACAAGCCTAGTGACACAACGTCTCAACTAGATTATGCACACCACTCATCCTCCTCTTCCTTATATCCACATAGCCACTTCGCGGTCTTAGCCGTTAGCTTTGGCAGACTGACCATCGATCAGCTCCTCTCTTTGTCACTTTCGCTGCTCCTCTCTCTCATACTCGCTCACTGCCTCTCCTTATCTCCATGTCCATTTGTGTGTATATGCCGAAAAGGAGACCCAAAACCCAAGCCATTACCCTTTGGTTCCAGACACTTCTCAGGCTTTTCCTTGCTTATTCTTTATTTTATATTACATTATTGCTAATTTGGTCTCGGCTAGAATGCATTGAAGTTATTGTATTATTATAATATATCATTTAGACTTGTCTAGCAACTAAGCTACGTAAATTTGTTTTTTTTGTTTTGTGAAAAAGAAAACTTTACTCTGTGTGTGTGTGTCATCCATGTGTGTGTTTGTGTGGGGTTTGCAAATAATAATAATAATAAAAAACCCAAATCCCTGCATTCCCACATACCCACTTCAAAGAAATATTAATAAACTAAGTGTTGTGTTTGTGAAGCCTCTTTATTTGTCTCTTGTTTTGGTGAAATTTTTAATTGGGTTACTGCTCTCATTATGTGGATGCTTGGGTACTAAATAAAAAATTGAAACAGGTCATCAAATGTCTCAGATCTTCCTTACTTTCCTTGTTATCTTTACTTATATTCTTATTATTTTATGTGATGAATTTGTGGAGGGTAAGTTATTTATTTTTATTTTTATGTGTTATTATTTTATGTGATGAATTTGTAGAGGGTGAGTTGTTTATTCTTATTATCTTGTGCGTTATTATTTTACGTAATGAATTTGTAGAGGGTGAGTTGTTTATTCTTATTATTTTATGCGTTATTATGTTATGTAATGAATTTGTAGATGGTGAGTTGTTTATTCTTATTATTTTATGTGTTATTATTTTATGTGATGAATTTGTAGAGGGTGAGTTGTTTATTCTTATTATTTTATGTGTTATTATTTTATGTGATGAATTTGTAGAGGGTATTCTTATTATTTTATGTGTTATTATTTTATGTGATGAATTTGTAGAGGGTGAGTTGTTTATTCTTATTATTTTATGTGTTATTATTTTATGTGATGAATTTGTAGAGGGTATTCTTATTATTTTATGTGTTATTATTTTATGTGATGAATTTGTAGAGGGTTTATTCTTATTATTTTATGTGTTATCTTATTATTTTATGTGTTAATATTTTATGTGATGAATTTGTGGAGGATGAGTTATTTGATCTTGGCTTTTGTTCCATTGCTTAGTGGACCACGCTTGGGTTATTGGACTATATCAGGTCTGAAAACAAAAGAGGCAAATGATGGGATATTTGGGTCTATATTTTAAAAATAAAATATAATAATAGGAATATTTGAACTATTGCTGTTCTTTTATTGCTATTTGGCCTTTGGAGATTAACTTAGTTATGACGGTTTGTTGGTTATGTGTTTCAAATATTTTAGCTGAGACAGCTTGATATTCAAAAACCTTTTTTAGAAATAAAATCAATCAACCAACAATTATTTTATAAAGAACTACGTGACTTTGAATTCCTCATCGTACCAGAGGATACGTAGGAGCAGGTGATTCCTGTCAAGTCAAAATTAGATATTATTAGGTTATTTTATGTTATTCCATTTTTAATTTGTAAATATTTATTGTTATTTTTGTTTATTTATAAATATTTATTGTCTGTTAGTGTTATGTATTATTTTTAATTTCAGTTAATAATCAAATTATTTTAAATGAGGATGTTAATTTAGCCGAGACGGCTTGTTAATTGAATATTTTGGACATTTAAATGTGACTTTCGATGTTTCAAAATTTTCAAACTAAAAATAGATTTTTATGATGTCATTTTATTCTGTTTTACATGTAAATATTCTTATTCATTATTATTATTATTATTGTAAATATTTGTTTATTTATTCATTTATTTATTTATTTATTATTATTATTATTATTATTTCTTTATTATTTTAATTTTAAATTAATCATTGAAATGTATATATATTTATTTCATTATTATTTTGATGTCATTTTATTTTTTTTAGCATGTAAATATTTTTGTTCATTATTATTATTATTGTTGTAAATATTTATTTAGTACTTATTTGTGATATTATTTTATTATGTTTTACATGTAAATAATTTTGTTCATTATCATTATTATTGTAAATATTTGTTTATTTATTCATTTATTTATTTATTTATTATTATTATTATTATTATTTCTTTATTATTTTAATTTTAAATTAATCATTGAAATGTATATATATTTATTTCATTATTATTTTGATGTCATTTTATTTTTTTTAGCATGTAAATATTTTTGTTCATTATTATTATTATTGTTGTAAATATTTATTTAGTACTTATTTGTGATATTATTTTATTATGTTTTACATGTAAATAATTTTGTTCATTATCATTATTATTGTAAATATTTGTTTATTTATTCATTTATTTATTTATTTATTATTATTATTATTATTATTTCTTTATTATTTTAATTTTAAATTAATCATTGAAATGTATATATATTTATTTCATTATTATTTTGATGTCATTTTATTTTGTTTAGCATGTAAATATTTTTGTTCATTATTATTATTATTGTTGTAAATATTTATTTAGTACTTATTTGTGATATTATTTTATTATGTTTTACATGTAAATAATTTTGTTCATTATCATTATTATTGTAAATATTTGTTTATTTATTCATTTATTTATTTATTATTATTATTATTATTATTATCTTCCTCTTTCTTTATTATCTTAATTTAAATTAATCATTGAAATGTATATATTTTATTCCAAATAAAGAGGTTAATTTAGCCGTGACGGCTTGTTAACTCAATATTACGGATACTTGAGCTGTGACAGTTTGGTACTCCGAAATCTTCTTACTCTAAAAAATATTTTCTTTCAAATTTTTCTTGAAATAAAAAATGTGAATAAATATTTTGAAAGGTTATTAATAATTTGCACAATTAATTAAGGTACCGTCTAAAGACGGGTGTATTAGGGGTGCTGTAGGATTAAATTCCTACCCTTCCCTAAGCATAACCGACTTCCGAGCTTAGATCTGGTTTCAAAGATCAATTTCTTTAAATTAAATGGGTTTTTCCATAATTTTTCCCAATTAAATAAAAATTTGGTGGCGACTCCATTTTAAACTGAAATTTAATCTTTGTCGCCGTCCACGTCGCGATCCCGGTTGCGACAGGAGGCATGATTGATCATTCTAAAAGCCTCAAGCAATACTTCATTAACGCAAATAGACGCGTTTTTATTTACATAAACGATGCACTACCTATGGAAACTTGCTCCAGTGGAATGTAGGGAAACCTATTGCTCTGATACCACTTTGCCACGACCCGATTTAGCACGTGACCGACACATGAGAAATCTCATTCCCACGTAAACCTCATGATTTGTTAACTGTTTCTACATGCATGCTCTGCTTATAGAAATCCATGAAAAACGAAAAATTTCTCTTGTTCTACAAACAAATCACCTTTTCTTTAAAGTTCAGAGTAATCAAAATCATCAAAATGATTGAGTCTGCAGTTCATAATTGTCTCTAAGGTTTGAAGTCATAATACAACCTATAATCATATGTTGCTTTGTTTCAAAATGTCCATGGGCTTAATATAACTAAGTCATTAAATATAGCATACAAATAGACTATTATAACATGCAAAATGCAAAACATGACATAAGGTCTGAGATCCAGCTTGCAATGCACTGAAGCACTCTAAACAAGATAAGAATGCTTTACTCAGGTGAAGCTTACCAACCGAACTCTATTGTTGTTGGGAAGATGAAGAAGAAGGATCTACAACAGCTACAGTACCTGTAATAGAGAGAAAAAAAATAGAGCGTTGAGTTTTGTTATGAAAACTTAGTGAGTGAGTCGCCACCTGAAACCCTCCTTTCATGGGACACCAAGAATTCATGCATAAAAACATGATAACACCAATAATGCTTGAAAGTCCTTCATAATCAAGTGTGTGTGTGTATTCAAATCATCATTTCACAAAATCAAAAACAATATTCTCCGTTTTCTTTCATACCTAAAACCATACAAGTTCATAGAGTAGTAGCTCCTATAAAAACAATAATCTTTGCTCTGTGGGTACTCAATTCCTCATGAACAAGAGCCCCTAACTAGTATTTTAATAGTTTTTCATAAACCACGTCCCTCGTAGACTGATATATTATATGGATAAATTGCCCCTTGTGGACCTTGGTACAAAGGATAACGATTAATTCCAACTATTAACTCGCTGACTGTTTCTTTATAGTTACTATCTAAACCAATTAAATAAATCCATGTAAATCTGAAAACCTTTAGAATTTTTTTAGTTCTCTGAGAGCTCTGAATCTATCTGATTGTAACAGTCTGACCTTAGCATAACTGTGGTTATGAAATTATGCCCAAGGGATCACCCTTTGTAGACACTTGTGATTTCAATAGCTCACAGAGTAGTAGTCATCAACCGTTCTAAATCTCATGAAGATTCAAGCTCTAAAACATTTTAATTAATCATCTAAAACACAATTCAACTATCAAGTTTTTCATAAATTGGAAAACTCAATATCATATTTTCAAAATAGCAAGGTCTACAATCATAATTCTATTCTCTTCTCTAAACTTCATATATAGTATAAAACTATATTATATACATAAACCTTTTTTAGAATCCATTGAAACAATCATAAAAGTCTCTAACAGTACATATATCATCAGTTCTACATAAATTCAGTACAACAAACATGATCTCATGAGTTTTCTTAAAAACAAATCTCATGCTCTAAAACCAGAAGTTCTAAAATATATCAACCAATAGTAACTTAAAATCCTTTTATAGTAATCTCAAAAATCAAGCAATAGAACGTATTTTCATGAGAATAACTCTAATGCAGAGCATAAAGATCACATATACGAACCCATTCACCTGGAGGATAAGATGCACAAGAACAACACCGGCGGAGCTCTGGGAAGCAGAAACAACACCAGAGTCTACTATAGAACTAACAAAATCGTAAATCAATCTCTAAATACCAAAAGAAATCCAATTCTAGCAAACTAGAAAAGCTTCTCTCCCTTGCGAAGCATAAAAAGCCACCATGCCAAACCCCAAATCAACAAAAACTAAAAGGAAATAAGGAAAAACTAACAATACAATATACCATCAAGCTTGGAAGATGAGGAATCTAAGTTAAACTTGGAAGAAATGGAAGGAAATAGGGTTTTTTTTGTTAAGGGAAGGGGTGAGAACCACGTTTCCTGTGTGAGAGCTTGAGTTTAGGGGTGAAATGGGGGTATGTGTTCTGGAAAACCCGAATGAGAGATTTTTATTGAAATTTTGAGTGCTGCATCACTCACTAGAAAGCACAGAATTATCCCCTACACTGCGTTACTGTTCACTTGACCTCTTCAGCGCTCTCCAAAATGGTTTTCTTACTTATTAAGTTAATGCTCTCATGTATTTTACTTTCCATTAACTTTAAAACATAAATGTAAATAAGGAAATACCCTTCATTTGGATTTAAATAAAATGACAAAAATCAAAATCCCAAAATATCAAAATCCAAATTTTAGGTTTTAGTTCAAATTCGGGAATTCTTACGATTTTATAAATTTGTAAGTTAAAAATGAAATGTTTAAAAGTTTCATAAAATTTATTAAAAATCACTATTTAACCTATTTTTCTCTCGGGAACAATTACCGGAACTTTTGATCCTAAGAATATGGCTCTATCCTATAGTCCTCCAAGGATGTGTAGGGTCCAAATTTAGCGAAATTTTGAACCCGGAATGATAGATAAAGGTAGCTAGTACCTATTCTTAGTTCGAAATTTTTTTTCTAACCTTTTAATTTAAAACTAGGATATTGCAGATAAATTACATTGACCTCCTTTCAAATTTGATAAAATTCACTCTGGTTTCCCTCTATTTGTCTAGGTGACACTCATATTTTTGAACATACTGATAAATATACAATGAAGAGATGGTGGTATCATGATTTTACAATTTAAGAGAGGTCAGCGTAATAGTGATTCCACAAATTCAAATATTTTAGGAGAAAATTTTATAAATAGATGGGAGTTGGAATAAATTTTATCAAATTTCAGGAAAGATCAATATAAATTATTTAATTTTATATGTTATTATTATCTCTTACCTATCTTACATTTTTAATACAATCCCTTTGGATATATTTATGAGTTTGTATTTTTTACTTGGAAGGGAGAAGGGGGAAATGAAAGATTTATAGTGTAAAGTTTTAAAATATTACACTACAAATCCTTCTTTCCTTTTTTCTTCCTTTAAAATCTAAATTCACAAAAACCCTATAGTTCAAATAATAAATTATGTATGATTAAATATTTTTCTTGTTCTAGAAGTATTTAAGAATATTTGTATTGTCAACGATAACCACTACAAGAAATTTATACCTAAAAGAATACTTAGTTTAAGGTACATATAAAAAATGTTGTTTGCGTACACTTAGACAACACTTTTTTTAAATGTGTTGCTTTTGATATAATAAATGTTACACTTTTTTAAGTTAAGGTGTCACTTTTTAAAGAGTTGCTATATCATATGTGGCCAATTGTCAAAGGCAATATTTTTTAACCTAAGAGTACATTTTTAAACTAATATATCACTTTTTATAGTGTTGCTATAGCAAATGTGGTTAATTGTTTAAGGCAACACTTTTGAGTAGAGAAGACAATACTTTTTAGATATCAATGACAACACATTTAAAAAAAATATTGTCTATATGTATAAAAAGTAATACTTTTTTAAATATTTCAAAAAATAAGTGTTATTTTATGTCAAATTTCTTATAGTGAACAAAAATTCATGAGCACTTGTACATGCCTAAATATGACACACTCCTTACCAAAAACATTTGTTTAGGACTTGAAATATGCACATGGAGAATGCACAAGAGTCACTTTATATATATATACCTCTCTTTAATGTGTGTTTTTGTCCGCAAGGATCACTAATTAATTGACCTCGATTTTGTCTTTGATTATTAATAGAACGCAGCGTTAAATTTTGCAAAGGTGGTGAAAGCAAAACAGCAGATGGTTTATAACACATTATACTTCATAACCCTTGAGGCTATAGATGGGGATAATAAGAGGAACACTTATGAGGCAACGGTTTGGAACGTACCATGGGTGAAGTCGAGACGCTTGGAGGATTTCAAGCTTATTGGTGATTCCCTTTCTCCGGGGAGTTCAATGAGCTAGGTACGCGTTATTACAAATTTATGTGTTCATGATGATTTTTATTTTTCCTCCTCAGAAAAGGAATATATATATATATATATATATATATATATATATATATATATATATATATATATATATATATATGAGAGATAATTTTATATTGTCAATGTATGATAATTAATATATACGGTCAAGATTATTAAAATGTAAAATCATATGATATTTTAAGTGATAATGTGACATTAATCATCGATAATTAACTTTCAATCATAATCATTCATATGTGGTTATGCGGCCTGAATTTACTTCTATCACTCTCATAATAAATTATTTCTATCATTTGAGTGGTCTTCTATGTTCATGG
This sequence comes from Dalbergia cultrata, assembly GCA_031216105.1. Taxonomy (NCBI): domain Eukaryota; kingdom Viridiplantae; phylum Streptophyta; class Magnoliopsida; order Fabales; family Fabaceae; genus Dalbergia; species Dalbergia cultrata. The sequence goes on along the minus strand of CM062352.1, from coordinate 53,888,854 downwards.
AGCGACTCTTGACCATTGAATTTTACATATGTGGTTTATTATTGGAGTAAGAGAAACAAATTTTGATTATTGTATTTTACAAGAATAATTAGAACCAAAACATAAAATTATGTGATATTTTAAGTGATTATATGAGGATTAATTATCATAAATTAATTTTTAATCATAATCATTCATATACTCTCTCAATTTCATATTGATAGTCATTCTTAAGAAAACTTTACAATTTTAGCTATAATTTATAGCCAATATGCCAAAATTATGATATTTTTCAATAATAACTATTAATATAAAATAGAAAAAGATATTATTATGTGACTTATATTTACTCTTCTTACTTATAATAATTCACTCCCCTCTCTTTATTCCATTCATCCCCAATAAATATAATATCCCCTCGTGTTATTATACGTGGTTCTCACATTTCTTCTAATCCGACATGCAGGTCAAAAATCAATCCACTTCAAAGTTGCTGGTTTGGGGGACAGATGGCTTTATGGAGATCATCCGTTGATGTTTATCCATTCCATGCCCATGTGCTGCAATTCATTGTTGAACTTGGAATCGAACGTCATAGTTTCTTATCTTGTTTCACCCTTTTTTTTTCATACACATGATAATAATAAAATATCTTGTCCCCGCAAAAATAATGGCTAGCGTATTTTGATGTTGAATTATCCTCTGAATATTCTAAGGTTTTCTTAAATAAGAATTCGATGCAGGTTTTATAATTGGTAAATATTATATTATAGATAAAAGATCAGATTTTTTCTTCTTTTTTTTCATTGTCGTGTGATAAAACTAGTATTTTATATATGTTGACATAGCTGTTAAGTTTTCCTCTCAATTTTAAAAGTAACAAAAATAAAATAATTCTTTTTAATAACTACCCAATTTACAACCACTTGTTAATTTCCATTAACTGCCAAAATTCCATTATTTTTTGCGGTGTCTGTTTAAAACTATGACCAAATCTCTATTATCCATCTATAATTTGTTATGGTGATTTTAGAGACAAACTTGTCAAAGCAAAGTACAAAAGACACAAACTACAGACATATTTTGTTCATCAGCTGTTAATTAGCTATCTTTTCTTCAATTTTTTTCCACTCAAATTAAACGAATAATCCTTTAGCCACTAGAAAAAAAAGAGTGCATACAAACCCACCTTGTTAATCCCGTCCAACACTCCATCCCACAACATCCTTTGTATCAGTCACCTACGATGATACCTCAAGACACTGAACACTTTCTACTTCCAACATACAATGTTCAAATGTGTCTATGATACAGCATTACAACCCCCGGTAAGATCATTAAGCAGAAAACCATAGCATCGATATCAAAATCGTTAGGTCAATGTTATATAACACTGGCAAATAAGTACGAGATAAATCAAGTAAAGCAAATGGAACACATTTGTCATAACCATTGACAAGTCCCACATTGAGTAACAGATAATATAAATCAATCTTTATAAACCCTCTGACAGTGGCGTCAGTGCGCCGAGTTGGGTAGTGCCAGCTTGTGACCCAAGCGGGGGCAACAAGGTGATGGGACACAGCTCTGGCTATGCTTGGTTGGGTTGGTGGCTGCACCATGTGGCTTGCCCGCTCCAAGTAAAGAGTTGAGCCATGGCATTTGAACGAAGGTTCAGGTGTCCTGGTTCTTAGACAAGAGGGCACTGCGTTAGGCTGGCTTCACAGAGCAGCGAACACCTCTGGCTCCTGACAGTGGAGGGATCACAAGCCACTGCACCATTAGCCCACAGTGCCTTGTGTGCCTAGCTGCTGAACCATCACTTTTTTCTCTCCATTTATGCTTTTCTCAGGTTGAGGTCGTGTTTGTGAGTATCATTCAATCACGATTACACATCTATCATACAGAGAAAATGTTATTTAGATTTTTTATAACAGCTTCTAGCGTGATGAAAGAAGAAGGGATAGATAAATAGAAATGAGTTTGGCTAATGCAATCAGAATAGGCATAGCTAGTGCCATATGTTCTACATTATATTCTCTCCCATTCTAATGCTAGTTTGTTGGCTTCAATAATTGGAGCCTTGTTGATAAAGCTTTCAGGGTTATCTCGCTGCATTGTCGGATTGTTAAATTGGTTGATTATTTATTAATTAACAGGTGACAGTACTGGCAGCCAACAATAAAGTCAATAATCACTCAATTAGAAGTCTGCTAACTAACAATTCCCTGCACAAAGTAATCAATGGAAGTGGAAGTAACCTATTGGAATCCAACATGTTTTGATCGATCATTTTATTTTGCCAAAGTTACAATTTATTAGAAAAGACAATACGCCATCCAAACGCTCAAAACATGGACTAATTAAAATTTATTTACATTCTACATTCAGAAACATTACTGAGCAGAAAACCATTGCATCAAGTTTAAAATCCTTAGGCTAGTGAGTGTTATAACACTTTATATATATATAAATTGATATTAACATATAGTATAACATTATTTAATATATAAAAAGACGTCAGACATTAGTTCTAATGTTTTTTATGATATTTTTTGAAATGTGAGTCAACAATGTAATACTATAATCCGAGAGAAATTACAACAGATTAAAGTTAAAAAGCAAAGTACATATCAAATCATTAGTAGTTATTATTAATTGTAAAATAATTATAAATTTTGTCCTAAAATACTAGAATTTTCTAAGCCGAGTCCCAATTTAAATCCAGAAGTACAAATAGAAATATCACATTTAGCTATTAAAATTTTCTGAAATTCAAGTAGTAGCATAAAAATTTTCTAAATGAGGCACCAATAAGAGCCAAAAAGATTTTTTCTAACCTAAACTATAAAAAAGGGGGTTATCCTCATTTAAATTTTCTAAGTTTTATAATTTTCGCTCCATCACTAATTAATTCCTGGACCTGTCCCCGAATTTACTATCTATAACATGTTATGGTGATGTTAGAGACAAACTTGTCAAAGTACGAAAGGCACAAACTGCAGACATACTTGTTCATCAGTTATTAACTAGTTATCTTTTCTTAACTCTTTTTCCGTCCAGATTAAACGAATAATCCTTTATCCACAAGAAAAAAGTGCCCACAAACCCAACTTATTAATCCAATCCAATGTACATGTGCATCCCACGAATTCCTTTGTATCAGTCATCTGCTATACCTCAAGACACTAACTCACCTCCATTAGCATCTCCCACAAACTATACGCAAGACTTCCACTTCCAAGTTCCAACATACAGTGATCCAATGTGCATGCCTGTGACACAACCCAGTAAGATTGTTAATCATAAAAACATTGCAAAATCGTTAGGCTAGATTTATAACGCTGACAAAAAATTCCGCATTCCACCTTAGAAAACACCCACCTTTGCTCCAACATTTATCATATCATAACCCATTTATAAGTCCCACATCGACTAGAACATAATAAAAATCAATATTTATAAGAACTCTGACAGAGCTGTACGAGCGCCGAGTTGGGTAGCTCCAACTTGTAACCCGAGTGGGGGCACAAAGGTGATGGGACACGACTAATTGCAACACCTGGTTGGGCTAATGGCTGCACCATGTGGCTTGCCCGCTCCAAGTCAAGAGTTGAGCCATGGCAACTGGGCGAAGGCTCAGGTGTCTTGGTACCTGGACAGGAGGGCACCGCGTTAGGCTGGCTTCACAGAGCAGCGAACACCTCTGGCTCCTGACAGTGGAGGGATTACAAGCCGCTGCACCACTAGCCCTCGATGCCTTGTGTGCTTAGCTGTTGAACCATCACTTTTTCGTTTTTTCCCTCACTTAACCCTTTTGATTTTTCCAAGGTTCAGAGATCTACCAGACATAGTAATTGTTATGTAGATTGCTAAAAGTTTCTTTTACATCTTCAAGCATGATGTGATATTGAATGCTAAGCAAGGCTCACTTGTTCCCAAACTGTGTGTGTTAATGCACTCAAAATATGTGTACCATGTGTATGTTCTGCATTCTCTCCATTCCCATGCTGGTTTTTTTGTGCTTCAATAACTGGATCCTTGTTGATGAAACCTTTGAGGGTTATCTCGCTAGATTGTCGGATTGTTAAATTGGTTGATTGTTTGTTAATTAACAGGTGACAATGGCAGGCAACGATAATCATCAATTAGAAGTCTGCTAGCTAACAATGCCCTGCACATTGTAATCCAGGCTAGAGAGAAAATAAGAGGATCAACATTCAGAAGATAACAAGAATAAACACAAGCAAAACACCCCCTCATAAATAGAAATTTTAAACCCCTCTGCCATTTACATGCACTGCCCTCAGAAAACTCCTGAGTGGAAATCTGATCCCAGTATGTTAAGCCTCAAAAGAAAAACAGCACCAAATGCAAATATTCCACGCTTGTCTTATTATGCACCTCCGTGCCTTCACCTTATTGGATTCTTGAATTGGCTCCCAACTTTATGAAATTATATGAAACTGTATTAAGAGAGAGAGCAGCACACTTCAATCGGATCTTAATTGTTGCTGTCATCACTTTTGCAAAGAGATTCTTCCAATATCTCTATGCCAGGAAAAATTATTGTTACTGGAACACAATTCAACTCCTTCAGCATTTCCATCAAGGCCAAGTTAGAGGCTGATAAGCATAACCACATTCTAGACATTATCAGAGGCATAAACTGAACCATGAACCAATAGTCAAATATACCAACATAACACCTGCCAAAGTTACAATATAACCAGTTTACGAGTTCCTTTTCCAGTAATGTAGGCAATGCATACTGAGATTCATTGAATTCTTGCTCTTATTTCTCTGGCCTTCTGGGAGACTAGCTACAGATGCTTGGATTCTAGGATTGGAATTGCTCATAAATTAGACAAGACAATTCCACATTCAAGCTCTCCAAACATGTTCTAATTAAGTTATAATTGTATATACATATTTATTGATATTCTACATTCAGAAAGATCACTAAGCAGAAAACCATTGAATCAAGTGCAAAATCCTTAGGCTAGTGTTATAGCACTCGGAAGTAAGTTGGGAAGGATCAACTTTACTATTGGAACAGTTAACATTGCACATAAGACTAAAACCACCTTGTCTCCAACATTTGTCATTTTGTCATAACAATTCACTTGAAGGTAGGATTGTGCAATTTTCTGTTTTTTTTTTATTTTTTTATAATTTCTTGGACTGACTTGTACAAGTCAAAATTATTGATGCAAGTTGTGGCCTATTCTTTTCGAATCCAGTAGGTACTAGGTAGGTAGCCTTGTACAGTTTTTATTTTTATTTTTATTTGAGTGTAAACAATTATTTAAATGCATATTTTTTATATGAATTTAAATATATTTTAGTCTTCAGACGAAAACGAGAATTTCAACTCTAATGTGAATTTCTATCAATAATCGAAGCAACGAATTCATGAATTAAGTTATTTAATAGATTGGCAAAAACTAGGAATTTTATAAACAATGTTAACAACCGACAACATAGGAGGGGAAAGGCCATATTCAAAGCAACTAGCCATTTTTTTAATCTGGGGCAGATGTCTTTCTAACGGTATTTACTCGCATTCTTAATGTAATAAAAGAAAATATATTTTTCATACTATATGTTTAATTAATTTTAAGCTTAGTCCTTACACCAAAAAAGTTTATAAAATTATTCATCCACCTACAATCTTTTGCTAATAAATCTCTACCTATTAGGGGTGTAAAAGGCTCGTGTCGGGTTGGACCGAATTTAAACACAACTAAATTTTTATGTAGGATCATATTTTAGAGCCCAGACCCAACCGATGATGACCCGAAGTGATAAGGTCAAACCAACTTTTAGGTAACCTATAAAAATTTAGATATTATACATAGTAAAATTGTAAATTTATAAGAAATAAAATTCAAGATATATTTTACAAAGTATATTTCAAAATAAAACATAGTACTATAAAAGTAACATTAAGACCAACAAAGCTTGGCACAGTTACGTTGTTAAGGTGACTGAGTCCTTTAAGCATGTGTCAGGGGTTCGACTCCTGTCGTGTGTATATAAAGATGTTTTGTTGGGGCAGGCAAAACCCACTTCAGTGATCTCCACGTCTCAGAGGGATTAGTCTTTGACTGCTATCTGGGGGATACCCTTGAGCAATAAAAAAAATATAAGCAACATCAAACTATCAAAAATATATTAATTGAAATATAAATCTTAAAATTCATCACTAACTATTATAAAAAAAATTATAACTCAATAAAAATTATTTAAATTTGAGTCGAGTCAAGTTAATTCGAAGTATAACATAAAACCCAATCCAACAACCATCTAATAAGTTTCAGGCTGGGTTGGTGATCCATACCAGGTCATAAATACCCCTGCTACTTATTGCTATACTATGCCATTTGTCACAGAATAATTGACTAAACAAATAAAATTGTTAGATTATGTATACTTCATTTAATAAAGTTATAACTCTAGTATACATTTTTCATTTCCTAGCTAGTTCGCTATTTCATTTGTTAAGTTGACTATTATGTGATGAAATGATAGACTATAACAGTACGGTAGCTACGAACTTATTTATAAAATATTGCATATGTAGAGATCATTTTCAAAAATAATTTTTGTCTAGAGACTAAATTCAAATTAAAATAAATGACATGTATAAAGACCAAAATTGTATTTTGACCTAATAAAAATTTCTCAATTTAAAAAAAAAAATTCTTCGGGACTAGGATATTTGCAAGAAATTAATTGTTTGAATTATGTGTTAACATGTGATACGAATACTTCATACTTTAGTTCTACTCCTGACGTCGGGGTGATAGCGTCTGATGACGATGAAACATTGAGTTGAATATTGTTGTCCTGTAATTTAGTTATATTATATTTTCCATTTGGATCTGGGTCCTCGTTGCTGCTGATTTGCTTCGTTGTATGTTAGATTCCTGTTCCCTTCAACTGTGTTTTGTAAATTTAGTACTAACAAATATATACTTCAGTTTCCTTAAAATTAGGATCTAAATATTGGAGTTATTTTGTCCCCAAGAAATATACGCAACTATTAAAAGACGACCAGATCTGGAAGCACAGGTGCAAAATTGATAAAATATATAAACGCGGGCAGATCTGAGTTTTGGCAAACTTGTATATAAGAATATCAACTTTTAGAGTTTGAGCTACTTCATTTCCAACAATTGGCTACTTGGCATATTAAATCAGCATAGTTAAGCATCTTGCTGGAAGGATCAGCGTATTCACCACTTTGATTGACGAGGTAAATTTAACGGCTCATGTCATGACTTTGAGTTTCAACTAACTTTAAATTAATCTTCTATTGCTGCTCTTGAGTTTTTCTTTTTCTTTCGTATAAATTGCTTTTACAATTTCGACCCGGGAGCAGTGTGGCTCAGAAACAAGAGAGAAAACTCTCACAAACTCAAACTCTCAATTTATTCTTTAACTCAAGGATGCTAATACATGAGGTATTTAGCCCTATTTATAGTGATTTTAGGAACCAAACAGGATGAGAATACAAGCTGGAATGATAAAGATGCAATGAAGTAGAACAACAAAATTCAAACAACTTGCAAAAATAGTAAAAAAAATGGACTCTTCACATGGAGGGTTGGTGGTGGTGCATGCATAGTCTCAAATGGCAGAGATTTGTCCTCTGTCATACTCCACGGGTTGGAGAGAACTCGCCCTCGAGTTTAGTTCTATCTCATCATCAAAATATGGTGAAAGATCAGCGACATTAAAAGTTGCAGAGACACCATATGTTCCTGGTAGTTCGACTTTGTAAGCATTGTCATTGATTTTCTGCACGACTTTGAACGGTCCATCAGCTCTAGGGGACAACTTAGCATTTGATTCATTTGGAAATCGTTCCTTTCGTAGATGTATCCATACCAGATCTCCAACTTTAAAAATTTGTCGCTTTCGATGCTTATCACACTGAATTTTATACCTTGAATTTTGTTTGTTGATCCGCTCTCGGACTTGCTCATGCAACTTTTTGATTTCTTTTGCTCGGCTATCTGCATCTGAACTATATTGTTGCTTGTCAAACGAGGGTGTCAAATCTAGCGGACTATGTGGACGAGTGCCATAGACTACTTCAAATGGACATTTTCCAGTGGCTTGATTAGTTGAATTGTTGTAAGCAAATTCAACTTGGGCCAGAATGATATCCCACTGTTTTAAATTTTTACCGACAAAACTTCGAAGTAGATTTCCCAAAAGTCGGTTGGATCGCTTACATTTGCCCATCTGTTTGTGGATGACTGGCACTACTGAACTGGAGCTTAGTACCCATCTTCTTCCATAAGGTTCTCCAAAAGTGACTTAAGAATTTCACGTCTCGATCGGAAGTGATGGTTTTAGGAATTCCATGAAGACGTACAATTTCTTTGAAATACAAGTCAGCAACTTGAACAAAGATCATTGGTCTTGACATGGAATAAAGTGGGCCACCTTTGAAAATCATCCACAACTACCATTATGGAATCCTTACGTCATTGAGTTCGAGGTAGTCCAAGGACAAAGTCCATGCTAACATCTTCCCAAGGTGCTTCTGGAATAGGAAGTGGGATATATAACCCCGTATTTTGACTCTTGGCCTTTGCCAAGTGGCAGATTCTACATCGTTGAATATATGCATTGACATCTCTTTTAAGCCTCGGCCAATAGAAACTTTCTTTTACTAAAGCCACAGTTTTATCTCTTCCAAAATGTCCTGCTAAACCTCCATCGTGGGCTTCCCAGATAATGGATTCCCGTAGTGAGCACTGAGGAATGCACAAGGCCTTCTTTTTGAACAAAAATCCTTCATGCCTGTAGTAGTCTTGGAAGGATTGTGATTCTGTTAGGTTCCAAAACTTTTGGAAATCAGGATCATCCTGGTATAGCTCCTTGATAGTCTCAAAGCCAACTACCTTTATTTGGAGAGTAGATAGTAGTGTGTGACGTCTACTGAGAGCATCTGCAACAGCATTTTGAACTCCTGCCTTATGTTTAAGTAAGAATGGATAAGGCTGTAGGAATTCACTCCAAGCAGCATGTCTGCGATTGATCTTCTGTTGAGAATTCAAATGCTTGAGGGCTTCATGATCAGAATAGAGAATAAATTCTTTGTACAGTAGATAATGACTCCAATGTTGTAGGGCACGGACAATGGCATAGAACTCCTTGTCATAAGTGGAGTACTTGAGTTTACCATTGTTGAGCTTTTCACTGAAGAAGGTTATAGGATGGCCTTCTTGGCTTAAGACAACACCAATTCCAGTGTTGGAAGTGTCACAACTGACTTCGAACACTTGATCAAAGTTCGGAAGGGCTAACACAGGTGCTTCAGTCAAACATTTCTTCAACTCCTCAAAACTTTTCTGCGCTTGCTCTGTCCATTGGAACTTGTCTCCTTTTATGCAATCTGTTAGTGGGGCAGCAACGGAGCTAAAACCTTTTATAAAGCTTCTATAAAATGAAGCTAATCCATGGAAACTCCTCACATCATGGATTGACTTCTGAGGATTATTAGGCTGTTGATGGCTTCAACCTTGCTTGGATCAACTCGAATGCCTTCAGCAGTGATGATGTAACCTAGAAAAGTCACTTCATAGGTTAAGAAAGAACATTTCTGTAGATTGGCGTAGAGTTTTTGTTCACATAGTGTTTGTAGCACTTGTTGAAGGTGCTCTAAATGCTCCTTTTTGCCTTTGCTATATATCAAAATGTCGTCAAAGTAGACAACTAAAAATTTTTCAATGAATGGTTGAAGTACTTGATTCATCAGGCCCATGAATGTACTCGGGGCATTGGATAAACCAAAGGGCATCACAGTCCATTCATATAGACCATCTCTAGTTTTGAAAGCAGTCTTCCATTCATCTCCTGGCTTGATCCTGATCTGATGGTATCCGCTACGAAAGTCAATTTTGGAAAAGATATCGGCACCATGCAGCTGATCTAGCAGATCATCAAGTCTTGGTATCGGAAATCGATACTTGATGGTAATCTTGTTAACAGCTCGACTATCGACACACATTCTCCAACTTCCATCCTTCTTGGGTACTAAAATTGCAGGAACAGCACAAGGGCTAACGCTTTCTCATATCAACCCTTTCTTCAGAAGTTCTTCGACTTGACGTTGGATTTGAGCATGCTCCAGTGATCTTGATTCCTTCTTGCTTTCATTAACTTCACTTGGTGGTAGAGGAGTTAACTTGACTTTGACTCCATCCTTGATGAAGGAGTAAGTGTTGGTATAACCGTCATACAAGGCACGACGATCATATTGCCAAGGTCTTCCAAGGAGAAGGTGACATGCATCCATAGGAATAACATCACACCATGCTTGATCTTGGTACTTTTGACCGATGGAAAAGGTTACAAGGCAACGTTGAGAAACCCTCACTTACTTCCTTTGTTGAGCCACTGTAAATTGTATGGATGGGGATGGTTTTGTGTTAGTATTTTCAATTTCTCCACCATATAGTTGGACACTACATTTTCACAGCTTCCACTATCAATGATAACATCACAAACCTTTCCTTGTGAAGTGCAACGAGTATGGAAGATATTATGCCTTAGCCATGGTTCTTCTTTTGCTGGTGTTGTATGTAGGCTTCGTCTGATTACTAATGACTCTCCATGGTCTGCAGGAACATATTCTTCATCATATACAGGCTCAATCTCCTCTTCAGGTTCTTCTGGGGTTTCTTCTTCTTCATGCACTTCATAAGCTTCTCCTTTGATGATGGTTATGGTTCTCCGAGTTGGACAGTTCGAGGCTATATGCCCAAAACCTTGACACTTGAAGCATTTGGGAGCTTTCGAAAGGTTTTCTTTGGTGGTTTTAAAAGGAGGTTTACTTGAAGTACTGGATTGATCTATGGGTGTTTGGCGGGTAGAGGAAGGATTTTCCGTGGAGGAAAAAGTTTTGTAAGAAGACCTTTTGGGTACTTGTTTCTCTACTCGGATGGCTAGACGAATAACATCATCTAAGGACCAATATTGTTGGAGTTGAACTGGATGGGCAATGTCAGTATTTAGTCCTCCCAGATAACGAGCTATTGTTTGCTCCTCCTTCTCGTGGATGTCGCACTTCATCATCAACTTCTCAAATTCTCTGCTGTATTCTTCTACAGACAAGTTCTTCTGTCGAAGATTCTGCAATTGAATGAAATTATCTTGATAGTAATGAGAAGGCAAGAACTTTCGAGTTAGTTCTCGACACAATTTCTCTCATGTCTTGATCTTGCTTTTTCTTTCTCGTTCACGCTTCTTTTTAAGATTCTCCCACCAAATGGAAGCGTGCTTCTTTAACTTTATAGCAATGATCTTCACTTTCTTTTCTTCTGGTATCTCCTTGTACTCAAATACTCGCTCAACAGTTTGAAGCCAATCAACAAACTCATCAGGTTGAAGTTTCCCTTCAAAATCTGGAATCTCTACTTTGATGTCATCATGTCTAAAAGGTTGTCTTTGCGGACGATGGCTTCTAAACGATGATGCATCACTACTAGATTCACCATTGTCTGATCGCATGTGATGTGCTTCTAACAGAGCTTGCTATGCGTCTACTGTTTCCTGTAGTTGTTGGATTTGTCTCCTCATTTCTTCCATTTGAATTTCTCGGAGAGTTGCTTCATTTTGTCTTCTTGGGGGCATTTTGGATGTAGGGAAAAAAATTGTGAAGTACCAAGTTACTGGATTGGAGATTATAGTTTTGTAATTAGAACACCAGGGAAGTTCCCAGGAAAGAGAGGTGGCGCTAAGCGTCCTTAAAAACCAAGTCTTTCCTTAGCCAGATCTTTCCTGAAATGTGCCTTTTACAATCCCACAATTTCTTTACCAATAACAAATTCTTTTCTGATGTGGAAGATCAGATAAAATTGCAACCACAGAGCATACTTGGAATTTATAGGAATTTCGTATTTTACAAATAGGTATGGAGCCAAAATTACAATTTATGAACTTTGGAGGGCAAAAAATGTAATTTTGGAAGGCTAGGTAAAATTCTAGAAGTTAGGGGTAAAATGGTAATTTTATGAGAATTAAGGGTAAAAAGGTAATTTTGAAAAGTTGAGGGGCAAAATTATAATTTTCAAAAGTTCAGGGACTAAATTGCAATTATTAAAAGTTAAGGGTGTAAATTGTAATTTTCTGAACCTTTTGGTGACTGGGCTGCTGACGTGGCACTTGGTGACACGTGGCAGAAGTTGAGTGGCTGATGTGTCATTGGACCTGACGGGTTGACGTGGCAGATGACGTGGTCGTCTTCTACCTTTGATTTTCCGGTGACAATTTCGGCGGCGGCTCACGGTGGTCCGGCGATGGCTCACGGTGGTTCTGCAACTCCAGCGAATTTTTCGGCGAAGATCGTGGCAGCGCGTGGAGGCTCTGTTGGCCTTGAAACTTGCTACCCAAAGGCCGGTGACAATTCCGGCGGCGGCTCACGGTGGTCCGGCGGTGGCTCACGGTGGTTCTGCAACTCCGGTGAATTTTTCGGCGAAGACCGTGGCGGTGCGTGGAGGCTCTGTTGGCCTTGAAACTTGATACCCAAAAGTTTTTCGACCTTCCGGACACAATGGCAGCATTAGTTTTGCAAAAAAATGGTCGTAAAGTGGAGTTTTGGAGGGGGCAACCTTGGTGCACTTAAAACACCACCCAAAAACTCAAGTTTTCCGTTGATTTCTTCACTCAAAACTCAACTCCGGAATAGAAACCTTGCTCTGAATGCCAAAATGGCTCAGAAACAAGAGAGAAAACTCTCACAAACTCAAACTCTCAATTTATTCTTTAACTCAAGGATGCTAATACATGAGGTATTTGGCCCTATTTATAGTGATTTTAGGAACCAAACAGGATGAGAATACAAGCTGGAATGATAAGGATGCAATGAAGTAGAACAACAAAATTCAAACAACTTGCAAAAATAGTAAAAAAAATGGACTCTTCACATGGAGGGTTGGTGGTGGTGCATGCATAGTCTCAAATGGCAGAGGTTTGTCCTCTGTCATAGTGTTTAGATGTAACTCTCCCTACAACAGGGACTTTAGGATTCTAAACTTAATGACATTTCAGTTCATACTAAGTTGGAGTCTATTCTATAAAAAGATTGGGCTCCTCAAGAGTAACTAGCAAGGTATTAGAGTATAAAATCATTCATGTGCCTCTACCTATCAGTTTAAGATTTTGGGAAAGATGATTTCATGACATAGTATTAGAGCCATTATGACAAAATAATCAAGGGTTCGAAACCCTCGTATCATAAAGATGTTCACGCTTAAGCCTAAAAAAAGGCATTTGCGTGAGGCTCATCAATTTCTCACTTTTTCAGTTTCTTTACTTTTATATGAGTCAAATTCATTCCATACTACTTGCTACCAATTACCTTGGAGAGGTCAATTGCTGCATGATTACCATTTTGTGTACAAAAATTCTAATAATTATGATCACTATGCTTTAGTTTTGAGTAACTTCTAACATGTAAATTTTTTAAGCCTAGTTTGTTTATCATTAGAATGAGATCAGATATGACGGAGACCCCCTTTTTGGATGCTTCGAAATTGTAGTTTGAAGGCTTAAATTCACCTTAGAGTTGAAAACTTAATTAAAACTGTTAGGTTGGGGTGTTGCAGCATATAAATATCTTTTAGAGAATTACTCAGACCATTCAACAGATGGAATATATTACTGTTACCGACATGTAAATTAATATTGGGAATAACTATATATATACATTAAAGTTGTGTATTATATGAAAAATCAACACTATATCTTTCTAGAAATATAGCACTGACATGTTGGTCAAAGAAAGATTTGAAAATTTCTAAAATTTTCTACACCAATATTTTAATAAATAAAAGCAATAGAAGCTAGTAGAAATGTTTTGTGCTAGATATTTTTGGCTACTGGAAGTCGGCTGTTATAAACCGACATAAGAAGCCTATATATAGGCATTGTGATATTGTAAATTTGTGTATTAGTGAGTGAGAAAAAGTGAATTAAGAAGTGCATCATCGTGAGTGCTTGAGTGAAGCAACTATAAGTGGAATTGTGAGAAATAACAAGTGAAGAGCTTAGTGTGCTCTAGCCAAGTGAAATCTATAAGTGTGGTGCTTCATAATTCTAAGTATTGTTTGCTTACAAATGAAAGAAAATATTATTATTTTCAAGAGTTTGCCCCTCTGCTCTACAATTTGGCATCAAAAAGCTTGACGGTTTGAGACCGCTTTAAGTGGGAGAATTATTAGTTCTGGGGGAGTTCTTGTAAAATTGCAATTTAAGACTTAGGTGCTATTGGTTTGGAACCAAAGCAGTGGTGAGAAAATTTTATCAACTCACTATTATAAAAATATCTAAGTGGTTGATGAGAGGTTGTTGGAGGTAGTGAGACTACGCCACCTCCTACAAATTAAGTTGAGGCGCTACGGAAGTGTGAAAATTAGAGCAAGAAAGGCAATGTTTGCAATCAAAACCACGACGAAGGTCGATGATATGCTGGAAAAAGGAAAAGGGGAAAAATGGAACGACAAACCTTGCTTCCACCTTGATTCCACATTAGATGGAGGCTCGCGTCAAGTTGAGGCCCGCGGTTTGCGATTGCGAGAGAAAAAGCAATGACCCTGGAGTAGAGCAATGGTTGCGCAAGAGAGAGAGAGCAGGAGCAGAGCAGCGGTTGTGCGAGAGAGTAGGAGCAGAGCAACGACAGTGGGAGAGAAAGCAGCGACCTTGGAGCAGAGAGCAATAGCTATGTGAGAGAGAGTAGCGAAGCGGCGCGACCTTGAGCAAGAGAGAGGAACCAGGTTCGAAGAGCAAAAGAGAGAGAGAGACTAACACAGGAGAGAGGATGAGAGCTTAGCGCCACAATTCACTAGATTAAGGGAGGGCAAGCGCCGGTGGTTCCTCCAACTGCAAGAAGATGCTTCATTTTATGGACACCGACAACCATTGTGTCGAACCGCCGTAAGTGGAATACTGCGGAATCCCTTAATTGTAGTATTGTTATTTCTTAACTTTTTTCCACCCAAATTAAACGAATAATCCCTTACGTTTTCCACAAGAAAAAGTTGCACACAAACCGACCTTTTTAATCCAATCCAACATAACTTCCCACAACATCCTTTATATCAGTTATCTGCGATATTACCTCAAGGACACTGGCTCACCTCCATTAGCATCACAAACCATACGCAAATTTCCAGTTCCAACATACAATGTTCAAATGTGCGTGCTTGTGATAGAACCCAGTAAGATCGTAAATCAGAAAACCATTGCATCAATTGCATAATCGTTAGGCTAGTGTTATGACACTAGCAAATAAGTCGGGAAGAATCAAGAAAAGTTAACGGTCCACATTTGATCCAACATTTGTCATAACCCATTTATAACTCCCACATTGACTGACACATGATATAAATAAATGTGATGGGCCATAGCTTGGGCTATTTAAAATTCAAATCCATCGACAAGTAAGTTGGGAAACTAAACTATCGGAACAGTCAACATTGTGCACATAAGACAAAACCCACGCTTGCTCCAACATTTGTCATGCATAAAGTTATTTAAGAGATTGGCAAAATCTAGGAATTTTATAAACATCATTAACAACGGACAATATATATAGGTAGCTAGGGAAAGGCCATGTTCAAGCAACTAGTCATTTTTTAATCTTAGGCCATTGATACATATATTAAAAGACGAGCGCAATTGAGCTTACAGTCAAATAGTCACCCTGTACCCCTAGAAAGAATTTCTAAGTTTAATGTCATTGTAAAAAATAATAATAATAAAGAAATATTAAAAGTCGACCACAGTGTGGAAGCAAAGGTGGAAAATCGATAAAATATATAAACGCGGCCAGAGCTGAGTTTTGGCAAACTTAAAAAACTATAAAAAGACGACCGGAGTTTAAAGCTAATAAGCACGGGTGGAAAATTGATAAAATATATAAACTTGGCCAGATGTGAGTTTTGGCAAACTAGTATATAAGAATAGCAACTTGTAGTTCACTGAAAAAAGAAGAGCAACTTGTGGAAGAGTTTGAGCTATTTCTTCATTTCCAACAATTGGCATCAAATAGCGGTTAAGCATCTCGCAGTTGGAAGGATCACCGTATTCACCACTTCAATTGACGAGGTTTTAATGGCTCATGTCATGACTTTTAATTAAACCTTAAATCACCGTATTTCATATAAACTGCTTTTACAATTTTGACCTGGGAGTGGTGTTTAAAATTTAGATAGAAACTCGCTCTTTGACTTTAGGATTGGAAACTAATCAACTACAACACTATAGTAAAGTTCGTACTGAGTTGGAGTCTATTCTACTACCTGCGATCTTACCTTGCAGCGGTTACTGCATGCTTCCTATTCTGTGTATACAAATTCTAATTATATATTACTACCATGCTTTAGTTTTGACATATGTAGATCTTTTGCTCTCTAGCCTGCTTATATTGTTAGAATGAGATCATGATATGAAGATCTCCTTTTCGGAGGCTTGGATGCTTCAAAATTGTTGTTTATTTAAGGCTTAAATTCACCCTAGAGTTGACAACTTAAAAGTTAGAACTGTTAGGTTGAGGTCATGCAGCATATAAATATCTTTTAATGGTTTGTTTAGATAAGATAAAAATTAGAAGAAAGAAAGTGAAAAAGAGAGAAAATAATGAAGAAAAAAAAAGAGAGGAAATGTGTGTAAAATGATATTTATATAAAAAAATTTCATTGTTCCAAAGAAAATAAGAAGTGTGTAAAATGATATTTATATAAGGAATAATTCGGCTTTCTTTTCTCCCATTTCTATTGCTTTCTCGGTTGATGAAAGAGAAGACTCTTTCCACGAAGCCCTCGTTATGAAGCCCCCGTTACTTTTCTTTTTCTCTCATTTTTCTTTCCTAATCCAAATGATACTGTTTTCCTTTCCTTTTCTTTCCATGCAATTTCCTTCTACTATTTTTCTGCTGAAACAAACGCTGGGTCAGGGAATTACTCAAACCATATTACAAATGGAATATTACTCTAACGGACATTTAAATTAATTAATAATGGAAATATACATTAAAGTTGTGTGTTATACTTGAGCAGTAAAATAAAAATTATGTAACGCATTCGTTTTACCAGCAGAATATGTCATCACAATCATCGCCGGCCAGAAAAAAAAGCAGCGAAGTCGGACAAGGAGTTTTGGAGATGAGTTCATCACTTCCATCATCTTCTGGCAGGTTTTCCTCAACAAATGAGGATCCGTCCTCCAGAATTCTGGTTATAATATCACCAGATCCCAATCAAAGTCATGCATATACTCCTCCATTTATAGAAACCTCAACTGCTGCCTCATTGCAAGATGAAAACATAGGGGTGAATGAATTGACTCCACCAGTGAATCCGGGTAAGTTATGCATCAAATCATTACTTTTTAAAAAAAATAAATAATCAGTATTCAGTATTGATTGATCTGGCTAGTTTAGTTTAGCGATGTTGGTCCACTATTGGAGTCAAGATTTAATTAGTAAGGTTAATTTTTTGGATTTTTCTTGGATAGATAAGTCCACCAACTAAAATTTGGATAGACTCTATGAAAGTGTATAAAACGTATGTATGAGTTATTGTATATTAAATAAAGTTAATGAATCCCACTTTTTATTGTAAGTGTATAGAAATATGTGTTGTTAAACTTATGTGTATATAAGAATGTCTCTAATTTTTTCTCTTCACAAAATTTAAAATTAAATATATATCTTATTTAAATTTAAACAAAACAAATGTCAAACTACTTCAATCAATCATATGTGGAGGAAAGTCAATAAGGCTAGGCTAGTGGTAGGGAAATTAAATAGTATAAATGAGATCATAGATTAAAACTCCAATATTGTATCAAAAAGTGTTGGAGTTTTAAATATGAGAGGTAAAGTCTCATATTGATTGAGAATGGATTAAGTGAATAGTATACAAAATGAAAAAATTTACAGAAATATTGTGCCTTAAAATTTTCGATCAAGAATTGGTGTTTGACTCGCTAGTATGATTCCTTCACTTAACCCGTTGTATTAAAATAGTAATATAAATTTTTAATATAATTTGAGTTTGTGCTAATAGTATAAAGCGGTTTTATATTATCAATCAATTGAAATTCAAGAGAATGCCAAATTAAGTAAAAAATTATAAACTAATATTTTATTTTAGGTTATCATTGCGTATAAATTAAACTCATTATTTATTTTTTAATTATTTTTATTGTTTAATATATAATTTATAAGAAAAACCCATGAAAAGAGAATATACCGAATATGTAGGTTTTCAAAATAAATATGGTGGAACGCTATTGCTTAATATTTCAAGAGAGCTAATTGCATCTCACTCAATTTTCTTAATAGTTGTCATCCTACTAAAATTTTGACTCCGCACTGGCAGGTTCCTTAAAAGGAGAACTTTACACATATACCCTTAGGGGAAATTGGGAAGGAGCAAAATCCATTTATGTTAAATTTCCTCAAATGATACCTATGCAGTTGACTGTGAGTGGAGATACAGCTCTTCATGTTGCAACAAGAGCAAACAGCATTACTTTTGTGCAAGAGTTGGTTAAAATGCTTCAGACCCCAAAAGACCTAGAAATAGCAAACTCAGATGGGAACACAGCTTTTTGCATGGCTGCAATATCTGGGAATGCTGATTTGTTTCAAACAATGATTGAAAAGAACGAGAATCTGCCACAGATCCGAGGTCATAATAAGATGCTTCCAGTTCACTTAGCTGCTTTGAATGGCCACTGCAGAACTGTGGAATATCTGTCCACTGAGGATCAGCTTGAGAAGATGGCTGACCAGGATATTGAACGGCTTTTTTTTATGACAATTAGCTGCGGCATGTATGGTAAGACTGAATAATCACATTTTCAGATCAGTGATAATTCTTTACTTTTGTATGGAAGTATGGTAGGACTTCAGTGGAAATCGGCTAGATTTTGGTTTATGGTCTTGCATGATCTTTTTAATTGTCTGATCTAATTCAAAATTAACCTCATTTAGAAGCTTACTTAATTATAAAATTAAATTTTAAAAATATTAGATTTTTCTTAAAATTAAAGTATTGGGTTTTCATTATTTAATATTTTAATAATGTTGTAATGTATATTATATATGTTTTGTTCATGATTAAAAGTTTTTTTTTATTATTTTTTTTCTTTGGGATTTTTATTTATTTATTTTTTCTTGCATTAACTCATGAATATATGTGGGGATTTTCCATAGAAAAGTGTGTGACGGAGATGGGGACAGAGGCAGAGACAAATTTTTTGACGCGAGAGGGGTGGGCATTTCAGCATCTGTGGATATTCAATTTCATCATCTTTGAAAATAATTATTCCTTAACATATATTTCAGAAAATTAATATTGCCTAGTTGAAGAAAAGGGACCAAGCTGGCTGATATTCAAGTTACAATAACTAATCAACCTCTGTTGGAGCTCTCCTCAGAGCAAGTTAATTAATTCTAAATTTCAATTAATTGTTTTCGCTCTTTGCACCAAGAAACATAACTACTGATTTGTTAGAATCCAACTGGGGCTATATATCCTTGGACTATTAATATATTATGTTGGAATTAATATGTATTAATTTGTCAGCTTTTAATTATTTGGATTTTTGTACCTTGTCTTGTCACGATTGTGCATATAACAGATGTGGCAACAAAGTTACTTGAAAAATATCCTGCTAGATTGGTCATTGCGAGAGATGATCAAGAGCAACTGACAGCTTTACATATACTGGCGCGAGAACCTTCACAATTTGGTTAGTTCTCTAAACATTTTGTATGGCCTCTTTATCTCCCTTCTTTCATTTGTTTCTTTTTTGGTTATTTTTAATTATATTGTTGACTTATTCAATTTAACTTAAATTATCAGTAGGACAACTTGGCAAATTTTAAATGGTTATTATAGTGTAAAAATTATAAATTAAATAGACCGCTATAACTGTGAAAAGTTATGAGTCCTTAAATTCACTCTGCTTTGAGTTCTTAGATTGACCAGCTCGAAACTGTGAGGACTATTAATTTGTAGTTTTAAAACTAAAAAAAATCTCTTAAAACTCTCAAGAGATACAAGAATTTACAGATTGATTAATTTATTTAAGAAAAAAATGTACTTTATCCCCTTTATTTTATAAATGTATTCTGCACTTTAACTTCAAAGTCTCAAAAAGGCATCAACTAACCACTGGATTTTCTTAAATGTGTAAGTTAATCCTTATATTAAATTTATTTCTATTGTTAATGAAAAAGACATGAACTATATCCCCAAATTTTAAGTCATATATAGTTTAACATCATAAACTTTTTAAATTTATCTACAACTTATTTATTATGTGTTATTTTCATTAACAATAAATGAAAAAAGTTAGTAAAAGATTCAATTTGCATGATTAGAAAATATTATGGATCAAATTGTATGTTTTTGAAATTTTGAAAAGAAAATGCACATGACTTATAGTTTAGGTAGTAAAGTGTTAATTTTTGCGTTTTCTAACAGAAGAAAATCATCTTAGCGATGGAACTTTGATTCCAAGTAGGTCTTATTACTAGCAAACACTATTTGGAGAGTCTCTATTTTTTTTTTTTCATTATATATTGAAAGAATTATGGGCATGTTAAACATTTCATTGTATTATCTGTTGTCTATACATGGTCAATCAGTTACATTGGTTGCTAGATATGGAGGATGGCAACAATGAAGAAGCGTCATCAGGATTGAGTGATAAATTACTATTGCTTCAAAAGTTATTGGATCATGTTAGGCAATTGGAATACAAAAGAGCTTTGGACTTGATGACCAATCCTTCAAAAGTAATATTTGATGCAGTAAAAAAAGGAAACACTCAAACTGCGAAATGTCTTCTTGACACAATTCCTGAACTACTTGAACAAAAAGAGTCAAATGGACAGAACTTATTGCACGTTGCTGCTTTATATCGACAACGAAGCATTTTTGAGTTCATACTTAAGAAGGAGACAGCAGAACTTTTAATACAGGAAGTAGACAAAGATCGCAACAATGTATTACACTTCGCTGCCCAGCTGTTAGAAGAAAGATCATCAAATTTGAGACCAAGCATTCTACTACCACGAGAGTTGAGATGGTTCCGGGTAAATGTGTTTTGTTATTCTTATTAACTTATTCAATTTACTTCTTCTTTTCTTTATATATCTTTGTCATGTGTATTCAGTTATTACTGTAGGAGTTTAATTTTTATACACATGAAAAAAAAATTAGTATCCAATCAAATCATTTTATTTAGTAAGTATAACGGTGTAAGACTTAGCAATTTTTACTGATATAATTACATATGATTGGATAATGGTGTAAAAAAATTTCATGGTTGAGATCAGGACACTTCATAGAAATTATTATTATTATTATTATATGATTGAGATCCGATATTTCTTCATTTTAAAATATAAAAATATTTTTCCAACACCTAAAAGTGAGTGTTCAATTGGAACACTCACTCCATTATTATTAGATGTGCTGGTTACTTTTACTACCGTATCCATCTATCATATCCAATAATGATGAGATGTGTGTTTCAATTAGACACTCATTTTTAAGTGTTTGAATAAGAATACTTCTTTAAAATAATAGTTTATATTTGTAGCAAAAAATATTGTAAGCTTGCAGCACAAGTGACGTGAATTTACTTAACAAGACTATTTCTTTCTCTCTAGCCTTTCGATCATTACATTAGTTGGTCCCAACCGAGCTATACATTGTTTCCAACCAGATGGTATTAACAAATACTTTTGATTAATATGAATAATAATGCATGTATAGGAAGTGAAGAAGAGAGTACCTCCTGAATTAAGGACAATGAGAAACAACAAACGCCAGACCCCAAAGGATATATTTTCTGCTGATCATGAAAAGTTATTAAAGAAAGCTAAAAAAGCAGTCGAAAACATAGCCAACCCTTGCATGCTTGTGGCAACACTTATTGCTACAGTAGTGTTTCCTTGAGCTTTCACTGTTCCAGGTGGTGACAGCACCAACGAGCAGTATATGCCCTTTGTCTTTGCAAGCGCAGTTGCGCTGTTCACTTCTTCTGAATCTGTACTCATCTTGTTGACAATTTTCACTTCATCATGGTTCACTGAAAATGAATATTTCATCTCGCTACATGGACGCTTGATTGTTGGACTTACGTTACTCATGCTCTCCGTGGACGCCATGATTGGGGCTGCTGGTCTAGCCTTCTATATGATCTTTGATCACAAGCATTGGTTGGCTCAAGTTGGTGTGCTGGCAGTGGCCTTACCCGCATTTATGGCATTGTTTTACATTCTGTCAACCTGGTACCGCTACTCCCTTAAGACACTGATGGGAATAGTGCGGGAGAGGGAGATACAAAAACGTAAGATTTCATTGCCCGGGTGTAGAAAATAAAAATTGAGTGGGATGAAATAAAGGAGATTCCATCTCTCATTCATTATCTCCTTTTATTTTCCTCTCTTTGATGTGGGTGCGGTGAGATGAAACCAATTATTATTTTTTATATTTTACTTGTAAAATTATTACTATAGTGGGGAGGACTCACTTGACCTATCAGGAGTAGGACCAAATTATATATATGCCCAATTTTGGCATGTTTTCAGTTTCATGTATTTGTCACTAGTTGTCTATGTGAAAGATCCTGCTTGAAAATGATGAGTGAGTACTGCATCTATAAAAATAGAGAGAAGAAGGATATATGAATGTACATGACTTTGGCCAATGCAAACAAAGCGGGCACAGCTAGTAACCATGTGTTCTTTGGTCCCCCATTCCCCATTAATGCTTTCACAGTTGTCTTTCTTCTGAGATTGTTAGGCTTGTGTAGTGTCTGAATTTATATTCAAGGTACTTTTGTGCATCATTTAATCTTCTGCATTCACAAATCATATAAAAAATCACAACACATTCCCATCACTTAAGTCTTGTGGTATATCGTAATATGCATGCTAACATAGTTTTCAAATCAAATTTCTTATCAATACATAATTTAGATCTCAAAAATGGTCTTATTCTTCTTTTTTGTTGGGTGAACTCTTCTACCAATTTTTAAAAAACGCAGCTTACATGGAAAATATGGTCCAATTGATAAGAGAAAGCGAAACCTGCAAGCACCAATACTTGTCAAAAGGCTTTCCATTCTTGATTTCCATTACGCTTTCTCTCGTACTCCAAGATCATCATAATCCCATTCAGGTAGCCAATAAAAAAAAAAAAAAAAAATCTTGTTCATCGTCCTTGACGTTAGATTACACGTCCTACTGTCCACAATGCTCCTGCCCATCCATTAATTTGACAAAGTAGTCTGGCAAATTCACGTAAACCTAGATACCTAACAGTGTTCCAACCTCAAGACATTTTGGTAGCATTAATAAGTCCCACGTTGCCTAACATACGTTACAAATCAAACTTTATAAGAATCTTGACATGCAATTTCAACCCTCGAATTGGGTAGCGCTAGCTTGTGACCCAAATGGGGGCACCTATGTGATGGAATGTGGGTGTAGATGTGCTTGGTTGGGCTGGTGGCTTGCACTTGGGCTGAGGCCCAGGTATCTTGGCCCCCTATATTGGAGGGCAAAGCATGAGGCTGGCTTCACAGAGGAAAGAATGCCTCAGGTTCTTGGCAGTGAAGAGACAACAATTTGCTGCAACTCTAGCCCACAATGCCTGGTCTGCCAAGCCCATGACCCACTTTTTCGTAAGAGAAAAAGCCCAATGGAAAATCTTTGAGTATTTTGGAAGCAGAAAAAGTCCATGATTAGAATAGAAATAGATGCGCAAACTTTTGTTTTTTTGGGTTACAAGAGAGGCCGAGGCCTGCAAAAACAAAACCATAAAATTACTGCATGCTTGTGGCAACACTTATTACTGCATTAGTGTTTCCTGCAGCTCTCACTGTTCCAAGTGATGACAGGACCACCAATGAAGTTTTCATTACCTTTTTCTTTGCAAACGCAGCTGAGCTGTTCACTGCTTCTGCATGTGTATTCATCTTCTTGACAATTTACACTTCATCACGGTTCACTGAAAATGATTCTTTCATCTCGCTACGTAGACGCTTGATTTTTGGACTTCGGTCACTCGTTTTGTCCGTGACCACTATGGCTATGGCTCTTAGTGAAGCCTCCTATTTGATCTTTCATCAGAAGCGTTGGGCTATATATGCTATGTATATTGGATTGCTTTACCCGCATTAACGGCATTGTCTTACCTAATGCATACCACGTTCCTCAACCGCTCTAAGATCATATTTATAAAGTGGATTTTGGATAAGATATAATTGTTTTTATTAATTCTGTTAGTTAGTTACAGGGCTATTCCCGTTTCGACTCCTACACTTTGTATACAAACCCTTGCTCAGTCAATGCAAATATATGCCTATATCTCAATATGCATGTTAATATTCAAATCAAATTTCCTACCAATACATAATTTAGCTCTCACAAATTCTGTTATTCTTATTTTTGGGTGAACTCTTCATCCAATTTTCAAAAGATGCAGCAGCATACATGGAAAAATCATCCAATTGATACAGAAACTGGCTGAGAAGGATATTGAACGAACGGCCTTTTTTAATGACAATTAGCTGCCGCGTGTATGGTAAGACTAAATAATCAAATTTTCAGAATAGTGATAATTCTTTACCTTTGTATGGAAGTATGGTAGGACTATGGTGGAAATAATGGAAATAGGCTAGGTTTCAGTTTAAATATGTCTATTTCTAAAAAGTAATCTGATTTTAGATCTATTATCTTGTGTAGACATTTTTTATGGTCTTGCATCACATTCTTAAATGTTTGACCTAATTCAAAAACTTATTTAGAAGCTTACTTAATTCTAAAATTCAACTTTTAGAAATATTGGATTTTTCTTAAAATTATTGGACTTTCATTATTTAATATTTTAGTAATGTTATAATGGATATTATATATGTTTTGTTCACGACTAAAATTTTTTTAATGATTTTTTTCTTGGGTCTTTTTTTTTGCGCATAAACTCATGAATATATATAGGGACGGGGACAAATTTTCTGATGCAAGAGGGGCAACCATGGATATTCATTTTCATCATCTTTTAAAAAAATTATTCCTTACTATAAGTTTCCGAAAATTAATATTGCTTAGTTGAAGAAAAGGGACCAAGCTGGTTGATATATATTCAAGTTATAATAATAACTAATCAACCTTGGTAGGAGCTCTCCTTAGAGCAAGTCTAAATTTCAATTAATTATTTCTGCTCTTTGCACCAAGAAACATAACTACTAATTTGTTAGAATCCAACTGGGGCTATATATCCTTGGACTATGAATATATTATGTTGGGATTAATGTGTATTAACTTGTCAACTTTAATTATTTGGATACCTTGTCTTGTGCATGCAATACATCATTCTTTTGTCACGATTGTGCATATAACAGATGTGGCAACAAAGTTACTCAAAAAAATCCTGTTAGATTTGTCGTTGCAAGAGATGATCAAGAGTAACTAACAGCTTTACATATACTGGCACGAAAGCTTTCACAATTTGGTTAGTTCTCCGAACGTTTTGTCCCCTTTATCTCCCTTCTTTCATTTGTTTCTTTTTCTAAATTTTTAGTTATATTGTTGACTTGTTCAATTTATCTTAAATTATCAGTAAGTCTTTGCAAATTTAAATGGTTATTATAGTGTAAAAATTATAAATTAAATAGACCACTATAATTTTGAAAAGTTACGAGTACTTAAATTCAGTCTACCTTTGAGTTCTTAAATTGACCAACGCGCAACTATAAGGACTATTTACTTGTAGTTTTAAAACTAAAACAATCTATTAAAAGTTTCAAGAAAGACAAGAATTCAGAGAATATTCTTTTGAATTATAGTTCATGTGCAAGGAAAAATAATTAATGCATTATATCTCTAAGTTTTAGATTATATCTAACTTGATATTCTAAATTTTATTAAAATAACTTGCAACTCGATAACATAAACTTTTTTAAATATATGCTATTTCTATTGACTATAAATAGAAAAGTAACAAAAGATTCAATTTGCATGATTAGAAAACATTATGGATCGGTTTGTATATTTTAAAAAATTTGAGATTAATTAAATGTACCTAATCTATAATTTAGGTGATAAAATACAAATCTTTGCTCTTTTTTTATTTGAATTGAAAGAAATCACTTTAGCGAACTTTGATTCCGGCTAGTTGTTTTTGCTAGCAAACACTAATTTGGAGTGTCTTTTTTTTCTTCATTATATATAGAAAGAAAGAAGTGTATGTTAAATAATTCTATGTATTCTCTATTGTCTGTACATGACCAATCAGTAACATTGGCTGCTAGATATGCATGATGATAACAATGAAAAATCGTTACCAGGATTGAGTGATAAATTGCAATTGCTTCAAAAGATGCCCTATCACGTTAGCCAATTGGAATACAAAACAGCTTTGAACTTGATGACCAAGCCTTCAAAAGTATTTGACGCAGTAGAATCAGGAAACATTCATACTGTAAAATACCTTCTTGACTCGATTCCTGAACTACTAGAACCAACAGAGTCCAATGGACAGAACTTATTGCAAATTGTTGCTTTATATCGACGACTAGACATTTTTGTTCCAATTTTTACCGCCAATCTAAACATAATCTTAAGCAGAAACAAGTCCTCTTGAATTAACTGGACCAATGGTCCACACAAGTATTCTAAGCAACAAATGAAGTTCAATACAGAAAATAAAAATAACAATTGATAGTTCAACACTGGAAAAGAAACAATAGAAAAGAGAGAGAGAAATGTTTCTTTTATAACAAAATACAACAAATTTACACTAATTCTATTATATAAAGATATATGAAGACAAAATAATAGTGGAGTCCAGTGAATGGAACAATCTTCGTTCTTTTCTGTTATAAATATATTAAAGTGTGAAATTGTTGCAGTATTTTGTTGTACATGAAATATTTCTCAGAAACAAATAAGGTAGATAATGTTATCAGTTTTAATTTTTTTTGGTTGTTGTTTTAATTTTATTATTATTTTTATTTAATTTGTAGCCCTTATTGTCGTTTAAAATAATTATGGAAAGAAGAATTTAAAAAAAATTGAAAAAACAACGAATAAAAGCCCAATCTAATTTTCGTTTTGGTCCAAGTCTGTAACCAATTTCAACTTAATTTTTGACCAAAACATAATTCAACGTAACTCTATGTACTTGCAAAAAGAGAAAAGAAAAACATAAAAAAAAAAAATAGAAGAGACAAAATATGCACATGACCGTAATGCAGTAGCCTGTAGATTAGGGCAAGGTGCAGTAGTCAGCCTATGAATCCTTCGCAAGATTTGTTTCTGCCCCTAGACTTTCAATTATTGATGGTCATTCGCTTCATTTATCAACCAAGATCATAGAAAAAAGGAGAATGAATAGCAGAGGGCCTAAAAAAAAACATGTACTAACTAAGTCATAACATATTTATTTATACTCTGTATTCAGAAAGATCACTAAGCAGAAAAACATTGCATCAAGTGCGAAATCCTTAGGCTATTGCTATAATACTGACAAGTAAGTGGGGAAAGGGTCAACTAAACTATTGGAACAGTAAACATTGCACATTTTGGCTCGCTTCATAAGTCCCACATCGACCAGTACACATGTCAGACCAGTCTTTATAGTTTATAAGGCTCTGACACCTCTTCAAGGCCGATGAGCTGATTGACGCCAGCTTGCGACCCAGGTGGGGGCACAAAAGTCATGGGACGCTGCTCACGCAACCTCGGATGGGTTTGATAGGTGGTGAGGTGATATGCTATACCAAGCTACCCTGTTGGTGGCTGCACAACCGGTGTTGGCCTAAACTCGGGGAATCACGGGCCGCTGTACCTCCACTACCCCACACTGCCTGGTGTCCTTTTTTTCTTTTTTCCTCCCATGCACTGCAACAGATACAATCATACACAGTTGACTTCTCAAATTTCTTCTTTAGGCATGATTTTTATGATACTGAGTACTAGGTAGGACTCATCCATTTGACCTATTAGGAGTAGGAGCAAATTATATGCCCAATTTACTCATGTTTTTACCTTTTAGTTTCATGTATTTATTGTTAGTTGTCTGAGTATAAGTGAAAGACCCTGCTTGATAATGATGAGCGAGTACTGCATCTATAAAAATGGAGACCCTGCTTTCCATTTTGCTCTCTCTCCTACTCGAAGATCATCACAATCCCATTCAGTTAGCCAAAAAGGGCAAAAAAAAAAAAATCATGTTCATAATCCTTGACGTTAGATTACATGTCTTACTGTCCATAACGCTCCTACGCATCCATTAATTCATCTCTGACAAAGTAGTTTGGCATATTCAAGTAAACTTACATACCTAATAGTGTTCCAATCTTAACACATTTTGGTCAATTTTTATTGTTGCATTAACAAGTCCCACATTGTATAAATGTATTAAAAATCAGTTTTTATAACATCCTGACATACCCTCCCGATAGCTGAGCTGGGTAGCGCTAGCTTGTGACCCAAGTGGGGGCACCAGTGTGATGGGACATGGCTCTGGATACGCTTGGTTGGGCCGGTGGCTTGCATTGTGTTGGCCTGCCCGCTCCAAGTTGAGAGTTGGGCCACAGCACTTAGGCAAAGGCCCAGGTGTCTTGGCCCCTAGAGTGGAGCTCATAGCGTGAGGTTGGCTTCACAGAGCAGCGAATATCTCCCACTCCTGACAGTGGAGAGATAATGGGCCGCTGCAACTCTAGCCCACAGTACCTGGTGTGCCAAGCCGTTGAACCATTACGTTTTAAAAATCTCTAGAAGTAATTAAGTATTTTTGCAGCAGAAAAAGTCCATGGCTAAAGTCGATATAGATGCATATACTACAAAGACATTTAATATATGGCCAGTTTGGCCACACCTATTATCACATACAACACTCATTTTGAATGTAAAAAATTTGCACTGTATGTCTCTCTAACAAGAAATCAATCACGGTTTTAGACAGCACCAGAAAAAAATAAAATAAAAAGTCACGGTGTTAGAGTCTCAAATGAAAAGTCAAACATGATGTTATAAGCCATTTTGCATCTCTAATCTATATGTGCTGGTAAAATAAATTACTTGAGCAGGTTGTGAATTGATGTTTGAATTTTATTTATTTATTCTTTAGGTCTTGAAGCATTAATTGAATTCTTTCTTTTTTTTATTATTTTGTTTCCCATCTGTTGAGTATTATATGAAATTACTTCATATATTTTAAATTTTTTGTATTTTCTTTTGTTTTTGTTTATATTTTTATCATGTCCAATTTCACAGCTGTTGATGAATTTTTTTTTCTTCTGCATCGGTGAGGATGTGTAGAAAATTTACAGAAAATAATATCAAAATGGGTCAAAGTTTTTGCTTCTTTTTGGTTTAGGAATACGAGTGACAGTTAAAAAGGATATAAGCTTCTTTTTTTTTTCACAATAGATAAGATGATGGGGTAAAGTCACAGTTGGCAGAGGAATGTGCTACCCTTTTATGTGTTTAATCTATTATTGGATTAATGATCCTATTCTGTTTTATTTATTTAATTATTTAATAACTATATAATTATTTGAAAATATGTCCATATATTAAATTAGATATATTTCTATTTATCAAAATGACATAAAAGGAAATGAGGTGTAACTATAATGGCATGAATTAATGTTATTTATTTATTTTTATTACCTACGATATTGTTTTTAAACTAGGAATGGAGTTGTAATTGAGATAACACAATTTTTTTACTAATTATAGTATATATTTTCATTTACTAAAAGGATATGAAAAGAAAGGAAGTGTAATTAGAATAACATAAATTAAATTTATTCATATTTTTCAATAATTAAAAATATATTTTTATAATTAAAATATACTAATTTGCTAAAAGGGTATAAATGAGTCATAATTTAGTTAAATTATTTCCTTATTCTCTTTTATTATTCAACAATTTCATTTTATGTACAAAATTTTCATAAAATAGGATATTTATTGTTAGTTAAAGATAGTCTATGACAATTTTTTTAACCTTATAAATATGATATTCAAAATAAGATATTGAATATAATGATTCATTTTAGACACATATTCATTTATATTTTATTTATTATTTAATTATTAATTTGTTTTTAAAATTAATTTATATATTTAATTTAATTTAAAATTATTTTATTATTTAATTAAATTATTATTTCTTTTGAATAACAATTAATAAACTATTTTTCAGTTTTATCACATACATTACACGGGAGAAAAGTTAGAAACGAACTAAGGGTTTGTTTGGGTTGCTGTTTTCAGTTTTCAATTTACAGTTTTTAATTTTTAGTTTTTCCTTCGTAAAAACTGAAAATTAAAAACAGTAAATCAAACAGGCCTTTAAAGGGCAAGATAAAGTAGGAGCGGACAATTTTTGTTTTTCAGTTGGATGTTTGAATTTGAGTGTGTATGAATTTTAATTTAAAACTGCAACGACTTATTAGAACAAACTGTCAACTCCAACCAACCTATCAAAATGTGTAGACCCTTTTCTGCTTCTTCGGTGAACAAATGCAATAACTTATTAGAACAAACTGTCAGCTCCTGCCAATCTATCAAAATGTGTAGACCCATATTGAGTCACTCCTATTATCTCTCCCAACTAGCTATTATCACTCCTATTTAGTCAGTATCTTTTCAATTTTTCTAAAATGTACTTTATTTTATTTGTCAATTAACACACTAATTTATTATTAAATACTTATTATAATTTATAAATTCATTTGAATTGTTCAAAATAATTTATTTTTATCATTAATTTCATCAAATAAAACTAACGTAAAAATACAATTATGGATGTAAATATTGAGTTATCTTTTCAAATTTTTTATCAATATAATAATTATCTAAATAATATAATAAAAAAATATCAAAAATAGTGAGCTTACGTTAATAAAATTTAAAATAATATTTTATAAAATATGACACATAAATTCTTTATTTTGTTTAAAGTGATCAATATTTAAAATAGTACACACATATTTAATACTTATATGACACATATATAAAATACGACACACTTATAATATTTAACACAATTTTATTACATTGAAATATCAAATTAAATTCTTTAATCTATTCTAAATATAATAATTATCTGGGTAGTATATATAACAATGACTAAAAATAATAAAGAAAATTAATATATGACAATGCATGAAGTATATATCTAGTATATCATTGAAATAATAAAGAAAACTAATATATGATAAGTGAATATAGACGTTTATTAGGAAATAGAGGAAGTAGCTATTACTTGAATATGGCCTTCCCCTCCTATGTTGTCGGTTGTCAACTGTGTTTATAAAATTCCTAGTTTTTGCCAATTTCTTAAATAACTTAATTCACGAATTCGATGCTCCAAATTATTGATTGAAGTTAAAATTCTCATTTCGTCCGAAGACTAAAATATATTTAAGTTCATATAAAAAAAAATATACATTTGAATTAAATTATCGGTCAAACTTCAACATTGTAATAATAATTGTGTACACTCAAGTAAATAAATAAATAAATAAGTAAAATAGTACAAGGCTACCTATCTAGTACCTGCTGGATTCGAAAATAATTGAAAATGTTATTTCAACATTTAAAAATAAATATTTAATTGGGATACTCACTCTATTATCATTGAATGAAATGATAGTCTTAATTTTTTTCACTCATTCACCACATTCAAAAATAATTGAGTGGATTTTTCAATTGAATATTATATTTTGTGTTAGAATAATTACGAGCTACCTAAAAAGTTTGGAAAAGAATGGACTTAAAAATGTTCGGGTGGGTTTTGCCAATCAAACTTTTATCAGTTGGTGGTGGGCTCTGGTGAAGTTTACAAAGCAATAGCCCACTAGCTCATTCTCTTTCAGTCTAGTGGCTTTTATCATCTGGAGACTTGGCTTGCAAGAAATTATCAGATTTTTTGAAGGAGAGTGGCAAATCCCCAATCAATCATAAGAATTAGTAGAGAGTTTAGAAGGACAAACAGAATTATCTCTTTTCTCTCTTTAGAATTTTTCTGTGATTTTTCTGTTATTTTGGGACACCATAACTTATAATCAAATAGTTGTGAATGTTTCCTATGTTTTTTAACAAGTGATCCCATATTTAACTCTCCTCCTGTACCCCTAGAAAGAATTTCTATGTTTAGTGCCATTGTAAAAAAAAAATAATAATAAATAAAAATAAAAATAAAATATTAAAAGTCGACCACAGTGTGGAAGCATAGGTTGAAAATCGATATATAAAATATGTAAACGCGGCCAGAGCTTTGGCAAACTAACAACACTATAAAAGACGAGCAGACTTTAAAGCTAAGCAAGGATGGAAACCCTCTGCCCCAAGAAAGAATTTCTAAGTTCAATGTCATTGTAAAAAATAATAATAATAATAAAATATTAAAGTTGACCACAGTGTGGAAGAATAGGTGGAAAATTGATAAAATACATAAACGGGGCAAGAGCACTAAAAAAAGTGAAAAAAAGCTATGAAAAGACGACCAGAGTTTTAAGCTTAGCAAGGGTGGAAAACTGATAAACAAAATAATAAAATATATAAAGTTGGCCAGATCTGAGCTTTGGCAAACTAGTATATAAGAATAGCAACTTGTAGTTCACTAAAAAAAGAAGAGCAACTTGCAGAGAGGCGTTTGAGCTATTTCTTCATTTCTAACAATTGGCATCAATTAACGAGGTAAATTTAATAGCTCGTGTCATGACTTTAAGTTTAATTAAACTTTAAATTACTCTTCTCTATTGCTGCTCTTGAGTTTTTTATTTCATACAAATTGCTTTTACGATTTTGACCTGGGAGTGGCGTTTAAAATTTAGATAGAACTCTCTCTTTGACTTTAGGATTCGAAACTAATCAACTAAAACACTATAGTAAAGTTCGTACTGAGTTGGGGTCTATTCTACTATCTGCGATGTTACCTTGGAGAGGTTAATTACTGCATGCTTACCATTCCAAGTATAAAAATTCTAATTATTACTATATGCTTTAGTTTCGACATGTGTAGATCTTTCGCGCCTAGTCTGCTTATATTATTAGAATGAGATCATGATAAGACCCCCTTTTCGGAGGCTTCGTTGCTTCAAAATTTAGTTTATTTATGGCTTAAATTCACCTTAGAGTTGACAACTTAAAAGTTAGAACTGCTAGGTTGAGGTGATGCAGCATATAAATATCTTTTAATGGTTTGTTTAGACGAGAAGATAAAATTAGAAGAAAGAAAGTAAAAGGAAAGAAAGTGAGAAAGAGAGAAAAAAAAAAAAGAGGAAAGAAAATAAAAAGTGTGTAAAATGATAGTTATATCAAAAATTTTCATTGTTCCAAAGGGTATAGGAGTAATTCCGGTTTCTTTTCTCCCTTTCTATTGTTTTCTCTGTTGATGAAAGAGAAAACTCTTTCTATTAAGCCTCCGCTACTTTTATTCTTTCTCAAATGATAGTGTTTCCCTTTCATTTTCTTTCCCATGCAATTTCCTTCTTCTATTTTTCTGCTGAAACTAACGCTGGGTCAGGGAATTACTCAAACCATTCTAAAAATGCAATATTACTGTAACCGAAAATTAATTAGTGATTGGAAATACTATACATTAAAATTGTGTATTATATATACTTGAACATTAAAATAAAGATTACGTAACGCATTCGTTTTACCAGCAGAACATCTCATCACAAGCATCGCCGGCCAGAAAAGAAAGCAGCGAAGTCGGACAGGTTTTTTTGGAGATGAGTTCATCACTTCCATTATCTTCTGGTAAGTTATGCATCAAATCATTACTTTTTGTTCTTCTAAATAAATAATCAGCATTCAGTGTTGATTGATCTGACTAATTTAGTTTAGCGAAGTTGGTCCAGTATGGGAGTCGATTTTTAATAGTAAGGTTAATTTTTTGGATTTTTCTTGGATAGACAAGTCCACCAATTAAAATTTGAATACACTTGTATAAAAGTGTGTAGGACCTATGTATAAGTGATTGTATATTAAACAAAATTAATGAGTCTCCCTTTTTATTATGAGTGTATGTAAATATGAGTTATTAGACTTGTTTGTATATAAAAATATCTCTAATTTTTTCTCTTCACACAATTTAAAATTAAATATATATCTTATTTAAATTTAAATAAAACAAATGTCCAACTACTTCAATCAATCACATGTGGAGGTAAGCCAATAAGACTAGGCGAGTGGTGGGGAAGTTAAATAATATAAATGAGATCATGGATTAAAACCCCAATATTGTATCAAAAAGTGCTGGAATTTTAAATGTGAGATATAAAGTCTTATATTGGTTAAGAATGAACTAAATGAATAGTATATAAAATGAAAGAATTTATAGAAACATTGTGCCTTAAAATTTTGAGTGAAAATGTGATGTTTGACTCACTTGTGTGATTCTCTTAGTTATCCCGTTGTATTAAAATAATAATACTAATTTTTACTATTATTTGAGTTTGTGCTAATAGTATAAAACAGTTTTATATTATCAATCAATTGAAATTCAAGAGAATACTAAATTAAGTGAAAAATTATAAACCAATATTTTATTTTAGATTGTCATTACATAGAAATTAAACTCATTATTTATTTTATAATTATTTTTATTATTTAATATATAATTTATAAAAAAAAACTATGAAAAAAGAATATACTGAACACACCCTTAATAAAAAGAGTAGTGCTATTCAAACACCCTAAAAGTGGGTGTCTATTGGGACACCCACTTAACAACCATTAGATGTGATATAATGAATGGAGTATGTGGGATCTACCATCATATTCAATAATTATTAAGTAGGTGTCCCAATAAACACTCACTTTTAGGGTGTTAAAATAGGATTTTTGTTTCTTGTTACAAGAAGGTCCAGCATCGAACGTTTACTCCTGATCCAATACTGACCTGACTTGACCCAAAAAAGAGTTGAGTTGACAACTTAAATATTGAAGTTATTTATCCGCAAGAATCACATGCAACTATAAAAGAGGGATGTTGTTACGTAGAAGTGGAGGCAAGAGTGGTTCCTTCAATCGTCTATGAAACCGTGCCGGATTAGTTGTAAGGATATTTCGATGGTTAAGTCAGCAAAGTGACTAAATGGAAAGGTTATAAGTACAGTAATGAGGATTGGAATACGTTACATGAAATTGAGGCCCTTTTATACGGAGGATTAACCCTATAATAAATTAGAAGATAATTCTTCTTGAATAAGTAAGATATTCTTATAATTTAATAGATGGTGAATATATTTTGTATTTTGTAGGAAGTATTCTATTTGTTTCAGAATAATTATAAAAAATCAAACAATACTCATATATTAATAAAAACAAAAAAAAATCTAAGTAAATGTAAAAAATTATGAGTTAATAAAAGTATCCCTATATAGTCATTATCATTTTGATAAATACGTCAATTACTTGACTAATAAATTTAAACTAAGAATAGAAATGGAAGGTAAAAAATTTACAGATATTTTGAACTATAAAAAAGTCAAAAAGAGGTTATTGTTACACTAGAGGGAGTACGATCCAATATCAATGATACAGTGAGATGAAGGATATTAATGGGCTGGGGTCGGAACTTCTGTGCATGTATCCGTCATTATGTTTCCCCATAGATAAATGGATCCAAAAATATTCGTGAGTACCCGTTGCATCATTAAAAGTTATAGAAAAATTGAAAATGAAGAAGATTTCTAATATTATAATTTTTAATTTGTCCAATAAATTAAAAATATCCAAACATATGTAATTCAAATATATTTTGAATCTAACTTAAACTTTTGAAGTGGTAGCATTCAACTAATCCAACACTGTCTTTATTTTTCAACAGACGAGAATAATAAAAGTAAGTTGTGTGATTGTGAAAAGTGACTAAAAAACAAAGAAAAAGAGAGAATAGGGAAGAGAAAATAATATATTCAAATTTTAAAATATGTGTAAATGAGTACGTCTAAGTAATTTCACACCTAACGGGTACATGTGGCTATGGGGTTGTGATCCCTACCACCATCCCATTTAATATAATAGGGTTTTTAAAATCCCTGTCCTTATCACTTGTGAGGGGAAATCCCCCACCCCCACCCCCAATATCCACCCTGTTGTGGGTATTACCCGTGGGTATGTGTATTATTGACATCCCTAGTGAGATAATAGAGATATGAAAAGATAATAAGAGATATAAAGATATGATAGACGATTTTTATATTATCTTGTAAACTACAATCCATGAGATATTCCAAACTAAAATGGTGATAACAGAATGTAACCAATACAATCTAAATGTGCTAAAACTCATTTACAGTTACGATAGGCATGTAAAAAAAATTGGCATGTATTTTTGCATAATTACATTTAATTTGTTATATTCATCAGCTAAGGGTATTTTTTTTGCAGTACGTCGCAGAACCTGCAGTAAATTGGAAGAGATGAAGCTAGTCTCATACTAA
Organism: Dalbergia cultrata; assembly: GCA_031216105.1. Classification (NCBI taxonomy): domain Eukaryota; kingdom Viridiplantae; phylum Streptophyta; class Magnoliopsida; order Fabales; family Fabaceae; genus Dalbergia; species Dalbergia cultrata. The sequence goes on along the minus strand of CM062352.1, from coordinate 53,852,350 downwards.
GAAAGTGAATTTTTCATTTCTAAAATTGATTGCATGAAATAGTATGAATATTTTGCGAAGAAATACCAAGTGACAATAACTGAACTTCTATTACTTTCACATATTAAACTGCTAGACATGTGCTTGAACGTAAACACAATATTAGTCAATACTAAATTAAGTTTTAACATCACAATACAAAATAGGTCTCTCATCTATACGTGAATTAACAATGGGGATAACACATAAGAATTTTTATGATACACATCATAAAAAGGCCAACAAAACACTGTTCCAAAGCATGACGAAGAATTGATAGAGATTTTCCTTCAAAATCAGAGTCCCTGAATTTCTTTCTAAGTAAGTACATGTACCACTTACATTGTTTATTATTATTATTATTATTTGGTTTTAAGTCAGCGCAGCTTATAAAATTTGGACTGATGATGATTGTTTTCAGCTAGGCTTAGGAGGGGATTGATGTCTAACGATCTATGTGCTACTTGTGGTATTTCTGAAACTTTGACATGCTCTGCATGATTGTGATAAAGTTCATGTTTGGAATAAATTTGGGTCAAGTTTTTATTTCAAGTGAGCTTTATGACCAATCTCTTATTCCTTGATTGGAAGATAATATTCTTCATTCGTCTGTTGTTTCAAGATGTAAAGCTGGCTAGGGATTATTCGCATCATATAAATCAGGTTTCACTGCAGCAAAAGATAGAATTGGGAAAAGGATTGCTAAGATAGTCAAGTGTAGTCCTGCCTCTCATGGTTGGCTTAAAATTAACTCAGAAGACTTTCATGGAAAATGTTTCTTCAATAGCTTTTGGCGGGATTGCAATAGATCACGTGTGTGTTTGGTTTTGCATTTATGGGATTGATTTTGACCTTAAGTGATTTATGTTTTGCAGTTTGATATGACAAGTGATTTTAACAAAGATTGAAAGAGTAAAAACCTAAAAACAACAAATTTTCACTTCTACTAGAGTTGATTTTAAAGCCAAAATCAACTTTGAGACTTCATATAAACGTAAAACCAAACAAAATAAAAAGCCGGACACAATCAATTTTAGAGTTTTAAAATGGATTATGGAGGCTACAAACGCAGTTCCAAACGCGCTACATGATGGTGGATCTATGGCTGCCTAGAGCGTCAAACTTGGCAATTCCTCAATTATGGCATCTGAATTATGGGACGTTTTACAGGGTTTACTAGTGGGATATAGTTTAAACTTTAGGAATATTTTTCTTGAAATAGATTCAGCTAGTGTTCTTCATTTCATTGAGAATGATGCTAATAGTTCTCAATGTCATGTGTCTTTAGTAAATGCTACTAGACAGTATCTGCTTACAGGCCGGAATGTTGAACTTATGCATGTCTTTGTGTGAGGCTAACAATTGTGCACATAATAACAAAGAAGGGCCAAGATTTACCCTTATGGTTTTATTTTTCATGATAGGATACCAGCTTGTATTTCAGTAGAATTTTTAGCTGACTGCATATTAATCAAAGCCGGCTCAGACCGATGAACCGGACATGGAACCAAGCCGGGCCCGTCATTAGACTGGCCTTACATCAAAACCAAGATGACTCGGCAGGTTTTGATTGGAACTGGTGTGTAACTTTAAACATATAGTATATCGTTAAATAACTATTCATTGATGTAACTTTTCATAAAATTCATCATTGTATTAGAAGTCCATATCATACAAATCATAACTATAAAATTTCAAGTTAATATTTTTTGTATAGATCATATAGAAGTCCATCATTTGATACATGTTTTATGTATATCAAAATCAATGTAATATATATGCTTAAAAAGAACAAGAATAAGGGCTTCATGAGTATATTCTCATTGATGCTCAATTTTTATGAAATTTGGTATAAATTATCTTTATGATATGTAATTGCAATTCAACAGTTGAATCAGCAAAAAAACTATAAAAGGTTACTAAGAGTGTAACTTTAGTTGATCTTAATACCATAATCATGTGACCTTTTTAAATAATCTCGTGATTATTAATTACCATTAATAATTTTCAATCATGACCATCCTTAATAATCTTGAACATCTATATAGGATCCAACAACCTATATTTACTCATTTTGCTTTTACAATAAACTACTCATCTCACTTGAGGTGTTCTGTATACATATATGGGTTATGATCAGGTTACACTAGTGCAAGTTTAAGAAAATGTTACACAGTTGAATAACTTTTCATTAATGTAATTTTTTACAAAACTCACTATTGGATTTAAAGCTCACATCATATAGATAATGTCTATGAATTTTTAAATTAATCTAAAATCGTTTGACATAGTTTTATGTACATCAAAATCGACGTAATATATATGTTTAATGTCACAATCCAATCTGAGAATGTGATTGACATGTGAAAAATCTCATTCCCACATAAGACTTGTGAACTGTACCATTTCTACATGCATATTTAAATTGTAAAAATCAATAAAATATAGTTCTTTTCCTACATACAAATCACTAGCTCTTTAAGTAGCAATAATAAAGTTAAAATATCATAATCTGCCTTAAAAGTCTGAAATCATAATATCATGAAATATATGTAAAGCCTATTATGTACAAAGTGTCCATGAAGAGTAAAGTTATGTAAGTGTAGTCCAAAATAACATTCTACTATGCAAAATATAAAAACATGCTTGCTAGGCTAGGATCCTACTTGCATCAACACCGGAGCACTTTAAGTAGGACAACAACACTTCATCTAGAGTAAAATGATATGTAAATTATATATCATACTAATTAAATCTGACATGAAAAAAAATAAAATGATATATAATTAATGTTATCCTTTAAAATTTTAATTTAATTTGGAGAGTGATTAATTAATTAGAGAGTGACTAATTGATTATATTTATATGTTAATTTGTGGTATTAAATTTTTAGTTATAATTTGTTAATTATGATAATATTTGCTCTGATTTTAATTGATATAACTATTATGTCAATTATAACACAAATTAAAGCTTGACTCAATAATATCAATTTGACATCTTTTTTCTAAATTTATGGACTTGTCCGAAACTAACATAGATTATGATTAATACACACACACACATATATCGTTAATTTTTACAACATATTGTTCCAAGGATTTAATTTTAATGCATTGTTAATATAAATAGCTACTTTACATTGATATTAAATTATATAAAATTAAAATATTCAACCACTAATTACCATATTTAAATGTAATTTGAATATAACTAACGAAGAGAATATAATATTTAATCCATATTGAAAACCCTAAAAAACCTCATGAATCCCATTTAAAATAAGTGAATAACTTATATACTTGCAATTTCATATTAAAATTAAATGATGATAGAATATATGTCAGTTTATAAAAAATACTCAAGAATTAAATATAAAAAAATCTCTATAAGTTAAAGTCAAAATAAATATATCATAGTAAATATTTTATATTTTCAAAAGTAAAAATATATTTCAAAAGGCAAACTAAATTATTTAAATTAGTATTGAATTAATTCAAGAAGATTTTAATTTATTTATCCTAATAGGCATTTTTTCAAATAAAATATATAATTTTAAAATATCCATCTATTAGTTATGATGACATCATTGTAATAGATTACATTAATTACAAATTATAATTACATATTAATTGAAAACTATCATATAAGTTATATTTCAAATTATGCATTCATTGATAACATGTAAATCACATGTAAAAGAAACCATGACTATATATTAAGCCAAATAATTTTTTGATAAATAAGCCAAGTAATATAATCATAAAAAAATTTGAACTTTATTAGAATGAAAAAAATAATATTTCATAAATTTAAAATATAGAATAAAAATTTGCAAAGTCAATCAACCAAAAAAAAAAAATTTACAAAGTGATATTATAGTATTTGATAATGGATTTTGAAATTGGATTGTAACATGAAAGTAATATTATGATTTATAATTGACATTCCATGATTAATAATTAATTATGATTAATGCGATTGATATTTATCAATTAAGTATGATGAATATAGATTGAGAATTTAAATTTCAAATGAAAATTGTGGGTCTTAAATTGCTCTAGAAATAACACCTATAAAAGTGGGAGTGAGATTATAATTTATTAATTAAGTATAATCAATATAGATTGAGGATTCAAATTATAAATGAAAATTGTGTGCCCTAAATTAGTATCATAGATTATAAAAATTTTGAAAAATTTCTCAGGAGTTTGAAATATTAGTATAATATATTATAGATTATAGATATGATATTTTAAGTGATCATATAAATAATAATTATTATTAATTAACTTTTAATTATCACCATCCATATCTAAATATATGTTGTACATTTACTGCTCTCACCCCTAGGGGTGTACATGGGACGAGCTATGACGGGTTTGGCTTGGCCCGAACCCGACCCTATATTTTGACCGGGTCAATTTTATAGACCCTAACCCGACCCTAGACCCGAGTAAACCCGATCGTGTTCGGGTTGGATTAAGACCGGGTATACACCGGGCCTAGACCGGGCCAAACTCTCCTAAAATCTGTTTATAGACTATCCAGCAAAAAGAAAAAAAAAAAAGAATTGTTCTTACTACCCAAGATTAGAATATACTAATAATCAATCTCAATAATGTTCCAAATCCCAAACAAATAACAAGTTCAATCATTTCTACCAATAGTTCAATTGAAGCAAAATAACTCATATTAAGTAATTCATATTAGAAAATAATATCATCAGAAAAATTGCAGTGAATAATATAGCAATGACTAACCTCCTTTGGATAAGCCAGCATCCTAACTATGGCAGAATCTATTGCATCTTGATTCTCAAGTCTTGAGGCTCAAGTTGCCATCAAAACACCAGTATCTAAATCCACTCTTTTTGCAAAATCCTTATTGCTGAAAACAAAAAACAATTAGAAAACATACATATGAAACAGAAAGTGATAATCAGCAAGTAAAACCATTCATCATCCAACCTCAATAAGATTGTTGTCAACAGTTAGCTACTTAGCTTATTTAATGTTAGAGTCCCATATCTATCACTGCAAAGCACATCCATACCAGAACTGTAATCCTCTTCGTGATAGCCCTCTGCAAACATTACAACCAATTAACCATGACTTCTTACCATGTCCTATCCACCAAACAAACTCAATTGAAAATGCCTAACTGACCTGCTGAGATAGCCTATGAGAACCAATGGCCATCGTCACTAAACAAACTCAATCACAATTATGGCTTAACAAAACACAAGTAGATTAAGAAGTGAAGTCACAAAGCTTTTAACCAGAATAATAGAACTAGAAAACCCCAAATTAAGACAAGAGAAGACAAGAAATTTACTGAAACTTTGCAGCATTCATTGAAATTAGATAAACTTACTTTAGAGTTGATCATATACATAGTTTTCCTAAGCCAAGCCTTTCAGGCTTCTATACAATTGATGGCATATGCTTTGAAGCTACAGTTGAATACAAAAAGAAACTGCAGCAAATATGACTTTCTATTGCTCTAATCCAACATTTCTATGCCTCTATACATCATAAGAACAAGTGATTTGAAACTGCAGCAATACACAATTCCATGTGATTTTACACACCAAAATAGTGTTAAATTTCAACCAATAGCTGAATATAAAAAAAAATACTACAACAAAATGTCATTTGAGCTTTTCTATTCCAAAAGACAAGGTAATTAACATCCATCAATCTAAATTCATGTTTTGCGGTTGTGAACTTGTTCCTTGTAATGGAGATGCATTCTTTGAAACATCTGCAAAATACATAAAGTTAGCCTATTCCATATGAAAGTATATATGGACAAACAAAGAAAATATCATGGTGTTATAAACTAACCATCAATAATACTCTCAGTGCTATCAAATTGATAAAAATCCTTATAATTAACTTTAAGTCCAGTGGGGCACAGCCAGTTTTGAGTGCATATTAGAGCTTCAGCCATTTTTGGTGACAAAGAGCTTCGAAAGATATCAAGCACTCGGCCACCTGTGCTAAAGCAAGACTCAGATGCAACTGTTGAAACAGGAATGCCCAAAGTATCACGAGCTATAAGAGAAAGGATCTTATACTTTGAAGAATTTGTTTTCCACCAATCTAATATGTTAAAATCTCCAACATCATTCTCTTCAATTGTATCCTCAGCCAAGTACTTCTCAAGATCTGATTTACTATCTAAATTTGCTTTGGCCCTTTTATGTTTTTTCCAAGTGTTCACCCTATTTTCAGAAACACCTTTGAGGCTAGATAATCCCTTAAGGCTCTCATTCAAATCAACACATTTAGAAGAATCCCCACCATCTTCAATTTCATTAGAAACTCCTTTTGAATAAAATTTATACAATGAATTCAATGTGTCGTTAACCAAAATAGACATATTAATAGCCAACTCCTTATCATATATATCCTCTAAAGTCCAAGTGATAAAATCAAGTTTGTACCGAGGATCCAAAACAACAGCAACAAACAACAATGGGTTAAACTTTTCAACATTCCCCCAATATTTATCATACTTTGATTTCATAGAACATGCCATAGTCCCCAAAAGCTCAGTATGATTATGGCTCCATGATATCAATTGAGTTTGTACTGATGCAATTTCATGAAAGCATTTGTTAGAAGTGACATGTAAGGAGCCTGAAAAACACAAAGTCACTTCATAGAATATTTTCAAAAACTCAATAAATATTCTAGTATGTTGCTAATCAGAATTTGTAGGAGGACCAGCTTTCTTTTTCCCTTTTTCGTCATTATGAAACCATTTCCTAAAATCCGACTCTTGATCAAAAAGTCTATCAAATGCTTTTTCAAACTTCTCTGCTTGTTCTAACATCAAATAGGTGGAATTCCACCTAGTTGGGACATCTAAACACACAAGACCTTGAGATTTTATCATTTCAGCCACAATGCATTCTTTAAACTTTGTTAGTCTTTGAGGAGAAGATCTAACATACCGAACAACATTCCTAATGCTTTCTATGGAAGTTTGTTGCTCCTTGATACCTTCACTAATAATCAAATTTAGGATATGAGCACAACACCTCATATGTAAATATTTTCCCCCACACACCAGCCCACCTCTAGCATCTAATTTCTTTTGAAGGTGTGAAATTGCCCCATCATTTAAGCTTGCATTGTCCACTGTGATTGTGAACACATTTTCAATTCCTCATTCTCTCAAACACCTCTCAATTTCCTTTCCTATGGTTTCACCCTTGTGGTTCTCAATTAGACAAAAGTTAATAATTCTTTTTTGCAATCTCCATTCTTCGTCAATAAAATGCGCAGTCAAACACATGTAGGATAAATTTTGATTTGATGTCCAACAATCTGTTGTTAAACAAACCCGAATGCATGACTTCATAAACCAAGCCTTAAGCTTTTTCTTTTCATCTAAAAATAGTTGATAACAATCTCTTGAAATTGTTACCCTAGATGGTACAGTGAATCTAGGCTCTAATCGATTTAACATCTTACGAAACCCACGCCCTTCTACAACCTTGAATGGCATTTCATCACATATCACAAATTTAGCCACAACCTTCCTACAATCCTCCAAGTTATAACCAATAGGTTTCATGCACAGACCATCTTCCTCTCCTTCACCAATCCTTGGCATATACCCATGAAGTGTCCCCTTCTTTCCTACTTTACTAAATATCCATTTATGAGACCTATGTAGGTGTTTATTCATTGAATTAGTGCCATGTTTGTTTGGGTGACAACTATACACTGCACGACAATGATTACATTTGGCCTTGTGTTCTCCCTTAGTCTCTACCAAAGGAAGCTTAATAAAATGATCCCAAACGATTGACTTTTTACCCTTAGTAGCCTCTCCTTCACCCTCATTTTTCTCACTAATTATTGGTGAAGCTGAAGTAGTAGTTGAGGTGAAAATATTGGCATTTGTGTTTGTTGAAGGATTTGAGACTATGTTGCCAATTTCATTAACTGAACTTAAACCAAAGCGCTCTCCCCCTTCCATTTGTTTTTTAACTAAACCTAATGGTAAAAAAAACAGTAAATAATTACCAATAGTGAATTAAAACAATAATTGGTTTCAATAATATCATTTGTTAACGTGTAAATTGAATTAAAGCACCCACAAGTGACAAGGCCATAGAACAAAACTAGAATATGAATTATAAGGAGTGAAACAACTAGAGTCTAGGATAGTTATTAAGTCTCAGGCTTACCTTAGACTCCTGCAATTGTGGCTAACGGTAAGCTCTAGCAATCTTTCACCAAAGTCAAGTTGAAATCATGAGATGAATGAAATAAGCTCTCTTAAAAACAATTACAAGAGAGTCAGAAATTTGATTACAAACTATCGTACTAAGTCATTATATAACTTCATCTCAAAATAATAGAGAAAAATTAGTTTCAAAATGCCCAACACAAAGTTTATCTACAATGACATAGTGGAATATAATATGAGAGGATATGGGTCAAACAAGTACACTAAGACTAAAATAGTCGACATACTGGAAGCACAGAATAGTCATGTTGCTTTTTATCCTACTCTTCTTCACAACTTTTTTTTTCTTTTTTCAAAAGGTAAAAGAACGCATATGGATGATAAAATAAACATTTGCATTGTTGGAGATTCTTCTTAATTAGAATATTTTTATGTCAGTATGTATGTTTAGTAGGATTAGTTTGAATATTCTTCGAATATAAGGTTTTATGCACATTATTTGGGATTTGTTTTACGCACACGTTTTATACAATATATAAGGTTTGTTTAATAATAAACATGCATCAGTTGTGGATTTGTTATATAGTTGAAAAATATTTATGGCACCTTATAAATTGTCATCAAATCTAGTGAAAGACAAGGGATGCATTCGCATGTGGCATCATAGCAAAAAGAAAAAAAAAGATAAAACCTTCAAAATTTAATAAATATGAAGACCTTGCACTTCAAAAGCAGTAAAGCTTCAGCATGCGCACGTTGGGTATTCCGGCGAAGCTTCAGCTCTTTACAGGGCTCTGTGTGTGGCTGCCGGTGTGTGGTGTTCAGATGGGTTGCAGCCGCGATGAGAGAGCCTGGTCCTGTGGTGCGGTTGGCCAGCAAACCTCCAGCTCCAAGGAAGCACCGAAGCAGAAAGGAAAAGTAGAATAGGTGAATGGGTTGGTGGGTGGAGTCTCCAACTTGGAGAAGAAAACTCTTTTCCTAGCTGTTAGTTCAACTTGGTTGGTCACTTACTCACTTGGTCCCCCTTTGCGGTCTCTAGATTGAACTCCAAAGGCAGAGAGCATCGAAAAAGAGGAAAAGGAAAAGTGAATTGGTGAAACTGTGTGAGTGACTATGTCCGTGTGTGAGTGGCTGTGGGCACTGGGCAGTGTATCTTCAGATCAAGCTCCAAAGTCCAAAGGCAGATAGCATCATAGCATCGAAAAAGAGGAATGGAAAAGTGAACTAGTGAAGGTGTGTGAGAGTGACTACCGTGTGTGGTTGTGACAAAGTGTATTGTCTTGTCAATAAAGTTTGAAAAGTGAGTCAGAGTGATAGGTGAGGTGAAGATAAAATTTAACAAAGTAGCAATAACCGGGCCGGGTTGGTTGACCCGAAGCTAGGCCCGGACCCGGTCACAAAAGGCATTGTCCTGTCTTATTTTTTCAGTCAACCCGTCCTCTTTTTACACATTCCGGGTCAGACCTGGCCCGAATATCCCGGGTCCGGATCAGGTCACCGGGCCGGGCCGGGTTGTGTACAGCCCTACTCACCCCTAATAAATCACTTCCCTTTCTTTATTCCATTCGTCCCCAATAAATATAATATCCCCCTAATAAATTTTATATGTGGTTCTCACATTTCTTCTAATCCGACATGCAGGTCAAAAATCAATCTACTTCAAATGTGTTGGTTATGGGGACAGATGGCTTTATGGACATCATCCGTTGATGTTTAGTCTATTCCAAACCCATGTGCTGCAATTCGTTGTTGAACTTGGAATTGAATGTCATAGTTTCTATATATAGATAATAATAAATATCTTGTCCCCGCAAAAATTATGGCCAGTTTATTTTGGTGTTGAATTATCCTCTAAAAATTCTGAGGTTTTCTTAAATATGAATTCGATGCAGGTTTCATAATTGGTAAACTTTATATTATAGATAAAATGATCATTTTTTTTTCTATTTTTTCTATTGTCGTGTGATAAACCTAGCATTTTATATATATTGAGATAGCTGTTAAGTTTTCCTTTCAATTTTAAAAGTAACAAGAATGAAATAATTTTTTTAATAACTACCCAATTTACAACCAATTGTTAATTTCCATTAACAGCCAAAATTCCATTATTTTTTGCAGTGTCTATTTAAAACTATGACTGATAATCTATTATCCATCTATAATTTATTATGGTGATCTTAGAGACAAACTTATCAAAGCAAAGTACAAAAGGTAAAGCTGCAGACATATTTTGTTCATCAGTTGTTAATTAGATATCTTTTCTTTATTTTTTTCCACCGAAATTATACGAATAATACTTTGTCCACTAGGAAAAGAAAGAAAGTGCATATAAACCCACCTTGTTAATCCCGTCCAACACACCATCCCACAACATCCATTATATCAGTCATCTACGATACCTCAAGAGAGTGCACACTTTCTACCTCCAACATACAATATTCAAATGTGTCTATGATACAACATCACAACCCCCCAGTAAGATCATTAAGCAGAAAACCATTGCATCGATTGCAAAATCGTTAGGTTAATGCTATAACACTAACAAATAAGTACGAGATAGATCAGGTAAAGCAAATGGAATGGTCCAAGTTAGTTTTAATTGTTTGAGTGTGGGTTGGTTGCATGGTATTAAAGTTTCTGTAGCTTTAAAACAACTAACTTTAAACCATTTTAGAATTTCTGTAGTAGACCTATAATTTCTGTAAGACTGTAACCCAAAATTATGACAGATTCACAACGTATTGTGATCAAGTACATAACATAACCTATGAGCCTGTAGTAGACTGTCTAATAAAAGACAAAGGCTAAAGATTGTGCACACCGAAAACGCAATAAGACATCACGTCCTGATTTTTCTACTCATTAGTGTTGGGCCAGAGACTGATTCATAGTGTAATAAAATGATGTCAATGTGTGGTAATGAGTACCAAAACTAAATTTGATAGAATTAAATCTACCAATCGGCGCAACGCAGCGAAAATATTAATCAGGATGAATAGTAAAATTTTCTACAATGGGCCCACTGGTCACTATTCACGTGGCCCCGCTATTTACTATTCACGTGGGGCCCGCTGGTCACTATTTCCGAATAGTACTATTTATAAATAGTGACCAGCAGGCCCCACGTGAATAGTAAAGAGCGGGCCTTACGTGAATAGTGACTAGTGGGCCTACTATATTCAGGATAATTACAAAATATTCTTTCCACACTCTCCAACCCAAGAGGTAAATATAGTGTATACCAGTGAGAACCCTCCTATTCAAATACTACAATTTCTGATGACTAAGGAGTAATAGAGATGATACCCAAAAAATATTCCCGGCGTATATACCCACACCCTACACTCTAAGGGATTTACTCACACTCTCTATTTTTCTCTTTCACTCTCAGAGAATAACTCTCTCTCTCTCTCACTCACAGCTCTTTATTTTTGCTGCTCATTGTTGTGATTTGCAAACTGAAAATCATCCTCTATTTATAGAAGCAACACACAGTCTGAACATGATCACATGCGTTGCGTACATGAGGAGAAAAAATAACGCGTGCACTGGATTTTCTTCGTTCACTTACTGTGCACAGTAATTTTACTGTTCATTCGTTGAAAAAATTCACTTCAGTATTAAAGCATCGAAATTTCTCTTCTTTTAGCACCTAGCATCGAGTGACCTGCTCCTCCCGGCCTAATATATGGAAACACATACAGAGTTAGCAGACGAGTTGAGAAAATGGCTTTCTTTATAAATAATACCTTTTGATATGTTGTTTTTTCTCTATTGATAACATCAATTGCAAGTAGCACGTGGAAAATTGTCACCAGCTCCAACATTTTTAATATGCAAACCATCATATGCAACTCGTGAACCCAGAATGGTCCTTTGCTCCGAGGTAAAAACCAACCTAGATGACAAAAGAAGATTGGGTTCTAGAGGATTAACGATCTGGGGAAGCCAAAAATGGGTCCGAATACTCCAATTAAAATGAGATGCTTTTGCTTTTTAGAGACTCCAACAAAGGCTGGAAGTACATGCTCATGCCTTGAGAATGGCATTGTCAAATTGTTAGCTTGCTATTAAATTTTGTTCAATAAATTACACCTACTCTGCAACCACTATTGTTTGAGGGAAGACGTTGTGTCAGTCTAGGCTAGGGCCATCCCACTGCTGGCAGCTCCGCACAATTGCTTGTTCTATAGATATTAAATAAGGGTATTACAGGAATAAGGTACCTTTCAATGCTGTTATGAATTCGGTTGCCACTTGCTAAGGAAAAAGATGAGAAGACGTTCTATGAATTCAAGTTTAACATCTTATCTTTATGAAAATTAATTATTTTAGAATACAATTCCGGGTATTAATGCCTACAGAAAATCAGTTGCCACGGGCCGTTGTCCTCTGCAGCAGGTGCATCTGGCAATTTGATATCAGTGTCCTGTTTCATTAGCTCTTCACGAGAATCCTGCGTTTGATTCAACGAGTAGCACTGCACTCAAAATGATTTTCCCATGACCAAAAAAAAAAAAAAATTGATTTTCCAATATTTTACAGAGACCATTGGAGAATATCCCCTCATCAATTCAGGGTTCTAGCCATAAATTATACACCCTGTGCTCTGGATATTAAGGTGTATGAAGGTTATTGCAAATCAATAATCACCAATGTTTTGTGGAATACAAGAAGATATGTACCGATAGATAACATCTTGAGGAGTTTTCATACAGTTATCAAACATTAGCAGTAAAAACAAATTTTCATAATTCATCACGGGAACAACGTACACCTTAATGTGTAAGATGGGAAATAGTTATAAAGAAATGTGTAAGATGTTTGATCTAATGCGTTCTAGATCAGAAGTTTTAGATGGGAGCGTCAATATAGGTCCACTATAAATATTCGATTTTATCCGACACATAAAAATTAAAAAAAAGAAGAAGTATATTTTCATACTTTAGCCCATGTATTAACTCAAACTTAGGTTAAATTATGGTTTTAGATTTATTTTATTGTTATTTTACATTTTTTTTCATGGACATAATAAAAATAAAAGAAAAAGGGAGTCTAGTCCATTTTTCATCAGCCTTTTGTCCAATATCAACAGTGGCTTGTCCATTCCGTTTCAAATAATGATAATAATAATTAAAAAAATAAAAAAAGGGACAAATGAACAGCAAGGTGTCACCTGCTCGGGACGAGAAAAAGTAAAAATAATAAAAAGGATAGGGAGGACACAATGATGATGTCCCCTCCATCATTTGCAAAATGTTAAACTTCATGCATATGGGTAAAAGAACAATGATGCAGTCAACGAAAAAATTGTAATATAGGAACCCATTATTGCAATAAAAAAAACAAAGAAATTTTTTAGCAACATGCACATCGATTATCAGCATCAATACTTGCTTCCTGTTACTATTTTCATCTATAAAAATGATCTAATTCCAGAGACTTCGATAGACAAGACCGATCCCTCATCATAATCTTGTAACTTCAGTGATTTTGCAGGGACATCAATTACCATCATCACGTTTCATTTTCCTATTGATATCTGTCTGTTTTGAGATTTGAAGAAGAGACACGGATCGATCACCATCATCACTGACCTCCTGTTTGCCTCCAGTTTGCCATTTTCATCTAAAATATAAGAGTGATCTAATTTAGAGACTCTTGAGAAAAGGGGCAGGGATTATCAGGGATGATCATTTGAATTTTTTCCTTGAAACAAAAGAAGAGGAATAATCACAAAAAGAGGTTACACAGGTAAACCATGGTGATGAATTAGTTCATTTTCTTATGTTTTTAATGTCATTATTTTTCAAGAATTCTTTCAATCTACACACATGCAACACAAATTAGCATCATGAATATCTAATAATCCATCACAATCATTTCCAAACATATCATTCTCCTTCTGAAATCAAAAAAGAAATCAAACCACAGCCAAACATAAACCAGTAAAATAAACCCAACATAAGCACAACCAACAAATCAACACAAACCCAATCTCAAAGTCCCAATATGTTATTCACAGTCCAAACAGTCCAAGTTCATACTCGAAAAACAAAATAAAGAATGTGTGAGGAATTGAAGAGGAATTAGTGACCCTTTCATGATAAATGCATAGCCACCGTTCTCCGCCACCATTATCCCATCAAGAATGAAACTCAGCCACGAGTCACACTCAACTATCACTGCTCTCCATAAAAAATGTAACAAAGAAAGCTATGGTCAGATCAAACCCAAGCCTTCCAAAATCAAAAGAAATAATAAAAGAAAATCAAGGATGAAGACAGTGAAGCAGACAGAAAGGAGACAAAGAACTAACCTTTGACGGGCTATCGTAGTCATCATCGCGGAGGCTCCATGATGGCGCGGTCTTTACCTCTCTCTCGGCCTCCATTGCCGCCACAGCCTCTCCCTCCCTTCCATGCCATCGCGAACTGAGCGCCAAATCTGCCCCTCTCCTACGCGCTTCTGCGCTGCTGCACCAGCCATTCCGCCGCCGCATGTCCTCTCTCCTCGCGCCGTGCTGTTTCGTGCACTCCCTCCTCCATCGCAGCTCACTATCCCACCAAGTCTCTCTTCAGGTCTGAACAACTCTTTCCTCTTCAGCCACCAACACCAGAACCAAACATAGATCTCAGATTCTCAAAATAAAAAAGAGGGAAGCAGAAATAGAAAAGAAAAACCAGTAGGAATTTCTCCCAGCTACTGCCGCGCACATCGCCGCCAACGGCCTCTGTGCTGTCCGAGCTCCGCCGCGGCGGTGGTTTCCTTTTTCTTCTCTGCCCAGCTGCTCGATCTCCGCCAGATCCGTGCACCCCCTTTGGCCAGCAGCTCGGTCACCTCCGCGCTCCTCTCCCGACGCGACGCGACCACCGCCTGCTCCCTCCGCTCTGCGCCGCCTCCTCCTCCCTCCACTGCATCAAGTGCAAAATCTTTAGTCTAGTAAGTGTTATAACACTTTTTTTTTCTTTTTTTCATATTTGGTTCAAAATCTCTAGCGAACAAAGAGAAGGCTAGAGGAAATACAAGATCCATAGGTTCACAAGACTCAAACATAAACACAGGATAAGTACATCATAGTTATCAAAACCACCAGCTCATATCAGATAATAGCACAAGTATGTAGCGAACACCCTCAAATTGTACTTTCAGTATCTTGAATTCTTTCACCTTTTTTTTTGTGCCATTCCCCCACATACTTTACACCACTCAATTGAAAATTCTTGAACCACCTATGTCAAACGTGCTCCAACTCCTGTTCTATGAATTCAAAAGGATACAAGAAGACAACACACAGCGATAGCAATTGCCCAGTACATTTCTATTTGTTGAAAATGTTCTTATACCAACTAGTCAACTATATGTTCAAATCTTCGGCTAAGCCCCTTCAGTATTGCCACAAAAGACTAATGATGATCAAACCACCATACTGATATATAGCATCATCAATAATGTTCAATATCATAAAAGCTCACACTACAAAGGTCTGAACCTGCCCAATCGATCTTTCAAGAGAACTTATAATTACATATAGACATATATGATCCACCCACTGGCAATAGAATTTATTATATTTGTGCAATTATATGTTGCAGCTGGTTAGATGCTGCATTAAATGAATAAATCTGAATTTAGAAGAAATATGCCTTTTACTTGTTATAAGAAAAAGTTGACTTGACAATTAAAATATTGAAGTTATTTATCCACAAGAATCACATGCAACTATAAAAGAGGGACTTGCAGGGAAGGGATTGAGGCTTCATTCTCAATTGTCGGCAGCTTAGCATCCAATCGAAAGTTAAACTGAGCATCCTGCTGGAAGACTTCAATGGAAGAGGTAATCGAATTTAATGCTTCATGCCATGACTATAGTTAAGTTTAAACTTCAAATTACTCTTCTGCTCTCTTGAGGTTAATTCCCGTTCTGCTTGCAATAATAAATCTAATAATTACTACGCTTTAGTTTTGAGTGAATACTCGAAGAAGAACTGTTCCACAGGGTTGTCAACTTGCTGATACCTGAAATATGTACAAACCCTTTTTTGGTTCTTCGAAATTGTAGTTTTAAGGGTTAAATTCAACTTATAACTCAAGTTGATTGAGATAACTCAACCAGAAAAACTAAAAGAAACTAAAGTGAGAAAACTTTATCTTTAACGACAAACACTGTGTGGGGGTGTTATGTTTCACTAGGGTTGTGTGTGTGTGTGTGTGTGGATATCAAGGGTGAGTGGGATTTTTGTTGCGTGTGTAAGGGTCAAAGGTGTATGTGTGTGAAGTATGTGAATCATGGGTGTGTGCGTGGCTCTTTTTTTGGATGCTCATATGGGTTAAGTGTATTAATTATTAATGCATTGAATTTGGGAATCAGAAATCCTTTCTTGAACAAGTGGACATATGCAGATTTTGATTTCAAGCTTATCGGATTAAATCTAATAAAGCTTCAGTTCTGCGTCAGGGTGGTGATTTGTCTTTTGATTTGGTCTTCATGGCAATGGCAATAACGAAGGGGCCAAAGTAGAGATTTGCATTACAACTATTTTCCAGACATAGAAGGACCTTTTGTATTAAATTTCAGCATAATAAACAGGGAGAATCTAAAGCAGTTGCTAAGAATTTGATCATCCAAAAACAGTAGGAATTAGCACTACAGTGGTGGGTGTCCAGGGTGGTATGATTCTGGTGCTGCAATGCAACCAAGTTGATGATCAGTGTTTTTGCAGGTTCTGTAACAATAACTAGCACAGAGCTTTATAATCCTGTTGATGGCCAATATAAATGGTTGGTTATTTCGAGGGTTTCTTTTGGATGCTGATGGCAAATAGTGTGGCTTTGAAAGAGGTGAATTATCGTATCATTGATGGGATCGCATAGTGTGGAGGAATTATAAAGGGTGGTAAATATGAGGTGGTTTTTAATTCTTGTATAAATATCTCTTTCATTTTTTTAGTACCTTAATAAATCAATATCACATTAAGAACATATGTCTGGATTCATTGATTTATTAATGTACTAAAAAGAGATATTTGTTTTTTTTTTTTGACGGTGAAAAAAAGAAGAAGAGATATTTGTTTATGAAGAGGCATTGAGTTCAAAATAGACAAAGGAACTAATGATGATAGTGTGACAGATCACTCCTTTATTTTGCTTTGATGTGATGCTAGTGTATTTGTTTGTGTGCCGTCTGTAGCCTGTCTTTGTAGATAATTGGGGTTTAATTTATTATGTTAGATAAAAAATTATTAATCAATAGTTTAAACTTATAGGACAAGTGATTTTATAATATACTTAATTATTGGGTAAAAAAAATACCGCATTCAATTTGCTTATTTACTGAATATAGTACTCATAACACAAGGCATGAGACTGTGAGGTGTTGAATCTTGTAACTATCTTTCAGAGAGAATGGGTCAAATCAGATAAACAGATGGAATATTACTCAAATCCAAATAATTCACAATGGAAGTAACCATATGTTAAAGTGTGCGTATTATACAATATATACTTGCACGTTAAAAGGAAAATTATGTAACTCAATTGCCTTTCCAGAAAATGACAGGAAAGAAGAAAGAAGCAAATTCGGACAACGATTGAGATC
This sequence comes from Dalbergia cultrata, assembly GCA_031216105.1. NCBI lineage: Eukaryota > Viridiplantae > Streptophyta > Magnoliopsida > Fabales > Fabaceae > Dalbergia > Dalbergia cultrata. The sequence continues at coordinate 53,834,523 of CM062352.1, read as the reverse complement.
CCTCCATCCGGCGGCCTGTTGATGAAACCATTGTTCAGATTGGCATGGCATCAAATCCTAGACTAGGTCATCATGCACAAGCTCCAGCGGAAGATACTTCATCTGCTGCCAATGATGAAATATTACTTCAATCGCTTACTCCAGAAGAGATAAGTAAGTTATACTTCAAGCTATTTTATTAAATTAACACTAGTTTTTCCCCCCATTGCACATTATTTTGATAGAAAAATATATCTTTTCTCAACTAAAAAAATTACTTTTCATAAAAACTATTCATATATTAGTTTTTATTCAAAAACTAGAAATAACCCTAAAACAAGCTGTTTTTAATTTTAAAAATAGAAGCTGATGTAAATAGTTTCTATAATAAAAAGTGACTTTTTCAGCTAAAATATTATGTCAAAATAATCTAAAACAAAGCACACCCATAGCATTTGTCTGGATTAATTCTTACCAACTTGATTTTAAACAAAGTTGATTGTTTAGAATTGCTTTCATTTTAAAGTGCGTTCAAAGTTGTTGTCGTGAAAATTCTGGTTCAGCTAAGTCTAATAAGTAAACACAACTAAGAATTCAACTAATCTTTGATCTGAAGATAGTGAAGATGATTGTATCAAGTAGAAAAATCTACTCCTTGATTATAGATTCTCCAACTACCTTAAAAAACAAGAAGCTTTGTAAAAAGGTAAATATGGGATGAGAATTTTATTGGTAAACAACAAAGTTACAACATCATCACACCAAAATCAACATAACAAATTGGAAATGAACTACTTAAACTAAACTAACAGCAAAAGGAAAGAAAAAGGAAGATAGCATGTAAAGTAAAGTTGTTGTTTTGATGTGTGGAGATGTCCTCTTTTTTTTTTTTTCAAGATTTCTTCAACCTTTGTGTACCCAACAGCTTCCTCCAGATCAGTTTCATTTGAATCACATATGATCGTCCATCACCTTGCACTAGTAATAAAGTAGTCTTCAAAATTGTCTCCACTTAAACTTTTAATTTCCCACAACTATGCTCTCAGATTATAATGCGGACATAGTGGTGGCAACATGCAAAAACTGACTCTTCTTCACTGAACATGTGGACTTCATTGTGGCAAAATGCACGTGCATCTTTTTTTTTTTTTTCAAATATTCAGCCCACCAAATTTCGGGTGATAATAGGAGTAGAGTGATTTATATTTAAAAATTTGTATTTGAAAGGTGAGTTTGACAAAAATGATATTATTTAGATATAACAGAAATTACTTTTAGATACTTAATCATAACACAAAAGCTCTATAAGAAGCCTAGACAGCACATACAAGCCACATCCAAAGCATCTCTCAAGAATCAAAGTCGGAGAGAATGGAGCTGGAAAGGGAAGAAGAGGAATTGACCAACGAAACAAATGAAGGCAAGATTAAAAAAGCTCAAAACTTTGGGACACAGCAGTCGAAGAGGATAGATTGAGAGCACAAAGAAGCAAATGGAGGTGAAAGGGTAGCAAAAATGGATGATATGAGAGGAGTGGAGAGGGATAGGCGAGGATGAGGGAGGGGGCAGGGGGGAGTGACAGGAAGAGCAAGCGATCCCCCCAAGAGAAAGGGAGCCCCTTTTTCTCTCAACATCGTGAAGCTATATCGTCCCACCTTTATATAATACTAGATCGTACATGTGTGCATGCGGTGCACAGAAGATTAGTTTTCAAAATCTTCCCTAATTTAAACTTATTTAAATTGTTTATTTTTTTATTTATAATATATTCAATTTAATTTGATAAATTATATATATGTATATGTGTGTGTGCACGCGTGCGTGCGCATACATAATTCTATGGTAAAAGCTGATACATATAATTTTTTTAAATGAAAAAAATTGGTTTTTTTTAATTGAAATCACTTAATTCTATGTTTCGTTTGCGATGACTTGCACTAATTCAATCAATCTTGAAAACAATTTCTTTGCAAATTGTAAAGTAAGGCTGTATACATTCCACCTTTCTCAGATTCACTAGATGGGAGTCTAATATATTGAGCTACCTTTTTATTTAATTTATATATAATGTCAATATTAAAAATTTACATAAATATTTAATCATATATATGTATATATATATATATATATATTAACATCTCAGCAAAATTATTAGATATAAATGCTTATTAACTATCTTCAAAGTCTTATAAATATGAAGCATATAAACATTTTATTCAACTTCCTGAAAATATAGCAAATTTTTTTTTCATTCACCTAAATTTGAGTTTATAAATTAAAAATAGAATTTATTTTATATACACCATTGATAAAATAAAAGTTACATACACATCTATACAGTTTATATATATCATTGAGTCATCAATGTTAATTTCTTCAAAATAGAAAAATCTAATTTTAAATGTTCATCAATATATAGTCATTTTATAGCGTTATATCATTAAATTTATTTATTTATATTGGAATCTCATTAAAATTATTTGATTCTTATTATAATTATCTTAAGCAAAATAACTAAATAGTGAAACTTAGTTTAAATTTTATTACAAATAGAAAGAAAGAGGAAGTCTAGTGATTTCATGAACCGAAAAAAATTCTAGATTTTTCATACATAAATGATAATTATAAATTTTTAAAATTTAAGTTCGACTATAGGTAGAGAAAAAAATGAGAAGTAGAGTGATTTAAGAAGTTAAGTGATTTAGACTTCATGTAATAATTTTTAGAGTATTCCTTTTATATATATAGATATATGATTATAATATTTTGTATAGATAGATATATTAAAAATAAATATGTTATTAAGAATCTATAAAAAGCGATTGCTTCGATACTTTCAATGGTTGGATAGTACCGAAACATATCGTTATATGTTAAATTTTTATTTGTCATTTTAGCTATGTTAACATCCTATCAATGTTTTGTTATTATTTTAAATATTGAAACTTAATTTTTTTTAATTTCCAATTTATTCCCAAAGATCATTTAACAAATACCCAAATTTATAAAAATTCACAATTTATCCTTCAACTAAATCCCTTATTTCTAATCACATGGCAGTCTCAGATCCTCTCTCTCCGTCCTCTCCTCCTCCTTTTCTTCAATCTTCAGTCCTGCCAATCGATGAAATTACAATTTAAATCTATATCAGAATATATGTGAATATAATTCAAACATTGTGATTTTCAGCTTCTTGGGATCCCAAACTAGGTCTTGTATAAGGGGCTTTTGCTGGAGTTTCTTCGTCTAGATTGAAAAAACATCATCGTACAGGCAGATAACATAATTTGTTTAGGGAGGTTCACTGGAATAATCAGTGTACAGGTTAGCGTTTCTGAGCTGGTTGTCAGTCTTACAGATGCAAGCATGACTATCTGAGAAAAATTCCGCCTGCATCGTGATTCCTGGAAATTTTGACGAGCGATATGCCAACCGAGTTTCAACTATTTTTGAAATCACAAGTTACATTTCAACATAACTTTTGTTTGAATTTACTTCAAACTATGATTTTAACATAAAGTGAAAGCAAAATACTTTTTCTTTTCCATCAAACGTAGTTTATCGACTAAAACCCGAACAAACTCCTAATTTTTTTGGGGTTTGAAATTTGTAGTTTGCAGGATTAATTCAATGAAGAAATTAGCTAATGAAAAACGGCGGAATCAATTTATTACTGAAGATTGAAGAAGGAGGAGGGGAGGAGAGGATGGAGAGATGGGCTGGAGGAAGAAATTAGGGATTTAGATGAATCATGAATTGAGAATTTTATTAAATTTGAGTATTTGTTAAATAATTCCTGGGAATAAATTATAAATAAAAAATTTAAGTTCCAACATTTAAAAATAATGATTGGACACTTACATAAATAAAAGAACCAATAGGAATTAGCCATAAAATGATATGTTTAGGTACGATTCATTTAATATTATTACTGAAGCAATCACCAAAAAATAATCCTGAGGGTACACTGGGAGAGCACTTAGAAATGATGGCTCGATCCAATTATATTTTCCCATGTGTTCCAATCAATTTATCATGAATTCAAACCATTTTAGTTATGATCATAATTTGTTGTGGTAGTTTTTGGAAAATAAAAGCCATTACGCAATTTGCAAAAAAAAAAAATTTACATTTTGGAAAATAACCTTTTTCAAATGTGATGCTTCCCCCCCCCCCCCCCAACTCAAGTTGTGTTTGGTTAATTAAGAGATAAGAAATGGGAGAAAACTTTTATAATAAGTTTCATACATAAAGTCTCACATAAAAATAATAATAATAATAATAATAATAATTATTATTATTATTATTATTTTTTTTTTTCACCTTTTTAGTTTTAACCCTCAACTACGTTTAAGGAGTATAAATGTTTGCAGGGATTGCAGGAATCGTCAAAGAAGATCTATACCGGCTTGCCATCCAGGATGAGTGGCTCCTAGCACAATCAATTTTTTATGAATCTCCTGATATGGCACGTACTGCGTTAACTGACAACGGAGACACAGCCCTTCATATTGCAACGGGCGCAGACAGCTTTTATTTTGTGCAAGGGTTGGCAATACATATGACTCCACAAGACTTGGAAATACGAAATTCAGCTGGAAACACAGCTTTTTGCGTAGCTGCAATCTTAGGAAATGCTAAATTATTAGAATTTATGATGGACAAGCATGGTGGAGATTTACCACTGATTTCCGGGCGGGATGGAATGCTTCCAGTTCATTTAGCTGCTTCGTCAGGTCACAACAGAATTGTGGACCTTCTGTCTTCGGACGATTTACTTGGGAAGATGAAGGATAATGACATTCAACGACTGTTCCTTATGACAATTAGCAACGACATTTTCGGTAAGACTAAACAGCAAGGGTTTTCATGAAGAGTTTACTTTTTATATGTTAAGCATTCGCAATATCAAAGAGTTTATTTTGTATTATCATGTAATCATATGTATCAATTTATGAAACTATTTAAGGTAATAGATATGGTTGAGTCAAATATTTTTGCTAATATATTAATAATAAATAGTTGGATATCTGGTGTATATTTTTTTTAACACTTATATATACATATAAATTAAATTCATATTAATTTGTTGTTCTTCAATTATTTAGATTTTTATACCATGTCTTGTACATGCAATTGATCACTCTCTTTTTTGTGCATATAACAGATGTGGCAATCAAATTATTTGAAAGACATAAAGACTTATTGGCCATTGCAACAAATGATGAAAAGTTAACAGCTTTGCCCATTCTGGCGCGAAAGCCTTCCGAATTTTCTTGTTAGTTCTTTACTTTTGCACTTAATTATAGTTTTTTTTAGCTTTTTTATTTAATTGCCTTCATTCTCTTTCTTTCTAATTTTTTTTCCTTATAATTTGGCATATTCAATTTAAATTAATCAGTAAGTTTTTATACTTGGATAAAAATCCATTTGATTTGTTAGAAATATACGAAATGGTAAATTAATCTCTATGAATTTAAAGTTTCAAGTTGGTCATTTCCATTTAAAAAAATAAAATAAAGTAATCTCTTCATATAGGTCTATATAATTAAAAAAAAATATTGTACTAAACTATATGGAAGAATTAATTTATCCCCCTTTTTTGAATTGTAAAAGATCAGGGCATTTCAAATTCAAATCTTGAATAACTAATTTGAGTATTTTGACTTATATTTATTATTATATATTAGATAGGTTTGTATAATCTTAAAATTATAAAATAAACCACTGTAATTTGCAAAATTGATGAGGTACTGAAATTCTCTGGTTATAGTGACCATATATATTAAGGAGTTTCTGAAATTATAAGGACTATTTGTAGTTTTCAAACAGAAAAAAAAAATCTATTAAAAGTTTGAAAAAGTTGGAAAATTTACAGATTAGTTTACATTATGAAGACACCTTATGGCTAATTTACAATCTCTTATCAATATACAGTTACATGCCAAATAATTGAATAGTAATTTAATCTGATACTGATCCAAAATTGTAACAACAAAACCGTAAACTTCAAACTATTTGTTATATGTACGGCAGAAAATGAAGTTTGATTATTTGAAATTTTTTATCCTGTATTTGTTTTTGATATGTTTATAGTCTGGCCTTCTCCTCTATAATTTGCCACTTATGGTTTAATTCTTTGACACAATGCAATCTACAACAAGAAGTCTGTCAAATTTTATTTTAATAAGGATAGTAATATTTAACCTGCAGTTACATGTATGAAATCACACTATTTTCAGTAGTCATAAAGAATCTTTTGTTTCTAAGATGTGTTTCGGTGGGGGTAACTACGGAAAGAAAAACTAAAAAATCTTGCGTTCGTCTCTTCAATGGTAGAAACCATTTCAGGTTGACCAAAAAGGGAAAAAAATAAATAAATAAAACGTTTCAGCGAACTTTGCTTCCAACTATGTATCTTTATTCTTTGTAACTGAACACTAATAATTTGGAATGTTCCTCTATTCAATTTTTTTTTTAATTTAGCTCCTTTAAAGTTAGAAGGTTTGTAAAATAAAAAAGTGATCTTAAATTACTTAGTAGAACTCACATTATTGATCCAAGATGATTAAATTCTTACTATCTCTATAAATGATCTTTCCGTATAAATTTTGTAGGTTAAAGTTTATTTGTACTATGTGTTTGACCAAGCAATTATATTCTCGTTGCTAGCCGTTGACTCTCCAGGAGTGACGTTGTTTGCAAAAGTGTGGTATCATGTTAGCCAATTGAAATATCTCACGCCGAAGTCGGAACCGATAGCTGGACTTTCGGCAGTATTGTTTGACGCAATACAATCGGGAAACGATGGTGCAGCAAGATTCATCCTTGAAAAGGATCCTGGACAACTGACACTACTTAAGGACTCCCGTGGGCGAAGCCCACTGCAGTACGCTGTTTTATATCGACGAGAAAGTGTGCTAAGATATATACTTAAGCAGATGACAGTGAACCTTATAATACGAGCTGTGGACTCTGATGGTAACAACGTTTTACACTTAGCTGCAGCATATCAGTCACACGAAGAATTGTCAAGATTGGACACTAAAATGAAAAGAGCGCTTGCGTTGTTCAAGGTGAATCAATCTGTTTCGATATTATTACTTAATTTACTTTACTTTCTTCTCCTTTTGCTCAACTAGGAAAATATTAAATGCTTTACAAATGCATTTAACAATATACTAAGCTACCTCAATTCATTTTTAATGTAGCAAGATACATTAACTTTCCAATATATTAAAATTGTATGATTTTTAAGAGCGACTATTAATAAAAAATGGATAGAATATTAATTGAAAACATAAAAAATTCAACATTTTCCTTATTATTTAGCGTGTAGAAGAATGACTTAGATGATATTTTAATTAATTAGAAGGATATAACAAAACTCGCTCTTTAATTTGTAGTTGCTTGCTCTTGAATGAAAGTCTTTGTCCTTAAAGTTTGGCTTGTTCATATCTCATCTCATTAATTATGTTTGGTGATCATTTGTGTGCCATTAATATATATATATATATATAGAAAAAGTACAAAGAAAATCATTTTCAGAAGCAATAATTTATACTTTTGTTAGATCTCCATCTTCGAGTCAGAGAGACAGAATTCACAATGAACCAAGTTCATCCAAAAATCATGACCCGATTTGGGAATGTGACTAGCAGCACGTGAGGAATCCCATCCCCACATAAGTCTCGTGACTTGTGTACCTCTCTATATACATATTTAAATGAAAATCCAATTAAATCATAATTTCATTTCTACAGGGAAATCACTTGTCACGACCCGACCTAGGCACGTGACAAGCATGTGAGAAGTTCTGTTCTCACGTAAGTATCGTGACTTGGATTCCTATATATGCATAGTACGTCACAAAATAATTTAAATCATAAAATATTTTCTATATATACAAATCACCTGTTTTTAAAATATATAGCCAGAATTTTCCAAACTGTGGTCTCATATTCTATTTTCTGAAGTCTGAATTCATGGTGTGAACAAGTATAATGAAAGTCTATCATATACAAAACCTTTATAAGTGGTAAAGTCATATAATACAGTCCAGCATAACATTCTGTATGTGCAAAATGTAAATCATGCAATATGGTCCGAGATCCTGCCTTCATTTACATTAGAGCACTCTTAACCCATGACAATAATGCTCACCACTGGAATCTAGTGCTACTGGAAGGAAGATAGTTGGGAAGTATCCTCAGTAATTATAGTATATGTAGAATGAGAAGAAATAGAGGCAAGTTTTGTAGCCAAAACTCAGTGAGTGAGTCCTCACCTAAAATCCCCTTTCATGGGAATACCAAAGAACCATGCATAAAAACTACAAGAACATTAATAATATTCAAAAGTCTTACATAATCAAGTACACATACACATATATATTAGTCATCATTTCTCAAACTCAAAACAATTTCCTCAATTTACTGTCATACCTAAAATCATATAAGCATCATAGTGTAGTAGCTACTAGAGAAACAATAATCTCTACTTTGATCTGTGGGTGCTCAGTTTCTCATGAACAAGAGCCCCTAACTAATATTTTAATGGTTCCTCGTTAACCATGTTCATCGTGGACTAATTTATTCTCTGGATAAATTGTCCTTCGTTGGCCTTGGTACCAAGGTTAAGGATTAATACTAGCCGTTAACCCACTAGCTGTTTCTCTATAGCTACTGTCTAAACCAATTACATAAATCCATTTAAATCTAAAAACCTTTTAATTTTCTGTGAGCTCCAAATTTATCTGATTCTAACAGTTTGACCTTAGTATAAATGTGATGATGAAATCATGCCTAAGGGACCACCCTTTGTAGACATTTGTGGTTTCATAAGCTCACAGAATATGTAGCCGTCAACTATTCTAAATCTCATGAAGAGTCAAGCTCTAAAACCTTTTGATTAATCATCTAAAGCATAATTCAAATCACCAAGCTTTTTATAACTAGAAATCTCAATATAATATTTTCCAATAGCAAAGTTTCCAATCACAATTCTATTTTCTTCTCTAAATTGCATATCTAGTATAACATTATTTCATATACATAAACCAATTCCAGAATACATTAAAACTATTACAAAATTCTCTAACCATTACACATATAATCAATTCTATGTAAAATCAGTATAACAAACATGGTCCCATGAGTTTTTCCAAAAACAAATTCATGCTCTAAAATCGGGAGTTCTAAAACATTTAAACCAACAGTAACTTCAAACTCATTTGCAAAAATCTTTAAAATCAAATAGTAAATAATATCTTTGTGAAAATAATTCTAATGCATAATAGAGAGATCATATATGCGATTCCACTCACATAGTGGGATGAACAGTGAAGACTCTACACTAATAGGATCAAACACTTGGAAACATGATTGACAAATTGATCTCGATTTAAAAACAATAGAATTCTAAATCAACCTCTAAAACCTCTAAATACTCAAAATCCATACCTAACATACTAGAAGACTCCCATCTCTTGAACCACATGAGGACCCATCAAAATCACCCTCATAATAAGAAGGAAATAATGGAGAAAAGAGAGCAAAACCAAGAGAACAACATACCTTAAAGCCTTATGAATAAAATATTAGAGTTAGAATTGAGAAAAAATGTAAGAAAATGCAGTTTGGAGGGTGAAGAGAGGTTGAGGGATGAAGTTTCTGGTGTTTGGGGGTGGAGGGGTCAGGTTTATTGGTCTGAACCCCCAAAAATAGGGGTTTTTATCTAATTTTTTTACCACTGTAGCGTTCATTTAACGCTGCAGCGCTCACCAGAGAGCATAAAATCTCCAACCGCACCGCCTTACTGTTCCTTGATTGCTGCAGTGCTCACCAGAATAGTTTTTCTGACAACTTTGAGCTATAATATTCAAGTACTGGTATGTATTGGGCTGGGTTGTCTCAGTACTCACTTATTTACATTTCTTAATTTGTAAATTTTAAGTTAATGTTTTCATTTATTTTACTCTCTATTAAATTTAAAATATAAATGTATATAAAAAAATAGTCCCATTTGGATTCAAATAAAATATAAAAAAAAAATCAAAATCCCAATAAATAAAAATCCAAATTTTCGGTTTTAGTTCAAATTCGAAAATTCTTGCGATTTTATAAACTTGTAGGCTAAAAACGAAGTGTTTAAAGGTTTTATAAATTTCATTAAAAATCACTCTTTAACTTATTTTTCTTTAGGGAACAATTACCTGGACTTTTGGTCCCAAGAATATAGCTCTATCATATAGCCCTCTAAGGACATGTAGGGTCCAGACTTGGTGAAATTCTGGAACCGGAATGACAAATGAGGGTAGCTGACACCCTTCTTAGTTTGAAAAAAATTTCTAGTATTTTAATTTAAAATATGGATATTACATCATTTATTCTCTAAAATCAATATAATCATAACTAAAACTTTTATAATCAATATCTAAAATCTGAAATCATGATATCATCCATATCTGTATATATCTAATTAATACATATATCTAACTAATCTCATCTAAAATGTCCAAATCTTTAAATACAAATCAAAATATGATCAAAGTATACTAATTGCAAAAAATCTCTATATGATTCGGGACTTTTTCCTGCAATATCACTAGAGCACTCTAAATTATGACAAGAATGCTTCACTCTGGTGAAGCTCACTAGCTAAATCTCTGTTGTTGCTGGGAAGAGGGTGGCTGAGGCAGTTGTTATATATGTAAATAGGAGAAAGGAAATAGTGAGTTTTATATAAAACTCAGTAAGTAAATTCTCACATGAAACCCCATTCATGGGATACCAAGGAAACAATGGATAAATCAAAATAATATCAATAATACTTAGAAACATTTCATATTTACTTATATATATAATCAAGACCATTAATTCATAAATCAACAACAGTATCTAATAGAGAAACATGGGTCTCTAGTTACACATGAATTACATGACATAACAAAATCTTTGGATATGCCTAATGAATAGGACATAACAAAATATCTGATTATGCATGTCAACCATGACATAACAGAATCTTTGAACTCTAAGGCATTTAATTAGGTCCCATCTCTGATTTTTCTAGCCTTAGGGGCAACTTGGTATACCAAGGTTAACGGAATAACTGTTGTTAACTCAATTTGTTTCTCTCTAGCTACTGTATGGGTTAAAATTGTAAAACTAGTTCTTTTCTCTAAATCTCTGTAAGGGTTCTATTCTGAGTATCAAAAGCTCTATTAAATAAAACATACTGTGCCGGAAATCATATAATCATCATAACATCTCTAGGCAGTCATATTCATAAACTAGCTCTTCGTAAACTCATTTCAGCAACAATGGTCCCATGGGTTTACATAAAACATCTAGTTCACGCTATTATGAAAACCGCATCTCATAAACTTGATAAATCAACAGAAATCTCTAATCTCTTTACAGAAATCTCTAAAATCATGCATAAAGCCATATTTTCATGAAAATAACTCTAATGGACAATATAGAGATCACATATTTAAATTCACCCACCTAGAGAAGTGAAATACATAGGATTGACATCAATAGGAATCTGAGAAGCAGGAATGGCACTAGTATCTGCCATAAGAACCATAAGACTCTAGATTAATCTCTAAATACTCAAATCTAACTCTATGAGTTATGAAAGAACACCATGGCACGAAAACCATGGAGAACACTAAATCAACCCCTAAGAACAAGGAAGAATTGAATGAAAATAAAGCAAAACTAGCAAAACAACATACTTTATCTTGAAAGATGAAAGATTGAGGTTAGATTTGAGAGAAAGTGGAAAAAGAATGGGGTTTGGGTTGGAAACAAGGCATAGAGGCCAAGTTTTCATGTATGGGGGGAGGGGGTGGGGGTTGTTTTGTTAGGATAGACCTCGAAAGTAGGGTTTTTATAAAAACTTGAGCCCTGCAATGCTCACCTGAGCACTTGTTTTCCTGTCATGCACTGTCTTAACCCTTTGTGACTGTTGTAGCACTTATTTTAGAAACGCAATGCTCTCCAGAATGGTTTTTTTTTCCAAAATTTTAGGTTAATAAATTATGTAAGGCCCTGCAACAACATGAGTGGCTCCCGAAGAATCCTATAGTGGTCTTCGATTTGCCTAAAGACACGTGTACCTAAAGTATTACATACTTTCCCCCTTAAAAAGATTTGGTCCCTAAATTTAAAACATACCTAAAGGAAGGAAGGGATTTGGATACTTGGTCCTTATGGCCTTTTTGGCTTCCTAATTGGATTCCTCTTCAGAGTGGTTCCTCCAGATGACTTTCATTGAGGCCATGTCCTTCGATCGATGCTTATTTATCTACCTATCCACGATGACAACCAACTCTTCTTCATATGATAAACTCTCATAAACCTGAACCGCTTGTGGTGTAAGCATGTGAGACAGATCTAGCATGTATTTTTTGAGCATATTGACATAAAAGGCTAGGTGTATAGCTGACAATCTAGCACACAATGTAAATCTATAGACCACTGCACCAACTCTCTGTAAAATCTCAAATGGCTCAATATAGCGAAGACGAGGACTTAGCTTTCCCCGCTTGCCAAACCTCATTACTCCATTGATTGGAGACACCCTCAGAAACACATGGTCACCCATAGCGAACTCTAACTCTTGACACTAGTTGTCAACATAAGTTTTTGGTCTGGACTAAGTTGCTAACAATCGTTCTCAGATCAACTAAACTTTTTCTAGAGTCTCTTGTACCAAATATAGGCCTAGAGTCTTAATTTTCTCAAGTTTAAACCATATTATGGGAGATTTACAACGCCTCCCGTACAAAGCCTCAAGCAGTGCTATCTAGATACTCGCTTAATAACTATTATTATATGAGCACTCTATCAATGGCAAGTGGTCACACCAACCCCCACCAAAGTCCAGCATACATGCTTTAAGCATATCCTTTAACTTATTGATTGGCTTTTTGATTGGCCATCTGTCTGTGGATGGAAAGCTGTGGTCAAGTCCACCCGAGTTCCAAGAGCTTCTTGAAATGCTCTCAAGAACTATGAAGTGAATTGGAAACCTCTGTCTGATATGATGGACAATGGCACTCCATGACATTTTATAATCTTATTTATGTATAGTTGGGCATACTGGATTGCATTAAAAGCCATTTTCACTAGTAGGAAGTGAGTTGATTTTGTCATTCTATCCACTATCACCCATATAAAATCAATGTCCTTAGTGGCATGAGGTAACTCGACTACAAAATTCATGGTTATCCTCTTCCACTTCCACTCTGGAATCTCCATCTGCTGAAGCAGCCCTGTAGGCCTTTGGTGCTTAGCCCTAACCTACTGGGACACCAAACATCGCACTATAAAGTCTTCAATATCCTTTTTCATGCCTTCGTAGCAGTACAACTGCTGGAGATCACGATATATCTTAGGTGAACCTTGGTGTACGGAGTATGCTGAGCTATGGGACTCGTCTATCACTTTCCTTTTTAGATCACCCACATTGGGTACACACAATCTGTCTCCAAAATGCAATACCCCATCTGCATCCACTGAAAACTAATGATTCTCTCCTTTGTACACATCCTCCATAATCTTGGCTAGCTTGAGATCCTCTCACTGCCATGCCTTAATATGCTCTACAAGGGTTGATTGAGCCCTAACATGAGCAAGAAAGACTCCTGAGCCATCTATGCCGAACTAAAACCCCTCTGCCTTTAACTTATGAATATCCTCTATTAAACGTTGCATCAAGGGCGTTATGTGGGCCAAACTGCCGAACTAAAACCCCTCTGCCTTTAACTTATGAATATCCTCTATTAAACGTTGCATCAAGGCTTTACAAATCTCTGCTACTGCTGTCATTCTGGATTTTGAAGCCTTTTGCGAAGATCCTAATCTAGTTGCTTCGACTTTATTTTGCTTAAATTGGAATCGCCTCCACTTGAAGAGTCCATGCCAACACTCAGATCTGGAAGTGCATCCTATAGATTGAGTTCTTTTTTTTGCTTGTTCTTTGTTTTTCTTATCTGTAATTTGTTTTTCGTTGTTGTTGTTGTTGATTTTGATTTTGTTGTGTTGTTGTTACTTGGATATCGTTGATTCTTATTGTTGTTTTCATGTGGTTGATGTGATTCTGGAATTTTTGAAGAAATAGGAATGATCCTCTAATTTTGATTTTCTTGATCTTTTGTTAACTCTGATTCTTGCACTTGCTCGAGCAAAGCTGGTGATGGCTATTGGAAGATCTGCAAGCATGCCTTGATCCCTTCAAGACAAGATCTAAATCGTAAACTTCATTCCAGAAAATTTTAGGGAGGATAGGTTGAGCATCTGGTTGGTAACGATGTATGAATGTGATCTCGAACATCATCATGTTAGCGTTTGGATTGCACTAATTCCATAGCCTGAACCATGTCTGAGCTTGACCATTTAAACCTTCCTCACCTCTAACAATATATGCTATTTCGGTGTTCCTCGAGAATTCCAATATCAATCAGTGCAAATGAGCCACCATTGCCCGTTCCATTAAACAAAGAAACTCCTCTTCAAGATTGAATTGAGTTCCTTCCATGGTGGTAGGCTCTCAATGAAAGCACCAATGTTAGACCTCCCTTTTCAGAGATTTCATAAAAAACTAAGTTCATTCAATAATTAACTAGTTCCTTACTAATTATAATAATGTAGCTCCTTATTTCTAGTGCTAATAATCTAACTAGCTCACATGGACTAACTACTAATTGGGTCATATCAATCTTCTGGAAAAAATTATATCATAAAAAAGATGTTAACAACGATAAATAAAAACATTATAATATTACATCCAAAATAGATTGATATTACATTCAAACGTAAAGTAACTTCTACTTATTTAAAAAGATTAACCGAAAAAAATCTTGTTCTAAAAGATCATTCAAATCAATATTTGATAATAGCATTGCTTTATAAGGGATATCCAGATTTTGGATATCAAAATAACATTGCTGATAATATAACTACTAATAACTAGTACCTTTTTTTCTCTCCTTTTTTTTTCTTTTTTGTTATCCGGAACTAGTAAAGTACTTTCATTTTTAAAATTTTTCAAATATTCATTTTGTAAACAACAAATCTCAAGTGGAGGCAAAGAAGAGGATTTACCCTCACTCCTCGATCACTTAATTTTTTCTCTAGTTCTTGTCATGCATGATTTTCAACACAGTATAGTTGATCCCAACGGATGCATTATTGTTACCTCCGTTAATATCACTCTTGATTAATATAAATGCATATAGGAAGTGGAGGAGATACTCCCCTCAGACTTGAGGACAATGAGAAACGGCAAAGGTCAGACACCAAGGGATATATTTTATGCCAGTCATAGAGAGTTATCTAATGAAGTTAAACAGACAGCGAAAGGAATAGCCAACTTTGGCATGCCTGTGGCAGCACTGATTGCAACTGTAGCCTTTGCTGCGGCTCTCACTGTTCCAGGTGACAAGACGAGTGCTTGGTTCGTTGTCTTCATCCTCACAAACACAGTTGCATTATTTGCCTCTTCTGCATCCATAATCTCCTTCTTGTCAATTTTCACTTCATCAGCATGGTTCATAGAAAACGCCTTCAACATCTCATCACTGGCCCTGATTAAGCTCGGGGTTGTGTTTCTCCTCGTCTCTGTTGTCACAATGGTTCTCTCTTTTGCTGCAGCCTCCTTTTTGATCTTTGGTCACATATTCAAGTGGGTTGCATATGTTGTGTTTTCAATGGGCGTTATACCAATACTTTTGCTTCTTTTTCTTCAGTCTAAATATGCCGATCGTTTACTTAATCGTTTATAACTACTTCTCCTGGTCTGGATATTAGTTGTCACGCGTATCCAAGTAAAAATAAATTGTAGAACCATTTGCCAACAAATCAGTGGTTGTAATTTCAAACGTTTAACTGCAGAAGTCAGTGTAGAGAGATTGAAGTGTGTCCACACGTGACACAACATTTAATGTGTGTTATTGATTTGTATAATTGATTTTATGATAAAGTGATTTATGTTTTATAGTTTAATGTGAGAAGTGATTTTGACAAAGATTACAAAAGTAGTCTATAAAAAAAAAAGATTACAAAAGTAAAAACCTAGAAGCAATAACATTTCACTTTTACTAAAATTGATTTTGGATTCAAAATCAATTCTAGAATTTGCATTTTCCTGAAAAACTAAACAAATTAGAAAATGGGCAAAATCAATGGAAGTTTACACCTCCAAAACCGATTTTGGAGTGTCCTACTGATTTTCAAACACTTTTAAATAATTCTAGAATTTGCATTTTCCTGAAAAACTAAACAAATTAGAAAATGGACAAAATCAATGTAAGTTTACACCTCCAAAATCGATTTTGGAGTATTCTACTGATTTTCCAAACACTTCTCAATTGTGTCTTGCAATTTATATAAGTAAAATAAAGGTTATGTTTGAATTTGATGATATATATATATATATATATATATATATATATATAAAGGTTCAACTGATCACCAGATAAGAAATTAAATATGCAGTTACAAATAATCCAGCCAAAGTATAGGATTTAGTCCTAACACAATTCCAAATAGAAAAACTTCAATTCTTTTTTGTTTGAAAGGGAAAGGAAAGAGGGTTATATATATATATCCTTAAATATTAATCTGTATGGATCATGACTCTCAATTAAATTGGAAATCTTTTGATCCTCTAGATAGGTGCCGGATAACTTGATCCAACTATGTTTAGAACTATCACATGGTCGATCGCATAATTACCAAACTATCCTTAAATACAATTTTATTCCCTCAATCTTTATCTTATCAGCTGTTGTGCTTTCACCCTGGTCTTTGCCATTACCGCTCTTCACCCTTCTTAATCTCATTCTTTTACCCATAACCTTCCAGATCTGCCATCGATTCCATTGTATTTAAACTAGATACATCTTTCTTTTGGCTAATAAAAATCATTGATCTTCAAAACAAAAAAATAAAAAAAGAAATAGAACAATTCAAACTTTCTATGAATATTCAAGGGGTCAGAAATAGGGACGAGCTTTGGGTTCAATCTTGGCCATGAAGTCCTTCTTCCTTAATCAAGTAAGTCATTAATGGGAAAAAAAAGTTGGTTGCATACAAGATTACATCATTGAAACATTTGAGTCACATTTTATATGAGCTTATATGTTTGAATAAGGGGATTATTTTGCATTTGTGAAATAGAGAGAGATGGCAACGGCCAAATGTTTGACTTCACTTGTGTAAACTCGAACGGTTTTCGAGAAAAAGATGGTGATGAATGACGATGCCCGTAGGGGAGTGGGTGGTGGTAGCAGTAGCGGCTTTGAGACGACAATGGTTTGCTAGTGGTTGCAGGGAAAATGTTGCAAATGATGGTAGAAGAGTTGGAAAGAAAAGAAAAGAAAAGACTTGATGGATAACTTAAGGCCTGTTTGGTTTGCTGTTTTTAGTTTCCAGGTTTTTCAGTTTCTCCTTCAGAAAATTTGAAAACTGAAAACTGAAAATAATAAACCAAACAAGCTCTTAGTCTTTTCCAAATTATCATTATTTTTAATTTGTAAATTCTTATATATTTTGTAATTTATATATTATTAAATTATGAAATCTGAACCATTCAAATTTCATCTAACGTTAGAGATACGTGGACCATTTGATAATTCCAAACATGGTTGGACTATGTTATCGGCCACCCTCTAAATACTCCATAGTTCCTTACCACGTCAATTTCCAATTCATGTACCCGAATAAAAAACAAAATGCACAATAATAAAATTTTGATCTTGTACCCGAAACTATATGCTAAAACACACGGGTCAAGAAATGAAAATACTCAGTGTATACAGCTTCGTCGTTGAGCTGTTGGCTTGCCGGGTGTGAACAGGGAATTGTAGATCAAAGAATTAAACAAAAAAAAAAGATCAACTAACACAAAAAATTAGATTCGAATAAAATATCCTTAACAATAACAGTTCTCACTGTCAGTCTGTCACGTGTCTTCGGTGAATGCTATTAGAAACAATGTGAACACCCAATTTTTGTTCAACACATGCAAAAAGATAATAATAATTAACATATTTTCATATTTTCTTTGTTATGCTTAATTTAAATCCAGTTCAACGTTGGTTTATTTAGATTCATTTTATTGTCGTTTTACAATTTTGGTTCATGGACATGACAAGCTCAAACAAAAATAGAGGTCCAACCCATTTCATTTTAACCCATTTGCATTCTAAAAAAAAAGAACAAAAGAAAAAGAAAGGGACTCCAGTCCATTCTGCGTCAGCCCATTTGTTCAATACAATAAAAACAAAAACAAGGGAACAACAGCGGTGTGTCCATTCCGTTTCAAAAAAATAATCAAAAAAAGGGACAACTGAAAAGTAAAGCATGTCACGAGCTCCTTCCAATTTCTCTTTCGGTTCCCTAAGTATGCAGGCAAAGCTCGAGACGAGAAAAAGTAAAAATAATAAAAAGGAAAGAGAAGACACAATGATGATTTCCTCTCCATTATTTGCAAAATGGTGAACTTCCCTTCGATGATGAGCTGGGAATGAACCTGTAAAGAAAAAAAAAAAAACAATGATGTGGTCAACGGAAAAATTACTATATAAGAATCCACTATTGCAATCACGAAGAGGGAGAGGATTGAAAACTTCAGTTTTCTTGCTAAAAAAAAAATCATCATCATCAGTGTTTACTTCCGGTTGTTAATAAGAGTGATCTAATGTTAGAGACTCTGATAGACAAGACCGATCCCTCATCATAATCTTGTAACTTCAGTGATTTTCTAGGGACATCAATTACCATCATCAACTAGTACAGACTCTTGCTACTATTTTTGATCTAAATCAAAGAGTGATCTAATTTTTAGATACTCTTGAGAGAACTGGCAGAGATCATCAGGAATGATCATTTGAAATTTTTTCCTGAAACAAAAATAAAAGGAATAGAAGTTTCCACAGATTCAGAAGAAGGCAGAACAGGAGAAAGAAACTGTTTGGTATGGTTACATTCTCATTAGTTATTGCATGATTTTAATATCATTCTATTCTAGATGTAACAAATCACAAGCACACACACACACAATAGTTCTTCTTCACACTGATACCATTCTTAGCCAAAACCCAAACAAAACAAAATCATTAACCATAATAAAACTTTTTCTCAACATCAACCAAATGAAGACAGCAATGTAAATAAAAAAAAATGAGAAAAAGAATGGAATAGAGACCATGATTATCCCCTCCACCACTCATCACCGCCGTCCTCTTCGACCCCGCGGATCGGTCTGTTGATGGCGCAACTCAATTCAGCCTCTCTGCACAGCGCCGCCCTTATTTCCCTCCGCCTCTGCTCAACCACCACGCGAACCCCTTCCCTGCAGGTATGCGGCGAATAGCGCCGCTGGCCGTGTCCTTGCCGGCGCCTGGCTCCCTCTGCGCGCTACAAGCAGCGCAGCCTTCCCCTCTCCTCCATCCTTGGCCATGCGATCTCTCTCCTTCTCCCTCTCTCTCCTTGCGTGTGTATGTGTGTGAGTGCGTTGCAGCCATTGTGAGTTTAAAACTCATATTCCCACATGTTCCAGACCCTTCTGCTTGCTTCTTTGTATGCACTTTCCTTTTCTTTATTTTTCATTTACGTGAATTGCATTCGGGCTGTTTGGTTTGTTTGGAAATTCATTTGGTTTAGAATCTTTGGGCTGTTTGGGTGTTAGTTAAATTGTCTAAGAGTGTATTTAGGTTGGAGTTGGTTATTGGGCTGGGTAATTTCAGATTGAAAAACAAATGATGAGGGTGTTGGGCTGTTGCATTTTAATTCAGGGTGTTGGGATGTTGGGCTGATTGAAAAACAAACAGGTTTTTAGTCAGTTAGACTCATTGTTTTTTTGTATGTCTTGAGAGATTGTTTGGTTATTTTAATTTCTCTTGGGCTCGTTAGAAAATATGTTCTTGGATTGAATCTCCTGTTTAAAAAAAAAAAATAAAATAAAAAGTTTGCAATATGTTGTTTAGTAATTTGTTATAATCATTTGAGAAGAATTGAATAAAATAGTTTAGAAAGTAATTATTTATTTGGTTTAGTGAATTTTGTTCCAAAATTTTTCTTTTAAAAAAATAAAAAAAAATAGTATTTAGGACTCTTATTTTTAATGTGATTGCTTTACTTGTCTCAATATTTTTGTGGAGGTTTAGTCACATGTTTGTCATTTGTTTATGAAGTCATGCTGAGATTAGTGTCAAAAATAAAATAAAAATGTCTCCCTTTTATAAATGATTTTTTTTTAGAAAATGATAAATTCATTTAATGATCAATGAGGGTGATTGAGTAGCAAATGTTATCTTCACCAATATTGAACCATAAGGATTTATTGAGTAGTCAAATGCTAATTTGAATCCTATATTGAATTTATCACCAAAAAAAAAAGATTTTCATTAATTAAAATTGACCAACACACAAACTTTTCCAGTCTCTTACAGGCTTGCCACCAACCCGAGAATAGGATCATGCCATAGTATTGAAGGAAGGAGCTCAAATTCCTCGCATTCACCCTTACAGGTATCCCCTTTACTAGAAAACTGAAATTGAAAGGATCATAGATGAGATGATGCAATCTGGACTTGTAAGGCCTAATACTAGCCTTTTTTCTAGCTTAGTGATTTTAGTAAGGAAAAAAGATGGAGGATGGCATTTTTGTGTGGATTATAGAGCCTTAAACCCGATAACCATTCCCAGTAAATTTCCCATCCCTGCTATAAATGAGTTACTGGATAAGCTGGGAGGTGAGTTTTTTCTAAGCTAGATTTGAAATCAGGTTATTACCAGATTAGGATAAAGAGTGAAGACATCCCAAAAACAGCTTTCAGAACATATGAGGGGCATTATGAGTTCCTTGTTTTGCTTTTTTGACTCACTAATGCCCCTTCAACTTTCTAAGCCCTAATGGACAAATTGTTTAGGAATTTTGTCCTAGTGTTCTTTGATGACATATTAATATATAGCCCAAACTTTGAGCTCCATCATATGCACATTCAGCAGATTTTTGAGGTAATGAGGGTTCATAAGTTATATTGTCAACAAGAAGAAGTGCTGTTTTGAACAACCTCAGGTTGAATATTTGGGGCATATCATTTCGGGCAAAGGCGTGGCAGCAGACCCCAAAAAGATTCAGAATATGGTATATTGGCCTGTACCTACTGATTTGAGGGGACTCAAGGGATTTTTGGGGTTGACCGGGTATTATCGAAGGTTTGTGAAGAATTATGGGAAAATTGCATGGGTATTAACACAATTCCTTGAGAAAGACAACTTCATGTGGAGAGAAGAGGCTCAAACGGCTTTGAGGAATTGAAGAAAGCCATGACTTCTTTACCAGTGTTGGTTGTCCCATCATTTGCCAAACCTTTTGTGATTGAAACGGATGCATTCGATAAAGGAATTGGAGCTGTTTTGATGCAAGAAGGCAGACCCATCGCATATATGAGCCAAGTTTTATCTAAGCGAGCCCAAAATAAGTCCATTTATGAGAAGGAACTAATGGCCATAGTGTTAGCAGTGCAAAAATGACATTGTTATCTGCTGGGATAACATTTTGTGGTGCATAGAGATTAGTAGAATCTAAAATATCTGCTGGATCAGAGAGTTGTGAGTGAGGACCAGCAAAAATGGGTGACAAAGCTTCTCAGATATGATTTTGAAACCAAGTATAAGGCAGTGAATGAGAATCGAGTGGCTGACGCCTTTTCTAGGAAGCTCCAATATTCTTTTATTTCTACTATTAATGTTCCTAATTGGACTGAACTAGAGGCTAAAGTTCAAATAAATGCAAGGCTATAGGGTATTATTCAGGATTTGCTGCAAGGAAAAGGCCCCTATTTAGTGCTTATATTAAGGAAAGGGAGATTGTACTATAAGGGCAGGGTGGTGATTACTAAGGAATCAGCAAGAATTCGTCAAATACAGCAAGAATTCCATGACTCTAGCACTGGGGGTCATTCTGGTTTTTTTTCGCACTTATCAGAGGATTTCAGGCTTACAATATTAGGAGGGCATGAAATTCCACATTTAGCAATACATTAGAGAGTGTGGTGTTTACCAAAGAAACAAACGTCAAACTCTTTCACCTGCAGGGCTCTTGCATCCGCTTCCAATTCCCAGCAACACATGGACATATATGTCACCATAGATGCTGGGAATGGACACAGTAATAGTAATGGTTGATCAGAGCACAAAGTACGCTCATTTCTATCTTCTATCCTACCAATTTACCGCAAAAGAGGTGGCTGCCATTTTTGTTAAGAAAGTGGTTCGCCTTCATGGTTTCCAAGCTCAATTGTTTCAAATAAGGACCGGGTGTTCATGAGCAATTTTTGGATAGATTTATTTAGGATGGTTGTGACTAAATTGACATATAGTTCTGCGTACCATTTTCAAATCAATGGGCAGAGTGAAGCGGTTATCAAGTGTCTTGAAACTTATCTTCGCTATTTCACATGTTCTATAACTTGTCAGTGGCCTAAATGGCTTCATTGGGCTGAATATTGGTACAATACCAATTGCCATGATGCTATTCGCATAACTCCCTTCAAGGAATTTTTTGGAAGACCCTCCTACTGTAACGCCCCGATTTTCTGTTTGAGCGAAAATGACCAAAATGTACCCGAGGTCATTTTCGGCCTGGAATTCGAGGATAGCCGACCTGACAGTCCTCGAAGGGCTAACTCAATGTTTGAAGGGGATTAGATGACCTTTGAGTGGTTCCGGGATTGAAAATCTCATTTTCTGAGGTTTCGGGCCAAAATGACCAAAATACCCCTAAAGCATTTTTATGCAGGTATGAGTGCCGGATGAGCCCGAAATTTCTCCAGATGGTTTTAAAAAATGTTTTTATGTATTTCGTGACATCAGTTTAAGTCCCGGTGGTCCCAGGTAGTTTTTGTGTAAAATTATGATTTTACCCCTAGTATAGTGTTTTTGAGCTTAATCCCGTGATTAAGTAAATCTAAGCAATATTAGGCTTCAATCAAAGATTAATTAATTTCCATAATTAATTTAGGGTCAAAATAATTTATTAAATTTAATTAGAACATAAAATTGCTTAGATTAAACCTAAATCTCTTTTTAAATTCAAGATTCCTAGTCATGGAATCTTGAATAGTATTTTCTCTCTCCAATTCCTTAAATTAAAGAATTGTGTCTACAATTGTTTATGCGTAAAATGAGTTTTAAATATTGTAATGATGTATGAGCACTCCCTAATCATGTCATAAATTCCTAATTATATTCTTAGTTACCTAAACACTTGCTTAGTAACTCCTAACATTGAATCTAATCTAATACACACCTAAACACATCATTAACACACATTTAGATGAAATATTTTTCTCTTCCCCTTAGGCTGTCAGCTGGCCGAAACCCCTCCTCCCACATTCTCCACATGTTTGAAATTCAAACACTCAAAGAACCATGCCTTACACCATGCTTGCACCTCACCTTGCACCATCTTTGATCATACTCCAAGCCATGCTTTGAATGACTAATTGAATGACTAAATGAATGAGATATTTTTCCCTTCCCTTGCTGCCCAAATCGTCAGCCCTCCTCCTCCACTCATAATGATTTATTTCATTTCAAATTTAAAAAGAAAACACCTCAAAGACCATGCTTGAAACCATGCTTAAGCCCATACTTGTCATGCCTTTACCCATGCTTTGTATGACAATTTGTAAGAGATATTTTCTCTTCCCCAAGGCCATGTAGGCTACGGTTACTCCTCCCCTTCCATGAGCTCTCATTTGTTTTGTTTTTCTATAAATATCTTGCTTGGATGAGCTTGGTTACACTTTAGATCATTTGTCAAGTTTAAGCATTCAAGCATTCTTGAAAGTTCTCCTTTTTCTCTCTAAGTTTCTAAGAGCTTTTCTTCTTCTTCATCTTCTTCTTCCTCCACCTTGAGCCACCATACCACTACCTCAAAACACCACCCCACCACCTTAGATCATTATCAAAGCACCAAAACTATCACCCTCAAACACAAACTCACTCAAAAACACATTCATTTCCTTTTCCTTCCTCAAGGCCCATCATCATCACATTAGGAAGAGTTGTTCTTCTCATTTTCATCTCAAAGATCAAGTTTTCTTCCTTCTCTCAAGATTTCCTTGGTAGGGAGTTGTTTTACATTATTTCTTTTTACTCAAAAATGCTTTGTTCTTGAAAGAAAAATGTTGTTTTCCGTAAGTTTCTCTTGGTTTCTTTTTGGTTTTCCTTCTCATTTCCTTTTTCCTTTTTCGGCCTCAAGGCCTAGTGTTCATCATGATAGCTTGATGATGAGTGTCTCTAGATGATGATCTTGTTTGCATCTCAATGGGACCTATAGAGCTTGAGTTTCCTTTTCTTTGAGTTGTACTTATGATACTTAACTCACTAATGTTTTCAACTTAAGAAAATAACTATAAGGATTTCAAAAAGCCCATGGCCTACCTTTGTCAACCTTAAAATTGGCCGGCACGTGAGGGTGTTGGGTGATTAATAAAGAACATGGTGTATTTTCCTTATGATTTTGGTTCCTAGCTTTTCTTTTTCTTTGAAGTTGTGTTTTGGTTTCATTTCCTTGAGCTCAATGATGGTGTTTGTCACAACGTACCCGGAGGGGGGGCGCGCCGAGACTCGTTTTGGTTTTTTTGAAAAATGTTTGGGAGTCGCCACCAATTTTAATTCTGGAAAAAATTGGAAAACCTTTAATTTGCAAACTGGTCTTTTAAGATGAGATTTAAGGTCCGGGAGTCTGATTATGATTAGGGAAGGGTGGAAACTTAATCCCACTGCACCCCTAATACATCCGTATAAATACGATCACCCTAGAGTTTATTATGAAAATTTATTTATAACTTTAATGTATTTATTTTTCCCCAAAAGTTAGCAAACATGTAAAATATAAAAGAAAATAAAACAAAAGAAATTAAATTAAAAGAAAACAATTTAATGAAAAATTAATTTTGGTTTGATAGTTGTAAGCTACGCCGACGTACCCTCTGGTGCAATGAGGAACTCAAAACCACGTCGTTCTGTAGAAAATGCTTGTGTGTTGATGGATTTTAGTTAAAAGAGGAAATAAAAGTGTGTTGATTGATTTTAATTTTGAAAATGATTTTTGGTTGATTTTGATTTTGAAAATGATTTTTTAATTGGAAAACTGTTAAAAGGAAAATCCGATTTTTTTGCACGAGATTCAAGGCAGCGTTTACCTGCTCAATGAACTTTTACGATTCAAAATTGTGAAGGGAGCACCAACTCCTCAGTCACAATTACTGAATGTTGCGCGGATTAAAACTTATACTTGTTTAATTTTATTTTTGGAAATAAAAAAAGCGAGGCCCATTTCAACAAAAACAAAAAATAACTTGAAAAAAAAAAAAAGACTTAGAATCGGACTGAGGCACATGGATCAACAGGACCTTGGCCAAAAACACTAACAGAAACCCACATGACTAAAGAGACCCAAACAGAAACAACCCGGCCCTACTGAAGATGGTCCTAGCCCAAAAGTAAAACAATAGCCCAGAAAAGCTATCCTATCACAAAAACATAATGGCCCAACGTCTCAAACATCCCCGCCCCAGCCCAAAAGAAGAAATGAACTAACAGCTGAAACAAAAAAAAGACTTGAACCTGAACACAATGAAAACTAGATTGACGAATGCCTAAATTGCTATAACACGAAGAAAAGGGTATGAGGGAGTCGTGTAAGCAGTAACCGACGGTGTACCAAGGCGGTCAGGAGCAGATAGCGCGAGGGTCCTGCGGCAGTGGCCTGAGGTACAGATCTGATGCGTGGCTCGCGGTGGAGAGGGCGGCGCGCGCTCGTGAGGTGGCTGGCGAGTTCCGCGAAGTAGGAGGGAAGGGGCTTCGCGGGGAACTCGTGGCGATGCTGGGAGGAGCAGGCAGCAGCGCGGGTGGAGTTTCGCGGCGCGGTTGGGGCTGGTTGGCGTGGGTCGCGGCAGAGATGTGATCGTGACTGGGCTTGCGCGTGGTGCTGGCAGCGAGGGGCTCGCGGGACGGTGACCAGGTGCTGGCTAGGAGTTGCGCGCGGAGAGGCTGAAATGCCGCGGCTTTAGGTGGCGTTGAGAGGAGATGATGCACGATTGGTTCTTGTGGAGGATTCTGGCTTTGATTATTTTTTTGTTTGTTTGCTTTATGCTTTCCTTTTATGTATGTATGTGATAATGGGTGTGGCGGATGGGTCTGAATGATTCAAGATGAGTTATTGTTGGGCTTTGATGAGAGTATTGATGGTGATGATGATGACAGATATTGGATTATGTTGATGATGGTGATTATGGTTTGTGAAGGGAGGTGTTTGGAGATTGTTGAGTGATGGTGATGGTGGGTCAAAGAATCGTGCTGAGAGCTCTCATTTGTCACGACCAAAATTTTCTCCAATGGAAAGTCCCCCTTTTTTTGTGATCGTCTTCCCCTATTTATGTTGAGTTCTTTTTCTTTTATTCTATCTTTAATCCCATACTGCTCTTGGAATGAAGAGGCATAAACAGAAATGTTTCCCTGCAGTTACTGGACTTGTAATGATACCATGTGAACTTGTTCCCCCCACGCCTCTGAACTTTGCCCATCATCTCTGCAGAGTGCCCATCACTCCCTTTAGTGAATGGGTGACCGAAATGGCAGAGAAGGCAGTGTCTGCCACCGCTCTTTATTCTATTTTTTATTTTTCCGAGATAGTGGGCTAAGCTAATGCTCTTATTTCATTTGAGAGCAAGAAAATGGGTTGACGGGTCAGCGCCTTTATTTACTTATTTTGGATGAAATAATGAAAAAGATAAAAAACAAGAATACAAACACCAAAAAATTAATTGGATCAGGAGCTTAAGCCAAAAGCCAGAAAAAAAATTGCATTCAAGGAGTGAGCTAACACAAACTTAAAATAAAATCTGCAATGAACTAATGCAAACAAAAGACCACTTGAAAATTTTTTATTATTAGACTTGAACACGGCAAACCCACCATCTTTTATTTTGGAAATATATATTTTTGAGTTTTTTGATCAAATTTTGAAAAAGAAAAAAAAAAAAAGATGACCTTTTTTATTTTAAATTCGAAACAAACTTGGACAGACAAAGTACAAATGACTCACAAAAGGGACGTTTGAAACAAACTTGGGCCAAACAACATTTTTATTTTTATTATTCTTAATTTTTCTTGACTGAAACAAAAAGACATTTTTTATTATTTATTTATTATTATTTTTTCAAAAGAAATGGACCAAAGACTACAAACAATTCCCTTTTTTTTTTAATTTTTAATTTCTGATTTTCTGAAAAGACTCTAAAAGAAGTTGAGAAGAAGCAAGCAAATTTTGGAATTTTTCTTGTTTAAATGACCGGACAAAATTGGGTGTTCACAGTGTTCAAAGAACCATGAGTTTTCTTTAAAATCATGGTACTTAGAACTCTAGAGCTTGCATTACTTTAATGAGATTATGGTTGGGATTGTAATTTTAACTCTTTTAAAGTCTTTTATGAGCTCTAGTGACATATAATAATGAACTAGTATTCATATTTAAATTTATGCCTTGCATAGCATATTTACTTCTTATGTCATCACTAAACTCTTAAGAATAAGTAAATGAACTTGCATTATCATAGTTACTTTCAAGCTTTGCATTCCATATTTACTTTTCAAGTCATCACCTAATCTTAAGATAAAAATTAGTTGCATCTTATGTTTATTTTGAGCCCCCACTTTACTTTCTAACAAAGATAAAATGAAGTGCATAGCATGTTTATATTCATGTTACCATTTAAAATATTAGAGCTCAAAGACTTGTCCCTTGTTATCTCTAGTAAAGTTTGGAAATGATTGTGTTTTATTCTTTGATTTTCGGTCATGTGATGATGGTGAACTTAGCTTAAGATTCATCCAGTCACAAGTGCCAAAACTTTTGTCTCATAATTTTCCTAAACTTGGATGATCTCAAGAAATGTTTTGAGCAAGGTTTTGTGATTTAAATCCCTCTTGAGATTATTTTGGAATAGCTACAACTCTATTTGGTTTCATGATGATGTTAATGAAATAAATTGTCCTCAAATAAGTTTTAGAAGTTCTAAAAAGGTTCCAAAAGAAACTAGCAATTTATGTGTTCTAGAACTAAAATTCTATGCATTATATGATGACATTGATTTCGGTTCTGCCTTGTTGGGCTGCTCACTGTATGATGTTGTTTTAATTATGTTAGAATGTGTATATTCATGTATATTTGAGGTTAGAATTAATTTGAGGAAGTTGAGACAAGTTAGTAATTAGAAAAGAATTAAGATGTAATTTCTAAATCCCTTAGAATGAGATTTTTCTGGATTCTGTTCCAGCAAGGGTATTATTAGTAAATAATGTTTTATAATTAGTTTAAATGTGTAGGAATCACTCATAATTGGTTTAGGCATTGATCCTAGTACTTTAGGAAA
Source organism: Dalbergia cultrata (assembly GCA_031216105.1). Classification (NCBI taxonomy): domain Eukaryota; kingdom Viridiplantae; phylum Streptophyta; class Magnoliopsida; order Fabales; family Fabaceae; genus Dalbergia; species Dalbergia cultrata. The sequence goes on along the minus strand of CM062352.1, from coordinate 53,806,079 downwards.
AGACCGAACTTAGAAAGGGTCAAAGTTGTGACCCCTAGGTACCCATAATTAGCAAATTATAGATTCTGCACTCTTGAGGTTTAGAATTAGTTATAATCATAGAATTGAGTGAGGACTACTTAGTTATGAACCTATAAGTACCCGAGAGATTAAGTTGTGATGATAGAGAACCTAGATTTCGAGTTAAGGACCCTAAGGATCAAAGCATAAGACATTAAGAGAATTTTGATACTTTGAGTTTGATAATTATTCAAGTATGTTGAGATGATGCATGTACTTTGATGGGTATGATTCTATGGATTTAAGATTGCTATGATGATAGAGACTGAATATGATTATTGTGGCATAAAGTAGATTTGAAAGAAATTCGGTATACAGCTGATATGCTACCGAATTTCAGTCAAATCAAAATACTTGAGAATGTTTTTGAAAAGTATACTGGATAAAGTCCTGGGTGACACTGGTTCGGCCGAGCACCCCCAGAACTAAGTCCTTATGTGACGTAGCACTGAGACGTACTTCTCCCACTTCGGTAGGGAGAAGGCAAATTCGTGAGGGTTTGAGTGGATGCAACCTACCAAAGCGGACAATTCGCTATGCACTATATGCTAAATGCTAGCTACACTTAGTAATAATGCTAGGTACACTTAATAATAATAATGCTAATGCTAGCTACACTTAGTAATAATAATGTTAAATAATAATAATGCTAGGTACACTTAATAATAATAATTATTATAATGCTAGTTACACTTAGTAATTATAATGTTAAATAATAATAATGCTAGGTACACTTAATAATAATAATGCTAATGCTAGCTACACTTAGTATTATTAATATTAGTGGCATATATCTAGACTTAATAATAGTAATGACTAATATTAATGCTAACCACACTTAGTAATTATAATGTTAAATAATAATAATGTTAGGTACACTTAATAATAATAATAATAATAATTATAATTTCTTTATTTGGGATATCACAGAGAGAGAGAGAGTGTGTGTGTGTGTGGGTATTTTTAGATGCTTGGCCATGGCTTTTGTGTTTTAATTAAGAAAAATGATATGTGCACAATATTTTTATGCAATATAGACAAAAAAAATAATAATAAGATGATGAATCTAGGTAAATAAAAATTAAAATTCATGACCTCGTTTATTTTGTTGCTTATGTTGTAAGTATGTTGAAAAAGATGTTGTACATGTATAATTTCCTTAATTAAATGTTATTTACTAAGAATATGGTAATTTGCTTCATTGTGTTGAATTGTGGAATCAAAAATCCTTTCTTGAACAAGTGGATATATCATATATGCAGTTTTTGATTTCAAGCTGATTGGACTAAATCAATAAATGCTTCAGTTCTGTGTCAGGGTTGTGATTTGTCTTTTGATTTCGCCTTAATTAATGGCAATGCTAAAGAGACTAAAGTAGAGATTAGCATTACAACTATTTTCTAGACATAGAGGGACCTTTTGTATTAAATTTCAACATAATAAACAGGGAGAATCTAAAGCAATTGTTAAGAATTTGATAATCCAAAAACAGGAGGAATTTACACTACAGTGGTGGGTGGTCCAGAGTTGTATGATTCTGGTGCTGCAATGCACGCAACCAAGTTGATGATCAGTGTTTTTGCAGGTTCTGTAACACGAATTAGTACAGGGCATTATAAACCTGTTGATGGCCATTATAAATGGTTGATTATTTTGAGGGTTTGTTATGGATGCCGACTGCAAGTAGTGTGGCTTTGAAAGAGGTGAATTATCGTATCATTGATGGGATCGGTTAGTGTGGAGTAGTTGTAGAGGGTGGTAAATATGAGGTGGGTTTTAATTCTTGTATAATACTCAATCTCTTTTAAAATAAATATTTTTTTTCACTTTTTAATACCTTAATCAATCAATGTCGCATTGAAAATTTATGTCTACATTCATTGATTTATTAATGTACTAAAAAAATTTATTTATGAAGTTAATTTATTTATAAATATATCAAAAAGAGACATTTATTTACGAAAGAAACTTTTATTTTAAAACGGAGAAAGGGTTCAGTGCTGATAATGTGACAAATTACTGCTTTATTTTGCTTTGAAGTGATGTTGGTTTATGTGTTTTTGTACCATCTCTAGCCTCTCTTTGTACAGGGTTTTTGACACAAATAAATTAAAATAAATAGGTTATTACGTATAAGTCCCAAGTGTAATCTGTTTATATATATGTCCTATTTCGTACATAATGGAAGTCGACTAAAACTAACTTCAGTGTGATATCAAAGTTGATTAAAATCGACTTGCGTTTGGCCATTACTGAAGCTCCCTGCAATTTGTCAGCATGTGTCAAGATTGTGAGGGAAGTCGATTATACTCGACTTGTGGGCGCTGTTGAAGTCGATTATAGTCGACTCCGATAAAAGAAACGTGAACTGAGCATGTTAGCATTCATATTACATGGGGAAAAGATAAAAAAACAAAACGGATGAGTATCAATATATTTCCAAATTGTCACGTCAATTACTAAGATATCCCAAATTTGCTGTGCTACAGCTTCTATTTCATGTGCCCCATTAGTGTTTTTTCTTTGGTATACCCCACTAGCATTACATCATCCTTATTACCATAGTTTTTTTTTTTTTTTGTTTTTTTCCTCTCTCTATGTCTTCGTTCAATTCCTTCTTAAGGAAATGTCATTTTAGTTTGATAACTATTGTTCCGATGAGGACAGTTTCAAATCTTGTATAAAAAAAAGTTAATTATAAATGTAAATTATGTACTATATTTTCGATAGATGAGAAATACCTTTTTGTCCTCTCTTTTAGCCAAGATTTTTCTTAAACATTACTTAAGAGTAAAAAGAATTATGTACTAATAAATGGGATTTTTAATTGTATTGTTAGTAAATATTATAAATGTGGTACAATAATTAATAATACACAAAGTTTTTAATTATTTTATTAATAATCCAATTAAATTTTTTAATATTTAATACCAATGCAATAAAAAATCCCATTTATTAGTACATAATTCTTTTTACTCTCAAGTAATGTTTAAGAAAAATCTTGGGTAAAAGAGAGGACAAAAAAGTATTTCTGATCTATGGAAAATATAATATATAATTCACATTTATAATTAACTTTTTTTTTTTATACAAGATTTGAAACTGTCCTCACCGGAACAATAGTTATCAAACTAAAATGACATTTCCTTAAGAAGGAATGAAGACATAGAGAGAGTGAAAAAAAAAAACCTATGGTAATCAGGATGATGTAATGCTAGTGGGGTATACCAAAGAAAAAATACTAACGGGGCACGTGAAATAGAAGCTGTAGCACAGCAACTTTGTGATATCTTAGCAATTGACGTGACAATTTGGAGATACATTGATACTCATCCGTTTTGTTTTCTTTATCTTTTCCCTATGTAATATGAATGCTAACATGCTCAGTTCACGTTTCTTTTACCACAGTCGACTATAATCGACTTAACAGCGCCCACAAGTCGAGTATAATCGACTTCCCTCACAGCTTTGACACATACTGACAAGTTGCAGGGAGCTTCAGTAATGGCCAAACGCAAGTCGATTTTAATCGACTTTGATATCACACTAAAGTCGATTTTAGTCTACTTTCATTATGTTTAAAATAGGACATATATGTAAACAGATTACACTTGGGATCTATACGTAATAACCTATTTATTTTAATTTATTTGTGTCAAAAACCCCTTTGTACATGATTGGAGTTTAATTTACCATATTAATATAAAATCATTAATTAATAATTTAAGTTTTTGACATGAGTGATTTCATGATATGTATACCCGATTACTGGGGGGAAAAAATACCGTATTCAATATGCTTATTTACTTAATCTAGTACTCATAACTAAGGCATGAGATTGTGAGGCGTTGAAGCTTATAAATATATTTCAGATAATCGGTCAAATCAGATAACAGATGGAATGTTACTCAAATACACATAAATTCACAATGGAAGTAACCACATATTAAAGTGTGTATATTATGCAATATATACTTGCACGTTAAAAAGGAAATTATGTAATTCAATCGCCTTTCCAGAATATGGCAGGGAAGAAGAAAGAAGCAAAGTCCGGCAAGGAATTTTGGAGGTCGAATTCACCTCCATCATCTTTAGGTAGACTTCCTCCAGACAATGGAGATACTTCATCTGCTGCCTCATTGAATGATGAAATACCATTGCGTACTGCAGAAGAGAGTAAGTTATACTTCAAACTATTTTATTAAATTAACACTAGTTTTTCCCCCATTGCATATTATTTTGTTAGAAAAATATATCTTTTTTTTTCAACTAAAAAAATTACTTTTGATAAAAACTATTCATATATCAATTTTTACTCAAAAGTTAAAAATAACTTAAAAGAGCTGGTTTTAATTATAAAGTAGAAGTTGAAATAAATAGTTTCTACGGAAAAAGTTACTTTTTTAGCTAAAAGAAATAAGTCAAAATAATCTAAAACTAAACGTATCCATAGTGTGTGTTTGGATTACATTCTTACCAACCTGATTTTAAACAATCTTGATTATTTAGGATTGGTTTTATTTAAAAGTGTTTGAAGTTGTTGTAGTGAAAATTCTAGTTCAGCTAAGTCTAGTAAATAAACTCAATTAAGGATCAAGTTAACTTTTGATTCGAAGATAATGAAGACGATTCTTTAAGGAGGAAAATCTACACATTAGTTATGGATTCTTGAATTACTTTAAAGAATTAAGTTTTGGAAAGAGGTAAAAGTGGGATGACAATTTTATTGATAAACAACAAAGTTATAACATCATCGCACCAAAATCAACAATAAATTGAAGATGAACTACTTAAACTAAACTAACTAGGAAAAGGAAAGAAAGAGGAAGATAGCATGTAAAGTTGTTGCTTTGATATGCGGAGATGTCCCTTTTTTGTCAAATTTCTTCAACCTTTAAATAATCAACAGCTTCCTCGAGATCAGTTTCCTTTAAACCGCATATGATCGCTCTCACCTGTGCTAGGAATAGAGTAGTCCTCAAAATTGCCTTCACTTAAACTTTCAATTTCACACAACTATGCTTTCAGATTATAACGTGGACATAATGGCGGCAACATGCAAAAACTGACTCTTGTCCATGAAACACATGGACTTTGTTGTGGCAAGATGCATGTGCACATTTTTTTTTCCAAATATTCAGCCCACCAAATTTCAGATGATAATAGGAGTAGAGCAATTTATGTCTAATAATTTGTATTTGAAAGGTGAGTTTGAAAATGATATTATTTAGAGAAGTGGAAGGGGATAGAGGAAGATAAGGGAGGGGGCAGGGGAAGTGATAGAAAGAGCAAGCAATCCCCCAGGGAAAAGGGGAGCCTCTTTCTCTCTCTTCATAGAGAAGCTATATCGTCCAACTTTTTATATAATATTATAATATGTAGATGGATATATTAAAGATGTATAATATTATTGAAGATCTATAAAAACAAATAAATAAATGAGTAGTCTAGAGGGTACAGTTCGGAGAGCACTTAAGAATGATAGATTGATCCGATTATATTTTTCCCGGTGTTCCAATCAATTTATCTTGAAATCAAATCATTTTAATTATAATCATAATTTGATTTGGTAGGTTTTGGTAAATAAAAGCCATTACGTACTTTGCAAAAAAAAAAAAACTTTTTGGAAAATAACTTTTTTCAAATGTGATGCCTTCTTTTAACTCAAGGTGTGTTTGGTTAATTAAGAGACAAGAAACTGGTGAAAACTTTTATAAATAAGTTTGATAGGTAAAATTACACATAAAAATAAATTTTCTTTTCTTTTTAATATTAGTCCTCAACCACGTCTATAAATGTTTGCAAGAACTGCAGGAATGTTCAAAAGAGATCTATACCTGTTTGCCGTCAAAGATGAGTGGACCGAGCAATATCAGTTTTTGATAAATTTCCTAACATGGTACGAACTCCGTTAACTGTCAACAGGGACACAGCCCTTCATATTGCAGTGAGCGCAAACAGCGTTGATTTTGTGAAAGGGTTGGTGAACGAAGTGCATATGACTCCTCTAGACTTGGAAATACCAAACTCCGATGGAAACACAGCTTTTTGCATAGCTGCAATCACAGGAAATAGTGGTTTATTAGAAATTATGATTAAGAAGAACCAAGATTTACCACTGATTCACGGACAAGATGAAATGCTTCCAGTTCATTTAGCTGCTTCATCAGGTCACCGCGCAATTGTGCACCTTGTATATTCGGACTATTTACTTGGGAAGATGGCTCAAAAAGACATTGAAAGACTGTTCTTTTTTACAATTAGCAGCGACGTTTAAGGTAAGACTAAATGGCAAGGATTTTCATACACATGAGTTTAGTTTTTATGTATTAATCATAGTTCTCAGAATCAAACCGATGATTAACTCGGTCATAATACTGGGTCATCGAATCACTGGTTCAATTAATGAGTCGTTGGTTGAACTAAACTTAATTAAAATAATATATAAATTTACAATTTAATGCGCACGAGACGCGCACTCTCACACACACACACATATATATATATATAATGAGATGTTAATAACCAATCGAGAAGTCGGTGCAGTGGTAGTCACGCTCGTCTAGCATGTCTTACTATGACTTGTCTAGGGTTCTTTTGTGTTTTTTTCACAATTATAAATACATATAAATTAAATTCATAGTAATTTATTGTTCTTCAATTATTTAGATTTTTGTACCTTGTTCTATACATGCAATTGATCACTCTCTTATTTGTGCATATAACAGACGTGGCAATCAAATTATTTATAAAATATCATGATTGGTTGGCCATTGCAAGAGCAGATGAAGAGTTAACAGCTTTGCACATTCTGGCGCGAAAGCCTCCTCATAAATTTTATTGTTAGTTCCTTACCTCTTGACTAAATATTTAAATTGTTTCCTCAATGTATTGGGGGACAAATTAGTCCATTAGATTTTAAAAATTTTAAATTGGTCATTCGTGTTTCAAAAAAGGGGTACAAATTAGTTCATTTGTACAATTTCATACAGTGAAAACGGGAACAAATTTATCCCTCTATACATTGTATAGAATTATACAGATGACTAATTTGACCCTTTTTATGAAATGTGAGGGATTAATTTAAGATTTTGAAATTTTAAGAGATTAATTTATCTCTTAATGTATTTCTGAGGGACCAATTTAGGTTTTTTGTCTTACTTCTTTGCAGCTAAGTAGTTTTGTTTAGCTTTGTTATTTAATTGCCTTCACTCTCTTTCTTTTTAATTTTTCCCTATAATTTGGCATATTCAATTTAAATTAATCAGTAAATCTTTATACCTAGACTAAATATCTATTTTGGTCCATAATGAATATATCAGGGGTAAATTTGTCTCTCTAAATTTAAAAGTTTCAAGTTGGTCCCTTTCACTAAGGAATAAAAAAGAGATAAATTAATCTCTCCGTACAAGTCCATACAATTAAAATTTTTTTTATCGAATTATACAATTTATAGCTTTTTTAAAAAAGTGTGTGAGGGATCAGGATATTTCAAATTCATGAAGGATTAATGTGGGTATTTTGACTTATATCTATTAATATATATTAAATAGGTTCATATAAACTTAAAATTATAAAAGAAACCACTGTAATTTGCAAAATTGATGAGGTACTGAAATTCTGTGGTTAAGTGACCATATATTAAAAGAGTTTCTGAAACTATAAGGACTATTTGTAATTTTCAAACAGAAAAAAAAAAATCTATTGAAAGTTTTAAGAAAATATGGCTAATTAACAGTCTCTTATCAGTATACAGTTATATTCCAAATAATTGAATAGTAATCTAATCTAGTCTAATCTAATATTGATCCAAAACTGTAAAAATAATTATATGTACGACAGAAAATGAAGTTTGATTATTTGAAATTTTTGATCCTATATTTGTTTTTGATATGGTTATAGTCTGGCCTTCTCCTATATATAATTTACCACTCATGGTTGAATTCTTAGACACAATGCAATCTACAACAAGAAGTCTGGCAAATTTTATTTTAGTAAGGATAGTAATATTTAACCTGTAGTTACATGTCTGAAATCACACTATTTCCAGCAGCCATAAAGAATATTTTCTTTCTAAAGATGTGTTTCGTTGGGACCAACGACAGAAAGGAGAAAAAAATTCCTGTCCTTTTAACTGCTAACCAAACAACTCAAGATGAATCCAACCCAGAATCTTGCGTTCATTTCTTCGATGGTAGAAAACGTTTCATGTTGACCAAGAAAGCGGAAAAAAAAAAGGTTTCAGCGAACTTTGCTTCCAACTATGTATCTTTATTCTTTGTAACTAAACACTAATTTAGAATTTGGAATGTGCCTCCATTCAATTTTTTTTTTTAACTTAGCTCCTCTAAAGTTTTAAGGATTGTAAAAAGAAAAAGGGATCTTAAATTATTTACTAGAGCCCACACATAATGGAAGTGATTTATCGATCTAAAATGATTAAATTCTTGCTGTCTAGCTCTTTGTCACTCCAGAGCTGCCAAATTTCCTTCTTTCCTTATAAATATTGTTGGTTAAAAATTTATCTGTACTCTCTGTTTGACCAATCAATTGTATTCTCGTTGCTAGCCTTTTTCTCTGCGGGAATGCGATTGTTTCAGATAGTGTGGTCTCATGTTAGTGGATTGGAATGTAACGAGATGTTGGAACTGATAACTAAACCTTCATCAGTATTGTTTGACGCAATACAATCAGGAAACGATAGTGCAGCAAAATGGAGTCTTCTTGTGAATCCTGAACAACTGACACTTAAGGATTCCGTTGGACGAAACCTATTGCACTATGCTGTTTTATATCGACGAGAAAGCATGCTAAACTATATATATATATGTGCGGAGGACAGTGCACCTTGTAATACGAGCTGTGGACTGTGATCGTAACAACATTTTACACTTAGCAGCAGCATATCAGTCAGACGAAGCACGCTCAAGATTGAACATTAAAATGCAAAGAGAGCTAGATTGGTTCAAGGTGAATCAATCTGTTTCGATATTATTATTTAATCTGCCTTACTTCTTCTCTTTTTTGCTAAACTAGGAAAATATTAAATGCTTTACAAATGCATTTAATAATATATTTGAAAACATAAAAAATTCAACTTTTTCCTTTTTATTTAACATTTAGAAGAATGATTAAGATTATGTTTAATTAGGAGGATATAACAAAACACGCTCTTTAATATGTAATTCCTCATTCTTGAATGAAAGTCTTTTGTCCCTAAATTATTATGCTTCCTTCATGTCTCATATCATTGATTATATGTTGTGATCATTTGCGTGCCATTATATTTTTTTATTTTTTTTATATATTTGTGTAAAAATTTGTAGTAAAAGCAGAATCATTAAAAAAGTATAAAAAAAAAATCATTTTCAAAGGCTATAATTTATGTTTTCTGAAAAAAAAATTATCTCATAAAAAAATGTTTAATAATAATAAATAAAGACATTATAAGATACATCCAAAATAGATTAATATTACATATATTCAAACGTAGAATAGCTTCTACTTATTCAAAAGATCTTATTTAAAAAGATTAGTTAAAAAAAATCTTGTTTTAAAAGATTATATATTCAAACCAACCTTTGATAATAGCATTGCTTTATACATTTTGAATGTCAAAATAGTATTGCTTATAATATGACTACGTGCGTCCTAGGTTGCCTTGGTGTTTTAGAAAGGAATGGTGCATTGTACGGATGGACCATTCCGTACTTGACAAGTAGACGCCATAGATGATTAAAAAATTAATTTATTAAAAGAATAATAATCAACTGGTAAACGTCTCTCTTCCCACCGTCCTCCTCTCCCAACCCACCGTCCTCCGTTTGCAGTCTGTTCCCCCTCTCCCGAAGGCACTCAACAATCAACTCTTTTGTACTGTTTCAGTTGTCTAGGTGTTTCATCTACATAATGAGTTGAAGTGAATGAATGAAATTGAGCAAATCATGCAATTTATTTTGATGTTCTTTTTTTCCTGAAAAAATTTGTTTTGATGAATTGGGATGCGCAACGGGCTGTTGTGGTAGGCTGGTGGGGAATAGATTTAGTTGAATAAGGGTGATGATGGTCAAGTTCGCTTATTTGTTGCATTGATTCTTTTTTCTTTTGTAACGTGAATTAATTTTATGGGTTATGAGATGACTGGATTGAATCAACCAAGAAAAGATGAATCGATTGGAATTTGGAAATTTGTGGTCCATCCGTGTAATGCACCATTCCTTTCTAAAACACCAAGGCACCATATTAGCACTATTAACTAGTTCTTTCTTTTATTTTATTTTATTTTTATCTGGAACAAGCAAAGTGCGTTCATTTTTAAAATTTTTCAAATATTCATTTTGTAAACAACAAATCACAAGTGATGAGAAAAAGAACAGGATTTAGTGATTTACCCTCACCCCTCGATCACATCTTAATTCTAGCTCTAGTTCTTGTCATGCATGATTTTCAACACAGTATAGTTGATCCCAACGTATGCATTATTGGTACCACCGTTAACATATACACTCTTGATTAATATAAATAAATGCATATAGGAAGTGGAGAAGTGCGTTCCTACAGACTTCAGGACAATGGAAAACAACAAAGGTCAGACACCAGAGGATATAGTTTATGCCAATCAGAGAGAGATATCTAAGGAAGTTAAAAAGACAGCCAAAGGAATAGCCGACTCTGGCATTGTTGTGGCAGCACTCATTGCAACTGTAGGCTTTGCTGCACTGTTCCAGGCGACAAGACGAGCGCATGGTTTGTTGTCTTCATCCTCACAAACACAGTTGCACTATTTGCCTCTTTTGCATCCATAATCTCCTTCTTGTCAATTTTCACTTCACCATGGTTCATAGAAAACGAGTTCATCATCTCACCGACCCTGATTAATCTCGGGCTTGTGTTACTCGTCGTATCTGTTGTCACAATGGTTCTGTCTTTTGCTGCAGCATCCTTTTTTTATCTTTGGTCACATATTCCAGTAGGTTGTATATGTTGTGGTTTTAATGGGTGTTTTGCCAATACTTTTGCTTCTTGTTCTTCAGTCTAAATATGTCGATCTTTTACTTAACTACTTCGATCGTTTATATAACTAATTCTCCCGGTCTAGATATTAGTTGCCATGCGTATCCAAGTAAAAATAAATTATAGAACCATTTGCCAACAAATGTGGTTGTAATTTCAGAAGTTCATCAACTGCAGAAGACAGTGTGTAGAGATTGAAGTGTGTCCGCAGGTGACAGAACATTTAACGTGTGTTATTGGTTTGTAGAATTGATTTTGTGATAAAGTGATTTATGTTTGATAGTTTAATGTGAGAATTGGTCTTGACAAAAATTACAAGAGTAAAAACCTAGAGGCAACAATATTTCACTTCTACTAAAATTGATTTTGGATTCAAAATCAATTCTAGAATTTGCATTCAACTGGAAAACCAAACAAACTAGAAAATGGACAAAATCAATATAAGTTTGCACCTCTTAAACAATTTTGGAGTGTCCTGATTCCCCCAACACTTCCAAAAATAGTCAATTGCGTCTTGCAGTTTATATAAGGTATATATATACAGTGTGTGTATGTGCGCATTCCTTTTCTCTCAACCTAACTAGCTCATGAAATTTGAGTTGACTTGGGTTGAAAATGCTTTAACCCATCATATATTGGGTTTGGAAATTTTCAACACATACAATTCATTGTTAGCCAATTTAAAAAACTAGCTCCATAAAGCTTATTGAGTCACAAGTAATAAGTAATTGAATACGAGAATGTCATTTTACGAGAATTATGAACAAGTACCAATTTGTTTGAGAACGTTAATATTCAAGTAATTTAAATTCAATTGGATTTAAAGGAAATTTAAATGAAAGTTATATAAAAAAAAACGAAAGAATTCAAAGAGTAACAATCAATAGAAAGCAGTGTTAGGACACAATTTCATTCGAGTTTATGGATTTTGCACTACCTAATATGAATTCAATTTCTTTCCCAATTCAAGTACTGATCAAATTTCTTAAAACTTATAATTGTAATTCAATGCCTTTATATTGCAATCCTCTTAGGATAAATTGAATAAATTAATGCCTTAATGTTATTCTAAATTTATCTAATGATGAAGAACATGAATTCATATGATCACATAAACAAGTACTTCCTTGCATGAATATTTTAATTTATGCCAATATTTAGATTGGATAATTTAATACTTTTAATTGCCATTCAATCAATATAAAACCATATATCATTCAAAGGAGTAGCTAATTCCTAGAAAGAATTAAGAATACTAAAAGTTGCATAATTAATTGAGAAAGAAAATCAAACCAATAAAAGGAATACTAAATCCATTGATTCAAACTTTGTTGTTCCCAACACCAAAACAAAATTGGCAAGCCATAGAAGAAAATCAAATCAAATATTGTGCTGAGGTCGTTACATATATGATGCAATCTTCTAGTCTTATCCAGATCTTCTTAAATCTTCAAATTCTTATCAAATCTTGTTTTCAAATCATTAAGTGATATTGGTATCTTTTTGTTATATAACACAAATAAAAATTGTGAGAACATCTACCAATTTAAATCCAAAAACTTAAATTCAAATCAAAAGATAATCTCATTTATAGCAAAATTAATCTAAATCTAGCCAAAAAAATTGGAAGATATAGGAAAAAGATATGAATGAACTACAAATAAATGTGAGAAAAAAATGATTATAACATAGTTAAAATTTAACTAAACTCATGTATTTGGTTTTTTTTTTTTTAGTGATATCAAATTTATGTAAAACTTGAAAAAAATAAACTTACACAAAACATCTGCAATGCAATGGACATTTTGAATTAGGCGTCAAAAATTACTTTACAAGGCGTCTAGAAATCTTTAATGAGATATAATTGAATTAAATTTTTATGTTTGGAATGAGTCAATAAATTAAATAATTCAATTAAATTTCTTGATTTGGAATGGGTCTATAAATAAATTAATTTAATTATTTTTATCATTTTATCTTTCATTAATAGGTTAGCAATAAAACATTATATTCAAGTAAAGTTATTTTGATATTTTCATTTGTTAGAATTCAATTTCCACATCAAATCACATCCCTTTGAATCTGATTTTAATTCCTTAGTTTTGTTGAATTTCAATTTTTTCACTTAAGTTACTTCCAAAGTGTGGAATTCAATTTAATTCATTGATAGAATTATTAAATTTCGAGGGTTTTCAAATGCCCTATTAGTGAACTTAAAGAACTAATTTTGAAAAAAAATGATATTAATTTTTTTCGGTGATATCAAATATAATATAATTTTTAAATCCAACTATTGAATCATAATTGCGTATCATGTTAATTGTATGTGTCAAATTTCATAATAATTGGATATGGATAAGAATGTAATCAAATACTTTTTATTTACATATATTTAAAAATATTTATTATGTTGATTTAAATGTATATAAAAAGTGTATTAAACAACTTTGAATTAATGTGAAATTTTATAGGCATGATCTATAACATATTAAATTTCAATCCAATAGTTAGTTCTGTGAAAAAGTTATCAAAAGTAATATATATGTCAAATTTTATACCAGTATAAATGGATGACTTCTCATATTAATTTATCAATATTTTTATATTATTATAACTCACATATATTTCATTTTATAAAACAAATAAAAATTAATATTTATAACTATTAATAGGGGTATTTTAGTAAACAAAAAAGATAAACATGAAAAAGATTAATAAAAAATTCAAAAATGGATTAGCATAGCTCATATTAATTTTTTAAGGGAGGGATATGTTTTAAAAATTAAAAAAATGGAAGTGTAAAAAATCATCTCCAAAAGAAAAGGGAATTATACTTAACTCCTTTAATAAATAATTTAAGACGAGTGGGCATGTTGATAAGTAGTTTTTATTCAGGAAGAAAGGTTAAAAAAGTGCAAGGGGAAGATATTATTTGTCTGGTCTCCTGTAGTAGTCCAACCAAATCATCGTTCATGTACCAAAACCCATGCGGAGAACATTCGATCGGTTTCAATCGGAAAACGTTATTAAAACCCTCAAATCCGCATAGGATATATATATTTTTAACTTTTGGATGTGGTCGGAAGGATAAGAGAAAAAAAGAAACAGACGGTGAGATTTGTTTTATAGAGTACAAACTGATTTACTCCAGGAGTATAAAGGAGATTTTCCACAAGGCGCCACTGATGACCAATCAAAACGCTACTGGTGCCTGCAGCCTTGTATATATAAGGAGAGAGAAACAGAAAGATTACAATGGAAGAAACAAGCAGAGAGACAAGAGAAAAAATGGCGACACAAGTGGGTGACGCTCGTGTGGTGGAAGGAAGCCAGAACAGCGTTGAGATCGAGAATCTTGCTCGCTTTGCTGTCCAAGAACACAACAAAAAAGAGGTTTTCCTTCTTCCTTTCTTTTTTTGTTTTTTCAATTTGTTATTCATTTGTTTGTTAATTTTAATTTCCCTAGAAAATTCGAAGAAGAAAGTGAATTTTGCCACTAAAAAGAGTTAAGCCCGTGCTTAATTTTAACACACCACCCAAAAGTGGGCTTATTAGTTTGTTTTCGTGAGTCAAACTTTCAATAACAAAGTTGGGTTCCTTTTCTAATTGTAATTTTAAGTTGAGTTTGATGGCGAGAGTCCTAAGACACTTGTTAAGAAATAAAAGAGAGAATAATTTCGATTGAAACAGCAAGGTTTGTTTGTTTTTGCTGGAAACAGTTTTTAATTTTTACTTTGCTGAAAAACACAAATTTTATTTTTTAGTTTTTTTATTTTTTTCTTCACAAAATTAAAAACGAAAAATTATTTTCAATAAAACAAACAGGCCTAAAGCTTTTAAATTTTCAATATATATTGGATATTTTAAAATTTTTCTTTTTTTAATTCTTAGTAAGTATGTCTGGGCACTCTCGTTAGTTAAATCATATTAATTTTATCTTCTTCTTTTTTTCGTCCTTGATGGGTTGGCCGATGCAATATTGCTTAAGCAGAATTCAGCTCTGGAGTTTGTGAAGGTGATTAGTGCAAAGCAACAAGTGGTAGCTGGCACCATGTACTACATCACTTTGGAGGCAACAGATGGTGTGAAGAAACAGGTTTATGAAGCCAAGGTTTGGGAGAAGTCATGGCAGAACTTCAAGGAGCTGCAGGAGTTCAAGCTCGTTGGTGATAATAATGATGCTCCTTCCGTGTCTAGCACTTAGCTACCTAGGTACTATTTTTCTATAAAGTATGAATTATTTATGATGAATGCGAATGCTTTAATTTTGTCTATATCGATATCCTTGTGTGTGCGATTCCTTTATGGCGTAGAAATTATGCAAACTTCAAGAATGGGTATATGAATGGCCTTAATTGGGAGTTGGGACTGCGGAAAGGGTCACAATCACAACATTGTTAATCAATGCTTAAAAGTTCCCGTAGTACTTGTTTTTTTTCCTGTCGGTAAAGTTAATTTTGATCCATGAAATTGTATGGGTGCTTTGCTTTGTCCCTGAATTGAAGGAAATACTAATTTAGTTTTTGAAATTGTTTATTGCAGTATTTAATTCATTGAATAACTAAAACAACTAATTTGAATAAGTTTTGTAATTTCATAGATTAAAATTTTGACACTCTATTAATTTAAAGAATAAAACAAACCACATATGTAATTCCAGATATCAAAATTCAACACTCAAATTCAACACTCCAGTTAATGTTGTAATACATGTTCCCTGCCCTCTAAAATATTTGAAGGTCGTGAATGTCTTCATGAATTTTTGCGCAGTTGTCTATGCAGAATCAATTATGCACATTTTCTGTGTTGTTGCAAAATTTAGATTTCTTTAATATCAATTTTGTTCGCCTTCATCTCCCTAGTTTTGTTGGGATTATTAAATTAAGCATTTCTTGGTTTTTCAGATTACTGAAGGTTGCGCTTGGCTATCTTGGTATCAAGGTTAAAGTGTCAGGATTCAGGATATGAAATCCATCCCATGTATGTGTGGAATAAATGTAGCTATTTACTTTTAATTATTCTGAGCTACATAAGATGTAAAATTATTAACCAGTAGACATATCACATATTATGTTTTAACGTTGAAATAACTGAATTTGCTTTGATGATCGATGAACATATTAAGCTTTATGATATATTATGGTTTATAATATATCAATCATATATTACTCTATAGAAGACTTTTGCAATAGTTAATATGAAAGACAAGTGATGTCTATATAAAATTCTTTTATATATTTTTTTAACAACTTTTGTTTTACTATAGAGTGAAAATTTAATCATATCGACATTGCAGGCCGGTTGGGAATTAGTGTAATAAAGGATTTTCTTGCAACTGATAGATGTTGATGTGATGGTACCTTGTTTTCTTGTGGTCAATATAGCCAAGTTACACATGTAGGTGTAACCGTGCAATTGCATTCAATGCAATTATTGGGTGTTGCAAATGAAATCCAAGCGTCGGTGCCAAACAATATGGTGTCTTTGATATTTTTGTAAGAGTGTGGGCCATCTTTGACAAGTAGCACGCATCATGCTCAAGGGCTCTGTACAACGCCATTGGTGCAATTCATTTGCAGCATGAGCCAACACAGGATGCAAGCCGAGGGTACTGACAAAAACCAATTATCAATTGATTTCTGAAATCTTTTCTTCTTCTTCTTTTTTTTTTGTTTTATAATATCCTGAGTGTTAAGCATATATATATTGGTGAAAAAAATTACTGCTGATATTTTGAATATATTTAAAACGTAATTTTGAGTGAGATTTTACTACTTCTGTATCACTATTATTTGAGGTTTGGGTTAAGTGAAGTGTGTTCACCTTTGTATTTCTATCATATTTCTATAGTGAAATATTTAGTTATCATATTTACCTATGGACGTAGACTTTAAGCCGAACCACATAAATTTTTGGTGTCATTTATTTTACGCTTTCGCATATTTATTTTGTATTGAGTAATGGTATTTGTATTCACTATTTGTGTGACACCATATTGATACATATATATCTATCATTGAATGAGATATGAATCATAAATTAAGTGGGATTCACACTCTATCCAATGATAAATAAGAATGTGTCAACACAGTGTCTCACAAATAATGAGTATAAACAACGTTTCACTTTTGTATTACTCGATTTGTTCCTTTTACCCTAGCTATTTCACAACATTAGATTCGTTATATGGATGATAACATTATGTTTTTCTATACATGCATAAATTTTGTAATAATCGTATCTCTTTAATTACAATCATAGCAATTTAATTTTAATATATTGTTATTATAAGATAGTTTTATATAAATATTTAATTATATATTGTCATATTAATAAAATATTTAATTCAGCCATTCACTATTTTAAAAATTTTACAAATAGAATTATATGATAGGGTGAGAATAAAAAAAGATTATTTATGTTAATAATATATTAAAATTAATCTCTAATCATATTTGATTTACTCGTTAAGCGGACAACCTAAAGACATAACGTAATTAATGACTTTAGTTTATAATTTTCAGGACTAAATTAAACATTAATTTTTTTTTCTTTTGTCTTATTTAGAAGAGGGATTTTGGCCACGGTTATTGAACATCACTTAAAAAATTTGCTTTTAAGGATTGAAAAGCCTGCTTGTTAAACATTATGGTATTGGTTGACGATACACTTAAAACACTTTCAAGTGTTGCTCCGTCATCTATACATAGACTTTTATTTTATTTGTATTTATCAAACTTTTATTTATTATAATAGAAATTATTTTAATTTCATTATATAGTCATTTTATTTCTACTTAATTATTCTTACAACATTTTATTTATAGAACATTTTTATATTTTATCCTTTAATTTGCGCGTACCTCAATCTAGTTTTAATATAATTGCAACTCTTATTGAGTGCTCTGACTGAACTTTGTGCATTTTGGACCAAATTAAATGGACAAAACAGTTTTAAGTTTGTGCATTGTCACGCCCTTGACTAATAAATTAAGAGCTCGATTAATTAAATCAACAGAACATTTTTCTCTTTTGTGCATTTATCTTAAGATTGAATATCTTAAAAGAAAACCGTCTTATGTTTGTGCATTGAGTTTTGAGTACTGCAGTTTAATCAGACTACACGTATTATTTTATTCTCAAATTCATGGATATCGAACATTCAACCAGTCAATTGAAATTACTGTGTTTTCCCTTCAGTTACACTGTGTTTATGTACCAATCATGTTGAATTCTGTTAAACCACCCTGTTACTTTCATTGAATTCTATTAGAATATTCTCTTAATTATTGAATATATAAAATTAAAAGAGACATAGAGAATGAAGAAAATCTCAATTCTCGGCATTAATTGGTCAAATATGTCATAACTTTACTCATTATGGATTTGTTTATATGTTCTATTTTAAATAAAAAATATTTTCTTAGAAATATATCATCTACTTTTTTTATTATTTTTTTTAAAAATTAAGGTATTATAAAAAAGAAAAAAAATTAAGAGTCAATTTCAACTTTCAATTTTCTCTTCAGTTCAAATTAGTTTAAGATTTTTAAAAATATCCTTACATGAAAAAAAAATATAAGATCAAAAAACTTATAAAAATATATTGAAATGAGCACATACACGTCCAAGATAAAAACTCTAAGTTCTTTTTTCATTTTTAATATGATAGAAACTCTATAAATTGAACTTGATCGAATGACATTATACATACAAAAGAGGTGTTTTTCTTGATATACATATTGCTCGCTTGTTTCTTTGGGGGGAAAATGGAGGGTCCTATTATTGAATATCACGGGATCGAGAACGACATCAAGTTTGTTGAACTAGCTCGTTTTGCTGTGGATGAGTACAACAAGCAAGAGGTACATTCTTTCCATACTTGAGTACATACATGTGATTTAAATTTAATTTGAACAATTTTACCCAAAAAAAGAAAAAAATTGAACGCATGTCTAAAATGTTCTATATGGATCTAGTAGCTGGCTTTATCGTCAAGAGAAACTTTTGAATACTCTCATAATAATAAAAAAAAATACTATGTTTTAAACTTTTTGCAATTTAATTAACACATCAATTTTTATAGGATAAATTACATTGATCTCCTTTTAAATTTGATAAAATGCACTCCGGCTTCCCTCTATTTATTTAGGTGACACTGATCTTTTCTGAACATACTGCTCAATATACAATGAAGAGGGGGTGATGCTAGGATTTTACAATTAAGAGAGGTCAGCGTGATAGTGATTCATTATACGAAAATGATCTAAGGTTGAATTATCAGGATCTCTAACTGAGGACTGGACTGGAAGTGGCTGCAATCCAGCCTCTATCTGTTTGGCTATCACATCGGAAAGTGTGGTCAAAGCTTGTTTCAAAGCTCTAAGGTCGTCACTAGAACTGGAAAAACCACTGCTATGGCGGCGACGTGAGCCAAAATGATGAGGGGAGGCATGATTGATCATCCTAAAAGCCTCAAGCAATACTTCATTAACGCAAATAGACGTGTTTCTATTTACATAAATGATGCACTACCTATGGAAACTTGCTCCAGTGGAATGTAGGGAAACCTATTGCTCTGATACCACTTTGCCATGACCCGATTTAGCACGTGACCAACACATGAGAAATCTCATTCCCACGTAAACCTCATGATCTGTTAACTATTTCTACACGCATGCTCTGCTTATAGAAATCCATGAAAAACAAAAAATTTCTCTTGTTCTACAAACAAATCACCTTTTCTTTAAAGTTCAGAGTAATCAAAATCATCAAAATGATTGAGTCTGTAGTTCATAATCGTCTCTAAGGTTTGAAGTCATAATACAACCTATAATCATATGTTGCTTTGTTTCAAAATGTCCATGGGCTTAATATAACTAAGTCATTAAATATAGCATACAAATAGACAATTATAACATGCAAAATGCAAAACATGACATAAGGTCTGAGATCCTGCTTGCAATGCACTGAAGCACTCTAAACAATATAAGAATACTTTACTTAGGTGAAGCTTACCAATCGAACTCTATTGCTGTTGGGAAGATGAAGAAGAAGGATCTACAGCAGCTACAGTACCTATAATAGAGAAGAAAAAAATAGAGCGTTGAGTTTTGTTATGAAAACTCAGTGAGTTAGTCTCCACATGAAACCCTCCTTTCATGGGACACCAAGAATTCATGCATAAAAACATGATAACACCAATAATGATCGAAAGTCCTTCATAATCAAGTGTGTGTGTGTGTGTGTGTATTCAAATCATCATTTCACAAAATCAAAAACAATATTCTCAGTTTTCTTTCATACCTAAAACCATACAAGTTCATAGAGTAGTAACTCCTATAAAAACAATAATATCTGCTCTGTGGGTACCCAATTCCTCATGAACAATAGCCCTTAATTAGTATTTTAATAGTTCTTCATAAACCACGTCCCTCGTAGACTGATATATTATATGGATAAATTGCCCCTCATGGACCTTGATACAAAGATTAACGATTAACTCCAGCTATTAACTCGCTGACTGTTTCTTTATAGTTACTGTCTAAACCAATTAAATAAATCTATGTAAATATGAAAACCTTTAGAATTTTGTTAATTCTTTGAGAGCTCTGAATCTATCTGATTGTAACAGTCTGACATTAGCATAACTGTGGTTATGAAATTATGCCCAAGGGATCGCCTTTTGTAGACACTTGTGTTTCAATAGCTCACAGAGTAGTAGCCATCAACTATTCTAAATCTCATAAAGATTCAGGCTCTAAAACATTTTAACTAATCATCTAAAACACAATTCAACTATCAAGTTTTTCATAAATTGGAAAACTCAATATCATATTTTTAGAATAGCATGGTCTACAATCACAATTCTATTCTCTTCTCTAAACTTCATATATAGTATAAAATTATATTATATACATAAACCTTTTTTAGAATCCATTGAAACAATCATAAAAGTCTCTAACAGTACATATATCATCAGTTCTATATAAATTCAGTACAACAAACATGGTCCCATGAGTTTTCTTAAAAACAAATCTCATGCTCTAAAACCAGAAGTTCTAAAATATATCAACCAATAGTAACTTAAAATCCTTTTATAGTAATCTCAAAAATCAAGCAATAGAACGTATTTTTATGAGAATAACTCTAATGTAGAGCATAAAGATCACATATGCGAACCCACTCACCTGGAGGGATAAGATGCACAAGAACAACACCGGTGGAGCTCTGGGAAGCAGAAACAACACCAGAGTCTACTATAGAACTAACAAAATCCTAAATCAATCTCTAAATACCAAAAGAAATCCAATTGTAGCAAACTAGAAAAGCTTCTCTCCCTTGCGAAGGATAAAAAGCCACCATGCCAAACCCCAAATCAACAAAAACTAAAAGGAAATAAGGAAAAACTAACAATACAATATACCATCAAGCTTGAAAGATGATGAATCTAAGTTAAACTTGGAAGAAATGGAAGGAAATAGGGTTTTTTTTGTTAGGGGAAGGGGTGAGAACCACGTTTCCTGTGTGAGAGCTTGAGGTTAGGGGTGAAATGGGGGTGTGTGTTTTGGAAAACCCGAATGAGGGATTTTTATTAAAATTTTGAGTGCTACATCACTCACTAGAAAGCATAAAATTATCCCCTGCACTGCCTTACTGTTCACTTAACCGTTACTTATTAAGTTAATGCTCTCATTTATTTTACTTTCCATTAACTTTAAAACATAAATGTAAATAAGGAAATATCCCCCATTTGGATTCAAATAAAATATCACAAAAATCAAAATTCCAAAATATCAAAATCCAAATTTTAGGTTTTAGTTCAAATTCGGGAATTCTTACGATTTTATAAATTTGTAAGTTAAAAATGAAATGTTTAAAAGTTTCATAAAATTTATTAAAAATCACTATTTAACTTATTTTTCTCTCGGGAACAATTACCAGGACTTTTGATCATAAGAATATGACTCTATCCTATAGTCCTCCAAGACGTGTAGGATCCAAATTTAGTGAAATTTTGGACCCGAAATGATAGATAAAGGTAGCTAGTACCTATTCTTAGTTCGAAATTTTTTTTCTAACCTTTTAATTTAAAACTAGGATATTGTAGATAAATTACATTGACCTCCTTTCAAATTTGATAAAATTCACTCTGGTTTCCCTCTATTTGTCTAGGTGACACTGATATTTCTGAGCATACTGATAAATATACAATGAAGAGAGAGTGGTATCATGATTTTACAATTTAAGAGAGGTCAGCGTAATAGTGATTCCACAAATTCAGATATTTTAGGTGAAAATTTTATAAATAGATGGGTGTTGAGATAAATTTTATCAAATTTCAGGAAAGATCAATATAAATTATTTAATTTTATATGTTATTATTATCTCTTACCTGTCTTACATTTTTAATACAATCCCTTTGGATATATTTATGAGTTTGTATTTTTCACTTGGAAGGGAGAAGGGGGAAATGAAAGATTTATAGTGTAAAGTTTTAAAATATTACACTACAAATCCTTCTTTCCTTTTTTCTTCCTTTAAAATCTAAATTCACAAAAACCCTATAGTTCAAATAATAAATTATGTATGATTAAATATTTTTCTTGTTCTAGAAGTATTTAAGAATATTTGTATTGTCAACTATAACCACTACAAGAAATTTATACCTAAAAGAATACTTAATTTAAGGTACATATAAAAAATGTTGTTTGCGTACACTTAGGCAACACTTTTTTTAAATGTGTCGCTTTTGATATAACAAAGTTTGCACTTTTTTAAGTTAAGATATCACTTTTTAAAGAGTTGTTATATCACATGTGGCCAATTGTCAAAGGCAACATTTTTTAACCTAAGGGTATATTTTTAAACTAATATATCACTTTTTATAGTGTTGCTATAGCAAGTGTGGTCAATTGTTTAAGACAACACTTTTGAGTAGAGAAGACAACACTTTTTATATATCAATGACAACACATTTAAAAAAAAATATTATCTATATGTACAAAAAGTAATACTTTTTTAAATATTCCAAAAAATAAGTGTTATTTTATGCCAAATTTCTTGTAATGAACACAAATTCATGAGCACTTGTACATGCCTAAATGTGACACTCTCCTTACCAAAAACATTTGTTTAGGACTTGAAATATGCACATGGAGAATGCACAAGAGTCACTTTATATATATATATATACCTCTCTTTAATGTGTGTTTTTGTCCGCAAGGATCACTAATTAATTGACCTCGATTTTGTCTTTGATTATTAATAGAACGCAGCGTTAAATTTTGCAAAGGTGGTGAAAGCAAAACAGCAGATGGTTTATAACACATTATACTTCATAACCCTTGAGGCTATAGCTGGGGATAATAAGAGGAACACTTATGAGGCAACGGTTTGGAACGTACCATGGGTGAAGTCGAGACGCTTGGAGGATTTCAAGCTTATTGGTGATTCCCTTTCTCCGGGGAGTTCAATGAGCTAGGTACGCGTTATTACAAATTTATGTGTTCATGATGATTTTTATTTTTCCTCCTCAGAAAAGGAATATAGAAAAGGAATATATATATATATATATATATGAGAGATAATTTTATATTGTCAATGTATGATAATTAATATATATGGTCAAGATTATTAAAATGTAAAATCATGTGATATTTTAAGTGATCATGTGACATTAATCATCAATAATTAACTTTCAATCATAATCATTCATGTGTGGTTATGCGGCCTAAATTTACTTCTGTTACTCTCATAATAAATTATTTCTATCATTTGAGTGGTCTTCTATGTTTATGGAGCGACTCTTGACTATTGGATTTTACATGTGTGGTTTATTATTGGAGTAAGAGAAACAAATTTTGATTATTGTATTTTACAGGAATAATTAGAACCAAAATATAAAATTATGTGATATTTTAAGTGATTATATGAGGATTAATTATCATGAATTAATTTTTAATCATAATCATCCATATACTTTCTCAATTCCATATTGATAGTCATTCTTAAGAAAACTTTGCAATTTTAGCTATAATTTATAGACAATATGTCAAAATTATGATATTTTTCAATAATAACTATTAATATAAAATAGAAAAGGATATTATTATGGGACTTATATTTACTCTTCTTATAATAATTCACTCCCCTCTCTTTATTCCATTCATCCCCAATAAATATAATATCCCCTCGTGTTATTATACGTGGTTCTCACATTTCTTCTAATCCGACATGCAGGTCAAAAATCAATCCACTTCAAAGTTGCTGGTTTGGGGGACAGATGGCTTTATGGAGATCATCCGTTGATGTTTATCCATTCCATGCCCATGTGCTGCAATTCATTGTTGAACTTGGAATCGAACGTTATAGTTTCTTATCTTGTTTCACCCTCTTATTTTTCATACACATGATAATAATAAAATATCTTGTCCCCGCAAAAATATGGCTAGCGTATTTTGGTGTTGAATTATCCTCTGAATATTCTAAAGGTTTTCTTAAATAAGAATTCGATGCAAGTTTTATAATTGGTAAATATTATATTATAGATAAAAGATCAGGTTTTTTCTTCTTTTTTTTCATTGTCGTGTGATAAAACTAGTATTTTATATATGTTGACATAGCTGTTAAGTTTTCCTCTCAATTTTAAAAGTAACAAAAATAAAATAATTCTTTTTAATAACTACCCAATTTACAACCACTTGTTAATTTCCATTAACTGCCACAATTCCATTATTTTTTGCGGTGTCTGTTTAAAACTATGACCAAATCTCTATTATCCATCTATAATTTGTTATGGTGATTTTAGAGACAAACTTGTCAAAGCAAAGTACAAAAGACACAAACTACAGACATATTTTGTTAATCAGCTGTTAATTAGCTATCTTTTCTTTAATTTTTTTCCACTCAAATTAAACGAATAATCCTTTAGCCACTAGAAAAAAAGAAAGTGCATACAAGCCCAGCTTGTTAATCCCGTCCAACACTCCATCCCACAACATCCTTTATATCAGTCACCTACGATGATACCTCAAGACACTGAACACTTTCTACTTCCAACATACAATGTTCAAATGTGTCTATGATACAGCATTACAACCCCCAGTAAGATCATTAAGCAGAAAACCATAGCATCGATTGCAAAATCGTTAGGTTAATGTTATAACACTGGCAAATAAGTACGAGACAGATCAAGTAAAGCAAATGGAACACATTTGTCATAACCATTCACAAGTCCCACATTGAAAAACAGATAATATAAATCAATCTTTATAAACCCTCTGACAGTGGTGTCAGTGCGCCGAGTTGGGTAGTGCCAGCTTGTGACCCAAGCGGGGGCAACAAAATGATAGGACACAGCTCTGGCTATGCTTGGTTGGGTTTGTGGCTGCACCAATGTGGCTTGCCCGCTCCAAGTAAAGAGTTGAGCCATGGCATTTGAACGAAGGTTCAGGTGTCCTGGTTCCTAGACAAGAGGGCACTGCGTTAGGCTGGCTTCACAGAGCAGCGAACACCTCTGGCTCCTGACAGTGGAGGGATCACAAGCCACTGCACCATTAGCCCACAATGCCTTGTGTGCCTAGCTGCTGAGCCATCACTTTTTCTCCCCATTTATGCTTTTCTCAGGTTGAGGTCGTGTTTGTGAGTATCATTCAATCACGATTACACATCTATCATACAGAGAAAATGTTATTTAGATTTTTTATAACAGCTTCTAGCGTGATGAAAGAAGAAGGGATATATACATAGAAATGAGTTTGGCTAATACAATCAGAATAGGCATAGCTAGTGCCATATGTTCTACATTATATTCTCTCCCATTCTAATGCTAGTTTGTTGGGCTTCAATAATTGGAGCCTTGTTGATAAAGCTTTCAGGGTTATCTCGCTGCATTGTCGGATTGTTAAATTGGTTGATTATTTATTAATTAACAGGTGACAGTACTGGCAGCCAACAATAAAGTCAATAATCACTCAATTAGAAGTCTGCTAACTAACAATTCCCTGCACAAAGTAATCAATGGAAGTGGAAGTAACCTATTGGAATCCAACATGTTTTGATCGATCATTTTATTTTGCCAAAGTTACAATTTATTAGAAAAGACAATACGCCATCCAAACGCTCAAAACATGGACTAATTAAAATTTATTTACATTCTACATTCAGAAACATTACTGAGCAGAAAACCATTGCATCAAGTTTAAAATCCTTAGGCTAGTGAGTGTTATAACACTTTATATATATATAAATTGATATTAACATATAGTATAACATTATTTAATATATAAAAAGATGTCATACATTAGTTCTAATGTTTTTTATGATATTTTTTGAAATGTGAGTCAACAATATAATATTATAATGTGAGAGAAATTACAATAGATTAAAGTTGAAAAGCAAAGTACATATTGAGTCATTAGTAGTTATTATTAATTATAAATTTTGTCCTAAAATACTAGAATTTTCTAAGCCGAGTCCCAATTTAAATCCAGAAGTGCAAATAGAAATATCACATTTAGCTATTAAAATTTTCTGAAATTCAAGTAGTAGCATAAAAATTTTCTAAATGAGGCACCAATAAGAGCCAAAAAGATTTTTTCTAACCTAAACTATAAAAAAGGGGGTTATCCTCATTTAAATTTTCTAAGTTTTATAATTTTCGCTCCATCACTAATTAATTCCTGGA
Organism: Dalbergia cultrata; assembly: GCA_031216105.1. Lineage (NCBI taxonomy): Eukaryota > Viridiplantae > Streptophyta > Magnoliopsida > Fabales > Fabaceae > Dalbergia > Dalbergia cultrata. Next base: position 53,779,319 of record CM062352.1, on the reverse strand, counting down.
CCTGTCCCCGAATTTACTATCTATAACATGTTATGGTGATGTTAGAGACAAACTTGTCAAAGTACGAAAGGCATAGCTGAGACATCTTGTTCATCGTGATTATTAACTAGTTATCTTTTCTTAACTCTTTTTCCGTCCAGATTAAACGAATAATCCTTTATCCACAAGAAAAAAGTGCCCACAAACCCAACTTATTAATCCAATCCAATGTACATGTGCATCCACGAATTCCTTTGTATCAGTCATCTGCTATACCTCAAGACACTAACCTCCATTAGCATCTCCCACAAACTATACGCAAGACTTCCACTTCCAAGTTCCAACATACAGTGATCCAATGTGCATGCCTGTGACACAACCCAGTAAGATCGATAATCATAAAAACATTGCAAAATCGTTAGGCTAGATTTATAACGCTGACAAAAAAGTCCACATTCCACATTAGAAAACACCCACCTTTGCTCCATTTATCATATCAAAACCCATTTATAAGTCCCACATCGACTAGAACATAATACAAATCAATGTTTATAAGACCTCTGACAAGGGTGTCAGAGCGCCGAGTTGGGTGGCGTCAACTTGTAACCTAAGTGGGGGCACAAAGGTGATGGGACACAACTAATTGCAACACTTGGTTGGGTTGGTGGATGCACCATGTGGCTTGCCCGCTCCAAGTCGAGAGTTGAGCCATGGCAACTTGGCGAAGGCTTAGGTGTCTTGGTTCCTAAACGGTAGGGCACCGCGTTAGGCTGGCTTCACAGAGCAGCGAACACCTCTGGCTCCTGACAGTGGAGGGATTACAAGCCGCTGCACCACTAGCCCTCAATGCCTTGTGTGCTTAGCTGTTGAACCATCACTTTTTCATTTGTTCCCTCACTTACCCTTTTGATTTTTCCAAGGTTGAGAGATCTACTAGACATAGTAATTGTTATATAGATTGCTAAAAGTTTCTTTTACATCTTCAAGCATGATGTGATATTGAATGCTAAGCAAGGCTCCCTTGTTCCCAAACTCTCTGTATTAATGCACTCAAAATATGTGTACCCTGTATATGTTCTGCATTCTCTCCATTCCCATGCTGGTTTTTTTGTGCTTCAGTAACTGGATCCTTGTTGATGAAACCTTTGAGGGTTATCTCGCTAGATTGTCGGATTGTTAAATTGGTTGATTGTTTGTTAATTAACAGGTGACAATGGCAGGTAACGATAATCATCAATTAGAAGTCTGCTAACTAACAATGCCCTGCACATTGTAATCCAGGCTAGAGAGAAAATAAGAGGATCAACATTCAGAAGAGAACAAGAATAAACACAAGCAAAACACCCACTCATAAATAGAAATTTTAAACCCCTCTGCCATTTACAAGCACTGCCCTCAGAAAACTCCTGAGTAGAAATCTGATCCCAGTATGTTAAGCCTCAAAAAAAAAAAAAAAACAGCACCAAATGCAAATATTCCACGCTTGTCTTATTATGCACCTCCGTGCCTTCACCTTATTGGATTCTTGAATTGGCTCCCAACTTTATCAAATTATATGAAACTGTATTAAGAGAGAGTGCAGCACACTTCAATCGGATCTTAATTGTTGCTGTCATCACTTTTGCAAATAGATTCTTCCAATATCTCTGTGCCAGGAAAAATTATTATTACTGGAACACAATTCAACTCCTTCAGCATCTCCATCAAGGCCAAGTTAGAGGCTGATAAGCATAACCACATTCTAGACATTATCAGAGGCATAAACTGAACCATGAACCAATAGTCAAATACATTAACATAACACCTGCCAAAGTTACAATATAACCATTTTACGAGTTCCTTTGCCAGTAATATATTGTTGGTGGGCTTCCCAAACTCAATGGGGCCCAACAACTAGTTTAAATAAAAAGGGAAACAAATAAAAGGGGAAAGAAACACACTACAGGGTGTGCGTGTGAAAAAGAAAAGAAGAAACCGTGGAGCGCCGCTGAGAAGAAGAAAGAAAAAGGGAAAAAGGACACTGTAGGGTTCATCATCGGATGGGTAAACGTGTTCTGTTTATCACGAAAATTTAGTATGTTGTTCCTGATATTGAGCTTGATAGTTTGATATAGCCTGTTAATTTTATTGCCTTCTCCGGTGGCTATTTTGAGATACCCACATTGTGGAGTTATATGGTTGTGTTTCGCCCATTGGGGTGAGTATTTTGTTGATTGTTGAGATTCCCTAGTGCTACTAGGAAGACTAATTGTATTCCCATTAATCATAGTGGAAGTATTTTCTTTGGACTAGGTCAAAATGGTTTTTGTCCCTCTAATGGTGGGGGTTTCCACGTTAAAAATTACGGTGTCTTATTTTATTTTTACCGCCAAATTATTATCTTGCCTAGAAGATTTTGGTACTACCTATTTAACCGCAGGTGTGGGGAAATATTTGTTGCTTCATTGATAACGAGGTTCATTCCTAAGATTTCCCCAACAAAGTGGTATCGAGCTTTGGTTATTGTTTTTATGCGTGCGATTTAAATGGAGGAACATCGGGGGCCAAATATGATCAAGTTGAATTCCAAAAATTACTTTCGATTTGGAAGACTCTCATGGAAGACATGCTACACGTTAAGGATTTATATGATCTGTTGAAGGTGATAAGTATAAACTCTTGTCATCGATCTTGAATGGAGCAGAATGAATAGGAAAAGCTGTTGCTTTGATTAAGCGCAGTGGTTGGATCTTAGTGTGTATCCACATGTTGACAAAGAAACTAATGCTTTCGAGCATGTGGCGAAAATTGGCGATTTATATGAGAGGAAAGAATGTGCAAAATAAGGCATATTTGATTGGAAGCTAGTAAATATGAAATATAAAGAAGGTGATTCAATGCCAGAGCATTTGAGTAGCTTCCAAGAGATTGTCAACCAGTTGACAACCAATGAGATTACATTGTCTGATGAGTTGCAAGCATTGTTGTTGTTGAGTTCTTTGCCTGACAGTTGGGAAGTCCTGGTTGTGACACTGACCAACTTAGCTCCAAATGGGAAGTTGACGTTGTCAATGGTTAAAGAAAGTATGTTGAATGAAGAGGCCAGAAGAAGAGAGCGGGGCTTGATTAGTGCCTCCACCCAGTCAGAAGCACTTGTTGCAGAGGCACGGGGGAGAAGTCAAAATAGAAAATCTCATAATATTGACAGGTCAGAGAACCGTAGCAAGTCAAGGGGTAAGTCCAAGACAAGAAAGGATTTTAATTGCTATCATTGTGGCAAGCCGGGACACATCAAAAAGCATTGCAGGTACTTGAAAAGAGAGAAATCCAGAGAAAGAGATCAAGACAAAAATAGTAACAATGATAAAGACACTGCTGTTGTTGCATATGATGATGTTCTTGTTCTACATCATGAGAACTTCATAAATCTTGCATGTGATGATTCTAGTTGGATCATGGATTCTGGTGCCTCATGTCATGTTACTCCTAGGCGTGAGTTTTTCTCTACTTATACTGCTGGTGACTTTGGCAGAATAAGACTAGGAGACGAAGGAATATGCAAGATTGTTGGTATGGGAGATGTGTGGCTTGAAACTAGCATGGGATGCAGATTACAGTTGAAGAATGTTAGGCATGCGCCTGATATGCGTCTGAGCTTGATGTCAATCAAAGCATTGGACGGAGAAGGTTACTGCACTACCTTTGGTGGTGGACAATTCAAAATCACCAAAGGGTCGCTAGTTGTTGCAAGAGAAGATAGTAGTTTCACTGCTCTCTACCAGTTGCCCGGAAAGTTATGCAAAGAGGAGGTGAATGTTATTGATGATTCCTCTTCAGACTTATGGCATATGCGTCTTGGCCACTTGAGTGAAAAAGGACTTGGCGTTCTAGCCAAGAATCAGTGTCTTCCAATAAAAGGTACGTCTTTAAAGGCTTGCACTCATTGTTTTGTTGGAAAGCATGCTAGAGTAGCTTTTCATTATTCGGGACCTTATAGGAGACCAGATGTACTAGATTTAGTTCACACTGATGTTTGCACTATGGACACAAAAACACTAGGTGGTGCATCATATTTTGTGACTTTTATTGATGACCATTCTCGGAAAGTGTGGGCTTTTGTGTTGAAATCTAAAGACCAGGTGCTCGGAGTTTTCAAAAACTTCCATGTAAGTGTTGAAAGAGAAAAGGGAATGAAATTGAAATGTGTCCGAGCAGATAATGGTGGTGAGTACACGGGTCCATTTGAAGACTATTCTGCGAGAGAACATGGGATCAGGGCTTGAGAAAATAGTTCCCAAGACTCCTCGACATAATGGAGTTGCAGAGAGAATGAACCAGAGTACAATTAATGAGTCGGTGTATGCTCTCTCATGCAAAGTTGTCCAAATCCTTTTGGGGCGAAGCAATGAGAACTGCAGTGGATTTGATCAACCTTTCTCCTTCAGCTCCTCTAGATGGTGATGTTCCACAGAGAGTATGGACAGGGAAAGATGTCTCATATAGTCACTTGAGAGTGTTTGGTTGTAGGGCTTTTGCTCATGTTCCAAGAGATGAGAGGTCCAAGCTTGATGGGAAGTCCAAGTAGTGTATCTTCATTGGTTATGGTCATGAAGACTTTGGATTCTGAGTTGTGGGATCGTGAGTAAGAGAATAATCGAGTAGAGATATGATTTTTCTTGAAGACCAAACCATTGAAGATTTTGAAAAGTCAGATAAGCCAGTGTCTGTTACTAGAAGTGACAGCCATGTTGAGCTAGAGTTTCCTCCTATTACTCCTGTTGATGGGGGACATATAGAGGTTGATAATGGGAATACAGGTGATGTGCCTGCACATACTCTTGAGGTGCCAGTTGAGCAAGTTCCACCAGAACCACCAGTTGAGCCACAGCTGAGAAGATCTACAAGTCGGCATCAGCCTTCTAAGAAATATCCTTCAGATGAGTATGTGACACTCTCTGATAGTGGGGAGCCAGAGAGCTATCAAGAGGCTATTTCTGATGAGCATAAAGACAAGTGGTTGAAGGCCACGCAAGAGGAAATGAATTCCTTGCATGAGAATCACACCTTTGAGTTGATGAAGTTGTCAAAGGGTAGAAAAGCACTCAAAAATAAATGGGTGTTGAAGCTGAAAGTTGAAGATAATGTCTCATAGCCAAGGTACAAAGTAAGGTTGGTTGTGAAAGGTTTTGAGCAGAAGAAAGGAATTGATTTTGAAGAGATTTTCTCACCAGTGGTGAAGATGTCCTCTATTCGAGTTATGCTTGGTTTAGCAGCAAGCTTGAATTTAGAGGTTGAGCAGCTTGATGTGAAGACTGCATTCCTTCATGGTGACTTGGAGGAAGAAATTTATATGGAACAGCCAGAGGGTTTCAAGGTTAAAGGAAAGGAGCAGCTTGTGTGCAAATTGAAAAAGAGTTTGTATGGCCTCAAGCAAGCACCAAGGCAATGGTACAAGAAATTTGATTCTTTCATGGCAGATCATGGGTATAGTAAGACTACTTCGGACCATTGCATATTTGTTAAGAAATTCTCTGATGGTGATTTCATAATTCTCTTGCTTTATGTGGATGACATGTTGATTGTTGGTCATGACAAGCAGAAGATTCAGAGTCTTAAGAGTGACTTGAGCAAGTCCTTTGCTATGAAGGACTTAGGTTCTGCAAAGCAAATCCTTGGCATGAGGATTACTCGTGACAGGAAAAATGGTAAGTTGTGGTTATCTCAGCAGAAGTACATTGAGAAGGTGTTGGAGAGATTTAGCATAAGTAATTCAAAGCCTGTTGGTACTCCACTTGCTGGTCATTTCAAGTTGAGTTCACAACAATGTCCTACAAGTGAGAAAGAAAAAGAAGAAATGAAGAAGATTCCATATGCGTCTGCAGTTGGCAGTTTGATGTACGCTATGGTATGTACTAGGCCGAGATATTGCTCATCTTTGTTGGTGTTGTTAGTCGGTTTCTCTCTAATCCTGGTAAGGATCATTGGCAAGCTGTAAAGTGGATTTTCAGGTATCTTCGGGGCACTTCCAAAGTTTGTTTATGCTTTGGTAGTGGTCAGCCTGTGTTGGATGGTTACACAGATGCGGATATGGCTTGTGATCTTGATTCTAGGAAGTCTACTTCCGGGTACTTGATGACTTTTGCAGGGGGAGCTGTGTCATGGCAGTCCAGACTTCAGAAATGTGTTGCTTTGTCTTCCATTGAGGCCAAATATATTGCTGTTACTGAAGCTTCAAAAGAACTCTTGTGGATGCAGAAATTTCTACAAGAATTGGGCCTTGATCAAGAGAAGTTTGTGTTATTTTGTGATAGCCAGAGTGCTATCCATCTCAGCAAGAACCCGACATTTCATTCCAGGTCGAAGCACATAAAGGTCTTGGTAGATCATTGAATCGCTTGAAGCACTGGAGATGAAGTTGCTTTCATTGGAAAAGATCCATACTGATGACAATGGTTCAGATATGATGACTAAAGCTTTGCCGATGGCGAAGTTTGTTTTTTGCAGAGAGAAGGCGAGCTTAGTGGAGCAGTGCATCCCCACTTGAGTCGGGAAGGGGGAGATTTGTTGGTGGGCTTCCCAAACTCAATGGGGCCCAACAACTAGTTTAAATAAAAAAAAAAGGGAAACAAATAAAAGGGGAAAGAAACACGCTACAGGGTGTGTGTGTGAAAAAGAAAAGAAGCTGCGTAGGCGTGAAGAAGAAAGAAAAAGGAAAAAGGGCCTTTGTAGGGTTCATCATCAGACCAGGTAGCGTGTTACATTTATCACAAAAATTTAGTATGTTGTTCCTGATGTTGAGCTTGATAGTTTGATATAGCCTGTTAATTTTATTGCTTTCTCCGGTGGCTATTTTGATATACCCACATTGTGGAGTTATATGGTTGTGTTCCGCCCATTGGGGTGAGTATTTTGTTGATTGTTGAGATTCCCTAGTGCTACTAGGAAGACTGATTGTATTCCCATTAATCATAGTGGAAGTATTTTCTTTGGACTAGGTCAAAGTGGGTTTGTCCCTCTAATTGGGGGTTTTCCCACGTTAAAAATTACGGTGTATCTTATTTTATTTTTCTGCCAAAGTATTATACTGCCTAGAAGATTTTTGGTACTACCTATTTAACTGTACAGGTGTGGGGAAATATTTGTTGCTTCCGCCGTTGATAACAGGTTCATTCCTAAGATTTCCCCAACATATATGCAATGCATACTGAGATTCATTGAATTCTTGCTCTTATTTCTCTGGCCTTCTGGGAGACTAGCTACAGATGCTTGGATTTTAGGATTGGAATTGCTCATAAATTATAAAAGACAATACCACATTCAAGCTCTCCAAACATGTTCTAATTAAGTTATAATATGTATATACATATTTATTGATATTCTACATTCAGAAAGATCACTAAGCAGAAAACCATTGAATCAAGTGCAAAATCCTTAGGCTAGTGTTATAGCACTCAGAAGTAAGTTGGGAAGGATCAACTTTACTATTGGAACAGTTCACATTGCACATAAGACTAAAACCACCTTGTCTCCAACATTTGTCATTTTGTCATAACAATTCACTTGAAGGTAGCATTGTGCAATTTTCTGTTTTTTTTTTTTTAATTTCTTGGACTGACTTGTACAAGTCAAAATTATTGATGCAAGTTGTGGCCTATTCTTTTCGAAACTAGTAGGTACTAGGTAGGTAGCCTTGTACAGTTTTTATTTTAGTGTAAACAATTATTTAAATGCATATTTTTTATATGAATTTAAATATATTTTAGTCTTCAGACGAAAACGAGAATTTCAACTCTAATGTGAATTTCTATCAATAATCGAAGCAACCAATTCATGAATTAAGTTATTTAATAGATTGGCAAAAACTAGGAATTTTATAAACAATGTTAACAACCGACAACATAGGAGTGGAAAGGCCATATTCAAAGCAACTAGCCATTTTTTAATCTAGGGCAGATGTCTTTCTAACGGTATTTACTCGAATTCTTAATGTAATAAAAGAAAATATATTTTTCATACTATATGTTTAATTAATTTTAAGTTTAGTCCTTACACCAAAAAGTTTATAAAATTATTCATCCACCTACAATCTTTTGCTAATAAATCTCTACCTACTAGGGGTGTAAAAGGATCGGGTTGGGTTGGACTGAATTTAAACACAACTTAATTTTTATGTTGGATCATATTTTAGAGCCCAGACCCAATCGATAATGACCCGAAGTGATAAGGTCAAGCCAACTTTTAGGTAACCTATAAAAATTTAGATTTATACATAATAAAATTGTAAATTTACAAGAAATAAAATTCAAGAAATATTTTACAAAGTATGTTTCAAAACAAAACATAGTACTATAAAAGTAACATCAAGACCAACAAAGCTTGGCACAGTTGGTAAAGTGACTGAGTCCTTTAAACATGTGTCAGGGGTTCGACTCCTGCTGTGTGTATATAAAGAGGCTTTGTTGGGAGAGGCAAAACCACTTCGGTGATCTCCACGCCTCAGAGGGATTAGCCTTTGACTGCCGGCCGGGGAATACCCTTAAGCAATGAAAAAAAATATAAGCAACATCAAACTATCTAAAATATATTAATTGAAATATGAATCTTAAAATTCATCACTAACTATTATAAAAAAATTATAACTCAATAAAAATTGTTTGAGTTTGAGTCGAGTCAAGTCAATTTAAAGTATAACATAAAACCAATGTACTGAAAACCGGACCGGACCGGCCGGTCGGACCGGTTCAGCAGAGGCAAACCTCTTGTCCGTCGGGTTGGACCCCATAACTTTGGAAAAGAACCGTGGCGACCGCTTCCAACCGGGAGCAAGAAAACCGGCCGAACCGGTTTTTTTTTTTTTTTTTTTTTTTACGAAAAAAATGCAAAATAATTCATTTTGAGGGTTTTTTTTTTAAAAAAAAGTCTAAAATATCATTTTTTTTCTTAATTCTTTTTATTTTCTGGTATGAGAATTAGTAATTTGAGAGATTTAATCTATATGGATAATATTTATTTTAATTAAGAGATGAATTATATTATATTTCATATGTTTTGTTGATGTCTAATTTAATATTTAGTTATTTATGACATATATTTTATTTTATATTTTTATATATTTATATAAATACAAGTTTTATTATATACCGGTTATATCTAGGTTCGACCGATTAAGAGTTGAGCACCTGAACCTCAACCTTGCTGGTTCGATGTCAGTCAGGTTTAACCTTGCATAAAACTCAATCCAATAACCCATCTAATAAGTTTCACGCTGCGTTGGTGATCCATACCAGGTCATAAATACCCCTGCTACTTATTGCTATACTATGCCATTTGTCACAGAATAATTGTCTAAACAAATAAAATTGTTAGATTATGTATACTTCATTTAATAAAGTTATAGCTCTAGTATACATTTCACATTTCCTAGTTCGCTATTTCATTTGTTAAGTTGACTATTATGTGATGAAATGATAGACTATAACAGTACGGTAGCTACGAACTTATTTATAAAATATTGCATATGTAGAGATCATTTTCAAAAATAATTTTTGTCTAGAGACTAAATTCAAATTAAAATAAATGACATGTATAAAGGCCAAAATTGTACTTTGACCTAATAAAAATTTCTCAATTAAAAAAAAAAAACTTCCGGACTAGGATATTTGCAAGAAATTAATTGTTTGAATTATGTGTTAACATGTGATACGAATACTTTATACTTTAGTTCAAATCCTGACGTCGGGGTGATAGCGTCTGATGACGATGAAACATTGAGTTGAATATTGTTGGCCTATAATTTAGTTATATTATAGAGTTAATGCTCATTTTAGTCCCTCACTTTTTACTCATGAGTCATTTTAGTCCCTCACTTTTAAAACGAGTCAAATTAGTCCCCAACATTACAAAATGTGAGTCAAATTAGTCCCTTATTCCACTTTTATTTAATATTTTATCAATTAGGTGATGATATGTAACATTAAGTTATATATTATCATACTATGTATCATCTAAAGTAGAATGAAGTTTAAAATAATTTATTTTGGTATCTAAAATTGTACAAAATGAGTCAATTTAAAATGTATAATGAATATTTAAATGACTTATTTTGTATAATTTTAAACATCAAAATAAGTTATTTTAAAATATATTCTACTTTAGATGACATATGGTATGTCAAGGTGTCACTTAATGTTATTAATCATCATTTAATTGATAGAAAATTAACTACAATTGGGTTAAAGGACTAAAATGACTCACATTTTGTAATGTTAGGGATTAATTTGACTCATTTTAAAAGTCAGGGACTAAAATGACTCAATAATAAAAAGTGATGGACTAAAATGAACACTAACTCTATATTATATTTTCTATTTGGATCTGGGTCCTCGTTGCTGCTGATTTGCTTCGCTGTATGTTAGATTCTTGTTCCCTTCAACTGTGTTTTGTAAATTTAGTTCTAACAAATATATACTTCAGTTTCCTTAAAATTAGGATCTGACAACTTAAATATTGGAGTTATTTTGTCCGCAAGAAATATATGCAACTATTAAAAGACGACCAGATCTGGAAGCACAGGTGCGAAATTGATAAAATATATAGACGCGGGCAGATCTAAGTTTTGGCAAACTAGTATATAAGAATATCAACTTTTAGAGTTTGAGCTACTTCATTTCCAACAATTGGCTACTTGGCATATTAAATCAGCAAAGTTAAGCATCTTGCTGGAAGGATCACCGCATTCACCACTTAACTGACGAGGTAAATTCAATTGCTCATGTCATGACTTTGAGTTTAAACTAACTTTAAATTAATCTTCTATTGCTGCTCTTGAGTTTTTCTTTTTCTTTCATATAAATTGCTTTTACAATTTCGACCTGGGAGTAGTGTTTAGATGTAACTCTCCCTACAACGGGGACTTTAGGATTCTAAACTTAATGACATTTCAGTTCATACTAAGTTGGAGTCTATTCTATCAAAAGATTGGGCTCCTCTAGAGTAACTAGCCAGGTATTAGAGTATAAAATTATTTATGTGTCTCTACTTATCAGTTTAAGATTTTGGAAAAGATAGTTTCATGACATGATATTAGAGCCATTATGACAAAATAGTCAAGGGTTCAAACCCTCGTATTATAAAGATATTCACGCTTAAGCCCGACAAGAGGCATTTGCGTGAGGCCCATCAGTTTCTCACTTTATCTGTTTCTTTACTTTATATGAGTCAAATTCGTTCGATACTACTTGCTACCAATTACCTTGGAGAGGTCAATTGCTGCATGATTACCATTCGGTGTATAAAAATTCTAATAATTATTATCACTATGCTTTGGTTTTGAGTAACTTCTAACATGTAAATTTTTTAAGCCTAGTCTATTTATCACTAGAATGAGATCAGATGAGACGCAGACCCCCCTTTTTGGATGCTTCGAAATTGTAGTTTGAAGGCTTAAATTCACCTTAGAGTTGAAAACTTAATTAAAACTGGTAGGTTGGGGTGTTGCAGCATATAAATATCTTTTAGAGAATTACTCGGACCATTCAACAGATGGAATATATTCATTACTGTTACCGACATGTAAATTAATATTGGGAATAACTACATATACATTAAAGTTGTGTATTATATGAAAAATCAACACTAGATCTTTCTAGAAATATAGCATTGACATGTTGGTCAAAGAAAGATTTGAAAAATTCTAAAATTTTCTACACCAATATTTTAATAAACAAAAGCAATAGAAGCTAGTAGAAATGTGTTGTGCTAGATATTTCTAGCTAATGGAAGTTGGTGTTATGGTATCATCAGAGTCGGGGACACCCCAAGTGTAATAAGCACTTTTCGGATGTGAGCGGAAGCGTGCCCAAATCGAATAGACGGAAAAATGGAGTACGGTGAATAGTAATTTACAGTGGGGCCCACGTCACTATTCACGTGAATAGTACTATGTAGTGGGACCCGCTTCACTATTTATGAATAGTACTTGTTACTATTTACACCAACAAAATAGATCAAGATAACTGCACACCAATATTTTAACGTGGAAAACCCTCCTGTAATTTTGAGGGAAAAACCACGGGCCAAACTCCGAAAAATACTCCACTATATTTAAAGAGTAATTACAATATAGTGTATCCCCAATGAGACTCTCTTCTACTACAATTAGTAGTATTACAGAGATCTAGAGAATATATCCAAAACCCCCCAGTGTATACTCACACTACACTCTTGGAATTTTCTTACACACACTCTCTATTTTTCTCTCACTACAAGAAGCCTACACTGCTTCTTCCTTTACAACTGAGGAAATGCTCCTCAGTTCGGATGCAAAAACCGTCTGCTTAAAGGCTCTATTTATAGATGATTTTTGAAAGTTACTGTGCATATTTCGGTGGTACAACTGTATTTCACATTACTGTGCATGTGCACAGTAATCTCTTTTTGATTTTTCAACATTCGGTGGCTGCAAAATGCACAGCCACCGCCACTTTTTCTACAGTTGGCTGCTATAAACCGACATAAGAAGCCTATATATAGGCATTGTGATATTGTATGTTTGTGTATTAGTGAGTGAGAAAAGGTGAATTAAGAAGTGCACCATCGTGAGTGCTTGAGTGAAGCAACTGTAAGTGGAATTGTGAGAAATAACAAGTGAAGAGCTTAGTGTGGTCTAGCCAAGTGAAGTCTATAGCTGTTATGCTTTATAATTGTAAGTATTGTTTGCTTACAATTAAAAGAAAAATATTATTATTTTCAAGAGTTTGCCTCTCTAGTCTCTGCTCTACAATTTGGCATCAGAGAGCTTGACGGTCTGAGACCACTTCAAGTGAGAGAATCATTAGTTCTGGGGGAGTTCTTGCAAAATTGAAGTCTAAGACTCGAACGCTATTGGTTTGGGATCAAAGTAGTGATGAGAAAATTTCATCAACTCACTATGACAAATATCCAAGTGGTTGATGGAAGGTTGTTGGAGGTAGTGAGACTATGCCACCTCCTACAAATGAAGTTGAGGCGCTACGAATGTGTGAAATTAGAGCAAGAAAGGCAATGTTTGCAATGAAAACCACGGTGAAGGTCGACGATATGCTGGAACACATAAGGAAAATGTCGACGTTGAAGGAAGCACGGGGCACATTTGCAGCATTGTTTTCAGAGAAAAATGACATGAGATTGCAACTCCTGGAGAACTAGCTCTTGTCAACAACACAAGCAAACTTGACGATCAAGAATATTGCAACAAGGTAAAATCTCTGTGCTAAGAAATTTCTGAGCTAGATCTTGATAGTAAAATATCTTATCAACGTATGAAGAGACTTATTATTCATGGTCATAGACTAAAGGATAGAGGTTTTATTACTGCAATTCAAGATTGGCCTGCCAAACCTTCCCATTTACAACTAGAGAATTTGTTGGCTGAACAAGAGACGATAGCCAAACAAATGGTTGGCTTATCGGTGAAGAGTGAAGAAGAAACACCCTTCACTAGTAGAAGAAAGGGAAGAGGGAAGCCACATTTTAGTAATAAGAATGAGAATTTGAGGAATGAGCAAAGAGAAGATTCCTAACTTGGAAAAGAAAAGAAGTGAGATAATTCCTACTTTAATTGTGGGAAGCGGGGACATTTTGTATGAGATTGTTGGTTAAGAAGAAGACAATAGAGAGCAACATGGCAACGTCAAGTCTTTAGGTGGAGAAAGGAAATTATAGCGAAGAAGAATGGGATGCATGCTTCCCCTTTACTGGCAATCGAAAGAAGACATTTGCCAAGATAAAGGAATAAATTTTGACAAGATTGTCATGGAGTTTGAGGAGTCACTAAAGACAGCAGTGGCACTAGTAGTAACTCACCAATCAACCGTTAACTACAACAAAGATTAGATTATCGATTCAGGCTGCTCAAATCACATAACAGGTGACAAAGAGAAACTGAAGAGTATAAAGGTAATTAAGTAGTGGTAACAGCAGATAATTCAAGGTTCCCAATCACTCATGTTAGGAAAACAGTAATCTCACCTTGCTGTAGGGACAATGAGGTACAATTACAAAACATCTATTATGTGCCTAGAATGAAGGAAAATCTACACTCAGTGTCACAAATAACAAAGTCGAGAAAGTATGTGGTGTTTTGCCCAGAGAATGTTAAGATTTATAACAAGATAAAAATTATTGGGACACCAATATTGAAAGGGCAGTATTTAGAGTCAATCTATGTAATGTGTGCAGAATCTGCTTACATAGGTAAAACTCGAAAGAAAGAAAGACATTGGATTTGTGGCATGAACGCCTTGGGAACATGAACTATCACAAGTTGAAGGTGATGGTGAAGAAGATGATGCTCAAGGGTTTCCCTCCATTAGAAGTACAAGAAGACATTATATGCACTGAATGTCAATATAATAAGGCTCATGAACTTTCATACGAAAGAGACGCTTATTTTCAAATGGATGAAGGATCTAGTGCTGATAGTGTGGCAAATCACTGCTTTATTTTGCTTTGATGTGATGTTGGTGTATATGTTTTTGTGTTGTCTCTAGCCTCCCTTTGTATATGATTGGATTTTAATTTACCATATTAGATATAAAATCAATAATTAATAGTTTAAATTTTTGGGATAAGTGATTTCATGATATACCTACTCAATTATTGGGAAAAAATAATACGGCATTCAATTTGCTTATTTATTTAATACAGTACTCAACACAAGTAAGGCATGAGATTGTGAGGTATTGAAGCTTATAAATATCTTTCAGAGAGAATTGGTCAAATCATTTAACAGATGGAATATTACTCAAATCCACCTAAATTCACAATGGCAGTAACCATATATTAAAGTATGTGTATTATACTACATATAGTTGCATGTTAAAAGCAAAATTATGTAACTCAATCGCCTTTCCAGAATATGGCAGGAAAGAAGAAAGAAGCAAAATCGGACAAGGAATTTTCGAGGTCGAATTCATTTCCATCATCTTTTGGTAGACTTCCTCCAGACAATGGAGATTCCTCCAGCCGTCCTATTTCTTATCATCATGCACAAACTCTAGCTAAAGATACTTCATCTGCTGCCTCATTGAATGATGAAATATATCTTAAATGGCGTATTGCAAGAGCAGACAGTAAGTTATAGTTCAAACTACTATTTTATTGAATTAACACTAGTTTTTCCCGCATTGCATACTATTTTGATAGAAAAATATATCTTTTTTCAACGAAGAAAATTACCTTTCATAAAAACTATTTATATATCACTTTTTACTCAAAAACTAAAAATAACTTAAAACAAGCTGTTTTTAATTTTAAAGTAGAAGCTGAAATAAATAGTTTCTTAAAAAAAAGTTACTTTTTGGCTAAAAGAAATCTGTCAAAATGATCTAAAACAAAATGTACCTATAGTGTGTGTGGATTAGATTCTTCCCACCTTGATTTTAAACAAACTTGATTATTTAGAATTAGTTTTATTTAAAAGTGTATTTGAAGTTGATGTTGTGAAAATTCTGGTTTGGCTAAGTCTAGTAAATAAACACAGCCAAATACTGAACTAATTTTTTATTTGGAGATAGTGAAGACAATTGCTGCAAGGGTGAAAATCTACTCCTCAACTATGGGTTCTTCAATTATTTCAAAGAATAAGTTTTGAAAAAAGGTAAATGTGATATGAGAATTTTATTCATAAAAAAACAAAGTTATATCATCTCACACCAAAATCAACACAACAAATTGAAGATGAAGTACCTAAACTAAACTAAACTAACTAGGAAAAGGAAAGAAAAAGGAAGATATATAACATGTAAAGTTGTCATTTTGATATGTGGAGATGTCCTTTTTTAATTTTGTCAGATTTCTTCAACCTGTAAATATCCAACTGCTTGCTTAAGATCAGTTTCGTTTGAACCACATATGATCGTCCCTCACCTTGTGCTAGTAATAGAGAGTAGTTTTCAAAATTGCCTCCACTTAAACTTTCAATTTCCTACAACTATGCTCTTAGATTATAATGTAGACATATATAGTGGTGGCAACATGCAAAAACTGACTTTTCTCGACGAAACACGTGGACTTAGTTACGTTGTGGCAAAATGCATGTGAACCTTTTTTTACCAAATATTCAGCCCATTAAATTTCGAGTGATAAGAGGAGTAGAGTGATTTATGTTTTAAAATTTGTATTCGAAACGTGAGTTTGACTAAGAAAAAAATAATATTATTTAGATATAATAAAAATCACTTTTAGATGTATAAATCACAACACAAAATCTCTACAAGGAGCCTAGACAGAACATACAAGCCACAGCAAAAGCATCTCTCAAGAATCACACTCTCAAAGAATGGGAGGCGAAAGGGAAGAAGAGAGGTTGACCGGCAAAACGAATGAAGGCAAAATCGAAAAAGCTCAAAACTTTGAGACACAAACGGAGAAGATTGATGGAGAGCATAAAGAAGCAAATGGAGATGAGAGGGTAGCAGAAATGGAAGGAGATGAGAGGAATGGAGGGAGATAGAGGAAGACAAGGGAGGCGGCAGGGGAAGTGACAGAAAGAGCAAGCGATCCCTTAGAGAGAAGCCCCCTTTCTCTCTCTCTACATCGTGAAGCTAATTCGACGTCCAATTTTCATAAAATATTATATATAGATAGATATATAAAAGACAAATAAATATTATTGAGGATCTATGAAAAAAAAACCTTGAGGGTACATTTTGGAGAGCACTTAAGGATGGTATATCGATCCAATCATATCTTCACCAGTGTTCCAATCAATTTATCTGGAATTTCAATCATTTTAATTATAATCATAAGTTGTTTTGGTAGTTTTTGGAAAATAAAAACCAATACTTATACTCTTTTTAAAAAAAATTACTTTTGGGAAAATAACTTTTTCCAAATGTGGTGCGTTTTTTTCTAACTCAAGGTGTGTTTGGTTAATTAAGAGATAAGAAATGGGAGAAAACTTTTATAAATAAGTTTCATACGTAAAATCTCACACAAAAATAATTCTTCTTTTTTTTTTAACCTTTTTAGTTTTAACCCTCAACTACGTCTAAGGAGTATAAATGTTTGCAAGGATTGCAGGTTTGCTCAAAGGAGATCTATTCCTGTTTGCCGTCATAGATGAGTGGCCCCGAGCACAATCAATTTTTGATAAACATCCTAACCTGGTACGTACTCCGTTAACTGCCAACGGAGACAGAGTCCTTCATATTGCAGTGAGCGCAAACAGCGTTAATTTTGTGCAACAATTGGTGAACATAGTGCATATGACTCCACAAGACTTGGAAATACCAAACAAAGATGGAAACACAGCTTTGTGCGTAGCTGCGATCTCAGGAAATGCTAGCTTGTTAGAAATTATGATTAAAAAGAATGACAATTTACCACTGATTTCCGGGCAAGATGGAATGCTTCCAGTTCATTTAGCTGCTTCATCAGGCCAACACGATATTGTGGACCTTCTGTCTTCGGACGGTTTACTTGGGAAGATGAAGGCTAGTGACATTGAACAACTGTTCCTTATGACAATTAGCAGCGACATTTTCGGTAAGACTAAACAGCAAGGGTTTTCATAAAGATGAGTTTAATTTTTATATATTGAGGGTTGACAATACAAAAGTTTATTTTACATTATCATTTAATTATATGTATCAATTTATAAAACTTTTAAGATAATAGATATTGTTAAGTCAAATATTTTTGCTTATATATTAATAATAAATAGTTAGATGTTTGGTGTCACTTTTTTTTTTTTTACACTTATAAATACATATAAATTAAATTCATATTAATTTGTTGTTCTTCAATTATTTAGACTTTTATACCTTGCCTTGTACCTGCAATTGATCACTCTCTTGTTTATGCATATAACAGATGTGGCAATCAAATTATTTGAAAAGGAAAAATATCGTGACTCGTTGGCCATTGCTAGATCATCACCAGATGAAAAGTCAACAGCTTTGCACATTCTAGCGCGAAAGCCTTCTAAATTTGATTGTTAGTTCTTTACTTCTTTGCACTTAATTATAGAATTGTTTAGCTCTTTGATTTAATTGCCTTCATTCTCTTTCTTTTTAATTTTTTCCCTTATAATTTGGCATATTCAATTTAAATTAATCAAGAAGTCTTTATACCTAGACTAGATATCTATTTTGATCCCTTAGAAATATATTAGATGGTAAATTAATCTCTCTAAATTTGAAAATTTCAAGTTAGTCATTTCCATTTTGAAAAAGAAAAGGTAACTTGTTCTCTATGTACATGTCCATGCAATTAAAAAAAAAATTGTACTAAACTATATGGAGGAACTGATTTACTCTATTTTTTTGAATTATAAGGGATCAAGGTATTTTAAATCCAAATCCTGAAGGACTAATTTGGATATTTTGACTTATATTTATTATTTGTATATTAAATAGGTTTGTATAATCTTAAAATTATAAAATAAATTACTCTAATTTGCAAAATTGATGAGGTACTGAAATTCTGTGGTTATAGTGACCATATATTAAAGAGTTTCTGAAATTATAAGGACTATTTGTAATTTTCAAACAGAAAAAAATCTATTAAAAGTTTTGAGAAATTAGAAAATTTACAGATTAGTTTACACTATGAAGACACCTTAAGGCTAATTAACAATCTCTTGTCAATATACAGTTACATGCCAAATAATTGAATAGTACTCTAATTATTTTTGTTATATGTACAGCAGAAAATAAAGTTTGACTATTTGAAATTTTTGTCCTATATTTGTTTCTGAGATATGTTTATAGTCTGGCCTTCTCCTCTATAATTCACCACTTATGGTTGAATTCCTAGACACAATGCAATCAACAACAAGAAGTCTGTCAAATTTTATTTTAATAAGGATAGTAATATTTAACCTGCAGTTACATGTCTGAAATCACACTATTTCCAGCAGCCATAAAGAATTTTTCCTTTCTAAGGATGTGTTTCGTTGGGGGCAACCACGGAAAGGGAAAAAAAAATTTATGGAAGAGCTCTTATATAAAACTCCTCTCCGTATAACTCCTAACCAAACAATCCAAGGTGAATCCAACCCAAAATCTTGCGTTCTTCTCTTCAATGGTAGAAACCATTTCAGGTTGACCAAAAAAGGAAAAAATAAATGAATAAAACGTTTCAGCAAATTTTGCTTACAACTATGTATCTTTATTCTCTGTAAATAAACACTAATTTGGAATCTGCAATGTGCCCCTATTCAATTTTTTTTTTTATTTAACTTCTCTAAAGTCAGAAAGTTTGTAAAATAAAAAAAAATGATCTTAAATTACTTAGTAGAATCCACAGACAATAGAAGCTATATTGAGTCAAAAAGATTAAATTCTTACTATCTCACTGTATAGATGATCTTTCCGTATAAATATTGTAGATTAATAGTTTATTTATTTGTGCTGTGTGTTTGACCAATCAATTGTATTCTCGTTGCTAGCCGTTGACTCTGCAGGAATGAAGTTGTTTAAAGAAGTGTGGAGTCATGTTAGTAACAACATGTCGGGACCGAGATCTAAACTTTCGACGGTATTGTTTGACGCAACACAATCAGGAAACGATGGTGCAGCAAGATTGATCCTTGACATGAATCGTGAACTACTGACAGTTAAGGACTCCAGTGGACGAAGCCCATTGCACTATGCTGTTTTATATCGACGAGAAAGCATGCTAATCTATATACTTAGGCAGAGGACAGTGAGCCTTATAATGCGAGCTGTGGACTCTGAGCGTAACAACATTTTACACTTGGCTGCATCATATCAGTCACACGAAGAATTGTCAAGATTGGACACTAAAATGCAAAGAGAGCTCGCGTGGTTCAAGGTGATTCAATCTGTTTCGATATTATTGTTTAATTTACCTTACTTCTCTTTTTTGCTAAACTAGGAAAGTATTAAATGCTTTACAAATGCACTTAATAATATATTTGAAAACATAAAATATTCAACGTTTTCCTTATTATTTAGCATTTAGAAGAATGATTAAATTGATGTTTTAATTAGGAGAATATATATAACAAAATTCGCTCTTTAATTTGTAGTTCCTTATTCTTGAATGAAATTTGTCCCTAAATTTGCTTTCTTTATTTCTCCTTTTCTTAATTATATTTTGTGATCATTTGTGTGCCATTATATATTTTATTTTATTTTTAAATTATTTTGATATAGTTTGTAAAAATGTATAGTAAAAGCATAATCATTAGAAAAAGTATAAAGAAAATCATTTTTAGAAGCTATAATTTATATTTGTGAGAAAAAATAGTATTATAAAAAAGATGTTTAACAATAATAAATAAAGACATTATAATATTACATCCAAAATAGAATGATATTATGTACATTCAAACGTAAAGTAACTTCGACTTATTCAAAAGATCTTATTTAAAAAGACTAATTAAAAAATCTTGTTCTAAAAGATGCCTTTGAAATAGTATTGCTTTATATGGGATATTGATTTTGAATGTCAAAACTCATAGTATAGCTATTAACTTGTACCTTTTTTTTCCTCTCTCTCTTCTCCTTTTTTTCTTCTCTCTCTTCTTTAGATCTGGAACTTGTAAAGTACTTTCATTTTTAAAATTTTTCAAATATTCATTTTATAAACAACAAATCACAACCGATGAGACAAAGAACAGGATTTACCCTGACTCCTCAATCACATCTTAATTCTAGCTCTAGCTCTTGTCATGCATGATTTTCAACACACAGTATAGTTAATCCCAACGTATGAATTATTGTTACCACCATTAACATATACACTCTTGATTAATATAAATAAATGCATATAGGAAGTGCAAGAGAGCGTCCCCCGTGACTTGAGGACAATGAAAAACAGCAAAGATCAGACTCCAAAGGATGTATTTTATGCTAGTCATAGAGAGTTATCTAAGGAAGTTAAAGAGACGGCGAAAGGAATAGGCAACTCTGGCATGCTTGTGGCTGCACTGATTGCTACTGTAGCCTTTGCTGCAGCTCTCACTGTTCCGGGCGACAAGACTAGTGCATGGTTCGTTGTCTTCTTCCTCACAAATGCAGTTGCACTATTTGCCTCTTCTGCATCCATAATCTCCTTCTTGTCCATTTTTACTTCAGCATGGTTCACAGATTACGAGTTCATCATCTCACAGACCCTGATTAAGCTTGGGCTTCTGTTACTGGTCGTCTCTATTGTCTCAATGGTTCTGTCATTTGTTGCAGCCTCCTTTTTGATCTTTGGTCACATATTCAAGTGGGTTGCATATGTTGTGGTTTCAATGGGTGTTCTGCCAATACTTTTGCTTGTTCTTCAGTCTAAATATGTCGACCGTTTACTTAACAGCTTCGATCGTTTACATAACTACTTCTCCTGGTCTAGAATTACTTGTCATGTAAAAATAAATTACAGAACCATTTGCCAACAAATCAGTGGTTGTAATTTCAAAAGTTCAAAGACTGCAGAAGACATGGTGTAGAGATTGAAGTGTGTCCACACGAGACACAACATTTAATGTGTTATTGGTATGTAGAATTGATTTTGCTGTAAAATTATTTATATTTGATAGTTTAACGAGAGAAATAGTTTTGACAAAGATAACAAAAATGAAAGCCTAAAAGTAATAGTATTTCATTTTTACTAAAATTAATTTTAGATTCAAGATCAATTCTATATATATATATAGTATGTCTCTTAGTGCGTGCATGCATTCATTTTCTCCCAACTCAATCTAGCCAAACTAACTCATAAAATTTGAGTTGACTTGGGTTGAAAATTCTTTAACCCATCATATATTGGGCTTGGAAATTTTAACACATTCAATTCAATGTTAGCCAATTTGAAAAGCTAGCTCCAACAAACATACCGAGTCATAGGGAACCAAAAAGTGAATAGAAGAATGTCGTTTTCATGAGGATTATGAATAAATACTAACACATTACTATTCAAGTAATCGAAATTCAATTGGATTTTAAAAAAAAAACTTAAATGAAAGTAACAAAAGTAAAAGCAAAATAAATCAAAGAGTAATAATCAATGGAAAGCAGTATTAGGAAACAATTCCATCAGAGTTTTTGGATTTTACATTACCTAATATAAATTTAATTTCTTTCCTAATTCAAGTACTTATCAAATTTCTCAAAAATTATAACTGTAATTCAAAACCTTGATATTACAATCCTCTAAGATAAACTGAATAAATTAATGCTCTGAATTTATTTAAGGATGAAGAACATGAACTCATATGATCACACAAATAAGTATTCCATTAAAATTGCCACCATAAAACAATGGGAAAGGGAGGGAGTAAAAATCAGAGGTTGTTCGGACTACCTCCGTTACCATTGTCATGAAACCTCACCGCTGCCATCATCTCCAACGCGCGGCTGATGCTGCGCTGTCACAGCTTCCGATTGGCGCTGTTGCGGTTTCGCTCAGCCGCCACAGCGGGGAACATCGCTCCTCTAGCCAGGATCACTGCGAGGAAGCCAGCACCAGTACTGCGAACAGTCGCGCGAACCAGGTTGGAAAAACTCCGCCTTTGTCATGAAATCAGTTTGCGAAACAGCAACCACCTAGACCTTTGCTTCAACGCTGCCACGATGCCCTCCTTCGTCAGCCAGCTTCATCACGGAGCCCTTCAGCAGGCCGAACTAGTCCGCGAACTCCCTTCTGCTCCTGCTGTTCACGTGACTGTTGTCTCCTTGCTGCCTTTATTCCCTTGCCTTACAGTAACGTTGGGAAGCTTGGGGAAATTAGGGACTTAAAACCCCTTTTCATTGTTTACTTTTTGGGTCAAAGCTTTTTTTTTTTCCTTTTTGGATCAGTCTTTGTTTGTTGGGTCAGTCTTGGTTTGTTAAGTCAAGTTGTATGTTTTTTCCGAAAAAGTCTGGGTTTTATTTTTGTATTTGGTTTACTTTGGGCCTTTTTTGTTTAGGGTATACAGGCTAGTTTCATTTCGGTAAGTTTGCTGAGTTTCATTTTTTTAAAAATTCTTTTTTGTTTTTGGTTAGTAACTATTGGGTTGGGCTTTAGTTTTTTTTTTCCTTAGATTTGGTTTAATTTTATATTTAATTAAAACAAAAATCTTCTTTTCACAAATAAAATCAATCAACCCACATTTTTTTTAATTAAAATCCATCAACACAGAATTATTTTTTATAAGAACGATGTGGCTTTGAGTTCCTCATTGCACAGAGGATACGTCGATGTAGCCAACAACTATCAAGCCAAAATCTCTTTTTTCATAAAATTTGTTCTTTAATTTTTGTTTTGATTTTGATTTTTGTTTCTTTAATTTTTTTTTATTTTGATTTTGATTTCTTTGTAAATATATAATTTTTTTTTGGAAAAAAACAAATATTTTAAGGTTATAAAATTTGCATAATGAGCTCTATGGTAACCGTATTTACACGGATGTATTAGGGGTGCAGTGAGATTAAGTTTCCACCCTTCCTTAATCATAATTAGACTCCCAAATCTCATATCTCTATAAAAGATCAGTTTACAAATTAAAAAGTTTTTCCAATTTTAGCCATAATTAAAATTGGTGGTGACTCCCCTCTAGGGACGTTGTGACAATGTCATTCTCACAATAAATTATTCCTATCACTTGAGTCGTCTTCTATAGCGACTCTTGACCACTGCATTTTACTAGGATGGTTTATTGTGGAAGTAAGAGAAATAAATTTTGACCATTACATTTTATAAGAATTATCAAAACTAAAACATAAAATTATGTGATATTTTAAATGATAATATGAGTATTAATTATTATTAATTAACTTTTAATCATACTCATCCATACATACACTCCCTTTATTTTATATTAATAATTTTTCTTGTGAAACAGTACAATTATAACTATAATTAATAGTCAATATACCTAAATTGCACTATTTTCAATAACAATTATTAATATAAAATAGATAGAGTATCGTTCTGTGACTTACATTTACTCCTCTCACATATAATAAATCACTCTCCTCCCCAATAAATATAATATCCCCTCGTGTTAATATATGTGGTTCTCACATTTCTTCTAATCCGACATGCAGGTCAAAAATCAATCAACTTCAAATGAGCTGGTCTCGGGGACAGATGGCTTTATGGAGATCCGTCGATGCATAGCCATGTGCTGCAATTCATCGCCGAACTTGGAATTGAATGTCATAATTTCTTATCTTGATTATATTTTTTTTTATATGTATGATAATAACAAAATATCTTGTCCCCGCAAAAGTTATGGCAAGTGAATTTTGATGGTATTACAAAAAAAAAAAAGTGTATTTTGGTGTTGAATTATCCTCTGAATATTCCAAGGTTTTCTTAAATAAGAATTCGATGCAGGTTTTATAATTGGTAAATTCTATATTATAGATAAAAAAAGATCAGGTTTTTATATTTTATTTTTTTTCATTGTCGTGTGATAAAACTAGTATTTTATATATGTTGACATAGCTGTTAAGTTCTCCTTTCAATTTTAAAAGTAACAAGAATAAAATAATTTTTTTTAATAACTACCCAACTTACAATCACTTGTTAATTTCCATTGACAGCCGAAATTCCATTATTTTTTGCAGTGTCTGTTTAAAATTATGACTGATAATCTATTATCCATCTATAATTTGTTATGGTGATCTTAGAAATAAACTTGTCAAAGCAAACTATAAAAGGTATAAACTGCAGACATATTTTATTCATCAGTTGTTAATTAGTTATCTTTTCTTAAAAAAATTTCCACCGAAATTCAACAAATAATCCTTTATCCACCGGAGAAAAAAGAAATACAAACCCACCTTGTTAATCCAATCCAACACACCGTCCCACAACATCCTTTATATCAGTCATCTACGATACCTCAAGGCACTGAACACTTTCTGCTTCCAACACAATGTTGTACATGTGTCTATGGTACAACATTACAACCCCCAGTAAGATCATTAAGCAGAAAACCATGGCATCGATTGCAAAATCGTTAGGTCAATGTCATACATAACAATGGCAAATAAGTACGAGATAAGATCAAGTTTTGTCATAACCATACACAAGTTCCACATTGAATAACAGATAAAATAAATCAATCTTTATTAAGCCCATGAGAGTGTCAGGGTGTCGATTTGGGTAGCGCCAACTTGTGACGCACCCAAGTGGGTCACCAAGGTGATAGGACACAGTTCTGGCTACGCTTGGTTGGGCTGGCGACTGCACCACGTGGCTTGCCCGCTCCAAGATTAGAGTTGAGCCACGGCATTTGAACGAAGGTTCAAGTGTCCTGGTTCCTAGACTTAGCGGGCACTGCGTAAATGTTATTTAAATTTTTTGTTTTTTGTTTTTTCTTTTTGTAACAGCTTCTAGATTGATGAAAATGGAAGGGCTTCAATAATTGGAGGCTTGATAAAGCTTTCAGGGTTATCTCGCTACATTGTTGGATTGTTAAATTGGTTGATTATTTATTGATTAGCAGGTGACAGTACTGGCAGGCAACAATAAAGTAAAAAAATCACCCAATTAGAAGTCTGCTAACTGACAATTCCCTGCACAAAGTAATCAATGGAAGTGGAAGTAACCTATTGGAATCCAACATGTTTTGATCGAACAATTTATTTTGCCGAAGTTACAATTTATTAGAAAAGACATCGTAATACGACATCCTAATAACTCTCAAAACATGTACTGATTAATATTTATACGTATTTATTTACTTTATACATTCTGAAACATCACTAAGCAGAGAACCATTGCATCGAGTGCAAAATCCTTAGGCTAGTGAGTGTTACAACACTTTCTTTTTTTCAATAATTGGTTAAAAATCTCTAGCCAACAAAGAGAAGGCTAGAGGAAATACAAGATCCATAGGTTCACAAGACCAAACATAAACACAGGATAAGTACATCATAGTTATCAAAACCACCAGCTCATGTCAGATAATAGCAGATGTATGTAGAGAACACCCTCAAATTGTACTTTCAGCATTTTGAATTCTTTCACCTTTTATGCCATTCCCCCATATACTTTACACCACTCAATAGAAAATTCTTGAACCACCTATGTCAAACGTGCTCCAACTCCTGTTTTATGAATTCAAAAGGATACAAGAAGACAACACACAGCAATTGCCCTGTACGTATCTATTTGTTGAAAATGTTCTTATATCTAGTACCAATTTGTCACCTATATTTTCAAATCGTCGATTCAGCCCCTTCGGCATTGCATCAAACCACCATCCTGATATATAGCGTCATCAATAATGTTCAACATCATAAAAGCTCACACTACAAAGCTCACACATAGACAGATATGATCCACCCACTGGCAAAACGGAGATAATTGGAACAGCAAAAAAAGAAATTCTAAAATAACCATCAACGGGGTTATAACACTGCAAGTAAGTTGGGAAGGATCAACTATAAACTATTGGAACAGTCCACATTGTACACTAGACAAAAATCAGTTGGCTCCAACATTTGTAATGACGATTCACTTGATCTGAAAGTCAAAGATTAATGTTAATTATGTAGTATTCTATTGCTTAAGTTATATCTGGTTCTCTATAAACCAAAGCAATAAAATTTTAACGGTTATCCAATTTTAATTATTATGTAGCAAGCAATCTGCGGGTGTGTATATAAGACTAATCTTTAAGAATAATCTTTCGCATTAACCATTCATAGGTCCTAACGTCCTGTGTGTTACAGATAAAATCCATGCAACTTTAATTTATATTCTAGCTCTTAAAGCTTAAGTTGAATGTAATTACGTATATTTTTTTATTTCTCCCCTTTTTTTTCTTAATTTGTTTCTCTGTTTCTTATTCTGAAATGCTACCCAGGCTAAGGTAAATCAATGTTAAAAATGGGTAGAGACATTTCTAGATGATCAAATAAATAATTTTTGACAAGATTGCCTTCAAGGGTATCTGGTGGTAGAAGAAATTAAAAGTGCCTATTTGAGTTTGACTTTTGAAAGGAGAATAAGAAAAAAAGAAGTGAAAGAGTAAGTGTGGGAAAGTGATTGGGAAAATAGAAAGAGTTGCTATTCTCAAACAGCTAATTGCAGCAAAAGGAAATTAAAGATTTGAGGATAGATGTCATGGCTCTGATAAGTGATATGAAATTTCACTAAAAGATGAAAAGGTAAGCAATATAAGTGAATTACACCCTTATATCGGCTAATGGGTGTATATATATATATAACTAATTAACCAGGAAGCATCATCTAACCAACTCAACATACTCTAATAAACTTACAATATCAAATCACCTACTCTAACATATATAGTGTAATATTTGAAAATTTTACTCTACAAAACTTTTCCCTTTCCTCCTCCATTTTTTCTCTAAAATCAAACTGACAAATACACCATAAAGGGGGTGTGAGGTCTGGGCCTGAATAATACATAAGCTTACCTTATGTGTAAGAGTCAATTGAGCTTTCCTTGTGATTTAGTTTTTATTTTAGAATATTAATGCAATAAAATTAAGTTTTAGGTCATCTTTGTCGTGAGATAGAGGCACATAAGTGCTCTTATATGAAACACACATCCACAAAACCTTGTGCTATTATTTAACCATTTTATTTTAGAAAGCAGGAGCACTAAAGATCAAACTAACTAAGATCAATGAATTAATCAGAAAAAATTAAGATCAATGACTTAGTCAAAGATGCTATAACACTATATGATATTCGTCACTTCTTTTCTAGAAGTTTAAATTATTAGATAAAGCCATACTAGAGTGTTCACATCTAACTAACACGCACCTCCAATCCTCCATGTGAAAGCCCATGCATTAACCAAATTACCTCTATCATGTACTATTGAATTAGCAGCAAAAATCGAACTGTAGTTCATCTCTTGAAAGTTAACGAATGATTTTATATATAACATAACTGCTTAAGACTTAGAAGTGCTAGAATTTTTTTTAAAAAAATTTGCTCCTTACTCCGTAATTTTAGACAGAATTTAATACTTGGTTTCCATTACAAAACAGTAAAATACACCATTAATCATTTTATATCTCTAATAGTTAATATTAATTAATTAATCCGCTAATATTAAAATTTTAGGTGTACTCCTGACGTCGGGATGATGAAATTAAACATTTAGTTCGTTGAATATTGTTCGACTTTAATTTTTTAGTTCCACTTTCTATTTGGGTCCTCGCTCCTCCTACTGATAAAGCTGGCTAGTTGCTTCTCACTTGCTTTGTTGTATGTTAATTAAATTCTTGTTCCCTTTCAATCGGTTTTAATCAAATTTAGTTCTTAACAAATAAACACTTCAGTTTCCTTAAAATTAGGGTCAGACAACTTAATTAAATATTGGAGTTATTTTGTCCGCAAGAAACATATATATGCAAGTATTAAAAGAAGACCAGAGTTTGAAAGCGAAGCATAGGTGGGAAATTGATAAAATATATAAACGCGGCTATATCTGAGTTTTGGTAAACTAGTATATAAGAACAGCAACTTGTGAGAATTTGAGCTACTTCATTTTCCAACAATTGGCATGAAATCAGCATATTTAAGCATCTTGCAGGAAGGATAACTATTCACCACTTTAATTGACGATCTAAATTTAATGGCTCATGTCATGATGACTTTAAGTTTAAACTAACTTTGAATTAGTCTTCTATTGCTGCTCTTAATTGAGTTTTTCTTTTTCTATCACGGCATTGAGTTTTGGGCACTGCACTTTAATCAACTCATAAGTATTATTTTATGAGATTAATTTTGATATAATGATGGTGTAAAATATTTTACACTGTCATCTAATCAAATTTTTCTATTTACATAACTTATTAAATAATGAATATGAGATTCGATCACTTTTACTTATATGAAAATATATAATTGGACAATAATATAAAATTTTCTACATTAACCGAGAATAGAAATTAAATTCTTATGTAAACCACCCTTATCCTCTTTTTTCCCCTCGTTATTGCCATTTAAATAGGTATTTTGATATTAGATATATTTACTTAACTAATAAGTTTCTCTTTTCTTTTAAGGGAATAACTATTGTCACTCTTAAAACTCTATTGTCACTTTCATTCTAATGACTTTTATTTGATTTTTCTAAAATATCCTTTATTCTTCTTCACTTTCAAAAAATAGTTCAATTTTTTTTTTATATTACACACTCTTTAACACTCACGGATCATAAAGCCTAAATTATTAATTTTATGTTAGATAAATTATATTTTATATATTCCTAAATAGATTAACAATCATTATGATTAATATTATGTAAAGGTTGAAGTAATTTTACATATTCCTAAAAAACAGCAATCAAGCTAAGAACAACCAGATATCCTAATCTTCTACTCCATAACACACACATTTTAACTGAGTCCATTAGTCACAGGATTGTTTCACAAATTTTTGAAATGAAAAATCAAAAGAATTATTTAGAAAAAAAAACAATGAGCCATTCAGTAAGAAATAATAACATGATAAAAAATTGTGTACATAGGCATGTAGCTCACAGTGGCTAAACACCTCGTCTAAAGTAATGTTCTGTATTAAAAAATCCAACATCTAAAAATACTTCTAGTATTTCTAATTGTCCTGTAATCAAATAATACTCTAACAAGGCAGCGAATTCTGTAAGAATGACATGCTTCATGCACCTGTACATGAACCTTTGATATTTTACAAAAAATAAAATAAATAAACAATTATCAAACAAAAAAATTACACATTCAAATATTTCTTCATATATTTCTGAAGGCTTAATAATTTTCTATTGAACGCCTGATATTATAGGTAATTTGTCTTGAATCATACTTTAATTTCATCCTGATCAATCACTTTTGGATAAAAATCTTTGTATCATATATTTTTTAATGATTTTTATTTTATATGATCTAGATAATTAAATACCAATATATGTGTTGTTATTCATTTTGCTTGTTATTATTATTATTATTATTATTAATTTTTAACTTTTAACTTTTTTATCAACATTTATTTTTAAATATTTTATTTAATATTTATTTTGTTACATATTTAACTAACTAATGCATTGAAAACATTTCAGTAAAACAAATTATTACGTAAATATAAGTAAGTTAATTTCAAATAATTCTAATGTTTAATAGTTATTGCAATTTACAAAGATCAGAAAATTAGACTAGAGGTAACGGTTTTAAAATTAAGTAAATTTTTAATTTAAATAGCAATAATAAATTCAGATAAAATTATAATTGGGTATGCAACTATTATTAAACTATTATCTTAGTTGACAAAGAAAAGCTAAAAGGATAATTTGGGAAAATTAAATAAATACTATGAAGGTGGGAGTGACATTAGCCATTTAGGAGTGGTAATAACCACTCCCTTCTTTTAATATTAAAAATTAACAAAATAAAATTTAATTTTTTTTAATAACTACCCATTGCAACCACTTGTTTATTTCCATTAATTAACAACAAACATAAAAATATGAACTTTTTTTTTTTTGCATTGTTTGTTGAAAACTATGATTGATAATCTACTCTGGAACGGATCTAAGAGGTCAGCAGGAGTTGTGGCCCCCAAGTTTTCCAATTATATATATATATATATATATATATATATATATATATATATAAATTGATATTAACATATAGTATAACATTATTTAATATATAAAAAGATGTCATAGATTAGTTCTAATGTTTTTTATGATACTTTTTAAAATATGTGAGTCAACAATGTATTATTATAATCCAAGAGAAATCAAAGTACATGTTGAGTCATTAGTAGTTATAAATAATTATAAATTTTTTCCTAAAATACTAGAATTTCCCAAGTTGAGTCCCAATTTAAACCCAGAAGTACAAATAGAAATATCACATTTAGCTATTAAAGTTTTCTGAAATTCAAGTAGTAGCATAAAAATTTCCTAAATAAGGCAACAATAAAGGCCAAAAAGATTTTTTTCTAATCCGTAACCGGAAAAAAAAGGGGTTATCCTCATTTAAATTTTTTAAGTTTTATAATTTTCGCTCCATCATTAATTAATTCCTGGACCCGTCCCCGAATCTACTGTCTATAACGTGTTATAGTGATGTTAGAGACAAACTTGTCAAAGCAAAGTACAAAAAGCACAAACTGCAGACATACTTGTTCATCAGTTATTAATTAGTTATCTTTTCTTAACTTTTTTTCCGCCCAGATTAAACGAATAATCTTTTATCCACAAGAAAAAAGTGCCCACAAACCCACCTTATTAATCCAATCTAATGTACATGTGCATCCATCCCACGAATTCCTTTGTATCAGTCATCTGCTATACCTCAAGACACTAACTCACCTCCGTTAGCATCACCCACAAACTATACGCAAGACTTCCACTTCCAAGTTCCAATACAATGATCTAATGTGCATTCCTGTGACACAACCCAGTAAGATCGTTAATCTTAAAAAGCATTGCAAAAACGTTAGGCCAAATTTATGACGCTGACAAAAAAGTCCACATTCCACCTTAGAAAACACCCACCTTTGCTCCAACATCTATCATATCATAACCCATTTATATGTCCACATCGACTAAAACATAATAGAAATAAATCTTTATAAGATCCCTGACAAGGGTGTCAAAGCGCCGAGTTGGGTAGCGCCAACTTGTGACCCGAGTGGGGGCAGAAAGGTGATGGGACACAACTATTGCAACACCTGCACCTGGGCGAAGGCTCATGTATCCTGGTTCCTAGACAAGGGGGCACCGCGTAAGGGTGGCTTCTTGCTCCTGACAGTGGAGGGATGACAAGCTGCTGCACCACTAGCCTACAATGCCTTGTGTGCTTAGCTGCTGAACCATCACTTTTTATTTTTTTCCTCACGTACCTTTTTGATTTTTCTAAGGTTGAGAGATCTATCAGTCACAGTACTGTTATGTAGATTGCTAAAAGTTTCTTTTACATCTTCAAGCACGATGTAATTGATGTATATGATATTGAATGCTAAGTAAGGCTCACTTGTTCCCAAACTATGTGTTAATGCATTCAAAATATATGTACCATATATATGTTCTGCATTCTCTCTATTCCCATGCCAGTTTTTTGTGGTTCAATAAATCGAGCCTTGTCGATGAAACCTTTCAGGGTTATCTCGCTAGATTGTTGGATTGTTAAATTGGTTGATTATTTATTAATTAACAGGTGACAGTGGCAGGCAACGATAATCATCAATTAGAAGTCTGCCAACTAAAAATGCCCTGCACATTGCGATCAAGGCTAGAGAGAAAATAAGACGATCAGCATTCAAAACAGAACAAGAAGAAATACAAGCAAAACACCCCCTCATAAACTTAGAAATTTTAAATCCCTCTGCCATTTACAAGCACTAAACTCAGAAAACTACTGAAAGATTTCCTCAAAGACACCAACATTCCAAAGAAATTTCTTACTGATGAAGATGCTGCCTCCAACTCCATCAATCCTGCTTTTACCAAATGGAGAAAACAAGATAGTCTTCTTTTATCCTGACTCCTTGCCTCACTTTCTCCATCTCTGCCGATTCAAATGGTGGGATGCACCCACTCTTATCAAGCGTGGAGCAAAATTGAAGCAATATCTGTAGCTCAAACAAAATTGAAGCAATATTTGCATCTTAAACTAAGGCACATATCAGCAAACTCAAGATCCAACTCAGAGGCACTAAGAAAACAGGTTCTATGCATGATTATCTTCTTTCCATCAAGAAACTTATTGATCATCTCACTGCAGTAGGTGAAACTGTGACTACCTCTAATCATCTTGAAACCATTTTTTATGGCTAACCTGAGGAATATAGCCCCTTCATCACATCACTTCTCTCTCGACTTGAAACTTACAAGGTTGTTGAGGTTGAATGTTTTCTTCTTGCTGTTGAAGAAAGGATTGAAATTTTCAGAAAATTGATCTTACTCAACAACATATTCAGAAACATCATTAAACAGAAAATCACTGCATCAAGTGCAAATTCTGTAGAAAAAGTGGCGGTGGTTGTGCATTTTGCAGCCACCGAATGTTGAAAAATCAAAAAGAGATTACTGTGTACATGCACAGTAATGTGATACATAATTGTACCACCGAAATATGCACAGTAATATGCACAGTAACTTTCAAAAATCATCTATAAATAGTCTTGAAGCAGACGATTTTTGCATTCCGAACTGAGAAGCATTTCCTCAGTTGTAAAGAAAGAAGCAGTGTAGGCTTCTTGTAGTGAGAGAAAAATAGAGAATGTGTGTAAGAAAATTCCAAGAGTGTAGTGTGAGTATACACTGGGGGGTTTTGGATATATTCTCTAGATCTCTGTAATACTACTAATTGTAGTAGAAGAGAGTCTCATTGGGGATACACTATATTGTAATTACTCTTTAAATATAGTGAAGTATTTTTCGGAGTTTGGCCCGTGATTTTTCCCTCAAAATTACAGGAGGGTTTTCCACGTTAAAATATTGGTATGCAATTATCTTGATCTATTTTGTTGGTGTGAATAGTAACGAGTACTATTCATAAATAGTGAAGCGGGTCCCACTACATAGTACTATTCACGTGAACAGTGCGTGGCCCCACTGTGGATTATTATTCACCGTGCTCCATTTTTCCGTCTCTTCAATTTGGGCGCGCTTCCGCTCACATCCGTAAAGTGTTTATTACACTTGGGGTGTACCCGACTCTGATAATATCATAACAAATTCCTCAGGCTAGTTTTTTATAACACTGGCAAATACGTTGGGAAGGATCAACTAAACTATTGGAACAGTCCATGTTTCACATTAAACGAAAACCACCTTGGCTCCAACACTTGCCATAACGATCCCCTTGAAGGTAGCCTTGCACAATTTTTTTTGTTTGACTTGTACAAAACAGTGTTGGTTTGGTGGCCACATGCAAGTTGTGGAATATTCTCTTTGAATCCAGTAGGTGCGACGTAGCCTGGTAAAATTTTTCTTTATTTTATTTTTGTTTTCACTTGCATGTATACAATTATCACAATGTTGACCGATAATTTAAATATAGTATATATTTATTTATATGACTTTAAATATATTTAAAAATCTGCAGATGAGGAAACGAGAATTTCAACTCTAATGTGAATTTATATAAATAATCTGAGTGTCTAATTCATGAAAAAAGTTATTTAAGCGACTGGCAAAAACTAGGAATTTTATAAACACCGTTCAACAACCGACAATATAGGAAGGGAAAGGCCATATTCAAGCAACTAGCCGTTTTTTAATCTTAGGCAGATGTCTTTCTAAAGTTGCACCTTCCTATATAAGTTATTTGCTCGAATTCTTAATATAATAAAAAAATAAATAAATTTTCAATCTTATATGTTTAATTAATTTTTACTCTAGTCCGTACACGAAAAAAGTTAATAAAATCGTCCATCTACAATAATTCCAAGTACAATATTTTGCCAATAAATCTACTAGACATATATATGGTATGGGTCTGACCAGATTGAATCAAATCCAAACCTAACCCAATTTTTAGATCAGGTCTTTTTTGGAATATGGACTTGACTCTATTAGTTATCAGGTTAACCCGAGTTTTAAACTACTTATACAAATTTGAATATTATATAGTGAAATTATAAAATTTTATAAGTAAGAAATAAAATTTTAGAGATATTTTCCATTGTATATTTCAAAACAAACTATAGCATCATAAAAGTAACATCAAGTTTTCTAAAATATATTAATTAAACTATAAAATATCATAATTTATCACTAATTATTACAAAAATAAAAATTATAACTCTAAAAGAATTGCTTGACGTCAAACTGGATTGGTTCAATATATATGAAATTTGACATAAACTCAACTAGAAAAATGTATCGGATCAAATTCGAGAAGCCGAACCCAACCAAATAAGCTGAGGGCCAGGTTAATGGGTTGGGTCCGATA
Source organism: Dalbergia cultrata (assembly GCA_031216105.1). NCBI lineage: Eukaryota > Viridiplantae > Streptophyta > Magnoliopsida > Fabales > Fabaceae > Dalbergia > Dalbergia cultrata. Next base: position 53,744,505 of record CM062352.1, on the reverse strand, counting down.
ATAATATGCCATTTGTCACATAATAATTAATTAAACAAATTAAATAAAATTGTTAGATTATACTCCGGTAATCATATCGGATGATTCATTGATGAAGTTACAACTCCAGTAGACATTTCTTAGTTCGTTATTTCATTTGTTAAGTTGACAATTATGTGATGAAATGAGAGACTATAACAGTGTGTATGGACTTATTTATAAAGATTGCATATGCAGAGATCATTTTCAAAATAATTTCTCTGTAGAGCTAACTCAAAATAAATGACAATGCAGTAAAGTTCATTTTATCCAAACACGTTAAAGTGTTTGTAGGTGCATTTAGATTTGGTTATTTTGGATGAAAATCATTTTTAATATATTTAAATCATTTTTAAAAAATAATCAATTTTTTTTAAAAAAATCACTTTTCACTTTTTTAATTTTTTTCAGAGAATAAAATGAATAATTCTAAAAAAATTAACGTTTGACTTTTAAATTATATATATCTAAAATTTAATTGTCGTAATCATTTCATAAAATGCACCAATATCTTGCTAACGCGCACCTCCAATCCTCCATGTACGTAAAAACCATTAAAATTGACACATAAAAATTATGAATTATCCTTATTTTTCAATAGGATTGTAAGGCGAATCACGTGGCATACTGCGGCAATGTCTATTGGTGTTTTGCATTGATGTGTTTTTACTACGATTCACCACATGGTTTTTTGTCTTTTAGGCTTTGTCCTTGTGATGTTTTATGGTTTTGACCTTCCGTTCCTCATGTACGTGGGTCGAGCTTTCTCAAATTTATCGAAAAAATAATAATTACCCAAATTACCTACCATGTAGTATTGAATTAGCAGCAAAAACTGAACTATATAGTTCGTCTCTATTTAAAGTTAACGAATGATTTTATAATGGTTAAGGCTAAGTGCTAGAATTCTCTTCTTCTTCTTTTTATTACTTGATTTCCATTACAAAACACAACATTAATCATTTTATATATCCAATAAATATCAACTTCAAACAAAACAATCCACTAATATTAAATTTTTAGTTCTATTCCTGACGTCGGGATGACAATGTTTGATGATGATGAAACATTGAGTGAATTGGATATTGTTCGACGACTTTAATTTAGTTCTATTTTCTATTTGGGTCCTCCTGATGATACAGCGGGCTCTACGCCAGCTGCACAGTTGCTTCGTTGTATGTTAATTAAATTCTTGTTCCCTTCAGCTGGATGGGTTTAATAAAATCTAGTTTTTGATAAATAAATACTTCAATTTTCTTAAAATTATTAGGATCTACCACTTAAATGTTGGGGTTATTTTGTCCGCAAGAAACATGCAACTATTCTTCTTATTTTTTTTTTTCAATTAAACATATATGCAACTTTAAAAAGACGACCAGAGTTTGGAGGCATAGGTGAAAAATTGATAAAATATATAAACACGGCTAGATCCGAGTTTTGGCAAACTAGTATATAAGAATAGCAACTTTTAGAGTTTGAACTACTTAATTCTTCATTTCCAACAATTGGCTTTTCGGCATCGAATCAGAAGTTAAGCATCTTGCAGGAAGGATCACCGTATTAACCACTTTAACTGAGGAGGTAAATTTACTAGCTCATGTCATGACTTTAAGTTTAGCTTAACTTTAAACTACTCTTCTATTGCTGCTCTTAATTGAGTTGTTTCTTTTTATTTCCTATAACTTGCTATTACAATAAATTGCTTTTGTGTTTAGATAAAAACTCCCTATTAGAATATAGTTAAAAGTAGTTAGTTATTTACTCATTGTAATTGTTTCACTGTTATAATTGTGATGTTAGAATTAGTTAGTTTGTTATACTAAAGTTTCGAGTTAGTAAACTTAATGACTCTCCTTTTGCATCTCTGTACATATTTATACTTCACCATTGATTAAAGTTAATACTATGATGTCATTCACAAAGTTTCATTCTAATACTCCCCCTAAACTAAACTATATATGATATGTGACATCAGTAAATTAAGTTCGTATGACTAACTCAATACACATGAGATAGCAAATGTAAAAAGTTGGAGTCTATTATACTATACCCCCGACCAATAATCACATTGCAGAGGTTAGTTACTGCATGATTACCATTCTGAATATAAGAATTTCTAATAAATATTACTATGCTATAGTTTTGAGTAACTTCTAACATACGTAAATTTTTGGCGCCTAGCTAGTCTGCTTAATTGTTAGAATGAGAGATGACGAAGACCCCCTTTTTGGATGCTTCAAGATTGTAGTTTTGACTACGGCTTAAATTCACATTAGAGTTGAAAACTTAATTAAAAATGTTAGGTTGAGGTGTTGTAGCATATGAATATCTTGTAGAGAATTACTCAAACCATTCAACTGATGGAATATTACTGTAATCGACATGTAAATTAATACTGGAAATACATATGTAGACATTAAAAAAATTGTGTATTACTCCCAGCATTCCTTAATCTAAGATGTTTTATGTTTTTTCTTTCATTCAAAATATGTCATTTTTGCATTTTAAGAAATTACTTATTATTTTTTAACTTTTTTTTACCTCTATGTTTATGGTGAGCAATAAAAGATATTTTGATATTTTATTTTTAAAAAATCGATAATATCCGATCATCACTTTAATTAATTCGAGTGGATAGTCTAAAAATGACTTGCATAACGGGTGGAAGCATTCTTGAACATTAAAAATTATGAACAGAATATGCCATCACAAGCATCACCGACCAGGAAAGAAAGCAGCAAAATCGGACAAGGAGTTTTGGAGATGAGTTCATCACTTCGATCATCGTCTTCTGGCAGATTTTCCTCAGCAATTGACGATCCCTCCACCAGAATTCAGGTTATAATATCACCAGATCCCAATCAAAATCATGCACATACTCCTTCATTTGAAGATACTTCAACTGCTGCCTCATTGCAAGATGAAAACATAGGGGTGGATGAAAGGACTCCACCAGTGAATCCGGGTAAGTTATGCATCAAATTATTATTATTATTTTGTCTGAATTAATAATCAGTATACAGGATTGATTGAATCTGACTAATTTAGTTTAGCGAAATTACGTTGGTCCACTATGGGAGTCAAGTTTTAATTAGTAAGGTTAATTTTTTCTCCGTTCACAAAATTTAAAATTCAATATGTATCTTATTTAAATTTAAATAAAACAAACGTCAAACTACTTCAATCAATTCTATGTGCAGCAAAGTCAATAAGACGGGGATAATGGTAAGGAAGTTAAACAGTATATATGAAATCACATATTAAAACTCCAATATTGTATCAAAAAGTATTGGAGCTTAAGTGTCAAAAATGAAGTTGACATTAGCTAAAAATAGATTAATTAAGTAGTATATAATATAAGAGAATTTATAAATTTATTGTCTTAAAATTTTGGATCATGATATGATATTTGACTTTTCTATGTGGTTCTTTCACTTAGCTTATCGTACTGGATCTCCCCTTATTAGACTCCCTCACCCCCCCCCCCCAACAAAAAGATCATACGCAAGGTAGTATAAAGCTATTTATGATTACAATTTTCAAATAGAATAATCAAAGATAAAATAATTATATATTGTCAAATTTGATAAAAAGAAATATAAACCAAATATTTTATTTTAAGTTATCAATAAATAAAAATTAAACTCATTATTATTTTATAATTATTATTTTTATTATTTAGTAGGGTGCGGTGTCATTTCTTAATATCTAAAGTGACAAATTGCATTTTACTCGATTTTTTTCAATGGATGTCAATTTTTGACTCCATCGCTGGCAGATTCCGATAAAAGAATAAAACTTTACACATATGCCCTTGAGGATAATTGGGAAGAAGCAAGATCCATTTATGATGCATCTCCTCACATGATACCTATGCATTTGACTGTGAATGGAGATACAGCTTTTCACGTTGCAGCAAGAGCAAACAGCATTACTTTTGTTAGAGAGTTGGGTACAATGCTTGAGACCCCAGAACACCTGGAAATAACAAACTCAGATGGGAACACAGCTTTTTGCATGGCTGCAATATTTGGGAATGCTGATTTGCTCCAAACAATGATTGAAAAGAACCAGAATCTGCCACAGATCCGAGGTCATGATAACATGCTTCCGGTTCACTTAGCTGCTTTGAATGGCCACCGCGAAATTGTGCAACATCTGTTGTCCAGTGACGATCAGCCTGACATAATGGCTGACGAGGATATTGAACGGCTATTTTTTATGACAATTAGCTGCCGCATGTATGGTAAGACTAAATAATCACATTTTTCAGATTACTAATAATTCTTTACTTTTGTATGGGAGTATGGTAGGACTGTGGTTGAAATAGGCTAGATTTCTGTTTAATTATGCCTATTTTTAAAAGGTAATCTAATTTTGGAATCTATTGCTTTGCGTAGATATTTTTTATGGTGACCATTTTAAATGTCTGACCTAATCCAAAACCTCATTTGGAAGCTTACTTAATTATGAAATTAATTTTTAAAAAATTTGGATTTTTCTTAAAAGTATTGGGTTTTCACTATTTAATATTTTAATAATGTTGTAATATATATTATATATGTTTTGTTCATGATTAAATTTTTTTATGACTTCTTCTTTCTTTTGGGAGCTTTTTTTTTTGGCATAAACTCATGAATATATGTGGGGATTTTCCTAAAAAATCTGTGTGACGGAATGGGGACAGAGGCAGAAACAATTTTTTGGACGCGAGAGGGACGGGCATGTCTCTACACCCCATGGATATTCATTTTCATCATCTTTAAAAATAATTATTCCTTAACGTATATTCCAGCAAATTAATATTGCCTAATTGAAGAAAAGGGACCGAGCTGGTTGATATTCAAGTTATAATAACTAATCAACCTAGGTGGGTGCTCTCCTCAGAGCAAGTTCTAAATTTCAATTAATTATTTCTGCTCTTTGCACATTAGAACCCAACTGGGGCTATATATTCTTGGACTATATATTAATATATTATGTTGGAATTAGTATGTATTAATTTGTCAACTTTTAATTATTTGGATTTTTATACCTTGTCTTGTGCATGCAATACATCATTCTTTTGTCACGATTGTGCATATAACAGATGTGGCAACACAGTTACTCGAAAAATATCCTACTAGATTGGTCATTGCAAGAGATGATCAAGAGCAATTAACAGCTTTACATATACTGGCGCGAAAGCCTTCACAATTTGGTTAGTTCTATATACTTTTTGTATAACCCCCTTATCTCCCTTCTTTCATTTGTTTCTTCTTATGTTATTTTTAATTATACTGTAGACTTATTCAAATTAACGTAAATTATCAGTAAGACTTTGCAAATTTAAATGGTTATTATAGTGTAAAAATTATAAATTAAATAGATCGCTACAATTTTGAAAAGTAATGACTACTTAAATTCACTCTATCCTTGAGTTCCTAGATTGACCTGCTCGAAACTATAAGGACTATTAATTTGTAGTTTTAAAACTAAAATAATCTCTTAAAACTTTCAAGAAATACAAGAATTTACAAATTGATTAATTTATTTCAGAGAAAAATATACTTTATTATATTATATATGTATTCTGTACTTTAACTTCAAAATCCCAAAAAGGCATCAATTAACCACTTTACTTTCTTGAACGTATAATTTAATCCTTATATTAAATTTATTTCTATTGTTAATGAAAAATACATGTATTATATTCCCAAATTTTAGGTCATATGTAATTTGACACCAAAAACTTTTTAAATTAACTTACAACTTGATAACTTAATTTTTTGAAAATGTTTACTATTTTCACCATCAATAAATGGAAAAGCTAGCAAAAAGGTTCAATTTGCATGATTAGAGAATGTTGTGGATCAATTTGTACGTTTTTAAAATTTTGGAAATAAAATGCACATAATCTATAATTTAGATGGTAAAGTATTATTTTTTGCATTTTCTAATAGAAGGAAATCATTTTAGCGATCGAACTTTGATTCGGAGTAGGTATTTTTACTAGCAAACACTAATTTGGAGTGTCTATTTTTTTTTCGATTATATATTGAAAGAATTATATGCGCATGGTAAACATTTCTTTGTAGTCTCTGTTGTCTATACATGACCAATCAGTTACATTGGTTGCAAGATAAGGAAGATGACAACAATGATGAAGCAGCGTCATCAGGATCGAGTCATAAATTGCTATTGCTTCGAGTTGTCGAAGCGTATTAGTCAATTGGAATACAAAACAGCTTTGGACTTGATGACCAAACCTTCAAAAGTAATATTTGACGCAGTAGAATCAGGAAATATTCATACTGTGAAATGCCTTCTTGACACGATTCCTGAACTAGTAGAACAAAAAGAGTCCAATGGACAGAACTTATTGCACATTGCTGCTTTATATCGACAACAAAGCATTTTTCAGTTCATACTTGAGATGGGGACAGCGAACCTTTTAATATCGGAAGTAGACAATAATCGGAACAATGTTTTACACTATGCTGCACAATTGCCAAAAACAATATCATCAAATTTGAGACCAAGCATTCTACTACAACGAGAGTTGAGATGGTTCCAGGTAAATGTGTTTTGTTATTCTTATTAACTTATTTAATTTACTTGTTTTATTTATATATCTCTGTCATGTGTCATCAATTATTATTATTATTATTATTATGAGTTTAATTTTTATATACATACAAAACAAAAAAACTGTCATCTAATCAAATTATATTATTTGTTTGACTTTTTAAATAGTAAGTATAACCGTGCGAGACTTAATTATTTTTATTGATATGATTATTTATAATTGGACGACGGTATAAAAAAAAAACTACTATGTCACTTTATAGAAATTATTATTATTATTATATGGTTGAGATTCGCTGTTCATTTTAAAATCATAGTTTATATTTGTAAGATTGCAGCCCAAGTGACATGAATTTACTTGACACGACTATTTCTCTCTCTCTCTAGCCTTTTTCATTACATTAGTTGGTCCCAACCTAGCTATACATTGTTTCCAACCAGACGGTATTAACAAACACTTTTGATTAATATGAATAATAATGCATGTATAGGAAGTGAAGAAGAGAGTACCTGCTCCTGAATTAAGGACAATGAGAAACAACAAAGGCCAGACCCCAGAGGAAACATTTTCTGCTGATCATGAAGTGCTATTAAAGGAAGCTCAAGAAGCAGCCAAAGAAATAGCCAACCCTTGCATGCTCGTGGCAATACTTATTGCTACGGTAGTGTTTCCTGCAGTTCTCAGTGTTCCAGGTGATGACAGGACCAGCAGTGAAGGGTTTATTACCTTTTTCTTTGCAAACGCAGTTGCGCTGTTCACTGCTTCTGCATCTGTACTCATCTTCTTGACAATTTACACGTCATCATGGTTCACTAAAAATGATTCTTTCATCTCGCTACGTATACGCTTGATTTTTGGACTTGGGTCACTCGTTATGTCCGTGTCCACTATGGCTACGGCTCTTATTGCAGCCTCCTATTTGATCTTTCATCACAAGCATTGGGCTGTATATGCTACGTATGGGATTGCTTTACCCGCATTAGCGGCATTGTCTTACCTGATGCATACCACGTTCCTCAACCGCTTTTATTAATTCCATTAGTTAGTTACAGGGCTATTCCCCTTTCCGCTCCTACACTTTTGTATACAAACCCTTAGCTTGCTCAGTCAGTGCAAATATATGCCTATATCTCAGTATGCATGTTAATATTCAAATCAAATTTCTTACCAATACATAATTTACTCTGAAAAATGGTGTTATTCTTATTTTCGGGTGAACTCTTCATCCGATTTTCAAAAGATGCAGCAGCATACATGGAAAAAATAGTCCAATCGATATAGACACTGGCTGAGAAGGATATTGAACGGAACGGCCTTTTTTAATGACAATTAGCTGCCGCATGTATGGTAAGACTAAATAATCAAATTCTCAGAATAGTGATAATTCTTTACTTTTGTATGGACATATGGTAGGACTACGGTGGAAAAAGCATAGGTTTCAGTTTAATTATGCCTATTTCTAAAAAGTAATCTGATTTTGGATCTATTATCTTGTGCATACATTTTTTATGGCCTTGCATGACATCCTTAAATGTCTGGTCTAATCCAAAAACTTATTTAGAAGCTTACTTAATTCTAAAATTCAATTTTTAGAAATATTTTATTTTTCTTTAAAGTATTGGACTTTCATTATTTAATATTGTAGTAATGTTATAATGGATGTTACGTATGTTTTGTTCACGATTAAAAATTTTTAATGATTTTTTTCTTGGGATTTTTTTTTTTGCATAAATTTATGAATATATGTGGGGATTTTCTATAGAAAAGTGCATGACGGAGATGGGTACAGAGACGGGGACAAATTTTCTGATGCGAGAGGGCGACCATATTTGCAACCATGGATATTCATTTTCATCATCTTTAAAAATAATTATTCCTTAATATAAGTTTCAGAAAATTAATATTGCTTAGTTGAAGAAAAGGGACCAAGCTGGTTGACATATATTCAAGTTATAATAACAACTAATCAACCTTGGTAGGAGCTCTCCTTAGAGCAAGTCTAAATTTCAATTAATTATTTCTGCTCTTTGCACCAAGAAACATAACTACTAATTTGTTAGAATCCAACTGGGGCTATATATCCTTGGACTATTAATGTGTTGGGATTAATATGTATTAACTTGCCAACTTTAATCATTTGGATACCTTAGCTTGTTTCGTGCATGCAATACATCATTCTTTTGTCATGTTTGTGCACATAACAGATGTGGCAACAAAGTTACTCAAAAAATATCCTGTTAGATTGGTCATTGCAAGAGATAATCAAGAGCGACTAACAGCTTTACATATATTGGCGCGAAAGCGTTCACAATTTGGTTAGTTCTCTGAACTTTTTGTCCCTTTATCTCCCTTCTTTCAATTCATTTGTTTCTTTTTCTAAATTTTTAATTATATTGTTGACTTACTCAGCTTATCTTAAATTATCAGTAAGTCTTTTCAAATTTAAATGGTTATTATAGTGTAAAAATTATAAATTAAATAGATCACTATAATTTTGAAAAGTTACAACTACTTAAATTCAGCCTACCTTTGAGTTCTTAGATTGACCAACGCGTAACCATAAGGACTATTTACTTGTAGTTCTAAAACTAAAACAATCTATTAAAAGTTTCAAGAAAGACAAGAATTCAGAGAATATTCTTTTGAATTATATTTCATGTGCAATTTAACTTCAAAATTTCAACAAAGCATGAGTTAAATCTTGAACTTTTTTAAATATGCATTCTAGTCCATATGTTAAGGAAAAATAATTGATGCATTATATCTAAGTTTTAGATTATATCTAACTTGATATTCTAAATTTTATTAAAATAACTTGCAACTCGATAACCTAAAATTTTTTAAATATGTGCTATTTCTATTGACTATTGTTATGATATGGCGGGTCCAAAAGGTAGAAACAATAGCACAATAAAATCAGGATGAATAGTAAGTCATGGTGGGACCTACTTGATACTATTCACTATTCACGTAAATACTACTCAGTCAGATTGAGTTACTATTCTTGTGAATAGTAAAATTGATGTCACTATTCACTGGAGTGGGGTCCATGTCATTATTCACGCCAACTGAATAAATATGAAGAAGCGTAATACAAATGACACCAGGAATTTACGTGGTTCGACTTAAAGCCTACATCAACGGGCAAAGACGACAACAAAATATTCTACTATGGAAATATGATGAAGATACAAAAGATGGACACACTTCACTCAACCCAAATCCCAAATACACCCAGAATACCTTACAGTATTTTTCACACTAGTGTATACTCTCAACTTACAAAAGAGAAGAACTTATATAGAACAAATAGTTCTGCTCTATGACTAAGAGAGGGGAGGAGTTTGTTTGTGTTTTTTATGTCTGAAATGTAATGTCCGTGCTCTATTTATAGAGTTTCATGTGCCACAATTTTCAAATTCTGATACAAGTATTCAAATGCGGTGCCAACCTAATTTGTTATTTATTGAAAATTTAGCCTATAGTTTTCAAAACCATGTGCCATGTGCTGCCAGACTGTGTGCTGCTCCGAAATGATTTTGGACTTTGTCCATTTGCTTTAACAAAGTCAAGTCATTATAACAACTATAAATAGAAAAGTAACAAAAGATTCAATTTGCATGATTAGAAAACATTATGAATCGGTTTGTATATTTTCAAAATTTTGAGGTGATAAAGTACAAATCTTTGCTCTTTTTTTAATTTGAATTGAAAGAAATCACTTTAGCGAACTTTGATTCCGGCTAGTTGTTTTTGCTTGCAAACACTAATTTGGAGTGTCTTTTTTTTTTTTTTTCTCTTACTCATTTGCAGTAGTCTGTAGATTACGGCAAGTTGCAGTAGCCACCCTATGGATCCTTCGCAAGATTTGTTTCTGCCCTTTGACTTTCAATTATTGATGGTCATCCTCTTCATATATCAACCAAGATCATAGAAAAGAGGAGAAATGAATAGCAAAGGGCCAAAAAAAAAAAAGTACTTACTAAGTCATAACATATTTATTTATACTCTACATTCAGAAAGATCACTAAGCAGAAAAACATTGCATCAAGTGCAAAATCCCTATGTTATTGCTACACAAGAATGCTATTTTAATACTTAAAAAGTGTGTATCTATTGGCACACCTATTTAATACCTATTGGATGTAATGATGGATCCCACATACTCTATCCATTACATCACATCCAATAAACACCCATTTTTTAGGTGTTTGAATAGCACTACTCATTGCAATAACATTGGCAAGTAAGTTGGGAAGGGATCAACTTAACTATTGGAACAGTACACATTGCACATTTTGGCTCTTTTCATAAGTCCCACATCGACCAGCACACACATGTCAGAACAGTCTTTATAAGGCCTCTGACACGCCTCGAAGGGTGCCGAGCTGATTAACACCAACTTGTGAGCCAGGTGGGGGCACTAAAGTCATGGGATGTTGTTCACGTAACCTGGGATGGGTTCAATAAGTGGCGAGGTGATGCTGAATCATGTTTAGCCTAGACTCCCATTATTGAGGGGGTGGCTGCATGACGATGTTGGCCTAAGCTTTGGTTGAGTTAGTGCCGACAGTGGGCTGGCTTGCCCCTCCAAAGTTTGAGAGTTGAGACATGACACACTTAGGCCTTGGCTAAGCCTCTGTGGGGTCCTGTCTCCTAGATAGGAGGGAATACCTGCAGGTGCACCTCCGGCTCCCTGTCTTTGGGGGAATCACAGGCCGCTATATTGCCTCTAGCCCACACTGCCTGGTGTCCCTTAGTTGCTTGGACCATGACTTTTTTCTTCTTTTTTCTTTTCTTCCTCCCATACACTGCAATAGGTACAATCATACACAGTTGACTTCTGAAATTTTCTTCTTTAGGCATGATTTTTACGATACTGAGTACTAGGTAGGACTCATTCATTTGACCTATTAGGAGTAGGAGCCAATTTGCTTTTTAGTTTCATGTATTTATTACTAGTTGTCTAAGTATATGTGAAAGACCCTGCTTGATAATGATGAGTGAGTACTGCATCTATAAAAATAGAGAGAAGATGGATAGATGAATGTACATGAGTTCGGCCAATGCACGCAAAGTGGGCACAACTAGTACCATGTGTTCCTTTGGTGGGTCATGTTACAGTAGTCCTGCATATGTTCTGCACCGTTACATGATCCTTAAATTTTAACTATTAAATTAATAAATTGGCCCTACGTTATCTTTTAATTTTCTATTCAAGCCACTAATGCTTCTCTCTCTTCTCTTCCAACTTTTGTCTCTCTCTCCCATTAACCAAACGAAGGATCGAGCCACACCACACTTACATCTGCCATCAACACTAAAGTGCCACATCCACAGCCACTGCACTTTTGCTGAATGGTGAACAAACACAACAGCTTAGTCTGGATTTAAAGGATATTGGGATATCAATTTTAGTCTCTGTTAACACAATCCACTTCAAGTTCTGAGAGAAAAAAAATTCTAAAAGCAAATAGAACACATTTTGCAATATGGAGGTTGACCTAAAAAAAGAAAAAAAGTAGTGATCTTCATGATTCAGTTGCTATTTTGCTACATATACTTCCTATAATGTTTAGATCTAGTGAAATGACCTTTATGGTGTGATTTCACGATTTATATAATACACCAAATAAAATATTTTTATGAGAATTTTTTTTCTTTTAAGATTGGGCATTTCTCATCTACCTTTCCAAAGTTTTAGATGAGAAGCCAGATTGTGGTAGAACAATGATGTTAGAAAAAGGTAGATGATGGTGGCAGTGATAAAGGCTGAAAAAGTGAAAAGAAGTCATCTAATGGAGAAAATAAAATGTTTATGGTAGCATGTAATGAAAATGAATGGTGTTGTAATGTCATGAGGGTAGAGAAGGAAGGCGAGTTTACAGGGAGGTTATTTTTGTAAATTTAAAATTTGTTATTTTGATATTAAAATTTATTATTTATTTTACAGTTTTAAATCTACATCATAGAAACAACATCCAATGGCTATAAATGTTGAACCATGTAATGGTCTAAAACATGGTATGGATCATGTTAAAATGACCCTCATTTGGTCATCCCATTCCCCATTAATGCTTTCACAGTTGTCTTTCTTCTGCAGATTGTTGGGCTTGTGTAGTGTCTGAATTTATATTAAGTGTTGTGGTATATCATAATATGCATGCAAACAGTTTTCAAATCAAATTTCTTATCAATACATAATTTAGATCTAAAAAATGATCTTATTCTTCCTCTTTTATTTCTTTTTTTTTTTTTGGGTGAACTCTCCATCCAATTTTCAAAAGATGCAGCTTACATGGAAAATATGGTCCAATTGATAAGAGAAAGCGAAACCTGCAAGCACCAATACTTGCCAAAAAGCTTTCCATTCTTGATCTTCATTATGCTCTCTCTTACTCGAAGATCATCACAATCCCATTCAGGTAGCCAAAAAGGGAAAACAATGTTAGCGAACTGTACCTGCACAGATAAAATAAATTAAAACAATAAAGCCTGGGGTGTGCAAATGCACTGGGCTCAAGGAATATTCCAGTGCTATCGGAATTCCTCCAAGATACAGCAGGCTCTTCTGGTATGTCGAGATCTCTAGAACTAGTAAGCTTTGTCTCTTAGTTTAACCCAAATACTTATAGAAAATTTAAGTAAAAAATAAGAATAGCAGATGAATAGATGAAGAGTTAGAACTGAATGATATATTTTTTTTCTCAGGATTTTTGCAATATATATTAAAACGCTTCGTGGGAGCCTTTAAAAATTTCACTCCGCTAAAACGCTCCTTTCGGCCTCGAAACGATCTTCCTTATCCCTTGATTTTCGGAGTCATACTTTCACTTACAGTAACTGATACACAACGTTCCAAAATTAAAATTGAATACCACGTATGAGAACGTGTGGCAAATACAGCATATATGATCAAAACCGTTCACAAAGCGTGGTTTAACAAACCAACACGTAAAGAGGTCTGACACACCTTATCTTTTGCTTTCAAAACTGCTACTTTGACCACATCTTCAAAGCCAAAATATCACGTTGCAATATGAATATATATATATATAAAATAATGTAAAGAAAAGGAAATATAATGCAAACTACTTTACGTAAACTACCAACGTACAACTTCACTTATTCAATATATTTGATTTTTGAAACAAAAGAACAATAACTATATATAATATCAATAAAATAATATAACAATCCCCCACTTATTTCAAAATCAAATTTATTAATATAAAATATTTGAGTTAAACATGAATGTAAATGCATTGAATCTGGTGTCTTTTGGACTATGAACCAGATCTGGATAGATAGAACTTTAAATTACAATGCAATTGGTGAAGTAAAACTTCTATGAACCAACACATTTTTTAATGTAAATTAAAATCCTATCTGATCACATTTACACCCCCACTTATTCCTTGCTGTTATCGTTGTGTTGCGCATTTCAGCCATGCGCGTGCCTGGTAATTCATAAGTGCTCTAGAAACTCGCCAAAGTCTCATAGAAGCAGCCCCACTCTTACACTCATATAGGTGAATTTCATTAAATGTATACTGCACTTTATACATTACCCATAATTAAGAGCTATGAAATTCATTAAAAGCATTAAGCTTACCCTCACAATGATGCAGTCTAGCACAACCTATTTCTCACACCATAGGTAGGGATATAAAATGTGCTAGCCATAACTAACAAATGACTTGTTATTACCCATATGAACCTTTTTCATGGGATCTCCACTCACAAAGATTGGGTTCCCATCACTGTTAATTTCAAATTGGCTAAAGTCTCATTCCCCTCGATGTGGCACTTACAAAATTCCTCCCAAGAGGCTTAGTCAGAGGATCTGCTAGATTCAACTATGACTTCACATAGTCAATGGATATTATTCCACCTTTCAGCAGCTGCTTTACCACTTCATGTCTCAATCTAATGTGTCTGTTTTTACAACTATATGTTTTGTTATTTGCAATAGCTATTGCCGCTTTATTATCACAATGTACAGACACAGAAGGAATAGGTTTTATTCCTAATGGAATATTGCTTAAGAAATTTCTTAACCACTTAGCCTCATTACCGACTTGTTCTAGAGCTATGAACTCTGATTCCATGGTGGACTTTGCAATTATTGTTTGCTTGGCTGATCGCCAAGTAACAGCAGCACCTCCTAAGGTAAACACATATCTACTAGTGGATTTAATCTCATCAGAATCTGAGATCCAGTTAGCATCACTGTATCCTTCTAATACAACGGGGAATCCACTATACTCAATGCCATAATTCATAGTACCTCTCAAATATTTCATCAATCTAGCCAATGCGGCCCAATGATCATTGTTTGGACTATGTGTATACCTACTCAATCTACACACAGCGTATGCTATGTCAGGTCGAGTGGAATCCATTAAGTGCAACAGACTCCCAATAATCTGTGCATACTCAGGTTGGGCCACAGGATCACCCCAATTCTTCTTTAATTGAGCATTAGTGTCATAAGGGGTATTCACAGGTTTAACATCAAAATGTCCAAACTTCTTTAGAAGTTTTTCCACATATTGTTCTTGTGACAATATAATGTTGTCACATTTCCTTATGACTTTAACACCCAAAATTACACTTGCTTCGCCCATATCCTTCATATCAAAATTTGATGATGGAATTCTTTGTCTCAATCACAACATTAAGACTAGTGCCAAATATAAGCATATCATCAACATACAGGCAAATAATTACACAACCATCACCAATCAATTTAGTATAAACACATTTATCTACTTCTACAGAAGAGAAACCATTAGTAATTAGAACTTCGTCAAATTTTTCATGCCACTGTTTGGGTGCCTGTTTTAAACCATAAAGAGATTTAATCAATCTGCATACTTTGTTTTCTTGTCCAGGTTCCACGCATCCTTCAGGTTGTGTCATATATATTTTTTCTTCCAAATCACTATTTAAGAAGGTTGTTTTAACATCCATTTGGTGAATTATTAATTTATAAATTGAAGCTAACGCAATTAGAACTCGTATGGATGAGATCCTTGTTACTGGTGCAAAAGTATCAAAATAATCAATATTTTGTTTTTGACTAAAACCTTTAGCAACCAGTCTTGCTTTATATTTTTCGATTGTTCCATCAGGATTAAATTTTCTTTTAAAAATCCATTTACATCCAATAGGTTTTGCTCTAGGTGCTAAATCAACTAAAATCCATGTATTAGATTTTTTTTAATTGAATTAATTTCAGATTTTATTGCATCTCTCCTTAATTGTTCATCAGATGAGTTAATAGCTTCAGAGAATGTTATTGGATCATTTTCTACAATATATGTATAAAAATCATTTCCAAATGATTTCTCTACTCTGTCTTTTACTTCTTCTCAAATCTTCATATGTGTTATCTTGGTTACTTTGAGAAGGTATACTAGATATTTTCTCTAATTTTAATAGATATATATGTTCAAAGAATTTTGCATTTTTTGTTTCAATTGTTGTATTTTGTTCAAGAGCTTCACTTTTTAATACTAAAAATCTATAAGCAGCACTATGTTCAGCATATCCAATAAACATGCAATCTGAGGTCTTGGATCCTAATTTCTTTCTCTTAGGTTCAGGTAACATAACTTTTGCCAAGCACCCCCGCACTTTTATGTAATTTAGTTTTGGTTTGTATCCTTTCCACATTTTATAAGGTGATTTATTTGTTTTCCTATAAGGTATTCTATTTTGTATATGGCATACAATTAAGATTGCTTCTCCCCATAAATTATCAGGAGCATTAGAACTTATTAATAATGCATTCATCATTTCTTTTAATGTTCTATTTTTCCTTTCTGCTACACCATTAGATTCGGGTGAATAAGGTGGAGTTACTTCATGTATTATTCCTTCTTTTTCACAAAACTCATTAAATAAAATATACTCTCCTCCTCTATCAGATCTAACTCTTTTTTTTTCTATTTAATTTATTTTCAACTTCAGCTTTATAAGATAAAAACATATCAAATGCTTCATCCTTATTTCTTATTAAATACACTTTAGTATATCTAGAAAAATCATCAATAAAAGTCACATAATATTTTTTACCACCTCTAGTCATAGTTTGTTTTAAATCACCAAGATCAGAATGAATTAATTCTAAAAAATCAGTTTCTCTATGTACAGAAGGACATGATTTTTTAGTTAATTTTGATTCTACATATATTTTACATTCATCTAAATTTGAACTAGTTATGCCAGAAATCATACCCAAATATTGCATTTTCTTAATATATGGTATACTAACATGTCCTAATCTAGCATGCCAAATATACATAGAGTCAATCATATAAACAGAATTAGAAACATTCATTATTTCAGAAACATTGAGAACAAAAAGTCCATGATTACAATAGCCCTTTCCAACAAAAATATTATTTTTCGTCATGACAATCTTGTCAGACTCAAAGGAAACCTTTACCCCAGCTTTACCCAGCAATGCTACAGAAATTAAATTTTCCCTAATACTAGGCACATGTAAAACATCTTTGAGCGCCAAAGTCTTTCCAGATGTCAGCTTTAACATAATTTTTCCTTTTCCTTGCACTAGTGCAATTCTGGAGTCACCAAGATAAACTTGCCCTTCTTCTTCATCCCCTATAGTAGTATAGGAGGCAAATGCATTCCTATTGGCACAAATGTGCCTAGTAGCTCCAGAATCAACCACCCAATCATTGACATTGGCGACTAGCATTGCTTGAGAGATGACCGCAGCAACTATATCATTTCCTTCAACCAAATTTGCTTTTAGCTTTGGCTTAGGAGGATTTCCAGTCATGGTCGCTCTCTTTCGACATTATGATACTCTGTGACCTGGTTTACCACAAACATAACACCCTCCACTTCTTTTGAAAGTGGGATTATTTTCTCTTTGAAAGTTGGTAAAGGAATTGTAACCAGAATTAAATTTAGACTTTTTGTTATTGTCATACCTCTTTTTATGACCTTGCAGCAAGTGAGCCTTGGATGCCAGTGCTTTAGCCCTTGCTTCTGCAATCTCCTTGCGGCTAGTGTCTTCAATGATGATATGTTTGATTAGTTCAACCAGTGAAAATTGCTTGTTCTTATGCTTTAGTTGGTTTTGATAGTCCTTCCACGATTCGGGCAGCTTCTCTATCAATATTCCGGCCACAAACTCGTCTGGTAATGAGATGTTTTCTGCTTTTAGATTCTCCAGCAGCTTGTGGTATTCATTGATCTGACTACGGATGTCCTTATCGTCAGTCATCTCCCATCGGTAATAGTGTCCGATGACAAACTTCTGACGAGCACCATCTTCAGCAGTATATTTTAGCAACATTGACTCCCATATCTGGTGAGCCTCTTTGTAGGTGCAGTAGACATCAAACAACTTGTTTGATAGAGTTGAGATAATAGTGTGACGACAGACTTTGTTGGCAGTGATCCAATCTTCTAAAGCTTTAGGGGATGCTGATGTTGGACGAGCAGCGATGAGAGCCTCGGCCACCCCGTGCATATCAAGGATGGAATAGATCCTCTCTTGCCAACGACGATAGTTGCTACCATTTCCATCGAACACCTTGATCTTAGACACATCTGGCAGTGGTTTGGCATAGACGACATTGGGAACAACAACAGGATAAGTCATTACTAGAAAAAATGTTCTTATCGACGGATTTTGACCATTACCGACGGAAAATTTTATTTCCGACGGATTTTTCGACGGATTTTGACCACCGG
The DNA here is from genome assembly GCA_031216105.1 of Dalbergia cultrata. NCBI lineage: Eukaryota > Viridiplantae > Streptophyta > Magnoliopsida > Fabales > Fabaceae > Dalbergia > Dalbergia cultrata. Next base: position 53,726,183 of record CM062352.1, on the reverse strand, counting down.
TAATAACGTAGTCGGAAATCATTATCGACGGAAAAAATCCGTCGAAAATTTTTATCGACGGAATTACCGACGGATTTTAAAGAAAAAATCCGTCGGTAACGCGATCAAGCATTTCGTCAGAAAAATTCGTCAATTTTAAAACTTACCGACGGAATTATTTTTTAATTTTATTATCGACAGATTTTTCCGTCAGAAAGTTTAATTTTTAAATTTTATTAATTATTTTAATTTATATTAGTGACGGAAAAATCCGTCGGTAATTATTATACTTTTTTTAAATAATTACTCTATAATTTGTGTGTTATCTGATCGTTTTTTACAAATAATTACCTAAATATATTTAATAATGAAAAATGATAAAAAAAAATTCCTAATAAATAATAAAAGCTTAAGTTCAAAATATAAAATAGATAAAAATGTCAGATAGTGTACACACATAAATATAAAAAGTTCAACATATAATATCCACCAAACTAAAGGCACATTGAACCCCCCCTTGGATCAAATACAAACTTGATTCCTTTCAAGTAATCCTGTTGGATCAACAATCCCCATATCAAATAGAAACAATCGGACACATACAACTTTCCTCTTCTAAGCCTCTTCTTTTCCTTTCTTGCAAGTATGGACAAATGATACTGCAAATATGGCTCATCAAGAGGAATCCCACATAAAATCATTCCTGCCATAGTGTAGTCATCCATCTCACCATGGTTGACAGAAGCTGTATGTAAATGACAATATAAAAACATCATTTAGGTGGATTTGTACACATTTTAATTAGTACATCAATTAAATTGTGAAATAAATTCTCAAATAAATACAGCAAAAGAAGTATTAGTAGCTAGAAATTTGTATGAACTACCTCGGAGTGAAGCACGCTTATTGGAGAAGACTTGGTCAGCTTCTTCCAAATTACTCTGAAGTACATCCATGAAGAATCCATTTGACACTCCTCCATAGCTTAGAAGTATAGTTAGATTTCTTAACAAATATGTTCTATTTGGGTGGTTGCTAAAACATGTAGAGCTAAGATTAGTGCATTTTTAAACAATACAAAAAATATTTTGCTACTCAGCGTCACGATAGATCATGGTTCTATCAGTTTCAAACTTTGGGCAATATACAATCATCCAATAATATGTCCTTTTAGTTTTCTTTATATACAATAAAAATAACAAATCAGTTTATGTGCCTTTCAGTTCATTTAATACTAGAGTCATCCTGCATGGGGAAACATAAATATAAACAAAGCAACTGTATGGGCCCATTGTTCTTAGTGCACATAAGAAGCCAAGTAGCATTCTAGCAGCAAAAGTGAACAATCTCATCCTTGTCAAAATGAAAAAAGTGAAGCACTTGGTAGCACCCAAGAGTTGCAGTAGTACTAGTAACACCCACAAGTTATAATCAACAAATCAAAACTTAACCAAGGTCATATTCAAAGGGAAAGAAAAGTACACAAAGAAATTATGCTGCATTTCCATAATTAATAAGACTACAATACATGGGCATAAGGGAGGAGATTATATATATTTGTATATAAAAGCATATTGAGATAAAAATATTTAAGTTTTGTACCACCACATATACACACACACACACACACACATATCTATTCTATATATAATGCATGTGCTTTCAACATCTCGAGATGGATCAATATGCAAATGAACATCCTAAAAATGCTAAGAGTTGTCGTTGCCATCAATGAATCAGGTGGAACAGCTAACATAAGTAACATGTCAGGACAAATAACATAAGTAACATGTGAGGGATTAACAACCAGATTTCAGTTCAAAGACCAGCTAATTTAATAACTACCATCCCTATCATTCTACTAAAGACCAGCTATTTTGATCACCACAAGCCAGAGAATCTGAGGCGCCATATAACAATTTCATTTCCATTTCTCCACAAGACAGAAGTGAAACAAGTTGAAATCTCAAAAACTGAAATTGATAGGGACTCTATTTGTTGGCAAAACTTCAAACAGACATAACTTTTGATCTGGGTATCAGAATGACTATTAATGCATATCAACGGAAAGCCCCAGATGAGAGCATCATCGTGGCAACGACGTAGCTGGTTGGTGGTGCTTTAGGGCTCAAAAAAAGCCATTTAAAGGTGTTTTGACCGCTTTTAAGAAAAATTCATGATTTTTAGCCTCAACTATTGCAATTTGCAATCAAAAAATCAAACCAAACCCTCTCAACATGTCCATACATGCAATCCAAATCCAAATTAACAAGAAAAAAATCACACTAAACAAAAATAACAACAAGTAAAAGAACCCAGTTCAGTAATGTAAGAAAAATAAAAAGCAGAGAACTCGCGGAGGAGAGGGGAGCTCACATTCTCTGGCATGACTAGCTGGTGAGACGCACAGGGCTGGTGGGCGGTGGGTTACTGGCGGTGGGTTACGCACGGAGCTAGAGGGGCTGTTCACGGTTAGGTGGAGTGGGTGCTCATGATTCTTGAGGGGTCGTTGAGGTGGCTAGCGGTGGCGCAAGGGCTGTTCACACATGGAGGCTAGTGGTCGCGCGCAGGGGCTGTTCGCATGCGGCTGGTCGCTGTTCACGGACAGTGGAGGCCAGCGCACGTGGGGGAGGGAGAACACCGACATCGAGGTGTGGGGGAAGACCGGCGTCGGAGTGCGGGCGGAGATCGGCAGAGAAGTGCAGGGGGGAGAGCAATGTCGACGTGCAGAGGCTGTGATTGGAAAGGATATAAAAAGAAAGGAGGTGTAATTGGAATAACAAAAATTAAATTTATTCATATTTTTTAATAATTAAAAATATATTCTTATAAATAAAATATGCTAATGTACTAAAACGGTGTAAACGACTCAATATATAGTAAAATTATTCATTTATTCTCTTTTATTATTCAACAATTTCATCTTATGTGCAAAATTTTCATAAAATAGGCTCTTTATTGTTAGTTAAACGTCATCTATAAAAATTTTCTTAACTTTATAAATATGATATTCAAAATAAGATATTAAACAGAATAACTCATTTTAGATACATATTTACTTATATTTTGTTCATTATTTAATTATTAAATTATCTTTGAAATTAATTTACTATAAGACATATTTAATTAAATTTTTATTTCTTTTGAATAACAGTTAATAAAGTATTTTTCAATATTACCAAGTACATTACACGAGTCAAACCACCGGTAGAGAAAAACGTTAGAAACAGACGAGAAAATAGAAAATGAGAAAACTAAGGGGAAAGATAAAGCTGGAGTGGATAATTTTTATGTTTCAATTTATGTTTGAATTTGAGTGTGTACCAATTTTAATTTAAAAATTGCATTTATTTCAATTTATGAATGTGTCATCTTTTATTATAAAAGTTATCTACTTCGTCAACCCCACTTTCCTTCTCATTTTCTCAGCAAAACAATGTTACCCTGTGCATTACATTTTCTATGACTAGGGCCTTTAAAATAGCCCAAACTCGTAGGGCCAACCAGTTTACCCATACAAAAAAAATGAGTTAGGCCTAAAAACTTTAGCCCATTTAATACTAATCTGTATTGGGCCTGGTCGGTTTGCCCCGCGGGTTAAACGGGCAGCCTGTGTACTCATTTAATATTGCTTATGCTCTTTCATATTTCTGGGCCCAACAAAACACAAACTCAGCCCACAACATCCCAATATTACCCATAACCCGAAGCACCCAACCCACCCACCACACTCTTCAATCACTGTGCACTTTGAATCGGCATACCCTAATAGCGCCGCTGGCTTCTAAGAATGAGAAGTGAGGGATGGCCCTTTCTCGTGCCGTCGCCAGCCCTCGCATAACCGCCGCCGCGCCGCCCTGTTTTCCTTTCATTCTTCTGCCATCTCAACTCTGAATCTGCATTTGTTTTGGTTTGGAATCCATCCGCACCTGCAACTTCTTCTGTTTTTTTTTTGTCACTTCAAAAGACCTGCTTCTGATTTTGTTTTTTCTTTTTGTCAACCTGCTTCTGATTTCGATCTGCATATACTTCTGGTTTTTGGTTTTTTGTCTAACATCTGCTTTCGGCTTTGATCTACATTTGCTTTTGAATATTGTCGGTTGAACACCTGCTTCTGTTATTTTTCTCTTTTTGGGGTCGAAATTCGCTTGTCTGTTTTCTTTTGGATCTGGATATGCTTTAGGTTTGGTCGTTTGAGTGTTTGGATCGCTTAAAAAAGAAACGGGCGAGCCGGCCCGGCCCACGATGGATCATTAAACTGGGAGGGCTGATAGAATTTGATCCGCGGTTAAACGGGCCGGGCCTAAAGGGACGGGCCCTGCCCTGTGTGACAGCCCTAGATGTGACCGACATATTGGACTTTCTATTATTTTTTTTCCCATTGCTCTGGCTGCCCTGTTTTTGTTTCCTGACGTTCTCTTTCTCTCTCCATTTCTTTTATGTATTTTTTTCATGCACTCTCTATTTCTCAAATCATTTGTCAGTCCATTTGTGTTTTAAATATTTTTCATACTCTATCAAAAATAAGAATTAACTCCTCCCTCTTTCTCTTTAAAATACAAACAGTAAAATACATATTAAGACATTTTGGTGAAATAAAATATATTTGACAAATAATTATATAAAATATTAGTATATTTAATTTAATTTCTAAACAACTATTGTATTGAAGAAGTTATCTATTTATATATAGAAGTTAAGTATTAACCACTGCACAAGCAATCAGTTTTCGCTTTTCACGCCTAGGCTGGAATACATATTACCTTTCACCTATTTGTTTTTCAATTTACTTCATTTACCTTCCAGCTATTTTGTTGATAAAGATGCAAAAGAAGTACTATATTAAAGACATCAGATTATTAGCACGAAAACAATAAACACGTCGGGCAATTTTTTATACAGTATATCACATATTTTCGCGTACTTTTTGTTCATCAAAAATTATTTTTATTCATTTAAATTCATTACTCTTAATTTTATTTTATATATCATATGATAAGCATGGATCCATTCACTTAACGCTTATATGATAGTGATTAGATCAAAGGTTCTTATAAATTACACACAATCATTGAATTATATATGTAACATCAGCACTACTTTCAAGAAAATGAACTGAAATTTGAACTGCTCAAAGGCCATCCAAACAGACAGAGTGTCAGGAACCTAGGCCCCAAATGATGGGATAATGGTCCAAATTTTGTGAAAAGATGGTGGGAAAAGGGACATTTGAAAAGTCCAAGTTTTGAACTACTTTCAAGAAAATGAACTGAAATTTGAACTGCTCAAAGGCCATCCAAACAGACAGAGTGTCAGGAACCTAGGCCCCAAATGATGGGATAATGGTCCAAATTTTGTGAAAAGATGGTGGGAAAAGGGACATTTGAAAAGTCCAAGTTTTGTGAAGCACAATTTTCAAGAAAATGAGCTGGAGTGCTCAAACGTCAATCCAAACACACAATATAACGTCAGGATTCTTAGGCAAAAAATGGTGGGAAAAGGGACAATCGCAAGGTCCAAATTTTGTTAAAAGTTGGTGGGGAAGAGTCGCTTGAAAGGTCCAAATTTTTATTATATATATATATATATATATATATTCTTGTAAAATTTATAAATATTAATATTTTTTAGATAATTTATAATTAAAAATTTGTTACGTATTTTATTAAATAAATTTATTAATATTAAAATATTTATAGTTAAATCACAATCTTTAACAGGGTGTCTGTTTCGGGGTATATTTGATTATTTCTAAGAATAAGTAATTTGGAATTATACATTGTACATTTGTTACAAGTTTTATAAAAAAAAATTTAGTTATTAATTATTCCATTGAAAAAAACTTTCCTATAATTTAGTGAAATCTCATTCCCAAGTTAAAGGGTTTGAAATAAAAATTTTCATGACATGAAAATCATAATTATTAAGTACAATTATTTAATCATCCCTCAATTACTTGACTTTTCTCTTTTTATGACTATATTAAAGGTATTTTGAAAAGTATGACATATTTTCAGGAATATAGGTTGTAAAATAAACAAATTTTAAATTTATTCTCGAGAATCTTAATAAATAATCTCAAAAATATTTAATGATAAATAAATAATTTTTAAAAAAAATCCAAAAATAATATTTTTAAAAATATTATTTCAAAAAATGTGATTTCTAAAACCTAATTTTAAACTTTTAAATAAATGTTTCCTAAATTAAAAATTATTCTGTATATATATATATGTTCGAGGGTCCTCGTCAGGCTAAAAATATTATTTTAAAAATGTGATTTCTAAAACCTAATTTCAAACTTTTAAACAAATGCTTCCTAAATTAAAAATTATTCTGTATATATATATATGTTCGAGGGTCCTCGTCAACATGTTATGAGGCTTCAGTCTTCGCAGTGAACCGGGTGCAAATGGCTTTCTTTTTGTCATGATATATCAATCAGAATGGGTGACCCTACCTTTTTTTATAATTCGCATGGAGGACCCTACCTACATACATGATTGATCGAAGAACTACATAGGGGTCGATCAACTTGATGCGGGCGAGGCATTAGTGCTGTTCGATCTTGTGATAAGCGGATAAGGATGCACGCACTTTGATAGATTAGTTAGAGCTGGCAGTTTGTTTACATATATATCACTCTAGTTTCTGTAACGCTAGAGCAACTCCAACAGAGCACTTTTTTCGTCTCATTTACTGTGTATGTAAGGGATATGGGAGGGACAATTGCTGGAGGAAAAGAATTGGGACAAGAGAGAGAAAACTCAGTCCTACTAAGACGTTACATTTACTGTACATATCAATTTTATAAATATTTTAATTTATTTTTAATTTAAAAAATCATGTAAGTGAGGACATAATTGGGATTGAGGTAGATCCACTATTGGAGTAGAGAGGGACAATTTTACTTTTTATAATAAATTGAATATGTGGTAATGATATGGCAATAAGTGGAGTTATAAATGAGATTTGGATAGAGACACCATTGAAGATGCTCATACATTTTTTTTTTATCTTTTTAATTAATATCGGGGCTTAAAGCCCAAAAGAATAATTACATAACGACAAATCGATTATTGGTAATACCACCAGCATCAACCATAAACTCAACAGAAATACAAGAAAAAATTCTACTAAAAAAGATAATGCCTAAAGGTAATCTCTATTGACCTCACGGAAGATATGTAAATTTTTATTTCCATATGTAGCTAAGAGTCATTTGCTTTTTCGTTTAGTTATGTATCCGTTTGCTGTGTTTCATAATATTTAATAATTATGTATTAGTACAATTATTAAATAGTGTAATTATTAAATATAAGTTTAAAATATTATAACAGCAATATATTATAAATATAAAATAAATTTTAATTAAAGATATTTATAAATTTCATAAATAAAAATAACAACAAATGATTGAAATTTTAATATAAATTTTTTAATTTAGTTTTAAAAATAAAACATCAACTATTAAAATAAATTTTAAGGACATTTTAAAAATAGTGCAAGTAGAGATAATAAAAATAAAGTATCAATAGATAAATAAGAGTGACTATTTTAAATATTAGATTATATTTTAAAATCAAAACTAATAATTAATAAATATTCAAATCTGATAGTGGTTTTTTCAGTTTTAAAAGTCTAATAATGATTGATCATTGATACAAAAGAAAACTACCCCACGTCAAAGGGGAAAAAAAATAGGGTCCACAGGATGGGTGCAGATCCAGTTATGATAAGATTTTGTCGTTGAATTTTTGTGTCATTGCAATAAAGTCTCAGTGATTTTTTTTATTATTTTGGTATAGAAAGCCTAGGTGAGATGATATGATTTTGTCATTTTTTTAAAATTTGGATTTTTGTGTCAGTGCAAGGACTTCTCGCTTGGAGCTGGCTTCACGCCTATGGAGGTTCCTCACGCTGTTTCAACGACCCATTTCGGTGTCATTACTATTCTCAGTCAGCGTTGACTCCGTAGCAGTACAATTTAATGAATTTATTTTTTTTTTATTTACTACGGGGCTTACAAGCCCAATTTTTTAATGAATTTATTGCTTTGCGCCAGCATTCACTTACTGCCTTTGCATTTTCTCTTCGATGTTATCAACTAGCTTATTGTCGACGGGAATCATTTTGATGGTATGCTGACACCTGTCTGAAGAGTCATAAATTTAGAGTGCCGCAGCATAGCTACTGGAGTTTTGGAATTGATTTTGCCATAATGAAATTATACCCATCTGTCTATTTTTAAATAAAATTATTTTTTAAAACATATATTAATTTCATATTTTAATAAAATAATATCTTTTATTCTAATAATACTTTTAAGTAATTAATGAATATTAATATAGTATTTTATTTTTAATTATTTGATGTGCTCTATAATTAATGACCATTAGATATATCAATCCATACACCATAATTTTATATAGAAATATTCTATTATAATATTATTTATTACTTTTTTAATATCTATATTTTTCTAAATTTGACAGATATTTTACAGGAAAGGGAATATCTTTGTTCATTTATAAGTATCTCCTTAAAAATCAATAAAAAATTTAATATATTAAAAAATCAATATACCACGATCCAATTCTTTCTCCTAGGAAATTAGCAAAAAAATTGATACATTAAAAAAATCAATATACTTGAAAATAAATTGAATCTAGGTATATTAATGTTTTAGTGTATCAAATTTTTACTGATTCCCTAAAAAATACTTATAATTGGATGGTTTCTCAAAATGACAATTAAAAGTGAAAGGATATAGTATATTATTTTTCATATTTTTTAATAATTATTCAATTTTAAATTTATACTCAAATTAAGAAAATAATTAGTAAAGCATCAATACACTTCAACTTTCTTCCTCATGTTTCACTAATAAATTAATACAATTTAATAGAAATATTATTAAAAAAAAATAATTAATGCTATCTAGATTTTTAAAATAAATAATAATTTTGGAATAAAATAAATCTTTAAAATGAATAATTTGAAGCAATATTAAAGATGAGGAGGGGAGAGAGTAAAAAGAACCTTGTGACTGTAATTCTGTGAACACCATCATGGGAATCTTTTAATTTTGGTTCGTGTTACATAGCCTGTTGCGAGTAACAACGGAGTCAGCGTGAGAGTGAGCCTTGGAGGAGTTGCTTTGTGGTGACTCATGTCATGTCCCTGTCCGATGTGTTGTTTTGTGGGAAAAATTCTTCTATACTCCGGGAGAAAATCCATCCTTCCTCCACAATCTCATCTTTGCACTTAACTTTTTGTCTTCTCCCTTTCTCTCTCGTTCATCCAAGAATGATCAAGGGCTTACATGCAATGTGGAGTAAATCCACTCTTCCTTCAGGAGTAAGAAGGTCAGTCTAGAAGAGGAACAATCATTCTGTAAATGTGCACGAACAGGATTAATTGTTTTGTCCTTTAAGTGGTGGGCCCATCGTCTTTTATTTTCTAAGAAAATAACAAAAAACTTAATTATAGGAGTGAATAGTCCTCAAGATTTTCAACATCGAATTATTTTATTCTAAAAAAAGAAAAAAATTTGTAATCTCTTAAAATTAAAAATATTAGATATATTAATTCCTTTCTTAGTTATTCATTAATGAATTTATACATATTATACAGTATAGTGATAGTATTTCATTAAAATATTATATTTAAGTAAAATGACACTATTTTAGAATGTATTACATTAATATTGGTGTCAAAATTGCACAAAATTTGTTTATAACTTATAATAAAGATTTAAATAACTAATTTAATATAATTTCAATCAACAAAATAAGTCATTTTAAATTTTATTTTATTTCATACTACACACACATCACTTAACATCCCTATCAATAGGTCACATGCAATTTCACTATTATTTAAAGGATCAAATATATAAAGGGGTTAATATATCCTGTTATTAAAATCTTGAGTTTAGTTTTAATTCTAAAAGGACTAAATTGTTTTGTAAAATTTTTTGAAGTGACTAACTAGGACCTTCATAATTAGTTTAAGATTTAAATTTAATTATTAGTGATAGATCGATGACCATAAGACATCACTTGAGTGTGAAGAGCATCATCTCATCGAGCGGTCCATGACTATATAAAAATTTCTCAATCATTTTGTATCTCCAATATTTTTCAACTTCAAACATATTATTTCATCTATTCGTTATGAATAGTTATGATGGGATATTGTATTATTTTGATATATTAAAAAATTAATGTATTTAATCATAAATTAAATATATATTAAATTATAACTAGTATGATTAAATATATATTTGGTCATAAATTATATTTGGTCATAATTTATGATTAAATATATTAATATTTTAATATATTAAAATAATATAATATTCTAGTATGATTTTTAATAAGAAATAGAGGCAGTAATTAATTAATTCTCAAATATTATATTTTTGGTTCTTTTGGTGACGTTGGCATGAGGACGTCTGATGATGATGAAACATTGAGTTTGTTGAATACTGTTGGACTTTAATTTGGTTCTATTTTCTATTTGGGTCCTTGGTGCTCCCAGTGATACATCTGACTCTTCGCGATTGGAAATCTTTTGTCTCCGTAGATAATTTTTTTTGTTTTTTAATTATTTATTGATATATAATAGATATGTATTATATCTCTAATAATTTATAAATATTTAATTTTATTTTTATTTTTATTTTTTACTGGCAATAAATAATTTGGAGAATAGAAAAAGAGATATCATTTGATGATAGAAGATTTCCACTCGCTCCTTGTTGATTAGATGCTTCATTATATATTTAATTGAATTCTTGCTTCCTTCAACTAGGTTAAATAAAATCTACTTCCTCCAATTCAAAATAAGTCATTTAAAAGTTTTATTTGATTCAAAATATAAGTCATTTTTATATTTTTAAAAAATAATTTTTTTTAATCCATTTTATCCTAATATTTATAATAAGAGAGAAAGAATAGATATAAATATGATTATTTAATAGAAAGATAATTTTAAATAAGTGATAAATGATATTTTATCTTTTATTTTTATTTTTTAAAATATCAATAAGATTTAATCATTATCTTAATTCCGATAGATAACCTTAACAGACTTATATTTTGAACAAGAGAAAGCAATTTTAACAAATACTCCATCTGATCTAAAATATAACTCATTTTTGCATTTTTTATTTGGTCTAAAATATAAGTTGTTTTCACATTTTAAGAAATTATTAATTATTTTTTTCATTTTATCCCGATATTTATAATGAGTGAAAATGAGTGGATATGAGTATAATTATTTAATGGAGAAATAACTTATGATAAGTGATAAAGAATAATTTTGTTTTTTATTTTATTTTTTCAAAGATCAATGAGATTCAATCACTATTTAATTCCTTAGTAGAATCTATTTTGTTTGGAAGAAGCATAATACTATTTTTTTTTTTTAAGATTTTGCTAACCAGTACTTTAAAAGCATTAATTAAAATTATTAAAAGAGTTGAGTTTCAAAACTTTATTATAACTCTAATACTTTAAAACATAAAATCTTATTTTTCTGATGTAAATAGATATATTTTTAACTCCTTAACTAATATTCCAAAGGCATGTTAGATGATTTTTTTTATATTATTAACCATATATGCATCCATTATCTATCACCTTTTTTAATATTTATGTTTATCTAAATTTGACTGATATTTTATTGGGGAGGCACTATATAAGAGTAGCAACTTGCAGAGAGTTTAGCTACTTAATTCTTCATTCCCAACCATTGGCATCAAATCACCAGCTAAGAATCTTGCTCGAAGGATCACCGTATTCACCACATTAATTGACGAGGTAAATTACTAAATCTTGCGGCTCATGTTATGACTTTAAAGTTTAAACTTTAAATTACTCTTCTATTGCTGGCTCTTGAGTTTTTTTCTTTCTCCTCCATTACAATAGATTGCTTTTGTGTTTGGATAAAAAATCTCCATAAAACAGGGACTTTCGGGTTCGTACTGAGTTGGGGTCTAGTCTACTACCTGCGACCAATAATCACCTTAGAGAGGTTAATTACTGCATGATTACAATTCTGTGTATAAAAATTTTAATAAATATTACTATGCTATAGTTTTGAGTAACTTCTAACATATGTAAATTTTTTGCGCCTAGTAATCTACGTAACTAAAAGTGTTAGGTTGAGGTGTTGCAGCACATAAATTAGATATCTTTTAGAGAATTACTCAAATCCTTCAACAGATGGAATATTACTGTAATCGACATGTAAATTAATAATGGAAATAGCTATGCATACATTAAAGTAATTGTGTATTATACTTGAACATTAAAATAAAAATTATGTAACACATTCGTTTTACCAACAGAATATGTCATCACAAGCATCACCGACCAGGAAAGAAAGCAGCAAAGTCGGACAAGGAGTTTTGGAGATGAGTTCATCACTTCCATCATCGTCTTCTGGAATTGAGGTTATAATATCATCACCAGATCCCAATCAAGGTAATGCACATACTACTCCATTTAAAGATACTTCAAGTGCTGCCTCGTTGCAAGATGAAAACATAGGGGTGAATAAGAAGACCCCACCAAGTGATCTGGGTAAGTTATGCATCAAATTATTGTTGTTGTTGTTATTATTATTTTTGTCTAAATAGATTATTATATTCGGAATTAATTGAATCTGACTAATTTAATTAGAGAGTGGTTGGATACGATTTTTGTGGGGTAAAAAATCACTTATATCACAAAAAAAAATCACTTTTCATACATTCATATATATATTTTTTAAAATAATCAAAATATAAAAAAATCTATGTTTTCAACTATTTTTGTATAGTTAAAAAAGTAATTTCTGAAAAAGAAAACTAATTTCAACTTTTTCAATTATATAAAAAATTTAAATTTCATAATTACTGATTTTTTAAAAAAACTGAAACAAATACATAGTTTAGCAAAGTTGGTCTACTATATGGGAGTGTCAAGTTTTAGTAAGGTTAATTTTCCCCTTTCACAAAAATTTAAAAGTCAAGCTATATCTGACTTAAATTTACATAAAACAAATGTCAAACTATACTAGAATCAGTCATATGTGGATGAAAGCCAATAATAAAATTAGGTTAGTGGGAAGGAACTTAAGTAGCATGTACGGCATCACAATTTAAAAGTCCATTATACCAAAAAGATCATATATATGTGGATGAAAAATATATAACATAATCTTATTATTTGTTCGATGAGAAGAGAAAATGAGAAGAAAAAAAAAATAAGAAGAAAGAAAATGAAGAGAGATGAAAATAAAATGCTGTTGTTCGATTAGTAAGAAAAGTGAGTCAGAGAAAATAAAATATTATGTAACTGACACTTAGTGTTTGTATTACATAGTGATGTGTTTGTATAATTTTTGTTAAATATTTTGTAAAGTATGTCTCAAAATGATAGTTACTCTGTACCTTTTTTTTTTTATTTTGTAATAGACGTCATCCTACTAAATTTTTCACTCCATCACTGGCAGCTGCCTTAAAAGGCGACCTTTACACATTTGCCCTCGAGGATAATTGGGAAAGAGCAAAATCCATTTTTGATGAATCTCCTCACATGATACTTATGGAGTTGACTCTAAATGGAGATACAGCTCTTCACGTTGCTGCAAGGTCAAACAACATTACTTTTGTGCAAAAGTTGGTTAAGCTTATGACCCCAGAAGACCTGGAAATAACAAACTCAGATGGGAACACAGCTTTTTGCATAGCTGCAATATTTGGCAATGGTGATTTGTGTCGAACAATGATTGAGAAGAACAAGAATCTACCACAGATCCGAGGTCACGATGAGATGCTCCCAATACACTTAGCTGCTTTGAATGGCCACCGCAAATCTGTGCAAGATCTGTCTACTGAGGATCAGCTCAAGAAAATCGCTCAAAAGGATATTGGACGACTGTTTTTATTGACAATTAGCAGCGGCCTGTATGGTTAGACTAAATAAACTTTCATATATATTAGTAATAATTCTTTACTTTTTTATGGAAGTATGGTAGGACTAATGATGAAAGTAGGCAAGGTTAGATTAGACTTCAACTTAAATAGACTTATTCCTAAAATAGTAGTCTAAGTTTGGCCTATTATTTTGCATAGGTCTTTTTATGGTTCTATGGTCTGACATTCTTAAGTACTTGGCCTACCCAAAGAGATTGTTCAATGGCCAACTTGATTGCAAATTTCTTAAAAACACCAAAATGACCACAACTAGAAATGTGTAGAATAGAGACCAATTTTGTGACCGAAATAAATTAAATTAGTCACAAAAATGATAATTTTGTGACCAAACTTACCCATATGCTTAACAGCATGAAAATCTCAAAATCGGTCGAAAATAAAACAAAAAGTAAGCAATTTAGTGATTGATATTTTTCATAGTAAATATCCATTTTTTTTTCATTCTTAAATGTGCTAAAAGTCTTCTAAATATTTAAAAAATATATATTTTTGAATAGGCTAAAATGTTTCTTATGTAGTTTAAAAAACTATTTTTAAATAAATAAAAATATATTTATTATCATTAAATTTGTTAAATAATAATAATACTAATGTTAGCATGTTAGGTCCGATAGGCTATTTTTGTTGCCTGTAACCTGACTTGTTTAGCTGAAAAGGCTTTTTGAAACGAAAGATTCTCGAGAAAAAGATATTGGGGATCGTTTGACGCGTGAAATTGGAATTAGCTCATAATATTAAATTTTATGTTTGGTTCTTACAAAGAATTATATGTGTGTTGGAGTTAAGTGTGAGAGGTGAAGTCCCACATTGGTTGTGAATGAACTAAGTGAGTAGTATATAATGTCGGAGGAGTCATAACTCATTACCTTAAGGTTTTGGGTCAAGATATGACATCTGGCCCGGTGTTTGGCATTCTCACTTAGCTCATTAGTTGTATCTCCCCCTTTTGGGCTCCACCACCCTATTAGAGCCAAGGTTAGGCTCAGTTCCCGAAAAGGCACAAACTGCAGATGGCAGTTGCTGGCAGTTGGCTGATGAAAGAGCCATGACTCATTGCCTTAAGGTTTTGGGTTAAGATGTGGCATCCGGCTCGATGTTTGGCATTCTCACATAGCCTATTGGTTGTACCTCCCTTGTTGGGCTCCCCTGCCCTATCACTACGATACATAACAAGAATTCTAAATTCAAGCTTATCTCTATTACTTGGATATGTGATTTATAACTTTAAAATATTTTCACTATATTAAGCTTGCGGTAGACAGACAACCCACAATGTGGTAGGAGACCGGCAACTAATACTGGCGGCGAGTGGGCTGTAATTGAATGGCAATGGGTGATAGGACACCAGCGGCAAACAAGCTATCAGTGAATAAGCTGTCGATGACCAAGGGTGGTAGTCGGCCATTAGCGATCGGTGTTCATCGACAGGAAGGCGGGTAGTCATCGGCCAATGATAAAGGGCTGTTGGCCACCAACAGCGTGCAAGCCAGCAGATGGGCAGCTGGCCACTAGCGGAGGGTGGTTGCCTACTAGAAAAGGGTAGCGCAGTTCTGTTGCTAGCGAAGAGAGGTGATCACACAGTTAGAGAACAATCAAATTGTGTTAAGAATTAGAAAGCTAGTTATTTTTTAATTCCATGGAATTATGATTCTAATTCTAAAACTACTAAACGTAAAACCTAATGTTGAGGGTTCGATTCTCGGCTTGGGAATAGAGCACCTTTAAAACCCGTTATCAGCATCTATCCGCTTAAATAGACCTACCATACGCGAATGGATAGTCGTTATGTTCGGCGTTTGATACCCTAGAAGAAAAACCAATAAAATTTGGAATTGGGTTATCCAATTCCAATTTAAAACTTTAATTCTATATTCAATTCCATGCATCACACGGGCACCTATAAGCAAGAGGTGAAACTTATTTTATTTTGTTAAAAAGAATGTTACCTTAAGATTTGTATATAAGAGATACTTGTAAGAAGAATATAGATTAAGTATACGTATAATCTAAAAAATATAAATTAAATTCATGTACAATTTTTTCAAGGAAAGAAAATGTTTGACCTATGAGAGCGATTTATTAGATAGAGAGCAAATAAAGTTGTAATTACGATAATAACCTGTTAATAGAGGTTTTTAAGAAAAGGATAAGCGGATTAAAATCCCCATAGGAAACATGGAATATATGATGGAGATGGAGACAGAGGCGGGGCAAATTTCCTGATATCCATGAATATTCATTGTCATTTCTAAAAATAATTATATTCCTTAATATATATTTCGGATAATTAGTATTGCTTCGTTGAAGAAAATGGACCAAGCTAGTTGATATTCAAGTTATAATAGCTAATCAACGGTGGTAGGAACCCTCCTCGGGGCAAGTTCTAAATTTCAATTATTTCTGCTTTTGCACCAAGAAACATAACTAGCTACTAATTTGTCAAAATCCGGGGGCTATCCTTGGATTATTAATATATTATGTTAGAAAACGTATTGATTCAATTTGTTAATTTTTAATTATTTGGATTTTTACACCTTGTCTTGTGCATGCAATACGTCATTCTTTTGTCACAATTTATGCATATAACAGATGTGGCAATGGAGTTACTGGAAAGATATCCCGCTAGCTTGGTCACTGCAGAAGATGATCAAGAGCAAACAGCTTTGCATATCCTGGCGCGAAAGCCTTCGCAAGAATTTTGTTAGTTCTCTAATCCTGTTATACAGCCCCTTTATCTCCTTTCTTTCATCTGTTTCTTTTCTTATTAATTTTTGTTGACTTATTCAATTTAACTTAAATTATCGGCAAGTCTTTGCCAATTTAAATGGTTATTATGGTGTAAAAATTATAAATTAAACATGCCACTATAATTTTGAAAAGTTATGGGTACTTAAATTCAGTCTAGACCAACGCGAAACTATGAGGACTACTAATTTGTAGTTTCATAACTAAAATAATTCATTACTAAAAGTTCCAAGAAATACAAGAATTTACAGATCTGTTAGTTTATTCCAGAGAAAAGTATATTTTTTTCCTTGGATTACGTACATTCCATGTGCAATTTAGCTTCAAAATTTCAAAAAGGTATGAATTAACCCTTTAATTTTTTCAAATATGAGTTTTAGTCCTTATCGTAAATTTCTTTCTATTGTTGACTAAACATGATTAGTGCATTCTATTCCTAAATTTGAGATTATACATGGGCAACTTGTTATCCTAAACTTTAAAATAATTTATAATTTGATGATTTTTTTTTTTGGATATGTGCTATTTTCATTACTAATAATGAAAAAGTTAACAAAAGGTTTAAATTTGCATGATCAGAAAATGTTATGCTTCGGGGATGTGGCTATTCTCACTCCCTTTTATCTAATGTCACTTCCATTAGCACTCATTTTCATTAAATTTTACCAAACTATTCTGTTCTATTTCAACTGAAAAAATAACTAGTTAATATTCATTATCACAATGATATCAAATTTTTTTACTAATTTACTTAAAAAATACTTTAACTTATTAAAAACATTCAATATTGATTTAGAGACTAAATATTACAAGCATTTAACATTAACATTTTTAACAAATTTTTCGGTGCATATAATACATATCTACAATCTATAATGCTAACATTTTAAACTCCTATGAGGAAAAATTTTTCAACTGTCACAATGAGAATGATTTAGGACTCATAGTTAATTTTTTTTTTAAAGAATAAAACTATAATTATGACATATTATTATAATATCATTGACAATCACTGATATTTAATAGCAACATTACACTATAAAAATTAAATATATTTGAAATGTATCAATATTTGATTAAATCTATAGTACTAATATTCAACACTCATTTGGGCTTTTTAGGTGTAGCTTTCAAAGTAATTTAAAGTTCACAAATTTCATAACTTCAATAATTAATATTTTTTAAAAAATTATAATCATAATTATTATATATTGTTAGTTTCCTATAGTTAATTTATATAATTTCAATATTCATAATAATCATTTTTAATATCTGGGCAATTTATGCTGAAATCTACTTAGTGAAAAATATTGTACATTATTTTGATAACCTTATATATTGAAGCTATTTAAATAATTAGTGATAAATAAAATAAACAAATAACATAAATTAATTTTAATTTATATAGTTTGTTTTTTAAAATAGAAGTATTTGAAAAAAGTTTGAATCAGATAAGTTATGTTACTTTACATATATACTCCTAATTATCAATTAATATATAATATTGATTAATTACTATATAAGTTTTATACCTATTGATAAAATGATTATATATGTACACACACACACACACACTAATATGATCCATTATATTTAAGTTAATATATTCATTAATTTATAATATTTATTATAAACTAGAAATTTAGCCTTGATATATATACTAAAATGAGGTAAATGACTTATTATATAATAAGAGTATTCACTATGCTTGTTTATCAGTTTTATCTTATAACTCTTTTATTATTTTTATAGGTTATTTTTTTTATTTTAGTCTTTTTTTTTAGTATTATATTTATGGTCTCACGGTTAGTTATCACTTTTGTATAATGACATTTATAAAAATCAAAAGAGAATTTTAAAAATATTTATAAACATAAAAACTAAATTCTTAATATTAATAAAAGTTAAATACATATTTTAATATATTTATATAGGGCTTAAATTCAAAATGACAATGACCAAATAGTTTATGAAATTATAATTTCCTTATTTACTATAAAATTGAGCTTTATTTATCAAGTTAATGTGATTTTAAGGTTTTCCAAATAATCCTGAAAAAATGATAAATTCATGTGCTAAGATTAGGGAAAGCTTTTTTTTTTTTTTTTTTTTACCATTTTGAAAGCTCAATATATGAATAGAATTTATCAAAAACTTCTCATACATTTCATAAACAATGAATTTATTAAAGATATAAAGGAAGTTGTTGAGTTAGCACCAGTTAAGAAAACTCTTTGTTACATTATTAGTGACAAACACAATGAGCATGCTGAAATTTGTATAAGAGCATATTTGAGAATTTATGATCGGAGAAGTATATTAAAGAATTAATATAGGTTTTAAATTGTAATGTAAATTTTTTATCAATGATTTTAATATTATATATTTCTAAATTTTAAAAATAAATATTCCATTTTTTTTAGAATAAGTTGAGAATTTCATGTTGTCATAAAACAACTTTTGTTTTTTGTATATCTTTCTATCCCAAGTTCATAGCTAAAGAATTTTTTTCAATTGAAATTGAAAAGTTATTTAATTCAAATGGAAGATCTTTGAAAGGATTTAAGTCCATGTTATAAGCAAATGATTCTCCACTTAATTAATTTCAAAGTCATCTCTTAACTGAAGAGCTAAAATGTAACAAAGAGCGATTGCCTAATTATCTTAAATGGTATTTATCTTCAATGAATGAAATTCAGAAGATAATTTATGATAATATAATAGGCTCAATAACCACTGAGAAATTAGGTTTTTATTTTGTATATGGTTATGGAGGCATCTGAAAAATATTTATTTGAAGAATATTTACTAAAATAATGTAGAAGAAAATGAGGTATAATTGAAATCATGTAAATTAAATTTATTCATTATTTTTTATTAATTTAAAAGAAAAATTTTAATGTTTTTATAAATTAAATATTTTAATTTACTAAAAAATGTAAATGACTGTGATGATTAAAAAAAATCATCGAAGTGGGTATCCACAGGGATAACTTGAAAAAAAAAAAGGACCACAATGGGAACACATTTAGTATTCACAAGGACAAGGGCAAAGTCACAGTTTGTTAAACATAATAGGGACAATGAATGGGGTCTTTGCCCCATAGAGATCTGGCAACTCCTCATTTTTATAAATTATATGTGTATATATATATATATAAAAGAAAATCTTAGCACACATTCATTTTTTTAATTATCTTTATTGATTTTTTATTATCTATGTATTTTCATTTTTAATTTGGATAATATTGAATTAGTAGTATTTGTTACTTCATTCTTTTCAAAATATTTATCAATTTTCAACAAATATAACTGTTAAGAAAGATAATAAATGACATTGATAATTGAATAAAATATAGTGAATGTACTAATATATTCCTACATATTAATTAATATACGACAATGATATTAAATGGAATGCTTTGAAAATGTGAAATTATTGCTTTATTGAAACGTGAAATTGGCAGATATTTTGAAATATGAAGTTATCTGAAAGTGGACAAATATTTTGAAAGGGAATAAATTTTATGCATATTTATATTTCGAATATCAAAATACTTTTCAAAATTTTTTTAGAATTATTTCAATAAATTTGCAAACACCCTTATAGGGATTCAAATACTCATGAGAAATAGGGAATAGGAACCCATGACGGGGATGGAAATGAGAACGAGGGACAAAATTCTAAACAAGGATAGGGTGCGGGAGGCATATCTATTATGGATACCCATTGTCATCCATATTGATGGTGTATGATATTATAAATATATCTACTTATTTTATTTCATTATTCATCAATTTTAACTATCAAAATGTTCAAATTTTTTCATAAAATAGGTATTTTTGTTCTTAGTTAAATGTTATCTACCGAGATTTTCTTAACCTTATAAATATATATTTAAAAATAAAATATAAAATAGAATGACTTATTTCAAATCTATACTCCTTTATATTTTGCTTATTTATTTAATCATTTAACTGTTAACTTATTTTTAAAATTAGTTTTATGTACTCAATTTTCTATATAATATATTTAAATACATTCTTTTTTATTTATAATAATGGTTAATAAACTATTTTTCATTACTATTTCGTGCATTGTACAGCCAAATGACTAGTATTATAAAGTACAGAGTAATCTCTTGCGTTCGTGCACAATTATATAGTAGCCGTGTATCTTGTGTATTATACTTTTGTACCTTTCTTTTTAAAAGAAAATGTCAGATTCTAATCAAAAGAAGATGCATAACCTAACACTGTTAAATAAACATAGTATATATACTAGCATACATGGTATTAATGTCTTACAATTTTTATCATAACTTTTAATCTATTAATCTAAAGTTTTATTTTTAAAAATTAAGGTAACATAATAATATTAATCATATATATTAAATCACTATGTACTATTAAAATATAAAAAAATATATTAATATTTCAAGATGCATTGTCACGGTAGTTATTATACAAAATAATATACTTAGAAAATAATGTGAATATATTGACAGTAAATGTTGTTTAAAGTTTTAATTTAATTACAAACTTTATGTTATTTGATTAATACTTTATTATTTTAATAAAAAATTATTAAACTTCTTTTCATTTTTAATGGTTTTTATAGAACATTGAAATAGAGAAGTATATGCTATTGTGCTTAAAGAAAGTCATGTGAAGTGGGATAACAAATTTTGATTTTTTTCAAATAAAAATTGTAAAAGAAAAGTAATGAAATATTGAAAAAAATTCTTTTAAATGGTTAATAACATTGATTTTTAATAAAAGTAAAAGTATTAATAAACTGTTGAATTAATTATGTAAGAGCAGAAAGGATATTTTAGAAAAGTTAAATAAAAGATGAATGAATGAGAGTGACAATAGACAATATGGAGTGACAATAGCCTCTATCATGATTTAGTTGGTTATATAAGTTTGCAAAATTTTGGATAAAGTACTATTTTTTAAAAATTTTAATAGGAGGAAATCACTTTAGCGAACTTTGATTCGAATTTCCAACAAGGCATTTTCAGTTTTTTATTAGCAAACACTAATAATCTGGAGGGCCTCTTTGTTGTTGTTTTTTTTTTTCAACTATATTTGGAAAGAAATGTATTTTAAACATTTGTTTGTACTCTATTGTTTATATATACATGACCAATCAGTTGCATTGGTTGCTAGATATGCAAGATGACAACAATGATGAAGCCTCATCAGGATTGAGAGATAGATTGCGATTGCTTCAAAGGTTGTCGTATTGTTTTAGGCAATTGGAATACAAAAAAGCTTTGGACTTCACGACCAAACTTTCAAAAGTATTATTTGAGGCAGTAAAATCAGGAAGCATTCATACTGTGGAATGTCTTATTGACAAGATTCCCGAACTACTAGAACACACAGAGTCCAATGGACAGAACATATTGCACATTGCTGCTTTATATCGACAACTAGACATTTTTGATCTCATACTTAAGAGTGGGACAGCAAGGCTTTTAATACGAGAAGTAGACAAAGATCGCAACAATGTTTTACACTTCGCTGCCCAGTTCTCAGGCGAAAGATCATCAAATTTGAGACCAAGCATTCTACTGCCACAAGAGCTGATATGGTTCGCGGTAAATGTGTTTTAATTTGTTGTTCTTTTTTTTTTTTTTTTTAATAATGGGCTACAGCCCAAGAAAAGAAACTACACACTAACTAACCGAGGTAAGAAACCCCAGCCATATCTGCTAAAAATCCAAAGAAAGAAAAGCCGGGACCGCATCAAAGAAAGCAACAAATATATATTAATCGGCGGGTTTTAGCCCAACGCTACTGCGCCGCGCCCCCGCGGTTCTCTGACTACTCTCAGTCTGTCCCACCCCTTCACACCAAAAAACAAAAAAAACCATCCCACCCCTGTTTTAAAAATATGGAGTGGAGTGATATACACCCATCACCACATTTGCACCATATAGTTACACTAAGTTAAAAATTATAAATTAGTATATAAAAAGTTAAAATCCAGTATATAACAAATTGTAAATCAATATGTAAAAAGTTATAAAAAAAATATATAAAAACTTTTTACATACTGATTTATAATTTTTTATATGTTGATTTATAACTTTTAACTTAATGTAAGTGTATAGTGTAAGTGTGGTGATAATTTTTTATCTTTTCTCAAATATAAACCCACTACCCATTGTTTTTTTATTATTGTAAAATCTAATAATCATAAAAAAGAATTAGAGTTGCAATAAAATAACTAACCGAAATTAAATAAGTCAAACACAATTACATAAAATACAACAAATGTTAATATTTATTAAGTACACGAAAAACCTCGCTAGCAAGAAAACAACAAACTAAATTCTAAATAAGCTCAACAAAATCATTTCAATTACAACAAATATATCGTCACTTTATGTCTAGCCTCACAACTCTTCAAGTTGTTTTTCAACTTTTACGTCCTCTTCATCATTAATTGTTTAATAAGGGTACGAGGGGTAGAGTAAGCCTTTTAAATATATATAAATTGATACAATAATATTTGTGTATATATATATATATATTAATAATTATATTTTTTAATAATTATGTGGTGTGCGGGATGGATAGAGGTGGGTTCACTTTAAAGTTTAAACTCTACTCACCCCACCCTGCAAACAAAACCTACACCAATGTGAGATGTGTTCAAACCTGATATGACTTGATTGGGGTGGGTAGGGTAGGTGTCCTATATGTAGGGTAGCAATTATCAACCCTAAAGTTCTCCACCCTAATACTTTTAGCCACATCTTCATACGTATTTACCCACATTTATCTGAATGTGGTTAGAAACTTGTGCATGCTATTCCATGTTTATATGGTGCACCATAGAACTGACCTATTATTATAATTTATATGGTTGAGATCCGTTGAAATATATATATATATATATTCCTTCATTTTAAAATTATAATTTGTATAATAAATACCCAAATTGATCCCTCAGTGTACAGAATTATACAGAGAAATCAATTCATAGCATTTTTTAAAGTATAAGAGACCAATTTTGATATTTTATTTGTCTAATTTATATTTATACGAAAAAAATATTGCAACAAATAAGAATGTAGCACAAGTGACGTGAGTTTACTTAGCATGATTATTTCTCTCTATAGTTCTTGTCACGCATGTTTTCTCAATACATTTATAGATCCCAATCTATACATTGTTTCCAAGTTCCAACCATATATTAACAAATACTTTTGATTAATATATAAGATGAATTCATGTATAGGAAGTGAAGAAGAGAGTGCCTGGTGAATTAAGGACAATGAAAAACAGCAAAGGCGAGACCCCGAAGGATACATTTTCTGCTGATCATGAAAAGTTATTAAAGGATGCTCAAGAAACAGCCAAAGGAATAGCCGGGCCTTGCATGCTTGTGGCAACACTTATTGCTACAGTAGTGTTTCCTGCAGCTCTCACTGTTCCAGGTGGTAACAGCACCAATCCGTGGTTTATGCCCTTTTTCTTTGCAAACGCTGCTGCGTTGTTCACTGCTTGTGCATCTATAATCTTCTTATTGACAATTTACACTTCATCATGGTTCAATGAAAATGAATCTTTCATCTCGCTACGAAGACGCTTGACTCTTGGACTTAGGTTACTCAATATCTCCGTGGATGCTATGATCATTGCTCTTATTCTGGCCTCCTGGATGATCTTTCAGCAGTATTGGGCTCGAATTGTTGTGTTTGCAATGTCTTTACCCGCATTTATGGCATTGTTTTACCTACAGTATGCTGCGCTCCTCTACGACCTTAAGACTCAGATGGGTATAGTGGGGGGGAGACTGGGAGAGAGATACAAAAACTTAAAAATTTCATTCTCCGGAGCAAATGAGACCTACCTTAAGACTAGCTAGGACTCACTTGACCTATCAGAAGTTGGAGAAATGATATGCCCAATTTAGGCGTGCTTTTAGTTTCATGTATTTATCACTAGTTGTCTGAGACTTAAATGTGAAAGACCCTGCTTGAAAATGATGAGTGACTACTGCATCTATAAAAAACGAGAGAAGATGGATATGTGAATGTACATGAGTTTGGCCAATGCAAGTAAAGTGGCCACAACTAGTACCGTATGCTCTTTGGTCCTCCCATTCCCCATTATGCTTTTGCGTTGTCTTTCGTCCGCGGAGTGTTGGGCTTGTGTAGTGTCTGAATTTATGTTCAAGTTATTTTTGCAAATCGCTTAGTCTTCTGCATTCACAAAGCATATTAAAAATCTCAACATATTCCCATCACCTAAGTCTCGTCGTATATCATAATATGCATGTTAACATATATAGTTTTCAAATCAACCTAGTTTACTATCCGTGAGATACACGGATAATTAATAGTAAAAATATATATTAAAAAATAAATTTGTTTATTTGCTTTTAAAAAATTATATTTCATACATACGCATGCAATTAGAAAAATTATTGCAACTCTTCAAATAAATATATTAATTTCTATAAATTCTGATGGAAAATAAATAATTAGAAAAATATGGAATACAATAGTAAATAAATATTTTGTTCAATATCATTCATGTATGCATATTATAAAGAAAAGAGAACCATAACTTCTAATCAGTTTTGCAATGATAATAAACTCTAATATCACAATCTCATGTCTTCATGTTATATAATAGTTAATCACTTAATGCATTATTTTAATACATATAAGATGATAATAACTTTGATATCATTTTTAATTTATAAATGTTCAAATCTTAAAAAAAATAGCATGTTATATCCTCTAAAAACATATTATATTGTCTGAAAAATGACTTAACACCATATTATATTCTACAAAAAAAAAATCTGATTTAATATTTTCCAAATCCAATGTCCAATATTATTCTTTAAAACAAATATCAAAACAAACACACATGCGCGCGTGTACACACATAATTAGTATATCTGATTTAACCAGACTGATAAAAAATGAGAATATGGTATGATTAGTTAAAAATATTTATTATTACTAATACTTTAATCTTAATTTCAAATTAATAATTTAAAAATGTAATTCAAGCCTGCAAAGAATAACATATTATATTCTCTAAAAAATTAATTAATAACAAATAATGAATCATAACTAGTAATAAAATATAATTAATTATGCTTATTGATGGGTTGTTGCTGATTAAGAAAGCAAACCCAGAGGCAAAATTTAAGGACATTTTGCGTTGGCTAAATGGAAGGCAGTTAGCGTAGAAAAGAAGAACCTATATGAGAAGTACTATTTTGTGATATGAATGAGTTAGCTTGGTGTGGTTTTTTACTTTTAAGAACAATTTTGATGGGAAGAGTTATTTCCCATAAATATGATATGAAACCGTGTAGATGTCCCATATTTGTTCTATGCATCATAAACTTGTCACTTTATCTTTAGGTTCATGCACATCATTCGATTACAGGGATTAATAACTAAGTATTTTTTAACTTCAAAAACAATTGGCAGGTTGTAAAGCATCGATTGCAAGAAAGAAAAGGAGGAAAGCCCAAGTGTCAAAGGTTTTGAAAAGGAGAAGAATTGGTAAAGATAAACATTAAAATTTATTTTATATCAACTGCTACACCTACTAATAGGATGTTCTAATTTTTTCTAACTTTGAATTGTCTCAACTTACCGAGTGATGACTTAAATGATATGCTTCATCATGCTTTTGAATTTTCCTTAACTTTTATTGTTTTGCATTGTACCTCCTGTTATATTACTCATCTCATGATATGCCATTATTTTTAATTTTTATTGCATTTATTTTAATCTTAATCGATCAGTTTTTTTTTTTTTTTTGGTGGAGAAGATATAGAGTTTGTACATCCTATTTTATGGTTATAAAATTTGTTGTTAGGATATAATGATGGTGATGGAATACAATGCTCCAAGGGTGAAAATGTGTTTTCTCTTTTGACTCATGCCAATAGACTGCCTAATGAATTTGCTGTTGATAGTATTTGTTTTGTTATATAGGTCACTATGTTAACTATGTTGTTGTTTGTATTTTGATGTTTCGTGTTGAACTTGGGCTTCTTCTTCTTTTTTTTTTTTCTTTTTCTCCATCTTTTTCCTCCTTAAAGTGCAAGTGTAAACATTGGTGTATAACCTATGTGTACGATCTGACCCCAAAAAATAAAATAAAATTGTAGGAGTAACATTTATTTGCAGGTGGTGCAAATTAAGTTGACTATATATGTTTTTTGAATGAAAATTGTTTGGTTCATAACAAAATCCTACAATAAATTTACACAACATATTTTATTACCATTAGATGTGATGAGTGGCTCACTCATTCAACTCACTCATGACATTTAATGATAATAAATGTATAATATAGGTTGTTATAGGATTTTGTTGTGAACCAAACACTTCCCTTTTTTAATGTAGCAGCTCAACATGATTGCATAACTTATGCATTTTAAAATCACTTACATTTTTTTTTCAGAAAGGTTATTGAAATATTTTCTAATTCAACTTCAATACCTTGAGTTTGATATACGTTGACCATTATGTATATAATAATGTTTTCTATCTTAGGCATGTTTCTCTTATGCGTCTTTTGGAATATTTGTTTTTCAGTCAAAATTTTAAAATCTTAATTTGAGAACAAGGAAGTTTTTGCATTTTGTTTCAACCATACTTCGTATAGACTTTCTTTTTGCTCTTCATGGTTTGTGAATTGGGCTCATTTAATAATTACAAAAAAAAAAAAAGAAAATCAAGGCCTAAACCACAATCAAATTTATATTTTTTCTATATGACAAAAGAATTTATTTATGAAGTTTTATATTTTATTAATATTGATATCTAACAAGTGATAATAGATATATGCATTGCATAAGTGTTTTTTTTAGAATGAGCCCTCACTCTAAAACAAGTTAACATCTTTTATATGATGAAAGAAATTAACCATAAAATGATTTTTTTTTTTGTTAATATTGATATTTAACAAGTGATGTTAGATATAAACATTGCATCAATATGTTTTTACAATGGGATTCTAGCCCACATTTTTTACAAGACAAAAGAAACCAATCATAAAGTAATTTTTTACTAATATTGATATCTAACATGTGAAGTTAGACGTGTTGCGCATGAGAGCATCACACGCAACTGTGCTCTAGCCTTAAAATAACAAGTGTGTCATTATACTCGGATAAAAAAAAAATAAAGTTATGTCATTATACAAATAATGATTTACATACCATATAATTATTATCAATTTGTATCGTTCTTTTTCATTTTTTTTATTAAAGAAAAACACATGGTAGGGGATAATAATTTTTATCAACATTATAATACTCTGTTATTTACAACTTCTTTGTTGATTTGATTTAAAACTATTATTCATTAACAAATACTTTATTATTTTGTTATTAATTGTTTTAAGAATATTTAACTTAAAAATTATTTAATATAATTTTTTCTATCATTCTCTTTGATCTTGCAAGAAGATTACAAACACTTTGGCCTTAAGCGAGTAAAGGAGGAAGAAACTTCCTTTCTCCTTATTTCGGCCATGGCATTCAAGGGGTTGTAGGGGAAATCTTTTTTGTTCATATTCATCTTCACATGCACCATTTGAAAAGGTAGGCTTCCATTTTCAAAAATCATAAGATATGGAAAGGAGTTTTATTATTATCATCATTATAATTATTTGCACCATTTGAAAAGGTAGGCTTCCATTTTCAAAAATCATAAGATATGGAAAGGAGTTTTATTATTATCATCATTATAATTATTTGTTACTCATGGAATATGTTTCAATGATAAATTTTATAATTTTATAATTTATTTGTTAATTATATGATAAATTTTAAATTTCATATATAATCTCACATACCAACAAACATTTAAATCCCATGCATTGCATGGGTTCCATACTAGTAAAGAAGATAAAAGAGAGGATCTAAAATAATAAAGAGAGAGAGAGAGAGAGAAAACCATCACAAATTAACACAATTACCAAGACCAACTGAATGAGATAATTGATATAGAGTGCAGAGAATGAAGAAGATGAAAGAAAAGACATGAAATAATAAAATAAAAAAAACTATCACAAATTAACACAATTATCAAGACCATGAATATAATTATTTGATTGAAATTTAATGGCCGGGGTTACGATTTTTTTATTGATAATCATTACTAAAACAATGACATAATATAATTGGTGCATTAATTGGCTTTTCAATGGGGCGAGGAACCAAGTTCTCTTGTTAATTTTAGAATTAATAGTACAAAAGATATAGTGAATATTAAATTTACTTACCCACTTTTAAAAAAATTATACCGCATACATAACTATGCAATTAAAAAAATTATTGCATTTTTAAATAAATATATTAATTTCTATAAAATAAACCCAAAATAAACTATTAGAAAAACCTTGAGTAAAATAGTAAATAAATAATTTTTTTAGTATCATTCATTTAGCATATATGTATTATGAATAAAAAAGAATCATAACTATTAATCATCTTTACGGTGATAATCAACTGTGTAATACCATAATCACATACCTTTATAAGCTAAAAAATATCAACGTATTTAGACATTAATCAGTCAAAATTTAACATGATTTTAATACATATAAAACATACATAATAACATATTAATGAAACAAGTTAAAAATACGATTTAAATTAACATTCTCAAATATTTCTGATTCATGGTACAATTTTTGCCTATACCCATATAATTATCCCAGAAAGTTGTGGCCAGTGTTTGAATGATGCGTATCTTGCTTGGAATTGATTCAATAGGGAAATAATTAATATAAATCATTAATAATTAATTATATTGTATTTTCAATTGTACATCAGGTGAAACAAAAAAGGAATCACTTAACTTCGATGAATGTACATATAATTATTTGTTTCAAAACAGGTAATAAAATAAAATTAACCATTATATAATTAATTATACTATTATATTTATTACACTCATTATAAATTATACATTCTCTAAATGAAAAACCCTAAAGGAAATTTGGTTTAATTTTTTCAAGCCCTATGTCAATATTATTATTTAAAACAATTAACAAATTTTAAAAATTATTATTTCATTTAACAAAAAATTAGGAATCACAATTGATAGTAAAATTGAAATCAAATGTGTAATTAATCGACTATATTTATTATTACTAATGATTTAATTTCAATTTTCGATTCAAAAGTCTAAACATTTTTCGATCTAAAATAATATCATAATATATTGTCAGAAAAATTTATTAAATAAAAAATTATGAATAATCATTATAAAAAAAAATATAATGTACTGTGCAGATAATTGTAATCATTAATTATACTTATTACTATTATTATAAATGAAACATTCTCTAAACAAATAATTGGAAAGAAATCTGGTTTTATTTTTCTAAGTCCCTATCAAGTACTATTCTTTAGAATAATTATATAATTTAAAAGGAAATAAATATATTTGATTTAATTGATGATTAGTAATAATTATTTTCTATAAAATTGAAATCAAGTATAATCAATTCACTATATTTATTATTAGTAATAATTTAACCTGATTTTCAAATTTAATGATGACTAAACCTAAAAACTATTGCAGTATATTGTCTAAAAATATTATTTAATAAAAATAATGAATCATGATTGATAATAAAATATAATTAATTATATTTATTAAAATTATTATTATTATAAATGATACATTCTCTAAAACAACCCACAAAAAACCGTTTAAAATTTTCAAGTCCTATATCAAATATTATTCTTTAAAATAAATATTTAAATTAAAAGAAAATTAGTAATATAATGTTACCAAAAATTGGGAATTGTGATTGATAATGAAATTGGAATCAAGTATAATCAATAAGCTATATTTATTACTACTAATTATTTAATTTTAATTTCAAATTAATTTTTTTAAAAAATATCATATCCAAAAAGAGTTATATTATATTGTCTAAAAAATTGTATAATAAAAATTATAAATAATGATTGGTAACAAAACAAAAATTAATTATATTTATTAGAATTATTATAAATGATATATTTTCTAAAAAAATAACCAAAAAGAAATGGTTTAAGTTTGTAAGTCCTATATCAAATATTATTATTTAAAATAATTCTCTAATATAAAAGGAAATTCATATATCTAATTTAACTTAGAGTTAGAAATGGTGATTGATAATAAAACCAGAATCAAGTATAATTAATCAATTATATATATTATTACTAATTATTTAATCTCAATTTCAAATTTAAAATTGAATAATATTTAAATCTAAAAAATAGAATATTACATTGTCTAAAAAATTTAATAAAAAATAGTGTACATAGTCCATAATAAAATATAATTATCCATACTTATTACAATAATTATAATTGATGAAGTTTATAAAAAATAATTATAATTGATATATTCTGTAACTCCCTAGTACTCATTTCTATGTGCTCGAGTTTGCATAAAAATGAATACCAAGAAATCACGTCCTATTTTGTGAGCTTTTCAACATTTGACATAAAATATTGGTAAGCATTCTAATGAAAATTCGGCATGATAACGGCGTAAATACCATGCTCCTAGAAGACAGAAAATCATAAACAGGGTAACTAGTCATTCATAGCTCAACATACTTTTCAAAATACAATACTTCAACATATCATATATCATCATTATAAGGCACACAGTGCCATTTAATCCATAACATAACATAGTAATGTAATATCAAAGATTAACAGCCACATGGGTCAAACCAGCTAAGAATATACTAAGTCATAACCTCAAGTCACAAGATACAAAACATATAAGGAGAAAGATCTCATGATCCAAATACAAAGTTAAGATTCAGTAATATAGCACAGTCTCCAAGTAACGAAAACGCAACTATACTTGACAAAAACAACAATACTTGACAACTAACTCTTTGCATCGGGATCTACCGCTCATCTAGAGATGATATGGAAAAAAAAAGAGGGGTGAGAAATCAATTGAAATCTCGAGGAACATATGCAATTAACATGACATCATTATCATCTCTAGTCTACCTTGGTTTCTTTTGAAATCATTTACATACAATTTTGAGGTTCGATTTTAGAATTTACGCAAACAATCTTTATCAAGGTAGAGGTGTCTTTTAGCATGGTCTTGGCATGATAAGTATATGCATGTATGAAGGAACTTTATTAATATAATTAAAGAGACATGCTTACATGGAAATATACTAGGTTCATTCATTAAATGTCACAACATACATAAATGGCTATCCTGATATAAGACATCAAATACATCATAATTAAGATCTTTATATTTAGTCTTATCTACCTCATAACTTTCGTATTTCTATCATTCCTATTCATCTCACTGTTATTTCCTCTCAATTAATTCGTTAGATACTTTAAAAGCTATAAGCTTATACTTAACCCAGTAGACACCAATTCCTTAATCTGACAAACACTGAAACCCTTATGTGCACTATAAAGACTGTAAATTCCCAAACGTCACTGGTCCTTAAAACGATTCAGTGTCGGAACCCTCTTTGTCGACATAAATCGACCTTTAATCTTTATGTCATAATGCTAATTTCCTTTTGCTTAGTTCTTCCTCTTTTTCCTTTTTCCTCAAATTTATTCTTTTTCTCATAAGCCATGCAAGCATAAGTTTCAATAATGAATTCTAAAGTCCTTTCCTTTAAGATGATAAAAGAAAATAACCATAACAACTCAACGGGTAAGAGTAAGCATTAATAACCAATCATTCATTATGCTAAGACTAAAATGTCACTATATGATAAACCAAAACTCATCTAAACTCCACTTTTTTGTTTCCAACAAACATGTAGAAACTCAGTCCCAAACAACCTTTACTCTCATTTAGAAATTTTATCAAACACATGGCATATACATTTACTCAATTTTCATGCATTTTTCACACCTTGTAACACAAATTTATTAGCATATCAAGTAATGAATTCAGAGGCTATAAAAATTATCTAAGACACTTCAATGTGTCCACAAGGTCTTGTAAAAATTTCAAAGCAAGAATTATTCTCTAACTATGCTAAAATAATTAGACAAATTCAGAGGTCAGAAATCCCCTATTTACAGCCAACAACCATAGTTCCCAATTTTATTGCCCTGTCAAATGATCATATTAACTCATACAAAAATTACTGGTTTAACTTCAAGATGTCCACAACATCCTGTAAAAATTTCAAGACGAAATTAGATCATTTGGTATAGTAAACAAATTATACAAATTTAGTGCTTCAGAAATTACTGTTCATACCGAAACTGAAATCTTCACGGTTTCTGAATTTTTAAAAATAGAAAAAGTCACCTAAATACCTCAATAAAAATACTGAAGATACCTCCATATGTTAGCTTCTTCATATAAAAATTTTAGCTCAAAATATTATCTCTATCTATGTGAATTAAATCATACAAAACTGAGCTGTCTGCATAAATACGAAAAATTTCAACAACAACATACAATTTCTTTTGATTTTTCATGCATAATCATTCATCAAAACTCAAGATTTCTTAACAAAATCATAAATAAACAAGTTTAAACATAAACCCCTACCCAAAAGATGATCTTTATTGAAGATCTAGACAACCACAAGCTCCTTGAAGTTTGATCTCCCAAGTAAGGAAACTAAAGCTCCTTCTTTCCTTTCTACCCGAATTTTGTCTGCTCTAGAACAGGTAGAAGGAAGCTTTTTCTTGAAAAACTGATGCTGGATTTGTGTTTGTTAGGTGGAAGAGCTATGGAAAAGTGTATTTATTTGTTGGATTTGGTGAAGAATTGAAGGATTTATGAGGTTGAGATGGTGGATGAAGATTGAGAGAAAGAAAGGAAGAAGATGAAGAAATGGAAGAAGGAAAAGAAAGAAGTGTGTGTGTGTGTGTGTACCGTGAAGGGGAGGGGAAAAAATGGGATTTGGGATTTTATTTTCCTTTTTTTTTTTTTAAAGTGTGGGTGTATGTGAGAACAGTAGTTTGACAGTTAGATATATATATAAATAAGGATAACCTAGGAATTTCACAAACAAAATCACTAGAATAAATATAAAACACCCATAAAAAAAAATATATTATTTTCACACACCTCTAATTCCAAGTAAAGATTATTTAATTAATCCGTTTTGAAGTTTAAATGTCAAAAGGAAACACAAGAAAGAAAACAAATTTTACTGAGATGCTAAATTAATTATGAATGATTAACTATCCATTAATTAACCAAAGTAATTGGGGTATTACATATTCTATAAACAAAGGACCAAAAAAAATTTTGGATTAGTTTTTCTAAGTCATTTATCTAATATTATTCTTTAAAACAAATGTCTAGTTTAAAAGAAAATTAATATATCTGATTTCATAAAAAAAATTAGAAATCATGATTGATAATAAAATTTGAATCAAATATCAAATATAATTAATAAAATATATTTTATTATTATTATTTTTGTTATTATTATTATTATTAATTTAATCTCAAATTCAATTTAAAAATTCAAAAGTAATCAAAGATCTTCAAAATTAATGCGATAACATCAACAAAATAGATCTTGTTGATTACAACTTAAAAACTTCTCATGTTATCAGTAAATACCACAAAATTGTAAGTATTTTCTGTTTTAAATGAGTTAATTTTGTAGAATTTCATCAGTCCTAAGCCATGATTGTCTAATATAGGGTTATTTCTTTATAAAATGTATTATTCAGGGTTATTTAATAAGGTTAAGTCGTAAGCAATGATTGCCTAATTTTCCCAAAAACAATCCAAAAAAACTAGTTTAATTTTTCCAAGTCTCATATCCAATATTATTCTTTAAAAGAAATATATAATTTGAAAGTAAATTAGTATATCTTATTTAACCAAAAAATTAAGAATCATGATTAATAATAAAATTGGAATGAAATCTAATCAATTCATTATATATGTGATTACTAATGGTTTAATCTCTCAATGCCAAAAAAAATTATATTCACCAAAAAAATAATTTAATTGGTAATTAATTGTACCTATTACAATAATTGTAATTGAAATATTCTCTAAATAAATAAACTCGAACAAAGAATTTGATCAAATTTTTTTCAATTACATGTCAAATATTATTACATAAAAAAATATCATTCGATGTGTGTACTCAATCCCACGAAATAGAATCCATGAATATCGATAATAGTAATCAATCATGTGAAAATAAATCAATAAATAATCTATAGCACTAGCAAAAGAAAACACTTATTCATCAAAATATTGCATTAAAATTAGAATATTTTCATCAAAATATTGCATCAAAGTTAGAACTTGTCTATCAACAGCCGGCAA
The DNA here is from genome assembly GCA_031216105.1 of Dalbergia cultrata. Taxonomy (NCBI): domain Eukaryota; kingdom Viridiplantae; phylum Streptophyta; class Magnoliopsida; order Fabales; family Fabaceae; genus Dalbergia; species Dalbergia cultrata. Next base: position 53,691,143 of record CM062352.1, on the reverse strand, counting down.
TAAGCTAAATTTATCAATTCAAGAAAAAGAAAAAGCTAACTTCCTAAACAACAAAATAAATTAAAACTTCAAAAAAAAAATTCAACAAAAAGCTTTAACATAACAGATGCCAAGGCAATAACAAATCAGACATTGTCCCCATCCTGAGCCATGATCACCTGAAATGGGAAAAGAAAAAGATGAAAAGGAAAAATTAAATCGAAATTGAATATAACAACATGTGAATTGACAATGCTTTAGCCTAGTTGTTGATCTTGATTAATACATTATTGCTAATTAAAAATATGTACAACAATTGTCATAAAGAGTAAGAATGCTATTTTTGAATGAATAATCATAAATAGGAAAAATTGACAAAAAAAATACCAGTGATACATACAACACTTAATTTGCAATACTTGAGTCAATTAGAGATCACAGATGCATGTGCTAGCAATTACCAGTGATATATACAGTGCTTGCAATTCACTCAAGGAATTTTCACTATCTTTCCATCTCGCCTTCTTACAATTTCAATCTAGATTCATTTACTTTCCTCCAATCCAATTATGTAAAAGGAGGAATTAAACAAAGATGACACGTGATATTAAAAATTTTGAATCCTATTTCTATAAAAATGAAATGATTAATTTGAAAATCATATTCTAATTAAATTAAATATTTAGTATACAATGCTTTTATTAAAAAATATGAATCTTACTCCTGTAAAAAGAAGAATATAATTTGTTTGAAAATCAAATATATTATATATGAATTTCTTATCAATACATAACTTAGATATAAAAAATGGTGTTATTCTCTGTTGGGATTAAATGTGAGAAATGAAGTCTCACATTGGTTAAGAATGGACTAAGTGAGCAATATATAATATGGGAGAAGCCATGACTCATTGCCTTAAGGTTTTTGGTCAAGATGTGGCGTTTGGCCTGATGTTGTGGTGCTTTCACTTAGTCCATTGGTTGTATCAGGGGGCTCGCTTCACTATGCTTTGATGGTTGCGGGTCTGACTGTGATGTCTACGGGTTGGGTAGAAGGAGGAAGTCTTTGTTGTTGGGCTTCCCCGCCCTAACAGTCGTATCAAAGTTAAGGTTGGGCTCGGTTCGGGAAAAGCGGTTGGGGGGGGAGATTGTTTAGGTTAAACGTGAGAAATAAAGTCCCACATTAGTTAAAAATAGACTAAGTGAGTAGTATATAATATGGGAGGAGCCATGACTCATTACCTTAAGGTTTTAGGTCAAGATGTGGCGTTCGGCCCGATGTTGTAGTGCTCTTACTTAATCCGTTAGTTGTATTAGGAGGCTCGCTTCACTATGTTTTGATGGTTGAGGGTCCGACTGTGATGGCTACAAGCTGGGCACTATGCCTTAGTGTTTGCGGGTCTGACTATGATGTCTGCGGGTTAGGTAGAAGGAGGAAGTCTTTGTTATTGGGCTTTCCCACCCTAACAGTCGTACCAGAGCTAAAGTTGGACTCGATTCGGGAAGAGCGGTTGGGGGGGAGATTGTTGGGGTTAACTGTGAGAAATAAAGTCTCACATTAGTTAAGAATGGACTAAGTGAATAATATATAATATAGGAGGAGCCATGACTCATTGCCTTAAGGTTTTAGGTTAAGATGTGGCGTTCGGCCCGATGTTGTAGTGCTCTCACTTAGTCCATTGGTTGTATTGGGGGGCTCGCCTCACTATGGTTTGATGGTTGCGGGTTAGGCACTATGCCTTGGTGTCTGTGGGTTCGACTGTGATGTCTGCGGGTTGGGTGTCTACGGATTCGACTGTGATGTCTGCGAATTGGGTAGAAGGAGGAACAAGTTATCCCCAAAACTTTCCAAAAAGGTTCCCATTCTTGATTTCCATTATGCTTTCTCTCTTACTCCAAGATCATCACAATCCCATTCAGGTAGCCCAAAAGAAAGAAAGAAACAAAGGAAAAAAAATCATGTTCATAATCCTTGACGTTAGATTACACGTCCTAGTGTCCATAACGCTCCTACCCATCCATTAATTTGACAAAGTAGTTTGGCAAAAATTAAAGTAAACTTAGATAACTAACAGTTTTTCCAACCTTAAGGCATTTTGGCCAATTTTTATTGTAGCATTCATAAGTCCCACATTGCCTGCATATATTACATATCAGTGTTTATAAGATGTGTGACATTTCTCTGAATGGCCGAGCCCGGTGGCGCTACCTTGCGACCAAAGTCGGGGCACGAAAGTGAAGAGACATTACTGTGGATATGCGCGGTTGGGCTTGGGGAACTTGTAGTGTGTTGGGCTGCCTGCTCCAAGTTGAGAGTTGGGCCATGGGACTTGGGCTAATGCCCCGGTATCTTGGCCCCTTGACTGGGATGGTATAGCGTGAGGCTGGCTTCTTTACAGAGCAGCAATTACCTCCAGTTCCAGACAGTGGGAGGGATAACAGGCCAATGCAAAGCCGTAGCGCACAATGCCTGGTGTCCCAAGCCCATGAATCCTTACTTTTTTGTAGTAGGAAAAATGCCCAGTGAAAATCTGTCTTTTAAGTATTTCTGCAGCAGAAAAAGACCATGATTAAAGTCAATATAGATGCATATACTACAAAGACATTTAGTATAGGGGCATTTGACCACACCCATTATCAGGTACAACACTATCATTTTGAATGTAAAAAATTTGCACTGTATGCCTCTCTAACAGGAAATCAATCATGGTTTTAGACAGCACCAGAAAAAAAAAATTAAAAAGTCATGGTGTTAGAGTCTCAAATGAAAAGTCAAACATGATGTCTTATGCCATTTTGCATCTCTAATCTATATGTGCTGGTAAATTAAATGATTTGAGTCGGTTGTGAATTGATGTTTGAATTTTTTTTTATTTATTGTTTAGGTCTTGAAGCAGTAATTGAATTCTTTGCTTTTTTTCTTATTATTTTGTTTCCTGTCTGTTGAGTATTATATGAAATTACTTAATATATGTTAAATTTGTGTATTTTCTTTTGTTTGTTGTATATCTTTTTATCATGTCCAATTTCACAGCTGTTGATGAATTTTTTTTCTTCTACAGAAAATTGTGTAATGAATGATAACTGTTTAGTCGATAGAATTTATGAATCCATGTGCTTGTTTCACATCGGTGAGTATATGTAGAAAATTTGCAAAACATAATATCAAAACGGGTCAAAGTTTTTACTTCTTGTTGGTTTAGGAATACGAGTCAAAGTTAAAAAGGTTATAATTTTTTTTGGGTTTCCATAGTATATAAGATGATGGGCCCAAGTCACAATTGGCAAAGGTGTGTTCTACTCTTTTATGTGTTTAATCTATTATTGGATTGATGATCCTCTTTTGTTTTATTTATTTAATTATTTATGTATAATTATTTGAAAATATATTCATATATTAAATTAGATATTTCTATTTATTAAAATGACATAAAAGGAAATGAGGTGTAACTAAAATGACATGAATTAATGTTATTTACGTTTTTTATTACATATGATATTATTTTTAAACTAGGACTGGAGTTGTAATTGAGATAACATAATTTTTTTTACTAGTTATAATATATATTTTAAAATTTATATTTTTATTTACTAAAAAGGTATAAAAAGACTTACTGCTTTATGTTTTTTTTTTAATATACTCTCTCTGTCAATCTCAAATCATTTGTCAGTCCATTTGTATTTTAAATATTTTTTTTCATACTCTGTCGAAAATAAGAACTGACTCCTCCCTCTTTCTCTTAAAATACAAATAGTAAAATACATATTAAGACATTTTGGTGAAATAAAATACATTTGACAAATAATTATACAAAATATTAGTATATATATATATTAATTTCTAAACAACTATTGTACTGAAGAAGTTATTTATTTGAGTTTAATTTTGATACACTCATAGTGTAAAAATATTTTACACCATCATTCAATCAAAATATTTTGTTTAGATGACTTTTTAAGTAATGAGTATAAAACTTAACTATCATAACTTATATGACAATATATAATTATAAAACTATATAAATTTTTTTTATACCGTTAATACATAACAATTAAATCCTATCTATTTACATAAAAAGTTAAGTATTAACAACTGCACAAGCTGTAACGCCCGGGGACGAGGACGAGGAGTGATCGCCGGTGCAAAGAGGGCACGGACAAGGAGCGGCTCCTCGCAAGGTCCTCTAAGCGGAGGGGTACATGAATGAACCGATTACGCACCCGAATGAGAGGGATCCTGAGACTATATAGGTATGGGACTATACAGTTAAGGAGGCTTATATGAATTGATTTGTAATACCTATACCAACAAGATGCATCTTCTTTTCGGTAGCCTAAACTGAAAGAACTCTACAGTTAAGCGTGCTTGACTTGGGGTAATTTTGGGATGGGTGACCTCCTGGGAAGTTTTCCCAAGAAGCATGTGAGTGAGGACAAAGCATGCTGAAAAGACTCATGTTGGTTTGTGGGGACAGTCATCAATCCATAAAGCAGCAGGGGATGTTACACAAGCAATCAGTTTTCACTTTTCATGCCTAGGCTAGAATACACAGGACTTTTCACCTATATGTTTTTTAATTTACTTCATTTACCTTCCAGCAATTTTGTTGATAAAGAAGTAAAAGAACCACTATATTAAAGACATCAGATGATTAGCACGGAAAAAATAAAGACGTCGGGCAATATTTTATACAGTATTTATATAACGTATTTTCACTTACTTTTTATTCATCAAAAATTATTTTTTATTCACTTAAATTTATTACTCTTAATTTTATTTTATATGTGATGACCAGGGATCCATTCACTTATCTCTTATATGATAGTAATTAGATTAAAGATATTTTTTTATAAAATTTAATTTTAATATACTCACAGTATAAATTATACGGTCATTGAATTATATATGTAATATTAGTAAAAACGAATGTGTCTCATAGCTCATCATATAAAAAATCATGCATATGAGAGGATTTAATGGAATGAGTATGTAAAAATGGAATAATATAGGATATATGTTAATTATCAGAATTTTTTACTTTTTATTTCACTTTTGGAAAAAAAAAAGTTGTTGTCTATGAAAACAAAGTATAAGTAATAATAGAGAGAAAAGACGTAACACAATTACTTAATAATATGTGAAATCACTCTTTTACAGTTTTACTAATTTAGCCCTACATGTTTTGTTGGTTGTTCAAAAACAAACTACCACACTTCCCAAATGAATATTTTTATTTTTTTAGAACTTTTGAAATTATACTACTAGCAATGAAATTTGAACTTGGAATTTCATACTTGGAATTTCATGCATATTATTCAAATCACTCGTCATTAGATAAATCATATTGACCTTCCAAACAAATCTATTAATTATTAGTATAATAATTATTTATGGTAGTAAATACTAGGGAGTGCTAATCTATCGCCACTCCATTTTTATTGCCTCCACTTGTGCTATTTCTAAACTGCCCTTTAAGTATGTTTTAATAATTAGCCTCTTATTTTTAAAATTAAATTAAAAATTATGTATTAAAATCCCAATGATCTATTATCACTTCTTATTTATTTTTATTTGTGGCATTTTAAATGTCTTCAATTAAAAGTTTATTTAATTTTTATAATATATTATTACTATGATATTTTAAATTTATATTTAATAATTATATTATTGAATACTCCCTCCCTTTCATATTAAAAGTCACTCTCGAGAAACCGTACAAGTTCGATACATTAAAAGTTAATGTATTTAATTACAAAATATATACAAATATATCAACTTTTCATATACCAAAATTATAGAATTTTCTGAGAGCGATTGTTAATATAGAATATATTGAGTAATATTTAGGAATTGCCCTTATTTAAGTGAAATAATGCACGAACAAGAAACTCTAGTGTGGGTTTGAACTGGACTTTGCAAACTTGATTTTAAATCAACATGATTTTGTAGACTTGATTATGATGAAAAGTGAGTTTAGTATAATGTGATTTATGTTTGGAAATTTTATCTTAAAACTTAGTTTGGAAAAATGAATATTGTTTGGATGATATTTTGTGAAATTACTGAAAAAAGGCATATATTATCAGAATGTTGATGTTTTCTTTTATCGATTCCTTATTTTCTATATATTGATAAATTATATAAATCTTATTTTTAAAAAATGTAAAAATATAAATTTTAATTAAAATCTTAATCAATCAAGTTCTAATATTTTTATTTAATAAACAGTATCATAATTGAATCAATAACAGTTTAAATAATATTGTTAAACATTTTATAAAACACTTGGGAAAAAAATATTATTTATAAGTAACTTTTCAATACATGTACCGTCTTATGAAAAATTATCATGAAACAGAATTATATTAAATTGATAATATACATTATGATTCATATGGGAAATAATTAGAAAACAAGAGCTACTTAAAAATAGTTGAGCATAAAAGTGGAAAAAAGATTTTCAAAAATCATTATTATAGGTCTAACGTGAAAACAATGAATGGAAAAGCAACTAAGTTGCCTCAACCAAATCTGGGTTTATTTAGAAGACGACATGAAAAATTGCCACCGCCAAAATACCCAAACAACATCGGCATTACATTTCAAAAAAGAGGAATGATAGACGTTCACGGGGAAACGTCCACCGAATACTTATATTGAGGAAAATGATAAAATTGGTATATTTCATTCGGAGGGATAATTTGGGAACAAAAGAAAGGTGCACAAGTGACTAGGTATAATACTTTACAGAAAGAAAAAAAGAAACGCCCATTCTCTTTGCTGTTCTCTCTCTCTTTTCATTTTTCCTTCTCTAGTACGTCCTTTCTCTTTGTTTCTCTATCTCTTTTTCTTTTTTTTCTTTCTCTGGTTCTTCATTTTCACAGGAAGAAGAAGAAGAAATAGAACGAAGATATAGAGATAGCGCACATTCTTATGCATAAAACTCAAAGCACAAGAAACTTCCATTCTCTCTCTTTTTTTCATGTTTCTCTCTCTAATTTTTCATGATTTTTTTTTTAGTTTTTTCAACATTAAAATAAATTGAGAATGATTTGGTTAGAAGTTGAGATTTGCTGTTATTATTAGAAACTGGAGTTAAAAAATTGTAAATATGTGTTATGAAAAGTTGTAAACCTGTATGTAAAATGTTGTAAATCATTACACAAAAAGTTATAAACCAATTGATGACACATGTTGAAAACTAGAGTTGAAAAATTGTAAATGCATATTACGAAACGTTGTAAACCAGCATGTAAAAAATTGTAAACTATTGCACAAAAAGTTATAAACCAGTAGTAAAATGTTGTAAACCAATTGAGGACACGTTGAAAACTGGAGTTAAAAATTTATAAATGCGTGTTACGAAATATTGTAAACGAGCATGTAAAATATTGTAAACCATTGCAGAAAAAGTTATAAACCAGTAACAAAATGTTATAAATCAATTGAAGACACATGTTGAAATTGGAGTTGAAAAATTATAAATGCGTGTTACGAAATGTTGTAAACCAGTATACAAAAAGTTATAAACTAATTCATAAAAATTTATAAACTAATAGCAAAATGTTATAAACAAATTGAGGACTCTATGTCTTCATAAATTTATAAATATAAAATAGACCGAAATATAGTAATAAAATCAAATTTTAGTCATTAGCAATATATATATATATATATATATATATATTAGTCTTATTTTGTGCTTAATTTGATTTGTTGTGAAAAAAAAGTAATATAATTTATATATAGATATATTCATACGTACATTTTGTGAAATGATTTATAATATTTTGTAAAATGGTTTAGAACTTTTTGCTTATTGGTTTACAATATTTTGTAAAATGGTTTACAGCATTTTGCTACTGATTCACAACATTTTGTGAAATGATTTACAATATTTTACTACTGGTTTATAACTTTTCTACAATGGTTTACAACTTTTTGTATACTGGTTTATAACATTTCGTAATACGCATTTACAATCTTTTCAACTACAATTTTCAACATGTGTCCTCAATTGGTGTACGACATTTTGCTATTAGTTTACAACTTTTTGTGTAATGATTTACAACATTTTACATACTAATTTATAATATTTCATAACACGCATTTACAATTTTTCAACTCCAGTTTTCAACATGTCCTCAATTGGTTTACAACATTTTGCTACTGGTTTACAATTTTTTGTACAATGGTTTATAACATTTTACATGTTAGTTTACAACATTTTGTAATAATCATTTACAATTTTTCAACTCCAGTTTTCAACATGTGTCCTCAATTGGTTTACAACTTTTTATGTAATGGTTTACAACATTTTACATACAGGTTTACAATTTTTCATAACACACATTTATAATTTTTTAACTCTAGTTTCTAACAATAACAACAAATCTCAACCTCTAACAAAGTTATTCTCATTTCATTTTATTGTTGAAAAAACTATAAAAAAAATATGAAAAATTAGAGAGAGAAACATGAAAAAGAGAGAGAGAATGGAAGTTTCTTATACTTTGGGTTTTATGTGTAAAGATGTGCGCTATCTCTATATCTTCGTTCTCCTCCTTCTTCTTCTTCCTGTAAAAATGAAGACCCAGAGAAAGAAAAAAATGAAATAGAGAGAGAAGTAAAGAGAATGAACGTACCAGAGAAAGAAAAATGAAAAAGAAAGAGAAAAAAACAAAGAGAATGGGCATTTCTTTTTTTCCTTTTGTAGAGTATTGTACCTAGTCACATGTGCACTTTTGTTTTTATTTCCAAGTTGCCCATCCGTATGAAATACACTAATTTTGTCATCTTTCTCGGTGTAAGTATTTGGTGGACGTCTATCATTCCTCTTCAAAAAATAAATTGGAGTTTGGAGTGCTCAAACGCCATCCAAACAGAGTGTCAAGACTCAGGACTCTTAGGCCAAAAATGGTGGGAAAAGGGACACTTGTAAGGTCCAAATTTAGTGAAAAGATAGGTGGGAAAATGGATACTTTAAAGGTTCAAATTTTGTTAATATTCTTATAATATTTCTATAAAATTTATGAATATCAATACTTTTTAAATAATTTATAACTAAAAATTTATTATGTATTCTATTAACTAAATTTATTAATATTAAAAATACCCATAATTAAATCAGAATTCTTGAATTGAAAAAGGTGTTGACAAAAACATATATATATATATATATATATATCACTCGAGTTTCTGTGTTGCTTATTGTACAATTTTTTATTTTTTATTTTTATGGTTTTAGTTAATATCGGGGCTTAAAGCCCAAAAGAATAATTACATAAGGACAAACCGATTATTGGTAATACCACGAGTATCAGCCAAAAATTATACTAAAAAAGATAATGCCTAAAGGTAATCTCTATTGACCTCACGGAACATATGTAAATTTTTATTTCCATATGTTGCTGAGAGTTGTTTACTTTTTCGCTCAGTTATGTATCCGTTTGGTGTGTTTCATAGTATTTAATAATTGTGTATTAGTACAATTATTAAATACTATAAGTATTAAATAAAAATTTAAAATATAATAATAGCAATATATTATACATATAAAATAAATTTTAATTAAAAATATTTAGAAATTTCATAAATAAAAAATAACAATAAATGATTGAAATTTTAATGTAAAATTTTTAATTTAGTTTTTAAAATAAAAAAAATACTAACTATTAAAATAAATTTTGAGGACATTTTAAGAATAGTGCAAGTGGAGACAATAAAAATGAAGTGTCAATGGGAGTAACTGTCCTAAACATTAGATTATATTTTCAAATTAAAACTAATAATTAATAAATATTTAAATATATTAGTGATTTTTTTAGTCCTAAAATTTAATAATGATTAATCGCTGATACAAAAAGAAAATTATCCCCACGTCAAAAAAAAAAAAAAAAGAGCCCACCGGACGGGTGCAAGTCTAATGGCGATGAATTGTCGGTGGTATGATAAGATTTTGTCATTATTAAAATTTGAATTTTTGTGTCATTGCAATAAATTCTCGGTGAGATGATAAGCTTTTGTCGTTTTTTTAAAATTGGATTTTTGTGTCGTGGCAATGACTTCTTGCTTGGAGCAGGCTTCACTCCTATGCAGCTTCCTCACGCTGTTTCAACAACCCATTCTTTTGGTGTCATTACTATTCTCAGTCAGCGTTTACACGTTAGCAGTATAATTTATTGCTTTGCATCAGCATTCAATTTGCTCTGCATTTTCTCTTCAATGTTATCAACCAGCATATCATAGACGGGAATTCATTTTGATGGCATGCTGACACCTGTCTGAAAAGCCATAAATTTTGAGTGCTGCAGCATAGTTCCTGAAGTTTTGGCAATTGGGTTTTTTGCCATAATGAAGTGCTCCATCCATATACTTGAAAACAAATTAGATCCGGATATATTAATTTTTTAATATATCAAACTTTCACTGATTTTCTAGGAGAAAGTTATAAGTGGAAGAAGGGCTTAAGTCACAGGATTTTAACTATCTTCTTTAAAAATCATGGAAATTTGATATATAAGACATATTGAAAGGCAATTAAAAGCAAAAGAAGATAGGATATTATTTCTCTCCTTCTTCAGTAATTATTTAATTTTAAATTTATATTATAATTAAGAAAATATTTAGCAAAACATCAATACACTTCAACTTGCTTCCTCTTCTTTTACTAATAAATTAATAATATTTAATAAAAATATTATTAAAAATAATTAATATTATCTAAATTTTTTAAATAAATAATTATTTCTAGGTAAAATAAATTTTAAAAATGAATAATCATTTGAATACAGAGGGAGTATTAAAGATAAGAAGGGGAGAGAGAAAAAATAACCTTGTAATTGTGATGCTGTGAACACCATCATGTGAATCCTTTAATTTTGGTTCGAGTTACATAGCTTGTTATCAGTAACGATGGAGTCAGCGAGAGAGTGAACCTTGGAGGAGTTGCTTTGTAGTGACTCAACGGTCATTCTGTAAAGATGCTAGAACAGTATTAATTGTCCTTTAAGTGGTGGGCCCATTGTATTTTATTTGCTAAGAAAATAAAAAAGGTTATTTATAACAGTAAATATCCGTTTGGCTTAGGGATGGCAATGGGGACGGGGAGACGCGGGTATTTGCGGGGATCCCCGAGCTTGGATCCCCGCGGTTGGGGATTTTTGTCCCCGTGGGGATGGGAACAAGGACAAAACTCCCCCCCGGAGAGTTTGGGGATGGGGATTGTAATACCCCAATTACTTTGGTTAATTAATGGATAGTTAATCATTCATAATTAATTTAGCATCTCAGTAAAATTTGTTTTCTTTCTTGTGTTTCCTTTTGACATTTAAACTTCAAAACGGATTAATTAAATAATCTTTACTTGGAATTAGAGGTGTGTGAAAATAATATATTTTTTTATGGGTGTTTTATATTTATTCTAGTGATTTTGTTTGTGAAATTCCTAGGTTATCCTTATTTATATATATATCTAACTGTTAAACTACTGTTCTCACATACACCCACACTTTAAAAAAAAAAAGGAAAATAAAATCCCAAATCCCATTTTTTCCCCTCCCCTTCACGGTACACACACACACACACTTCTTTCTTTTCCTTCTTCCATTTCTTCATCTTCTTCCTTTCTTTCTCTCCATCTTCATCCACCATCTCAACCTCATAAATCCTTCAATTCTTCACCAAATCCAACAAATAAATACACTTTTCCATAGCTCTTCCACCTAACAAACACAAATCCAGCATCAGTTTTTCAAGAAAAAGCTTCCTTCTACCTGTTCTAGAGCAGACAAAATTCGGGTAGAAAGGAAAGAATGAGCTTTTGTTTCCTTACTTGGGAGATCAAACTTCAAGGAGCTTGTGGTTCTCTAGATCTTCAATAAAGATCATCTTTTGGGTAGGGGTTTATGTTTAAACTTGTTTATTTATGATTTTGTTAAGAAATCTTGAGTTTTGATGAATGATTATGCATGAAAAATCAAAAGAAATTGTATGTTGTTGTTGAAATTTTTCGTATTTATGCAGACAGCTCAGTTTTGTATGATTTAATTCACATAGATAGAGATAATATTTTGAGCTAAAATTTTTATATGATGAAGCTAACATATGGAGGTATCTTCAGTATTTTTATTGAGGTATTTAGGTGACGTTTTCTATTTTTAAAAATTCAAAAACCGTGAAGATTTCAGTTTCGGTATGAACAGTAATTTCTGAAGCACTGAATTTGTATAATTTGTTTACTATACAAAATGATCTAATTTCGTCTTGAAATTTTTACAGGATGTTGTGGACATCTTGAAGTTAAACCAGTAATTTTTGTATGAGTTAATATGATCATTTGACAGGGCAATAAAATTGGGAACTATGGTTGTTGGCTGTAAATAGGGGATTTCTGACCTTTGAATTTGTCTAATTATTTTAGCATAGTTAGAGAATAATTCTTGCTTTGAAATTTTTACAGGACCTTGTGGACACATTGAAGTGTCTTAGATAATTTTTATAGCCTCTGAATTCATTACTTGATATGCTAATAAATTTGTGTTACAAGGTGTGAAAAATGCATGAAAATTGAGTAAATGTATATGCCATGTGTTTGATAAAATTTCTAAATGAGAGTAAAGGTTGTTTGGGACTGAGTTTCTACATGTTTGTTGGAAACAAAAAAAGTGGAGTTTAGATGAGTTTTGGTTTATCATATAGTGACATTTTAGTCTTAGCATAATGAATGATTGGTTATTAATGCTTACTCTTACCCGTTGAGTTGTTATGGTTATTTTCTTTTATCATCTTAAAGGAAAGGACTTTAGAATTCATTATTGAAACTTATGCTTGCATGGCTTATGAGAAAAAGAATAACTTTGAGGGAAAAGGAAAAAGAGGAAGAACTAAGCAAAAGGAAATTAGCATTATGACATAAAGATTAAAGGTCGATTTATGTCGACAAAGAGGGTTCCGACACTGAATCGTTTTAAGGACCAGTGATGACTGGGTATTGACTTTCTTTATAGTGCACATAAGGGTTTAGTGTCGGTTCGTATTAAGGAAATTGGTGTCTACCAGTTAAGTATAAGCTTATAGCTTTTAAAGTATCTAACCAGAATTAATTGAGAGGAAATAACGATTGAGATGAATAGGAACAGGATAGAAATACGAAAGTTATGAGGTAGATAGGACTAAATACACAGATCTTAATTATGATGTATTTGATGTCTTATATCAGGATAGCCATTTATGTATGTTGTGACATTTAATGAATGAACCTAGTATATTTCCATGTAAGCATGTCTCTTTAATTATATTAATAAAGTTCCTTCATACATGCATATACTTATCATGCCAAGACCATGCTAAAAGACACCTCTACCTTGATAAAGATTGTTTGAAATTCTAAAATCGAACCTCATAATTGTATGTAAATGATTTCAAAAGAAACCAAGGTAGACTAGAGATGATAATGATGTTATGTTAATTGCATATGTTCCTACCGAGATTTCAATTGATTTCTCACCCTCTTCTTTTTTTTTCCATATCATCTCTAGATGAGCGGGTAGATCCCGATGCAAAGAGTTAGTTGTCAAGTATTGTTGTTTTTGTCAAGTATAGTTGCTTTTTCGCTACTTGGAGACTGTGCTATATTCTTGAATCTTAACTTTGTATTTGGATCATGAGATCTTTCTCCTTATATGTTTTGTATCTTGTGACTTGAGGTTATGACTTAGTATATTCTTAGGTGGTTTGACCCATGTGGCTGTTTATCTTTGATATTACATTACTATGTTATGTTATGGATTAAATGGCACTGTGCCTTATAATGATGATATATGATATGTTGAAGTATTGTATTTTGAAAAGTATGTTGAGCTATGAATGACTGGTTACCCTGTTTATGATTTTCTGTCTTGTAGGAGCATGGTATTTACGCCGTTATCATGCCGAATTTTCATTAGAATGCTTAGCAATATTTTATGTCAAATGTTGAAAAGCTCACAAAATAGGACGTGATTCCTTGGTATTCATTTTTATGCAAACTCGAGCACATAAAAATGAGTACTAGGGAGTTATATTTTGGTATCAGAGCATGGTTTGACTCGATTGGAGCCGAAGGGTTGGACTACTATGCTTTGGTTGCACAAAAAAAAAAAAAAAAAAAATAGATATGTCATTTTTTTTTAGTTTATCTGCATGGTAGACTATGAGGTTTGGAGATACATGATTTGCTTTATTTGTATGTCACTGTAACAAGCTCACTAGACATGATTTATTGAGACTGATCACCTCAATTTTTCTGTTTGGTGTGTGTAGGGACTGATGGCATCAAGTAGGCAACCTAGGCGCCAGAGTAGGACGGAGGACCTTGAGCTGTTGGAGACCTTCCGAGGTGTCACTCGTGCTTTACAGGCTGTGACGGAGAGGTTAAACCAACATGATGAGGGTTCAGCAACAGCCCCTCGTACATCGAGGTTGAAGGTGCACGCTTTCGACTTCAAGAAGGCTCACCCTAGACCTTTGCAGGTTCCACTCGATCCAAAGTAGGTGATGCTTGGATTAAGTCCTTGAGACGATATTCGATATGCTGCAGTGTTCTGAGGAGCAGAAGGCTAATTGGGCCATTTTTATGCTAGAAGGGGAAGCTCACTATTGGTGGGAAATTTGAGGCTAGGAGGATGATAGAAGTGGAAGGCATTCCTATCACATGGACTATATTTAAGGATGAGTTTTATGCTAAGTACTTTCCACTTTCATGAGAGGATGAGAAGGAGGCGAGTTCCTTGCACTTAAGCAAAGGAGTATGACAAAGGTCGCAATATACAAGTTTGAGGAGCTACTTAAATTCCATGGCATATACCAGGAGAACCCAAACCCCGCTACAAATGTTCCAGGTATTTAGGGGCCTAAACCCCCAATCGAGAGGCAAAGTGGAGCACTTGGGGATTGATGACTTTGTTGAGTTGTCCTCTACATGTCGACAGTGGAAGGCAACCAAAGAGGACCGGCCCGATTATCGCTATGAGGTCAATAGGCACACCACTCATACCTGGACAACAAAGCAGAGACAAGAAGGCAAGAAAAGGCCATATCCATTTGGAGGTTTTGGTGGGTCACAGGGCTGTAGGGGTGGCCAACCCCAGAGGCCTAAACCCATTCTAGCAACTGCTACGTCCACTACCACTCCATGCCAGAGATGTGGGAAGCAGCATGGTTCTCGCCCGTGCTTAGCAGGCCAAGGATTGTGCTACTATTGTCAGCAGCCAGGGCATATGGCTCGTGAGTGCCCCAAGAGACTTCAGAAAGCTTCACAGGCTACCCCTACCCACCCCCAACGCCATGGCCGAGTCTTCACCGTTACTGCAGAGAATGTTGCGCAGTCCAATCACCTTATTCAGGGTAGGTGTGAGGTGAACGGTTGTGATTTAATTGTACTTTATGACACTGGTTCTACAGATTCATTCATCTCTCTTGATCATGTGAAATCATTGCATATACACTCTCGAGTTACCATATGACTTGCATGTGTCTACCCCTCTGACTAAACCTATAAAAACTTATGCAGTATGTCTCAATTGTAAATTTAGCATTAATGGTAGATCCTTTGTATCAGACCTCATTTGTTTACCTATGAACGGTTTAGGAGTTATTCTAGGTATAGATTGGCTAGATACACATAATGTTTTGTTACATTGTCGCACCAAGTCGGTCATTTTCCTTCTGAACTGTTATGCTGTCAAGTCAGTGCATCTTTTCCTTAATGCTATAGCCCTTGACTGTTGTGGTAGTATAGAGAAAGGATATGTTCTCCTAGCTGCGAATGAAGTTGAAAATGAACAACCCTTGGATAGTATACCCGTGGTTAGTGAGTTTTCCGATGTTTTCCTAAGAGATCCCGAGTTTCCCCTAAGAGAGAGGTTGAATTTTCCATCGACTTAGTCCCTGGGACGGGACCGATCTCTATGGCACCTTATAGAATGTCCCTAGCCGAGTTGGCAGAGTTGAAAGTCCAGTTGGAGGATTTATTGGAGAAGAAGTTTGTGAGACCGAGTGTTTCTCCCTGGGGAGCCCCAGTCTTGTTTGTAAAGAAGAAATATGGCAGTATGCGGTTGTGTGTGGATTACCGCCAATTGAACAAGGTGACCGTGAAGAACAAATATCCCCTTCCAAGAATTGATGATTTGATGGATCAATTGAGAGGAGCTGTGGTGTTTTCCAAGATTGATCTGAGGTCGGGGTACCATCAGATCAGAGTGAACGAAGAAGATGTTCCCAAGACTGCATTTAGGACGCGGTATGGGCATTATGAGTTCACTATAATGTCTTTTGGGCTGACTAATGCCCCTGCAATGTTCATGGACTATATGAACCGAATCTTCAAACCTTATCTGGATCAGTTTGTGGTAGTCTTTATAGATGATATTCTCATCTACTCCAAGACACTAGAGGATCATGAGAGTCACTTGAGGATTGTTCTAGATATCTTGAGAGAGAAAAAGTTATATGCGAAGCTTTCTAAGTGTGAGTTTTGGATGGAGGAAGTGAAATTTTTAGGTCACGTAGTGTCAAAGGGTGGCATTGCAGTTGATCCTAGTAAGGTAGAGCGGTGGTGAATTGGGAGAGACCTACTACGGTGACAGAGATCCGTAGCTTTTTAGGCTTGGCCGGTTACTATCGTAGGTTTATCAAGAGTTTTTCTCGGATAGCATTGCCTTTGACGAAGTTAACAAGGAAGAATGTCCCTTTTGAGTGGACGGATGAGTGTGAGGAAAGCTTTATGGAACTAAAGAGAAAGTTGACTTCTACCCCTGTACTGGTACTTCCTGACCCTAGTAAACATTTTGAAGTTTATTGTGATGCCTCTGGCAAGGGTTTAGGGTGTGTATTGATGCAAAATCAAAAGGTGATGGCTTATGCCTCAAGGCAGTTAAAGCCTCATGAAGTTAACTACCCTACCCATGACTTAGAATTGGCAGCTGTTGTTTTTGCACTTAATACTTGGAGACATTATTTGTATGGTGTAAGATTTGAGGTGTTCTCTGATCATAAGAGTTTAAAATATCTCTTTGACCAGAAGGAGTTGAATATGAGACAGAGGAGATGGATGGAGCTCCTTAATGATTATGATTTTGAATTGAATTATCACCCGGGTAAAGCTAATGTGGTGGCTGATGCCCTTAGCAGGAGAAACTTGCAAGTATCCCATATGATTTTAAAGGACAATGAGCTCATAGAGAAGTTTAGGGACCTCAACCTTGGAGTTACCTTTACCCCCACCAGTATAAGACTTTGCCAAATTAGAGTAATGAGCGATTTCAAGGTGCAAATCGCTAGGGCCCAGTGTGAGGATGAGGAGTTTAAGAATTTGGTGAAGAGTGTGGAAGCAGGGGAAAGCAAAAGGGTTTTGCTTGAGAGCAGATGGATTATGGAAGTTTGAAGGGAGGATTTGTGTGCTAGCATTCGGTGACCTTCGAAAGAATATTCTGAAGGAGGCTCATAAAAGTCATTTCACCGTGCATCCTGGCACTACAAAGATATATCATGACTTGAAGGAGATATTTTGGTGGCCTGGTTTAAAGAAAGACGTGGCGGATTGGGTTAGTAGGTGTTTGGTATGTCAGAAGGTGAAGATAGAACATCAGCGACCTTCGGGTTTGCTGCAACCCTTGCCTATTCCAGTGGAAATGGGAGAGCATCTCCATGGATTTCGTGAGTGGTTTGCCAAGGACCCAAGCAGGTCACGATGCTATTTGGGTTATAGTGGACCGACTAACTAAGTCAGCTCATTTTTTACCCATTAGGATTAGCTATTCCTTGGAGCGATTAGCTAAGATGTATGTGGAGGAGATTGTGAGATTGCATGGGGTGCCAAAGACGATAATATCGGATAGAGACCCGCGATTTACATCAAGCGTTCTGGGGTGCTTTACAAGAGGGTTTTGGTTCACAGTTATGCCTTAGCACAGCTTATCACCCCCAAACAGATGGACAGTCAGAGAGAACCATACAAACATTAGAAGATATGTTGAGGGCATGTGTCTTGGATGAGAGAGGGAGTTGGGACAAGTGTTTGCCTTTAGTGGAGTTTGCCTACAATAATAGCTATCATGCTAGCATTGGCATGGCTCCATTTGAGGCATTATATGGAAGAAAATGTCTATCCCCTTTGTGTTGGTTTGACACGGTGAGAAGAGTGTATTAGGACCAGACATTATAAACCAAACCTCCGAGAGAATCCGACGGATTAAGGAGATGATTTTGACTGCACAGAGCAGACAAAAGAGCTATGCAGATAAGAGGAGGAAACCACTTGAGTTTGCAAAGGGAGATCATGTATTTTTGAGGGTTACCCCCACAACAGGAATAGGGCGTGCAATGAAGGTTAAGAAGTTAAGTCCTAGGTTCATTGGTCCCTTTCAGATTCTACAAAGAGTCGGACGATTGCTTATCGAGTGGCCCTTCCACCCCACTTGTCTAAACTACACAATGTATTTCATATTTCACAATGTAAATATAATCTGATCCGAGTCATGTGTTAGTACCTGAGTCCATACAATTAAAGGATAACCTAACCTTGACCCTACCGGCGCTGCATAGCGGACAGTGGCATCAAACGATTCTGGAACAAGTCTGTGCCTTTGGTTAAAGTGGTTTGGGGAACGGGTAGCACCGAGGAGCTTACTTGGGAGCTAGAGTCAGAAATGAGGCATCGCTATCCAGAGTTATTTTCA
The DNA here is from genome assembly GCA_031216105.1 of Dalbergia cultrata. Taxonomy (NCBI): domain Eukaryota; kingdom Viridiplantae; phylum Streptophyta; class Magnoliopsida; order Fabales; family Fabaceae; genus Dalbergia; species Dalbergia cultrata. Next base: position 53,672,448 of record CM062352.1, on the reverse strand, counting down.
GGTACTTTGAATTTCGAGGGCGAAATTCTTTTAAGGAGGGGAGAAATGTAATACCCCAATTACTTTGGTTAATTAATGGATAGTTAATCATTCATAATTAATTTAGCATCTCAGTAAAATTTGTTTTCTTTCTTGTGTTTCCTTTTGACATTTAAACTTCAAAACGGATTAATTAAATAATCTTTACTTGGAATTAGAGGTGTGTGAAAATAATATATTTTTTTTTTTTATGGGTGTTTTATATTTATTCTAGTGATTTTGTTTGTGAAATTCCTAGGTTATCCTTATTTATATATATATCTAACTCACAAACTACTGTTCTCACATACACCCACACTTTAAAAAAAAAAAGGAAAATAAAATCCCAAATCCCATTTTTTCCCCTCCCCTTCATGGTACACACACACACACACACACTTCTTTCTTTTCCTTCTTCCATTTCTTCATCTTCTTCCTTTCTTTCTCTCCATCTTCATCCACCATCTCAACCTCATAAATCCTTCAATTCTTCACCAAATCCAACAAATAAATACACTTTTCCATAGCTCTTCCACCTAACAAACACAAATCCAGCATCAGTTTTTCAAGAAAAAGCTTCCTTCTACCTGTTCTAGAGCAGACAAAATTCGGGTAGAAAGGAAAGAAGGAGCTTTTGTTTCCTTACTTGGGAGATCAAACTTCAAGGAGCTTGTGGTTCTCTAGATCTTCAATAAAGATCATCTTTTGGGTAGGGGTTTATGTTTAAACTTGTTTATTTATGATTTTGTTAAGAAATCTTGAGTTTTGATGAATGATTATGCATGAAAAATCAAAAGAAATTGTATGTTGTTGTTGAAATTTTTCGTATTTATGCAGACAGCTCAGTTTTGTATGATTTAATTCACATAGATAGAGATAATATTTTGAGCTAAAATTTTTATATGATGAAGCTAACATATGGAGGTATCTTCAGTATTTTTATTGAGGTATTTAGGTGACGTTTTCTATTTTTAAAAATTCAGAAACCGTGAAGATTTCAGTTTCGGTATGAACAGTAATTTCTGAAGCACTGAATTTGTATAATTTGTTTACTATACGAAATGATCTAATTTCGTCTTGAAATTTTTACAGGATGTTGTGGACATCTTGAAGTTAAACCAGTAATTTTTGTATGAGTTAATATGATCATTTGACAGGGCAATAAAATTGGGAACTATGGTTGTTGGCTGTAAATAAGGGATTTCTGACCTTTGAATTTGTCTAATTATTTTAGCATAGTTAGAGAATAATTCTTGCTTTGAAATTTTTACAGGACCTTGTGGACACATTGAAGTGTCTTAGATAATTTTTATAGCCTCTGAATTCATTACTTGATATGCTAATAAATTTGTGTTACAAGGTGTGAAAAATGCATGAAAATTGAGTAAATGTATATGCCATGTGTTTGATAAAATTTCTAAATGAGAGTAAAGGTTGTTTGGGACTGAGTTTCTACATGTTTGTTGGAAACAAAAAAAGTGGAGTTTAGATGAGTTTTGGTTTATCATAGAGTGACATTTTAGTCTTAGCATAATGAATGATTGGTTATTAATGCTTACTCTTACCCGTTGAGTTGTTATGGTTATTTTCTTTTATCATCTTAAAGGAAAGGACTTTAGAATTCATTATTGAAACTTATGCTTGCATGGCTTATGAGAAAAGAATAACTTTGAGGAAAAAGGAAAAGAGGAAGAACTAAGCAAAAGGAAATTAGCATTATGACATAAAGATTAAAGGTCGATTTATGTCGACAAAGAGGGTTCCGACATTGAATCGTTTTAAGGACCAGTGACGATCGGGTATTTACTTTCTTTATAGTGCACATAAGGGTTTCTGTCGGTTCGTATTAAGGAATTGGTGTCTACAGTTAAGTATAAGCTTATAGCTTTTAAAGTATCTAACCAGAATTAATTGAGAGGAAATAACAGTGAGATGAATAGGAGCAGATAGAAATACGAAAGTTATGAGGTAGATAAGACTAAATAACAAGATCTTAATTATGATGTATTTGATGTCTTATATCAGGATAGCCATTTATGTATGTTGTGACATTTAATGAATGAACCTAGTATATTTCCATGTAAGCATGTCTCTTTAATTATATTAATAAAGTTCCTTCATACATGCATATACTTATCATGCCAAGACCATGCTAAAAGACACCTCTACCTTGATAAAGATTGTTTTGAAATTCTAAAATCGAACCTCATAATTGTATGTAAATGATTTCAAAAGAAACCAAGGTAGACTAGAGATGATAATGATGTTATGTTAATTGCATATGTTCCTACTGAGATTTCAATTGATTTCTCACCCTCTTCTTTTTTTTTTTTTCCATATCATCTCTAGATGAGCAGTAGATCCCGATGCAAAGAGTTAGTTGTCAAGTATTGTTGTTTTTGTCAAGTATAGTTGCTTTTCGTTACTTGGAGACTGTGCTATATTACTGAATCTTAACTTTGTATTTGGATCATGAGATCTTTCTCCTTATATGTTTTGTATCTTGTGACTTGAGGTTATGACTTAGTATATTCTTAGCTGGTTTGACCCATGTGGCTGTTTATCTTTGATATTACATTACTATGTTATGTTATGGATTAAATGGCACTGTGTGCCTTATAATGATGATATATGATATGTTGAAGTATTGTATTTTGAAAAGTATGTTGAGCTATGAATGACTGGTTACCCTGTTTATGATTTTCTGTCTTGTAGGAGCATGGTATTTACGTCGTTATCATGCCGAATTTTCATTAGAATGCTTAGCAATATTTTATGTCAAATGTTGAAAAGCTCACAAAATAGGACGTGATTCCTTGGTATTCGTTTTTATGCAAACTCGAGCACATAGAAATGAGTACTAGGGAGTTACAGGGATGGGGATTATAACCCCGCCCCAAAGGGTAATTTCATAATTTCCTATATAAAATATATTTTAATTAGTTTTTATATTTTTTTAATAATATTTTTTTAAAAAAATGTTACCCAATTCCCACAACCCCAATTTTTTCTCTCCCACTCCCAGCCCTAAGCCCCCTGCCTCCCTCGACCCTCACCAAGTCACCCTCACGCCTCAGCACACACACTCACTGACTCACGACCTAGTCACTTGACCCTCACTCTCGACCTTTCCCATTTCACACACACACACATACTCAGTCACTCACGCACACAGCATACACACTCATGGCCTCACCCTCACTTGACCCTTTCCCATTTCACCCACACACACCTCGAACCGGCGATGAAGCTCAGAGCAGCGGAGCGCGGGACCAGCGACGAAGCTCAGAGTAGTGGAGCGCGGGACCAGTGACGCGCTCCGAACGACGAGCTCACTTCGGAGCGCGGGACCAGCGACGAACTCGCTTCGAAGCATGGGACCGGCGACGAGCTCGCTCCGAAGCGCGGGACCGGTGACAGCTCCAAAGCGTGAACCGCGAGAGCTCCGAACTCCGAACGGCGACTACACAAAAAATTCTCAATCATTTTATATCTCCAATTTTTTCAACTTCAAACATATTATTTGCTCCATTTGTTATTAATAGTTACGGTATGATATTGTATCATTTTGATACATTAGAAAAGTAAAGAGATGTTTGGTACAATATATTAAAAATAATAGTATAAGCTAATATTACATGTTATATCATTATCTATTATTTGGTACATACAACATACTGTATAATTTTATATGTCATAATCCCTGTATACATCAAACTACTATAAAACTCAATACAATATAGGAAAATTATATTAGATCTGATTAATTTTTTATGTATAAGATCATTTTTTAAAAATATTTTATTAAAATAAAATAATTTTTAAATAAATAATAATAAAATAAATATAAATAATATATAATGTCAGTTTATTTATATATAATAAAAATAAAAAAATATAATTGATAAATAATAAATAAAATAAAATAATAAATAAATATTTTAAATAAATAATATGTAATATATAAAAATAAGTATCAGTAACTTAAATTTAAATAATAATGATTAAAAATATAAAATGTTAAATTTTTTACTAAATATATTAGTTTTTTAATATATCAAAATGACATGATATTTTATTATGATTATTAACAAGAAATTAAGGGAATAATTAATTCATTTCCAAATATTAAATTTTTAGTTCTACTCGTGACGTTGGGATGACAACGTCTGATGATGAAGAAACATTTTGTTGAACACTGTTAGACTTTAATTTGGTTCTATTTTCTATTTGGGTCCTTGGTCCTCCCAATGAGACAGCTGGCTCCTTGCTAATGAAAATCTCCTGTTTTAAAAGATAATTTTTTAATTATTTATTAATATGTTATATATATATATATATATATGATAACTTATAAGTATTTTAATTTATTTTTTTATTTTTTATATGTTAATAAATAATTTGGAGAACAAATAATGAGACACCACTCAGGGACAAAGGATTTCCATCTGTTCCTTGCTCTTTAGTTGCTTCATTAAATTCTTACTCCCTTAAATTGGGTTAAATAAAATCTTCTTCTTCCAGTTTAAAATATAAGTCATTTTAAAATTTTATTTGATCCAAAATATAAGTCATTTTTACATTTTAAAAAATAATTTTTATTTTTATTTATTTTATCCTAATATTTATAATAACTGAGAATGAATGGATATAAGTATGATTATTTAATAGATATATAATTTATAATAAGTGATCAATGATGTTTTTATCTTTTACTTCTGTTTTTTAAAAATATCAGTGAAATTTAATCATTACCTTAATTTCGATGGATTACCTTAATTTCAGTGGATAACCTTAAAAGACTTATATTGTAAACAAGAGAAAGCAGTTCTTAACAAATACTTTATCTAATCTAAAATATAAGTTATTTATCTGGTGTAAAATACATGTTGTTTTCATATTTTAAGAAACCATTGCTTATTTTTTTCCATTTTTTCTTGATATTTACGATGAGTGAAAATTAGTGGATACGAATATAATTATTTACTAAACAGATAGCTTATGATGAATGATAAATCATACTTTCATCTTTTATTTTATTTTTTGAAAGATTAATAAGATCCAGCCATTATCTTAATTCTCATGTATAATCTTAAAAGAGTTATATTATGAACCAGAGGGAGCAATAAATACTTTAGTTTCCTTAGTAGGATCTACTTTCTTGGGAAGAAACATGCTACTATTTTTTTTTAGGTTATGCTAACCAATTCCCTGAAAGTACTAATTAAGATTACTAAAAGAGTTAAATTTTAAAATTTTTATTATAACTCTAATATTTTAAAAGTATAAAATCTTATTTTGCTAATGTAAATATTTTCTTCTTAACTCCTTAACTAACATCCCAAAGGTACATGTTAGATAATTTTTTTTAATTATTAACCATATATGCATATATTAAAAGACCAGAGGTTGGAAGCATAGGTGGAAAATTGATAAAACATATAAACGCCGTTTGGCTGACTAGTAATTTTTCCTTTTTATAATATTTGTTCTGATAAAATCATCTTTTAAAAAAATATTTATCAATTTTAAATTCTAATAAAGTATAATTATTTTATTCTAATAGTATCTGTAAATAATTAATGATTATTAGTGTAATCTTTTATTTCTAATTATTTGATATGCTTCACAATTAATGTATGATCATTAGGCTATATTAGTTTATACACCATAATTTTATGTGGAAGTATTTTATTATTATATTATTTATCACTTTTTTTAATATTTATATTTGTTCAAATTTAACAAATATTTTGTAAGGGAGGTACCATATAAGAATGGCAACTTGCAGAGTTTAGCTACTTAATTCTTCATTTCCAACAATTGGCATCAAATCAGTAGTTAAGCATCTTGCTGGAAGGATCTCCGTATTCACCACTTTAATTGACGAGGTAAATTACTAAATTTTGCGGCTCATGTCATGACTTTAAAGTTTAAACTTTAAATTACTCTTCTATTGCTGCTGGCTCTTGAGTTTTTTCTTTCTCCTTCATATAAATTGCTATTACAATAAATTGCTTGTGTTTACATAAAAATTCCCCTTAAAGCAGGGACTTTAGGATTCGAAACTAGACTACGGCATTGGTAAATTAAGTTCGTACTGAGTTGGAGTCTTGTCTACTACCTGCGACCACTAATCACCTTAGAGAGGTTAATTACTGCATGATTGCAATTCTGTGTATAAAAGTTCTAATAAATATTGCTGTGCTATAGTTTAGAGCAACTTCCAGGGCCACTCCTATTTGTCTAATACCACTCCCTATTAATTGTATATATCAACATTATTCCTGAAATATCCTTAAGATATTTTAATAGTTTATCTTTTTTTGTTTTATTTTCGAAACTAGATTAAGAATTATGTATTATAATTTTAATTAGCTACTGTTACTGGTTATCTATTTTTTTTATCTGTGACATTTTAAATGCCTTTAATTAAAAACTTATTTCATATTTATAGTATATATTACTATTATGATGTTTGAAATTTATATTTAATGAATGTACTAATTAATATTAAATATAGAAATTAACTATAATTAAACTTGTGGTATAACACAAAATTTCTAACTTAAATATAATATTTAACAACCTTATTACTCGTTAATTAGCACACAGTCTTATTAATTCCTTGATAGGCCTTATTTCTATCATTACACTGCGAATTAACAAGCTATCATTTTGGTTCTTAATGGCAATGTTGAAAGGGACTAACTTGGCCTTGATGGGTATTTCTTTCGATATATTTCTGATGATCTAAACAATAGAAATTGTATGGTGTTGTTTTACAATTTTTTATTTTTGCATAATTTTTAGGAGATTTTATTCGCTTGGCTCAAACTTTGTACTCTTAATGCTCCTCTTGCTCTTTTGCAAGTGTCAAGCTTTATCAATAAATTATTGAAAAAAATTTCTTTATTAATTAGCATGTAACAAATAATTAGCAATTGTAATAAGAAATTAGTGATTGTAAATATACGATTGTTAGTTTGTAATAGGCGATAATTACTTGTTAATTCGTAACATGCTTAATTCATACTAATTTCTAACTTCAAAAATTTTGTAACTTAGAATACAGCCTTATTACTTATTAATTAAGCCATTTAAAACTTTGTCCCTTCCCTCAAAATTAACACTCAAATCAAATCATTCAAAAATAATAAGTTCAATCCAAAATCAAATCAAATTAGTTAAAAGGCATGAATCAGAGGTCACCACTATCCAAAGTGCAGTCAATTTCCTCATCAAATGGTTTACATATTTTCTGGGTGAAAAAAAAAAACATGTATGTGAAATTAGGATTTCAGTTCAGCAATTCAAGAAACATGCATCTACGAATTATTAACGAATAATTAGCACTAATAATTAATAATTTCTTGTTAAGTCTTATTTCCATTCATACATTACGAATTAACAAGCAATTCCTTGTTAATTAGCACATAACATGTTACAAATTAACAATTAATAAATCATATAAGAAAAAAGGCTAATAATTCAAAGTAGCTAAAGGGCATTTAAGGAATAATGTTAATACATGCAATTAAGAGGGAGTGGTATTAGACAAATAGGAGTGACAAATAGCCACTCCCCAACTTCTAACATATTAAATTTTTTGCGCCTAGTAATCTACGTAACTAAAACTGTTAGGTTGATGTGTTGCAGCACATAAATTGGATATCTTTTAGAGAATTACTCAAATCATTCAACAGATGGAATATTACTGTAATCGACATGTAAATTAATAATGGAAATAACTGTGTATACATTAAAGTAATTGTGTATTATACTTGAACATTAAAATAAAAATTATGTAACACATTCGTTTTACCAACAGAATATGTCATCACAAGCATCACCGACCAGGAAAGAAAGCAGCAAAATCGGACGAGGAGTTTTGGAGATGAGTTCATCACTTCCATCATCGTCTTCTGGCAGATTTTCCTCAGCAAATGAGGATCCTTCCACCGGAATTCAGGTTATAATATCACAAGATCCCAGTCAAAGTCATGCACATACTCCATTTAAAGATACTTCAACTGCTACCTTGTTGCAAGATGAAAACATAGGGGTGAATAGGAAGATTCCACCAATTGATCTGGGTAATTTATGCATCATCAAATTATTATTATTATTATTATTTTTATTATTATTATTATTATTATTATTTTGTCTAAATAGATTATTAGTATTCAGAATTGATTGAATCTGACTAACTTAATTAGGGGGTGGTTGGATAAGATTTTTTTGGAGGGTAAAAAATCACTTTTCATACATTCATATATATTTTTTAAAAAATAATCAAAATATAAAAAAAAATCTAGGTTTTCAACTTTTTTGTAAAGAAATTAAAAAGAGTAACTTCTGAAGTAGAAAAATAATTTCAACTTTTTCAATTATATAAATTTTTTAAATTTCGTAATCACTTATGATTAGCGAAGTTGGTCTACTATATGGGAGTGTCAAGTTTTAGTAAGGTTAATTTTCTTCTTTCACAAAATTTAAAAGTCAATCTATATCTTACTTAAATTTAAATAAAACTAAATGTCAAACTATACTTGAATCAGTCATATATATGTGCATGAAAGTCAATAATAAAATTAGGTTAGTGGGAAGGAACTTCAGTAGTATGTACAAGATCACAAGTTTAAAGGTTCATTGTACCAAAAAGATTATATAAATATTTAACATAATCTTATTATTTGTTTGGATAAGAAGAGAAAATGAGAGAGAAGAAAAGAGAGAGAAGAAAATAAAGAGAAGAATATATTTTCTCTTGTGTTGTTCAATTGATAAGAAAAATGAAAGCAATATATATATATATAATATTATGTAAATGACACCTATAGTGTTTGTATTACATAGTGATGTGTTTGTATTATATATATTTTGTTCATTATTTCGTATTGTATGTCTCAAAATGATAGTTATTCTCTACTCTCTTTTTTTTTTTTTTTTGTAATAGACGTTATCCTACTAAATTTTTTACTCCATCACTGGCAGCTTCCTTAAAAGGAGATCTTTACATATGTGCCCTCAAGGATAATTGGGAAAGAGCAAAATCCATTTTTGATGAATTTCCTCACATGATACCTATGGAGTTGACTGTAAACGGAGATACAGCTCTTCACGTTGCTGCAAGGTCAAATTCAAACAATATTAATACTTTTGTGGAAGGGTTGGTTAACTCGAAGCTTATGACCCCAAAAGACATGGAAATAACAAACTCAGATGGGAACACAGCTTTTGGCATAGCTGCAATATTTGGGAATAATGCTGATTTGCTTCAAACAATGATTGAAAAGAACCAGAATCTGTCATAGATCCGAGGTCATAATAAGATGCTTCCAATTCACTTGGCTACTTTGAATGGCAACCGCAAAATTGTGCAATATCTGTCTACTGAGGATCAGCTTGAGAAAATGATGGTGTAAATTATATTACACTTTCATCTAATCAAATCATTCCATTTACACAATTTATTAAATAATATGTATAAGATTTAACCACTTTTACTTATGTGAAAATATATGATTGGACAACAATATAAAAAAATTTATATTAATCGAGCATAGAAATTAAATTCTTATATAAATTACCCTTATCCTCTCTTTTTTCCCCCTCGTCATTGCCCTTTAAACAAGTATTTTGATATTAAATATATCTAGATAGCTATTAAGTTTCTCTTTTCTCTTAATATTAAAAGTAACAAGAATGAAATATAATTTTTTTAATAACTACCCATTGCAACAACTTGTTGATTTCCATTAATTAACAACAAACACAAAAATATGAACACTTTTTTTTTTTTGGCATTGTTTGTTTAAAACTATGATTGATGATCTACTCTGGGACGGATTTAAGGGGTCAGCAGGAGATGTGGCCCCCAAGTTTTCCATTTTTTTTTATATATATGCATATATAGATATAAATTGATATTAACATATAGTATAACATTAATTAATATATAAAAAGATGTCATAGATTAGTTCTAATGTTTTTTATGATACTTTTTGAAATATGTGAATCAATGTAATATTATAATCCAAAAAAATTACAGTAGATTAAAGTTAAAAGGCAAAGTACATATTGAGTCATTAGTAGTTATATATTATTATAAAATAATTATAAATTTTGTCCTAAAATACTAGAATTTTCTAATCCAAGTCCCAATTTAAATCCAGGAGTACAAATAGAAATATCACATTTTTTAGCTATTAAAATTTTCTGAAATTCAAGTAGTAGCATGAAAATTTCCTAAATAAGGCAACAATAAAGGTCAAAAAGATTTTTTTCTAACCGTAGCTGTAAAAAAAAAGGCGTTATCCTCATTTAAATTTTTTAATTTTTATAATTTTCGCTCCATCATTAATTAATTCCTGAACCCGTCCCCGAATCTATTATCTATAACGTGTTATGGTGATGTTAGAGCCAAACTTGTTACAGCAAAGTACAAAAAGCACAAACTGCATACATACTTGTTCATCAGTTATTAACTAGTTATCTTTTCTTAACTCTTTTTCCGCCCAGATTAAACGAATAATCCTTTATCCACAAGAAAAAAGTGCCCACAAACCCACCTTATTATCCAATCCAATGTAAATGTGCATTGATAATTTATTTTTTATCACACTTTATTTTTGCAATTGAATAATGATTTTTGGGGTTATTTAGTGTTTAACTATTGGTTTCCGGTCTAAATTGGATTTTGGGCTTTTAAGTGAAATTAATCACAACTTTTGTTTCAGGGGCCCGATTAAAGGCCAAATTCGGACAAGGCAGTCATGAAATGTTGGAGCAGAGTTGCATGGGACCAAAACCATAGTTTCGGTTTTTGTTTGGACCGGTTTTTGTCCTTTGAACCGGTTTATTTTATTTTATTTTATTTTAGGAGTGGGAAAACAGAGAGACTACTGTTTTATTTTATTTTGTTTTATTAAGAGCTGGAAACAGGAAGAGGGGGGGTGTGCTGTGTTTTGGGATTTCTCATATTCCAACTCCTATTCTCTCTGAAATTTTCGCACTGTTCAAGTTCTTCTTTATTTTTTCGGTTTTTCATTTTCTGCCATGGTTGGCTAAGGAGCTAAAGGACCAACCCACGAATTGAGTTCCGCCGTTCCAGAGGCCTCATATTGAGTTCGTTCTTTCTTTTCCCTTTTGTATTTCGATTCTGGATAACTTAAGGGAAGAAGTGTTGAATGTTAGATTTAACATTTAGGTTGATTAATCGAAAGGGCTTAAAATCAAAACGGGTTTAAGTGAGCACTGTACGTTGAATGAGTGAACACGCCGAGTTTCTGATAAAATGCTAGGTGATCATCTAGTAGTTTCTTTTTTCTAATTGAATGCAGGGATTCCGATTTGCTTAGGATCAACCACGAATTCAGTGGTCCAATGATGGATTTTTAGAAACTCAAGTCTGGGTTGGTTGCTTTTAAATTGTTAATTTCGTTTTTATCTTTTATCTGTTATCTGTTGCTATTGAAATTGAACAAACCCCCCCTCGTTTTCGTTTCTGTTGCTATTTTCAATCGAGCGAATTGGTTTGTTGCGAATTCCTTGGGAAATGATTCAAGTTGCTCTATATTACAAGTTTATTTTCAGAGCCTGATTAATTTGAGTGAGTTCGACAATCACGTCATGCATCCCACGAATTCCTTTGTATCAAGCATCTGCTATACCTCAAGACACTAACTCACCTCGATTAGCATCACCCACAAACTATACGCAAGACTTCCACTTCCAAGTTCCAACATACAATGATCCAATGTGCATGCCTGTGACACAACCCAGTAAGATCGTTAATCATAAAAACATTGCAATATCGTTAGGCTAGATTTATAGCGCTGACAAAAAAGTCCACATTCCACCTTAGAAAACACCCACCTTCGCTCCAACATTTATCATATCATAACCCATTTATAAGTCCCACATCGACTAAAAATAACATAAATCAATCTTTATAAGACCTCTGACAGGGGTGTCAGAACGCCGAGTTGGGTAACGTCAACTTGTAACCCGAGCGGGGGTACAATGGTGATGGGACACAAGTAGTTGCAAAACTGGGTTGGGTTGATGGCTGTGCCATGTGGCTTGCCCACTCCAAGTCAAGAGTTGAGCCATGGCAACTGAGCGAAGGCTCAGGTGTCCTGGTTCCTAGACAGGATGGCACCGCGTAAGGCTGGCTTCACAGAGCAGCGAACACCTCCGGCTCCTGACAGTGGAGGGATTACAAGCCGCTGCACCACTTGCCCTCAATGCCTTCTGTGCTTAGCTGCTGAACCATCACCTTTTTTTTTTTCTTTCCCTCACGTACCCTTTTGATTTTCCAAGGTTGAGAGATCTACCAAACACAGTAATTGTTATGTTAGATTGCTAAAAGTTTCTTTTACATCTTCAAGCATGATGTGATGTATATGATATTGAATGCTAAGTAAGGCTCACTTGTTCCCAAACTGTGCGTGTTAATGCATTCAAAATATGTGTGAGCCATATATATGTTCTGCATTCTTTCCATTCCCATGCCAGTTTTTTTGTGCTTCAATAACTGGTTCCTTGTTGATGAAACCTTTCAGGGTTATCTCGCTAGATTGTCGGATTGTTAAATTGGTTGATTGTTTGTTAATTAACACGTGACAATGGCAGGCAGCGATAATCATCAATTAAAAGTCTGCTAACTAACAATGCCCTGCACATTATAATCAAGGCGACAGAGAAAATAAGAGGATCAACACTCAAAAGAGAACAAGAATGAATACAAGCTAAACACCCCCTCATAACCTTGGAAATCTTAAACCCCTCTGCCATGTACAAGCACTGCTCTCAGAAAACTCGTGAGTGGAAATTTTATCCAGTATGTTAAGCCACAAAAAACCAGCAGCACCAACTGCAAATATTCCACGCTTGACTTATTATGCACCTCCATGCTTTCACCTTATTGGATTCTTGAATTGGCCCCCAACTTTATGAAATTATATGAAACAAGTATTAAGAGATAGTGCAGCACACTTCAATCGGATCTTAATTGTTGATGTCAAAATAGGTAAAAACATCACCTCAGCAAGTAGATTCTTCCAATATCTCTATGCCAGGAAAAATGGTTATCACTGGGAGACAATTCGACTCCTTCGGCATTTTCACCAAGGCGAAATTAGAGGTTGATAAGCATAACCACATTCTAGACATTATCAGAGGCACAAACTGAACCATGAACCAATAGTCAAATACATTAACATAACACCTGCCAAAGTTACAGTATAACCATTTTACGAGTTCGTTTGCCAGTAATATATGAAATGAATCCTGAGATAAATTGAATCTTTGCTCTTATTTCTCGGGCCTTCTGGGAGACTAGCTACAGATGCTTGGATTTTAGGATCGGAATTGCTCATAAATTAGAAAGGACAATACCACATCCAAGCTCTCCAAACATGTTCTAATTAAGTTATAATATGTATACACATATTTATTAATATCCTACTTTCAGAATGATCACTAAGCAGAAAACCATTGAATCAAGTGCAAAATCCTTGGGCTAGTGTTGTAGCACTGAGAAGTAAGTTGGGAAGGATCAACTTTACTATTGGAACAGTCCATATTGCACATAAGACTAAAACCACCTTGTCTCCAACATTTGTCATAACGATTCACTTGAAGGTAGCCTTGTGCAATTTTATGTTTTTTTTTTTAATTTCTTGGACTGACTTGCACAATTCAAAATTATTGGTAGCCAGATGCAAGTTGGGGCCTATTCTTTTCGAATCCAGTAGGTACTAGGTAGATATCCTTGTATAGTTTTTATTTTTATTTGCGCATACACAATTATTTAAATGTATATTTTTTTATGAATTTAAATATATTTTAGTCTTCAGACAAAAATGAGAATTCCCACGGAATATATATCTGGTAGTTGCTATGAAACATAATACATTCCATACTTTTTAATATCATAAAAACTGAAATTTTAAAACCATGTCTCAAGCCGACATGCTTTCATACATTTTGGAATTAAAAAAAATTGTATTTCATAATCACATGACTTATTAAACATGGTAGTTCCAGAATTATAATAACTTCTCTATTCATGAAAGCTATATTATACTCTGCTCAACATTTTTTCAATATAACTTAGCTTGATACTTTAAAAGCACAATTTGAAATCTGAAGTCTTGAAAACATAGCAATAGTATAAATCCATTAATACGTGTTTAATAAGTTTAGTGAATTGGCTAAATCATATATTCTCCAATAAATCTCTTCAAAAATATGTAAAACATTTTCATGGTATACAACAATCCAAATCATGGTTTCATGGTTTTCTTAAAGTACATTTTTCATGCTGTAATCAAAATCATAATTCTTGTTAGCTTGGCATTACTTGTTAAATCATATCTATATCATATTTTCATTTCCAAATTCGTGCTTAGCCATCATAATGCTTGAACATATTCATAATGACTGAAAATAAGGTTTTGAACTCACTCACCATTTAGAGCTCAGAGTGTGTGGACGTCAACAATTGACCATGGGAGCTTGGAATGACACCAACAACTATCATGGAGCAACATAGACACATGAACAATCTATAACTAGTCTAGACCAACTCTAAATCAACTCTATGAACATTGAAGAAGTACTCTCACGTAATAACAATGAAAATTAGCAACACTCATAACATGGAGGAGGAAGAAAAGAGATGAATCTAACATAAATCATGGCTAAATCTTACTTTGAAACTTGGAGGAGGTAGGATTGAGTGAGGTTGAGAGTGGGCAGGATAGAAGAGAGATTGGGGGTAACTGTTTTTGAAGTGAAGAAAACCAGTGGGGAGGGTTTTATAGGGTTAGGGTATCATAAAAATGAAATTTTGCTATTTTGGCACTGTTCCAGCATTGAGAACCCTCGCCTGGCGAGTTCATCAAGCACCAGAACCATCTAGGGGAAAAAGACTTTGCTAAGCGATCTCGTCAACCTCACTTGGTGAGCATGCTTGACAGCCGCAATTCTGTTCTGTACTTTCCATGACTTTGGTGGTTAAGTCTTTTTCAGGCAATACAGGTGGGTCCCTTTGGTAACTCGCGTACTTCTAAAACCAGAATGAATTCTTCTCCCCCATTATGTTTTCCTCTCTCTCTCTCTCTAAACCCTCCGTCGTTGCTGCCTTCTTTGCCACCGTGCACCACCACTGGAGTTTCGTCCGAGAGATGGAGACAATCATTACAATCTAGGAGCTTTGGTGAGCATTTTAATCAGTTTAGTTAATTTATTTGGTGTAGTTTTTCTGTTCATTTATGGATGCCCATAGTGTTGTATTTTATTGCATTGAAGAGTAATTATTATTGTTATTTTGTTAATGTAGGAGTTGTGTTAGTTGTGTTTGATGGTGACAGTGAGCTGTTGGACATTGAGAGCAGTTTGCCACTCTAATTCCTTATTTTATGTTATGTTTTCTATGTATATAAATGTGTTAAGTTAAATTTTTCATATTGGATTTTTAGGATTGGATTTGGTTGGACGTAGAGAGTTTTCCCACATTCTGTGATTTTTTCACCGCTATAAGGGTTAGTAACTAAATCATTATTATTTCTATGGTTTAATATGTATGTAGGATAGAGAGTTATGTTTATTAGGATAAAGTTGTAGGAAATGAAGATTGCATGACTAGGGGGAAGGGCGTAGAGGTCCTTCCCCGACTTTTTTGCATTGTTTATTGTGGAATTTTTTGTGCTTGTAGAGATTCCATGATACATATTGTTGAGTTATAAGGGGATGAACAATAGAAGGATTTTTAGGATTATGTGAATTATATATAATTATTAAGATGTAACTGTTGCACTATATCTATTTTGTTGTTGATCTTTATAATGATATCTATTATTGTTGAATTGACTGAAATTTCTAATGAGGAAAACTCCTAGTTTAAGGGGAAATGCTGTCAAAATTTTACTAAATTTTTTTTTATGGATAACAGAATAAAAGTAACTGTATTAAAAAAAAGCGAATGATTCAGATAATGATCAACAATAAAGTGCTGATAAAAACATCCCTAAACTTTCACATTAACTAAAGTGTTCAATATTATATGCAATACTGCTATGAAATTATTTGAAATTTCCCAATTTAATTTATGCTTTTTGTGAATTTTTTAATTATTTTAGTATGGCTGGTAGAGGCAAAGGTCGACCTCGGAATGTTGATTTATCCACCACCCCATTCAACAACGCCTTCCCACCACCTCTACCACCTCCCTTTCCATTACCTGCATTTCAATCCCTGCCACCACAACCATTCCCTTGAGGATGATACCCACTCTTGGGTATGCCAGCCTCCACCTCCCCCATATTCATATCCACAGCCCACCCGCATCAATGACCCTTCCCTCAGCCCTACCGCTGCCCCGACTCCCAGCCTCGCATCTGATTAGGCTCCTGCTTCTTTGGGTAGGTCACAAGCACAAGAAGTAAATGGGAGGCCTGTTGAACCAGATGGCAAGCCACTTGGGCCTGATCGTAGATCGCTCCGCCAGATTAGGCCAAACAGTAAAGACAGATGAGTTCAAACATTTTTTTATTACATTATAATTTTACATTGCTTATGATATTTAATAATTTTTTGATTGTTTTTAATTTATTTTATCTATGTAACAGTTTTGATCCATTTGCTGAGGGTCACCACAGGATCATGAAGGATATACAAAGTCGGTATAACCATTCATGGCCCACTTGGACTGACATCCCATAAGGTATCAAGGAGATGTGATGGTAGCAGTGAAAGGTCATTATATAATTTATTCGCTTTTGTTAAAATACATGCTTATATTATTTAATTATATACCTATATAAAATCACTTATGTGTTTTGAATTTGTGTATGTAGAGGACCTTCTACATTTTGCCTTTTAAGCATAAGCCTGCAATTAAGAGGGCTTGGAGGATTTGGTCCTCCAAGCACTTGCGGGATATGTTTCATGATGTTTGTAAGGGACACATGAACAGCTCGTGGCTGAATGATGCCACCCTCAATACGCTAAGGCGCTACAAGGCCAATGACCCGACCTTCAAGGATAGGTCGGACAAGAGAAAGACAAATCGAGCCTCACAGAAAGGTGAGTCACTGCACATGGGTGGGTCGAGCAGCCAGGAGGGGACCCAGAAGCATTTGGTTTGGATTTAAAATCAATTCTAGAATTTGCATTTTACCAGAAAATCAAACAAATTAGAAAATGAACAAAATCAATTTTGCACTTCCAAATTCGATTTGGAGTGTCTTACTGGTTTTCCGAACACACTTCTTTTTTTTTTTTTTTTTCTGAAAACATGGTTTTAAATACACTCAATTGTCTTCATGCGCGCTCTTTTTCTCCCAACTCAACCCAAGTTAGCTAACTCAAAATTCGGATTGGCTTGGGTTGAAAACTCTTTAACCCATTATATATTGGGTTTGGAAATTTTCAACATATATAATTCACTCAACTGATCTATTTGTCTTTTTGTTTTTTTTTCACAGAGATATCAGACTTATGTAAAACTTGATCCAAAAATTAAACTTGCGGCGAACATATGCAATGCAATGGAAATTTTGAATTGGGCTTGAAAAACTACTTGTTATGGACTTGAAGAACTATTGTTGGGGAAAAAATATTAACATTTTTCAGTGATATTAAATATAATATAGTTTTTCCCAATCCAACTCTTGAATTATAACTGCATCTCATGTCAATCATATGTGCCAAATTTTAGAATAATTGCATACCTATAAGGGCATGATCAAATATTTTCTATTTGCATATATTTAAAAAATATTTATTATATTGATTTAAATGTATATAAAAAGTGTATTAAATAACTTTGGATTCATGTGAAATTTTATAGATATGTTCTATAACATATTAAATTAAATTTCAATCCAATAGTTAGTTCCGTAAAAAAGTAATCGTAATTGGAATATATATGTCAAATCTTACACCAGTAGAAAACAGATGATTTCTCATATAAATATATCAATATTTTTATACTATTATAACTCACTTATATTTAATTTTATAAAATAAAGAAAACCTAATATTTATAACTACTAATAGGGGTATTTTAGTAAAAAGATAAAAAATGAATATGAAAAAAATAATTAATAAAAAAATTTAAAAATGGATTAGTATAGCTCATATCAATTTGTTAAGAGGAGGGATATGTTTTAAAACTTAAAAAATGAAAGTGTAAAGAAATCTCTAAAAAAAAAGGGAATTATACTTAACTTTTTCAATAAATAATTTAAGGCAAGTGGCATATTAATAAATGGTTTTTTTAGCATGAAGAAATATAAAAAAGTGCAAGAGGGTGAAGATATTATTTGTTTTTATCCCCTACAGTGGTCCAACGAAATCATCGTTCATGCACCAAAACACGTACGGAGAATATTTGATTGCTTACATGTTGTCAATCGGAATACATGGTGAAGAGAAAATTCTCCGTACTTGCATGCTCTTGGGGATATATGAGTCCGACTTGCATACTCTTGGGGAAGAAAATTCTCCCTCCACAGACTAAATCTTAATTAATTCTTAACTTTTGGATGTGTTCGGAAGGATGGGAGAAAATAGAAACAAGTGGTGAGATTTTCGACGGATATGCTCCAAATAAAGCAAGGCGCCATTGTAGACCAATCAAAACGCTAGTGTGCCTGCAGCCATATATAAATATGGAGCTATATATGTAAGGAGAGAAGGAGAGAGATTACAAAAGCAAAAACAAACAGAGAGATAAGAGTGACCCCCGTGGGTGACGCTCGTGTGGTGGAAGGAAGCCAGAACAGCGTTGAGGGACTAGCAGGGCTTGTTATGAAATTTGACAAAAAATATTTTTCACTTTTTTAATACATTAATCAATTAATGTCACATTGAAAATATATGTCTATATTAATTGATTTATTAATGTACTATAAACAGACATTTATTTATGAAAGAAACTTTTATTTTAAGACAAATGAAGGGTCTAGTGCCGATAGTGTGGCAGATAACTGCTTTATTTTGCTTTAATGTGAAGTTGGTGTACGTGTTTTTGTGCTGTCTCCACCAGCCTCTATATACTTGATTGGAGTTTAATTTATCATATTAGATATAAAATTATTAATTAATAATTTAAATTTTTGGGACAAATAATGTCACGAGGAACCTACACAATTATGGGAAAAAAATTGCCGCATTCAATTTGCATATTTACTTAATATAGTTCTCATAACACAAGTAAGGCATGAGATTGTGAGGTGTTGAAGCTTATAAATATCTTTCAGAGAGAATGGGTCAAATCAGATAACAGATGGAATATTACTCAAATTAAATCCACATAAATACACAATGGAAGTAACCATATATTAAAGTTTGTGTATTAAACTATATATACTTGCAAGTTAAAAGGAAAATTATGTAATGTAGACTCGTGCTTCACGAGGAAGGTCACTTTTGGGACTAAAAGGAATTAATAAAATGAAGGGAGCTTCCACTGATTGAGCAAGCAACTTTTTGTGACAAAGAAAATAATTAAAAATGAGAAAGGGAGCACAAACAGAATGGGAACCAAGTTTTCGGTGGATTAAATACTCACCATGCAAAACGCGAGGTGTAAAATAATGCAGAATGAAGAGATGCAAGGGGAGGGATATATGTTTTAAAACTTGAAAAAATTAAAGTGTAAAAAATCACCTCCAAAAAAAAAAGAAAGGGAATTATACCTAACTTCTTTAATAAATAATTTAAGGCAAGTGGCATATTAATACATAGCTTTTATAACATGAAGAAATATAAAAAAGTGCAACTACATCATTGTTCATGCACCAAAAACACGTACGGAGAATGCTTGATTGGTTACATGTTGTCAATCGGAATACATGGTGAAGAACATTCTTGGCGAAGAAAATTCTCCGCACTTGCATACTCTTGGAGAGATATGAGTCCGACTTGCATGCTCTTGGGGAAGAGAATTCTCCCTCCACATAGTATATCTTAATTAATTCTTAACTTTTGGATGTGTTCGGAAGGATCGGAGAAAATAGAAACAAGTGGTGAGATTTTCCACGGATATGCTCCAAATAAAGCAACCCGCCATTGTTGACCAATCAAAACGCTACTGTGCCTGCAGCCATATATAAATATGGACCTATGTATGTAAGGGGAGAAGGTGAGAAATATTACAAAAGAAAAAACAAACAGCGAGATTAGAGTGGCCCTAGTGGGTGACGCTCGTGTGGTGGAAGGAAGCCAGAACAGCGTTGAGGGAGTAGCAGGGATTTAAGCTTCATTCTCAATTATTGGCAGCTTGGCATCCAATCAACAGTTAAGCTAAGCATCCTGCTGGAAGGATCACCATATTCACCACTTCAATTGGCGAGGTAATTAATTTAATGCTTCATGCCATGACGTTAGTTAAGTTTGAACGTTTAATTGCTCTTCCACTGCCCATTGCACGGATTTGTTTATATTTTTAAAATTATTTTGATCAGAATATTTATAAAAAAGTATAAAAACAAAAAATATATGTGGACGTTGATAAAATATTTTGAGAAATATTCTATTTATAGAATAAAAAAAATTTTATTGACAGAGTTTAATGACCACTTTATTGTAAACCACAGTACTAGTTTAGTCTATGCATTTTTACTCTCTATAATTTTAAGAACTCTCGATCCTTTGACTAAAGTTATTCTTGACAATACCAATATATAATTGTCTACAGCAAAATATATGTATTGATAAATATAATTTTCATAATTTAATGATAGTTCTAACTTATGTTTATTTTATTATATAACATACTGTTATAAAAAAAATTATTTTCTTCTTCTTTAAAAAAAATATTTTGAGTCCTTTATTATCAAAATTATTTGTTCAATAAGAATTATTGTATAAATATTACTATACATAATTATTTTTCTTTTAATTATATAATTCCCTCAATGCATAAAAAGTGACTTTTTCCACTTGCACATTTCTAATATGAAATTTAGCTCTTAAAAAGTATAATAATTTCTATTTCATCCCTTTTGTAAGAGATAGACCAAACTATTCATACAATACTAACTTTTTAATTAATGGTGATCCATGTTATTATTTCTATTATTACTATTTATTATATATTACCCTAGGTATAAAAAACTAGTCATATTTCATTGTATATTTTTAATGCAAAATTTATGCTATTAAAGAATAGTAAAATTGACATTTTTTTTTGTTGCAAGCAATAACCTAGAAATTCAATGAATTTATTAGAGTACTATAAATCGTAGTATATAAGCTCTTCAAATATATCAACAATTGTTTTGTCAATCACATCCTAGGATTCTACATTGTTTTGTTAGACCTTCAATTGTATATAATATGAAATAACTAATTCAATCATTAATATCATTTAAATGAGTGTATAATGTTATTTCTAAACTTTGTATTGAAGTATTTTAAAACTCTCGAAACTTTTTAATATAAAAAAATGTCTTCAATGTTTTCATTTTTCGGAAGCACACATAGGCAAAGCAAATATATTTTTAAACTTTGAGAACTAAAATTACTTTAAAACTAAAAAAGAAACTAAAAATTACTATAGTTTGTCTAATTAAGCAAGTTTGAAGACAAGTTTTTTAGTAGCACAATCACTATTAATTAAATTAAGAAACTATAAAGTTTTATGAAAAAGCGTAATAACAAAACTAAATTTAATCTAAGAGGAAAAATATTAGAAATATTTTTTAAATATTTATGATCAGATTAAATAATAAATAGTAAAATAAAATACCAATTAATAAATGAAATAATATACTACTTGTAATTTACAAAATTGTCAGTAAAAACATTTCATTTGTCTAATTTAAAAATAATTTTAGTTTTTCATTTTAAATAATTTTTAGATGACAAATGTATTTATTATATACCACATTAAAGTGTTAATTTATAATTTAAATTTTAAAATTAATATTAACTAATAAAAGAAAGATTAATATCTTATTAAAGTGTTAATTTATAATTTAACTTTTAACATTAATATTAACTGATAAAATATTAATATCTTATATGAAACTAAATAAAATACTACATGAATTTTTTTTAAAAGATGTTATAATCACTTCCTTTAAACTTGGCCATTAAATATTTTAAATTTTTAAAAAAATTATTTAAAAATAAAATCAAATTAATTTTAAAATAATAAAATGATTAATTCTCAAAATTAATACCATAAATATTATGTTGTCATGAGTTAAAGTTCAATGTAACTATTGAAGTTTTAATCTAACTGTTCCAAAAATAAAGATTAATTAATACTCATATAGTTGCAAATTATTAAAAATTATAATAAGTTTTAACTACAAATTATATTATTATTTATAATAGTTATAAATTAAAATGAATTTTATTATAAAATATAGTAAATCATATAGTAATTGCAATTTAGTGTGACCAATGAAAGAAAATATAGTGAATTCTACTATTTATACTTTAACTTTTAAAATTATTATATGAAACTAAATAAAATATTGCATGAAATTTATTTTTTAAGATGTTATGGTCACTTCCTTTAAACTTGGCCATTTATAAAAATTATTTAAAAATTAATTTTTAAAATGGTAAATAGATTAATTCTCAAAATTAAAATTACAAAAATTATGTTTCCATGAGTTAAAATTCAATGCAATTATTAAAGTTTTTAATCTAATTGTTAAAAAAACAAATATCAAAGAATACTCATATAGTTGTAAATTATTAGAAACTAGAATAAATATTCACTACAAATTATATTATTATTTATGATAGTTATAAATTGCAATGGATTTTAATTCTAAACTATACTAAATCACATAATAATTGCAAGTTATGCAGTGAATTTTACTAGATATATAGGTACTTTAACTTTTAAAATTAAAAGATGAAACTAAATAAAATATTGCATAATATATATATATTTTTAAGAGGTTATGGTCGTTTCCTTTAAACTTGGTCATTTAAAAAAATGATTTAAGAATAAAATCAAATTAATTTTTAAAAATTGAAATAGATTAATTCTCAATTAAAATTACAAAAATTCTGATTCCATGAGTTAAAATTCAACGTAATTATCAAAGTTTTATCTAATTGTTTCAAAAGTAAATATTAATAAATACTCAAATAGTTGTAAATTATTAGAAATTATATGAAATTGTCACTGCAAAGTATATTATTATTTATGATATATTCCTGCTCTCTTGAGGTTAATTGTTGCGTTATTCCCATTCTGGTTGCAATAGTAAATCTAATAACTACTACGCTTTATTTTTGAGTAAATATTCGAAGAAGAACTATACCACAGGGTTGTCAACTTGCTGATACCTGGAATACGTACAACACCTATTTTTGGTGCTTCAAAATTGTAGTTTTAAGGGTTTAATTCAACTTATAACTCAAGTTGATTAAGAGAACTCAACCAGAAAAACTAAGACATGTTTGATTTCAGTTTTTCAAATTTAAAATTAGATTTTATAATTTTCACAGTCTATTAAAAATTGAATTTTATAATTTTCACAATCTTTAATATTTCCTTCTAAAATCTAAAAAATTAAAACCAAATATACCTGACAGAAACTAAAGCGAGAAAACTCTATCCTTAAGTACAAACACTGTGTGGGTGTGTGTGTTGTATGTTTCACTAGGGGTTATATATATAATTTTCAAGTGTTTGTGGGTGTGGTTATCAGGGGTGAGTGGGTTGTTGTGTGTGACGTTCTAAGGTGTATGTGTGTGTGAAGTATGTGAATCATGGGTGTGTGCATGGGTATTTTTAGATGCTTGGCCGTGGGTTTCATGTTTTAATTAAGTAACATGATGTGTATAATATTATTGTATAATATACTCATAATATAGAAAAAATAAATAAATAAGGTGGTGGGCCCATTTTATTTTTTATTTCCCTAGGTTTATTACCTTTTTTTTAATGCTATGTTGAAAAAATGCTGGACAAAGATGTTATACACATAATTTCTTTAATTAAACGTTGTTTACTCAGAATATGGTAATTTGCTTCATTGCGTTGAATTAGGGAATCAGAAATCCTTTCTTTCTTTTTTTTTGTATAATCAGAAATCCTTTCTTGAACAAGTGGATATATCATATATGCATATTCTGATTTCAAGTTGATTGGATATAAATCAAGTAAACCTTCAGTTCTATGTTAGAGTGGCCATTTGTCTTTTGATTTAATCTTGACAGCAATGCCGGAGGAATCAAAGTACAGATTTGCATTACAACTATTTTCTAGACATAGAAGGACCTTTTATTAAATTTCAGCATAATAAACAGGGAGAATCTAAAGCAAAAGTACGCTAAGAATTTGATAATCCAAAAATTGGAGGAAATAGCACTACAGTAGTGGTGGGTGGTCCGGGGTGTTATATGATTCTGGTGCTGCAATGCAACCAAAAATAGATGATATGATCAGTGTTTTCGCAGGTTCTGTAACAAGAACTAATATAGGGCATTAATTATAATCCTGTTGATGGCCAACATAGGTTCGTTTGTTTCATCTTCTAGCAAAATTATTTTTGAAAAAATTAAGTTAAAAAGGATTTTTTTTAGCTAAATTACTTTTAAAAGAATAATTTCTGTTTTTTGAGTATATTAAAACTAAGTTTAAGAGAATTACTTTTATTTAGATATGATAAAGTAAAACTACTTAGAATTATTAATATGAGAGTAACAGTAAAATTTTATATCAAAAGTATTTTTTCTAGAATGAAAATTATCATTCCATCTACTTCCATCAAAATTACTTTTAACCACCATAGAATGAACTTTCAACAACAAGAAGTAAAACCAAACACATTTAATATTGTAGAATATCATTCTTATTCTATAAGAAGTATTTTTGGCTTGCTCAAAATACAAAGCAAACAAGCACATAAATGGTTGGTTATTTGGAGGGTTTATTTTGGATGCTGATGGCAAATATTGTGGCTTTGAAAGAGGTAAATTATCGTCTAATTGATGGGATCAGTTAGTGTGGAGGAAATATAGAGGGTGGTGAATATGAGGTGCTCTTTTACTCTTGTATAATGCTCTATCCATTTTAAAATAAATAATGTTTCTTTTATTTTTTTTATACATTCATAAATCAATGTCATATTGACAATATATCTAGATCCGTTGATTTATTAATATACCAAAAACGACATTTATTTATGAAGAGATATTTATTTATGAAAAAGATATTTATTTTAAAACGAATGGAAAGACTAGTGCTGTCTCTAGCTTCTCTTTGTACATGTTTAGGTTTAATTTATTATATTAGATATAAAATTATTAGTCAATAATTTAAACTTTTAGGATAAATGGTTTCATGACATATCTTAGAGTTGAAAAACTAAATTAAAACTGGTAGGTTGGGGTGTCGCAGCATATAAATATCATTTAGTTCAACAAATGGAATATATTGCTGCAACCGACGTGTAAATTAATAATGAAAATAACTGTATATATACATTACAGTTGTGTATTATACTTGAACATTAAAATAAAAATTATCTAACTCATTCGTTTTACCAACAGAATATATCATCACAAGCATCACCGGCGCGAAAAGAAAGCAGCAAAATCGGACAAGGAGTTTTGGAGATGAGTTCATCACTTCCATCATTTCCATCATCGTCTTCTGGCAGATTTTCCTTAGCGAATGCGGATCCCTCCACCAGAATTCAGGTTATAATATCACCAGAACCCAATCAAAGTCATGCACATACTCCTCCATTTATAGAAACCTCAACTGCTGCCTCATTGCAAGATGAAAACATAGGGGTGAATAAATTGACTCCACCAGTGAATCCGGGTAAGTTATGCATCAAATCATTATTTTTTTTAAATAAATAATCAGTGTTCAGTATTGATTGATCTGACTAATTTAGTTTAGCGAAGTTGGTACACTACGGGAGTCAAGTTTTAATTAGTAAGGTTAATTTTTTGGATTTTTCTTGGATAGACAAGTCCACCAACTAAAATTTGGATACACTCTATGAAAGTGTATAGAACCTATGTATGAATTATTGTATGCAAATATGAGTTATTGTATACAACCTATGAAAGTGTACGTAAATATGAGCTATTAAACTTATGTGTATGTAAAGATGTCTGTAATTTTTTCTCTTCACAAAATTTAAAATTAAACATATATCTTATTTAAATTTAAATAAAACAAATGTCAAACAACTTCAATCAATCATATGTGGAGGAAAGTCAATAAGGCTAGGCTAGTGGTAGGGAAGTTAAATAGTATGAATGAGATCATGGATTAAAACTCCAATATTGTATCAAAAAGTGTTGGAGGTTTAAGTGTGAAAGGTAATTCCCACATTGATTGAGAATGGATTAAATGAATAATATATAAAATGAAAAAATTTATAAAAACATTTTGCCTTAATATTTTCAGTCAAGAGTTGGTGTTCAGCTTGCTAATATGGTTCTCTCACTTAACCCATTATATTAAAATAATGATATAAATTTTTAAAATAATTTTAGTATTATTTGAGCTCATGCTAATAGTATAAAGCGGTTTTACATTATTTTGAATGCCAAATTAAGTGAAAAATTATAAACCAATATTTTATTTTAGGTTATTGCATATAAATTAAACTCATTATTTATTTTATAATTATTGTTATTGTTTAATATATAATTTATAAGAAAAAACCATGAAAAGAGAATATACCGAATATGTAGGTTTTCAAAATAAACCTGGTGGAACGCTATTGCTTAATATTTCAAGAGAGCTAATTGCATCTTACTCAATTTCTTAGTAGTTGTTATCCTACTAAAATTTTGACTCCGCACTGGCAGGTTCCTTAAAAAGAGAACTTTACACATATGCCCTTAGGGGAAATTGGGAAGGAGCAAAATCCATTTATGATAAATTTCCTCAAATGATACCTATGCAGTTGACTGTGAATGGAGATACAGCTCTTCACCTTGCAGCAAGAGCAAACAACATTACTTTTGTGCAAGAGTTGGTTAAAATGCTTCAGACCCCAAAAGACCTAGAAATAGCAAACTCAGATGGGAACACAGCTTTTTGCATGGCTGCCATATCTGGGAATGCTGATTTGTTTCAAACAATGATTGAAAAGAACGATAATCTGCCACATATCCGAGGTCATAATAAGATGCTTCCAGTTCACTTAGCTGCTTTGAATGGCCACCGCACAACTGTGCAATATCTGTCTACTGAGGATCAGCTTGGGAAAATGGCTGAGGAGGATATTGAACGGCTTTTTTTTATTACAATTAGCTGCCGCATGTATGGTAAGACTAAATAATCACATTTTCAGATCAGTGATAATTCTTTACTTTTGTATGAAAGTGTGGTAGGACTTCGGTGGAAATAGGCTAGATTTCGGTTTATGGTCTTGCATGATCTTTTTAACTGTCTGATCTAATTCAAAATTTACCTCATTTAGAAGCTTAGTTAATTATAAAATTAAATTTTAAAAATGTTAGATTTTTCTTAATATTAAAGTATTGGGTTTTCATTATTTAATATTTTAATAATGTTGTAATGTATATTACATATGTTTTGTTCATGATTAAAAGTTTTTTTTATCATTTTTTTTCTTTGGGATTTTTATTTATTTATTTTCTTTTGCATTAACTCATGAATATATGTGGGGATTTTCCATAGAAAAGTGTGTGACGGAGATGGGGGCAGAGGCAGAGACAAATTTTTTGACGCGAGAGGGGTGGGCCTATTAGCATCCCGTGGATATCCAATTTCATCATCTTTGAAAATAGTTATTCCTTAATATATATTTCAGAAAATTAATATTGCCTAGTTGAAGAAAAGTGACCAAGCTGGCTGATATTCAAGTTACAGTAACTAATCAACATCTGTTGGAGCTCTCCTCAGAGCAAGTTAATTAATTCTAAATTTCAATTAATTATTTTCGCTCTTTGCACCAAGAAACGCAACTACTGATTTGTTAGAATCCAACTGGGGCTATATATCCTTGGATTATTAATATATTATGTTAGAATTAATATGTATGAATTTGTCAGCTTTTAATTATTTGGATTTTTATACCTTGTCTTTTCACGATTGTGCATATAACAGATGTGGCAACAAAGTTACTTGAAAAATATCCTGCTAGATTGGTCATTGCAAGAGATGATCAAGAGCAGCTAACAGCTTTACATATACTAGCGCAGATGCCTTCACAATTTGGTTAGTTCTCTAAACTTTTGTATAGCCTCTTTATCTCCCTTCTTTCATTTGTTTCTTTTCTTGGTTATTTTTAATTATATTGTTGACTTATTCAATTTAACTTAAATTATCAGTAGGACGACTTGGCAAAATTTAAATGGTTATTATAGTGTAAAAATTATACATTAAATTGACCGCTATAACTATGAAAAGTTATGAGTCCTTAAATTCACTCTACCTTTGAGTTCTTAGATTGACCAGCTTGAAACTATGAGGACTATTGATTTGTAGTTTTATAACTAAAATAACCTCTTAAAACTTTCAAGAGATACAAGAATTTCCAGATTGATTAATTTATTTAAGAGAAAAATGTACTTTATCCCTTTGTATTATATATGTATTCTGCAGTTTAACTTCAAAGTTTCAAAAAGATGTCAACTAACCACTGGATTTTCTTAAATGTGTAAGTTAATCCTTATATTAAATTTATTTCTATTGTTAATGAAAAGGACATGAACTATATCCCCAAATTTTAGGTCATATGTAGTTTAACATCATGAACTTTTTAAATTAATCTACAACTTGTTTAATATGTGCTATTTTCATTAACAATAAATGAAAAAAGTTAGTAAAAGATTCAATTTGCATGATTAGAAAATATTATGGATCAATTTGTATGTTTTCAAAATTTTGAAAAGAAAATGCACATGGCTTATAGTTTAGGTGATTAAGTGTTATTTTTTGCGTTTTCTAATAGAAGAAAATCATCTTAGCGATGGAACTTTGATTCCAAGTAGGTCTTATTACTGGCAAACACTAGTTTGGAGAGTCTTTTTTTTTTCATTATATATTGAAAGAATTAGGCGCATGTTAAACATTTCATTGTATTATCTGTTGTATATACATGCATGATCAATCAGTTAAATTGGTTGCTAGATATGAAGGATGGCAACAATGAAGAAGCGTCATCAGGATTGAGTGATAAATTGCTATTGCTTCAAAAGTTATTGGATCATGTTAGGCAATTGGAATACGAAAGAGCTTTGGACTTGATGACCAATCCTTCAAAAGTAATATTTGACGCAATAAAAGAAGGAAACACTCAAACTGCAAAATGTCTTCTTGACACGATTCCTGAACTACTTGAACAAAAAGAGTCCAATGGACAAAACTTACTGCACATTGCTGCTTTATATCGACAACGAAGCATTTTTGAGTTCATACTTGAGACGGGGACAGCAAACCTTTTAATATCGGAAGTAGACGATGATCGTAACAATGTTTTACACTTTGCTGCACAATTGTCATCAGAAGAAAGATCATCAAATTTGAGACCAGGCATTCTACTGGCAGAAGAGTGGACATGGTTCAAGGTAAATGTGTTTTGTTATTCTTATTAACTTATT
Source organism: Dalbergia cultrata (assembly GCA_031216105.1). NCBI lineage: Eukaryota > Viridiplantae > Streptophyta > Magnoliopsida > Fabales > Fabaceae > Dalbergia > Dalbergia cultrata. The sequence goes on along the minus strand of CM062352.1, from coordinate 53,642,841 downwards.
TAATTTACTTCTTCTTTTCTTTATATATCTTTGTCATGTGTGTTCAGTTATTACTGTTGGGAGTTTAATTTTATGCACATGAAAAAAAAAATTATTATCCAATCAAATCATTTTATTTACTTAATTTTTCAAGTAGTAAGTATAGTCATATGAGATTTAACTATTTTTACTAATATAATTACATATGATTGGATGATGGTGTAAAAAAATTTTAGGGTTGAGAGCAGGACACTTCCTAGAAATTATTATTATTATTATATGGTTGAGATTCATTGTTCCTTCATTTTAAAATATAAAATTATTATTTCAATACCTAAAAGTGGGTGTTCAATTAGAATACCTACTCTATTATTATTGGATGTGATAGTTGCTTTGACTACCCCAACCCTCTATTATATCCAATGGTAATGAGGTGTGTATTTCAATTAGACACTCATTTTTAGGTGTTAATAGCAATGCTCTTTTAAAATAATAGTTTATATTTGTAGCAAAAAATATTGCAAGCATGCAGCACAAGTGACGTGGATTTACTTAACATGACCTCTCTCTCTCTCTCTCTCTCTAGCCTTTGTCATTACATTAGTTGGTCCCAACCAAGCTATACATTATTTCCAACCGGATGGTATTAACAAATAATTTTGATTAATATGAATAATAATGCATTTATAGGAAGTGAAGAAGAGAGTACCTGCTCCCGAATTAAGGACAATGAGAAACAACAAAGGCCAGACCCCAGAGGAAACATTTTCTGCTGATCATGAAAAGCTATTAAAGGAAGCTAAAAAAGAAGCAATCAAAGAAATAGCCAGCCCTTGCATGCTTGTGGCCACACTTATTTCTACAGTAGTGTTTCCTACAGCTCTCGTTGTTCCAGGTGGTGACAGCACCAACAAGTGGTATATGCCGTTTGTCTTTGCAAACGCAGCTGCGCTGTTCACTTCTTCTGCATCTATACTCTTCTTCTTGACAATTTACACTTCATCATGGTTCACTGAAAATGAATCTTTCATCTTGCTACATAGACGCTTGAGTGCAGGACTTGTGTTACTCTTTTGGTCCGTGTACTTTATGATGTACGCTCTTATTCTGGCCTGCTTTATGATCTTTCACAAGCATCGGTGGGCAGGAGCTGCTGTGTGGGCAGTGTCTTTACCCGCATTTGCGGCATTGTTTTACCTGCTGTATGGCCCGTACTTCAACGCCCATAAGACTCTGGTGGTAATGTCGAGGGAGAAGGATATATCAAAACGTAAGATTTCATTGTCCGGATCTAGAAAAGAAAAGTTGAGTGGGATGAAATAAAGGAGATTCCATCTCTCATTCATCATCTCCTTTTGTTTTCCTTTCTCTTAAATCTGGGTGCAGTGAGATGAAACTAATTATTATTTTTTTATATTTTACTTGTAAAATTATTACTATTCAGTACTGGGGAGGACTCACTTGATCTATCAAGAGTGGGCATGTTTTTAGTTTCATGTATTTGTCACTAGTTGTCTATGTGAAAGACCCTGCTTGATAATGATGAGTGAGTACTGCATCTATAAAAATAGAGAGAATAAGGATGTATGAATGTACATGACTTTGGCCAATGCAAGCAAAGTGGGCACAGCTAGTAACCATGTGTTCTTTGGTCCTCCCATTCCCCATTATGCTTTTACCGCGCTGTCCTTCTTCCGCAGGTCGTTGGGCTTGTGTAGTGTCTGAGTTTATGTTCAGGTTATTTTTGCACATCGTTTAGTCTTCTGCATTCACAAAACATATAAAAAATGGCAACATATTCCTATCATTTAAGTCTCGTGGTATATCGTAATACGCATGTTAACATATATAGTTTTCAAATCAAACTAATTTATTAGCCGTGTGAAGCACAGATAATTAACGGCAAAAATGTATATTAAATATTAATTTTTTTCTTGCTTTTAAGAAGTTATACGTCCTATATATTCATGCAATTAAAAAAAATTATTATAATTATTAGGGTTAAATGTGTTTTACCGCCTGAATTTTAGATCATGTGCAATTTAAACCCTGACTTTTCAAAGCGTGCATTACGACACCCTGAACTTTCCAAATTGTGTAAAAAACCCCTATTTTTCAAAGAATACATTATGACACCCTGAACTTTTCAAATTGCGTAGAAAAATCCCAAAAAATTTAAGCCATAGCAGGGTGTTGAGTTGCACACAATAAAAAATTTAGGGGGTTAATTGCACATATTATTCACAGGCAAGGTGTCGGATTGCACAAATTAGAAACTTCAGTGGGGTTAAATGTACATAAATCTTAATTTTATTAGTTGCCAAAATTATACTGAGGGGTGTTTTGCACAATTTTAAAAGTTCAGGGTGTCACGATGCACATTTCAAAAAATCAGAGGGCAAATTACACATGACCTAACATTCAAGGGGTTAAAATGCATTTTCCCCTAATTATTATAATTCTTTAAATGAATATATAAGTTTCTATAAATTATAATGTAAAATAAATAATTAGAAAAATATGGAGTGCAACAGTAGATAAATATTTGTTCAATATCATTCATGTAGCAAGCTCTAATATCATAATCTCATATCTTCATGTTATACATTAGTTAATCACTTAATCATACATCTAGCATTATTTTAATACATATAAGATGATAATAACTTTGATATCTTTTTTAACTTATAAGTGTTCAAATCTTAAAAAAAAAATAGCATATTATATTATCTAAGAAATGACTTAATACCATATTATATTCTACAAACTAGAAAACTAAATCTAATTTTATTTTTTCCAAATCCAATATTGTCCAATATTATACTTTAAAACAAATATTGAATTTTATATATATAGGATATGAGAATTGGTATAATTAGTTAAGTATATTTAGTTATTACTAATAATTTAATCTCAATTTCAAATTAATAATTTAAAAATATAATTCAAGTCTAAAAAGAATAACATATTATATTCTCTAAAAAATAATTTAATAAAAAATAATGAATCATAACTGGTAATAAAACATAATTAATTATATTGATTATAATTTTTTATAATTGATACATTCACCAGATAAATAACCTAAACAAAAAATCAATCTGAGTTAATTTTTTCAAATTCTATATCAAATATTATGCTTTGCAACAAATATCTGATCGTAGATATGAATATTGGTGTATCCAATTTTAAAAAAAAAATTGGCTTGAAAACAAAATTGGAATCAAGTATAATTAATCAATTATATTTATTATTACAAATAATAATAATAATAATAAATAATCTCAATTTCAAATTTAAAAAAAACATATTATATTCAGTAAAAAAATGGTCTAATAGAAAATTATTAGTAATGATTGGTAACAAACTATAATTGATTATAATTATAACAAGTATTTCTATCATTTTATAATTAATTAAAACATAATACTTACTAAAATTATGTGCAGTAAATCAAATATAAAAAGTGCACTCAAAAGGTAGATTCTCTTAGAATTTTGTATTATTGTCATATTAGAATCTAGATGAAAGAATCTCAATTAGAATTTGGATTATTGCAAGTTTTTATACATTTGAGTTGTATCCTATTTACACTCGAATCATCTCCGCTGGTCATCATCCTAAAAATTTCCTTGCGGTTAATTATGCAAAATACAGAGATCCAATAACGTATATATTAATTAAAAATTTACCTGCATTTTCAAAAACTAAAAATAAGGAAAAAGTGAAAGGCGATACACCTATAAGAAATGGAAAATTAAATAAATAATAAGAATTCTAGAGCCGGAACAATTGATATTAAGCTTAACTTATTTGTGTAGGGGATATACTATTATAATAATGAGTATATGGTAATTTGCTTCGTTGAGTTGAATTTTGGACTAAAAAATCCTTTCTTGAACAAGTGGATATATCATATATATATATATAAATGATATATGCAGTTTTTGATTTCAAGCTGATTGGATTAAATCAAGAAATGCTTCAGTTCTGTGTCAGGGTTGTGGTTTGTCTTTTGATTTGGCCTTAATGGCAATGCTAAGGAGACTAAAGCAGAGATTTGCTTTACAACTATTTTCCAGACATAGAAGGACCTTTTGTATTAAATTTCAGCATAATAAACAGGGAGAATCTAATGCAATAGTTAAGAATTTGATAATAAACAAGAGGAATTTACACGTCAGTGGTGGGTGGTCCAGGGTTGTATGATTCTGGTGCTGCAATGCGTGGAACCAAGTTAATGATCAGTGTTTTTGTGGGTTCTGTAACAATAATTAGTACAGGGCATTATAATCCTGTTGATGGCCAATATAAATGGTTGATTATTTCGAGGGTTTGTTTTGGATGCCGATGGCAAATAATGTGGCTTTGAAAGAGGTGAATTATGTATCATTGATGGAATCGGTTATTGTGGAGTAATTACAGTGGGTGGTAAATATGAGGTGGTTTTTACTCTTGTATAATACTCCATCTCTTTTAAAATAAATATATTTTTCAGTTTTTTAATACATTAATCAATTAATGTCACATTGAAAATATATGTCTATATTAATTGATTTATTAATGTACTATAAACAGACATTTATTTATGAAAGAAACTTTTATTTTAAGACGAATGAAGGGTCTAGTGTGGATAGTGTGGCAGATAACTGCTTTATTTTGCTTTAATGTGATGTTGGTGTACGTGTTTTTGTGCTGTCTCCACCAGCCTCTATATACTTGATTGGAGTTTAATTTATCATATTAGATATAAAATTATTAATTAATAATTTAAATTTTTGGGACAAATAATTTTATGACGAACCTACACAATTATGGGAAAAAAATTGCCGCATTCAATTTGCATATTTACTTAATATAGTTCTCATAACACAAGTAAGGCATGAGATTGTGAGGTGTTGAAGCTTATAAATATCTTTCAGAGAGAATGGGTCAAATCAGATAACAGATGGAATATTACTCAAATTAAATCCACATAAATACACAATGGAAGTAACCATATATTAAAGTTTGTGTATTATACTATATATACTTGCAAGTTAAAAGGAAAATTATGTAATGTAGACTCGTGCTTCACGAGGAAGGTCACTTTTGTGACTAAAAGGAATTAATAAAATGAAGGGAGCTTCCACTGATTGAGCAAGCAACTTTTTGTGACAAAGAAAATAATTAAAAATGAGAAAGGGAGCACAAACAGAATGGGAACCAAGTTTTCGGTGGATTAAATACTCACCATGCAAAACGCGAGGTGTAAAATAATGCAGAATGAAGAGATGCAAGGGGCGCAAGGCAGAAGGAATGAAGGGGGTGCTCTGCTATAAATAGAGCTCCCCCCTTCGGTTCAATTCATACTTCCAATTCAGAGTGAGTGTATCCCACTATATACATAGTGTGTTCTACGAGTTTTTTCTATTTTATAAAGAGAAGTGTATTTTTCTAATATAAGAAAGGATGTTATTGTTTTCTCTTTATATTTAGAGAGAGGTGTAATTTTATCTTTCACATAGTGAAAATCTTTTTCGGTTTTGCCCGTGGCTTTTCTCTCTACATTATAGGGCTTTCCACGTAAATACTTTGTATCCGTTCCTATTTTTCTCTACTCTATTTTAGTTGCATTAATCTGTTTCTATAACTCTTGTACCCAACATGTAACTCAGCCGCCTTTCCAGAATATGGCAGGAAGGAAAGAAGAAAGAAGCAAAATCGGACAAGGAATTTTGGAGGTCGAATTCACTTCCATCATCTTTTGGCTGACTTCCTCCAGACAATGGAGATACTTCATCTGCTGCCTCATTGAATGATGAAATATTACTTCCATGGCGTACTGCAGAAGAAAGTAAGTTATACTTCAAACTATTTTATTAAATTAACACTAGTTTTTGCCCCATTGCATATTATTTTGATAGAAAAATATATCTTTTTTCAACTAAAAAAATTACTTTTGATAAAAACTATTCACATATCAGTTTTTACTCAAAAACTAAAAATAACTTAAAGCAAGCTGTTTTCAATTTTAAAGTAGAAGTTGAAACAAATAGTTTCTATATAAAAAAAAGTTACTTTTTTAGCTAAAAGAAAAAAGTCAAAATAATCTAAAACCAAACGTACCCGTAATGTGTGTTTGGATTAGATTCTTACCAACTTGATTTTAAACAAACTTGATTATTTAGCATTGGTTTTATTTAAGTGTGTTTGAAGTTTTTGTCATGAAAATTCTAGTTCAGCTAAATCTAGTAAATAAACACAGCAAGGACCAAGCTAGATTTTGATCTAAAGATAGTGAAAACAATTGCTCCAAGGAGGAAAATCTACTCATTGGTTATGTTATGGATCTTCCAATTACTTTAAAAAATAAGTTTTGAAAAGAGGTAAATGTGGGATGACAATCTTATTGATAACAACAAAGTTATAATATCATCACACCAAAATCAACAACTAATTGGAGTTGAACTGCCTAAACTACACTAGCTAGGAAAAGGAAAGAAAAAGGAAGATAGCATGTAAAGTTGTTGCTTTGATATGTGGGGTTGCCCTTTTTTTGTCAAATTTCTTCAACCTTTAAATACCCAACAGCTTCCTCAAGATCAGTTTCCCTTGAATCGCATATGATCGTCTCTCACCTTGTGCTAGCTAGTAATAGAGTAGTATTCAAAATTGCCTCCACTTAAACTTTCAATTTCACACAACTATCCTCTCATTTTATAACGTGGACATAATGGCAGCAACATACAAAAACTGACTCTTCTCCACGAAACACGTGGACTTAATGGTGGCAAAATGCATGTGCACCTTTTTTTCCAATATTCGGCCAAATTTCGGATGACAATAGGAGCAGAGCGATTTATGTTTAAAAATTTGTTTTTGAAAGGCAAGTTTGAAAATGATATTATTTATAGAAGTGGTGGGGGATAATAAAGGAAGATGAGGGAGGGGGCAGGGGAAGTGATAGAAAGAGCAAGCGAAGGGTAGCCCCTATCTCTCTCTCTCTCTACATCGTGAAGCTATATCGTCCAACTTTATATAATATTATAAAATTATATATAGAGGGATATATTAAAAATGAATAAATAATATTGAGGATCTATAAAATAAATAAATAAATGAGTAATCTAGAGGGTACACTACGGAGAGTAAGAATGACAGAACAATCCAATTATATTTTTCTTGGTGTTCCAATCAATTTATCTTGATTTCAAATCATTTTAATTATAATCATAATTTGTTTTGGTGGTTTTTTCGTAATAAAAGCCATTAAATACTTTTTTCAAAAGGAAAAACCCCATTACTTTTTGGAAAATACTTTTTTCAAATGTGATACCTTCTTTTAACTCTGGTTAACAGGCAAAAAATTAGTGAAAATTTTTACAAATAAGTTTTACAGGTAAAACTACACAAAAATTATTTTTCTTTTCTTTTTAATATTACCCCTCAACCGCGTCTAAGGAGTATACATGTTTGTAACAAACTCAGTATCCATGCATGTATGAATGTGCGTTGCACTAGAGAGAAAGCTCGAAGGAGAGTTAGAGTGAATGATGAGAATGAATAATTTGAATTGATCAATATGTACAGGGCAAATATATATGAGAGTAGATTAACCATAGTTCAGTTAACCTTATTTCAAGGAACTGAGCAATGTGTGCATGATTTCCTTGTAAAAAACGCTGATTCAGCTCCAGCCAAAGTTCTGAAGGTAGCAATCCATAAGAGTACAATTTTATTATTCCTCTTCCAGATCGGCTCAAGAGGAACTCCTATTGCCGGTTCTGGAATGGATCCATCAACAAAGCCTAGCTTATGTTTTCCTTCTAGCGCCATTATCATAGCTCTAGACCACATGTGATAATTTGTCTCCATGAGAGGACTTGAAACTAGCACCAGACCTGGTACGTCACTCGAGTGCAAGAAGAACGGACTCGCGGATCTAGCAATAGACTGATCCATTGAGCTCGCCTTTGATCATGATCTTCAACATGCATGTTCTTGATTCCCAAGGAACACTACTTCACCTGGATTTGCTATTAGTGATCAAAATCGAAAGAATTTCTTGAAGATAAAATGAAATCAAAGTTTGAAATGCAGAGAAGAAGCAGGATCACGCTTCAACCAATCACTTGATGCTTGAACACACTTTTGAGCGATGCGCAGCAGAGCTCTCTCCTACGAGGAGAGCTCTGATACCATAACAAACTCAGTATCCATGCATGTATGAAAGTGTGCTGCACCAGCTCGAAACAGAGAGAAAGCTCGAAAGAGAGTTAGAGTGAATGATGCGAATGAATAATCTGAATTGATCAATATGTACAGGGCAAATATATATGAGAGTAGATTAACCATAGTTCAATTAACCACTCAGTAACCTTTTATTAACTACACTTCTAACTAACTATATGATTAGCTAACTAACTTAATAGTTCAATAGTTTGCAAGGTCTGCAGGAATGTTCAAAAGAGATCTATACCTGTTTGCCGTCAAAAGATGAGTGGGAACGAGCAATATCAATTTTTGATAAATTTCATAGCATGGTACATACTCCGTTAACTGTCAACGGGGACACAGCCCTTCATATTGCAGTGAGCGCAAACAGCGTTGATTTTGTGAAAGGGTTGGTGAACGAAGTGCATATGACTCCTCTAGACTTGGAAATATCAAACTCCGATGGAAACACAGCTTTTTGCATAGCTGCAATCACAGGAAATAGTGGTTTATTAGAAATTATGATTAAGAAGAACGAAGATTTACCACCACTGATTCACGGGCAAGATGAAATGCTCCCAGTTCATTTAGCTGCTTCATCAGGTCACCGCGCAATTGTGCATATTCTATCTTCGGACTATTTACTTGGTAAGTGATAGGTCATAGGAGTAAGCAAAGTATTGTCAGTTAGTAAGGGATTAAATCTGTTAAGTGAGATTAAGTTTGTTAAGCACGGTTACTTTCTGTCAGAATTCTGTTACTAGTTACAGCTACACTTTCTCTTGTATAAAAATCCAATCCTCCTGTAATCCATTCATTTTTAATGAAATCAGAATACATCTCATACACTTGAGCTTTCTCTTTCAAAAGAATTTCAGTTTTAACTTTGGAACTTGAGACTGATACCTAGCATGGTATCAGAGCTCAGGTCATCCATGGATCCTGAGCTCGTCACCCCTTCCGCTCACTCTGTTTTCCCAGCCTCTTTCATTCCCAAAACCTTCTCCAATCCGATTCCAGAGAAACTCAATGAGGACAATTTCCTCACCTGGAAGAATCAAGCTTTGCACTCTATCAAAGGGTACAAGCTGCAAGATCATTTGAAGAAAGAAAAGATCCCACCGAGGTTCAGCTCTGTAGAAGATGAAGAAGCAAATGTTGAAAATCAAGAATATATGCAATGGGAACAACAAGATCATCACCTTGCATCGTGGCTTCTAGCATCAATGGAGTCTGCCTTCACAAACAGAGCAGTAGGTTGTGATTTTGCATTTCAGATTTGGAACAAAATCGAAGTGTACTTCGCATCAAAAACTAGGGCTCGAGTAAAGCAATTAAAATTGCAGCTTAAAGCAATCAAGAAACAAGGCCTCACAGCTACAGAATACCTGCTGAAGATCAAGAAGGTGGTGGATCTAGTAGCAGTCATGCTCTCCATTTCGACTGAAGAACATGTCGAAGTCATCACAGATGGACTCGGTGAGGATTACGCATCCTTTATCACATTTGTTATGTCCAGATCTGAGCCATTTGAAGTTGATGAGCTTGAAGCTTTACTCATGGCACAAGAAGATATGCTTGAACGCTTCAAAAAACAAGATCTTGGCTTAGTTCAAGCACACCTAGCGCAAACCTCTCTCAATGATGTCAGAGGCTACAATGGGGGAAGAAATAATGGTCGAAGAGGAGGAAGAGGAGGTCGTTTCTCAAGAGGAGGAAGAACATGGAATAACTCGAGACCCCAATGTCAGTTGTGTGGCAAATCTGGGCACACGGTATGGCAGTGCTTTCACCGTTTTGATCAGTCCTTTCAAAACCCCACCAAAATAGCTTCAAACCCACCTCCTCCTCCTCCCTCCTCCTTCCACAATCCGAGGGCTTTTCTGGCCAGCACCTCCACAGTTAGTGATGCAAACTGGTATGCAGATTCAGGTGCTTCCCATCATCTGACCTTTGACTCTCAAAATCTGCTTTCAAGCTCAGAGTATGAAGGACCTGAACAAGTTCTTGTTGGTAATGGAACAGGTATTACAATTGAGCATATTGGCAATTCTTCCCTTTATTCCCCAAACTCTAATATTACATTCACTCTTAAAGATCTTATGCATGTGCCAACCATCACTAAAAATCTTATCAGTGTGTCAAAATTTGCCCATGACAATAACGTGTTCTTTGAATTTCACCCTGATGTGTGTCTTGTCAAATCACAGGTCTCCAAAGAGACACTCCTTCAAGGCAATCTTGAAGGCAAACTATACAAGTTTGCAGATGTTCGAGTTCCAAAGTTACACAAATCTCCTATTGTATATCACACACAATGCTCTTCTTTTTCCACTTGTTTTCCTCTATGGCATAAAAGACTAGGGCACCCTGCCAATAAGATTGTATCTCACATTCTTACTCAATGTAATATACTCAGTTCTATGAATAAAATGCCTTTAGAATTCAAAGTTTGTGATTCTTGCTGTCGTGCTAAACTTCATCAATTACCCCATTCCCCTTCCACTATTGAATATCATGTACCACTAGAGTTAGTATTTTCAGATATCTGGGGCCCTGCACCAGAAACAGCAAGGTCTGGTTGCAAGTATTACATTAGTTTTGTCGATGCTTTTTCAAGATACACATGCATTTATCTCCTATATGCAAAATCCCAAGCATTTACAGCTTTTCAACAATATAAGGCAATGATTGAAAACATAACAGGCCTTAAGATTAAAGCATTACAAACTGACAATGGAAAAGAGTACCTATCAAATACATTCACCTCCTTTCTTCAATCACATGGTATAAGCCATAGACTAACATGTCCCTATATTCATCAACAAAATGGTAGAGCTGAAACAAAACATAGGAGAATTGTTGAAACTGGCCTTACCCTCCTAGCCTCAGCCTCCTTGCCCCTAACCTTTTGGGATGATGCTTTCATCTCAGCCACTTATCTCCAAAATAGATTACCATCACAAACCCTACACATGAAGTCACCCTATGAGCTTATACACAAAACCAAACCTGATTACACATTCCTCAGAACTTTTGGATGTGCTTGTTACCCTAATCTAAGACCATACAACCACCACAAACTTGAATATAGGTCTCAACCATGTGTTTTTATTGGCTATGCTCCTAATCATAAGGGCTATAAATGCTTGGCTGCAAATGGAAAAGTATATATCTCTACGCATGTTGTGTTTGATGAAAATGCATTTCCCTACAATTCTTTGTTCAATAAACCTCCACCTAATAACATCTCAAAACAAAATCATATCCCTGTCATTCCCATTATTGATTCACCCACACCAACATTTGCCAATACTCATTGTACACCTGCTTCTGCTATCACTAGTTCTGCTCTTGGTGCTTCTGGTTCTGCACTTGAAAATACAGGTACTTCACCCAATGCTGAACCTCCAATGGAACTCACATCTTGTTCACTCCTCCAAATTCGAACATCCACCCTATGCAAACCCGCAAAACCGTCGGGAATCACTAAGCCAAAATATACTGCAAAGAGCGCTTTACACTGTCCCAGATCTCAAACAAGCGTAACCACCACAAAGATCAAAGCCTCCAGTCTCCTCACCGAAACTAGCTATGCAAGAGGAATATTCTGCCTTGATGAGGAATCAGACCTGGTCCCTAGTCTCACCACCTTCCCACTCCAAGCCTATTGGGTGCAAGTGGGTTTTTAGGATCAAAAGAAATCCTGATGGGACAGTTCAGAAGTACAAAGCACGGCTCGTTGCAAAGGGTTTCCATCAAAGAGAGGGCCTTGACTATGATCAAGTCTTTAGTCCTGTGATAAAGCCATCAACAGTGAGAATCATGCTATCCATTGCACTTTCTAAGGGTTGGCAAATCCGACAATTTGACTTCAACAACGCATTCCTAAACGGGGACCTTAGTGAAGATGTCTTTATGCAACAACCTGAGGGATTTAGTTCTGGAAACCATATGGTATGCAAATTACAAAAAGCTCTATATGGCCTTAAGCAAGCCCCAAGAGCTTGGTTTTCCAAACTCAGTTCTGCATTGCATAATTTTGGCTTCAACAATACAAAATCAGATCCCTCATTATTCACAAGATTTACCTCTGCATCTACCATCTATATCTTGGTATACGTAGATGATATTCTAATCACAGGAGACAACCCTGCAGATATCTCACAACTAATTCAGCAACTTCATCAAACCTTTTCCCTCAAGGACCTTGGTGAAATGAGCTATTTCTTGGGCATAGAAGCCATCAGACCCTCTCCTAATACCATTCAGTTATCACAGACAAAGTATGTAAAGGACTTACTTAAAAAGGCTGGAATGCTAGACTGTAAACCCATGCCAACCCCAATGATCAGTGGACAAAAGCTGTCAGCTCATGGTGATGGAGCATTTTCAGATCCATCCTTGTATCGTTCCATTGTAGGAGGATTACAATATGCAACCATAACTCGGCCAGATATCTCATTTGCTGTAAATAAGGTGAGTCAATTTATGCATACTCCCTTAGATATTCATTGGAAGGTTGTAAAGCGAATTCTAAGATATCTAGCTGGGTCCCTCACTCAAGGATTGATCTTTCATCAAGACAAAGAACTCAGATTATTAGCTTTTTGTGATTCTGATTGGGGAAGTGATGTAGATGATAGAAAATCTACAAGTGGCTTTTGTGTTTACTTAGGTTCTAACCTGGTATCTTGGTCTAGTAAGAAGCAGCATGTAGTATCTAGATCCGATCAGGCGTAACGGGAGTTTGGCAGCACTTTAATGAATTGGCTGGATTCTAACCTATTGAACTAAACTTCCTTGTACTCTCCCTCCATCAGTTTTCTGTGACAATAAAAGTGCGCCTTGCTAGTTTGAAATCCAAAGGTTTACAATGCACAAAGCACTTTGAACTGGATCTTTATTTTGTTCGTGACAAAGTAATCCAAAGGCATGTTCATGTAACACATATTCCTTCACAAGACCAAGTTGCAGACATTCTCACAAAGTCCCTTTCAGCACCTACCTTTGACAGGCTTAAATGTAAACTCAGGGTGTCAAGTCCTTCCACCCTGTGTTTAAGGGGGGATGATAGGAGTAAGCAAAGTATTGTCAGTTAGTAAAGGATTAAATCTGTTAAGTGAGATTAAGTTTGTTAAGCACGGTTACTACTTTCTCGTAATTCACATTTACTAGTTACAGCTACACTTTCTCTTGTATAAAAATCCAATCCTCCTGTAATCCATTCATTTTTAATGAAATCAGAATACATCTCATACACTTGAGCTTTCTCTTTCAAAAGAATTTCAGTTTTAACTTTGGAACTTGAGACTGATACCTAGCAGTAAGATGTCTCAAAAGGACATTGAAAGACTGTTCTTTTTGACAATTAGCAGCGACAGTTATGGTAAGACTAGGCGGCGAGGATTTTCATATAGATGATTTAATTTTTATATATTAATTATAATTTTCATAATTAGACTGGTGATCAACTCGATCATGATACTAGATCACCGTCATTGATTTAATTGATGAATCATTGGTTTAGCAAGACTTAATCGAATTTATATATATATAAAATGAGATGTTAATAACCAATTGAGTAGTTGGTGTAGTGGTAATCACGCTCGTCTAGCATGTCTTACTATACCTTGTCTAGGGTTAATTTTTTTTCACACTTATAAATACATACAAATTAAATTCATATTAATTTATTATTCTGCAATTATTTAGATTTTTATACCTTGCCTTGCACATGCAAATGATGCAATTGATCCCTCTGGTTTGTGCTTATAACAGAAGTGGCAATCAAATTATTTCAAAAATATCGGTTAGCCATTGCAAGAGCAGATGAAGAGCTAACAGCTTTGCATATTCTGGCACGAAAGCTTTCTTAAAAATTTTATTGTTAGTTCTTTACTTCTCGACTAAATATCTAAATTGGTTTCTCAGACCTGTATCAAGGGGACAGATTAGTTCCTCATATTGAAAATATCAAATTAGTCCTTCATATTTTTCAAAAAGGGTACAAATTAGTTTTTCCATATAGTTTCGTATAGTGAAAAAAGGGGACAAATTGACCAATCAATTTGGAATTTTTAAAATTTGAGGGGTTAATTTTTCTTAACGCATTTCTGAGGAACCAATTTAAATATTTTTGTCTTACTTAATTGCACTTAATTATAGTTTTGTTTATCTTTGTTATTTAATTGCCTTCACTCTCTCTCTTTTTAATTTTTCCCCTATAATTTGGCATATTCAATTTAAATTAATCAGTAAATCTTTACACTTGGAGTAAACATCCATTTTGGCCCATAATGAATATATCATGGATAAATTAGTCTCTTAAAATTTAAAAGTTTAAAGTTGGTCTCTTTTACTAATTAAGAAAAAAAAAAGATACATAAATTGATCTCTCTGTATATGTCCATACAATTAAAAAAATATTGTACCGAACTATATGGAGAAATCAATTTATCTCTTTTTTTTAATCGTGAGGGATTAGGGTATTACATATCCATGAAGGATTAATGTGGGTTTTTTGACTTATATCTATTAATATATATTAAATAGATTCCTATAATCTTGAAATTATAAAAGAAATCACTGTAATTTGCAAAAATTGATGTGGTACTGAAATTCTGTGGTTACAGTGACCATATATTAAAAGAGTTTCTGAAACTATAAGGACTACTTGTAATTTTCAAACAGAAAAAAAAATTATTAAAAGTTTTAAGACAATATGGCTAATTAGCAATCTTCTTATCAATATACAGTTATATTCCAAATAATCAAATAGTAATCTAATCTAATACTGATCCAAAACTGTAAAAGTAACACCGTAAACTTCAAATTATTTGTCATATATACGACAGAAGATGAAGTTTGATTATTTGAAATTTTTTATCCTATATTTGTTTTTGATTTGGTTATAGTCTGGCATTACCACTCATGGTTGAATTCATAGACACAGTGCAATCTACAACAAGAAGTCTGTCAAATTTTATTTTAGTAAGGAACTAAGGATAGTAATATTTAACCTGCAGTTACATGTCTGAAATCACACTATTTCCTGCAGCCATAAAGAATATTTTCTTTCTAAAGGTGTGTCCAAGTGATATTGTAATTCCCTGGATGAATTGTTCATGTGATAGAGGAAAGAGAATGTAATGATTTTATAGATTATAAACTTAGACTTTTGAGAAAATTTTATAAATAAAGAAAAATCGAAGTAAATTTTATCAAATCTAAAGTGAAATTAATATAATTTGATTTTTTTTTTCAATTTTCAAGTAGCAAATCATAATTGATGAGACAAAGAACAGGATTTACCCTCCTTCCTCGCCTCTTAATTCTAGCTCTTGCTAGTTCTTATTGTTAATTACTCATCGATGACATATACACTCTTGATTAATATGAATACATGCATACAGGAAGTGGAGGAGAGTCCCCCCGGAATTGACAGCAAAGGTCAGATACTAAGGTAGCGTTTGGTTTGGGAGACGGAGACACATACATGGACAGTTCGTCCTGTATGCTGTTTGGTAAGGGAGACGGGGTACGGGGACGGAAAAATTTTCTATCCTAGAAACAAGAATTTCCTGTATTTCTATCTCTCCAAAAAGTGGGGACAGTGATGACGAGACACGAGGACACAAATTTCTAGTGGTGGTCCGGTCACAAGCCACCGTCAGACCACCACCAGCCGCCGCCGGCCATCGCCTGCTAACGCCGGTCAACGGCGGTCAATGCCAGTCAACGGTGGTCAATGTATGTCCCCGTCTCTACAAACCAAACATGATACAAAGACAGTATTTTTCATGTCTCCGTCTTTATTGTTTCTGTATTTCTGTCCCCGTCTCTCCTGTCTCCCTTACCAAACGCTGTACAAAGGATATATTTTATGCCAATCATAGAGAATTATCTAAGGAAGACAGAGACAGCAAAAGGAATAGCCAACTCTGGCATGTTGGGGCAGCACTGATTGCAACTGTAGACTTTGCTGCAGCTCCCACTGTTCCAGGCGACAAGACTAGTGCATGGTTCGTTGTCTTCATCCTCACAAACACAGTTGCACTATTTGCCTTTTCTGCATCTGTAATTTCCTTCTTGTCATTTTTCACTTCACCATGGTTCATAGAAAATGAGTTCATCATTTCACTGACCCTGATTAACCCCGGGCTTGTGTTACTCATCGTCTCTGTTGTCACCATGGTTCTGTCTTTTGCTGCAGCCTCCTTTTTGATCTTTGATCACATATTCAAGTGGGTTGCATATGTTGTGGTTTACTTGTTTTCTACCAATACTTTTGCTTCTTGTTCTTCAGTCTAAATATGTCGATCGTTTACTTAACTAACTTCTGGTCTAGATTTTTAGTTAATTGTCATGTTGTATCCAACTATATTAAAATAAATTACTTACATTTCATCATTAACTGCAGAAGACAGTGTATTGAAATGTGTCCGAACAAGTGACACGACATTTGATTATACTCAATTGTGTCTTGCAATCTATATTAGTAAAATAAAGGTTATTGTGTTTGAATTTGACGAGGAAGTGTATATTTACAAATGAGCAGCATCACTATTTACAAAACTAACACACACCCACACATATATCAAACAATTGTGTATCCTCGAGTCATATATTGACACACTAGGAAGACTCATTGAATTCCTATAATTACGGTCTCAAAGCGAGGATGTATAGATATTCAAAAAAGTCAGATATACTCATATTAGATACATGTATTATCAAATACTTTATCAATGTTTTTCAATACTCGTAATTATATTTTACAATGGAAAATTTGATACATGCCACATGAACACGTGCCGTGGTAGATACTTCTAGTATTCGTGCAACATAGCTCATACCTATGAAAAAAATAAGCTAATAAGAAAAAAGCAAAAAATGACTAATAAGACCTGTGCTGTTGACTGTCGAAACTGCAGATTCTTTTGTATGCTATGCAAATTGATCAGAACATGTTGTTGTTGTTGTCGTCGCCGTCATCGATAGTGGATTCATTTTCCGCCATTAAAAGCCGAGGTTCGAGCACTTTGTGATGGTGTTGTTGCTTGTTTGTGGAACGGGAAGCAGAGAAAGACATGCAATGCAAGGTTGTGAAGCTCTTGAGTTATGAATTTTTTTTTTTTCATAAATAACAAAGAGTACATTTGAAGTTTGCTCAAATGACACTCTACTCCACTCCATTGTTCTTCAAAATTAACACTCCATCACATTTTGAAAAAAAGAACAAATAAATAAAATAGAAAATATAAACTAGTGAAAGAGAATAAATTTTATAAATGCAATAAATTTCTTAGTTCTTAAAATTTAAATAATAAATTTCATATCTTCAAATCTATACCTAGCTTAAAATTAAATTATTCATTTGTTTGAATTGTTGCATAAGAACAATACATATATATATGAAAAAAAAGAGTAAGCTGGTGAGTTGATTCCTAATAACAATAGTGCAAATAAATTAGTTCTGGAAGGAAAAAAAATACATTTATGATTCCTCACAATTGAAAACATAATGCAAATTAATTATTCTTTATTATTTTACTGGATTTATTTATTCTATTTATATTTTTGTTAGAGACAAATTTAAACAATTTTATAAATAATTAACGATTAATTCATCCTATAAATCTTTCAAAAATATTGAAGGTAGACTAACTTATCCGACATTTCTTATTACTTGTTGATGGCAAGGCTCAAGCATCATTCTTATACAGCAACTCAACTAAATTAATTTTGTTTTTAGTTAGTATAAATTTGAGGATATGAAGTTTAGGATTTAAATTCTAAGAAGTTTGATCTAAGAGACATATCGAGATGAAATTACATTTATAAAATTAGTTTTCTTGCTAGTTTTTATTTTTTATTAATTTTCTCTTTATTGTTATTATTTTTTGATAAAAAAAATGAGGTGGAGTGTTATTTGAGTAAATCTCAAAGGTAATCTTTCTTATTTACCCTTCTTCTTTTTTTTTAAGAAAGAGAAAACACCCAACTCATTCTCTCAAGAATTTTACATTAGATAATTTGGTCTCTAAGAAAATAAACTCATCTCTCAGTCTCTCAAGAATTGAAATATAGGGCAAGTGGGTCCATTTATAAACTTTATCCATTAAATCTTAATAGAATAGCATGTGTGTACCATTAAGTCAATGGTGCGGCACATGATGTTATATATAGTAATCACACTCACCCCTTAGCAATACGACATTGTTTTAGTGTTTATTTTTTCCCCCCAAACTTAGAACAACATAATTTAAAAGAAGTGATTTCTTAAATATAGGAATCAATTTCCTGAATTCTTCCAAAAGGACATCGTTTGGATGCCAATGTGTCAAGTTAATGTGACGCATCAATATTATAAAACACCATATGCATTATTCTATTTATAGAGACTTAACGAAGAGACTAACTTGTTCTATAATTCAATTCTTGAGGGCCAAAGTATAACTGCATTTCCTTTTTATCACATATATGTTCTTTAGATATTAATTGTATTATAATTCACGAGTTTGTTAGGATATTTGTCATTTATTTTTATGACGTAGATATCAGTTAGGATTTGAGAATATATATGTAATATGTAAACTATTTCACAATAATAATTGATTATATTTTATATATTATAAAACTTGTAAGTAGTTATAAATGAGTCAGATTCTTTTGGCAATATAATTATATATAATTAAATAAATGGGTGTAAAAATTATATAATGATAATATATCAAAATTAAATATATTTATTTTTAGTATGTTTCTATATGTACATATTAGTTTCATGAAAGTTTGGATACAGATAAATTGATATTGTTTTATGTTAAATAATAGTGTTCATATCTATGAAGAGTTTTCAAAATAATCGCATGCATCCTTCTTTCAGATTAGCTACAGCGAACATTATGATTTGGAAAAGATCTTCTACGTGTCATAAGTTAGAATAGTACTTATTTTTAAAAAATATTAGATATTGTTTATAGTCAACATGTATTACAAAATTGATTGTTAGATATTTATTTAGGAAATTATTAATAATTAAAATTGATTTTAAAATTTATTGATTGTGTAAATTGTTATAAATAATGGTATAGATATTTGTTTACTAATTATTACAGCGGATGGGAGAATAAAATTAATAGAGCAAATATGGAGGTAGTGAGCAAGCCATTATTAAGTATTAGTAAACATTTGTTTTCAACGTAAGGGTTTGAAATGCCGTATTTTCTACGCCCAGTTAACGTTAGAGGTCTCCATTATTGATAGGGTTTCAGTCTTCAGGATCACATAGGCAGGTTAGGCACTACTAGCAATGCACAATAAGTGGGTTTAAGCTTAAGGCCTTATTTATATTATATGTACCTTTGTTGTTATTCTATATGTAGGTTGTGAGTGGATATTTGCTTCTGATAAACTCATTCCTCTTTTTTTCTCTTATAGAAACAACTACAATTCCAGATATCAGCCAGACTCTCCTACTTAGTAGCTTATAGGAATTCTAGTGATGAGTTCCATCTGATAATGAAGCTTGGTTTTAAACTTGGGTTAGTAGCTTAGAGTGGTACAAAAGAATGCAGTCCTTGAACATCATTTAGCATATACAGTAATTTTATGATTATAATATTTTTTATGGAATTTTCCAGGAACATGATTTAATATTGTTTATTTGAGCTATGGATTTTGAAATAATTTGGGAGAATTAAGTATTTTATGAATAAATTTTTCAAGAAGCTTTGAGAAATTTATTAATTTTAAATATTTATTTATTTTTATGATTTATTATGAGCATGATTGTATGGGATTAATTCCACATGGTTGCCACACTGGATGATATACCTTATGTGCTGGTCACAATTTTTTGGGTCGTAACAATCAATTTAAATTAATCCAAAATGTACAAAAATATTATGTGGGTGGAGATCCATCTGCACCAGATGTAACTTGATATATTTACACTCATCAACAACTTTTTATAAGTATAAAATTTCATCAATCTAACTATTGAATTTAAAGTTCTTGCTAAGTAGATCAAATCTACTATTATAATATTTGAGAGTCATTTCATGAAAACTATTACAAGTGTCTTTCATATAGAGTTTTAGAGTACACGTGTCATTCATATAGTGATTCACGGTCCACTTTTCTCAACATTTATGTCTACAGATTTTTTAACTTAATTTACAATTTAATTATTAATAAAATCAAATATTATAATCATTAAAGATTATATAAATCAATAAAATTGTAATTATTAACATATATTCATGGGATTAAGAATCATTAAAATTATGATTTGCAATTAAAATTGAGAATCACTAAGAATGGAAAAATATATAGAATTAAGAATCATTGAAAAATGGATTAGATATAAATGTATTGGGGTGATTAAAATATTAATAGGGCCATTGCAATGAAAAATCGTGTGATATGAAAAAGATAAAAAAGGGAATGCCTTAATGGCTTAATCAAATCAACCAAAAAGTCTCCATTACAACAAAAATATGGGTGATATGAAAATAAAAATAAAAATGGGAAATGCCTTAATCATATCAACAAAAATGCCTCCTATTTTCCGAGAACTAAAAAAAAAAGGAAAGAAAAACAAGAAAAAAGGAAAGCTTCTAGGTCTTATTCTTGGTTTTTCCTGCTGGCGATGGACAGTGATAGTAAAGATGGGATGTCTATTGCAATCAAGTCACCTGGGATGGTCATAAATTTTGAGCTCTTGCAAATTCCCAAGAAAAATGTTAGATATTCTTTTCAATTAATATTTTGATCTAATTAAGATTTTCTATTTTCATCTAATCATGACTTTTTATTTTGCTCTCATCATGAATCCTAAATCCTTAAACTATTTTGGATTTCGATCAGAATATGATCTTTTGTTTTTCAGCTGACCATTACTTTTTATTTTGTTCTCATCATGAAATAAAACCAAATATTACAATCATTAAAGAATCAAATATTACAATTATAAAATATTACAATTTGCACTAAGAGAGAACTTATGTCAATATAATTACGATCTACAAATAAATTAAGAACTATTAATAGCCTCACATTATGAAGATAATATAAAAAATTATAAAGGAAATATTTTCAATATAAATAAGCTTTTAAATCAACATATTTTTTCCCTAAGAAAATAGGCAGGTCAAATTTTTAAGGAATTGCTAATTGATTGATTTGGATATGATAATAATTCAAAATTCAACTTTTGCCAAATTTATTCTTAATCAAATATTTTAGGCTCATTATAATACTAATATTTAAGACTCATTACATAAAAAGTCTGAGTTAATGCTCATTTTAGTTCTTGACTTTTAAAACGAGTCAAATTAGTCCCTGACATTATAAAATGTGAGTCAAGTTAGTCCTTTATTCCACTTTTATTTAACATTTTATCAATTAAATTATGATATCTAACGTTAAGTGATATCTTATCATGTCATGTGTTATCTGAAGTAAAATGAAGTTTAAAATAATTTATTTTGGTATTTAAAATTGTACAAAATGAGTCATTTTAAACTTTATTCTATTGTAAATAACATATGGTATGTCAAGATATTACTTAAGATTACCTATCATAATTTAATTGATTGAATAATAAGTAAGATTGGGTTGAGGGATGAAAATAACTCGCATATTGTAATATTGAGTTTCTAATTTGACTCATTTTAAAAAGTATGGACTAAAATGACTCAATAGTGAAAAGTAAGGGACTAAAATGAACATTAACTCTAAAATTTTCTATGTGTTATTCATAGAAAAATTTTACCCCCATCATTTTCATAATCTTAATACTTAAAGTAAGTTTTTGAATTTAATTTACTTTCTAATTATCAATTATTTTTATTATACCTTCATATCTCTCTACCATTAATAAAAGTAATATAAAAATAAAAAATAACATAAACAAAATTATAATTCCATATATTATACCACACAAATTCTATATATATAATTATAGCATTAAGGATAACAAAGCTATTATAATTATGTTGTATTAGTAGCATTTTTTATTATGGATATTTATATTTTGAAGTTCAAAGTATTTTAAAATTTTTCCTTTTTGAATTTTTTTTAATAAGCCCATAAACATTAATAGGGATTCAAATCTCCACATGGAATGAGAAATGGGAATCCGTGACGGGGATGTGGATGAGAATTGAGATAAAATTCTAACTGAGAACATAAGTAGGGAAAATTTTCTATGTTCAAATTTAAAAATTTAGAAAGTTACAATAAAAAAATTATCTATTTACCTATGTTACTATATCCTATTTAATTTTTTACAACTTGAACAGTCTAATCTATCAATTTCATAATTTTTTCATAGAAATTTTTTTTGAAAAAATATACCTTCAATTTTTCACCACTAAAATATTCAAAAAAATCAATTCCACAATTTACGCTTCTTTGAAATCATATATATTAAATTTATTCATTATTTTTATTAATTATAAAATATATTTTTATAAATTAAATATTTTAATTTACTAAAAAGATATGAATGGCTAGGCGTGATAAAAAATTGAAAGTGGGTACATGTGGGAATAACCCACAATGGGGAAGGAATTGAGACATAATTTGTCTTTATACAGACGATCGATAGGAGTTAAATCCCTATTTATTAAATGAGATGAGGATAGGGATAACACATTTTTATTGTATTTGCATTATATATGCATCTTTAATTTTATTTGGATTATGTTGCATTAATAGTATTTGTTATTATGAATATTTACATTTCAAATTGTAAAATATTTTAAAATTTTTCTCTTTTTGAAATTTGTTAATAAATCCATAAATACCACAGGAATTCAAAATCCCCACGGGAAATGGGAAATGGGAAATGGGAACTCATAAGGGGGATGTGAATAGGGATGAGAGGCAAAATTCTAAACAGTGATGGGAGGTGTGGGACATGTCCTCTTTCTTGTGGATACTCATTGTCATTCCTGTAAACAGTTCATGATATAGTAAAATTATTTATTTATTATCTATCTTTATTCGAAATTTCAATTTTTGAAATATCTAAATTTTTCATAAAATAAGCTCTTTATTGTTAATTATAGGTCATCTATTGAGATTTTTTCAACCTTATATGATATTCAAAATAAAATATAAAATAGAATGACACAGTTATATTTTGTCCACAACTTATTTAATTATTTAACTATTGACTTACTTTATAAATTTATATGCTCAATTTTCTATGAGATATTTTAAAATAAATTATTATTTATTATTTATAATGATCAACAAACTATATTTATTATCTCTCCATACATCATACGGGTCAAATGACTAGTATGTCAAATTTCATACAATTTGAATCTGAGCATTCTATTTTATTTTGACGAATAACATGTGTTTGAAAATACAAGTAGATATCAACTATCAGAATATGTTCCTATTTTTTGATTTTTTTTTTTAAATTTGGCATGCTTGATCATCAATATTATATCACATAATTCAATGGTCAGATCAATTAAATTCAATTTTTATAAAGAGTTATTGAAGAGTGTAAGTATACAATACTTACACATGATGTAAACAAATCTACACCGATATTATTCTATTCTAACATTTGCCATCAAGCTATGAGCTTTAAGCTTGTCACAAATACACACAGATTATTAGGAAAGACAAGAAATGCTAGACTTCACGAAGGCAGGAAACGTTATGGTTGCGCAGAGGCAAGAAACACTAGGACTGGCAGTATGGAGGCAGCGAGGTGTGGAGGTGGAGGCAGTGAAGCGTAGTAGCATGGCTACGTGAAGAAGCCATGGAGAACGGAGAGATATATGTCTGAGGAAAACAAAAAAAGGAGTGAGTTCCAAGAACATGGAGACAAAAGCTGAAAAAGAAGAATTTAAGATGGGTGTCATAACTCTGATATCATGTTAAAATACATGACTAAAAAGTAGGTATACAAAGAGAAAAACTAAATAAACTATATATTTATCTAATATTGTGATTTAGAAAGAAATAACACCTATTTATAGGCCTAGATTGTTGCATATACCAAATCAAAACAAAATGAAAAAATCAAACTAAATCAATTTAAAATATATCTAAATTAACCAAAACTGTATTAAGATGTTGTTTTATTCTAAAAAAAATGAGAATGAATGGAAGCTACAGAGTGCAAACCGTGGATTTGCAAAATATTGCGTAGTTATACAATTTATGAACCCCGTACCAAACATTGTGTAGTTGGTCTATTTCTAATTTCAAATACATGTGTGCAATTATATGTTGGAGCTGGAGGTAGATGCTGCATTAAATGAAATCTGAATTTAGAATAAATATGCCGTTTTCTTGTTATAAGAAGGTCCAGCGTCAAATTAAACGTTTACTCCTACTCCAATATTGACTTGACTTTGACCCACAAAAAAGTTGAGTTGACAACTTAAATATTGAACTTATTTATCCGCAAGAATCACATGCAACATTGCAACTGTTAAAGAGGAATGTTGTTACCTAGAAGTGAAGGTAAGAGCGCAGGTTCCTTCAATCTTCTATGAAAGTGGGGCGGGTTAAGTCAGCAAAGTGATTAAGTGGAGAGGTTATAAGTAATGAGGATTGGAATATGTTACATGGAAATTGAGACCTTTTTATATAGAGAGATGACCTCGTGATAAATTAGGAGATAATATTTCTTGAATAAATAATATATTTTTATAATTTAATAGATGTTGGATATATTCTGTATTTTGTAGAAGATACTTCCTTCATTTTAAAATAACTGTAAAAAACAAACAATACTCATATGAATGAAAACAAAAAAAATCTTAGTAAATATATAAAATTATGAATTGACAAAATTATCCCTATATAATGATTATCATTTTGATAAATGTGTTAATTATTTAAATAATAAAATTAAACTAAAGATAAAAATAAAAAAAAATAATATTAAATATTATAAATGGATAAATATTTTGAAATATGAAAAAGTTATAAAGCAATGACTATTGTAAGAGTATGATCCAATATCAATGATACAGTGAGATAAAGGGATGTAGATGGGCTGGGGTTGAGCGAGGATGGTCCCCAACCTCCTGCTCACATGGATGAAACATTGAAACTATGTCTCCACCCTGGCCCCATATCCGTGCATGTATCTGTCATTATGTTCCCATGTAGATAAATGGATCCACAAATATTCGTGAGTATCCATTACATCAGTAAAAGTTATAAAAAAAATTGAAAAATAAAAATAATGAAGAGGATTTCTAATATCATAATTTTTAATTTTACAAATAAATTAAAAATACCCGAAAATAATTCAAATATATTTTAAATCTAACTTAAACTTTTGAAATGGTAGCATTCAATTAATCCAACATTGTCTTTATTTTTGAACAAACGAGAATAATAAAGATAAGTTGTGTGATTATGAAAAGTGACTAAGTGGTAATAATAGAAAACAAAGAAAGAGAGAGAATATGGATGAGAAACTAATGTATTCAAATTTTAAAAAATATGTAAATGAGTACATCTAAGTAATTTCGCACTTGGTAGGTACCTATGGCTATGGGGTTGTGATCCCCACCCCATTTTTAATAATCAAGTTTTAAAATCCCCATCCTCATTATCTGTGAGGGGAATAATACCCGTGCTCGCGGGTACGAGTATTATTGATATCCCTAGTGAGGTAATAAAAGATATAAAGAGATACTAGGAGATATATGGAGAGATAAACGATCTTTAGATTGTTTTGTAGACAATCTATGAGATTTCCCAAACTAAAATGGGGAGAATCTCTAAGTAGCCACTATGCCACGTAGGAGAATCTCTAAGGGCATGTTTGGATATATGGAAATGGATGGAGTGGAGCGGAATTTAAACTTGCTCCATTATTTGGATTTACACATTTTGGATGGAATGGAGATGGATGAACATCATTGCATTCAATTTCATCCATTCTTCTCGATTTTTTTCCCTCAAATGTGGTGGAATTGGATAGAATGGAAAATACCCAAATAATGAAGTGGAGTAATTATTCTATTTCACTTTGGTCCACTTCATTCTATTTTATTCCACTCTGCTCTACTCCATCTAACTCCATCAATCCAAACATACTCTAAAGCATTTAAAAAACGTGGATTGCAAAATCTTGTGTTGTTGAACCATTTATGAACCTCGTACCAAACAGTGTTGTTGGTTCATTTCAAATTTCAAATAAATGTGTGCAATTATATGTTGCAGCTGGGTTGATGCTATATTAAATGAATAAATTTGAATTGAGAAGAAAAATATGTTGTAGTTAAATATATTTATTTTTTAATGTACTAAAATTACACAGTTTCTCAATAACAACCATTAATATGAAATGAAGGGAGTATAAGAAAAAGTTGACTTAAAAACTTAAATATTGAAGTTATTTATCCACAAGAATCACATGCAACTATAAAAGAGGGACTTGCAGGGAAGGGATTGAGGGGCTTCACTCTCAATTATTGGCAGCCCAGCATCCAATCGACGGTTAAGCTAAGCATCCTGCTGGAAGGATCACCATATTCACCACTTCAATTGACAAGGTAATTAGATTTAATGCTTCATGCCATGACTTTAGCTAAGTTTAAACTTTAGATTACTTTTCTGTTCCGGCTCTGAGGCTAATTGTTGCATTATTCCCATTCTGCATGCAATAATAAATCTAATAATTACTATGCTTTAGTTTTGAGTGAATACTCGAAGAGGAACTATACGACAGGGTTGTGGACGTGCTGATACCTGAAATATGTAAAACCCCTTTTTCTGTGCTTCAAAATTGTAGTTTTAACTTTTAAGAGTTAAATTAAACTTTTAACTCAAGTTGATTGAGAGCACTTAACTAGAAAAACTAAGGCACATTTAGTTTCAATTTCTTAGTTTTTTGGATTTTATGAAAAAATAATAAAAATTAAAAATTAAAATTAAAAACTAAATTTTATAATTTTTACAATATCTAATATTTTCTTCACAAAAATCTTAAAAATTAAAACCAAACAGACTTGAAAGAAACTAAAGTGAGAAAACTCTATCCTCAAGTGCAAATACTGTGTGGGTGTGTGTTATGTTTCACCAGGGGTTATATGTATAATTTTCAAGTGTTTGTGTGTGTGGTTATCAAGGGTGAGTGGGTTGTTGTGTGTGAGGGTCTAAGGGGGTGTGTGTGTGTGTTTGTGTGAAGTATGTGAATCATGGGTATGTGCATGAGTATGTATTTTTAGATGCTTGGCCATGGGTTTCACGTTTTAATTAAGAAAACTGATGTGTATAATATTTTTGTATAATATACTTACAATATAGATAAAAATAAATAAATAAGGTGGTGGGCCCTTTTTTATTTTTTATTTCTCTAGGTCTATTACCTTGTTTTTTTTTTACTATGTTGTAAGTATGCTGGACAAAGATGTTATGCATATATCATTTCTTTAATTAAACGTTGTTTAATCAGAATATGGTAATTTGCTTCATTGCGTTGAATTAGGGAATCAGAAATCCTTTATTGAACAAGTGGATACATCATTTATGCAGATTCTGATTTCAAGCTCATTGGATATAAATCAAGTAAAGCTTCAGTTCTATGTTAGGGTGGTAATTTTGATAGTAAAGTCGAAGGGATTAAAGTAGAGATTTGCATTACAACTATTTTCTAGACCTAGAAGGACCTTTTGTATTAAATTTTAGCATAGTAAACAGGGAGAATCTAAAGCAATTGTACGTTGAGAATTTGATAATCCAAAAATTGGAGGAATTAGCACTACAGTAGTAGTGGGTGGTCCAGGGTGTTATATGATTCTGGTGCTGCAATGCAACCAAGCAGATGATTAGTGTTTTTGCAGGTTCTGTAACAAGAACTAGTACAGGGCATTATAATCCTGTTGATGGCCAATATAGGTTAGTTTGGTTCATCTTCTGGTAAAATTATTTTTTAAAGAATTAAGTTGAAAAGAATTACTTTTAAAGGAATAACTTTTAAAATAATAATGTATTTGATTTGAGTGTACTAAAAGTAAATTTAAGAGAATGATTTTTGTTTGGATATGATAAAGTAAAACTACTTGAATTACTAATGTGAGAATAATAGTAAAATTTTATCTCAAAAGTAATTTTTCTAGAATGAAAAATATCATTCCATCTTCTTCCATCAAAATTACTTTTAACCACTATAGAATGAACTTTCAACAACAAGAAGTAAAACCAAACACATTCAACATTGTAGAATATTATTCTCATTCTATAAGAAGTATTTTTGACTTGCTCAAAATACAAACCAAATAAGCACATAAATGGTTGGTTATTTCGAGGGGATGCTGATGGCAAATATGTAGCTTTGAAAGAGGTGAATTATTGTATAATTGATGGGATCGGTTAGTGTGGAGGAAATATAGAGGGTGGTAAATATGAGATGGTCTTGTATTCTTGTATAATACTCTATCAATTTTAAAATAAATATTCCTTTCATTTTTTTATACATTAATAAATTAATGTCATATTGATAATATATGTCTAGATTTATTGATTTATTAATATACTAAAAAAACATTTATTTATGAAGAGATATTTATTTATGAATATATTAAAAAGAGATATTTATTTACTAAAAAGACATTTATTTTAAAACGAATGGAAGGACTAGTGCTTAGAGTGTCACAGATCACTGAGTTATTTTGTTTTGATGTGATGCTGATGTATGTGTTTTTGTGCTGTCTCTAGCCTATCTTTGTACATGATTGGGTTTAATTTACCATATTATATATAAAATCATTAGTTAATAGTTTAAGCTTTTAGTATAATAGATTTCATGACATACCTTAGAGTTGAAAATTTTAATTAAAACTGGTAGGTTGGGGTGTTGCAGCATGTAAATATCTTTTAGAGAATTACTCAAACTATTCAACAGATGGAATATATTACTGCAACCGACATGTAAATTAATAATGGAAATAACTGTATATATACATTAAAGTTCTGTATTATACTTGAACATTAAAATAAAATTTCTCTAACACATTAGTTTTACCAACAGAATATGTCATCACAACAATCACCGGCCAGAAAAAGAAAGCAGCGAAGTCGGACAAGTTGTTTTGGAGATGAGTTCATCACTTCCATCATCTTCTGGCTGGTTTTCCTTAGCAAATGAGGGTGAAATTCAGGTTATATCACCAGATCCCAATCAAAGTCATAGCTCTTTGCAAGATAAAAACATAGGGGTGACTGAAAAGGCTCCACCAGCGAATCCGGGTAAGTTATGCATCAAATCATTACCTTTTTTTTTCTAGATAAATAATCAGCATTCAGTAAGGTTAATTTTTTGGACTTTTCTTGGATAGACAAGTCCACCGATTAAAATTTGGATATACTCGTATAAAAGTGTGTAGGACCTATTTATAAGTGATTGTATATTGAATAAAGTTAATGAGTCACCCTTTTTATTGTGAGTGTATGTAAATATGAGTTATTAGACTTGTGCATATATAAAAATATCTCTAATTTTTTCTCTCAACAAAATTTAAAATTAAATATATA
This sequence comes from Dalbergia cultrata, assembly GCA_031216105.1. NCBI lineage: Eukaryota > Viridiplantae > Streptophyta > Magnoliopsida > Fabales > Fabaceae > Dalbergia > Dalbergia cultrata. The sequence goes on along the minus strand of CM062352.1, from coordinate 53,613,129 downwards.
TCTTATTTAAATTTAAATAAAACAAATGACAAACTACTTCAATCAATCATATGTGGAGGAAAGCCAATAAGACTAGGCTAGTGGTAGGTAAGTTAAATAATATAAATGAGATCATGGGTTAAAACTCCAATATTGTATAAAAAAGTGTTGGAGTTTTAATTGTAAGAGGTGAAGTCCATATTGGTTAAGAATAAACTAAGTGAGTAATATATAAAATAAAAGATTTTATAGAAACATTGTCCCTTAAAATTTTAGATGAAGATGTGATGTTCGGCTCACTTGTGTGGTTCTTTCACTTAACCTGTTGTATTAGAATAATAATATTAATTGTTAATATTATTTGACTTTGTGATAATAGTATAAAGCAGTTTTACATTATCAATCAATTGAAATTCAAGAGAATAACAAATTAAATGAAAAATTATAAACCAATATTTTATTTTAGATTGTTATTATATAGAAATTAAACTCATTATTTATTTTATAATTATTTTTATTATTTAATATATAATTTTTAAAAAATAAACTATGATAAAAGAATACTTAATAAAAATAGAGTGGGAAGTAGGTTTTTAAAATAAAATATCTCAAGAGCGCTAATTGCATCTCACTCAATTTTTTTAATAGTTGTCATCCTACTAAAATTTTGACTCCGCACTGGCAGGATCCTTAAAAAGAGAACTTTACACATATGCCCTTAAGGGTAATTGGGAAGGAGCAAAATCCATTTATGATAAATTTCCTGAGATGATACCTATGCATTTGACTGTGAATGGAGATACAGCTCTTCACCTTGCAGCAAGAGCAAACAGCATTACTTTTGTGCAAGAGTTGGTTAAAATTCTTGAGACCCCAAAAGTCCTAGAAAGAACAAACTCAGATGGGAACACAGCTTTTTGCATGGCTGCAATATCTGGGAATGCTGACTTGTGTGAAACAATGATTGAAAAGAACAAGAATCTGCCACAGATCCGAGGTCATAATAAGATGCTTCCAGTTCACTTAGCTGCTTTGAATGGCCACCGCAGAATTGTGCAAGATCTGTCTACTGAGGATCAGCTTGAGAAAATGGCTGAGGAGGATATTGAACGGCTTTTTTTTATTACAATTTGCTGCCACATGTATGGTAAGAGTGTAAGACTAAATAATCACATTTTCAGATGAGTGATAATTCTTTTCTTTTGTATGGAAGTATGGTAGGACTTCGGTGGAAATAGGCTAGATTTCGGTTTAAATATGCCTATTTCTAGAAAGTCATCTAATTTTGGGGTCTATTGTCTTACATAGACATTTTTTGTGATGATCTTTTTAAATGTCTGACCTAATCCAAAACCTCATTTAGAAGCTTACTTAATTATAAAATTAACTTTTTAAAATAATTGGATTTTTCTTAAAAGTACTGGCTTTTCATTATTTAATATGTCAATAATGTTGTAATGTATATTATACATGTTTTATTCATGATTAAAAGCTTTTATTTTATGATTTCTTCTTTCTTTGGGATTTTTTTTTTTTTTTGCATAAACTCATGAATATATGTGAGGATTTTCCTTGGAAAAATGTGTGACAGAACGGGGAGGCAAACACAATTTTTTTGACACGAGAGGGGCGGACATGTCTCTGCATCCATAGATATTCATTTTCATCATCTTTAAACATAATTATTCCTTAATATATATTTCAGAAAATTAATATTGCCTAATTGAAGAAAAGGGGACGAAGCTGGTTGATACTCAAGTTATAATAACTAATCAACCCCGGTAGGTGCTCTCCTTAGAGAAAGTTCTAAATTTCAATTAATTATTTATTCTCTTTGTAGCAAGAAGCATAACTACTATTTTGTTAGAATCCAACTTGGGTTATATATCCTTGGACTATATATTAATATATTATGTTGGAATTAATATGTATTCATTTGTCAAGTTTTAATTAGTTGGATTTTTATACCTTGTCTTGTGCATGCAATACATCATTCTTTTGTCAGGATTGTGCATATAACAGATGTGACAACAAAATTACTTGAAATATATCCTGCTAGATTGGTCATTGCAAGAGATGATCAAGAGCAACTAACAGCTTTACATATACTGGCGCGAAAGCGTTCACAATTTGGTTAGTTCTCTAAACTTTTTGTATATCCCTTTTATTTCCCTTCTTTCATTTGTTTCTTTTTTTTTTGGTTTATTTTAATTATACTGTAGACTTATTCATATTAACTTAAATGATCTGTAAGACTTTGCAAATTTACATGGTTATTATAGTGCAAAAATTATAAATTAAATAGACCACTACTGTTTTGAAAAGTAATGACTACTTAAATTCAATCTACCTTTGAGTTCCTAGATTGACCAGTTCGAACTATAAGGACTGTAGTTTTAAAACTAAAATAATCTCTTTAAAATTTCAAGAAATACAAGAATTTACAGATTGATTAATTTATTTCAGAGAAAAATATACTTTATCCCTTTATATTATATATGTATTCTGCACTTTAACTTCAAAGTCTCAAAAAGGCATCGATTAAGCACTGGATTTTTTTAAATGTGTAATTTAATCCTTATTTAAATTTATTTCTATTGTTAACGAAAAGATATGTACTATATTCCCAAATTATAGGTCATATCTAATTTGACACCATAAACATTTTAAAATAACTTACAACTTGATAACTTAATCTTTTTTTTAAATGTGTGCTATTTTCATTAACAATAAATGAAAAAGTTAGTAAAAGGTTCAATTTGCATAATTAGAAAATATTATGGATCAATTTATATGTTTTCAAAATTTTGGAAATAAAATGCACTCAACTTATAATTTAGGTGGTAAAGTATTATTTTTTTCCACTTTCTAATAGAGGGAAATCATTTTAGCAATGGAACTTTGATTCCAAGTAGGTCTTATTACTAGCAAACACTAATTTAGAGTGTCTCTTTTTTTTTTCCATTATATATTGAAAGAATTATGAGCATGTTAAACATTTAATTGTATTAGTTGTTTGACCCGTGTGATGCACGAGTGATAATAAAAATAGTTTGTTAACTATTATTGAAAATAAATTATTTATTTAAATATATTTTATAAAAAATTGAGAAAATAAGTTAATAGTTAAATAATTAAATAAATTGATAAAATATAAATATATCAATATATTTTATATCTTATTTTGAATATCATGTTTATAAAGTTTAAAAAAATCTCAGTAGATGACCTATAATAATAAAGAACTTATTTTATAAAAAGTTTGCACATTTTAAAAGTTGATATTATTAAATAATGAAAAAATAATAAGTGGATAATTTTATTCTATCATGAGTAATTTATAGAGATGACAATTGATATCTATAATAGAGAGGACATATCCTATGCCTCCATCTTCATTTAGAATTTTGCCTCTCATCCTCCATCCTCATTACCCTCACAGGTCCTCATTCCTTATTCTCTGTAGCGATTTGAATCCCTACACATATTTATGGATTTATTAAAAGAATTCTAAAACTTTTTTTTAATATTTTGAAATTCGAAACTTAAATATCTATAATAATAATAATAATAATAGTAATACAACATAATCCAAATTAAAAGTTAAAAAAAGCATATATAATGCAAATCCAATATAGATAATTGAAAAAATAAGGATGTGATATCCCTGTCTTGCCCCGTTTAACAAATGAAGACTCCTCCCCCATGAATGAAAAAAATATATCCCTATTCTCAATCTCTATTGTGGTTAATCTCATCCAACTTATACCTACTTCAGTGATATTTTTTTTTTTTGGTCATCCCTATCCATTTAACTCTTTTTAATAAGTCAAAATATTTTATTTATAATAAAAACATAAAAATATATTTTCTAATTAACAAAAAATGATTAATAAATTTAATTTATATGATTTCAATTACATCCCTTTCCTTATACATACTTAGTCTATTACAATATCAAATTTAAAATATATGTTATAATTTAATAATTAATATATTATAATGCGTAAAAAAAATCACATATGATCCTAATTTACGCCATCCCAATTATTAGAATAGTATATCAATTATACAATTATTTTCAATTAAAATTATATAAGTATTTAATTTTAAAATAATGAATAAATAATTAGTATCATTATCAAAGAAGTGAAAATTGTGGGATTATTTTTTTCTTTAATATTTTAATATTGAAAAATTGAAGCATTGTTTTTCAAAAAAAAAATAATATGGAACAATTGTGGAATTTATAAGTTGGAATGTATATATATTATGATTTTCAAAATCTCTATATTTGAAGTTAGAAACTCCCCATCCCCCGACCTCGTCCTCATTTAGAAGTTTACTTCTTATCCTCATTCTCATTCTTATCACGGGTCTCCATTCCTTATTCCCCATGGAGATTTGAGTCTCTGTTGGAATTTGCAGGTTTATTAAAATATCTTTAAAAAGAAAAAAAAAACTTTCAAATTGGAAACACAAATATCCATGATAAAAAATATCACTAATGCAACATAACTCAAATTAAAAATAAAAATGCATACATGATGCAAATTAAATCCAACAAAGATAATAGATGTGCTAATATTTTCTTGTTATCATTAATTATTATAATTATAATAGTTTTATTATCATTAATACTATAATTATAATCATTAATTATAATATTTTTTGGTAACATAATTATAATAGCTTTGTTATCTTTAATACTATATATATATAATTTTAATGGTATAATACATTCAACTATCATTTTGTTTATATTATTTGTCATTTAATTTGTTAAATAATTTTGATTGAACTATTTTCTTAAATAATTTTAATGAAGAGAGATATGAAGGTATAATTGAAAAAAATAATTAATAATTGGAAGGAAAATTAAATCCAACAACTTACTTTAAATTTTAAGGTTATGAAAATAATGTGGCATAATTTTCTTTATGAATGACATATGAAAAACTATCCATGTAATGAATCTTAGTTATTAGTACTATAGATAAATTATAGATTATATTTTTGAAAATACGTTAACTATGATATTAAGTTTTATTAAAATATCAAAACAAAAATATTATAGTGTGTATTATTACATTTTTATTATCAATATCATTACAGTGTAATGTGGCAAATCTTATATATTATAATAATTTTTAATAAATTATATATTATAGTGATCGTTCCCAAAGAAGAGTAACACTAGCAAGTATACTAGGTCGTCAAGTAATAGCGTAAAAGATAAGGTTATCGTACCCACAGAGATAATTCAAGTATTGATTTTAGCTAATTAGAGGACAAGTTGAACAATTGAAAAGAGATGATATCAAAAAGAATTTAAAGTCTAAAGTGATAAAGCAATGAAAAAGCAATATAAGAATTGATGGAGTTAAATGCTAAGATGATTTACTTAAACTATTTGTTAACAAAATGCAACATAAATATCAATATGCCTTGTCCGAATTCAATTAAGTGATGGTAGGGTTATCATGTCATTAAAAGCCTTTCTCAAGATCTCTAATGCCATCCAGGTAAAGTCAAGCACCTAATCTTTTAGCATACTTAAGTCTACAAGTAGTTCTCAAACCCTTCAATACCACATGAATCATGCTTGTCTATCCCTAGGTGTCATTCAACTTATGACATTGCATTCATAGGCATGACTCTTACTCCTTTTTTCAAATTTGTAAAAACTCCTATAATCCTAAATTAGTGATCAAACAATTCAAGAAAGATGAGCTCAGCTACAATGCTCACTGTCAAATGAGAACATGACATAAATTCATTTACATTAGCATAATGTCAAACACATACCCTTCATAAATCACCCTTGGCAAAGGGTTTAGTTACACGTTATGGAAAATGAAATAAAAATAACATAGATGAAAGAAAGGTGAGAAGAAGCCATGAACAAAGAAAAAACTACACAAAAAGTTGAAGACAAATCCAAGAAAAGTCTCCTCTTCAAGTTCTTGACGCTTCCATCCTTTTGTGCTCCCCAAGCTCTACCTTCTTTTTTCCCAATTTGGTATTCTGATGTCTCCTCCTCTTTTCAGCACGGTTTCCTAGGTTTTTGTATCAATTATGAGCTACCAGAGTCAGTACAAAGGCTCAGTCCACATGTTAGATTCTTGCACCCACGCTATAACGTGGCTATAACGACATTGGAGCATAGCTTAAGTGAAAATATAAGAAATCTGATAGCAACTCACGCTATGGCGTGACTTCAGTTTCAGGACTCATGCGGGAGCATGGATTTCTATGCTCTAGTATGGATTTTTGACGTCCTTTCGGCTCCAATTATTGCTTCTTTGCACTCTTAGCTCAAATTCTTCTCTAATCCTTCTTCCAAAATGCTGCAAAACCCATGGAAAACACAGCTAGAACACAAAGTTAAATGCAAGTATAATCATGCAAGAATTTAAATTGAATGATGTAAAAAGGGCAGGTGTAACACCCTAAAAATTATTTAAAAATTAATTTGAGCTTTTCTAGTTATAATTTCAAAAATCTGACAGATATAGAAATAATGAGGATGATCAAATTGATCTGTAAAAAAAAATGTAAATAGTAATTTGTGGGCTCCGCAGGCCTGCGGGACAGTTGAAATCCTAGAATTCGGGCCCAGAGATGCCCGAAATTGAGAAAATATAAGGATAAGGTTACAAATAGTTAGAAGTAAAAATTTTATATATAGAATTACCCTAGCACTGAAATTGTCTAATTTTATTACCTTAGCAAATGATTGAATTTTGAGCTGAAATTTGCGTAGGAGGTTGAAGACATCTTGAAGTTGAACCCTAAATTTTTGTATAAAGTTTTGAGCTCATTTGATAAGGCAGAAAATTTGAGGCTTCTGGCTGTTGGCTGAAACTGAGCAATTATGACCTTTGAATTTGTGAAATTTTATAAATATAGTTAGAGACCTTATCATGCTTTAAAAATTTTATAGGAGCTCATTTGTACATTGAATTGTCTCTGAAAATTATTTTTGCTCCATTTTAATGATGTTTACTAATTTAATCATAATTTTCTTGATGACTAGAATTCTAGAAGCATGCTGAATTAGCAAAAAGGATGATGAGAAATTGATTATTTGATATCATTCATGTTATGTGAACTCGTTGATGAAATAATAGTATTTGGTACTAGTTTGACATGAGTATATGAATATGAATAATTGAGCATGTGAGCTTATTAATGAGGTTAGACACACATAGATATGAAAATGTTTCTTACAATTGTGTATATGCGAAAGAAAAGCCTAAAATTTTATTTCTTGGGCTGGAGAAAGTAAATTCAGTCTGTCAAGGAAAGTAAACCTGACCACCAAGAAACACATGAGATTATCTATCTTGAGCTGGAGAAAGTAAATCCGGTCTGTTGGGGAAAGTAAACCTGACTACCCTTGAATTGAGTCGGATAAAGTAAACCTGGCTAGGAATAAGTCTATGTGAGAATTGGAGAAAGTAAATTAAATTATCATGTATAGGAATGAGCTTAGTCCTGAAAAGTAGTCTATTACCCATTATTGCCATGCTAGGGATGGCGATACATAACGCCTATATGTGACAAGATTAGTCAAGGGTCAAGACGATTTGAGATAGCAATTGTTACAAGTAGTTCTTTATCTTATGTATCAAGAAATGAATTTTAGTATCGATATTGATGCTAATATGTTTAAGTTGTAATCGATGAGTATAAGATCCACTTCGATGTATTGAGTACTCATATAGTTGAGACTAAACTATTAGGATCTTGAATGCTATGAGATATATGATTTAAGTGATTGAATACTAAAAGCAACCCACTTTGGAATGATAATTTCGAACTTTAAAATAATATCTGGCTGTATGTTGCATGTTCACATTTTTCTTAATAAACCGAAGTAGCTAAGGCAATGACAATGACATGTCTTTCAGTATATGTTTTGGAGATGCCTTACTGAGGATTTTATAATTCTCACCCCTACTTATTTGTGTTCCCATGTTGTCTCCAAGTTGATCCCAAGGACAAAAAGGCTGTTGTATAAAAGAAATCTACTCTGTAGTAGTTTAGTAGAGAAGACTTGTATTTGTTGTAGTTAGTTTTGTATTTGATATATATCTTAATAGAACCTCGCATTAGTTACTACACGATTCAGCCGACCCTTGTTCTAGATATCCAAGAGAGATCCATTAATATATAAGTAACAACTTTTGAGTATAATATCATGACTTAAGGATAATGTTATACTTAGAAGGGTGTTACAACAGCCATATAGTGTAACAAACTAAAAGTTCTAGGAAAATTAAAGAAAAACATAACTCCTAAGGGAGTTATCATGTAGTAATTAAATCTAACATTCAAAAATAAAATGATATGTAATTAATGTTATGCTTTAAAATTTTAATTTAAATTTGAGACTGATTGAATAATTAGAGAGTGACGAGTTGATCATATTTATGTGTTCATTTGAGGTATTAAATTTTTAGTTATAATTTGTTGAGAATGATAATATTTATTGCAATTATAATTAATAAAATAATTTTAAATTAATATAACTATTATGTCAATGATAGCACAAATTTAAGATTGACTCAATAATATCGATTTGACATCTCTTCTCTAAATTCATAAACTTGTCCAAAGTTAACATAGATTATGATTAAAAGATGTATATCTCATTAATTTTATAATACATTGTTCCAAGGATTTAATTTTAATATATTGTTAATGTTAAAAGATATTTTATATAGATATTCAATTATATAAAATTAAAGTATTCAATCACTAATTATCATATATAAATATAATTTGAATATAACAAAACAAAAAGAATATCATATTTAAACCATATTAAAAACCCTTAAAAACCTCACGAATCCCGGTTAAAATAAGTGAATAACTCCTATACTTGAAAATTTCATATTAAAATTAAATGATAATAAAGTATATGTGAGTTTATAAAAAATGCTCAAGGAATACATAAAGAAAATTCTTTGAATTCAAGTCAAAATAAATATATCATGGTAAATATTTTATTTTTTAAAATTTAAAATATATTTCAAAAGGTAAACTAAATTATTTAAATCAATATTGGATTAATTCTAGAAGATTTTGATTTATTTATCTTGATAGGCATGTTTTCAAATAAAATATATAATTTTAAAATATTCATCTATTATTTATGATTGACATCATTATGACGGATTACTTTAATTACAAATTGATAATTGCATAAATCACATGTTCCGTATAGAACTATAATACATTTGAAAGATATCATAACTATATGTTAAGTCAAATAATTTTTTGATAAATAAGCCAAATAATATAATCATAAAAAATAATTTAAAATATATTAGAATGAAAAAAAATACTATTTTATAAATTTAAAATATAGAATAAAAATTTACAAAGTCAACCAACAAAAAAGATTTGCAAAGTGATGTTACTAATAATGGGTTTTAAAGCTGGGTTGTGAAGTGAAAGTGAGATTATGATTTATCATTAATATCTCATAATTAATAATTAATTATGGTTGATGTGATTGATATTTATCAATTAAATGTAATAAATATAGATTGAGGATTCCAATTCTAAATGATTATCGTGGATCCTAAATTGCTTAACATTCGTAAAAAAAATTTATATTGAAATCTAAAATATTAGTATTATAGATTATAGATTATTTGTTGTCTATACATAACCAATCAGTTACGGTGGTTGCTAGATACGGAGGACAATGAAGAAGCGTCATCAGGATTGCTTCAAAAGTTGTTGGATCATGTTAGGCAATTGGTATACGAAAGAGCTTTGGACTTGATGACCAAACCTTCGAACGTAATATTTGATGCAGTAAAAGAAGGAAACATTCATACTGTGAAATGTCTTCCTGACAAGATTCCTGAACTACTAGAGCATAAAGAGTCCAATGGACAGAACTTATTGCACATTGCTGCTTCATATCGACAACAAAGCATTTTTGAGTTCATAATTGAGATGGGGACAGCAAACTTTTTAATATGGGAAGTAGACAATGATCGTAAGTTCGTAACAATGTTTTACACTTTGCTGCACAATTGTCGAAAAAGGTTTCATCAAATTTGAGACCAAGCATTTTACTACAACGAGAGTCGAGATGGAACCAGGTAAATGTGTTTTGTTATTCTTATTAACTTATTTGATTTACTTCTTCTTTTCTTTATATATCTTTGTCATATTTACTTCTTCTTTTCTTTATATATCTTTGTCATGTGTCATCGGTTATATTATATTATAAGAGTTTAATTTTTATATACAATTAATAAAAAAAATTATCATTCAATCAAATAATTTTATTTACTTGATTTTTCAACTAATAAGTATAATTATATGAGACTTAATTACTTTTACCAATTTGATTACATATGATTGAACAGCGGTATAAATTTTTTTTACTATGTCACTTCATAGAAATTATTACTACTATTACTATTACAATTATTATTATTATTATTATAATTATTATTATATGGATTGGAATCTTCGTTCCTTCGTTTTAAAATAATAGTTCATATTTGTAGGAAAAAATATTGTAAGAATGCAGCACAAGTGACGTGATTTTACTTAGCATGACTATTTCTCTCTGTCTCTCTAGCCTTTCTCATTACATAGCCTAGCTGTACATTGTTTCCAACCAGATGGTATTAACAAATACTTTTGATTAATATGAATAATAATGCATCTATAGGAAGTGAAGAAGAGAGTACCTGCACCTGAACTAAGGACAATGAGAAACAACAAAGGCCAGACCCCAAAGGATATATTTTCTGCTGATCATGAAGAGTTATTAACGAAAGTTAAAGAAGCAGCCAAAGGAATAGCCAACCCTTGCATGCTTGTGGCAGCACTTGTTGCTACAGTAGTGTTTCCTGCAGCTCTCACAGTTCCAGGTAGTGACAGCACCAACAAGTGGTATATGCCCTTTGTCTTTACAAACGCAGCTGCGCTGTTCACTTCTTCTGCATCTATACTCTTCTTCTTGACAATTTACACTTCATCATGGTTCACTGAAAATGAATCTTTTATCTCGCTACATCGACGCTTGACTGCTGGATTTGTGTTACTTATTTTCTCCGTGAAGGCTATGATTTCCGCTCTTATTCTGGCCTCCTGTATGATCTTTCACAAGCATTTGTGGGCTGGAGTTGTTGTGTTAGCAATGTCTTTACCCCCATTTATGGTATCGTTTTACCTGCTGTATGCCCGCCACTTCAGCCTCAAGACTCTGATGGAAATAGTGGCGAGAGAGGTAGATACAACAACGTACGATTTCATTGTCCGGATCTAGAAAAGAAAAATCGAGCGGGATGAAACCAATTATTATTTTTTAAATTTTACTTGTAAAATTATTACTATTCAGTACTGGGGAGAACTCACTTGACCTATCAGGAGTAGGACCAAATTATATTGCCAATTAAGGAATGTTTTTAGTTTCATGTATTTGTCACTAGTTGTCTCTGTGAGAGACCCTGCTTGATAATGATGGCTGAGTACTGCATCTATTAAAATAGACAGAAAAGGATATATGAATGTACATGACTTTGGCCAATGCAAGCAAAGTGGGCACAGCTAGTAACCATGCGTTCTTTGGTCCTCCTATTCCCCATTAATGCTTTCTTATCAATACATAGTTTAGATCTCCAAAATGGTGTTATTCTTCTTTTTTGTTGGGTGAACTCTTCTACCAATTTCAAAAGATGCAGCTTACATGGAAAATATGGTCCAATTGATAAGAGAAAGCGAAACCTGCAAGCACCAATACTTGCCAAAAAGCCTTCCATTCTTGATTTCCATCATGCTTTCTCTCTGACTCCAAGATCATCACAATCCCATTCAGGTAGCCAAAAAAAAAAAAATCATGTTCATAGTCCTTGACGATAGATTACACGTCCAAGTGTCCATAACCCTGCTGCCCATCCATTAATTTGACAAAGTAGTCTGGCAAATTCACGTAAACTTAGATACCTAACAGTGTCCCAACCTTAAGAAATTTTGGTCAATTTTATTTTTTGGTACACAACAAAGGGTATCCACCGTTGATCACAATGACTAATCCCCGCTCCAGTCTGTGGGCAACTGAAGGGGTGAGACAGCTGGCCCAGAGATTTAAGGTTTCTCCATACCCAAGGCCAGGATTTGAACCATTGACCTTGGTTAAGGGTGAACGAGTCCCTCACCACTCGACCACACCCCGGGTTCATTTTGGTCAATTTTTGTTGTAGCATTAATAAGTCCCACGCTGCCTAACATACATTACAAGTCAAACCTTGGAAGAATCTTTGAGGATGGGACGTGAGTGTGGATACGCTTGGTCGGGCTAGTAGCTTGCATTGTGTTGGCCTGCCCACTCCAAGTTGAGAGCTGGGGTGCGGCTGCGTTGGCCCCTAGATTGGAGGGCAAAGCGTAAAGCTGGCTTCACATGACAGCGAATACCTCTGGTTCTTGGCAGTGGAGCGATAACAGGCCGCTGCAACTCTAGGCCACAATGGCTGGTCTTTCGAGCCCATGAAGAGTGACTTTTTCGTAATAGAAAAAGCCTAATGGAAATTCTTAAGTAATTTTGAAGCAGAAAAAGTCCATGATTAGAATAGATATAGATGCATATACTACAAAGACATTTAATATAGTACTTGGAGGCCAGCTCAAATGACAAAAAGCATGGTGCGCCTCTTGAAAAAGTGCACCTCGTTTGACCCTCTGTGAGGATGCTCAACCCCCCCTCCCCCTTGACAAAAAAAAAAGACATTTAATATAGGATTAAATGCAGTTGACCCCTTTATACTTTAGGCCATGTGTAATTTATATTCTGATTTTTTAAAACGTACTGACCCCCTATGGTTTTCAGATAGTGCAAAAAAAACCCTTTTGTTAACTTTCCATCCATTTACACTGTTAAGTTTACATGTGTCTATCATGTGACCAACATTTTAGACAAAAATACCTTTTGTTTTTATCATATTTCCTAACCTTAACCGATCCCCAAACCTTTCCCCAATCCCACTCTGAAAGAAATACGCACCCTTGAGCTCTCTTTCACCCCATCAGAACAACACAGCACCGATTAGAATACAAAGAAAAACAAAAAGGGGATTTTAAGTACATTCGATTACTCATGGCATGGGTTAGGTTGGGTTGAAACTTATAGGGCATTCAACAATCAACACCAAAAGAAAAACAAAAAGGGGATTTTAAGCACCAGTACAGAACCAAGAACAAAGAGAAACCAAAAATTATAACAAAGCAATATTGATCGAAAAGTTTTGAAGGAAAAGCCAAAAAAGAAGCAACTTTGTTGATCTGCTGTTTGGGTTATCCCATAAATAGAGCAATATTGGCCGTGAAAGCTTTTTGTCCAGTCTCAACCCAAAACCCCCAAAACAGAAAACGAGATTTGGTGAGCAACTTGAAATGTGATGAAGTCCTTGCAAAGGTGAGGAGCGATGGTGCCTGGTCCAGATCTGGTGACTGAGCAACTCCCTCTGCCGCTCTGTTGCACGCCTGCCACAGGAACCACCATTGTCCATGGCCACGGAACCTCAATGCATAGCCACCATGCTCGGAGCCACTATCTCGTTGATTGCCGCTCAACCCTAGTCCACCCGCGTGCTAGCAGCCACAGTCTTTAGGTCAGTTCTTCAGTCGTGTGGTTTCAATTGTGGCCAGTTCTTCATTCGTGCGATCCCTTCGTCAGTTGCGAAGTAAGACTTTTGGGCTGGTTCAGTCTTCAATCGTTGTCCCTTCTTCCTTCTTCAGTTGCAGTCCTTTCTTCGAGCTTTGAAGATGGCTCAGTTCAGATCTAGCACACGGCCCATGGAGAAAGGCATTCTGATGGAGAAAGGCATTCAGATCTAGTGTGGTCCTTTACTCGGTCTGTTATTCGCTGTTCTTCGCAAGATGGAGAAAAGGCGTTCTAATGTGTGCGTTTGTTGGGGATCTAAGATGGAGCTCAATGTGTGTGGGTGTGTTTGTGTTTCGGAGAAGGCATTTAGAATGAGAGATTTGGAGAATGGAAATTAGAGTTAACAAAAGGGGTATTTTTTTCCAAATTATGCACATGGAAACTTAATATTGGATTTGTACGTCTCAGTAACAAAAGGGCTTTTTTACACCATCTGACAACTACAAAGGGTCAAGTTGCACAATTTGAAAATTTATGATCTAAATTACACACGAACAAAAGTTCATGGGGTAAATTACTTTTTTTCCTTTAATATATGGCCAGCTGGCCACACCTATTATCACATACAACACTCTCATTTTGAATGTAAAAAATTTGCACAATATATCTCTAACAGGAAATCAATCATGGTTTTAGACAGCACCAAAATAAATAAATAAATAAAAATCCATAGTGTTAAAGTTTCAAATGAAAATGTTATAAGCCATTTTGCATCTCTAATCTCTATGTGCTGGAAAAATAAATGATTTGAGTAGGTTGTGAATTGATATTTGAATTTTATTTATTTTTTGTTTGTGTCTTGAAGCAGTAATTGAATTCTTTTATTATTATTATTATTATTTTGTTTCCCATATGTTGAGTGTTATATGAAATTACTTAATATATGTTAAAATTTGAGTATTAGTTGGTCCCAGCCTAGCTCTACATTGTTTCCAACCAGATGGTGCTAACAAATACTTTTGATTAATATGAATAATAATGCATCTATAGGAAGTGAAGAAGAGAGCACCTGCTCCTGAATTAAGGACAATGAGAAACAACAAAGGCGAGACCCCAGAGGAAACAATTTCCGCTGATCATGAAGAGTTATTAAAGGAAGCTAAAGAAGCAGCCAAAGGAATAGCCAACCCTTGCATGCTTGTGGCAACACTTATTGCTGCGGTAGTGTTTCCTGAAGCTCTCACTGTTCCAGGTGATGACACAGGACCAATTACCTTTTTCTTTGCAAACGCAGCTGCGCTGTTCACTGCTTCTGCATCTGTACTCATCTTCTTGACAACTTACACTTCATCATGGTTCACTGAAAATGCTTCTTTCATCTCGCTACGTTCACGCTTGATTTTTGGACTTGGGTCACTCTTTATGTCCGTGTCCACTATGGCTATAGCTCTTAGTGAAGCCTCCTATTTGATCTTTCATCACAAGCATTGGGCTGTATATGCTATGTATTGGATTGGTTTACCCGCATTAACGGCATTGTCTTACCTGATGCATACCACGTTCCTCAACTGCCCTAAGAATTAATATGTATTAATTTGCAACTTTAATTATTTGGATTTATATTCAAGTTATTTTTGTACTTCATTTGATCTTCTGCATTCACAAATCATATGAAAAATCACAACACATTCCCATCACTTAAGTCTTGTGGTATATCAGAATATGAATGCTAACATAGTTTTCAAATCCAACAAATTTGCAAATTCTGCAATGCTCCTCATAAGTTTGTGAGCCTGGTCCTCCTTAAACTCCGATCATTCATTTTAAAATTCAGGGTCGAGATTATATGCAGAACATCTATACACTCTTCAAATATAGAGCACATTAGAAGCCACCACCCTTCTCCCTTTCCTGTTTCCGTTCATCACCCACTGCCATGGCTCCTTCAGTGAACAACGACTCCACCACCGACACACCTTCTTCCATCCCCGCCACCTCAACCGCCACCACCTGGTCCCCTACCCCACTTCGCCTCCTGCTTGGTTTTTAGAAACCCTCCCGCCGCCCAGATGGACCCTTCGCCGGAATCGTCGGCTAGATTGCCTCCCAAGTGCTCCGACACGTCTCTGATCCGGTGGCGGAAGGGCGAGTTGATTGGTTGCGGAGCCTTCATTCGAGTGTACATGGGCATGAATATTGACTCCGGCGAGCTTATTGCTATCAATCAAGTCACATTTTCGAGCGCTTCCAAGGAGAATACACAAGTAAATATGGGGGCTTTTATATGAGTTTATTACTATTGTCTTTTGTGGCTTTGAATTTGCGATAATCCATCACTTTGCCGTGTATAAAATAGTACAATTCATGTTTTGTGTAAGCTGGTAACGTTGCTGAACATGATTGATGATGTGAAGAATCTGTCTCTACCTTGTATTATCAGGCCAATATTCAAGAGCTTAAGAAGTGAAGCTTCGTTCTCAAGAATCTTAAGTATCCGAATATTATTGTTAGTAATGTGCGACGAGAAAAATGAAGTTGGAGATGATAGTGTATGGATGGTCTTAAAGCGAGGGATTATATGGTGCAACTAGTGTGTCATGCTCTATACTTTACGGGGAGTATGGCAGCCTTCGCCCACTCAAAAATGGTGTTATTCTTCCTTTTTGTTACATGGAAAATATGGTCCAATTGATAAGAGAAAGCGAAACCTGCAAGTACCAATACTTGCCAAAGTGCTTTCCATTCTTGATTTTCATTATGCTTTCTCTCGTACTCCAAGATCATCACAATCCCATACAGGTAGCCAAAAAGAAAAAAAAAAAAAAAAAACCGTGTTCATAGTCCTCGACGTTAGATTACGCGTCCAAGTGTCCATAATGCTCCTGCCCATCCATTAATTTGACAAAGTAGTCTGGCAAATTCACGTAAACTTAGATACCCAACAGTGTTCCAACCTTAAAACATTTTGGCCAATTTTTGTTGCAGCATTAATAAGTCCCACGTTGCCTCACATACATTACTAATCAGATTTATAAGAATCTTGACATGTAATTTCTATCCTCTAGCTGGGTAGCTCTAGCTTGTGACCCAAGTAATTAAGGGCACCAATGTGATGGAATGTGGGTGTGGATATGCTTGGTTCGGCTGGTGGCTTGCATTGTGTTGGCCTGCCCGCTCCAAGTTCATAGTTGGGCCGCGGCACTTGGGCTAAGGCCCAGGTGTCTTGGCCCCTAGATTGGAGGGCTGTGAGGCTGACTTCACAGAGCAGCGAATGCCTCTGGTTCTTGGAAGTGGAGGGATAACAGGCCGCTGCAACTCTGGCCCACAATGCCTTGTCTGCCAAGCCCATGAAACTTTTTCATAACACAAAAGGCCAATGGAAAATCCCTACGTATTTTGAAGCAGAAAAATATACAGATGCATATACAGCACTATAATTTTCCAGACCAAAAAAAAAAGACTATCATTTTGAATGTCAAAAAATGTGCACTATATAGCTCTCGAACAAGAAATCAATCATGGTTTCAGACAGCACCGAAAAAAAAAAAAAAACGGTCATGGTGTAGTCTCAAATGAAAAATCAAACATGATGTTATAAGCAATTTTGCATCTCTAATCTTTATGTGCTGGTAAAATAAATTACTTGAGTAGGTTGTGAATTGATATTTGAATTTTATTTATTTATTGTTTATGTCTTGAAGCAGTAATTGAATTCTTTCTTTTTTCTTATTATTTTGTTTCCCATCTGTGGAGTAGTATATGAAATTACTTACTATATGTTAAAATTTGAGTATTAGTTGGTCCCAACCTAGCTATACATTGTTTCCAACCAGATGGTATTAACAAAACTTTTGATTAATATGAATGATAATGCATGTATAGGAAGTGAAGAAGAGAGCACCTGCTCCTGGATTAAGGACAATGAGAAACAACAAAGGCGAGACCCAGAGGAAACATTTTCCGCTGATCATGAAGAGTTATTAAAGGAAGCTAAAGAATTAGCCAAAGGAATAACCAACCCTTGCATGCTTGTGGCAACACTTATTGCTGCAGTAGTGTTTCCTGCAGCTCTCACTGTTCCAGGTGATGACAGGACCACCAGTGAAGTTTTTATTACCTTTTTCTTTGCAAACGCAGCTGCGCTGTTCACTGCTTCTGCATCTGTACTCATCTTCTTGACAACTTACACTTCATCATGGTTCACTGAAAATGATTCTTTCATCTCGCTACGTTGACGCTTGATTTTTGGACTTGGGTCACTCTTTATGTCCGTGTCCACTATGGCTATAGCTCTTAGTGAAGCCTCCTATTTGATCTTTCATCACAAGCATTGGGCTGTATATGCTATGTATTGGATTGGTTTACCCGCATTAACGGCATTGTCTTACCTGATGCATACCACGTTCCTCAACTGTCCTAAGAATTAACATGTATTAATTTGTAACTTTGATTATTTGGATTTTCATACCTTGTCTTGTGCATGCAATACATCATTATTTTGTCACGATTGTGCATATAACAGATGTGGCAACAAAGTTATTCAAAAAATATCCCCCTAGATTGGTCATTACAAGAGATGATCAAGAGCAACTAACAACTTTACATATACTGGCGGGAAAGCCTTCACAATTTGGTTAGTTCTCTAAACTTTTTGTATATCCCCTTTAATTTATCTCCCTTCTTTCATTTGTTTCTTTTTTTTTCAATTTTTTTACTTATTCAATTTATCTTAAATTATCAGTAAGTCTTTGCAAATTTAAATGGTTATTATAGTGTAAAAATTATAAATTAAATAGACCACTATAATTTTGAAAAGTTATGAGTACTTAAATTCAGTCTACCTTAGTTCTTAGATTGACCAACGCGAAACTATAAGGACTACTAACTTGTAGTTTTAAAACTAAAACAATCTATCAAAAGTTTCAAAAAGGACAAGAATTCAGAGAATATTTTTTGAATTATATTTCATGTGCAATTTAACTCTAAAATTTCAACAAAGCATGAATTAAACCTTGAACCTTTTTTATATGTGCGTTCTAGTCCTTATGTTTAGGAAAAATAATTAGTGCATTATATATCTAAGTTTTAGATCATGTATAACTTGATACTCTAAATTTTATTAAAATAACTTGCAACTGAATAACATAAACATTCTTAAATGTGTGCTATTTCTATTGACAATAAATAGAAAAGTTAACAAAAGATTCAATTTGCATGCTTAGAAAACATTACGGATCGGTTCGTATATTTTCAAAATTTTGAGAATAATTAAATGTACATAATCTATAATTTAGGTGATAAAGTAAAATTATTTGCTCTTTTTTTATTTTAATTGAAAGAAATCGCTTTAGCGAACCTTCATTCCGACTAGGTGTTTTTGCTAGCAAACACTAATTTGGAGTATCTTTGTTTCCCCCATTATATACAAAAGAAGTGTATGTTAAACAGTTCTATGTATTCTCTATTGTCTATACATGACCAATCATCAGTAGCATTGGTTGCTAGACATCCATGATGACAACAATGCAGAATCGTCCCCAGGATTGAGTGATAAATTGCAATTGCTTCAAAAGCTACCGTATCATGTTAGCCAATTGGAATATAAAACTGTTGGGGTTAAATGTGAGAGATGAAGTCTCACATTAGTTAAGAATAGACTAAGTGGGTAGTATATAATATGGGAGGAGTCATAACTCATTGCCTTAAGGTTTTGGATCAAGATGTAGCGTCGGACTCCCCTATTGTTGGAGTTAAGTGCGAGAGGTGAAATTTCACATTAGTTAAGAATGGATTAAGTAAGTAGTATATAACATGAGAGGATCCATGACTCATTGCCTTAAGGTTTTGGATCAAGATGTGGTATCCAGCCCAGTGTTATGATGCTTTCATTTAGCCCATTGATTGTATCTTTCTTGGTTGGGTTCCCTGAAAGGTACAAACTGTGAATGGCAGGTATTGAGATGAGCAGTTGGCTGATGGGGGAACAATGTGGTGGGTCTCACACATACACTTGAGAGGGAGATTATTGGGGTTAAGTGTGAAAGATGAAGTTGTAGTATATAATATAGGAGGAGCCATGATTCATTGCCTTAAGATTTTGATCAAGATGTGGCGTCCGGCCCGATATTGTGATGTTTTCACTTACCACATTAGTTGTAACTCCCCCAGTTGGGCTCCCTCACCTCAAAAGAAAACAGCTTTGAACTTGATGACTAAACCTTCAAGAGAAATATTTGACCAAGTAGAATTAGGTAACATTCATATTGTAAAATGTCTTCTTAACTCGATTCCTGTACAACTAGAACAAAAACTTATTGCACAGAACTTATTGCACATTGCTGCTTTATATCGACAATTAGACATTTTTGTTCCAATTTTTACCACCAATCTAAACATAATATTAAGCCACTTCAATTACAGAAACAAGTCCTCTTGAATTAATTGGACCAATGGTCCACACAAGTATTCTAAGCAACAAATGAAGTTCAGCACAGAAAATAAAAATAACAATTGATAGTTCAACATTGGAAAAGGGGGAAAAAAACAAGAGAAATGTTTCTTGTATAACAAAATACAACAAATTTACACTTCTATTATATAAAGATACATGAAGACAAAATAAGAGTGGAGTCCAATGAATGGAGCAATTTTCATACTTTTATGTTATAAATATAATAAAGGCTAAAATTGTTGTAGTATTTTATTGTACATGAAATATTTCTCAGAAACAAATAAGGCGGATAATGTTATCAGATTTAATTTTTTTGGTTGTTGTTTTAATTTCATTATTATTTTTATTTAATTTGTAGCCCTTATTGTCGTTTAAAATAATTATGGAAAGAAGAATTTTAAAAAAAAAATTGAAACAACGATGAATAAAAGCCCAATCTAATTTTTGTTTTGGCCCAAGTCTGTAACCATTTTCTACCGAATTCTTTGACCAAAAACATAATTCAACCTAACTCTATGTACTTGCAAAAAAAGAAAAGAAAAACATAAAAAAAAAAAAAACAGGAGAGACCAAATGTGCACATGACCGCAGTGCAGTAGTCTGTAGATTAGGGCAAGGTGCAGTAGCCACCCTATGGATCCTTCGCAAGATTTGTTTCTGCCCCTTGACTTTCAATTATTGATCGTCATCCTCTTCATATATTAACCAAGAACATAGAAAAGAGGAGAAATGAATAGCAGAGGGCCAAAAAATAATAATAATAAAAAAACATCTACTAACTAAGTCATAACATATTTATTTATACTCTACATTCAGAAAGATCACTAAGCAGAAAAACATTGCATCAAGTGCGAAATCCTTAGGCTATTGCTATAACACTGACAAGTAAGTTGGGAAAGGATCAACTAAACAATTGGAACAATACACATTGCACATTTTGGCTCTTTTCATAAGTCCCATATCGACCAGTACACATGACAGACCAGTCTTTATAAGACCTCTGACACACTTCTGGGTGGTGCCGAGCTGATTAGCGCCAGCTTGTGACCCAGGTGGGGGCACCAAAGTCTTGGGACGCAGTTCACGCGGCCCTTTGATGGGTTTAATTGGTGGCGAGGTGAATGTTGTACCAAGCTCCCCTGTTGGTGGCTGCACAACCGTGATGGCCTAAACTCGGTTGAGTCAGTGGCTACAGCGGGCTGGCCTGCCCCTCCAAAGTTTGAGAGTTGAGACATGACACACTCGGGCCTTGGCTCAGCCTCTGTGGAGTCCTGTCTAGGGCATATCTGCAGGTGCGCCTCCGGCTCCCCATCTTTGGGGGAATCATGGGCCGCTGTACCTCCACTAGCCCACACTGCCTGGTGTGCCCTGGTTGTTGGACCATGACTTTTTTCTTTTTTCCTCCCATGCACTGTGCAACAGATACAATCATACACAGTTGACTTCTCAAATTTTCTTCTTTAGGCAAGATTTTTATGATACTGAGTACTAGGTAGGACTCATTCATTTGACCTACTAGGAGTAGGAGCAAATTATACGCCCAATTTAGTCATGTTTTTACTTTTTAGTTTCATGTATTTATTACTAGTTGTCTGAGTATATGTGAAAGGCCCTGCTTGATAATGATGAGTGAGCACTGCATCTATAAAAATAGAGAGACCCTGCTTTCCATTATGCTCTCTCTCTTACTCGAAGATCATCACAATCCCATTCAGGTAGCCAAAAAGGAAAAAAAAATAAAAATTCATGTTCATAACCCTTGACGTTAGATTACATGTCTTAGTATCCATAACGCTCCTACGCATCCATTAATTCATCTCTGACAAAGTAGTTTGGCAAATTCAAGTAAACTTAGATACCTAACAGTGTTCCAATCTCAAGACATTTTGGTCAATTTTTTTTGTAGCATTAATAAGTCCCACATTGTATGAGTATATTAAAAATCAGTTTTTATAAGATCCTGACATGTACTCCTGACCGCCGAGCTGGGTAGCGCTAGCTTGTGACTCGAGTGGGGGCACCAGCGTGGTGGAACATGGCTCTGGATACGCTTGGTTGGGCTGGTGGCTTGCGTTGTGTTGGCCTGCCCACTCCAAGATTAGAGTTGGGCCAGGGTGCATTGGCTAAGGCCCAGGTGTCTTGGTCCCTAGACTGGAGGGCATAGCGGGAGGCTGGCTTAACAGAGCAGCTACCTCCGGCTACCTCCGGCTCCTGACAGTGGAGGGATAACAGGCCCAGGTGTCTTGGTCCCTAGACTGGAGGGCATAGCGGGAGGCTGGCTTAACAGAGCAGCTAGACTGGAGGGCATAGCGGGAGGCTGGCTTAACAGAGCAGCTACCTCCGGCTCCTGACAGTGGAGGGATAACAGGCCCAGGTGTCTTGGTCCCTAGACTGGAGGGCATAGCGGGAGGCTGGCTTAACAGAGCAGCTACCTCCGGCTCCTGACAGTGGAGGGATAACAGGCCGCGGCAACCCTAGCCCATAGTACCTGGTGTGCCAAGCCCATGAACCATCACTTTTAAAAATCTCTAGAAGTAGTTAATCTTGCAGCAGAAAAAGTCCATGGCTAAAGTCGATATACACGCATACACTACAAAGGCATTTAATGTGGCCAGTTGGCCACAGCTATTATCACACACAACACTCTAATTTTGAATGTAAAAAATTTGCACTGAATGTCTCTCTAACAAGAAATCAATCATGGTTTTAGACAGCACCAGAAGAAAAAAAAGTCATGGGGTTAGAGTCTCAAATGAAAAGTCAAACATGATGTTATAAGCTATTTTGCATCTCTAATCTATATGTCGTGGTAAAATAAATTATTTGAGCAGGTTGTGAATTGATGTTTGAATTTTATTTATTTATTCTTTAGGTCTTGAAGCATTAATTGAATTTTTTCTTTTTTCTTATTTTTTTGTTTCCCATCTGTTGAGTATTATATGAAATTAATTAATATATTTAAAATTTTGTGTATTTTCTTTTGTTTTTGTTTATATTTTTATCATGTCCAATTTCACTGCTGTTGATGAATATTTTTTCTTCTTCTGCATTGGTGAGGATGTGTAGAAAATTTACAAAAAATAATATCAAAACGGGTCAAAGTTTTTGCTTCTTTTTGGTTTAGGAATACGAGTCACAGTTAAAAAGGATGTACGCTTTTTTTTTTTCACAATAGATAAGATGATGGGGCAAAGTAACAGTTGGCAGAGGGATGCGCTACCCTTTTATGTGTTTAATCTATTATTGGATTAATGATCCTATTTTGTTTTATTTATTTAATTATTTAATAACTATATAATTATTTGAAAATATGTCCATATATTAAATTAGATATATTTCTATTTATCAAAATGACATAAAAGGAAATGAGGTGTAACTATAATGGCATGAATTAATGTTACTTATGTTTTTTTTATTACATACGATATTATTTTTAAACTAGGAATGGAGCTGTAATTGAGATAACATAATTTTTTTTACTAATTATAATATATATTTTCATTTACTAAAAGGATATAAAAAGAAAGGAGGTGTAATTAGAATAACATAAATTAAATTTATTCATATTTTATAATAATTAAAAATATATTTTTATAAATAAAATATACTAATTTGCTAAAAGGGTATAAATGAGTCATAATATAGTAAAATTATTTTCTTATTCTCTTTTATTATTCAACATTTTCATTTTATGTACAAAATTTTCATAAAATAAGTTTTTTTATTGTTAGTTAAAGATAGTCTATGAAAATTTTCTTAACCTTATAAATATGATATTCGAAATAAGATATTGAATAGAATGATTCATTTTAGATATATATTCATTTATATTTTATTTATTATTTAATTATTAATTTATTTTTAAAATTAATTTATATATTCAATTTACTATAAAATTATTTTATTATTTAATTAAATTGTTATTTCTTTTGAATAACAATTAATAAACTGTTTTTCAGTTTTATCACGTACGTTACACGGGAGAAACGTTAGAAACGAAAGAGAAAACAGAAAATGAAAAGACTAGGTGCATAAAATTGAAAACAGGCAAAATAAACACAGGGCAAGATAAAGTTGGAGCGGACAATTTTTGTTTTTCAGTTGGATGTTTGAATTTGAGTGGGTATGAATTTTAATTTAAAATTGCAACGACTTATTAGAACAAATTGTCAACTCCAACCAATCAATCAAAATGTGTAGACCCTTATCTGCTTCTTCAGTGAACAAATGCAATAACTTATTGGAACAAACTGTCAGCTCCTGCCAATCTATCAAATTGGGTAGACCCTTATCTGCTTCCATGTGCACTTTCTTATATGTAATTATCTCTCCCACGTAGTTATTGTCACTCCTATTTAGTTAATATTATTTTAATTTTTTTAAAATATATTTTCTTTTATTTATCAATTAACACATTAATTTATTATTAAATATTTATTATAATTTATAAATTCGTTTGAATTGTTGAAAATAATTTATTGTTATCATTAATTTCATCAAATAAAACTAACGTAAAAATACAATTATGGATGCAAATATTGAGTTATCTTTTCAAATTTTTTATCAATATAATAATTATCTAAATAATATAATAATAAAATATCACAAATAGTGAGCTAACGTTAATAAAAGTTAAAATAATATTTTATAAAATATGACACATAAATTCATTATTTTGTTTAAAGTGATCAATATTTAAAATAGTACACACGTATTTAATACATATGTGACGCATATATAAAATACGACACACTTATAATATTTAACACAAATTTATTACATTGAAATATCAAATTAAATTCTTTGATCTATTCTAAATATAATAATTATCTATGTAGTATATATAACAATGACTAAAAATAATAAAGAAAATTAATATATGATAATGCATGAAGTATATATCTAGTATATCATTGAAATAAATATTTTTAATATTATTTGTAAACATTTTAACATGTCCTATAATTTCTATCTTTGTGCCAATGTTTTTTCAATTTTCTTCAAAAAATTAATCCTTCACTTTTTATTATTATTATTTGCATCAAATATGTTAAATATATTTTTTCTCATAAAAGGGAGAGGTTTTCATTTGAGTCATTTTTTCAATAAATTATTAAAAAAGTGGCCAATAAACGGTAAGGAATGGGCATTTTACAGAAAGTAAAGAAATAATAATTAAGTGGAAGTGACAATAACTATTTAAAAGTAGTAATAGTCGTTCCTGTGTATATCTACAACTTTAAAAAGATATCCATCTAAGATTAAAAGGTTGCTACTCTCTCCATTTTTTAATAAGTATCTATCTATAAAATTTTATTTTTCTACTATTATTTATGCTTTTAAGAATTTTAGATAATGTTAATTATTTTTTCTGATATTTTTATGAGAGAAAATTAGTAGATAGAATAAATATGAGAAAATGTTCGAGTAGGTAATGATAAGAGTAATATTATAAAAATATATTTAAATTTATATAATTTAAAATTTATTAAATTATTTTCTTAATATACTTGTATAAGTGAAGATAGATGCTTATTAGTGAATAGGGAAAGTAGCTCTTACTTGAATATATATGGCCTTCCCCTCGTATGTTGTCGGTTGTTAACGGTGTTTATAAAATTCATAGTTTTTGGCAATTTCTTAAGTAACTTAATTCACGAATTCGATGCTCCAAATTATTGGTTGAAGTTAAAATTCTCGTTTCGTCCGAAGACTAAAATATATTTAAATTCATATAAAAAAAATATACATTTGAATTAATTTATCGTCAAGCGTCAACATTGTAATAATAATTGTGTACACTCAAGTAAATAAATAAATAAGTAAATTAGTACAAGGCTACCTACCTAGTACCTGTTGGATTCGAAAATAATTGAAAATGTCATTTCAACATTTAAAAATAAATATCTAATTAGGACATTCATTTTATTATCATTAAATGAGATAATAGTCTCAATTTTTTTCACTTATTCACTACATTCAAAGGTAATTGAGTAGATTTTTCAATTGAATACTATTTTTTTATGTTAGAATAAGAATGAGCTACCTAAAAAGTTTGGAAAAGAATGGACTTTCAAAGTTGGGGTGGGTTTGCCAATCAAACTTTTGTGAGTTGGTGGTGGGCTCTGGTGGAGTTTACAAAGCAATAGCCCACTAGCTCATTCTCTCTCAGTCTGGAGACTTGGCTTGCAAGAAATGATCAGATTTTTTGAAGGAGAGTGGCAGATCCCCAATCAATCATAAGAATTAGTAGAGAATTCAGAGGGACAAACAGAATTATCTCTTTTCTCTCTTTAGAATTTTTCTGTGATTTTTCTGTTATTTTGGGACACCATAACTTACAATCAAATAGTTGTGAATGTTTCCTATGTTCTTTAATAAGTGATTCCATTTTTTTTTTTTTTTGATTATGGGGAGGGCCCGAGGCCCAAGTGATCCCATATTTAACTCTCCTCCTGTACCCCTAGAAACAATTTCTAAGTTTAGTGCCATTGTAAAAAAAAATAATAATAATAATAATAATAAATATTAAAAGTCGACCACAGTGTGGAAGCATAGGTGGAAAATCGATATATAAAATATGTAAACGCGGTCAGAGCTTTGGCAAACTAACAACACTATAAAAGACGAGCAGACTTTAAAGCTAAGCAAGGGTGGAAACCCTCTGCCCCAAGAAAGAATTTCTAAGTTCAATGTCATTGTAAAAAATAATAATAATAATAATGAAATATTAAAAGTTGACCACAGTGTGGAAGTATAGGTGGAAAATCGATAAAATACATAAACGGGACAAGAGCACTAAAAAAAGTGAAAAAAAGCTATGAAAAGACGACCAGAGTTTAAAGCTTAGCAAGGATGGAAAACTGATAAATAAAATATATGAAGTTGGCCAGATCTGAGCTTTGGCAAACTAGTATATAAGAATAGCAACTTGTAGTTCACTAAACAAAGAAGAGCAACTTGCAGAGAGGAGTTTGAGCTATTTCTTCATTTCTAACAATTGGCATCAATTAACGAGGTAAATTTAATGGATCGTGTCATGACTTTAAGTTTAATCAAACTTTAAATTACTCTTCACTATTGCTGCTCTTGAGTTTTTTATTTCATAAAAATTGCTTTTACAATTTTGACCTGGGAGTGGGGTTTAAAATTTAGATAGAACTCTCTCTTTGACTTTAGGATTCGAAACTAATAAACTAAAACATTATAGTAAAGTTCGTACTGAGTTGGAGTCTATTCTGCTACCTGCGATGTTACCTTGGAGAGGTTAATTACTGCATGCTTACTATTCTAAGTATAAAAAATTCTAATTAGTACTACTATACTTTAGTTTTGACGTGTGGATCTTTTGCGCCTAGACTGCTTATATTGTTAGAATGAGATCATGATATGAAGACCCCATTTTTGGAGGCTTGGTTGCTTCAAAATTTAGCTTATTTATGGCTTAAATTCACCTTAGAGTTGACAACTTAAAAGTTAGAACTGCTGGGTTAAGGTGTTGCAACATATAAATATCTTTTAATGGTTTGTTTAGATGAGAAGATAAAATTAGAAGGAAGAAAGTAAAAGGAAAGAAAGTGAAAAAGAGTGAAAATAAAGAAAAAAAAAAGAGGAAAGAAAATAAAAAGTGTGTAAAATGATATTTATATCAAAATTTTTCATTGTTCCAAAGGGTATAGGCGTAATTCGGCTTTATTTTCTTCCCTTTCTATTGTTTTCTCGGTTGATGAAAGAGAAAACTCTTTCTATGAAGCCTCCACTACTTTTCTTCTTTCTCTCATTTTTCATTCCTAATCCAAATGATAGTGTTTTCCTTTCCATGCAATTTCCTCCTACTATTTTTCTGCTGAAACAAACGCGGGGTCAGGGAATTACTCAAACCGTTCTTCAAATGCAATATTACTGTAACCGACATGAAAATTAATTAGTAATGGAAACACTATACATTAAAATTGCGTACTATACTTGAACATTAAAATAAAAATTATATAACACAGTGACAAATCCTGAAAATTTCAGTAATTGAGGCAAAGATATCACATGCATATAATTAGATGATGTTTTATATAACTTTTATCTTAATGTGTCAAACTTAATAATATAGTGGGAACAATATATATATACATCTACATACTTCTATAAAATTTTTGAAACTTTGATGAGGGCATATAAGCTCCCTCTTCTATATAAATAGATCCGTCCCTGATGTAACGCTTCCGTTTTACCAGCAGAACATGTCATCACAAGCATCGCCGGCCAGAATAGAAAGCAGGGAAGTCGGACAAGGAGATTTGGAGATGAGTTCATCACTTCCATCATCTTCTAGCAGGGATATTGGTAAGGAAGTTAAATACTTCATCCTTTTAAAATATATGTGATCAATTTTAGAAAAAAGTATAGATATTAAGAAAGATAACAAATAATATTGGTGATTAAATAAAATATAGTGAATAGACTAATATATCCTTATATATTAATCAATATAACACAACATTCAAGTCTAATATTAAATAGAATGCTTTAAAAATGTGAAATTAATTAAGGATAGTATTGGAAAAAAAAATTAACGCTTTATTGAAATGTGAAATTAAAAGATATTTTAAAATATGAAATTATCTGAAAGTAGATAAATATTCTGAAAAAGAGGAAGTAGTATATATGAAATCACATATTAAAACTCCAATATTATATTAAAAAAAGTATTGGAGTTTGAAGTGTAAAAGATAAAAGCTGATGTTAGTTGAGAATAGATGAAATGAGTAGTATATAATATGCGAGGATCCATAGACTCATTAATTTAAATTTTTTGGTCAAGATGTGATGTTGGGCTCTTTTATATGATTCTCCCACGTAGTTCATTATATTGGATCTCTCCCTATTGGGCTCCCTCACCTCAACAAAAAGATCATACACAAGATAGTGCAAAGTGGTTTATGGGTTCAATTTTTAAATAATATAATCATGGATAAAATGATTTTACATTGTTAATCAATAAAAATTTAAAAGAGTGTCAAATTAGGTGAAAAGTTATAAACAAATATTTTATTTTAAATTATCAATGTATAAAAATTAATCCCACTATTTATTTCATAATTGATTTTATTATTTAATAGGATGGGTGTGATTTCATAATATCTCAGTATGGCTAATTGAATCTTAGCTTACTCAATTTTGTTTTCAATAGATGTCATCCTACTAAATTTTTGACTGCGTCACTGGCAGGTTCCTTAAAAAGAGAACTTCACACGTATGCCCTTAAGGGTAATTGGGAAGGAGCAAAATCCATTCATGATAAATTTCCCGAGATGATACCTATGCAGTTGACTGTGAATGGAGATACAGCTCTTCACGTTGCAGCAAGAGCAAACAACATTACTTTTGTGCAAGAGTTGGTTAAAATGCTTAAGACCCCAGAAGACCTGGAAATAACAAACTCAAATGGGAACACAGCTTTTTGCATGGCTGCAATATCTGGGAATGCTGACTTGTTTCAAACAATGATTGAAAAGAACGAGAATCTGCCACAGATCCGAGGTCATAATAAGATGCTTCCAGTTCACTTAGCTGCTTTGAATGGCCACCGCAGAACTGTGCAATATCTGTCTACTGAGGATCAGCTTGAGAAAATGGCTGACCAGGATATTGAACGGCTTTTTTTTATTACAATTAGCTGCCACATGTATGGTAAGACTAAATAATCACATTTTCATATAAGTGATAATTCTTTACTTTTGTATGAAAGTATGGTAGGGCTTCGGTGGAAATAGGCTAGATTTCGGTTTATGGTCTTGCATAATCTTTTTAACTGTCTGATCTAATTCAAAATTAACCTCATTTAGAAGCTTACTTAATTATAAAATTAAATTTTAAAAATATTAGATTTTTTTTTAAATTGGGTTTTCATTATTTAATATTTTAATAACGTTGTAATGTATATTATATATGTTTTGTTCATGATTAAAAGTTTTTTTTATGATTTTTTTTCTTGGGGATTTTTATTTATTTATTTTCTTTTGCATTAACTCATGAATATATGTGGGGATTTTCCATAGAAAAGTGTGTGACGGAGATGGGGATAGAGGCAGAGACAAATTTTTTGACGCGAGAGGGTGGGCATATTAGCATCCCGTGGATATCCAATTTCATCATCTTTGAAAACAATTATTCCTTATATTTCAGAAAATTAATATTGCCTAGTTGAAGAGAAAAGGGACCAAGCTGGCTGATGTTCAAGTTACAATAACTAATCAACCTCTGTTGGAGCTCTCCTCAGATCAAGTTAATTAATTCTAAATTTCAATTAATTATTTTCGCTCTTTGCACCAAGAAACGCAACTACTGATTTGTTAGAATCCAACTGGGGCTGTATATCCTTGGACTATTAATATATTATGTTGGAATTAATATGTATTAATTTTTCGGCTTTTAATTATTTGGATTTTTATTCCTTGTCTTGTCACGATTGTGCATATAACAGATGCGGCAACAAAGTTACTTGAAAAATATCCTGCTAGACTGGTCATTGCAAGATATGGTCAAAAGAAACTAACAGCTTTACATATACTGGCGCAAAAGCCTTCACAATTTGGTTAGTTCTCTAAACTTTTTGTATAGCCTCTTCATCTCCCTTCTTTCATTTGTTTCTTTTCTTGGTTATTTTTAATTATATTGTTGACTTATTCAATTTGACTTAAATTATCAGTAGGACGACTTGGCAAATTTAAATGGGTATTATAGTGTAAAAATTATAAATTAAAAAGACCGCTATAACTGTGAAAAGTTACGAGTCCTTAAATTCACTCTACCTTAGAGTTCTTAGATTGACCAGCTCGAAATTATGAGGACTATTAATTTGTAGTTTTAAAACTAAAATAATCTCTTAAAACTTTGTACACCAAAAAAAAAAAATCTCTTAAAACTTTCAAGAGATACAAGAATTTACAGATTGATTAATTTATTTAAGAGAAAAATGTACTTTATCCCTTTATATTATATATGTATTCTGCACTTTAATTAACTTCAAAGTCTCAAAAAGACATCAACTAACCACTGGATTTTCTTAAATGTGTAAGTTAATCCTTATATTAAATTTATTTCTATTGTTAATAAAAAAAAAGACATGAACTATATCCCCAAATTTTAGGCCATATGTAGTTTAACATCATAAATTTTTTAAATTAATCTACAACTCTTTAATATGTGCTATTTTCATTAACAATAAATGAAAAAAGTTAGTAAAAGATTCAATTTGCATGATTAGAAACTATTATGAATCAATATGCATGGTAAAATGTTATTTTTGCATTTTCTAATAGAAGAAAATCATCTTAGCGATGGAACTTTGATTCCAAGTAGGTCTTCTTACTGGCAAACACTAATTTGGAGAGTCTCTTTTTTTTTCATTATATATTGAAAGAATTATGCGCATGTTAAACATTTCATTGTATTATCTGTTGTCTATACATGATCAATCAGTTACATTGGTTGCTAGATATGGAGGATGGCAACAATGAAGAAGCGTCATCAGGATTGAGTGATAAATTGCTATTGCTTAAAAAGTTGTTGGATCATGTTAGGCAATTGGAATACGAAAGAGCTTTGGACTTGATGACCAATCCTTCAAAAGTAATATTTGACGCAGTAAAAGAAGGAAACACTCAAACCGTGAAATGTCTTCTTGACACGATTCCTGAACTACTTGAACAAAAAGAGTCCAATGGAGAGAACTTATTGCACATTGCTGCTTTATATCGACAGCGACGCATTTTTGAGTTCATACTTGAGAGGGGGATGGCAAACCTTTTAATGTGGGAAGTAGACGACGATCGTAACAATGTTTTACACTTTGCCGCACAATTGTCAGAAAAAGTATCATCAAATTTGAGACCAAGCATTCTACTACCACGAGAGTTTAGATGGTTCCGGGTAAATGTGTTTTGTTATTCTTATTAACTTATTTAATTTACTTCTTTTCTTTATATATCTTTGTCATGCGTGTTCAGTTATTACCGTTGGAGTTTAAATTTTATACACATGAAAATAAAAATTATTATCCAACCAAGTCATTTTATTTACTTAACTTTTTAAGTAGTAAGTATAACCGTATAAGACTTAGTTATTTTTATTGATATAATTATATATAATTGGATGATAATGTAAAAAAATTTTATAGTTGAAATTAGGACACTTCATAGAAATTATTATTATTATATGGTTGAGATTCGTTCTCATTTTAAAATATAAAAATATTATTCCAACATCTAAAAGTTGGTATATTGGATGTGATGATTCCTTTCACTATCTCATCCATCTATCACATCCATTGATAATGAGGTGTATGTTCTAATTAGACATTCATTTTTTGGTGTTGAAATACAACACTATTTTAAAATAATAGTTTATATTTGTAGCAAAAAATATTGTAAGCATGCAGCGCAAGTGACGTGAATTAACCTAACATGACTCTCTCTCTCTCTATAGCCTTTCTCATTACGTTAGTTGGTCCCAACCGAGCTATATATTGTTTCCAATCAGATGGTATTACCAAATACTTTTGATTAATATGAATAACAATGCATGTATAGGAAGTGAAGAAGACAGTACATGCTCCTGAATTAAGCACAATGAGAAACAACAAAGGCCAGACCCCAAAGGATATATTTTCTGCTGATCATGAAAAGTCATTAAAGAAAGCTAAAAAAGCAGTCGAAAAAATAGCCAACCCTTGCATGCTTGTGGCAACACTTATTGCTACAGTAGTGTTTCCTGCAGCTTTCACTGTTCCAGGTGGTGACAGCACCAACAAGCAGTATTTGCCCTTTGTCTTTGCAAACGCAGCTGCGCTATTCACTTCTTCTGCATCTGTACTCATCTTCTTGACAATTTACACTTCATCATGGTTCAGTGAATATGAATCTTTCATCTCGCTACTTGGACGCTTGACTCTTGGACTTGGGTTACTCATGGTCTCCGTGGACGTTATGATTTTGGCTGCTGTTCTAGGCTTCTAGCCTTCTATATGATCTTTGATCACAAGCATCGGTGGGCTCGACTTGGTGTGCGGGCAGTGGCTTTACCCGCATTAATGGCATTGTTTTACATGCTGTATACCTGGTACCGCTACCTACTTAAGACTCTGATGGGAATAGTGGGGGAGAGGCAGATACAAAAACGTAAGATTTCATTGCCCGGATGTAGAAAAGAAAAATTGAGTGGGATGAAATGAAGGAGATTGCATCTCTCATTCATCATCTCCATTTATTTTCCTTTCTCTTTAATGTGGGTGCTGTGAGATGAAACCAATTATTATTTTTTATATTTTACTTGTAAAATTATCACTATTCTGTAGTGCATGGGGAGGACTCACTCGACCTATCAGGAGTAGGACCAAATGATATCCCTAATTTAGGCATGTTTTTAGTTTTCTGTATTTGTCACTAGTTGTCTATGTGAAAGACCCTGCTTGATAATGATGAGTGACTTCTGCATCTCTAAAAATAGAGAGAAGAAGGCTATATGAATCTACATGACTTTGGCCAATGCAAGCAAAGTGGGCACAGCTAGTAACCATGTGTTCTTTGGTCCCCCATTCCCCATTAATGCTTTCACAGTTGTCTTTCTTCTGCAGATTGTTGGGCTTGTGTAGTGTCTGAATTTATATTCAAGTTATTTTTGTACATCATTTAATCTTCTGCATTCACAAATCATATAAAAAATCACAACACATTCCCATCACTTAAGTCTTGTGGTATATCGTAATATGCATGCTAACATAGTTTTCAAATCAAATTTCTTATCAATACATAATTTAGATCTCAAAAATGGTCTTATTCTTCTTTTTTGTTGGGTGAACTCTTCTACCAATTTTTAAAAAACGCAGCTTACATGGAAAATATGGTCCAATTGATAAGAGAAAGCGAAACCTCCAAGCACCAATACTTGTCAAAAGGCTTTCCATTCTTGATTTCCATTACGCTTTCTCTCGTACTCCAAGATCATCATAATCCCATTCAGGTAGCCAATAAAAAAAAAATCTTGTTCATCGTCCTTGACGTTAGATTACACGTCCTACTGTCCACAACGCTCCTGCCCATCCATTAATTTGACAAAGTAGTCTGGCAAATTCACGTAAACCTAGATACCTAACAGTGTTCCAACCTCAAGACATTTTGGTAGCATTAATAAGTCCCACGTTGCCTAACATACATTACAAATCAGACTTTATAAGAATCTTGACATGCAATTTCAACCCTCGAGTTAGGTAGCGCTAGCTTGTGACCCAAATGGGGGCACCTATGTGATGGAATGTGGGTGTGGATATGCTTGGTTGGGCTGGTGGCTTGCATTGTGTTGGCCTGCCCACTCCAAGTTCAGAGTTGGGCCGAGGCACTTGGGCAATATCTCAAGACATGAACAATATCTTCTATGTGGTCAGGGCAAAGATGGCAAGCAGGGTTAGCACCATTCCATTCGTGTCGCCTGTAAGCTGTAGTTAGGCGATTATGAGAAACCAGCCAAAGGAAGACTTTTATTCTCTGCGGTCCTTTCCATCTCCAGACTTTGTTACATGGTCCAGGATAAGGCATGGCTGTGTTAGTGAACTCATTATACGCACTCTTTGTAGAAAAGCAACCATTGGATGTAACTTGTTGGGCTTAGAGACTGATTCACAGTGTAATTAAATGATGCCAATGTGTGGCAATGAGTACCAAAACTAAATCTGATAGAATTAAATCTACCAATCGGCGCAGCGCAGCGAAAATATAAATAAGGATGAATAGTAAATTTTTCTGCAGTGGGGCCCACTGGTCACTATTCACGTGTGAAGAGTTTGATACTAAAAAAAAATTTTCAACGAATGAACAGTGAAATTACTGTGCACGCGTGATGATTTCAGTCCCGAGAAAGTTGAAGCTGAAATAACAACAGTAAAGAGTTGTTGAAGAAATTTTCTTCTGCAGCCGAAATACGCAGTGTACATTCACACTGCTGAAGGCCTCTATAAATAGAGGAGGGATTCAGTTCATTCAACAACAACGAAGCAGCAAAAACAAGAGCTGCTAGTGAGAGAGAGAATTATTCTCTGAGAGTGAGAGAGAAAAATAGAGAGTGTGAGTAAATTCCTTAGAGTGTAAGGTGTGGGTATATACACCGAGAATATTTTTTGGGTATCATCTCTATTACTCCTTGGTACTGCAAAATTGTAGTGTTTGAATAGGAGGGTTCTCACTGGGATACACTATATTTACCTCTTGGGTTGAAGAGTGTGAAAAGGATATTTTGTAATTATCCTGAATATAGTGGAATATTTTTCGGAGTTTGTCCCGTGGTTTTTCCTCCGGTATTTGGGGGTTTCCACGTTAAATATTCGGTGTGCAAATTTCTTGATACTGGTGTGAATAGTATTATTTGTGAATAGTACTATTCGGGAATAGTGACCAGTGGGCCCCACTGTAGAAAAATTTACTATTCATCCTGATTCATATTTTCGGTGCGCTGCGCCAATTGGTAGATTTAATTCTATCAAATTTAGTTTTGGTACTCATTGCCACACATTGGCATCATTTAATTACACTGTGAATCAGTCTATGGGCCAACAAGATTCCAACGGATTGTGGCAGGGGGGTTAGAAGGAATGGAGGAACAACGGGGCGGAGGAGATCAATAGTGTTGGGTTCACAATAGAGGCCCGGCGTATTGAATTTCCAATCCCCATTGGAGTCAAATAAATCAGCAACCTTGAGGGACATATCAACTGATGGGACTGGAGTATGGGTTTTAGAGATAAGAGGACCAATATTTCCAACCCATATCCATCCAAAAGTCAGTAGTGCACCCATTTCCACGGTTATGAGAGATGTGGACTAAGAGAAACTTATCCACAATAGCTCTCCAAAGCGTCGAGTCAGTGGGTCGAGCAATTAAGCCCTTCTCCAAGGGCTTATCCCCATTATACTTGCTGGCCATAATCTAGGTCCAGAGACAGTGAGGGTTAGAGTGGAATTGCCAACTGCGTTTAGTTATAAAAGCTTGGTTCATGCAGTGAATATTATTAAAACCCAATCCCCCTAATTGCTTAGGTCGGCAGAGAGTTTCCCAAGCCACAAGGTGTGGTTTCTTTGTCCCATCAATATTTCCCCTATAGATGCGCATACTACAAAGACATTTAATTTATGGCCAGCTGGCCACACCTATTTTCGCATGCAACACAATCATTTTGAATGTAAAAAATTTGCACTATATATCTCTCTAACAGGAAATCAATCATGGTTTTAGACAGCACCCAAAAAATAAAAATAAAAAGTCAGAGTGTTAGAATCTCAAATGAAAAGTCAAACATGATGCTATAAGCCATTTTGCATCGCTAATCTTTATGTGCTGGTAAAATAAATGATTTGAGTAGGTTGTGAATTGATATTTGAATTTTATTTATTTATTGTTTATATCTTGAAGCAGTAATTGAATTCTTTCTTTTTTCTTATTATTTTGTTTCCCATCTGTTGAGTATTATATGAAATTACTTAATATGTGTTAAAATTTGAGTATTAGTTGGTCCCAACGTAGCTCTACATTGTTTCCATTAACAAATACTTTTGATTAATATGAATAATAATGCATGTATAGGAAGTGAAGAAGAGAGCACCTGCTCCTGAATTAAGGACAATGAGAAACAACAAAGGGCAGGCCCCAGCAGAAACATTTTTCTGCTGATCATTGAGAGTTATTAAAGGAAGCTAAAGAAGCAGCCAAAGGAATAGCCAACCCTTGCATGCTTGTGGCAAAACTTATTACTGCATTAGTGTTTCCTGCAGCTCTCACTGTTCCAAGTGATGACAGGACCACCAATGAAGTTTTCATTACCTTTTTCTTTGCAAACGCAGCTGAGCTGTTCACTGCTTCTGCATGTGTAGTCATCTTCTTGACAATTTACACTTCATCACGGTTCACTGAAAATGATTCTTTCATCTCGCTACGTAGACGCTTGATTTTTGGACTTCGGTCACTCGTTTTGTCCGTGACCACTATGGCTATGGCTCTTAGTGAAGCCTCCTATTTGATCTTTCATCAGAAGCGTTGGGCTATATATGCTATGTATATTGGATTGCTTTACCCGCATTAACGGCATTGTCTTACCTAATGCATACCACGTTCCTCAACCGCTCTAAGATCATATTTATAAAGTGGATTTTGGATAAGATAGAATTGTTTTTATTAATTCTGTTAGTTAGTTACAGGGCTATTCCCCTTTCGACTCCTACACTTTGTATACAAACCCTTGCTCAGTCAATGCAAATATATGCCTATATCTCAATATGCATGTTAATATTCAAATCAAATTTCCTACCAATACATAATTTAGCTCTCACAAATTCTGTTATTCTTATTTTTGGGTGAACTCTTCATCCAATTTTCAAAAGATGCAGCAGCATACATGGAAAAATCATCCAATTGATACAGAATAGTGTGTATGGTAAGACTAAATAATCAAATTTTCAGAATAGTGATAATTCTTTACCTTTGTATGGAAGTATGGTAGGACTATGGTGGAAATAATGGAAATAGGCTAGGTTTCAGTTTAAATATGTCTATTTCTAAAAAGTAATCTGATTTTAGATCTATTATCTTGTGTAGACATTTTTTATGGTTTTGTATTCATTCTTAAATGTATGACCTAATCCAAAAACTTATTTAGAAGTTTACTTAATTCTAAAATTCAACTTTTAGAAATATTGGAATTTTCTTAAAATTATTGGACTTTCATTATTTAATATTTTAGTAATGTTATAATGGATATTATATATGTTTTGTTCACGATTAAAAAAATTTTAATGATTTTTTTCTTGGGGTTTTTTTTTTGTTGCATAAACTCATGAATATATACAGGGATGGGGACAAATTTTCTGATGCAAGAGGGGCAACCATGGATATTCATTTTCATCATCTTTAAAAATAATTATAGCTTACTATAAGTTTCCAAAAATTAATATTGCTTAGTTGAAGAAAAGGGACCAAGCTGGTTGATATATATTCAAGTTATAATAATAACTAATCAACCTTGGTAGGAGCTCTCCTTAGAGCAAGTCTAAATTTCAATTAATTATTTCTGCTCTTTGCACCAAGAAACATAACTACTAATTTGTTAGAATCCAACTGGGGCTATATATCCTTGGACTATTAATATATTATGTTGGGATTAATATGTATTAACTTGTCAACTTTAATTGTTTGGATACCTTGTCTTGTGCATGCAATACATCATTCTTTTGTCACGATTGTGCATATAACAGATGTGGCAACAAAGTTACTCAAAAAAATCCTGTTAGATTGGTCGTTGCAAGAGATGATCAAGAGTAACTAACAGCTTTACATATACTGGCACGAAAGCTTTCACAATTTGGTTAGTTCTCCGAACGTTTTGTCCCCTTTATCTCGCTTCTTTCATTTGTTTCTTTTTCTAAATTTTTAGTTATATTGTTGACTTATTCAATTTATCTTAAATTATCAGTAAGTCTTTGCAAATTTAAATGGTTATTATAGTGTAAAAATTATAAATTAAATAGACCACTATAATTTTGAAAAGTTACGAGTACTTAAATTCAGTCTACCTTTGAGTTCTTAGATTGACCAACGCGCAACTATAAGGACTATTTACTTGTAGTTTTAAAACTAAAACAATCTATTAAAAGTTTCAAGAAAGACAAGAATCAGAGAATATTCTTTTGAATTATATTTCATGTGCAATTTAACTTTAAAATTTCAACAAAGCATGAGTTAAATCTTGAACCTTTTTAAATGTGCATTCTAGTCCATATATTAAGGAAAAATAATTAATGCATTATATCTCTAAGTTTTAGATTATATCGAACTTGATATTCTAAATTTTATTAAAATAATTTGCAACTCGATAACCCAAACTTTTTTAAATATATGCTATTTCTATTTACTATAAATAGAAAAGTAACAAAAGATTCAATTTGCATGATTAGAAAACATTATGGATCGGTTTGTATATTTAAAAAAATTTGAGAATAATTAAATGCACCTAATCTATAATTTAGGTGAAAAAGTACAAATCTTTGCTTTTTTTTTATTTGAATTGAAAGAAATCACTTTAGCGAACTTTGATTCCGGCTAGTTGTTTTTGCTAGCAAACACTAATTTGGAGTGTCTTTTTTTTTTTTTCCTTCATTATATATAGAAAGAAAGAAGTGTATGTTAAACAATTCTATGTATTCTCTGTTGTCTGTACATGACCAATCAGTAACATTGGCTGCTAGATATGCACGATGATAACAATGAAAAATTGTTACTAGGATTGAGTGATAAATTGCAATTGCTTCAAAAGATGCCCTATCACGTTAGCCAATTGGAATACCAAACAGCTTTGAACTTGATGACCAAGCCTTCAAAAGTATTTGACGCAGTAAACATTCATACTGTAAAATACCTTCTTGACTCGATTCCTGAACTACTAGACATATTTGTTCCAATTTTTACGGCCAATCTAAACATAATCTTAAGCAGAAACAAGTCCTCTTGAATTAACTGGACCAATGGTCCACACAAGTATTCTAAGCAACAAATGAAGTTCAATACAGAAAATAAAAATAACAATTGATAGTTCAACACTGGAAAAGAAACAAAAGAAAAGAGAGAGAGAAATGTTCCTTTTATAACAAAATACAACAAATTTACACTAATTCTATTATATAAAGATACATGAAGACAAAATAATAGTGGAGTCCAGTGAATGGAGCAATGTTCATTTTTTTCTGTTATAAATATATTAAAGCGTAAAATTGTTGCAGTATTTTGTTGTACATGCAGGCAGATAATGTTTATCAGTTTAATTTTTTGGTTGTTGTTTTAATTTTATTATTATTTTTATTTAATTTGTAGCCCTTATTGTCGTTTAAAATAATTATGGAAAAAAGAATTTAAAAAAAAATTGAAAAAACAATGAATGAAAGCCCAATCTAATTTTTGTTTTGGCCCAAGTCTGTAACCAATTTCAACTTAATTTTTGACCAAAAACATAATTCAACCTAACTCTATGCACTTGCAAAAAGAGAAAAGAAAAACACAAAAAAAAAAAAAATAGAAGAGAC
Organism: Dalbergia cultrata; assembly: GCA_031216105.1. Lineage (NCBI taxonomy): Eukaryota > Viridiplantae > Streptophyta > Magnoliopsida > Fabales > Fabaceae > Dalbergia > Dalbergia cultrata. Next base: position 53,572,952 of record CM062352.1, on the reverse strand, counting down.
AAAATATGCACATGACCGTAATGCAGTAGTCTGTAGATTAGGGCAAGGTGCAGTACTCACCCTATGGATCCTTCGCAAGATTTGTTTCTGCCCCTTGACTTTCAATTATTGATGGTCATCCTCTTCATATATCAACCAAGATCATAGAAAAAAGGAGAAATGAATAGCAGAGGGCCTAAAAAAAAAAAAACATGTACTAACTAAGTCAAAACATTTATTTATACTCTGCATTCAGAAAGATCACTAAGCAGAAAAACATTGCATCAAGTGCGAAATCCTTAGGCTATTGCTATAACACTGACAAGTAAGTTGGGAAAGGATCAACTAAACTATTGGAACAGTACACATTGCACATTTTGGCTCGTTTCATAAGTCCCACATCGACCAGTACACATGTCAGACCAGTCTTTATAAGGCTCTGCCACGTCTTCAAGGATGGCGAGCTGATTGACGCCAGCTTGTGACCCAGGTGGGGTCACTAAAGTCATGGGACGCTGTTCACGCAACCTCAGATGGGTTTAATAGGTGGCGAATGCTGTACCAAGCTCCCCGTGTTTGCCTAAACTCGGTTGAGTCGGTGACGCCGAAATGGTGTTTAGCCTTGACTCCCATTTATAGAGGGTGGTGGCTGCATGACGATGTTGGCCTAAGCTTTGGGTTGAGTCAGTGGCTACAGCAGGCTGTCCTGCCCCTCCAATGTTTGAGAGTTGCATGAGGCATGACACACTTAAGGCCAGTTTTGCTGAAAATAATTTTTGTGAAAGAAAAAGTAGTTTGGCAAATTCAAGTAAACTTAGATACCTAACAGTGTTCCAACCTTAAGACATTTTGGTCAATTTTAATTGTAGCATTAATAAGTCCCACATTGTATAAATATATTAAAAATCAGTTTTTATAAGATCCTGACATGTATTTTTGAGTGCCGAGCTGGTTAGCGCTAGCCTGTGACCCAAGTGGGGGCATCAATGTGATGGGACATGGCCCTGGACACGCTTGGTTGGGCTGGTGGCTTGCATTGTGTTGGCCTGCCCGCTCCAAGTTGAGAGTTGGGCCACGGCACTTAGGTGAAGGCCCAGGTTGTCTTGGCCCCTAGACTGGAGGGCATAGCGTGAGGCTGGCTTCACAGAGCAGCGAATACCTCCGGCTCCTGACAGTGGAGGGATAACAGGCCGCGGCAACCCCAGCCCACAATACCTGGTGTGCCAAGCCGATGAACCATCACTTTTTAAAAATCAACAAGTAATTAAGTATTTTTGCAGCAGAAAACGTCCATGGCTAAAGTCGATATAGATGCATATACTACAAAGACATTTAATATATGGTCAGTTGGCCACACCTATTATCATATACAACACTCTCATTTTGAATGTGAAAAATTTGCACTGTATGTCTCTCTAACAAGAAATCAATCATGGTTTTAGACAGCACCAGAAAAAAAATAAGAAGTCATGGTGCTAGAGTCTCAAATGAAAAGTCAAACATGATGTTATAAACTATTTTGCATCTCTAATCTATGTGCTGGTAAAATAAATTATTTGAGCAGGTTGATGCTTGAATTTTATTTTTTTATTGGTTAGGTCTTGAAGCAGTAACTGAATTCTTTATTTTTTTCTAGTTATTTTGTTTTCTATCTGTTGAGTATTATATGAAAGTACTTAATATATGTTAAAATTTGTGCATTTTCTTTTGTTTATTGCATATTTTTTTATCATGTCCAATTTCAGAGCTGTTGATGAATTTTTTTTCTTCTGCAGAAAATTGCGTAATGAATGATAGCTGTTTGGTCGATAGAATATATGAATCCATTTGCTTGTTTCACATCGGTGAGGATGTGTTAAAAATTTACAAAAACTAAAATATCAAAGCGGGTCAAAGGTTTTGCTTCTTTTTGGTTTAGGAATCCCAGTCAAAGTTAAAAGGTTATACTTTTTTTTTTTGGTTTCCATAGTCCATAAGATGATGGGCCAAAGTCACAATTGGCAAAGGTATGTGATACCCTTTTATGTGTTTAATCTATTATTGGATTAATGATCCTACTTTGTTTTATTTATTTAATTATTTAATAACTATATAATTATTTGAAAATATATTCATGTATTAAATTAGATATTTCTATTTATTAAAATGACATAAAAGGAAATAAGGTGTAATTAAAATGGCATGAATTAATGTTTTATATTTTTTTTATTACATATGATATTGTTTTTAAACTAAGAATGGAGTTGTAATTGAGATAACATTATTTTTTTTAACTAATTATAATATATATTTTAGAATTTATATTTTCATTTACTAAAAGGATATAAAAAGAAATGAGGTATAATTGGAATAACGTAAATTAAATTTATTTATATTTTTAAATAATTAAAAATATATTCTTATAAATAAAATATACTAATTTACTAAAAGGGTGTAAATGACTCATAATATAGTAAAATTATTCACTTATTCTCTTTTATTATTTAACAATTTCATCTTATGTATAAAATTTTCATAAAATAGGCTCTGTATTATTAGTTAAAAGTCATCTATGACAGTTTTCTTAACTTTATAAATATGATATTTAAATAAGATATTAAATAGAATGACTCATTTTAAATACATATTCATTTATATTTTGTTCATTATTTAATTATTTTTAAAATTAATTTATATATTCAATTTAATTACTATAAGACATATTTAATTAAATTGTTATTATATTTCTTTTGAATAACAGTTAATAAAGTAGTTTTCAATATTACCATGTACATTACACGATTCAAACCACCAATAGAGAGAAACGGAAGAGAAAATAGAAAATGAGAAGACTAAGGGTGTGTTTGCTTTGCTTTTAATTTTTTCGCTTTCGCTTTTCCTTCATAAAAACTGAAAACTAGAAACTGAAACCAAACGCACCCTAAGGGGAAAGATAAAGCAAGAGCGGATAATTTTTTTGTTTCAATTGCATGTTTGAATTTGAGTGTATATGAATTTTAATTTAAAATTACATTTATTTCAACTTATGAATGTGTCATCTCTTATCTCTTATTATAAAAGTTACCTACTTCCTCAACCCCACTTCCCTCTCATTTTCTTGGCAAAACAATGTGACACTATGCATTACATTTTCTACATTTTCTATTAATGTGACTAGCGATGTCAAAATAGGCAAACTCGTGGGGCAAACTCATTTATTCACACAAAAAAAAATGAGGCCTAAAATTTTAGCCTATTTAATACTAATTCATATCTGGCCCTGTCCATTTGGCCTGCAAATTAAAGGGGCAGTCCACACGAGTAAATGAGTAGCCCAGGTACCTACTTATTATAACTTTTCCTTTGCTCTTTGTATATTTTTGGGTCAATCTATTACCACTCTATTTTTATTGCCTTCACTTGTGCTATTTCTAAACTGCCCTTTAAGTATGTTTTAATAATTAGCCTTTATTTTTAAAATTAAATTAAAAATTATTTATTAAAATCTCAATGATCTATTATCAATTCTTATTTATTATTTTTATTTGTGGCATTTTAAATGTCTTTAGTTAAAAGTTTATTTAATTTTTATAATATATTATCACTATGATATTTTAAATTTATATTTAATAATTATACTATTTACTACTTCCTCGATTCCATATTAATAGTAACTCTTGGGAAATCATGCAATTTTGATACATTGAAAAGTTAATGTATCGAGATATAAATTGTATCCAGATACATTAATTTTTCAATACATCAAAATTATAAGGTTTTTCAAGAGTGGTTATTAATATGGAATTGAGAGAATAATATTTAGGAATTGCCTATATTTAAGCAAAATAACGTACGCACAGGAAACTCCTATAAACTTGATTTTGAATCAACATGATTTTGTAGACTTGGTTCTGATGACAATTGAGTTTAGTATAATGTGATTTATGTTTGGAAACTTCATCTTAAAACTTGGTTTGAAAACATGAATATTGTTTGGATGACATTGAGCAAAATCACTTCTATGTTGTGAAATTACTAAAAAAAGGCATATATTATTAGAATGTTGATGTTTTCTTTTATCAATTCCTTATTTTCTATATATTGATAAATTATATAAATCTTATTTTTTTAAAAATGTAAAAATATAAAATTTAATTAAAATCTTAATCAATCAAGTTCTAATATTTTTATTTAATAAACAGTATTATAATTGAATCAATAACAGTTTAAATAATATTGCTAAACATTTTATAAAACACTTGGGAAGAAAAATATTATTTGTAAGTAACTTTTTAAAACATGTACCGTCTTATGAAAAATTATCATGAAGTAGAATTATATTTAATTGATAATATACATTGTGATTCATATGGGAAATAATTAGAAAACAACAGCTACTTAAGAATAGTTGAGGATAAAATTGGAAAAAGAATTTTCAAAAACCATTATCATACGTCTACGGTGAAAACAATGAATGGAAAAGCAACTCAAAGTTGCTTCAGCCAAACCTGGGTTTATTTGGAAGCCAAATCACGTTGAAATACTGCCACCGCAAAAACACCCAAACAACATCAGCACTACATTTAAGAAAATGAACTGGAGTTTGGAGTGATCAAACGTCATTCAAACAGTGTCAGGTAGAGATGGGTATACAAACTGATCCAATCCGTAACGGACCACAATTAAACAAATTGGACTGGACCGGTCTATTTTATTAATGGGCTTGGTTTTGGCTTAATCTGCGTCAGCCCCGCATAAGCCCATAAGTCCCTAGACCGGTGAGAGTAATTCATTTTTCCTGTTCACATTTTTTACCCCATCAGTCTATGGACCCACCTCTGGACCAGTCTTTTTTTTGTCTTACATTTTTTTTAGCTTTTTTTTTATACCTTATACTATATTATATTTATATATTTATATTTATACGGTATATTTTACCTAGAAAAAGAAATATATATACATTTTTTATTACAGTATTCAAAATATTATCAATTAAATATGTATAACTCTTTCAATCATTAAAAAAAAAAAAGTAAAACTCCAAAAGAATATAAATTTACAACTACCAACTATCAAATACTAAATATATGTAAATCAAATACCAAATAAAAAACAAAAAATGGTAAAATAAACCAACTCATCAAAATCTATCTATCAAGAACACAAATAAACCCCGCAAAATAGAAGCATTTCTTCACTTATACCGGCTAGCAGGTTGGTCCACAAACTTGTGAGTCAAGCCCATTTAATCCGCGGGTTAAGCGGTGGGAACCAAAAAAGTATATAGATTGACGGATTAAAAATTTTCTAATTTATTTTTATAGGGGTAATGAGTTAAATAAGTTGATCTGACCTGTATACCCATCTTTAGTGTTAGGACTCAGGATTCTCAGGCCAAAAATGGTGGGAAAAGGTACACTTCTAAGGTCCAAATTTTGTGAAAAGATGGTGGAAAACGGACACTTGAAAGGTCCAAATTTTATTAATATTTCTATAAAATTTATAGATATTAATATTTTTTAGATAATTTATAATTAAAAATTTATTATATATTTTACTAACTAAATTTTTAAAATTTAAAATATTTATATATATATATATATAATATCTGCCTCTTTAGTGAACAAATGTAACGACTTATTAGATTAAAATGAAATTATATTATTTCTACTCATAATATATAAAATATTATATTAATTTATATTTTATTTATTATTAGATAAAATATGAATTCTATTTAAATAAAATTTATATTTCATATAATAATAAAAAAATATAAATTAATATAATATTTTATATTTTATGAGTATAAATAATATTTTTAAATAAATTTTCAGCTCCAACCATTATATCAAAATGTGTAGACCCTTATCTGCTTCTTCGGTGAACAAATACAGCAAACTGTCAGCTCGTACCAAGTACTAATCAATCAAAATGTGTAGACCCTTATCTGCTTCCATGTGTACCATATACATGCATCACTCGAGTTTCTGTGACGTGTACATTTTTTATCGTTTTAATTAATATCGGGGCTTAAAGCCCAAAAGAATAATTACATAATTATTGGTAATACTGCCAGTATCAGCCAAAAACTAGACAGAAATACAAGAAAAAATTCTATTAAAAAAGATAATGCCTAAAGGTAATCTCTATTGACGTCACGGGGCATATGTAAATTTTTATTTCCATATGTAGCAGAGAGTCTTTTACTTTTTCGCTCAGTTATGTGTCCGTTTGGTAAGTTTCATAATATTTAATAATTGAATTATCAAAAAAATATATTTAATAATTGTGCAGTAGTACAATTATTAAATAGATATATTATAAATATAAAATAATTTTAAAGTAAATATATTTAAAAATTTTATAAATAAAAATAATAAATAAAAAATAATAATAAATGATTGAAATTTTAATATAAAAAATTTAATTTAATTTTAAAAATAAAATACTAACTATTAAAATAAATTTTAAGGGCAATTTAAGAATAGTGCAGGTGGAGACAATAAAAATAAAGTGTCAATAAATAAATAGAAATAATTTCCCTGAATATTAGATCATATTTTCGAATTAAAACTAATAATCAATAAATATTTAAATCTAATAATGATTTTTTTAGTCCTAAAATTTAATAATGATTAATCGTTGATACAAAAGAAAACTATCCCCACGTCAAAAAAAAAAAAAAAAAGGTACACAGGACGGGTGCAAGTCTAAATGCAATGAATTCTCGGTGGCATGATAATCGTTTGCCATTTATTAAAATTTGAATTTTGTGTCCTTGCAATAAATTCTCGGTGATATGATAAGATTTTGTTATTTTTTCAATGACTTCTCGCTTTGGAGCTGGCTTCACACTTTATGCAGCTTGCTCACACTGTTTCAACAACCCATTCTTTTAGTGTCATTAATATTCTCAGTCAGGGTTTACACGTTAGCAGTATAATTTAATATTGCTTTGCATTTCTATCAAAAAAAAAAAATATTGCTTTGCATCAGCATTCAATTGCTGCCTTTGCCCCGCATTTTCTCTTCAATGTTATTAACCAGCATACCATCGACGGGAATTCATTTTGATGGCATGCTGACACCTGTCTGGAAAGCCATAAATTTAGAGTGCTGCAGCAGCAAAGTTCCTGAAGTCTTGGTATTGGGTTTTGCCATAATGAAGTGATAGCTCCATTCAATTTGAGGTCGAAAATCGGTAAAAACTTAGTGTATTGAAAAATTGATGTATCTGAATCTAAATCTATCTCCTAGAAAATTAATAAAAATTTAAAATATTAAAAAATTAATATACCTAAAAACAAATTGGATTAAAGTATATTAATTTTTTAGTGTATCAAGTTTCCAATGATTTCCTAGAAGCAATTATAAGTAAATGGAGAAAATATTTGAATTGCTGGATTTTAACTGTCTTCTTTAAAAATATGGAAATTTGATATATAACACATATTAATTTTTTAATGTATCAAATTTTTGTGTTTCTCAAAAAGGTAATTAAAAATGAAAGGAGATAGTATATTATTTCCCTCATTCTTCAATAATCATTCAATTTTAAATTCATATTAAAATTAAGAAAATAATTAGCAAAATATCAATACACTTCAACTTTCTTCCTCTACTTTCACTAATAAATTAATAATATTTAATAGAAATATTATTAAAAAAATTAATACTATTTAGATTTTTAAAATAAGTAATTATTTCTAGATAAAATAAATTTTTAAATCATTTAAGTACGGAGGGAGGAGGGGAGAGAGAAAAAAGAACCTTGTAATTGTGATACTATGAACAGCATCATGTGAGTCATTTTATTTTGGTTCGAGTTACATAGCTTGTTATGAGTAACAATGGAGTCAGTGTGAGAGTGAGCCTTGGAGGAGTTGGAGTTGCTTTGTGGTGACTCATGTCATGTCCCTGGCTGCTCCCATGGTGGTCGGTCTAGAAGAGGAACAGCCATTCTGTAAAGATGGTCGAACAGGATTAATCGCTTTGTCCTTTAAGTGGTGGGCCCATTGTATTTTATTTGCTAAGAAAAAAAACAAAGTTAATCATAAAAGTGAATACCTGTTTGGTCCTTCAAAAATTTTATATTAGATTATCTAGTATCTAAAGAAAAGAAACCGAGGTTATAACCCCTCTGAATTGAAAATGTTAGTCATTGGTTATTCATTAATGAACCTATACACATTACACAGTATAATGATAATATGTCATTATGGCACTGTTTTAAAAAATATTACATTTATTTTGATATCAAAATTACACAAAATAATTATTTTATAACTTATATTAGATATTTAAATAACTAATTTAATATAATTTTAAGCAAACATCCCTATCAATAGGTCACATGTGCAATTTTGCTATTGTTTAAAGGATTAAATACATAGAAGAACTAATATGTCATATTATTAAAATTTTGAGGGAGCATGAGTTTATTTGTAATTCTTAGTAGAGTAAATTTTCTTATAAAATTTTTTAGAAGAACTAACTAGGGTCTTCATAATTAGTTTAAGATTGAAATTTAATTATTAGTGATTGACAAATGACCACAAGGCATCACTTGGGTGTGAAGAGCATAATCTCTCCTTGGTGTCCATGACTACACAAAAATTTCTCAATCATTTTATATCTCCAATATTTTTCTACTTCAAACATATTATTTTCTCTATTCATTATTAATAGTCTTGATAGGATATTGTATCATTTTGACACATTATAAAACTAAAGAGATATTTAGTACGATGTATTAGGCATGATAATATAAACTAATAATATATGTTGTGTAGTTATTCGTTGTTTAGTGCAAACAATATTTTTTATAAACTTATATGTCATAATTATCTTATATGTCAAAATGTTGTATAACTTAATATAGTATGAAGAGACCGTATTAAGACTGATTAGTTTTTAATGTATAAGATTATTTTTTAAAAATATTTTATTAAAATAAAATAATTTTTAAATAAATAATAATAAAATAAATTCAAATAATATATAATATTAGTTTAGTTATATATAATAAAAATAAAAATAATTGATAAATAATAAATAAAATAAAATAATAAATATTTATTAATGAATAAATATTCTAAATAAATAATATGTAATAAAAGTAAGGATCAATGACTTAAATTTAAATAATTATGATTAAAAATATAAAATATTGAAATATATAAAATATTAATTTTATTTATATATATTATTGAAATAATAAATTATTACAAAATATTGAAATAAATAATAAAATTTAATATAAATTAAATTTTAATTAGTAAATGTTTACATAATTATAATATTTGAAAATTATTATAACAAAAATTTCTATTTTACTAATATTTTATTTAATATTTGATTAAGATATTAGAATTATTTGTAAATAAATAATGTGATATTATTGAACATAGAATTGAATTATACCAAACACTATATAGTATTAAAAGTCTATCAGATCTTATATTATCAGGTTTTATCCTATCAAATCTTATCCTATCAAGCATGCCAAACAAATTCTAATGTATTTAACTATAATTTATGACTAAATATATTAATTTTTTAATAAATTAAAATGACATGATGCTCTATTATGACTACTAATAAAAAATTATGGGAGTAATTAGTTAATTCCCGAATATTAAATTTTCAGTTCTACCCGTGAGTCGTGACGTTGGGACGATAACGTCTCATGATGATGAAACATTGAGTTTGTTGAATACTGTTAGACTTTAGTTTGGTTCTGTTTTCTGTTTGGGTCCTTAGTCCTCCAATGAGACAGCTGGCTCCTTGCGAGTGGAAATCTTCGGTTTTCAAAGATAATTTTTTTAATTATTTATTAATATGAAATATATATATATTATATATTTGGTAACTTATAAATATTTAAATTTATTTTTATTTTTTATATATTAATGAATAATATGTAGAACAGAAAAGGAATTAGACACTATTTGGGGACAAAGGCTTTCCATTAGTTCTTACTGCTTAGTTGCTTTATGTTTAATTAAATTCTTGGTCCCTTCAACTGGGTTAAATAAAATTTACTTCTTCCAATTCAAAATATAAGATATTTTTATATTTTAAAAATAATTTTTATCTTTTATCTATTTTATCCCAATATTTATAATAAGTGAGAATGAATAAATATAAGTATGATTATTTAATAGAGATATAATTTATAATAAATAATCAATGGTATTTTTATCTTTTACTTTCATTTTTTTAAAATATCAATGAGATTTAATCATTACCTTAATTTTGATGGATAACCTTAAAAGATTTATATTGTGAACAAGAGAAAGCAGTTTTTAACATATACTCCATCCGATCTAAAATATAAGTCATTTTTGAATTTTTATCTAATCCAAAATATAAGTTGTTTTCACATTTTAAGAAACCATTAATTATTTTTTTCATTTTATCTTGATATTTATGATGAGTGAAAATGAGTGGATATGAATTCAATTATTTAATGGAGAAATAACTTATGATTAGTGATAAATAATACTTTCATATTTTATTTTTAGTTTTTTGAAAGATCAATAAAATTCAATCATTATATTAATTCTCATATATAAGCTTAAAAGACTTATATTATGGATAAGAGGGAGCAATAAATACTTTAGTTTTCTTAGTAGGATCAATTTTATCCGGAAGAAACATGCTACTATTTTTTTATTTTTAGGTTTTGCTAGTCAAGATTACTAAAAAAGTTATGTTTCAAAACTTTATTATGACTCTAATATTTTAAAATCATAAAATCTTATTTTTCTAATGCAAATAATTTCTTTTTTTAACTCCTTAACTAATATCCCAAAGGTACACGTTAGATTTTTTTTTTTTAATTATTAAACATATATGCGTCTATTAAAAGACCAGAGTCTGGAAGCATGGGTGAAAAATTGATAAAACATATAAATGTCATTTGGCTGACTAGTAGTTCCTCCTTTTTATAATATCTAATTACTTTTAGATAAAATTATCTTTTAAAATATTTATTAATTTTATATTCTAATAAAATATAATTTTTTATTCTAATAGTACCCCCTAAATAATTAATGACTCTTAGTGTACTCTTTCATTTCCAATTGAGTAAAGTATCACTTTCGTCTCTGAAATTGCACGCGTGAGTCATTTTCGTTCCTGAAGAAATTAACTCTTTAGTCCCTGAAATTGCATTTCATAGGTCACTTTAGTCCTTGAAATTTGGAAAGTATCACTTTAATCCTTGAAATTACATTTCGCGGCCACATTAGTCCCTAAAATTGTATTTTGTAGGTCACATTAGTCATTACAAAGTTAATTTGACCAGGGACTAATGTGACCTACGAAATGCAATTTCAGAGACTAAAGAGTTAATTTTTCAAATTTCATGGACTAATAATGTGACCTATGAAATGCAATTTTAGGAACCAAAGATTTAATTTCCAAATTTCAGGGATGAAAGCGATTCACGTGTGCAATTTCAGGGATAAAAGTGACTCGCGTGTAATTTCATGAATGAAAGTAACTCACACATGTAATTTCAGGGATGAAAGTGGTACTTCACTCATTTCCAATTCTTTGATATGCTCCATAATTAATGCATGATCATCGGGGTATATTAGTTTATATATCATAGTTTTATATGAAAGTACTCTATTACTGTATTATTTATCACCTTTCTTAATATCTATGTTTGCCCAAATTTAACATATGTTTTGTAAGGTAGGCACTATATAAGAATAGCAGCTTGCAGAGTTTAGCTACTCAATTCTTCATTTCCAACAATTAGCATCAAATCAGCAGTTAAGCATCTTGCTGGAAGGATCACCGTATTCACCACTTTAATTGACGAGGTAAATTACTAGAGTTTGCGGCTCATGTCATGGCTTTAAAGTTTAAACTTTAAATTACTCTTCTATTGCTGGCTCTTGAGATTTTTCTTTCTCCTTCATATAAATTGCTATTACAATAAATTGCTTTTGTGTTTAGATAAAAAGCATCTCCCTAAAACAGGGAGTTTAGGATCCGAAACTAGACTATGGCATTGGTAAATGAAGTTCGTACTGAGTTGGAGTCTAGTCTACTACCTGCAACCAATAATCACCGTAGAGAGGTTAATCACTGCATGATTACAATTCCGTGTATAAAAATTCTAATAAATATTACTATGCTATAGTTTTGAGTAACTTCTAACGTATGTAAATTTTTTGCGCCCAGTGATCTACGTAAATAAAACTGTTAGGTTGAGGTGTTGTAGCACATAAATTAGATAATACTCGAATCATTCAATAGATGGAATGTTACTGTAATCGATATGTAAATTAATAATGGAAATAACTATGTATACATTAAAGTAACTGTGCATTATACTTTAAAACAAAAATTATGTAACACATTCGTTTTACCAACAGAATATGTCATCACAAGCATCACCGACCAGGAAAGAAAGCAGCAAAATCGGGCAAGGAGTTCTGGAGATGAGTTCATCACTTCCATCATCGTCTTCTGGCAGATTTTCCTCAGCAAATGAGGATTCCTCCACCAGAATTCAGGTTATAATATCACCAGATCCCAATCAAAGTCATACTCCTCCATTTAAGGATACTTCAACTGCTGCCTCGTCGCAAGATGAAAACATAGGGGTGAATGAGAAGACTCCACCAGTGAATCAGGGTAAGTTTTGCATCAAATTATTATTATTATTTGTCTAAATAAATAATCAGTATACAGAATTGATTGAATCTGGCTGATTTAGTTTAGCGAAGTTGGTCCACTATGAGAGTCAAGTTTTAATTAGTAAGGTTAAATTTTTTCTCCGTTCACAAAATTTAAAATTCAATATGTATCTTATTTAAATTTAAATAAAACAAATGTCAAACTACTTCAATCAATCACATGCAGAGGAAAGTCAATAAGAAAGGGGTAGTGGTAAGGAAGTTAAATACTACAGCAATTTTAAAATACCTATCAATTTAAGATAAATACGTATATTAAAAAAATTTAATATTGATAATTGTGTAAAATATAGTAAATAGATTAATACATCCTGCTATATTAATTAATATAACACAACATTCAATTTTAATATTAAATGGAATACTTTAAAAATGTGACATTAATTAGGGATAATATTGAAAAATTAATACTTTATTGAAATATAAAATTAACATGTATTTTAAAATATGAAGTCGCCTGAAAATGCATAGATATTTTGAAAAGGAGAGTGTGGTATATACAAAATCATAGATTAAAACTCCAATATTATTTCAAAAAGTATTGGACATTTAAATGTGAAAGGTAAAGTCTAGTATTAGTTGATAATGAATTAAGTGAGTAATATAGAATATGAGAGGATCCATAAACTTATTATCTTAAAGTTTTAGGTCAAGATGTGATATTCGACTTTTTTGTATGATTATCTTACTTAGTCCATTGAATTGGATCTCTCCCCATTGGACTCCTAGCCCCAACAAAAATATCATACACAAGATAGTATAAAGTAGTTTATGTGTTCAATTTTTAAATAGTATAATATTACAGATAAAACGATTTTACGTTGTCAATCAATAGAAATTCAAAAGAATGCCAAAGTAGGTGAAAAATTATAAATTAGGATTTTATTTTAAATTGTCAATGAATAAAAATTAAACTTGTTATTTATATTATAATTGTTTTTACTATTTAATAGGACGGGTGTCCTTTCTTAATATCTCACTATGGCTAACTGAATCTTACGCAAAAAATTTTTTAATAGATGTCATCCTACTAAATTTTTTACTGCATCACTAGCAGGTTCCTTAAAAAGAAAACTTTACGCATATGCCGTTAAGGGTGATTGGGAAGGAGCAAAATCCATTCATGATAAATTTCCCGAGATGATACCTATGAGGTTGACTGAGAATGGAGATACAGCTCTTCACATTGCAGCAAGAGCAGACAAAATTACTTTTGTGGAAGAGTTGGTTAAAATGCTTCAGACCCCAGAAGACCTGGAAATAACAAACTCAAATGGGAACACAGCTTTTTGCATGGCTGCAATATCTGGGAATGCTAGCTTGTTGCGAACAATGATTGAAAAGAACGAGAATCTGCCACAGATCCAAGGTCAGAGTATGATGCTTCCAGTTCACTTAGCTGCTTTGAATGGCCACCGCGAAATTGTGGAAGATCTGTCTACTAAGAAAATGGCTGACAAGGATATTGATCGGCTTTTTTTTATTACAATTAGCTGCCGCATGTATGGTAAGACTAAATAATCACATTTTCGGATCAGTGATAATTCTTTACTTTTGTACGGCAATTTGGTAGGACTACGGTGGAAATAGGCTAGATTTCAGTTTATGGTCTTGCATGATCTTTTTAAATGTATGACCTAATCCAAAACCTCATTTAGAACCTTACTTAATTAATAATAAAATCAACTTTTTAAAAATATTGGATTTTTCTTAAAAGTATTGGGTTTTCATTATTTAATATTTTAATAATGATATAATGTATATTATATATGTCTTGTTCATGATTAAAAGTTTTTTTTTATGATTTTTTTTCTTTCTTTGGGATTTTTATCTATTTGTTTTCTTTTGCATTAACTCATGAATATATGTGGGAATTTTCCATAGAAAAGGGTGTGTGCTGATATTCAAGTTATAATAACTAGTCAACCTTGGTGGGAGCTCCCCTCAGAGCAAGTTCTAAATTTCAGTTAATTATTTTTGCTCTTTGCACCAAGAAACATAACTACTAATTTGTTAGAATCCAACTGGGGCTATATACCCTTGGACTATTAATATACTAGTTGTTGGACCCGTGCGATGCACGGGGAGATAATAAAAAATAATTTGTTGATCATTATTGAAAATAAATGATAATTTATTTAAATATATCTTATTAAAAATTGAGTATATAAATTTATTTTAAAAGTAAGTTAATATTTAAATAAGTGGACAAATATAAATATATTATTCTATTTTATATCTTGTTTTGAGTATCATATTTACAATGTTAAAAAAATCTCGATAGATGACCTACAACTAACAATAAATAGCCTAGTTTATGAAAATTTTACACATTTCAAAAGTTGAAATTGTTGAATAAAAAATAATAATAAATGAATAATTTTACTATATCATGAGCCACATATAGGGAGGACAATGAGTATCCATGGGAAAGGGGACATGTCACATGCCTCTCATAACTGTTTAGAATTTTACTTCTCATCCTCATCCTCATATCTCTTATGGGTCCATATTTCTCATTTCCCGTAGGAATTTTGAATCCCTATGATATTCAGGAGTTTATTAACAAATTTCAAAAAGAGCAAAACTTTAAAAATATTTTATAATTTAAAAAATAAATATCCATAATAACAAATACTATTAATAAAACATAATCTAAATTAAAATTAAAATGCATACATAATGCAAATACAATAAAAATAATTAAAAAAATGAATGTGTGTTATTCAGTCATTATCCTGTTTAACAAACAGGGATTTAGCATCATCGATCGTTCCTATGAAGACAAAATATGTCTTAACTCCTTTTCCCATTATGGGTAATTCTCGCATGTACCCACTTTTAATTTTTTTTATCATCCCTAGTTGTTTATAACTTTTCAATAAACTAAATTATTTAATTTATAAAAATATAAAATATATATTTATAATTAAAAAATCATAAATAAATTTAATTTATATGATTTCAATTACACGTCTTTTCCTTGTAAATCCTTTTGATAAATTAAAATATCAATTTTAAAATATATGTTATAATTAATGTATAATAATTAGTATAAAAATTATATAATTCTAATTTATATAATCTAAATTGTTAGAGTAGTATTTCAATTATAATATTATTTTGAATAAAAAAGTAATATAATTATTTAATTTTTAAAATTAATAAATATTTAGTATCATTATCAAAGAAGTGTAAATTGTGGAATTAATTTGTTTAAATACTTTAGTGTTGAAAAATTAAAGGTGTTTTTTTCTAAAAAAAATAGTATGAAAAAATTATGGAATTAATAGATTAGAATATGCAAGTTGTAAAAAATTAAATAGAATATAGTGATATAGGTAGATAGATGATTTTTTTTATAATGATTTTCAAAAGTGTTAAATTTGAAGTTAGAAATTTTTTCCCTAATCACATTCTTATTTAGAATTTTGCCTCCATTCTCATCAACATACCCATCATGGGTTTCTATTCCTCATTCCACGTGAAGATTTGAATTCCTATTGATATTTATAGGTTTATTAAAAAAATTTAAAAATACTTTGAACTTTAAAATATAAATATACATAATAACAAATATTACTAATGCAAAATAAATATAATAGCTTTATTATCATTAATGCTATAATTATATATATAATTTTTATGGTATAATATATTGAATTATAATTTTGTTTATTTTATTTTTTATTTTTTATATTACTTTTGTTAATGGTAGAGAGATATAAAGGTATTATTAGAAAAAATAATTGATAATTAGAAGGAAAATTAAATTCTAAAACTTACTTTATGTATTAAGATTATGAAATGATAGGGTATAATTTTTCTATAAATAATGCATGAAAAATTTTCTATGTAATAAGTCTTAAATATTAGTATTATATCTATTGTTATCATATTTGATTAAAAATAAGTTATCATATTTGTATTGTAATGAGTTTTAAATATTTGATTAAGAATAAATTTGGTAGAAATTGAATTTTGAATTATTATCATATAAAAATCAATCAATTAGTAATTTGTTAACAAATTGACTTGCCCGTTTTTTTTAGAAAAAAATTACTAATTTTAAAGCTTATTTTATTTTGAAAATATTTCCTTTATAATGTTTTATATTACCTTCATCATGTGATCCTGTTAATAGTTCTTAATTTAATTGTAAGTTATAATTATATTGACATAAGTTCTTTCTTAGTGCAAATTGTAATTTTTAATGATTGTAATATTTGATTCTTTAACGATTGTAATATTTGATTTAATTTCATATAAAAATAATTAATAAGTAAATTATAAACTAAGTCTAAAAAAAATCTTTAGACATAAACATTAAGAAAGGTGGGGTCTAAATTACTATATAAATGACACGTGAAGCCTAAATCATCATATGAATGACATGTATAATAGTTTCCATAAAATGAGTCTGAAATATTAGTATAGTAGATTTATAATATATAATTATAACAATAATATACTAAAAATATAATTTTCATATAATGTATAATATTATGTATATTTTTCTATTGATATCATTATTGTATAAATGAATGTCTCACTAAAAAATAAATAAATAAAAGACTGGGTTTGTTATTTTTACAGATATGCAAGTCATAGAGGATGCCTTGCATTTTTAGAGGTGGCTATTTATTTTGTTTAATTTTAGAAATGACAAATGCTTACTTTTATTTCAATTTGAAATAGATTGATAGAAAAAAAATGCTCCTATGTAAAATTCTGAAACAAATTCATCTCTTTTCTATGATCAGCCTAATAAAATCTTTCATTAAATATCAGGTAAATTAGAATAGATGATCACGAATTAGTTCACTATCTTTTATTTTAGCCAAATGAATTCGTTTATCTGTTTGTTAGACTTGTTAATTATTATTTGTGTGATCTAAATACAATTAACAAACTTTTACTTTACACCTAAATCGGTGATTAAATATATAAGGATTCAGTGAGCAATAATAGTGGTCATATCTTGATTTATCTGATGTTATGGTTAAATGATAGATCAAGGAATCCCATGGAAATAACAAAATCAAATATAATAACAATGGATAACAAATAAAACAGAAAGATTTGTCCCTAAAAGATCCTGCATGTCATAATCTCACAGAAAATAGGAGACCTTTTTGTTGATCTGATCAAGGCATTCTCCCTTTTTTTTTATATCACACGATTTTTTATTGTAATGAAGAATTTTTGGTTGATCTGATTAAGGCATTCCCCCTTTTTTATTTTTTTTTCATATCACACGATTTTTTATTGTAATAACCCTATTAATATTTTAATTACCCCAATACATTGATATCTAATCCATTTTTCAATGATTCTTAATTCTATATTTGTTTTCCATTCTTAATTTTAATTGCAAATAAATTTTAATGATTTTTAATCTCATGAATATATCTTAATAATTCTAATTTTATTGATTCACATAATCTTTAATGGTAGTATATTTGATTTTATTAATAATTAATAATTTAACTGTAAATTAAGTAAAAAAATCTGTATACATAAATGTTTAAAAAAGTGGGCCCTAAATCACTATATAAATGACACGTGTACTATAAAACTCTGTATAAAAGATACTTGTAATATTTTCCATGAAATGATTCTCAAATATTATAATAATAGATTATGTTAGAATTAATATGTATTAGTTTGTCAACTCTTAATTATTTGGATTTTTATACCTTGTCTTGTGCACACACGCAATACATCATTCTTTTGTCACGATTGTGCATATAACAGATGTGGCAACAAAGTTACTTGAAAAATATCCTGCTAGATTGGTCATTGCGAGAGATGATCAAGAGCAACTAACAGCTTTACATATACTGGCGCGAGAACCTTCACAATTTGGTTAGATCTCTAAACATTTTGTGTAGCCTCTTTATCTCCCTTCTTTCATTTGTTTCTTTTTTGGTTATTTTTAATTATATTGTTGACTCATTCAATTTAACTTAAATTATCCGTAGGACTTTGCAAATTTAAATGGTTATTATAGCGTAAAAATTATAAATTAAATAGACCGCTATAATTTTGAAAAGTTATGAGTACTTAAATTCACTCTACCTTTAAATTCCTAGATTGACCAGCTCGAAACTATAAGGACTATTAATTTGTAGTTTTAAAACTAAAATAATCTCTTACAACTTTCAAGAAATACAAGAATTTACAGATTGATTAATTTATTTCAGAGAAAAATATACTTTATTCCCTTATATTATCTATGTATTCTGCACTTTAACTTCAAAGTCTCAAAAAGGCATCAACTAACCACTGGATTTTCTTAAATATTTAAGTTAAACCTTATATGAAATTTATTTCTATTATTAACGAAAAAGACATATACTATATTCCTAAATTTCAGGTCATATATAATTTGGGATTTGGATTCTCACTTTAGAGGATAAAGTGAAGGGATTTTACCATTAGATCAATAAAGTAAAAAGAATTCAACTTCTAATTTTATTAATCCAATAATGAAATCCTTCACTTTACCTTCTAAAGTGAGATCCTCGCTTTAGAGGATCTTTACTTTGTAATTTGACACCATAAACTTTCTAAAATAGCTTACAACTTGATAACTTAATTTTTTTTTTAAATGTTACTATTTTCATTAACAATAAATGAAAAAGTTAGTAAAAGATTCAATTTGCATGATTAGAAAATATTATGGATCAATAATTTAACGTTTTCAAAATTTTGGAAATAAAATTCACATAACTTATAATTTAGATGGTAAAGTACGAATTTTTGCATTTTCTAATAGAAGGAAATCATTTTAGCGATGGGACTTTGATTCCAAGTAGGTCTTATTACTAGCAAACACTAATTTGGAGTGTCTTTTTTTTTTTTTTTCATTATATATTGACAGAATTATGCGCATGTGAAACATTTCATTGTATTATCTGTTGTGCCAACAAGGAAGAAGCGTCATCAGGGTTGACATTGCTTCAAAAGTTGTTGGATCATGTTAGGGAATTGGAAGACGAAAGAGCTTTGGACTTGATGACCAAACCTTCAAAAGTAATATTTGACGCAGTAAAATCTGGAAACATTCATACTTTGGAATGCCTTCTTGACAAGATTCCTGAACTACTGGAACAAAAAGAGGCCAAAGGACAGAACTTATTGCACATTGCTGCTTTATATCGACAGCGACGCATTTTTGAGTTCTTACTTGAGAGGGGGACGGCAAACCTTTTAATGTGGGAAGTAGACGATGATCGTAACAATGTTTTACACTTTGCTGCACGATGGTCAGAAGAAGTATCATCAAATTTGAGACCAGGCATTCAACTGGCAGAAGAGTGGAGTTGGTTCAAGGTAAATGCGTTTTAATTTGTTGTTCTGTTTTTTTTTTTTGATAATCAACAAGGCTACAGCCCGAGAAAAGAAACTACACGCTAGCTAACCGAGGTAAGAAAACCCAGCCTCATCTGCTAAAAAAACCAAAGAAAGAAAAGCCGGGACCGCATCAAAGAAAACAAAAAATATATATAAACCGGTGCGTTTTTGCCAAACGCTACAGCGCCCCCGCGCTACTCTCAACCTATCCCACCCCGTGGATTTTAAACGTATAAATTCGCACCCATCTATACCCACTGTTTTTTCAAAAGACAAAATACCGTAAAATTATTGTAAAATCTAATAAACATACAAGAGAATTAGAGTTTCAATAAAATAACTAAATAGAAATCAAACATGTCAAACACAATTATATAAAGTACAACACATATTAATATTATTAAGTACACAAAAAATCTCACTAGCAAGAAAACAACAAATTAAATTCTAAATAAGCTTAACCAAATAATTTCTAGCCTCACAACTCTTCAAGTTTTTTTCAACTTTTACACCCTCTTCTTCATCATTAATTGTTTAATAGGGTATTAGGGGTAGGGTAAACTTTTTAAATATATATATATATATATATATATATATATATTAATAATTATTTTTTTTTATATTTATATGGCGTGCGAGATGGGTAGAGGTGGGTTCACTCTAAACCCTACCTACCCCATTGTGCCTCTTGTAGACAAAACCTGTCCCATGCTTACCCGTACCAATGAAAGGTGTGTTTAAATCTGACCCGAGCTGGGTATAACAGGTATCTTGTATGTAGGGTATCAATTATCATGCCTACAATGTTCCACCATAATACTTTTAGCCACATCTCATATGCATTTACCCGGCCCACATTTGTCAAAATGTGGTTGGAACCTATTATGTGCTATTCCATGCTTATATGGTATTCCAAAAATTGACCTAAACCCTAAACCCTAAACCTTCAATTTAAAATTATAATTTATAGAGTAAATACCCAAATTGATATCTTAATGTATGGAATTATACAAAGAAATCAATTTGTACCATTTTTCTAAATATGAGGGATAAATTTTGATATTTTGTTTGATTTATATTTGTATGATAAAAAAATATTGTCAGAAATAAGAATGCAGCACAAGTACGTGAATTTACTTAGCATGATTATTCCTCTCTCTAGTTCTTGTCACGCATGTTTTCTCAATACATTAATAGCTCCCAATCTATGCATTGTTTCCAAGTATCAACCATATATTAACAAATACTTTTGATTAAATATATATGAATGCATGTATAGCAAGTGAAGAAGAGAGTACCTCCTGAATTACGGACAATGAGAAACAGCAAAGGCAAGACCCCGAAGGACACATTATTTTCTGCTGGTCATGAAAAGTTATTAAAGGAAGCTCAAGAAACAGCCCAGAAAATAGCCGAGCCTTGCATGGTTGCGGCAACACTTATTGCTGCAATAGTGTTTCCTGCAGCTCTCACTGTTCCAGGTGGTGAAAGCAACAGAACCAATCCGTGGTTTACGCCCTTTGTCTTTGCAAACGCAGCTGCGCTGTTCGCTGCTTGTGCATCCATAATCATCTTATTGACAATTTACACTTCATCGTGGCTCACTGAAAATGAATCTTTCATCTGCCTAAATGTACGCTTGACTTTTGGACTTAGGTTTCTCAATATCTCCGTGGATGCTATGCTTATCGCTTTTATTCTGGCCTCCTGGATGATCTTTCAGCAGTATTGGGCTCGAGTTGTTGTGCTTGCAATGTCTATACCCGCTTTTGTGGCATTGTCTTACCTGCAGTATGCCGCGGTCCGCCACGCCCGTCAGACTCTGATGGCCATAGTGGGGAAGAGAGATATACAAAACTTTAAAAATTTCATTCTCCGGACATAGTTTTATATATATTTTATACTTGTAAAATTATTACTACTGAGTACTAGTTAGGACTCACCTGACCTATCAGGAATAGGAGCAAATGATATGCCCAATTTAGTCATGTTTTTAGTTTCATGTATTTATCACTAGTTGTCTGAGTTTATGTGAAAGACCCTGCTTGATAATGATAAGTCTACTGCATCTATAAAAATCGAGAGAAGATGGATGGATATATGAATGTACATTAGCTCGGCCAATGCAAGTAAAGTGGGCACAACTAGTGCCGTGTGTTCTTTGGTCCTCCCATTCCCCGTTATGCTTTTACCGTGATGCCTTTCTTCTGCCAAAATGCTATTGCAACAAAAGAAGATATTCAATTGGAACACCCACTTTATTATTGTTGAATATGATAATGACATTAATTTTCTCCACTTATCTATTACATTAGAAAATAACAGAGTGGGCATCATAATTAGATACCCATTTATAGTGTTAGAATAACAATTCTATTCTTTCTCGGAATGTTGGGCTGGTGTAGTGTCTGAATTTATGTTCAATCGTTCAGTCTTGTGCATTCACAAAGCATATAAAAAATCTCAACATATTCCCGTCACTTAAATCTCGTGGTATATCATAATACGCATATTAACATATATAGTTTTTAAATCAAACTGGTTTATTATCCATGCAATGTACGGAAAATTAATAGTAAAAATGTATATTAAATATTTAATTTGTTTATTTGCATTTAAAAAGTTATACTTCATACATATTCATGCAATTAAAAAAATTATTGTAATTCTTTAAATAAATGCATTAATTTCTATAAAATATAATACAAAATAAATTATTAGAAAAATATGGGGTGCAATAGTAAATAAATATTTTATTCAATATCATTCATGTAGTGTACATATTATAAAGAAAAGAGAACCATGACTTCTAGTTAATTTTACGGTGATAATAAGCTCAAATATCATAATCTCATGTCTTCATGCTACTTATTAGTTAATCACTTAATCATACATTTGGCATTATTTTAATACATATAAGATGATAATAACTTTGATATCATTTTTAATTATATAAATGTTCAAATCTAAAAAAAACAGCATATTATATTCTCTAAAAACATATTATATTGTCTAAAAAATGACTTAATACTATATTATATTCTACAAATAAATAACCCAAACAAAAAAATTAATCTAATTTAATTTTTTTCCAAATCCAATAATGTCCAGTATTATTCGTTAAAATAAATATCAAATTATATATACATGAAAATTAGTATATTTGATTTAACCAGACTGATAAAAAAATGAGAATCCGGTATAATTAGTTAAGTATATTTATGATCATTACTAATAATTTAATCTCAATTTCAAATTAAGAAATTTAAAAATGTAATTCAAGTCCAAAAAGAACAAGATATTATATTCTCTAAAAAAAATTTGATAAAAAATAATGAATAATAACTGATAATATAATATAATTAATTATACTTATTACAATTTTTTAATAATTGATACATTCTCCAAATAAATAACGCAAATAAAAAATCTGAGTTAATTTTTCTAAATTCTATATCAAATATTTTTCTTTGCAACAAATATCTAATCATAGATATGAATATTAGTGTATCTGATTTACCAGAAAATTAGCTTGATAACAAAATTGGAATAAGTATAATTAATTATTTAATCTCAATTTCAAATTTAGAAAAGGTCAAACGTAAAAAATAACATATTATATTCAGTAAAATATGATCTAATAAAAAATTATTAGTCATGATTGGGAAAAAACTATAATTGATTATAATTATTATAAGTATTTCTATCATTTTAGAGTTAATTAAAACATAATACTTACTAAAATTATGCGCATCAAATCAAATATAAAAAGTGCACTTAAAAGGTAAAATCACTTAGAATTTTGTATTATTGTCATATTAGAATCTATATGAAAGAATCTCAATTAGAATTTGGATTATTGCAAGTTTTTATACATTTGATTTGTATTCAATTTACACTCGAATCATCTCCGGTCATCATCCTAAAAAATTTCCATGCATTTAATTATGCAAAATACAGAGATCCAATAACGTAATATTAATTAAACATTTACCTGCATTTTCAAAAACTAAAAATGAGGAAAAGATAAAAGGCTATACACCTATAAGAAATGGAAAATGAATAATAAGAATTCTAGAGCCGAAACAATTGATATTAAGCTTAACTTATTTATATAGAGAATAAACTATTATAATAATAAATATATGTTTTAGAGTTAATTGGCTAAACTCAATTAATTATAGAAAAAAAAAATTCCCAAACAATAAAATAAACTGAAAAATTCTTTCTACTACACGCAAAAGATAAACTAAAAATAATAATAAAAAAAAGAGCTTTAAAATCAAAGCAGAAACAATAAATGTCTACCACAACTTAAAATTTTTTTTATATTATCAGCAACCACAATAAAAGTACAAATATCTCCTTTCTTCAATTAGTTCAATTTGCATAATACTATTCATCATAAGCCATGGTCGTCTAAAATATATGTGAATGAAGAACATAAAAGGAAAGACATGTATTAATCAAAAGAAAAACCCTCACAAATTAACACATTAGGATCAACGAAATGAGATAACTAATATAGACATGCAAGGAATGAAGAAGATAAAAGAAAAGACTTGAAATAATCAACTACATAAAAAGAAAACAATCACAAATTAACACAATTACCAAGGCCAATAGACTTAGATAATTGATATAGACTTTATCATATCATCAAACATTCTACAATTCGCTCTCTCACACACACACACACAGAGCATATCTTCTGAAAGCTTTCATGGCTGAAAATATAATTGTTTAATTAACAATCATAATTATTTTTATTGATAATTATAATTATTTGATAGAAATTTAATGGATGGGATTATGATTTTTTGATTGATAATTATTACTAAAATCAATGACATAATATAATTGGTGTATTAATTGGCTTGTCATGGGCGGAAAACCGATTGCTTGAATGACACATCAACCATTTTCTTTCTTACAAAACCCAATTTTAAAATTATATATACTAGTTAATTACATGTGCAATTCATGGATGATTAATAGTAAAAAAGATATAACGAATATTAAATTTACTTACCCACTTTTAAAAAACTATATTGCGTACATAATTGTGCAGTTAAAAAAATTATTGCATTTCTTTAAATAAATACATTAATTTCTATAAAATACAATCCAAAATAAACTATTAGAAAAAACTGGAGCAACATAGCAAATAAATAATTTTTTTAGTATCATTCATTTAGCATCGTATTACTAATAATCATTTTCATGGTGGTAATCAACTGTGTAATACCATAATAGCATGCCTTCATGAGCTATAAAATATCAACATATTTAGACATCAATCAACCAAAATTTGACATTATTTTAATACATATAATAACATATTAATGAAATAAGTTAAAGATACAATTTAAACTAACATTCTCAAATATTTCACATTTATCATACAATTTTTACCTATACCAGTATAATCATCCAAGAAAATTATGGCTAGAGTTTGAATGATGTGTCTTGCTTGAAATTGATTCAATGGGGGAAATAATTAATCTAAATCATTAATAATTAATTATATTCTATTTTCAATTATACACCAGGTGAAACCAAAGAGGAATCACTCGACTTCAATGAATGTACATATAATTATTTGTTCCTAAACAGGTAACAAAATATAATTAACCATTATATAATTAATTATATTATTATATTTATTACACTCAGTATAAATTATACATTCTCTAAATAAATAATCCTTAGAAAAATCTTGTTTAATTTTTTCAGGCCCTATGTCAATATTATTATTTAAAACAATTAACAAATTTAAAAGAAAATTATTATGCCATTTAACAAAAAATTAGGAATCATAATTGATGGTAAAATTGAAATCATGTGTGTAATCAACCAACTATATTTATTATTATTGATGATTTAATCTCAATTTCCAATTCAAAAATTTAAAAATTTTTAGATCTAAAAAAATTATAATATATTGTTTGAAACATTTATTAAATAAAAAATTATGAAAAACCATTAGTAATAAAATATAATTTACTATACACGTAATTATAATCATTAATATATTTACTACCATTATTATAAATGAAACATTCTCTAAACAAATAATTGAAAAGAATTTTGGTTTAATTTTTCTAAGTCTCTATCGAATATTATTCTTTAAAACAATTATTTATTTTAAAGGAAAATTAATATATTTGATTTAATTGATAATTACTAGTAATTATTGACATACAATCAATCAATCAATCAACTTTATATACTATTAGTAATAATTTAATCTCATTTTCAAATTTAATGACTATCAAATCTAAAAAATATTGCATTGTATTGTTTAAAAAATTATTTAATAAAAATTATGAATCATGATTGGTAATAAAATACAAGTAATTATGTTTATTAAAATTATTGCCATTATTATAAATAATACATTCTCTAAAAATAACCCATAAAAAACCTGGTTTAAAGTTTCCAAGTCCTACATCAAATATTATTCTTTAAAATAAATATCTAAATTAAAAGAATATTAGAACATCTAATGTAACCAAAAATTATGAATTGTGATTGATAATGAAATTGGAGTCAAGCATAATCAATCTACTATATTTATTACTACCAATGATTTAGTCTTAATTTCAAATGAATTTTTTTTTAAAAAATATCAAATCCAAAAAAAAATTATATTATATTGTCTAAAAATTATTTAACACAAGTTATAAATAATATTTGGTGACAAAATAAAATTAATTATATTTATTAAATTTATTATGTTATGGGTGTTGTAGTTTCTCATTGTTGGCAAGTCTGGGTATGCCCCTGAGGTTTACAGAATTGATTAGAGTTCTTTAGAGATTATCATAAATTAATTATTGTTTTTTTTTGTTTTCATGGCAGCCATTGATGCCACCCCCTCTCCATGAAACTCCCTTGGTGTTGACACCGTTAGTTCCTTGCCTCCAGGTGAGTAAGTTCAATCATATGACTTGTAATTTGGTCATTATAAATATTTTCCCTGCCCTATGGCATAAATGCATGATTTAGAGACTATTTTGAAGACAAGTGTGAATAATAGAGGATTTTGTCAAGATTATGAACTATATCAGGATTTGAGTTTTTATGTTTATCAACTTACAATGAAAATTGTATTATAAAATGCATGAGACCATTTTGTTGTTAGATTGAATTTATAAATAGTTTGATTGTGAGAATGATTAACTAAAGATGACATGATTCTCCAAATGTTCCCAAGAATAGTATATTATTGAATTTGTGATTACAAGATTAGAGTTAGAACCCAATTATGAAGTTTTAAAGGAAAAACTCCCTAGTTTCATGATTTAAAACTAGAAGGTAGCTATAGAGAAATAAACAATGAGTTAACGGCTATGAGAGATCGTTAACCTTAGTACAAAGTTGTCCAGTAAAAGACAATCTTGAACCCAGAATATTCAGAGATCAAAGTATTACCAGAGTATTTTTATTATACTACAGAGACACATATATAATCTAGAGATTTATGTTTTTCTATTAGATTACTGTTATTCTTGATTTATAGAGATTTTTAGTTTTGAGTTTATTATATACGTAGATATGAAAATGGTTTTACAGATATTGCATTTTTATTATATGCCTATGTGTTTTTGTTTGGTTGTCCCATTTGGGGATTGCAAGTGAAAATGTACTCACTAAGTTTTAGATGAAACTCGTCCATCTCTTTTCCTCCTCCATATAGATACAACAATTGCTCTAGGTCCTTCTTAGCCTCATCCCCAGTAGCATTAGAGTTTCCCGCTAGTGAGCTTCACTTTGAAGTAAAGTATCTTTTGAGTTTTGTTAGAGTACTTCAGTGATTATGCGGGCAAGATCTCGGACTATGCATGTTTTTGCTTTGATACCATGATTTGAATTGCAAAATTGTAATTATGATTTATAGTTGTTGTGGTTGTTTTATATAGAATAATTCAATATATTTTGTATTATAATTACAGATTTAGACTTGAATTATAATATGGATCAAACATGTTTATTATGTTTCAAATGTTTCATATTTAAAAATGAAGATTTTATTTAAATTATGCATATAGTATGACTTAGTGACCATGAGGCTTACATAAGGATGAGGTTCCTTACGTACCGGTTACATTCCTAAATCGGGTTGTTGCATCAAAGTTAAAACTTGTCTATCAACAGCTAGCAATAAGCTAAATTCATCAATTCAAAAATAAAGAAAAATTATCTTCCTGAACAACAAAATAAACTAAAACTTTTTTAAAAAAAATCAATTTAAAAACTTTAACATCACATGTGTAGTTGTAACAACAAATTAGACCTTGTCCTCATCCTAAGCCATGATCGCCTGAAATGGGAAAGGAAAAAGATGAAAAGAAAAAATAAATCAAAATTGAATCTAACAAGTGAATCGGCAATGCTTTAACCTAGTGGTTGATCATGACGAATACACTGTTGCTAATTAAAAATATAACAATCATTATAAAAAGTAAGAATGCTATTTTTGAATGAATAATCCTGAACAGGGAAAAGTGGAAAAGGAAAAAGAAAAAAAAAACCACGCTTAATTTGCAATACTTGAGTCAATTAGAGATCACGAATTCATCTGCTAGCAATTACCAGTGATATATACAATGCATGCAATTCACTCGAGGAGTTTCACAATCTTTCCATTTCGCCTTCTTATAATTTCAATCTAGATTCGTTTACTATCATCCAATCCAATTATGTAAAAGGAGAAATTAAACAAAGATGACACATGATATTAAAAAATCTGAAACCTATTTCTATAAAAATGATATGATTTATTTGAAAATCATATTCCAATTAAATTAGATGTTTAGCATGTGATGTTTTTATTAAAAATCTGAATCTTACTCCTATAAAAAGAAGAATATGATTTATTTGAAAATCAGATATATTATATATGAATTTCTTATCAATACATAACTTAGATCTCAAAAATGGTGTTATTCTTTTCATTTGGGTGAACTCTTCATCCAATTTTCAAAAGAATACATGGAAAAGATCGTCCAGTTGATAAGAGAAAGCGAAAGTCATCCCCAAAACTTTCCAAAACGGTTTCCATTATTGATTTCCATTATGCTTTCTCTTACTCCAAGATCATCACAATTCCATTCAGCTAGCCAAAAGAAAAAAAAATCAAGTTCATAATCCTTGATGTTAGATTACATGTCCTAGTGTCCATAACGCTCCTACCCATCCATTAATTTGACGAAGTAGTTTGGCAAATTCAAGTAAACTTAGATACCTAACAATGTTCCATCCTACCTAACAATGTTCCATCCTCAAGACATTTTGGTCAATTTTTATGATAGCATTAACAAGCGCCACATTGCCTACATACATTACATATCAGTTTTTATAAGATCTCCGAAATTTGCTTCTGATTGCCGAGCTGGGTGGCGCTGGCTTGTGACCCAAGTGGGGGCACCAGTGTGATGGAACATGGCTCTGGATATGCTTGGTTGGGCTGGAGGCTTGCATTGTGTTGGCCTGTACGCTCCAAGTTGAGAGTCGGGCCACGGGACTTGGGCTAAGGCCCAGGTGTCTTGGCACTTGGACTGGAGGGCATAGCGTGAGGCTGGCTTCACAGAGCAGCGAACACCTCCAGCTCCTGACAGTGGAGGGTTAACGGGCCGCTGCAACCCTAGCCCACAATGCCTGGTGTGCCAAGCCCATGAACCATCACTTTTTCGTAATAGAAAAAGCCCAATGGAAAACGCCTTGAAGTTTTTGCAGCAGAAACGGTACATGATTAGAATCAATATAGCTTCTAACAAAAAAAAAAAGAGTCGATATAGATGCATATCCTACAAAGACATTCATAATATGGCCAGTTGGGCACACCTATTTTCACATACAGCACTATCATTTTGAATGTGAAAAATTTGCACTATATCTCTCTCTAACAGGAAATCGATCATGGTTTTAGACAGCACCAAAATAATAATAATAAAAGTCATGGTGTTAGAGTCTCAAGTGAAAAGTCAAACATGATGTTATAAACCATTTTGCATCTCTGATCTATGTGCAGGCAAAATAAAAGAGTTTTGTTATTTCAATACCATAAAAATATATGTCCATTGAAACACTGATTTTATTGTTGTAAGATGTGATGAGTAAATGAGATAAGTGGAAATCATCATCACATCCAGCGATAATAAAGTGAGTGTCTCAATACACATCTATTTTTGGATGTTGAAATAATAAAACTCTAAAATAAATTATTTGAGTGGGTTGTGATTTGATATTTGAATTTTATTTATTTATTTATTTATTGTTTAGGTCTTGAAGCAGTAATTGAATTCTTTGTTTTTTCTTATTATTTTGTCTCCCATCTGTTGAGTATTATATGAAATTACTTAGTATATGTTAAAATTTGTGTATTTTCTTTTGTTTTTTATACATATTTTTATCATGTCAAATTTCACAGCTGTTAATAAAAATTTTTCTTCGCCTGATAATTGTGTGATGAATGATAACTGTTTAGTCGATGGAATATATGAATCCATTTGCTTGTTTCACATTAGGTTAGGAACTTAGGACGTGTAGAAAATTTACAAGAAATAATATCAAAGCGGGTCAAAGTTTTTGATTTTTTTGGTTCAGGAATATGAGTCAAAGTTAAAAAGGTTATGCCCTGGTTTTTTTTTCCCAATAGTAGTCAAGATGATGGGCCAAAGTCACAATTGGCAAAGGTATGTGCTACTTATTCTAGGTTTATACCCAAATATGAATCACGCTGCCTTGATCTTTATCCATGAATTATCCAAGCAAGAATATGCCAAAGCATAATGGAATTTCAATTGAGAAAACTTTTACCTACCTTCAAAACATGTTAATACAACAAATATTTCCCTAAAATCTGTTTAAAAATTAAACTAAATTTTCCAACTTGCATGGTATTCTGAAAGTGTCAGGGGTTTAAGTCCCAGCCTACATGCAAAATTGCAAATAATCCAACAAAGTTGTCACATTATTCACAGCCCAAACAACTTAAAAGGGCATGTTTCATAACAACTTAACTTTAGAAGGTAATCTTTTTCCTTTTTCAAATGTTGTCTCAAAACTAATAATGTTTTAAACACAACGTAAACACACCTAATCAAATAGTGTAAGGATCTTGCAAAAGCTTGGAGAATCAGATCGATATCACTGGTCAATGGTAGAAAAGAAAGTCATATAAGTATGTGTAAAGGCATTGCCTATGGGAGGCATCTCCAATAAATTTTGAGCCACACAATGAGGTGAGTTCCAAGTACACCTACGTCTGAGGGCAGTGCCTACCAAAGGCAATGCCTCCATAAGATGAGAATAATCAAATTTAAGAAAGAAAATGAGTTAATGCTCACTTTAGTCCCTCACATTTCACGCATGAGTCAATTTAGTCCCTGACTTTTAAAATGAATCAATTTGGTCCCTCACATTTGCAATTGTGAGTCATTTTAGTCCCTCTGTCATGTGGGATCACTTTTAAAAAATGTTGACGGAAGGACGAAAATGACTCACAATTGCAAATGTGAGAGACCAAATTGACTCATTTTAAAAGTCAAGGACTAAATTGACTCACACCTGAAATGTGAGGGACTAAATTGATCATTAACTCAAAGAAAATATTTCTAATTAGAACAATATCTCTACTTTTAGCCTGAACTAAGGTAGGTAGTTAGGAGAGTATTCATCAATGCCCTCTCCTTCCTAATCTTCCTAACCACTAAGGATCTGTCATAACACTAGTCCTAAAAAGATCTACTCTAGTTCTCCATCGGAACTTACAAATGACTGGGCTATATGATAAGTTACAATTAGACTAATGCTGAGTCTCCTATATTTCTTCGTCATAATCCTCCTCATCCTCATCGTTCCTTCTATTTAAGTTGGCCAGCTGCAAGGGATCAATGGTCATCTTTTCCATATCAGACAAGGACCATCCAGGGTATTCCTCATGCTTCTCTTCTACCAATGATTTTGCAGATGTAGTCGGCGCATGGTATTCCTCATGCTTCTCTTCTACAAATGATTTTGCAGACGTAGCTGGGGCAGGAGCTGGTATGTCTAACATATCCATGTTCTCATCCGGGTTCAAATTTAAGTCAAAATTTCGAATAGATGCTTCAGCTGGTTTGCTAACCAGAAAATTAGGCTTAACTTCTTCAGGTTCTGAAGCATGCTCCATGTTCTCATTGCCTTGAGCATGCTTATTATCATTTTGCTTCAATACATCAGAATCATCTTCAGACTTGGCATGTGAAGTCATCTCATGATCTACTGTTCTACTTCCTCGGCCACGACCTCTACCTCTGCCTCTACCCCTTCCTCTGCCACCAGTATGCCCAGGCTCTGGCTGTGAAATATATTAAAAAAAATTACTCAGATAATATTTAGCATCAAGCAGTTGCTAGATCCTTTGGTCCAGACCTAGCAATTCCACATTAGGTACAACTGCTGATTTTAAAGTCTATTAAATTAGAACAGCTTTTAGTGAAATTTTTCAGAAACCAAAAGGTTTTGGTTCTTCAGATATTGAGGTTTAAGTTGAGATCGGGATGGTTTTACAGGCTATAAAATACAAAAATGGTACTTGCATTGACAAGCCACTATTGAACTCATGGATAATCACTCAGCAAAGCTTGATCATACAAGAAAAAACTCAAGTAACTTTGGATTTAAAGTAATTGAAAACAGCTGATACATTACCATCTTACTTCTCTTTTGCTCCTCATCACTGTCATTATCATCCTCTTCAGCAACTTTCCTAACATAAGAAAAGCAGAAATTCAGCAAGCAGAAAACTTTTTTTGCACGTAACAAGAGTATCAACCAAAGCACAAACCTCCTCTTAGTGACAGAACGATCGTCAATGGTTGCACCAGAACCACCTAAATCAGGAACCTTGCCAACAATATCTTTCAGAAAATCAAAGATGTTAAAACTCTGGACACACTGCTTCCTGCAAAGCCAAGGAAACAAGTAACTCAAGCTATTAGATACCAGAAAGAGGAGGATAACACTAGAACGAACAGCACATGTTCGGAAAGCAACACCATCCCAAAATTTTTTAAACCTTTGGCCCTTTATACTGATCGAATCATGTGTGTGAATTTGAAGAGGGTAGTTTAATCTTAAAACATCTTTGGGTTTCAAACCAAAAGAAACTGCTAATGTGATTAAACATATTATCATCAGAATTGCAGCTCTCCTCTTCTTATAAGCACCATTGCTAATCACCAACAAAAAACAAAAAGAGGAACCCTACATGTTTATAACTATGTCTTACATCCTTTATACACAAAAAAGGGAAATAAAAAAAAAAACAAAAACTGAAGCCAAATTAAACTAAAAAGGAATCTCACTTACAAATGAAAAGCATTCATGGTCTTTGCTCCTCTTCTCTGAGTTATCTCGTATGTCCGATCACATAAATCTTGCAGAAATAGTTCTAGTGCTTTAGCTGCCAATACATAAACGCACATTATCATAAAC
Source organism: Dalbergia cultrata (assembly GCA_031216105.1). NCBI lineage: Eukaryota > Viridiplantae > Streptophyta > Magnoliopsida > Fabales > Fabaceae > Dalbergia > Dalbergia cultrata. Next base: position 53,539,428 of record CM062352.1, on the reverse strand, counting down.
AAGAGATAACTCAATACAAATTCCAAAAGCACTTAACAAGGGGACAAAAAATCAACAATAATATTAATAAAAGACCACTTACAAACTAGAAGAGGCACAGCCATAGCAATCTTCCCTACATCCTCATCAGCTTGCATGATTTTCTTAATCCTAGCCTGTCAATATTCAACATAATAGCATATAACAACAGATTCATTAACAAAGCCAACAATTCATATCCGAAAAAGATTATCATAACAAACAATTGTAAGAATGCTGCACAAGTGATTTGAATATACTTAACATGACTATTTCTCTCTCTCTCTCTCGCTAGCCTTTCTCATTGCATTAGTTGGTCCCAACCTAGCTATACATTGTTTCCAACCAGATGTTATTAACAAATACTTTTGATTAATATGAATAATAATGCATGTATAGGAAGTGAAGAAGAGAGTACCTCCTGAACAAAGGACGATGAGAAACAATAAAGGTGAGACCCCAGAGGAAACATTTTCTGCTGATCATAAAGAGTTATTAGAGGAAGCTAAAGAAGCAGCAAAAGGAATAGCCAAGCCTTGCATGCTTGTGGCAATTGCTACGGTTGTGTTTCCTGCAATTCTCAGTACTGTTTCAGGTCATGACAGGACCAACAAGTGGTATATGCAGTTTGTCTCTGCAAACGCAGCTGCGCTGTTCACTTCTTCTACATCTATACTCATCCTCTTGACACTTTACATTTCACCGTGGTTCATTGAAAATGAATCTTTCATCTCGATACATGGACGCTTGACTCTTGGACTTGTGTTCCTCATTTCCTCCATAGAGGCTATGATTTTCGCTCTTCTTCTAGCCTCCGATATGACCTTTAACGAGGAAACGCGGGGTCGAGTTGTGGGGCCAATGTCTTTACCCACGATTATGGCACTGGGGTACCTGCTGTATATATCAACAATGTCCCGTAATGCTACGACCTTAATACTCTTATGGGAATAGTGGGGGAGAAATTGAGTGGGATGAAATAAAGGGGGATTCCATCTCTCATTCATCATCTCCTTTATTTTCCTTTCTACTCTTTAATCTGAATGCAATGAGATGGAACCAATTATTTTTTTTAATATTTTACTTGTAAAATTATTTCTATTCAGTACTAGGGAGGACTCACATGACCTATCAGGAGTAGGCCCAAATTATATGCCCAATTTAGGCTTGTTCTAGTTTCATGTATTTGGCACTAGTTGTCTATGTGAAAGACCCTGCTTGATAATGATGAGTGAGCCCTGCATCTGTAAAAATAGAGAGAAGAAGAAGATATATGAATGTACATGACTTTGGCCAATGCAAGCAAAGTGGGCACAGCTAGTAACCATGTGTTCTTTGGTCCTCCCATTCCCCATTATGCTTTTACCGCGCGTTGTCTTTCTTCCGCAGGTTGTTGGGCTTGTGTAGTGTCTGAATTTATGTTCAGGTTATTTTTGCACATCGTTTAGTCTTCTGCATTCACAAAACATATAAAAAATCGCAACATATTCCCTTCATTTAAGTCTCGTGGTATATCATAATACGCATGTTAACATATATAGTTTTCATATCAAACTAATTTATTAGCTGTGTGAAGCACGGATAACTAATAGTAAAAATGTATATTAAATATTAATTTTTTTCTTGCTTTTAAAAAGTTATACTTCCTATATATTCATGCAATTAAAAAAATTATTATGATTATTTTAATTCTTTAAATAAATATATTAGTTTCTATAAAATATATTATGTTATACATTAGTTAATCACTTAATCATACATCTAGCATTATTTTAATACATATAAAATGATAATAACTTTGATATCTTTTTTAATTTATAAGTGTTCAAATCTAAAAAAAAAATAGCATATTATATTATCTAAAAACATATTATATTGTCTAAGAAATGACTTAATACCATATTATATCCTACAAACCAAAAACTAAATCTGATTTTATTTTTTCCAAATCCAATGTCCAATATTATTCTTTAAAACATATATTGAATCACATATATATATATATATATATATATATATATATATATATATATATATATATATATATATATATATATATATATAGTAAAATTAGTATATCTGATTTAATTAGACTGATAAAAAAAATGAGAATTGGTATAATTAGTTAAGTATATTTATTATTAATAACTATTTAATCTAAATTTCAACTTAATAATTTAAAAATATAATTGAAGTCTAAAAAGAATAACATATTATATATTCTCTAAAAAAATAATTTAATAAAAAATAATGAATCATAACTGGTAATAAAACATAATTAATTATATTTATTGCAATTTTTTTTGTAATTGATACATTCTCCAGATAAATAACCTGAACAAAAAAACAATCTGAGTTAATTTTTTCAAATTCTATATCAAATATTATGCTTTGCAACAAATATATATCTAATCATAGATATGAATATTAGTGTATCTAATTTAACAGAAAATTAGCTTGATAACAAAATTAGAATCAAGTATAATTAATCAATGATATTTATTATTACTAATAATTTAATCTCAATTTCAAATTTAAAAATGTTCAAATCTAAAAAAAAACATATTATATTTAGTAAAAAAATGATCTAATCGAAAATTATTAGTAATGATTGGTAACAAACTATAATTGATTATAATTATTACAAGTATTTCTATCATTTTAGAATTAATTAAAACATAATAGTTACTAAAATTATGTGCATCAAATCAAATATAAAAAGTACACTTGAAAGGTAGAATCTCTTAGAATTTTGTATTATTGTCATATTAGAATCTATATGAAAGAATCTCAATTAGAATTTGGATTATTGCAAGTTTTTATACGTTTGATTTGTATCCTATTTACACTCGAATCATCTCCGGTGGTCTTCATCCTAAAAATTCCATGCGGTTAATTATGCAAAATACAGAGATCCGATAATGTATATTAATTAAACATTTACCTACATTTTCAAAAACTAAAAATAAGGAAAAAAAAATGAAAGGCGATAGACCTATAAGAAATGGAAAATTAAATAAATAATAAGAACTCTAGAGCCGGAACAATTGATATTAAGCTTAACTTATTTGTGTAGGGAATATACTATTATAATAATAAGTATATGTTTAGAGTTAATTGGCTAAACTCATTAATTAAAGAAAAGGAAAAATAACTTCCTAAATAACAAAATAAACTAAAAAAATTCTTTTTACGACACCGCAAAAGATGAACCAAAAATAACAATAAAAAAGAGCTTTAAAATCAAAGCAGAAGCAACAAATGTCCATTGCAACTTAAAATTTTTTTATGTTATCAACAACCATAATAAAAGTGCAAATATCTCCTTTCTTCAATTAGATCAATTTGCAGAATATCATCCATTATAAGTCATGATCATCTAAAATGGGAATGAAAAATGATAAAAGGAAAGACATGTATATATCAATCAAAAGAAAAACCCTCATAAGTTAACACATTAAGATCAGCAAAATGAGATGACTGATATAGACGTGTAGGGAATGAAAAAGATAACAGAAAAAGCCTGAAACAATCAACAAAAAAAAAAAAAAGAGAACCATGATAAATTAACACAATTACTAAGACTAATGAAATGAGATCACCGATATAGAGCATAGGGAATGAAGAAGATAAAAGAAAAACATGAAACAAGCAACAAATTAAAAAGAAAAAAGAAAACCATCACAAATTAACATAATTACCAAGACCAATAGAATTAGATGATTGACATAGAGTTTATCATATCATAGATTCTATAGTTTGCTCACTATATATAGCATACCTTCTGAAAGCTTTCATAGCTGGCAATATAATTATTTGATTGAAATTTAATGGGTGATATTATGATTTTTTTATTGATAGTTATTACTAAAATCAATCACATAATATGATTAGTGCATTAATTGGCTTTTCATGGTGGTAAACCAAGTACTCTAGTTGAATAACAAGTCAACCATTTTCTTTTTGAATAAAACCCAATTTTAGAATTATATTAGTTTATTACCCATGCAATTCATTGATGATTAATACTAAAAAAGATATAGTGAATATTAACTTTACTTACCCACTTTTAAAAAAACTATACTGCCTGTACATAATTATGCAGTTAAAAAAATTATTGGATTTCTTCAAATGAATATATTAATTTCTATAAATTACAATCCAAAATAAACTATTAGAAAAAACTAGAGTAAAATAGTAAATAAATAATTTTTTTTAGTATCATTCATTTAGCATACATGGTGATTGCTTCAGTACCCCCTTAAATTAGAGGGTACTGATACCTTCCGAGCTGGGATCAATGAAAATAAAACGTGTTGATTTCAATTCCACATCATCAGTTTTTGGACAAAATTCATTTAGGACCCCAACATAATTTTTATTGTCACACTTTCACCCTTATATTGTTTAAATTTATTTTTCAAACTTTACAGTTAAACCCATAAATTCATCTTCTTCTTAACTCCAAATATCTTGAACAACCTCCATGGCCGCCTCCACACCAGTGAAGAAAACATAAATCAATAAACGACCCTACTAATCCAATTAAAAAATCAATAAACACAAATTAATAAACAGGAATCAAGTGGACCATATCAATGATATCAAACTCAGCTAGTAGAACATGTTCAACTGTCAGCCCTGAATTATGCATTTGAATTCCTAATCTGCAATTGGAAACAACTATCCTAAAGGGACTATTAGCATAAAGGATAGGTGCGAAGATTAACAAATGCAATAAATAATGAAGGGCATATTGTCCATGGATCAAATGCAAGCAAAGAAGGATCCCCAACGATGCAGCACACATTCTCTTTTTCCAATTCCCAATTTATTCCTTCCTCCCGATACCCGAATCCCCTTTCTCCATCTTCTTAGGGTTTCGTTCCTCTGTTCCAATTCCATGGATTCCAAGGATGATATGCATGATGCAAACGATGTCGAATCGTTCGATGACGATTTCTAAAGCGGCGAGACCAAGGACACTCCCATGGATTACTACAGCGACTGTGCCGTCGCTGCAAATGATTACTTCGACAACACTGATGATTCCAACAGGCTCCACTCTCGCCACCCCCGTGTCTTTTTTCTGTTCCAATTTCATTATTTTTTTCCGATTCTCATTTTGTTTTAATTCAATTGGAGGTTGTTGGAGCTTTTATTGATTTCTATTTTTCTTCACTGGTGTGGGGCGGCCATGAAGGTTGTTAAGGATATTGTGAAGTAAGGAAGAAGATGAATTTACGAGTTTAATTGTAAAGTTAGAAAAATAAATTTAAATAATATAGAGGTGAAAGTATAACAAAAAAAATAATACTGGAACTTAAATGAGCTTTGACAAAAAATAAATGACATGAGATTGAAACTAACACGTCTTATTTTTATTGATATCAACTAGAAAGGTACCAATACCCTCTAATTTTAGTGGGTACTGGAGCAATCACCAGCATACATATGACTATAGCTAATAATCATCTTCACAGTGATAATCAACTGTGTAATACCATAACAACATACCTTCATGAGCTACAAAATATCAACATATTTAAACATTAATCAATCAAAATTTGATATTATTTTAATACATATAAACCATGGATAATAACATATTAATGAAATAAGTTATCCATGGCAATCGGATCGCTGATTTTACAATGAAAAATAATTTTTGAAAATTGGGAGCCACCAAGTTTATTTAATTTGGAAAATCTTGGAAAAACCAATTCTATTTTTTCAATGAAAATAGTGTTTGAAAACCAGGATATGAATTCTGAGTCGGTTATGCGATAGTGAGAGAACTTAATCCCAGCAAGACCCCTGTCTGCTGCCCCAGACTCTTAAATAATTATGCAGATTAAATAATAACCCCTTTAAAATTCAAATAAGGAAGATAAAAATTATAATTTTAGCACATAAATTCAGAAAAAAAAAATTAATTTACCAAGAATATTTACAATTTAAACACATTAATTAAGAAGATTTAATTATGACAAATATATTTACAACTTTGACACATAAACTAAAAATAATTTACATAAAATATTTACAATTTAACAAATAAATTAAGAAAATTAATTTTTGCCAAGTATATTTAAAATCTAAATAAATACATCAAGAAAAGTTGATTTTAGAAAATACATTTACAATCTTAATAACTAATAAATAATTTACACAAAATATTTACAATTTAAACATATAAATTTAAGAGATTAAATTTACCCAAATCTATTTATGATTTGAACATATAAATTCAAGAAGTTTAATGTACAAAAAATGTATTTATTTTAAACACATAAATTAATTTACACCAATATATTTACAAATTTTAAACATATATATTCCGTAAATTTAATTTACATAAATATATTCATGATTCAAACACATAAACTAAGAATTAATTTTGACAAAACATATTTACAATTTTAACGAATACATTAACATAAATTAGTTTTTTGAAAAAATATATATATATATATATTTACAATTTTAACATATAAACTAGAAAATAAATTAAGAAGAAAATTACTTTAGCAAAATACTTATGATTTAAACACATAGATTAAGAAGAATTAATTTAGACAAATATATTTTACAATTGAAATGTATAAATCAAGGAATTTAATTTATATAATTACCTTCTGATTTAAAACCAATTTAAGAAGATTTAATTTTGGCTTGACAGGGATAGCCTGCTCCTACGTATCCTCCGGTACAATGAGGAACAATATCATCTACATACACTTCAATCTCTTTATGCATCATGTCATGGAACAATGTGACCATAGCGCGTTGGTAGGTGGCATAAGCATTCTTCAATCCAAATGGCATAATCAGATAGCAAAATGTTCTCACTGAGTTATGGAAAGTAGTTTTTTCTTTGTCATGAATATCCATGGGGATCTGATTATACCCAGAGTATCCATCCATAAAGGAGAATCGGTGGTTTTTGGCCGTATTATCAACAAGGACATCGATGTGAGGGAGAGGAAAATCGTCTTTTGGACTAGCTTTATTCAAATCCCGATAATCTACACACATCCTGACTTTTCCATCCTTTTTAGGCACAGGCACAACATTAGCCACCCAATCGATTGTGTCGTGGAAACCTCCAGAATCGGCCTCCAAATTTGTTTAGTCACTTCTTCTTTTATTTTCAATGACATATCAGTGCATTCTCCTCAACTTTTGCTTTTTCGGCCACTTTCTAGATACAAAGGGATTTTGTGTGAAGCAATCTGCAGGTCCAATCCGCATATCACGATAGATCATGCAAATACATCCAGAATTCCTTTAAACAATGCAACTTTATGCTCTAGGATTGTCCACTATTTTCAACTCCTTTTTTTCTTCTTCAGTGCCCATGTTAATCACCTCGATCACCTCATTGTCCAGATCAAATCCTTTTTCTGCATGTTCCAGTAAGCTTGAAAATTGCTCAACATCTCCCTCATCCTCTTCAGATTCATGGTTATCGCAATCAAATGCAGCAAGAGAATCAATTGATAAGTTTCCAAATTCCTTTTCTTGTGGCAAAATTTCTATGTCATTCATGTTCCTGGAAAGTAATTATGGTAGGTTGGAATACTAAAATGGATCACAAACAACATAGGACAAACACGAATTAACGAGCTGGGAATGGAAAAGTAAAGAAATAAGGGAAAGGAGAAAACAAAAGAAAGAAAAAGCTCGTTAGGTTGAAAACTCGAAAGAGCAACCTAGGCAAAAGTTAGAGCAAAAAGATAAGCATCATCTCAAGCAACCTATACTGGGGCAATTTTTAGTGTTGAATTTGTCCAGTGAATCAAATAGCCCAAGAGTAAAACTGGGGCAATTTTTCAGAAAAAGGGTTGAAGACATCTTCATAGATCAGGGCTATGGTATTCAACTGCTGTAAGAAATCGATTGAATGAGCCACAAAGAACCGTAATCAGCGGGCAAAATTTCATGTTTTTCACAATCTTGTCTTTCACTTTTATGATTGTTCCCACCTTTTGTCATCCAATACACCAAGCAATAAAGATGTCTATTTGGCCACTCTTTTTATTTTCTCTTTAAACGCATGTTTTATTTATGATGTCTCAAGTAAACATAAATTTAAGTTTAAAGTTGTACAACCTAATACATCCATGGCAAGCATTACACTATGAGAATTTAGAAGTTTTTAGTCAACCGGGTAAAAGCGATCATCATCCTAAAAAAGGAAAAAGGGAACGAAGTAAGCAAAGTTACAGAAGAAGGAAAGAAAACTTATGCCAGAAGATCCAGTGGAGGAATTACGAGCTTGATCGGTTATAGTCTTCCTTGGGGCTCGCTTGATTTGGTTACGGTTAGTTTTTCAAAAAAATTGTGTCTGAAATAAACTAAAAGTGGATGATAAATCCAGGGCTTTCACATTAAAAAAAAAAAGGGAAAAAAGAAGAGCGGTACTATGAAAATCATTATTTTCCGTGCCACTTTATTTTTCATATCGGCCTCAGTTTGCCAAATTTACTTTCCAGTCGGCCTCAGATGGCCACTTTACTTTCAGTCGGCCTCAGATTGCTGAATTTATCTTTCAGTCGGCCTCAGATTGCCGAATCTATTTTTTTAGTCGGCCTCAGATTGCCACTTTACTTTCAATACCAGATTGCCACTTTACTTTCAATGGACTCGATTACAATTTATCTTTCAGTCGGCCTCAGATTGCCAAATTTATTTTTCAGTCGGCCTCAGATTGCCAAATTTTATTTTTTAGTCGGCCTCAGATTGCCACTTTACTTTTAGTCGGCCTCAGATTGCCAAATTTTATTTTTCAATCGGCCTCAGATTGCCACTTTACTTTTAGTCGGCCTCAGATTGCCAAATTTATTTTTCAGTCGGCCTCAGATTGCCACTTTAACTCTTCAGTAGGCCTCAGATTGCCACTTTACTTCCAGTCAGTCTCAGATCGCCAAAATTTTATTCTTCAGTCGGCCTCAGATTGCCACTTTATCTTTCATGTCGGCCTCAGATTGCCACTTTACTTTCAGTCGGCCTCAGATTGCCAATTTAATTTTCAATCGGTCTCATATTGCCGTTTTAACCCTTTAGTCGGCCTCAGATTGCCATTTTAACTTTGCAGTCAACCTCAAATTGCCGTTTTTAAGTTTTGATCGGCCTCAGTTAGTTTTAAGTTTTCGGTCGGCCTCAGATTGCCATTACTTTTAATTTTCTGTCACTTATTGATCCGTAGCCAGTTGATCACAAGAATCTTCAATTTCTATTAGTTCTGTCATCTCTTGCTTGAATTTCATATTTCTTGCATTGCATCTGCCACTCATGAGCATTTAGTTTCTTTCGTTATTTGAAGTCAGCATATTCTGCATTGCCGAAGAAAATCAGTGTTCATATCTTTGCTCCTTCCTTACAAAATAATATGTAAAACTTAAATTTATCAGCTTATTTTGTAAGAAATAAGCAAAGAGGGCAATCAGAACACTCATTTTTAGACCAAGGAAAAACTAGTATTTCAGCCCATTGCCCGAATTTTGGCCCATTCAATCCTACTCTTTGCCAGCATACACACACGCTCATACAGAGAAGTTATGGGCAATAATAAAAAATATGCTTTCAGTTTTGAAAAAATGAGATTAATCAAGCATGCCTCTGTTCCCATTCCCTTCACCAACATTCCCTGCATCAAGATGAGTCTCTGCCCGAGAAATGCTTTGGTAAGCATGGGAAGACAGCCTGCAAGGTTCTCTCATTGCTCGAGACCAAGATGGATTTAATTTTAAATAATGCAAAACAAGTTCAGGATAAAAAAGGAGGGACCATTACGGGGGACCGTAAATTTTTTGGGGGAAGCTCTTAATACCATCACCAATCACCACTCCATGACCCTTCCTCTCTTCTACCTTCATCAACACAACCTCGCATCAAATTCCGGCAAGTTCTAATAAGCCACAAATCACCAACATTCATTCCATCTCAAACAGAAATCAAGGCTACAAACCTAACCTTCACAAGAAACATAAATTATAGATTGAATCAGAAATTGAATGGAGAGAGAGAACCGCATAAACCACCCTCCCCTTCTCCTCAGTCCACGTTACCATACCCCTTTAGATCTGAAACTTTCCGATGGAAGCCGCTCTGTTAGTCTTTGGTGAACCACCTGGGCCGTCCGGTAAGTGGTCGGAACTTCCTCCTCCATTTTCCCCCTCGCTTGTTGCGCCTCAACCGCCATGATCTCCCTCTCGCCGTGACTAGCTTCCTTATCTCGCCAATCCCAAAGAAAACCGCTTAAGAAGTCCATTGCCACCGTGGGAGTTCACCCCATTCCCCCACGTATGGTCGCTAAGTCGCCATGGATCCACTCACCATCTCCATCCCGTCAGCAGCACCGACACCCTACTTTCTTTTTTTTTTTTCTTTCTTTCTTCGATGCGTGGCTATGTCCCTCTCTTGCATATGAAATTTCTTTCTCTCTATCTCTTGCTTACAATTTGTTGAAAGTGGAATCCCAAGCCATTATCCTCGTGTTCCAGACCATTCTTCCCCTTTTGTTTGCTAGCTTTCAATTATTATCATTATTTTATTTTTCTCTATCTGATGAGTGGATGTCACGTTTGGGCTTGTTAGAAATGTCATTTGGAACTCCAACCCACATGTCTTTGTCTTGTTAAAAAAAGAAAAAGTCTAGTCTACACTACTGTCATCTCATTGCAACGTTTTTCTTTTCTTTATTAATATATGTTTGTTGGTTTGTTTTTTAGTTTTTTGTGGGTTGCATGTACGTGGATTTTATCTTTTGTGAGTTAAATATGGGCTGTTATGTTTTTGAGATCAAGTTGCTCCTATGTTTTTTTTTAAATAAAACAAAAATCTTTCTTTCTTTACTTTTTGTGAGTCATAGATATGTGTATTTTGTTTTTAAGAATAGTATAGATGTGGGTGGTATTTTTTTTATTTTTTATTATTTATTAGAAACTTGTCTTGGAACTCATGTTTTTATTTACTTTTTGAGAATATTTTATTATTTTCTGAAAAAAGAGGAAAATTTGTGATATGTGGTTTTGGTAATCATTTTAACTCATTTGATTGAAATTAAATAAATTAGTTCAATGAGTTATTTAATTGTTTATTTTGATTTGGGATAAATTGCATGTTAAAAGTTTGTAAAAAGAAAATAAAAAATTTTCAATAAAAAAATAGTAGTTACGACTCTTGTATTTCCTAGTTTGATTATTTTATTTATCTTTATGTATGGCTCAAATTAATTGTATATTTGTTAATGCTTATGAATTAGCTGTCAATTCATGTTAAAATTAGCGTTTGTCATTAAAAATAAATTTTTTTTTTTTTTCAGTAAAAGATAATAAAAGAATCTTTTTGAAAACCCTTCAATCCGTGTAATGATCAATGATGATGATTGAGTAACAAATGTTATCTTCATTATTGTTGAATCATTAGGATTTATTGAGAGAGTGCTAACTCAGATCCTCTTCAAGAACGGATTTTGTTTTTTTAAGAAAGGTTCTTTATTAATTAAAATTGACCAACGCACAAATATTTTTCTGAGAACTACGTGACTTTGAGTTCCTCATTGTACCGGAGGATGACACGAGGAGTTGCGCTATCCCTGTCAAGCCAAAATTAAATCTTCTTAAATTTGTTTAAATTGTAAATGTAATTATATAAATTAAATTCCTTAATTTATACATTTCAATTGTAAAATATATTTGTCTAAATTAATTCTTCTTAATCTATGTGTTTAAATTATAAGTATTTTGCTAAAGTAATTTTCTTCTTAATTTATTTTCTAGTTTATATGTTAAAATTGTAAATATATTTTTTCTAAAAAAAAAACTAATTTATGTTAATGTATTCGTTAAAATTGTAAATATGTTTGTCAAAGTTAATTCTTAGTTTATGTGTTTGAATCATGAATATATTTATGTAAATTAAATTTCTGGAATTTGTATGTTTAAGTCAGAATGTATTTGTGTAAATTAATTTATGTGTTTAAATTAAATACATTTTTTTTGTAAATTAAACTTCTTGAATTGATATGTTCAAATTATAAATAGATTTGGGTAAATTTAATCTCTTGAATTTATATGTTTAAATTGTAAATATCTTGTGTGAATTATTTATTAATTGTTAAAATTGTAAATATATTTTCTAAAATCAACTTATGCTTTTATTATTTTCATTTGGGTGGACTCTTCATCCAATTTTCAAAAGAATACATGGAAAAGATCGTCCTATTGATAAGAGAATGCGAAACCTGCAAGTCATTCCCAAAACTTTCCAAAAAGGTTTCCATTCTTGATTTCCATTATGCTTTCTCTGTTACTCCAAGATCATCACAATCCCATTCAGCTAGCGAACAAAAAAAAAAAAAGTAAAAAAAATCATGGTCATAATCCTTGACGTTAGATTACATGTCCTAGTGTCCATGACGCTCCTACCCATCCATTAATTTGACAGAGCAGTTTGGCAAATTCAAGTAAACTTAGATACCTAACAGTGTTCCAACCTTAAGACATTTTGGCCAATTTTTATTGTAGCATTAATAAGTCCCACATTGCGTACATACACTACAAATCAGGTTTTATTATATCTCTGACAATTGCTCCTGATTGCCGAGCTGGGTAACGCTGGCTTATGACCCAAGTGGGGGCATCAATGTGATTGGGACATGGCTCTGGATATGCTTGGTTGGGCTGGTTGCTTGCATTGTGTAGGCCTGCCCACTCCAAGTTGAGAGTTGGGCCACGGGACTTGGGCTAAGGCCCAGGTGTCTTTGCCCGTAGACTGGAGGGCATAGCGTCAGGCTGGCTTCACAGAACAGCGAGTACCTCTGGCTCCTAACGGTGGAGGGATAACAGGCCGCTGCAACTCCAGCCCACAATGCCTGGTATGCCAAGCCCATGAACCGTCACTTTTTTCGTAATAAAGAAAGCCAGCAGAAAAACTCCATGATTAGAATCGATATAGATGCATATACTACAAAGACATTTAAAATATGGCCAGTTGGCCGCGCCTATTTTCACATACAACACTGTCATTTTGAATGTCAAAAGTTTGCTATATATATATATCTCTAACGGGAAATCGATCATGGTCTCAGACAGCACCAAAAAATAATAATAAATTAATTAAAAAAGTCATGGTGTTAGAGTCTCAAATGAAAAGTCAAACATGATGTTATAAGCCATTTTGCATCTCTCATCTATATGTGCTGGTAAAATAAATTATTTGAGTAGGTTGTGAATTGATGTTTGAATTTTATTTATTTATTTATTTATTGTTTGGGTCTTGAGGCAGTAATTGATGTTTCCCATCCGTTGAGTATTATATGAAAGTACTTAACATATGTTAAAATTTGTATATTTTCTTTTGTTTGTTATATATATTTTTATCATGTCAAATTTCACAGCTGTTGATGATTTTTTTTCTTTTTCTGGAGAGAATTGTGTAAATGAATGATAATTGATTAGTCGATAGAATATCTTGAGTCCATTTACATGTTTCACATCGGTTAGGATGTGTAGAAAATTAACAAGAAATAAAATCAAAGCGGATCAAAGTTTTTGCTCTTTTTGGTTTCGGAATACGGGTCAAAGATAAAAAGGTTATTCTTTTTTTTGCCCCCAATAGCAGATAAGATGATGGGCCAAAGTCACAATTGGCAAAAGTATGTGCTACTTATTCTAGGTTTATACCCAAATGTGAATCACGCATGCCTTGGTCTTTATCCATGAATCATCCAAGCAAGAATATGCCAAACTATATTGGAATTTCAATGGAGAAAACTTTTACCTACCTTCAAAACATGTTAATACAAGGAACTATTTCCCTAAAATCAGCTTAAAAAATTAAACTAAATTTTTCAACTAGCATAATGTTCTGAAAGTGTCAGGGGTTTAAGTCCTAGTCTACATGCAAAATTGCAAATAATCCAACTAAGTTGTCCATTATTCATAGCCCAAACAAATTAAAAGGGCATGTTTCATAATAACTTAATTTTGGAAGGAAATCTTTTTCTTTTTTTTCTCCAAATGCTGTCTCAAAACTTATAATGTTTTAAACACAACATAAACCCACCTAATCAAATAGTGTAAGGATCTTGCTAAAGCTTGGAGAATCAGATCGACATCAGTGGTAAATGGTAGAAGAGAAAGTCATAATAAAGTAAGTACTCGTAAAGGCATTGCTCAAGGGAGGCATCCCCATTAAATTTTGAGCCACATAATGAGGTGAGTTCCAAGTACACCTACATCTGAGGGCAGTGCCTACCAAAGGCAATGCCTCCATAAGATGAGAATAATCAAATTTATGAAAGAAAATATTTCTAAATAGAACAATATCTCTACTTTTAGCCTGAACTAAGGTAGTTAGTTAGGAGAGTATTCATCAATGTCCTCTCCTTCCTAATCTTCCTAACCACTAAGGATCTGTCATAACTCTAGTCCTATAAGATCTACTCTACTTCTTCATCAGAACTTACAAATGACTGACCTACATGATAATTTACAATTAGACTAATGCTGAATCACCTATATTTCTTCGTCATAATCCTCCTCATCTTCATCGGTCCTTCTATTTAAGTTGGCCAGCTGCAAGGGATCAATGGTCATCTTTTCCATATCGGACAAGGACCATCCAGGGTATTCCTCATGCTTCTCTTCTACCAATGATTTTGCAGATGTAGTCGGCGCATGGTATTCCTGTCGCTTCTCTTCTACCAATGATTTTGCAGATGTAGCCGGGGCAGGAGTTGGTATGTCTAACATATCCATGTTCTCATCCGGGTTCAAATTTAAGTCGAAATTTCGAATAGATGCTTCAGCCGGTTTGGTAACTGGAAAATTAGGCTTAACTTCTTCAGGTTCTGATGCATGCTCCATGCTCTCATTGCCTTGAGCATGCTTATTATCATTTTGCTTCAATACATCAGAATCATCCTCAGACTTGACATGTGAAGTCATCTCATGATCTACTGTTCTACTTCCTCGGCCACGCCCTCTTCCTCTGCCTCTACCCCTTCCTCTGCCACCGGTATGCCCAGGCTCTGGCTGTGAAAATTATTAAAAAAAATTACTCAGAAAATATTTAGCATCAAGCAGTTGCTAGATCCTTTGGTCCACAGCTAGCAATTCCACATTAGGTGGTGCTACTGATTTTAAAGTCTATTAAATTAGAACAGCTTTGACCAAAATTTTTCAGAAAACCAAAAGGTTTCGGTTCTCCATATATTGAGGTTTAAGTTGAGACCGGGATGGTTTTACAGGCTATAAAATACAAAAATGGTACTTGCATTGACAAGCCACTATTGAACTGATGGATAATCACTCAGCAAGGCTTGATCATACAAGAAAAAATCAAGTAACTTTGGATGTAAAGTAATTGAAAACAGCTTACACATTACCATCTTACTTCTCTTTTGCTCCTCATCACTGCCATTATCATCGTCTTCAACAACTTTCCTAACATAAGAAAAGCAGAAATTCAGCAAGCAGAAAACTTTTTTTTTTTTACATGTAACAAGATTATCAACCAAAGCACAAACCTCCTCTTAGTGACAGAACGATCGTCACTGGTTGCACCAGAACCACCTAAATCAGGAACCTTGCCAACAATATCTTTCAGAAAATCAAAGATGTTAAAACTCTGGACACACTGCTTCCTGCAAAGCCAAGGAAACAAGTAACTCAAGCTATTAGATGCCAGAGAGAGGAGGATAACACTAGAACAAACAGTACATGTTCGGAAAGCAACACCATCCCAAAATTTTTTAAACCTTTGGCCCTTTTCACTTATGGAATCATGTGTGTGAATTTGAAGAGGGGAGCTTAATCTTTAAACATCTCTGGGTATCAGACTAAAAGAAACTGCTAATGTAATTAAACATATTATCATTAAAATTGCAGCTCTCCTCTTCTTATACGCACCATTGCTAATCATCAACAAAAAACAAAAAGAGGAAACCCACATGTTTAGAACTATGTCTTACATCATTTATACACAAAAAAGGGAAAAAGAAAAACAAAAAAGCAAAAACTGAAGCCAAATTAAACTAAAAGGAATCTCACTTACAAATGAAAAGCATTCATGGTCTTTGCTCCTCTTCTCAGAGTTATCTCGTATGTCCGATCACATAAATCTTGCAGAAATAGTTCTAGTGCTTTAGCTGCCAATACATAAACGCACATTATCATAAACAAGAGACAACTCAATACAAATTCCCAAAAGCACATAACAAGGGGAAAAAAAAAATCAACAATAATGCTAATAAAAGACCACTTACAAACTAGAAGAGGCACAGCCATAGCAATCTTCCCTACATCCTCATCAGCTTGCATGATTTTCTTAATCCTAGCCTGTCAATATTCAACAGAATAGCTTATAACAACCGATTCATTAACAAAGCCAACAATTCATATCCAGAAAAGATAATCATAACAAACAATTCTATAATATCCCAAAGTCAAACAGAAAGCAAGTGTACACATTGAAACATGAATAACAGAAACAACAAAACCAAGATAAACCCATCTCCCACGTGAACCATAAAACATCAACCAAACAAGGAAAAACAACCAGCCCCCATGAAAACAAACCTGCCGAACAATAACATGAAAATGAACAAACACCACAAAAACACGCAATGAATTAAATGCAAAACAACACAGGAACAATACTGAAACAAAAGGGTAAGAGAAAACAAGGGGAAGGACAGAACTTACAGCAGGGAAACGCGTATCTAGTTTTTTCCTCATGTTGTGAAGAAGAAGAAGAAAAGAGAGGGAGGGTTGAAGAAGAGAAGAGAAGAAAAGAGGAACCCTTGTGTGTTTTCCAGGGTGGCTTTTTATAAGGAGGATGAAAGGAGGACCAAACGTCGAAGAAGACGAAGAAGCAAAGTGGGAAAGTTTTGTTTGTTGTGTTGTGTGCTTTCTTTGAGTCAGGCCTTTCCTAAACCGCTATTCTAGGAGTCTCCTACGGTTTACACTTTGTCTTTTGAAACTTATCTTGTTGACCACTCTTTTTTCCTCAATTCAACCCTTTTTCCTCCAACAAAAACCTTTCCCAGTGCTTATGCTGGAATTTTTTTTATTTTTTGTTAAAAACTAGAATATCATGTGTTTGTGAGGTGTTTTTTTTTTCCTCAGCGTATGCATTGCTGGACGCGTATTAAATCTCGTTGCGGCAAGCCCATCTAAGGGGTTAGTGAAGTGTTTATTTGAGACTTTTATTTTTAACACTTGAAGTTTTAAAAAGTAATATTATACATTTAGAAAAATGTATACAAAATTTTTGACAAAAATTGTGGTTATCGCTAGATTAAATAAAGTATACAATTTTTGTCAAAAATTATAATGATTGCTGGATTAAATAAAGTGATATGATCTATTAATTCATCTAAAGACTAAAAATTATGATATATTATTCTAAATACAAAATTTTGGTAGAATATTTTTGTTTGACTTGCATTTTCTATTCTTAAGATATCAAATACATAGAGTTTAATAATTTTAATATATTAGTGGTGTAGAATATTTTTTACACTATTGTTTAATCAATTTATTTTATATGCATGATTTTTTAAATAATGAGTGTATAGTTAATCATATTTAATTATGTGTTAATACATGATTTGATAATTTGGATAAAATCAAATTACACTATAAGTGTACACACATTAAATATATTCAAAATATTTCGTACTAAACATATCAATCTCTTTAATTAAAAAATTATATACATATTAATCCCAAAACAAAATCAATTTTTATAACAAATTAATCTCTAAAAAATATTGACTTTTATTATGTATTAGGGGATATTTGTCTCAAGATTTGAAATTATATTTCAAGAATCATATTTCTAATAATGGTATTTCCAGATATTTTAAAAAATTATTTATTTAATATTAAATATTCTCAGGACAAGTTATTTGAGATTTTCATAAATAAATTTAAAATTTGTTTGTTTTATAATATATATCCCCAAGAATACATATCATAGTTTTCAAAATACCCTTAAGTTCTTAATAGATTATTTGTTTTTATTTTATTATTATTATTATTATTATTATTATTATTATTATTATCATCATTATCATCATCATTGAGGGATATTTTAGGATTTATACTTAATAATTATCATTTTCAAGGAGTGTTCATAACCTGATTTGGCCAGCTAACTCGGCTCGACTCAAAATTTATTAGGTTGGATTTGGGTCCTTAAAATTAACATGTCACACTTTTCAAGTTAGGTTTGGGTCATGTGTTAGGTTAGCTTGACTTGACCCAAAATTAAATAATCTTTATAGATATTTTTTAAATAATAATTTTTTAAAAAATAAGATTTTATAGTTACATTTTACGTAACATTATGTTTTTTTTTATTGATATGATTTATTTTTGAAATATATACTATAAAATATTTCTTAAATTTTATTTTTTACTTGTTAAGTTTTATAACTTTATTATATAAAATATCCAAGTTCTTATATATTATTTTAAAGTTGAGTTGACCTGGTTTGACTTAATTCATAATCAGGTTATTATTGGATCGTGTTCAAATTTTGAAAAATAACCCGAGCTAAAAGTCAAACTGAGTTTGGATTTTGTCCAATAGATCCCTTGTACATTCCTATTTATACCCAACATTCAACATGGGGAATGAAATCTCCCCGAAACATTGGAATATTTATTTCCTGAAAATGGTTTTATAAAACTTGTAATAAATATGGAAACAAATCATTTCCAAGCAATTATTCACAAAAATAGATTAGTATACCTTCAAACAGACGATACCTTAGTCTTTTAGGTAGTGTTTGGTTTGGGTGAAGGAGACACAAAATCTGAGACAATCTGTCTGTATCTTTGTTTAGTAAGGGGGGAGATGCGGGGACGGAAAAATTTTCCGTCACAGAGATAAAAATTTCTTGTATTTCTGTCCCTCCAAAAAGTAGAGACAGTGAGGACAGGACACGGGGACACAAATTTCCAGTGGTGGTCCAGCTACCGGCCACCGTCGATCAATGCAGGCCGCTGCCAGTCAACGATGGTCAATGCCGGTCAACGAAAAGTCAGTGTTTGTACCGTCTCTCAGTATTTTTTATGTCTCAGTCTTTATTGTCTCTGTGTTTCTGTCCCCGTCCCTCTTGTCTCCCTTACCAAACGTTGCCTTAAGGATTAAAGTGTTAGAATAAAAATCTTTCAAAGATCAAAAGGTCAATTTACTCAATGAAATCATCTTTGATTGATTTATGAATATTCTTTAACTCTCCTATTTTGTAAGAGTATTAATATTCTCCTGTAACTAGTAGCTAATACTTAGCTACTAACCCGCTAATTTGCAATCTTTTCCGAAAAAATTAAACATGTAATAGACATTGGGTATTGGTATTTTATCAATTGATTTAAGCGATTTAGCCACTTACTCACTTTAAATTAGATCTCGAGTGCAAGTCTTATAAATGAAAATAATTGGTGTTGTGGGATTTTTAATCCTGTAATGGTTGACACAAATCAACACATAAGTTAGTTGATGAAGTCGAATAAACTCAAAATAAGAGTAATTTTTTGTTAAAAAAAATGGTATTTTAGAGTAAAAGACATTTTTTATTCTATAAAAAACAGGATATGAGAGGAAACACTTTTGGTTTATATTCCAATTAAGTTCAAATAGTAATTTTTTATTATTTTAAAAATTGAGACTCAAAACAGCTATATAAATTAATATTAAGTTTGTCAAAATGAATTGGAATTAAGATATTCGCCGATCCCACTAATGGAAAAAAAAAATGGCCCTTGTTGTAAAGTTAAAAGATTAAAACAAAATAAAATAAAGATAATTTTGTATTAGACTTCAATAATGGCTTTGAAACTATTAGCAATACTGGTGTTCTTGAACTATGAGCATCTTTCGCGGCTGGGCAATACAGCTCGCGATTCTAAAAATATTATTTATAATAAAACACATTTTGTGCAAAATATCATGCAATATGATATCTCATACACAATAAATATAAATAACATAACTCATTTCAAGTTATTTGGGCTAACTAATCAGTTTTAATCCATTTTATTGACTCTACTTAAAAAATTATATAAATGCAAGTATTTGATCAAAGAAGTGGATCCTTTTATATGAGATTTTTACATGATCTTGTCATATATAATCTTTCACCATTAATTTTTATGTGTCACATATCATATTTGGATCTTACTTTTCAATTCAATGGTAAGGGATCACACATAACTTTGTCATGTAAAAATCTCATATGAGATAATTCATTCCTTCGATTACATGTTAATATAAACTTTTTAAAAGTTTAATTTCTATTTACTGATACTGTAAAAAAATTTACACTATTATTTTTTTATACTATCATCCAATCAAATCATATTATTTGCATGACTTTTTTAAATAATGGATGTAAAAATTAATCATTTTTACTAATATAATAATATATAATTATATAATTAATTTTTTGGGTAAATTACAACAGTCTCCTCTCCCTCAGAGTATATTGATATTACACTTCCCCTTCCTTATTTTTTAAAATTACACTTACCTTTCTAATTATTTAAAAGTTCATGCAGCAATGCCCCTTACGAAGAAAAAATAATGGGACAAATAATTTTTTATAGTTAAAAAAGTGTAAAACCTTAACTATTGATTCAATATCTATTTGCTGCCACTCCTTTGACATAATGACAAAACCAAGCTTTCTTCCGCCATTATCTTCAACCAAACAATAAACGAAACCATCCAAACCAAAACTATCCACTACAACTCAACTTTGCCAAAATCCAAACTCAACCTCCTTCTATCATCTTTGACGTTCATTGAGTGCACATCCCCAAATCTATTTTCAACAAGCTTCTTTGTGTCACCGTTGCAATCCACACTCCAATGCCATTTGCAAATCACAAGAAAACCAAGTCAATTTTTTTTGCCTGCACCAAAGAGAGCCTGTCATATACAACCTGTGAAGTGAGGTTAAGGGCAGAGGGAGTTTGCATCGGATAATGGGGAAGAGAGGGGTGGATTGAGGTCTACTGACTATATTATTTGAAGCGTAAATTAGGAGTTTTATTAATTATTTTAATTGAAATCAATATTTTTTTAATTTTAGGGGAAGTTAGTGTAATTTTAAAAATAAAAAGAGAGTACTTATATATCAATTAATTTCAAGAGAGAATGCTGTAATTTGCTCTCTCTCTCTTTTAAGACGCATCCGAATGGAACTCTATTTTTAAATATAATAATCTAATATAATTATGTATAATAGAGCCACCATAAGAATTTAATTCTTGCCTAATTATAAAAAAAAGTCATATATAAATGTTACTTAGAGCTCATTTAGATGTGTTTCTTAAAAAAAAATTTTAATTGATATTTTTAATTAAGATCTATTGAAAATTTAGAAGTTAATTTATGTTTAGATGTAATATCAATTCATATTAGTATACAATATTAAACTATCTCTATTTATTGTCAAGCATCTTTTTTAAGTTATAAAAAGAATATCTTTTGTAGAAGATGAAAAATTCATGCTTCTTAAGGGGCGTTTATTTTAAGGTTTAAAATTAGGTTTCAGGAATCATATTTTTTGGAATATTATTCCTGGGTATTTTTAAAAAATTGTTTGTTTAGTATTAAATATTCATAGGATTATTTGTTAAGATTTCTAAAAATAAATTTAAAATTTGTTTGTTTTATAACCTATATTTCTAAGAATATATATCATAATTTTCAAAATACCCTTAATAAAATCATAAAAAAAGAAAAATTTAAATAATTGAGGAATGATTCAGTAATCGTGCTTGATAATTATGATTCCCAAATTATAAGAATTTTTATTTTCCACCCTTCAACTTGTGAATAAGATTTCACTAATTTATAGAAATTTTTTTCATGGAATAATTAATGCCCGCAAAAAAATTTATAAAATTTATAACAAACGTATGGACGCATCATTTCTAATTACTTATTCCCAAAAATAATTAACTATACCCAAAAAAATGCCCCGTTAATTTTGGCTTTTTCCGGTGATTCTATTTTACTTAAAAAAAATTACCTAAACACACTGAAATATATAAAAAAAATTAAATTAAAAAAATACATTCAAACAAGCTCTTAATTGACCGAGTAAAAATAAAAAAAAACTTTTTTGTGATAAAATAAACCTTAACGATATAGTAAAATTAGTTTCTAAAAAGATTTGTATTTATCTTTTTTTAATATAGGAAATGATTTGTTTTTTCACTTTTTCTCTTCTCTCTTTTCTAGTTTAATTTAAAAATACATTTTAAAATGTTTTGGGACATTTTTCGTTTCGTTATTCTGACAATTTTTTTTTTTTCAGATCTCTGTTTCTTCAAAACCCTAATTCTGCCAAATTCAGTTTGAGCCTCGAAAAACCTATCTCTCCCTCTCTCTTTCTCTCTCATTTCTCTCTCTCTCTAACGCTTTCTCTCTCTAAAACGATTTTGCAATTTAACCGCGATCCTTCATCACCATCTTCTTCAACGCTTCTCTCTCTGAATCCCCAAGGTACCTCCTTCTTCCTTTCTTTCTCAATTTTCCTCTCTTCTGCCGTTTTTAATCTTCTATGATCTTCTGTTGCCACGTCGATTGTGTCGGAGGGTGAGGAAATCTTCGTGTTTCGTGAAATCACTGAATTCCGTGATTCGAATTGGATTCTAATTCCGCATTTTTCTTTTTTTGTGGGAATTGAATTCGGTGGAATTTATTAGGGTCTTTTTGGATTGGTTTCGATTGTAGTACAGTGGATCATTGATAGGGAATCGCGTGAAACTCGTTATTGTTCTCTTTTTTTTTTTTTTTTAAATCTTGAATTTGGCGTGTGTATCTATTGGACTCTTGTTTGGGGCACCCCATTGGCAATGTGTTTAATACTTTGACTTTGCCAGAAAGTGTAAATTTAGGTTGTTTGGGCACACAATATATATACAAAATTTTGGGGAATTTTGGTGTTGTGTGTTGTCGCTTCCTGAATTTTGAATTTTTGTTATGGATTGGGGGAGGGGTCATTGGTGGCATTCTGGAAGAATGTGAAGATTTGATTGGGTTATGCTACAAGCATTGGGGTCTATGTCCACCAGCAGAAAGAAGATCATTATTTGTTAATTGTTATGTTTACTCTGTTGATTGTGTAGAAGTAGCGTGGTGGAAGACGTTGATGAGTGAAGAACATTAGATGGTAGTGAGTGGATGTTGTGCTGTCGATGATCTGAGAATACAGGCTTTTTTGAATTCCCATTTCTGATGTTGTTTGTTCTTTTATTGTTTTTGAAATCTCAATATCATTATATGCTTGAGTTAAGTTTTACACCCTGTGTGAAAAGTTATCAACTTGTGTTGTGCATTGCTCCTGATCAAATACAAGTGAATCCTTCTTAATTTCGATGGTCTGTTTTTGCCCTGACCCTTTTTGTTTCTCCCTTTGTAATTCAATATATACTTTGAAATAAGGATTGGTGGTTGGTTTTCGTTCTCATTGGCTTTATTAATTACCACTTGACTCCATCTTGCAAGTGCTTGGTTTTTTGCCAACAGGCATGGAATTGATGTGAACAGATTTTTTTTGGTTTACATGTGAATGGAAAGTTTTTTGGTAAATACGGTTCATCTTTAACTCTGTTGATGCATGTTGTACTCATCATTTGGTGGTCAATTAGAAAACAGTGTGGTATAATTTATTTTCCTTAAATGCTGTAGAGCTGTTGCTTTCTAAGGAAATGTCTCCTGCATCCCGATCCAAGTCTAAAGACAAAAAGGCAAGCAAGGAAGCTCAGAAGGCTTCTGCAAAGCCAACAGGGTCTGGTAATGCAGTAGCTGGTATTCCAGCAAGTGCATACAATCCATTATTAGGAACATTCCATACTCTCGAAATGTCAGCAACATCTTCTACCTCACCAATACATTCTAATGGCCGTTTTCGGAACATAGATGAGACAGATGAACATCCCGGTGGCTCAGCGGCAGCTGGTGTTGAGTATGATTCTGTTTCTAATAATGGTAGTTGGTCCGGTGAGTCTGAAGACCATAAAGAAAAAAGTACTAATCCTCCTCCTCGACTGGAATCAGTACCAGGAGCTGATAATGATAAGCGAGAGAAAATCCGGCAGAAGAATGAGAGGAAACATCAACGCCAAAAGGAAAGGCGAGCACAAGAGTTGCATGAGCGTTGCAGTGGTTATCTAATGTCAAGGAAACTCGAATCACTTGCTCAACAGCTTGTGGCAATGGGATTTTCTCATGAACGGGCGACAATGGCACTGATACTGAATGAAGGAAGGGTGGAGGAATCAGTAGCTTGGCTGTTTGAAGGTGGTGAAGAAACAGATAATCACAAGGATAGACATATAGGTACGGGTAATTTGAAAATTGACATATCAGAAGAACTTGCCCGGATTGCTGACCTGGAAGCCAGGTATGGTTGCTCAAGACAAGAGGTCGAAAGAGTGATTGTTACGTGTGAGGGTGATCTTGATAAGGCTGCAGAGACCTTGAGAGATTTGAAGCAGGATCATACATCTGCTCCACCAAAGCTAGACGAACCTGGTGATCCTCCTATCACTAGCAATGGTAAGCATTCAGGAGTTGCGAGTCAAAGTCCAAGGGCACAAACAAAACCTGTTCCTTCTTCAAATCTGCCCAAAAAGGATGAAAAGGATTTTAACTATACAAAGGCACCAGTTACAATCGGAGTATCTTCAGAATCCAGTAATAGAAATATGCAGCCTCTAAAGAGAATACAACCCAAGCCTGAATGGGCAAAGCCCCAACAAGCTACAATACCAGCTGACAAAAGGTGGCCGATTGCAGGATCTACTCCATCTGTTTCTTATTCATTACCATCACCTTTGCAGATGTCAACCCCACCTGCCAAGACTGAAGCTCGCTATATGGCTGTTGGAGGTGACTATCAGAACCTTCAACCTGGTGCAGGTAGGGAACCGGTAACTGTGATGCAGCAGTCTCAAACTGTAAATGCAAAGCAGGTCCCAGCGACAAGCATGAGTTCCTCTCCCCCCAGGATAGCTGCCAGTTGGTATCCGACTAACAATGTAGAAGCTTTGAGGTCTAACGGCTTTATATCTTACCCTCCTCCCAGTAGAAGCCTCAGTCCAAACTTTCTCAATTCTAATCAAATGTACCACCAACTTCAGTACCAACCAACACAACAGTTTGTCGCTGGCAGCAGCAATTTAGTAGATCCACAAGCAGTCAATCGAGGGAATAACATATGGAATAGAACTGGTACAACTCCTACGCTTGCTGCTGCTTCATCTCTAGGCCTCTTTTCAGGGCTAGGATCAACAACTACATCAGGGGCATCTTCTCCGGTAGACTGGAGCACCGGTGGGTCAATGCAGTTTGATTATACCAGTATAGACTGGTCCTTGGATAGAAGTTTAACTTCCCCTAGGGCAAATCCCTTATGGCTAGGGCTGTCACCTTTTTCAAAGACTAGTTCCCATAGGTATGAATCAAATGCTTCTGGAGTGGTTGCTCAACCGACAATGAGATCGATGCCCTCAAAAGGGAGCATTGTTCCGATGCCTGGTCTGCAAGATGGTGGAGTAGCTTCTGCTGAAACGTCAGCTGGTGGTTCTCGGGAATGGAGTTCTCCATTCGAAGGGAAAGATCTTTTTAGCTTACCCAGACAGTTTGTTTCTTCTCCTTCTCTGTAGAATGAGAGTGAGAGAAAAATGAATGAATAATAATGAAAGAAAGACCCAGAAGTGTGTGTGGATTTGATGTTGGTTCTTAAATGATCTTACAGTTGATGATTGTTGGTGGTAAGCTTTCAGTGGAAGTATTATTGTATTAACAATCTGAGAATACTTTTCTAGCGCACACATGCACTTCACACATTCACAGTTACACTCCACATTCATCCTCTAAACAACGCCGCACATTTTAGAGTAATGTTGCAGCCACAAAAGCAGTGGCACAAATCAAACTATGCAGGGCCATGAGATAATTGATATAGGGGAAAATCTAATGGCTTTGCACTGTTGAAATGGGCCTAGTGTGTCTAGTTTTGTGGGTGCAGCAGTATTCTATTTTTTTTAATTTATATTAAGAGTATGAGTCTAACAGTCTGTGAACAACCGACATATTGCTGGAATAATCAATCAATATAATAAGGGGAATATTTTAAGTCAGTCAACAATGCGCTGTTAAGAACTGTTAAAAAAATATGTCCAATGTTTTGGTTGCAAGCATTTTGAGGCTAACCAATAACCATTGACAACAACCGTATTGGTGGTTGCATTCAAGTTTTATACAATTGTAAACAACCGCTCTAGTGGTTTCATTATTTAAATTTAGATGGATTACTTTAATAACCTGTTTTAATGGTTTCTTATTTAAAATGCCATTATTCTGGCCTGGACAACAAACAGTGACACACAGAAAACTCCATTGCAAAGCGTAATAAGGAAAAGGATAAACGACACAGTAAACCTACGAGCTAAATTTAGTTTGACCCCGTGGACTGCAGATATGTCTCAATATCAGTTTTTTTTTTTTATGAAATAAAGGGCTCTAAGACCCAAAGACAAAACTAACTAGTTATCCTGCGAGTTAACCAAATTCCCGCATTATCATAAAGATATGTCTCAATATCAGTTTGATGTCTCTCAAATTTCTTGTTATTGTTTTTAAACCTTCTACCTATTTTCTTTTAAGGTGCTGAACTGATTATTTACGTGTTTAGAAAACTTTGTTTTTTTTTTTCTTTTTTTTAATGGATGTCTAGGCAAACTTTTAATAATATAGAATATTATAGAACGTACCAGGACTATTTATATAATATATTAAATATTAAATGTTGATGTGCTCCGTTTTGTAGGCTAAGTAAAAACGAACATAATCGAATGCACAAATCAAAATGACAGAAAAAATAGCTCTAAAATCATTAATATGTATTAGCAAGATTTCATTACAAAGGGCCTGGATCCATTCTTGAATATAATTATGACATTTTTGGTGTTCACGTTCTATCTAGCTTGGAAGAGTTGAACAGCTTGTTTATTTTGAAATTTTATGAAAACTTCAATCTATAATATGTGCCATCCATAATGACCAATAAAAGTTGGATACACTGGTAAGCAAGCTCTACTTCTAAAGAGAAGATCAAGGTTCAAGCTTTGGATAGAACAATTGTTCGAAAGGTTTCTTAGTTGTTTGAGAGTAGAGATATCTTAAAAGACAAAAAAAAGTGTGTTATCCATAATAAATAAAAATCCAATTTTAATTTTGTGGTACAAATTTTTTTTTTAAAATTGTCACACACATAATCATGTGATATCATATTATGCAATATGATGTTGGGCTGAAAATGAATCCATCACGTAACTGGCAGCTTGTGTGTTCCCTTCATTTTTAGTATGAAATGAATGACATTGGACATTCAATTGGATGGGGCCCACATTATCTCACAGGGAACTAGAGGTGGATATAGCCTTTCCTGTCGGTGACAGTTATAACTTGCATCATAACAAAGAAAAATATTATTTGTGTTTATTGAACGTAGACACAATGTAAACTTATACTATATCTAGTATTGGATGATGTATAGACCTTATTTAAATGAGATTTATGCCCCAACTAATAGTAGATAGAATGTGAATTTACATGGTGTCCTACACATCATCAATACAAATAACACATCTTAACAAGTCATTTAATGGAACTGTTTTTGTTTTTTTGTTCAAATTGGCCATTCGTAAAGGATGTTGAATTGAGATAGAACAACATATTGCATATAAAATTATGATGTTGTCTTCTTCTTCTTCTCATGCTCCTTTCTTCCAAGTTCCAACTCTTGTGAGCCAACCAAGGAAGCAGCACCTACTATGGAAGCCTTCTCCTCCATATCACCAAACCAATCTACAACCAAGCTCACTCACTTCTTCCTTATATCTTTCTTGTCCTTTGAGGAGAAACCTCCACAAGTGCTTCTTGCAAAGGCAGTCGCAAACCACACAAGAAGAAGAACAACAACAACAACAAGAAGAATTTGAGTTTGAGAGGCTGTTCTCAAATCTTAACCAAGCCACTTTGAAGAGGGAGCCTGGTTGGTGCATTGCATACCTCTTTTTCTCTTCTGTCTACATTTGCCATTGTGAAGTCTGTGTCCTTAAAAGTCCTTGTGGTTTATTTATATTTCTTCATAGTGAAATTCCCATCTTGCAATTTTAATTTATTCATGTTTTTTCCCCCCTTGTGTTAATATTGCCAGGAAGCTTAACCAGTTCAATTTTGCTGGTTACAAGCACCACTGTAAGCCAGTTTTGGTCTTCCTTTTCTTCTTCTTTTTCCTCAATAGCAAATTCTGATGTAATTAGAGATGCTTTTAGTATGACTGTCACTTCTTTGATGGTTTATACACTAGAGTTGAACACTGGTTTCTTTTTCCTCAGTCGTTAAGTAAATATTAAGATATGTCCTTTGTTTTGAAGATGGTTCAAGATGAGAATGATCACATATGAAGATTCGAATCTGTGTTAAATTCCAATGTTCAATATTCATAGCAGCACTACTTTATGTAACAACTTTTCCCTTTTTTCTGATTGTGTTTATTTGTGTTAATTTAAGCATTACTTATCGCCATTGTTGGCCTCTAATGCAATTAATTATCAAAGGTGGGTGCTGGGATCCTTGCAATACCAGCAGTGACACAAGAAGCAGGATTTTTAGCATCTGCAGTTACTTGCATCATTTGTTGGGTATTCATGGTAATTATCACCATCTATTCTGAATCATTTCCAAATAGTGTAATGCAACATTGAGAGAGGAGTTGCATGTTCTACCAAGATTTTTCAATGTAGTAATTCCAGCTAAATTAGCTTTCACAGGCTTGCAATTGACTGTTACTAGCAGACAATTGGTCATAACCTCAATTTTGCATAAAAAGTTCTGTGCATACTTTGCTTTGTTTTCCCTGCTGTAAAAATAACACATACACACATATACACATGAACACATCTTATGAGAACTCCTGCAGGTTTCTACAGGTTTGCTCATTGCTGAAGTAAATGTCAAGACCATGTGTGAACTAGGTTCTGGTGGTGTATCACTGGTAACTCATTCTACTTCTTGCTGCTTGCATAGATCTTACTCATGTAAAAATAGATATTTTTACCCCGTAGGTCCTTAAGGGTATGTTTGTAAGTTTCACTTCAAAAGGGAAGTAAATTTTGAATATTATAGTCTTCAAACCCCTTCTCTTTCCTTCCTCCCCCTCTAAAGTGAAACTCACAAACACACTATAATGTTGGATTCTTTGATCTTCTGAAGTTTTTAGCTTTCTATTCTGGCTTTTTAGATTATTAGTAACTTGATCCTAATTAAGTTCAGGCATCAATGGCCAGAAGAACTTTAGGGACAGCCGGGATTCAAATTTCAATGTAAGTTCATAATTCATAATTTCAATGTAAGTTCATAATTCATCTTTGTGAAATTTCATGCATGCCAACTATAGGAAACCAACATGCATAATATGGCTTATAACTCAGATTCTCAAATGTACTACGACTGTATCAACATGCTATAATTGGTTTTAAGAGGAATTAGTTAAACGGAAAAGAGGAATGCTTTTTCAATGAGCTGTCTCTTACGAAATGCAATGCATCAAAAAAGGATGTGCTGAAGCAGCCAATACTTCATAGATATAAGATTACTCTGACTAAGAACTAAACTACAACTTCATTTGTTAGCACTGCAACATAAGTGATTACATTATCAAGAAATCTTTATTCCTTGATATTCCTGCAATTTTACTTCTTTTATAAATGTATATATATCTTTTTATGTACTTCCCCCAGAGCAGATTTTTATGATCTCAAGAAATTTCATTTAATTATTTTTAAAAATACTTAATAGTAATTTTCATTTCCTTGCAGTTGGTCGTACATCTTCATACATTATGCCCTTCTTGTCGCCTATGTGGCCCGTTCGTCAGATATCTTAACAAATTTTCTTGGCATTCCGATGTACAAGCCACTACCTCTACCTTAAATTATTCTTAAATTCTCCCAGTCTGTTGTCACATGATCCAACTTTATCTTCATTCTTTGGTATTCTAAGTAAACCTTAAAAAGCTTGTTAGGTGCTAATGTCTAGCATGTTGGTCACAGGTGGGAAAGTGCCACTTTGGTTTTATTGATATTTGGAGGCTTATGCTACTTTGGAAGGTTAGTTTGGCTTTCTTCATGAGTTCATGATAAAGTTACCTTTTGTCCAGTTGTATCATTTATTTCCTTAAAAAAATCCTGAAAAGTAGTGAACAGACTGAAAAAAGGAAATCAAAACGGGCAACTAAACAGACCATTAGCTTCTAGCACTAGTTTTTGTCTCTGAAGGGTAGAAAAGTTGACAGGACTTAAATTGTAATATGTAGCCAGCGCTTAATTGGTGCAGTTAATGGAGTTCTAGTATTTGGTATCATCAGCTCTTTTGCAGCTCTTGTGGTAAGTTTCTCATGTCAAGAACTAGATTTTTCTTTAAGATCTGCTTCATTTCACCCTTATTTTCTGTTTGGCCAGGGCGGTGGGGGTGTGCTTTATCAAGTTGAATTGTTTCTTCAATTTACATCTTATTTGTAATGAAATTAGTATTTGTTCAATCATCAATCATTTTTACTTCTGTACTTCATCTGGTCCATCGAAAACTAAGAAAAGTGTTTCTCTTTCATGCTATATGCCATGTGATAACAAACAATTTCATGGTTTTGGAAGTATGTTGGTTCATGTTGAGATGCAGATTAATTTTGCTATCTTAGGCTGTTGCAAGTGGAGATCTACACTTGGATGCTCTTTTGAAAGCCAACTTCCAAGCGGCTCCTATGAGTATACCCATTATTGTACTCTCATTTGTTTACCAGGTAACATCACCAACCTCCACTTGTTGATCAATGGACATGGTTTAACACTTTGATATGCTTGTTCAGAATGTGGTACCTGTTCTCTGTACAAATCTTGAAGGGGACTTGTCAAAAGTAAGGTGACAAACATGATCATCTTTATTCAATATTCATTCTGATCATATGATAATCATTCTTTTCAACTACCTTTGGAATTTTCTCAAAATTTTTGTCAACTTATAATTTTGATATCATTTTCATGTGAAGCATGTACAATGTATAGATCTAATTTACCTTATGCTGAAATTAACTTTTATTTAGGAGAATGGGGACAAACAAAAATTGAACTCTATATCATATGACTACAGAGGCTTTGATATCATATCATAAATCGTCTCTCCCAAAAACTTAAATTGTTGAATAGATGTACAAATGGTTTTACATCTTAACAAGTGTCAAATGATTTTTTTTTTTTTTTTGTTTTTCACCTTTCAGGAGTGCAATAATCGTGGGCACTGGAATACCTCTTGCTATTTTCCTTATTTGGGATGCTGTTATCCTGGGAACTCTCACTGACAATATAATGGGTCAAGATCCATTACAACAACTGCGGTCAACAAATGGAACAGTTGCAGTAAGTTCATGACAGCCTCTAGTGTACTTGAGCCCCAACTGCGTTAAAGATTCTTAGACTGGAGTAACTTGATGACTACATTTTTTTTGTTCCTATTTTGTTTTCTCCTTTCAATTCAAATCCTGCAGCCTATTGTTGAGGTGTTCTCATTTCTTGCAATCGCTTCATCTTTCATTGGGTTTGTTTTGGGTTTGGCTGACTTTCTTGCAGACTGTAAGTGTTGCATTATTCATATTGTCTTTCTTATCTTTCCACAAAAAGCTAGTACTTAAAGCTTATTGAATTGATTGATGAATTGCTGTGACTTATACCTCTTTGTATGCCTCACCAAGCAAGTATATTGCACATTTGAAAGACTAGCAGTTGACATGGATCAACTTTGTTTTTTGTTGCTATGGAACTATACACATATAGAATTATCTGAGTGATACTTTTATTGTTTCATTGTGACAATTTTCAGTGCTGCAACTCCCAAGTGGCCAGAACAGGCCTCTTCCATACATACTGACTTTAGTACCACCACTAATTCTCGCATTGTTGGACCCAGAGATATTTTTTAAAGCCTTGGATTTTGCAGGAGCATATGGAGGTACAGCTAAAATTCATGTGTTGATTGCTCATTGTTTTCATGGCCATGTTAATGCATATTCATTGCTTGAAAATCAATTCTGACACAGTAATGCATATTTATTGCTTGAAAATCAATTCTGACATAGCTAATTGTCCTTTGTTTCATGTCACTGACAGTGTTGGTGCTTTTCGGAGTTATTCCGGCTGCAATGTCCTGGTCTGATAGGTACTCAAATTCAGCTCCGTCTGTGAACCTACCTGAACTAGTTCCAGGAGGGAAGATAACCCTGCTACTACCGCTTGGAGGATCAGGATGTGTTATTCTCTCTGAATTGATTGAGAACTTTCAGCACCTTTGAAAAAGTCATTTAGCTAAGTTGCTTCACCTTGTCACCGTTTTTCAATCACTACTGAAGCATAGTTTACTGTATAAAGTTAACAAGCCACTCTGGAGACAAGGGCCATGCACATATTTTATCCATTCTTTTCCATTCTGTTCCTTTTGACCTTCAAACTATGTTGCTGTGCAGTGTGTCATAGTGTTGTTTGACTTTGAATTTATGAAATGAGAGAAGAAGAGAGAGAGGAATGAAATTTGGCAGTTTATACAGTATGCATCTGATCATTGCATTTTCACTCTTTATCAAGTTTTCTTGGCCGAAGAATTTCTCAATTTTGAGCAAGAGGTGGGTTAGGTAAAGCCCTTCTCAAAGTGGTGACTCTAGGATTCGAACTCGTGACATCACAAGTTTGAATGAGATCATAGTTCACTCCCATTGCAACCAACCAATTTTAGGTTTCACTCCTATCAAGTGACAACTGTATCTAGTCTTGGTTGATGACTG
Source organism: Dalbergia cultrata (assembly GCA_031216105.1). NCBI lineage: Eukaryota > Viridiplantae > Streptophyta > Magnoliopsida > Fabales > Fabaceae > Dalbergia > Dalbergia cultrata. The sequence continues at coordinate 53,506,475 of CM062352.1, read as the reverse complement.
TCTCATGTAATGAGAGGTGTGAACAATCTGAAGCGTTGTAAAATAGTGAAGTATGTGAGCTAAGAATGTAGGAGTATCATAAGTTAATTACACTCAGTGGTGCTAAAACTGGTTGTAGCTACCCTACTAGCTCTACAATTGATTAAAGATCAAACCAAGAATCACAACCCAAAAATAAGAATAGTGATCCCTTGGTTTCATGGCCCCCGATTCTCCGACCTTCCTTACACAACGTAAGGTATTTCATAGCTTCTTTACTGTTTTAGACCTTAAAACTGGGGGGCTTTTGATTCGTTCGGATTTCCTATCCGCCTAGCCCAAGCCACCTCATCACTCGTATTACCCTCACCCCTATGAATACCATAGCAAGAGGACTAGGTGAAGCAGATTAATCTCAACACAAATACCAAACCCTCCCACACTCTTTCTAGCCTTGGTTGAGACTTGAGACTGAAACAAATAATAATAACTTAATGCCAAATTCTACTACTACTACTACCAAGCCTAGACGTGCTCATGCAACATCACAGTGTCTTATCATGAATCCTGTATCTATACTTAAGCCATTAAAATCTAGACTTTTTGATGATTTTGACTATGAATTAACTACAAATAATAACACGAATTGACATGTGGTTTTTCTGTACGCAATGGGGCCGGGCATAGACTTCCAATGAATAGAGTGCAATACAAGTTAGCAGCTTAACAGTTAGGCCTAGTACTCTATGATTTTTCAACTCATTTTTTACCTCTTTGATTCTTTGCTTTTGTATCATATAAAATATATTTTCAGAGTTGTGTAGAGATTTTGAACTCTCCATTTTGTCTCCAAGAATGTTATTCCATAGACAAAGTACAGCAATTATCCCATTTGATAAAAAGTGGTGGTTCAATGGAATAAATAGAGCAAGTGGAACAGAAGAATGATGTCCTTCCTCTGTCAAGTCTGCATCAGCTTCATTGTTTAACAATGTGGAAGTAGCCAAAAATATAATCTGACAGTTGACACTGGCACATATAAGTATCAGAGGCCACATAATTTTCACTTTCTTGAATGAGCAATTTGATGGTATCTTTTTAGGTTGTAATAGGAACAACAATCATGTGAGCTTCTTCTTGGCCTTGATGCAAAGATTTCAAGTGGCTGAGGCTCACCTGAGTCACATTAAATAAAAAAGTATTGGATTGGAATAACAGAAAATAAAATGGTTAAAATAAGGGGTGATATTTTTCATATATTTGTTTAGTACGAGGACGAAGTGTTGTTTGGTTTCCACGTCTAAAAGTACTTCTATTCACCTTAAAATGAGAATGGGAAATTTTAAATGTGTTTGACTACTCAAATGTCAAGATAGAAATTACTTTTAAGATGGTGAAAAGTAATTTTGGTGGAAGGATTTCATTCTTATTTTAATGGAAAGAAATTCACTTTTACACATCCATCCTCATTCACTAAACTTTTACTCTCTTCCGACTACATCTCTTTCACTATTTGATAATTGTGTTTCTAAAGGTGATTTTACTTTATTTCCCTCCAAACAAAAACCCTTCTCTTAAACTTACTTTTAAAATATCAAAACCAAACACAAAAACTGTTCTCTTAAACTTACTTTTGAAATATCAAAACCAAACACAAATCAATTTCTTTCAACTTAATTTATTCAAAGGTACTTTTAATGAAAGATAAAATGAACAAACCCGACATTGATAGAATAAAAATGGACCAATCACCATTTATATTGGTCTTTGTGAATTCATTTCAAAATAAGATGGAAATAAAATGAAAACCTATAATCTGAGAGTTTAAAGAAATAACTTCTAATCTTCCTAAATTCTTAATATCATCAAGAAAATGATCAGAATGGCCAATAACTTTACAAATCTACTAATGAACATTAACATACAAGTCTTTTAATATTTAGATATGATGAGCCAGTAGCTTTACCTTGCCTCTTATCATTCTACTTTACCTATTTCCTTATACTTCTAACATAGTTGGAAAAAAAAACACTTTCTTGGGCCTCGAGGAATGGGACATCAAATTGCAACAATACATAAGCAGAAGCATACAAAAAATTTCATCAGAGTTTCCAAAGTGCCTCTAGATGTCAGACCATTTTAGTTTGTATTTTATGACGCAGATATACAAGTAATATAACCCTTCATGCCAAGGAAAATTGCCGCTTGTGACTCGTTATCATAATAATTAATTCAAAGGGTCCATCTTTTTCTAGCTTTTTGGATATGACAAAATCACAAAAGGTTTGTTTATCATCAAAGGTTGGTCCCCACTACACGATACATCGTTTTTCCTTTTTCTCTTTTTTATTGGGACTTATCATTTATCCTCTGATTAGTTATGCTGCAGAATGGCATGGATTCACTAGATACTACATAGAGCTCTAGGCTGCAATAATACATTGAGTTAATCGTGCTGCTGTTCTATAGCAAAGTAAATTATCTGTGTAGAGATTAGTAAAATATAAAAATAAGGAGTTATCCACCTTTGGATCGTTTAATGAGATCCACACTAAAGCAAACATTAATTCAATAGTTATTAACCCCTTATTTTTATATTAATCAGCTTCCTTACTTTAAAGGAGCCAAATACTTCTTTTACAGGAAACCATATATAGGTAAGTAAATTTCTAATGGCAATATTTAGAGGTAGTCTCCCAAAGAAGGATTATACTAATAAACCTTTACTTTTCAAATAATACACTTATGTTACAAAAAAGGATATAAAACAAAATGTATTCCAATTTGCAACTATCAAATTAGACACATAAACCATTTGAAGAAGTTGTGGTTTCAAGATGAGTAATGGATTTTCAGCACTATCTCTAATACCAGTTTTTGCATTCATTTGATTCTATAAAGTACCAAGGGTTTTATAGGTGTTTTGTACTGCCAAACTGTAGATGGTAGCAAATTGTTGGGTTGATATCCAACAGAGCAGTAATGCAGTATCATCCTATCAATTGACTCTTTAGCAGAATCAACTCTAATGAGCCCAGAGCATGACCTCACTAGGTGATGGAGAATAAGGTTGACAATCAAGTGCAATCAAGAAGCTTTCATATTTCCACTGCACCAAACACAGTAAACCAAAGACAGTTATCTCATGAAAGCTACCTTAATCTATGAGCTGGCCAATCTGCAGAAGGCTTAACTGGCTAGAAACTTCATGTGTGATGTGACAATGATCTTGAAATCAAATCCCTAATTCTAGCACTGTGTAATTGCTGCCTGGCGCCTCAAAGGAACCAGACAAACTACCTAAGCAGCAAGAAACAATCAAATTGTATAATGACAGTGAAAGGTTCAAAGAGATTCAACTTACCAAGCAAATTGCATGTACAAGGATTTTAACAAACTTCTATCTACTATCTTCCTTACATGATATTAAGTTCAAAATGCAATATTAAGAAACTCTTTATCCTTTAAATTACAAAATACAAGCATTATTAGAGAGTTGATTATGCTTATCCAAGAGAAGAGATGAAGCTTTTAGTAATTGAAGTGCCATCCATTATGTCGTGCTCCATTATTCTCAGAAGAGGTTGATGAGCTGCTTCCCTCATTCTCAGCATAATGATTGTTGTTCGAACTAGAAGAACGGAATGGCCACAAAAATGAAAATGGATTTCTCCTTCCGTTGCTCTGATGGCCATTTTCCCTTCCCCTGGAGCTATCACTGCTGCCACTGGTGTTGGTGATTCTTCCACCCCCATTTTGACTACCATGAGAACTAGCATGTCCTTGAGGGGGCAGCTCAACACGGCAAACAGGACATGAGTTATGCTGAACCAACCAAGGAACAATACAATCAGAGTGGTATATATGGTTACATGGCATCTCTCTGGCTTCAGAGCCCAGTTCAAACTTTTCTTGGCAAACTGGACAGTGTGAATCCGAGCGAAGATGCATATTTGTGATCTTGATTGTAGGCATTGCATCAATTGAAGAACGTGCAGCTGGGGGCGGACCCCGCCGCTCATTCATGGTGAGTTGCTCGATAAGTTCTTCTAGTCCAGGGCCCATAAAGTAGTCACCAAAATCAAGACGTCTGGGACCACCTCTTGCGCTGCCACTAGACAAGGTGAATCCAGGAACTTGACCATGAACTATCAAATAAGGACCAGAACTAAAAACACCCCAACCCTGTTCAGGAACTGGGGCAGAACCAGACCTCCCTCTGACATCGAAATTTGGGTGTCCTCCAGCCATTCTCTGCCTCATGAGAGTACCCATAGGATCCACGAACCCAAATCGTGGATCAGAACCTCTCCGCCCTATAAAAGCATTTATAGCATCAAAAATATCGGGCATTTGATGAAACTCTCCCGAGTGTGATGAAAAGGCATGTGGGGGTGGAAATCCTCGCAACTCATCAAGTTCTTGCACGAATCCTCCATCACAGTAGGGACAGATGACATCTCTCCCTCCAAGTGCAACTATTGGCTGCCTGCATGAATAACACCAGTGTGTTGCTCCACTTGACATTCTTTCTCTTTCACTAGGCTTTCTGATTGTAAAATCTGCACCAGAATTCAACTTCCTTACTGCACCAAATATAAAGTTCCACAAACAAAAACAACTACTAGATAAAAAATAATAATAGAATTGAAATCAATACACAACACAAGCCTGATGATTCAATATGCCAAGTGGCTATGCAGGTTTTATGCATATCCTAACCAGGGGTAACTTCGTAACAATGAGTGGGATAGGAACGGCTGAACAGGTTGTATCCAATTAGTTTTGAAAAATCATAGAGATTGAAATAAGAGAGAACTTTCCTTGAACAAAAACCACAATTCTCAAGAGGTGCCAATAATTGCGATCCAAGGTCGGAAAGAAAACAGAAAACAAGTGAAAAAGAAAGGTAAAGAAGGCATTTTTTTTCCCCTGAAAAATGGCAATAAAATTGCATGATTAGGTCACAAGCAAATGACAAAAGCATATTTCCGTTCAGAAAATAACCTCCATTTAAAATGAAAGTTATAAATCATGTATGTGCCAGTTCTGGTTTTGTTGTAGATAGTGTCAATTAAGGGCTATATTTAGTAAACAAAAGCACATTAAACAATCCAACCACTGAGTAGTTAATTACCAATCAAGGGGAGTTCAGGACTATTAACAGAGAGTGGCTGGTACCAAAAAATTGACTATCACTATGCACCATATCATGATTCATGAAGCACAATAACAAATTGACAATAATTACAAATCACAAAATGCAAATCAATCAGTGAAACTGAATGAACTCCTTAAACCAATTGCTAGATATCACATCTAAAATTTCCCACCAGAACAATTCCAATGATTTTTTTTATTTCTTTTATTTGCTATAAGACAAAAAGCTTAAATCCATCATCACAACAAAAGAACAGTTCAGGAATCAAGTCCATCAGTCACAGAAGAAAATTGAAAAAAAAAAAAAGTCAAATAAATCTGCATATTCATAATAGGTCAATTCAAATGAAATCAATTTTTCCCCTAACAAAGAAAAAAAACAATTAATCACCAAAGATAAACAAGTAACAAAATTCATGCGAGAAGCACAGCTTTACGCACAGAAACAGCACATATCATAATCAATATTGCAGAAAACCCAACTGAAAAATTTGAAGAGTAAGAAGAAAACCCAGCACAAAATCAAAACCATTTGATTGTCATCAAAAGGTGAAATTTTTATCAATTCGGTTTTCAATTAATCATTACCCTTTTATTCCAATGACCAATTTAAGATAAAAAATACACAATATTCATTGACTGACTCAAAAACAAAAAGGGGTCCCAAAAAAGGCTAAAAAGTGCAGAACTTCATGGAAGACAAGCCTGAATAAAAGTTTCAGGGTTCATCAGAGGGTAACTTACCAAAGGAAATGGAGAGAGAGAGAGAGAGAGAGGAAAGTACCAATAACAAGAATTTCAGAGCTCGGAACAGTGAAATTCTGAGCCTGGGAGAGGAGAGAGAGAAGTTCTGAGGTCGTCTCTCTAGTCTTTACCTAGCCAGTAGCCAGTGAGGGGAAAAAGTCCTGTCTGATTTTCACCACCGCACAACTTTGATTCTTTCATTTGTTATAATATTCCACAAAACTATCATTTTGGTCTTCTAAAATTTTAAATAGGATAAATTGATTTTTATAAAAATAAAATTTTAAATTGATACTTATAAAATTAAAAAATCAGATAAATCTGTTTTTATAAAAAAAATTAAAGTAATTCTTATAAAAATAAATTATTAGAGTCCTCATAGCCCAACATAACAAAATGATTAATTTATCTAATTAGTCAATTTTATATTAACCAATTTAGGAGTTTTTTTTCTCATGCATCAATTTATTCGATTTTTTAATTTTATAAGAATCAATTTAAGAATTCATTTGTTGTGAGAATAAAATTTTATATATATTTCCAATGCCGTATGTAAGAAAGGAATGTAGAATAAGATAAGAAAAAGAGTGGAAATTTCTTAGTAAATATGGTGGAAATAATGGAAATACTTACCACGCAAAAGAAAGTGTGGTATACCTAGAAAAATAATGGTGGAAATAAAATGGAAATACTTCTCAAGTAAGAAAAATTAAAAAATAGTCCAATTGTGTGATGAAATAGGATAAGAAGCGTATAAAATTTTGGCCCAATCCTGAAATTTAGTGAAATTTATCAAATTTCTTTCTATTTGTATGAGTGACACTCATCTCCACTAAATGTACTGTTCATTTGCAAATAGAGAATATGTCAATTTAATTTTTAAAAGAGATCAGTATAATAATTTCACAAATTCATAATCTCAAAAGACAAATTTTACAAGTAGAGGGAGTTAGGGTAAATTTTATCGAACCTTAGAGAAGGTATGTGTTATTTACCCTCAAATTTTTAACAATTTATGATTTTCATCTCATTGCTTAGAATAGTTTTAACTATGATTAGATGATATGATTTTATTTGTAAGATTTGTAGAACAATAAAGTGATTGAATTTAATGTTTTTGTTGATATTATAATACATGATTAAAAATTTTTTTACACATACAATATATCAAAATTAAATTCTAATTTTAATAGCAATTCATAAAAAAAAATTTGTATAATTATTCAACGATTAATTATTATGCCAACAAAATTATTTTAACTGTCACCTTATAGAAGATTTTACACCCAAGACTGTAGGTTAATGTGTTGATTTTAAAAAGTACTTCCTCTGCTTTAGAATAATAGTCAATTTTTGGCTTTTTTATGTTTCAAAATATCTTCTTATTTATAATATATAGGTAATATTAAATTTTTCTTCAATTTATACCCTTAATATTAATGTATTAGTTAAATAGTCAATACATTTACTAAGATGAGTAATATGATTATATAATAATAGTTTTGTTAACTTATATATATATATTTTATATTTATCAAGATGTTTTTTACTTTAATATATGTGTTATTTGGATTTTGACAAGTATTTTAATACAGAGCGAGTAATATTTAAGGTTTGTTTGATTGGGGGTTATAAGTTATAACATTCAACTAAAATAAGTATTACTGAAAATATTTAAAGTTATTCCCACTGAAAATATAATTTTTTTTTTGCTTTCGATGTGACATATTTATGTCACTCGTAACATAAACTATGGATGGATCTACACACATATAAGTAAACATCATTAGAGTGCCCAGTCTAGTTTCTATTATAACAAATGAAACAATCTGAATAACCAAGACAAGGTGATGATGTCCTATAATTGAGTTTGTCCTGTCTTTCACAAATGGTCTTAGGCCTCCCAACTCTCAACTAACATTGTGCCATCTATTTTATTAATACATGTAAGCCAGGTCTACTGATTTGGACATCTGCTTGACAAGCAAAATAAATCCTTTTTAACTTTGATTTGGGGTTGTTCAATATGCATTTCTAATAGTACGCGGCTTGCATGATTATAGTTTGAAAATATGATGTAGTCTTATTTAAAACTTTAAAGACTCCATAAGTTTGATTTTAAAATAAATTTGACCGAAAAGCCATTATGTGTATAACGTATTCACTTTTTTTTTCCGTTAAATGTTAATAACAGCGCTATTGGGTGTATCAGATAGTGTCTTGATACTCATGTATCACTTTCGAACCCTACTTATCCAAAACATAAAAGAAAGATTTTTGTGGTTTTTGTTAATAATTGAGGTTGGTTGCTTCTTTTACCAAACCAATCAGAGCAATCATCTTTGGGATAAGCACTTTAATGTCTAGCACTAGCAATTATATATATATAATTGGAGTCAAAAATATTTTTTTCTCCAACTTTTATTTTCTACTAAATAGAAGTTGGAGTCAAAAATATTTTTCGCTTTTTCAAATATCAAAATTTCAACAAAATATCAAACGACATGGAGTTTCATCAAGAAAAAGAGGAAGTTTACATGACAAAAGTGATCATGAGAAGACACACAGTGAGGAAAGTGAGTTTAGCAAAATCCCGAGTATTATGATTGGAAATTTCATCTGAAAATGTCAAAAAGCCCAAAAAATAAAAAGAGGTTAAAGGGGGAGGCAAAAAACTCAAGACTGACAAGACAGAGACCTAAAATGAGATTTTATTTGGTTGATTGGAGGAAAAAAAAAAAAGTTAACAGAATCAGTCTTTTCTTTTCAAAGAAGTTAAAATAGCATAACATGATTATACATGAAAAGAATATAGTCTGATACATCACATGCAACAATCCTCCCGTAGGTGATGCATTTTGTATTACACTTAAATCGTAGCAACGCAATATACTTATTAATTTCTAGCAGTGCAATATAGACTTGTTAAAAAAGAAAGGAAAAAACAAAAATAATCTCACTATTCAAGGTCACAATTTGGGTCTAATTTCACATATACTGCTATCCAAATTTCAAATCATGAAATGCTACTGCTATGCATATCAAGACCCTTAAAATGTGAGGCTAGATTAAATAGAAAATTGCTTGCGATCGCTTAGTTTGAAAGCTGAATGATTAACTTGAGAGTTGGATAATTAAATATAAGAAACTCAACATAATCTTTTTTCCTTAAAATACTGCAGAGGGTCAATGTCACATGGCACTCCTGGTAAACGTTTTATTACTATCAACAGCTTGGAAAAATGTGACAAATTATATTATATTTGATTACAATGAGTTAACATTCAACAACCAAACTGGCTTTAGCTAATCTTAATAGCACAATATCAAATTATCATCAAGAAATTCAATGAAGTTAGATGCGTTTAGTGAAACATTTCAAAAGTTAAATAGAAGCTTATCGTCCATTACTGGTGTTAAACCCACAAATGTATCAGGGCGAAGAGAAATATTTGAAGCTTAATATGTATCCCTTTTACTTCTCACAATTCTAGTAACAAAACCACCACTGAAACAAACCAAACATAATTAAAGGGAGGGAGAGGGGAGAGGTATCAATGAAAAACAAACTAATCAGCCGCTTGAAAATGGCTAAGAAAAACTTAAATTTTGTTGAATGCAACAATGTCACAGCTCTGGACATACTCGCTGCATGGCTCAACAGTCAGGTGTTCCTCAATGAGTGAGTCCACGGATACAAGGTCATCGACAATAGTCATCATGATCTGTAGCTTCTTGATTCCGTATCCAACAGGCACCAGCTTGGCTGCATCAATTTCGACAAACGATTTTATTAACATAATCTGCAGAAGATAAGTTCATCAAAAGTCAACAGAAACAAAGTGAATGAAAACTTTTAGCATACATGCTCCCCAGAGAAGACCAGGCATCTGGACGCTGCGAACAGCCTCTTCCAGCTTCTTCATGTCTGTTTCGTCGTCCCAAGGCTTGACATCAAGCAAAACGGAAGACTTGCCACCTACAAAAATTCAGTTGATTAGAGTTTAAGAAACTTTCATACCTCATGCAAGTTTACATGACAAGTCGCCATAAATTTCAACCTACAATTCTATGATACAAACAAAACATCCATACCTCATGCAAATAAAACGAGAATTTAAGTGTATTATACACATTCAAGGGCAACTTTTCTCAATATTATATTTATGGGAACTGCTTAATGCACAACAAATAAATGCATCCAAGACTCAATCGAAACACAGCTTACTTTCTTTCTTCTTGGCAGGCTTCTTAGCAGCCTCCCTTTCCTCTGCTGCCTTCTTGTCCTCTTCTGTCTCGTCACCGAAGAGATCAAGATCATCATCATCATCAACAGAAGCATCCTAGAAAAACCAAATGAATCTCAATGATCATGTTATCTGAATTAATTTGCTTATTGGCTTCAGTACAATCACAACAACTATAATTCACAATTCACAGAAGCCTAAGTATCTGTATAAAGTCAGAAGTCAATATTCTTTGATTCTATAATGCATGCACCGCCATCTGCTGCTATCTAGGAGAAAGTAACATTATTTTTCCTCTGCAACCACATCATAACACACACAATTACAACAATGAGGCGTCAGTCAGAATAACTCACGCAACAATCCTGTGTCCAAAGTGAGTTGTAGTATTACATATACAACTCTAGAATGCGTGCACTACCTCCAATGTTGTTATATGAGCTAATAACAATCCCACTCAGTAAAGATATGAATATGGGTACAAAGTCAACCTCTATTCCTTCTCATAATGAATATCTAAAAAAGAAATCCAATTCAAGGGTCGCCCACCCAAATGCTCATAATTTGAACCATTTGATTTCAACCCTCACAAATTATTATTCCAACACTACATTAGCTGCATAAAAGAAACAGGTATCAAACAAGTAAATCATGGAAATACATAAATATAATTTCTTTTTTTGTAACATGGAAAAGAAAATAGCAGAATTAATAAACAAGACTACAAGAGTTAACCAAAAATATTGAAAAAAAATTAAGCAAATCCATGAAGCATACCGCTTTGGCAGGTGCAGCTTCAGCTGGAGCAGCTTTGCCACTAAATCTTACCCCTTGAGCATTGCCAGGGAACCTATTCATCAAAAATAGAAAAACGCAATTAATTAAGTTATTTTTTCTAGAAAATTATAAATCAGCATCTAACAACTAGTAAAAAAACAATATTTGAGGCACGAAAATTGGGAATGGAAAAAGAGAGTCATTTGAGGAGAAAAGAGTTACAGGAACAAACCTTTCAGCAAGGTGAGAAGAGACAACATCGTACCACTTGGCAGCATTGGGAAAAGTGTCCCCTGGCTTCTCCGAAACAGCCGCATACACTTTGACATCATCTTTTGTCAATTGATCCCTGAAAATTAAAAACAAAAATACCCCACATGAAATTGAATCAACCAAATCAAGAAACCAATGACAAAAATTATTTTTTTTAATAATCAAAGGGGTCAATTGAGAAGATTGTTAAAAATGGTACCCAGAAACATAGGTTTTCCCAGAGAGGAATTCATTTAGGATTTTGAGGCCAGATTCTGTGTGCAGATCTGAGAAGGTAACAGCCATTTGGAAAAATTTTGGGCTTTGAAGAGTGAAGAAGTGAAAGGCTGGTGCTGTTGGAGAGTGAAGAGAGAGAGGGGTGTGGTTCAATTCAACGATTGATATTTATAGTATGAGCAAGCAAACCCTAGATCAGTTCAGTGCCCACTTGTGAACTCGGATTTCAAAGAATATACCCTCAATCTTGAAAAACCATATCCTTAAATAAGTTTAAGATTTTAATAGATAGATGTTGGTTTGACAAGTGATAAAATCCTTTTCCTTTTTTTTTTTCAACTGACTCAAGTTTAAAATCAGACGTTAAAAATCAATTTAGTTAATTTATCTAATTTTTTTTTTTATCTCTTTGTTACTCTATTCATGAATTTTTTGACTCGATTATCCTATTCGTTTTCAACAACTGAAAAATTGATGAATTAGTTTCAAACTTTTTTTTTTAATAAAATTAGTTCCAAACAATAATATTATAACTTCATTTATTTTTATATGATTTAAAAGAATTAGTTCTATTTTACATTTACCAAACATCCCATAAGAAAAAGAAGAAAAAAAACCTATATATATATATATATATATATTATACACACAAGTTTAAGATTTTAATAGATGTTAGTTCGATAAGTGATAAAATCTTTTGTTTTCCTCAACTAATACAAGTTTAAAACCAGTTGTGAAAAATCAATGTAAATTTTATCTAATGTATCTATATATATACGCACACACAAGTTTAAGATTTTAATATATGTTAGTTTGATAAGTGATACAATCCATTTTTTTCCCTCAACTAATTAAAGTTTAAAATCAGTTGTAAAAAATCAATTTAGATGATTTAATCTAATACTATTAAATTTTTTTTTATCTCATTATTATTCTATCCATTTCTTATTTGACACAATTATCATATTAATTTTCAACAACTTAAATAAATTGATGAATTATTTTCAAACTTTTTGTTTTTGAAAAAATTAGTTCCAAACTATAATATTATAACTTAATTTTTTTATAATTTAACATAATTACTTCTATTAGTTCTATTTTACACTAACCAACCAACTAGATATGCCATAATATATATATATATGTGTGTGTGTGTGTGTGTAAGTTTAAGATTTTAATAGATATTAGTTTGATAAGTGATAAAACCTTTTTTTATTTCCCTCAACTAATTCAAGTTTAAAATCAGTTGTAAAAAATCAATTTAGATGATTTTATCTAATATTTTTAATTTTTTTATCTCTTTATTATTCTATCCATTTCTTTTTTGACACGATTATCCTATTAATTTTCAACAACATCGCAAAATTGATGAATTAGTTTCAAACTTTTTTTTATAAAGTTAGTTTCAAACTATAATATTATAACTTAGGTTATTTTTTTTATGATTTAACAGAATTAGTTATATTAGTTCCATTTTACACTTACCAAACATCCCATAAGAAAAAGAAGAAGAAAAATCTCATAACTCAAATGTAATCGATATCTGATGAAGTTTATTTTAATTTGAGTAATTTTTATCTTTCATAAAAGTAATATTTTATGAGATTACATTTGATACATTGTTAATATAAAAGAGTTTTACATACTTTGATTTGTAAAACTTTCTTCTAATAAAATATCAAAATTTATTCAAATGTATCATCCAAAGATACAAGATCCAAAATAAAATTTGGAAAATCTCCGAACCATACTTTTGGCTTGTGAGATTTTGCTAAATGAGACAAATTGGGTAATTTTCTTACGATCCCTACAAACAAATTGAACTTTAAAAGAATCAAAAGATAGCCTAAGCCAACAAATTTTATGGATTAGAGTCTCGATATATCATAAATTCATTCCACTCCTCTCGAACTCTTGAAACACTTCTCTTGCATCCCCTTCCATTACAAGATAGCTCAAGACTTTTAAAATAGTAGTGATAGTTGAGTCAAACCTTTTTATTGACCAGTCATTGGACCCGTGCGATGTATGGGAAGATAATAAAAAATAGCTTGTTGATCATTATAAAAAATAAATGATAATCTATTTAAATATATCTTATTGAAAATTAAGTATATAAATTTATCTTAAAAGTAAGTTAATATTTAAATAATTAAATAAGTGGATAAAATATAAATATATCATTATATTTTATATCTTATTTTGAACATTATGTTTATAAGGTTGAAAAAATCTCGATAGATGACTTACAACTAACAATAAAAAACCTATTTTATGAAAATTTTGCACATTTCGAAAGTTGAAATTATTGAATAAAGAAAGAAAATGAGTGAATAATTTTACTATATCATGAGCCACTTATAAGGAAGACAATGAGTATCCATGTGAAAGGGAACATGTCCCAGGCCTCTTGTCACTGTTTAGAATTTTGTCTCTCATCCTCATCTTCATCTGCCTGATGGATCCCTATTTCTCATTTCCCGTATGAATTTTAATTCCCTATAATATTCAAAGGTTTATTAACAAATTTCAAAAAGAGAAAAACTTTAAAAATATTTTATAATTTAAAAAATAAATATCCATAATAACAAATACTATTAATGAAACTTAATCTAAATTAAAATTAAAATACATACATAATACAAATACAATAAAAATAAAAAAAAATGAAGGTGTGCTATCTCAGTCACTATCCCATTTAACAAACGGGGACTTAATACTATCGATTGTCCCTATGAAGATAAAATGTGCGTCAACTCTCTTTCTTATTGTGGGTAATTCCCGCATGTACCGACTTCAATTTTTTTTTTATCAATCCTAGCCGTTTATATATTTTTAGTAAATTAAAATATTTAATTTATAAAAATATATTTTATAATTAAAAATGATGAATAAATTTAATTTATACTATTTCAATTAAACATCTTTTCCTTGTTCATCTTTTTAATAAATTAAAATATCAATTTTAAAATTTATGTTATAATTAATGTTTAATAATTAGTAAAAAATATATAATTCTAATTTATATAATCTCAATTATTAGAGTAGTATATCAATTATAATATTATTATGAATAAAAAAGTAATATAATTATTTAACTTTTAAAATTAATAAATATTTAGTATCATTATCAAAGAAGTGTAAATTGTGGAATTAATTTTTTTAAAATATTTTAGTGTTGAAAAATTAAAGGTGTTTTTTTCAAAAAAATTAGTATGAAAAAATTATGGAATTAATAGATTGGAATATGCAAGTTGTAAAAAATTAAATAGAATATAGTAATATAGGTAGATGATAATTTTTTTTATTATGATTTTCAAAAGTGCTAATGTAATACCCCAATTTTAAATAATAGAATTAGAAAATGTTGTGAATTAAAAATAACTTGAAGTGTGATTTTTAAATGAATTTTATGAAATTTTAAATCATTCTGGTGAGCGGTTTAGGGTTTAGGGTTTATGAAATTTTAAATCATAAAATTTTATGAAATTTTATGAAATTTTAGTGCTGCAGTGGTCAAGTGAACAGTAAGGCGGTTTAGGGGCAATTTTTGCTCTCTCTGGTGGCTGGCCAATGTAACACATAAAATCCCCTATTCGGGGTCCAGAACCTTCATAATTGCCAAAACTCGACCCCTCCACCCCAAGGCTCCAGAAACCTCGTTCCCTAACCTCTCTCCACCCTCCCAATCCCATTTTCTTCCATTTCTCTCAATTCTAACTCCAATCCTTCATTCCTAAGGCTTTAAGGTATGCTATTCTCTTGATTTCTCTCTCTATTCTCCATTCCCTCTTTGTTATTTAGATGGTTCTTTATGCTTCTCAAGGAGAGAAGTCTTCTAGTATATTAGAGAGGAAGTTCTTGGATATTTAGAGGTTTAAGAGATTGATCTAGAGTCCTATGGCTTCTGTATCAGATACTGCTATCAATTATGCTTCCTAGAGTTCTGTTGGTGCTATTCCCTCATTGTTCACCCCTCCAGGTGAGTGGGTTCGCACTTGTAGTCTCTATGTTATCCATTAGAGTTATTTTCATTAAAAACATGATTTACCACTTGATTCTAGAGATTACTGTACAAGAATTTGAGTTGCTGATGGTTTATATGTTTTAGAAACTTTGATTTTAAAGCATGAAATATGTTTTTCATAAAACTCATGGGACCATTATTGTTGAACTGGTTTTAGATAGAAGTGATGATAGATATATATATTGTTAAAGACTTTTACAGTTGGTTGAATGGATTCTGGAATTGATTTATGCGTATGATATAGTTATATGTCTAAAAATGCCATTTAGAGAAGAAAATGGAATTGTGATTATGAACTTGGTTGTGTTGGAATATGATGTTGAGAATTCTATCTATGTAAAGTGTGATGATTTGAGATATGGTTAGAGAATTAAACAGAAAGCAGTTTTAGAGCTTGAATCTTCATGAGATCCAGAACAGTTGACGGCTACATATTCTGTGAGTTTATGAAATCACAGATGTCTAAAAAGGGTAACCTCTTAGGCATGATTTCATAACCATGGTTATGCTAAAGTCAGATTGTTAGAGTTGTATACTCATAACAACTGCTAGCTACATATTCTATGGTTTGAAATCACAGTGCCTTTAAGTTGGTGATCCCTTAGACATGATATCATAGCCGCAGTTATGCTAAGGTCAGACTGTTAGAATCAGATAGATTCAGAGCTCACAAGAGACAATGACCCACGAGGGGCAAATTTACACGAAGAAATGATCAAATAATGAGAAACCATGAAACTTAGCCCACGAGGGGCAATTCAGAGACTTAGTCCACGAGGGACAATTTATTCAGAGAAACTACGAAACTACGTGAAACTATTAAATTTAGCCCACGAGGGGCGATTATGAAACTTAGCCCACGAGGGGCGATTATGAAACTTAGTCCACGAGGGACGTTATTCACGAGAAACTGAACACTCACAAAACAGAACCGAGATAGAGAATGAAATGAAATAGAAGTAGAGATTATAGTTTCTTTCATAGTTACTATATGATGAGCTGATATGGTTTTGGATATGAATGTAAATAGAGGAGAATTGTTTTGAGTTGGAAAGTAATGACTAGTATGTAGATATGTATATGTATATTTGATTATGTGAGACTTTAAAGTATTATTAATATTGTTATGATTTCATGCATTATTCTTTGGATGTCCCATGAAAGGGGATTATAGGTGGGGATTCACTCACTGAATTTTGATTACAAAACTCACCCCGCTGCTTTATTTCATTTTTACAGATAAGGTAGCTGCTGTAGACTCTTCTCAGCCATTCTCTCAGCAATAGCATTAGAGTATCAGCTGGTAAGCTTCACATAGGTGAAGCCCTTGTGTATAGAGTAGTATGCTCCAGTGTAGATGCAGGCAGGATCCCGGACCATAGTGCATAATATGTAGTTTGCATATATAATGTTTTTGATAGACTGTATTATAAGACTTTATCATAGAGATTGTGTATATTATGAACCTTTATGATACTTGATGATATTATGAGAATAGAATTTAGAGTAGAGAATATGATACTACCGTTTTAAAGAATACTGGTTATATGTTTTAAAGGCAAGGAAACTGTATGTAGAAAATATTTTATGGTTAAATTATTTTGTGATATACTGTGCATACATAGGAATCCAGGTCACGAGGCTTACGTGGGACAGGATTTCTTACGTGCCGGTCACGTGCCTAAATCGGGTCGTGACAGCTAAATTTGAAATTAGAAAATTTTCCCTTAATCATATCCTCATTTAAAATTTTACCTCCATTCTCATCCACATCTCCATCATGGGTCTTCATTCCTCATTCCAAATAAAGATTTGAATTCCTATTGATATTTATGGGTTTATTAAAAAAAGTTTAAAAATACTTTGAACTTTAAAATATAAATATCCATAATAACAAATACTACTAATGCAACATAAATATAATAGGTTTATTATCATTAATACTATAATTATATATATAATATTTATGGTATAATATATTGAATTATAATTTTGTTTATGTTATCTTTTATTTTTTATATTACTTTTGTTAATGATAGAGAGATATAAATGTATTATTGGAAAAAATAATTAATAATTAGAAGGTAAATTAAATTCAAAAATTTACTTTAAGTATTAAGATTATGAAATGATGAGGTATAATTTTTCTATGAATAACGCATGAAAAATTGTTTATGTAATGAGTCTTAAATATTAGTATTATATCAATTGTTATCATATTTGATTAAAAATAAATTATCATATTCATATTATAATGAGTCTTAAATATTTGATTAAGAATAAATTTGGTAGAAATTGAATTTTGAATTGTTATCATATCAAAATTAATCAATTAGTAATTTGTTAACAAATTAACCTGCATGTTTTCTTTGGAAAAAAAATACTAATTTTAAAGCTTATTTAATTTGGAAATATTTCCTTTATAATTTTTTATATTACCTTCATAATGTGAGGCTATTAATGGTTCTTAATTTAATTGTAAGTCATAATTGTATTGACATGAGTTTTTTCTTAGTGCAAATTATAATTTTTAATGATTGTAATATTTGATTTTATTTCATATAAAAACAATTAATAAATAAATTGTAAACTAATTTTAAAAAAAAATTTAGACATAAAGATTAAGAAAAGTGAGGCCTAAATTACTATATGAATGACACGTAAAGCCTAAATTACCATATGAATGACAAATGTAATAGTTTCCATGAAATGTGTCTGAAATATTAGTATAATAGATTTATAATCTATAATTATAACACTTATATAATTTGCATATAATATATAATATTGTGTATATTTTTCAATTGATATATATTATTATATAAATGAATGTCTCGCTAAAAAAAAAGAAGTAAAAGACTGGGTTTATTAATTTTAATAGATATGCAAGTCACAGAGGACGCCTTATATTTTTAAAGGTGGCTATTTACTTTATTTAATTTTTGAAATGACAAATGCTTGTTTTCATTTCAATCTGAAATATATTGATAGATAAAAATGTTCCTCTATAAAATTCTGAGACAAATTCATCTATTTTCTATGATCAACCTAATAAAATCCTTCATTAAGTATCAGACAAATTAGAATAGATAATCACGAATTGGTTCACTACCTTTTATTTTACCCAAATGAATCCGTTTGTCAGTTTGTTAGACTAGTTAATTATTAGTAGTGTGATCCAAATGCAATTAACAAATTTTCACTTTACACCTAAATCGGTGATTAAATATATATTGGGTTTCAATGAGCAATAATAGTGGTCATATTTTGCTTTATTCGATGTTACAGTTACATAACAGCTCAAGGAATCTTATGGATATAACAAAATCAAATATAATAACAATAAATAAAAAATAAAACAGAAAGATTTACCCTAAAAGATCTTGCACGCCATAATTGCACAGCATGAGAATAGAAGACCTTTTTGTTGATCTGATCAAGGCATTCCCTCCCTTTTTTTATATCACACGATTTTTTGTTGTAATGAAGAACTTTTTGTTGATATGATTAAGGCATTCCCCTTTTTTTATTTTTTTTCATATCACACGATTTTTTGTTGTAACGGCCTCATTAATATTTTAATACCCAATACATTTATATCTAATCCATTTTTCAATGATTCTTAATTCTATATTTATTTTCCATTCTTAAATATTCTTAATTTTAATTATAAATCTTAATTTTAATGATTTGTAACACTATGAATATGTCTTAATGATTCTAATTTTATTGATTCACGTAATCTTTAATAATAGTAGATTTGATTTGATTAATAATTAATAATTTAATTGTAAATTAAGTAAAAAAATTTTGTAGACATAAATATTTAGAAAAGTGGGCCTTAAATCACTATATGAATGTCATGTGTACCCTAAAACTCTATATGAAAGACACTTGTAATGTTTTCAAATATTATAATAGTAGATTTTTTTATTGTAATGGCCCCATTAATATTTCAATCACCCCAATACATTTATATCTAATCCATTTTTCAATGATTTTTAATTCTATATTTGTTTTTCATTCTTAAAGATTCTTAATTTTAATGATTTGTAATCCCACGAATATATCTTAATGATTCTAATTTTATTGATTCACGTAATCTTTAATGATAGTAAATTTAATTTATTAATAATCAATAATTTAATTGTAAATTAAGTAAAAAGATCTGTAGATATAAATGTTTAAAAAAGTCGATCCTAAATCACTATATGAATGACACATGTATTCTAAAGTTATATAAAAGACACTTGTAATACTTTTCATAAAATGACTCTTAAATATTATAATAGTAGATATGTCAACACTAAATCATAGAGTACTCCTCATCTGACAAATAAGAGACTAATTTCTTAGGATATAATCAAATGCAGAAGTGACAACTTCTTCCAATAGGATTCAAACACAAGACCTGAAGTTTAAGAGATGCAACCTCCTTTCACTCGGGGCAGCCCTTGATTGGTAGGAGACACATTCAATTTTGAAACTTCTTTTTCAGCTATTGTAGTCTTCTGCCTTTCAAAATCAACAATTGGGTTTTTAATCTACTTTGATCCGGTCAAAATCATTAAATCAATTAAAAAATAAAAAATAATCAAAACTGAAAACTTTGGGATCAAATTTAATTTTGAATTTATTTTTTAAAAAACTAATCAATTCAATTCAAATTAAATAATTTCATTGATAATCCTATACTTAGATGGAAATCATTTTATTAAATATTAGCCATTTTTTTCCCTTGGGATCAATTTCTTTTGAGGCTTACAAGCCACAAGCCCACAACAACTTCACCACCTTTTATATCAAACCACAAAATAAATCCAGACCCTAAAAAAAAAAAAACAAAAAACAAAAACAAACACACACACACACGCACAAAATTAAGCATCCCTATTTCTTTTCATTCAGCTTCTCAATTATTCATAACACATTTCGTAGAACAATTCTTCGCGATATTTAGCTTTTTCCTTTCAAAATCCTTGCCATTTTATGCATTTTCAAAATGCAAACCCATCCAAATCAAACCCAGAAGAAGGGGTCTATTTGATAAGATCAGGTTGGTATTTTAATTATAGATAAGAATCTAATAAACACTCAATTTAAATAACTGATTAGAATGACCGTTTTAAATTAATAATTCTTATGCTAGTGTTTGGTATGTCCAAGATGAAATTTCATGGGTGACAGCAGATATAACAAAGTTCGGTTAGTGTTATTAGTCCCTTTTTTTAAGCGAATGTGTAAGCCTAACACAGTACAATTTTGTACTACTAGCCTAGCTCATTTTTTCTCACACGTTATTGGCTACATATCCATCCATCACAATTACGTTTCACTTGCTTACGCTGTGAACGTGTCATTATGACATTAATACATAACGCCAAAAAAGGGCATACTTTGGACCCTTGTCATGCATGCATTATAGGCTGTAGCTACTCAACATTGCACATAGTCAAGGCTTAGTAATTTCGTTACTCAACCACGAAATGATTCGTTTCCGTCGAAAGCTCAATCAAAATCTTTTCCTGCTTGTGTGTGACAATCAAAGAGGGCAATGGTTTAGGAAAATATATGCTTAGATTTTGTCAAAGCATTGGAGTTTGAGCTAAACACTGAAGCCAATCATCATTGTTAAGGTACAAGCCAGAAGATACCACGGCCTTACATAGGATACCCGATAGGTTCAATGTCTTTTTTTGGGAGTATGTTACAAATCACTTTGTCCACACATTGTCTTCAACAACAACTAGCACCTCATTAGCACACTCATGCTTTATTAAGGTGCCAAAGTCTTGTATAGGAACCAAATCATTTTCATTAAGCTATGCCAACATAGTGGCTCTTTTCCTTGTTTGTACTCCTTGAGCCACTATTTCTAAAAAATCAAAAATTGTGGGCCAACTTTTGAAGGCTTTGAAATGGAATCTCAGAGTGTGGTTGTGATCCAGGATGCATCTAGAGAAATGAATTTGAGAGTTCTTGATTGGGCTCTACATGGCTTGTCACTCAAGGCAGGAGATAAGCTCACCTTAGTTATAGTCCTGCACCAGGTTATCACTCCTAGTAAGTAATCTTCCATGAATTAAAGGAACCTTCTGAGAATTTCATTTTTTGTCGCGACTGAAAAAAAAAAAGAATTTCATTTTTGTTCATTGCAAGCCTTGTCATTAATTCAATAAGATTTGGTATTACGGGGTGTTGAGTAAATCATTGCAAACATTGTTGACAACTTATTAATTTCACTAATCAACTCTTTCTTTCTTTTATGGTAGTGGGGTACAAAAGCAGCGTGGACAGCAGGCATATGATGGGAGCAAACCAAAAGATCATTGAGGCAGAAGTTGCAAAAAAGAAGGAAAAGTATCTGAAGAATGAGGACCTTGTTGAGTATTTTAAGCTTTACAAATCAAAGAAGGTAGTATCAATAGTAGTCAGTAAACATTTTCTCTATTTCATCTTTCCTTGTGAATTTCACCAGATTATTATATTATTATCAAAGCAAACAAGCGTTAGATATCACATATTATATTAATACCTACTAATATCATACAATGTCTAACGAGATAATTAAAGAGATTTTTGTGAGTTTTTGCCTCAAACTTATCTGTTGATTTTCCCATCACTCATCTATACTAAACCAAGTTGCAGTTTCCAGTGAGCCAACTTCCTTCGAGTGTGTGGGGGCATGAGGGAGAGAAACTAATCCTCCTTACATATAGTGAACAACATGCAAATTCAAAGCAGGAGAAGACAGACAACTGCTTTGACATTTCAATAGAAAATTACTAATAAACTATAATTACAGTGCCTACCATAAAACATAAGTATCACATATTAAGGATTGCATATATTAACTAATAATAAAGAATTCATCTACCCGTAGCAGTACCAGGAAATAACTAGTGTTGGCATTGGCAATATCATCATTTGAGGGCACTAATAGAAAATAGTCAGCACACTTCTACTCTTTGCAGGCAGCAAGTCAAAGAGTATCCATCCAAAATCGTGCAGATCAAAAGTAAGAAAAATACAAATCTTCAAAAGTAAGAAGCAGAGGTGTGGATCATTCCATTGCTTGATTCATTATCTCTTTAATGCATAGATGCTGACACAGGTATCTATGGCATATTAGACTCTCAAGAGGACATTATACATACATCAACATCAATTAGCATTTGACAAATAGCAACAGGGGATGAAAATCATCTGGTTTCACATGCATCTGTTCCATTCAAAACAAGTGATAGTTATCATATGTCTACACAATAAAATTATAAACCTGTGTGATGTCATATGCTTTACTATTCTACTGCTTACGAACCATTGCACTTCACATTTTTCAGGTTGAATTTAATATAGAAGTAGCTACAGGATCTTCTCCTAAGGCAGTTGCTTTAAAAATTGCCATGAAGCTACAGGCAACTTGGGTGATACTAGACAGGTCAGGTGAAACTAAATCGAAAATCTGAATTCTCTTCATTGTCCTGTATGGTCTACCCAAGCATAGATTATACACTGACTGGACATGCAAGAATGATATAATTCTTCTGAATCATTTCATACTGTTGCAACATGTGATCTAATAAAAATCCCTTAACTCAGATGCCATAATTTCTAAGCAAGTCATATCTTTCTACTGAATTGAACTCTTAAAGTTTGCTGCTTAGGAGCATATAATAACTTTAGAATGTAGGTTACTTGAAATAACTTTATTAATGTAAAATTTGTCTGGATCACAGGAAAATGAAAAATGATGAAGGGTATTTCCTTCAGAAGCTTTCTTGCAGTATATCAAGATTGAGGCGATACAACAGGATTATACATTTAAGAGGACGACCAAGTCTCTACAAAGATAAACAAGATAACACCCATGAAATATATCCTGAGAGTATACCACAAAGTGCAAACAGTTTAAATGAACCAGATACTTTCAGCAATGAATTTCCACTCAAGAGTATTTCTTTCCCCGAGTGTAAGTACCAGAAGACTTTAAGATTTCAGCTTGTTTAGTCCTAACATCAACTTCTGACCTTTCATTTCTTTCAGAATACTAATGCTTTCCAACAATTAGTGTTTAACAACATTTATGTCTCTCACTTATTTGAAGTATACACATAAAAAGTATAAATTTCAAGTTAGTGAATACATGGCTAATTAGCCACTAGTTGTTAAACGAAGTAATTCTCTTATTTTCAATATTCTATTGACATTTCATTGATAGAGAAAGTCATTTCAAGTACATCTAATATCTAGGTTGGTTTTTCACTTGCCTTTATTTCATTGCATGTTTCTCCTCCCTGAGCATCTAAAATTATTAAAACTACTAACAATCTAATGGTGGTTTGTATAAAAGATTTTCCAGCAAACTGGGAAGAAGGCAACCACCATGATGAAGCGGGGTGCTCAGCACATGCCTTTGACAGTAACATAACAGAAGAGACAAGTCCTCCTCAACCAAAAAAGAATCAAATGGAAGACACCAGCAAGAAATTGGTAGATACAATAAAAATATATGAGCAACACCAGGACAAAGAGCAGAAAGAAAGCAGGCTTCATGGGGGTCAGAGCCACAGCTACAGAACTTATGGTGGAAGTAACAAAGGAACAGAGGAGCAGAAAAGCAAATACACCAAGTTGTATGAGAAGAGTGAAGAGCCCATTTCTTATTGTGGAGCTAAAAACTTTTATCTTGGAGGAGCTGAAGAATATAAAGTATGTGAAAATTTTTTCAGTTTGTGTAATTCACTTGGGTAATTAACTTCAAAGTTATATACTGATATGCATCACATTGGTATTGTCACAATCTATCCTCTCTATCAAGCCATGTTGGATTTGGACCAAAACTATACCCTCCATTGTGAACAATCAATTTACTAAATAGAACTTAGTATTCTTAAGTTCTTTGAAACTCTGTACTTCTTGTGGCATATAAAAGGCAAGCGTGATATGAATAGATATGACTGAAATTTGGCCATTCCCTCATTTCAATATAAAAGGATATGCAGCAGAAGATTTGCTGCTTCACCTAGTAATTGCAACCGCTCCAAAGTGAAGGGAATTGAAGAAAACACAAGCAAGAAAAGGAGACAGATGACAATACATTACTTTACATTTATCCGCCTTTTATATTTCCATCCGACATGAAGTTAAAATAAATCCGTTAGTTTCCACAATAATGTTTGACAAAATGTAATGAATATAGATATGTGATTTGTACGTTAAAAATTAGAAATCTCATAGGCATCTTAGAAAGATATAAATACAAAGCTTTAGGTGAAGATAAGTGTCACTGAAAAATCATACTCTATATCTCTTTTTAATGTGAAACTCTATATATCATTTTAATATGACCGTAAAATGTTTAAATTTTAATATACAAAAAAAAATTATCAATAAATTAATTCATATCCCATAAGAACTGACTTCACTCAACTAGATTAGTTGTTAAAAAAAACATAATTAAGGCATTTGAGCTGCAACTCCACTTGGAACTGAACTAAGAATCTCTGGTTCGGCAGACCAGCTTCTTATCCTCCTTTTAATAATGTGATAATATAAAAAAATTTATGAAAATAATTGAAATAATCAATATGATCAGAACAATGAATAGATGCTTCCAGGTGAGTAAGAAAACCATTATTGGACAAACTGTAGAAGCCAGGGCATAAATGCCAGAAGAGCATTGACTGGAATAAGTAACTACTGAATATATTTTTCCTTTATGAAACATGACAAGATACATTAATATAACAAAACAAGGTCAGAATTCATCGCCCTAAAAGAAGATCAAAATTCGTAACATTAATCTGTAAGACTATAACCTGTACTTCATTCTGTTCTCAAGGCCTTGATCCAATCGAGTTCAACTCTGAAATCACCAGGTCCAGATCTGGCACCAGGTACACCACCCTCTGCATTAACAGACAGAGACATGCCCAGAACACGGGATGGATTCATCTCCATTTCTGCATCTATAACATTCCCTCTCCAAGTAGGTAAATACTGAGCTAGAGGAATCTGGTCAATCAATGAAATTTCTAAGCACACACCTGAGGTGTTGAAATTAAAACAAATGCAACCAAATGTGCAGGTATCATGACAACTCATGCTAACCAGCACTTCACTTTCAGATTTATAGAAAAAACAACAACGAACAACCTAGCAAGTAGCAACAAGTTATTCTACCGTAGGCTGTCCACTCAGTTTCAGATAGTAAACATTTGTTTACTCGCTAACACAATGTTGATACTTTAAATAGTAGCAGCTCGTGACAGGTGATATATTCATAAAAGCATATGCGAAAATAACAAACACAGAAGTTCCATAGCTATGGGTAAGTTCAGAAGAAACAAGTAGACACAGATTTCTGACGCACAAAACTGGCTCCAACTATGCCTCCAAATCTTTCCAAGTTATACATCTTACACTTCAGATATTTGTATAATCAAAGTAATAAAGCATACTATTCCTAATTAAAACCTACACAATTTGTAAGCATTGTAACTTATAGCAGTCAGATACAAACGAAACTTACCCTTGCAATATACCAATTGCCTTTAGGCACATAAACAAAAGCTTGCCACGAGTTATCTTCCATTTGTCCAGGTGAATTGACCCAATTTTCTGTGTAAATCTGCACCAAAATCAAAACTATTTACAATAGTTGCAAGACTACCCAGAAATTAAATCCTCCAGATTTGCTAGCACAGTATTTGCATTGACAACTGACAAAGGCACTCACAGTAGATATATAACATCTGCCATCTCCTTTAAGTTTCATTGCAATAGTATCATACGAATCCAAATCAATGAAGCCATCAAACTGCAAATATACAAAGAGCCGAGAATAAATAATTTACTTAACATAAAAAATTAGAATTAGGCTACCAATGATATAAGTAATCCAATACACACTATGAATGCACTTTGCAATGGAGATAAAGAGATCGGAATCATGTATGATGTTGTGAAGCAGGAACAACATATGTAAATTTAACGATCTTAATAGGTTGGCAGTGAAGTCTTTAAACAGGTCACTGCAATTGGAAAGTGCAGGGAAAAGAGAAAAAAATGGCAATGGAGAATTATCAGGGAAGGGCAATTAAAACCAAACTATTAAGAGGGAATGCTCATTTTGATCTTTGAAGTTGTATTGTGTTTCACTTTAGCTCCTAAAATTGAGAAATCAATAATTTAGTCCTCAAAGGTACAACACGTGATTCTAGTTAGTCCCTACAATGATTCAAGTTACTTCTACAGGTTAAGTAATGAATGTCACACCAAGGACTGTCGTGAATCACGTTTTACAGCTTCAGGAACCAAATCGTTAATTTCTTAAATTTAAGAATTGAAATGGAGCACGCATATAATTTCTAGGACCAAAATGAGAATTCACTCAAGATATTAAAGATGCAAGACCAGAAATTCCATAAGAGCAATGACCAACTAGAACCCTAAAGTGACCCTTCCGATTATTTCTCCCAAAAAAACAACCTTTTTTGAGCGCATTCCGCAGAAACCACCCCGTTTAATGTTCCATTTGGAACCCTCAGTGACATCCAAAGAAAGGTTTCCCAAGAAGATCCCAGTAGCTAGCCCATTTTCAGATTCAGTTATCTCCAGCGATGCAGACGACAAACCTAAGCAACAAGTAAACAATCAAACATCAAACAATCAGAACTTTATTACATATATATACCAGCACGTGTTAAAGAGGTACTGAAGTCAGTTACAGATTAGTTTCAAATTCTGTTAGTATCCGTTGTAGAATTAGGGTGCCTTTGTTTCAAATCTTAAAAAAAAAAAAAAGAAATTGTGATTATGAAGCTTAAATATTACATATATCAGAAGCTACTCTTTTTAGCTTCTACAGAAAAACTGAAAATAAGAGTGTATTTGGTTTCAGAAAACAATTTTCAATTTTCCAGTTTTGAGTATTTTGTAAAGAAAATACCAAAAATAAAAACTAAAAACTACATTTCCAGTTTTCAGTATTACCTTTACAAAATTCAAGAAATGAAAAATTGAAAACTATTTTCTAAAACAAACGCACCCTATTTTTATTTCTTTTTTTGAGAAAAAAGCGATTTTGAGTTATAAAAATCCCATGAAAATGCACCCTTTGTTACAGTGTGTTACAAGCTTACACTCTCTCAATATTTATAATTCTGTTCGTACAGCAGCAGGCACAGTAAATCTGCACTCACTTTATATATATGCATAATCAATTTTCTTCAGGTACATACATCTTTCAAAATTAAAAAATAATAATAAAATTGCATTTACCTCCGTATTCAGAATCGGAGTACAAGTGCCACTTGGATAACTCCTTCTTGGAATTGAAATTGAAGATGTATCTCTCGGGCGGCGGCATCAAATCGTCGAAATTACCGGCCAATGCTATTTTTTTGGGTTCCACATTGGACACACAAAATTGATGTAAACCCTAACACAAACGAAATAGAGCAAAAATTCAGCGGTAAAATAAATAGTTACCTCTCTTAGTAGCATTAACGGAAGCTTCAAACAGTCTTCGGAATCTCGACATGTCTGTCAGTATCAAAGCACCACCGCCCCGAACGAGGGTGGTAAGCTTCTACGGCTCGCTCACTCGAAGTGGGCCTAATGGGCCTCCCTGTCACCGGGCCTGTTTACTTATTGGCCCAAATCAAGGGGGACTAGCAACAGCAGGAGGAACGAGAACAGAACAGTTGGACGCGGTGGAAGGGAACTGTTATGGATCAGAGAGAAGGGCGCGATTATTGGGTTGATGAGATGAGAATAGGGACAGCAGCAGCAGCAGAACTATTAAAGAAGTGAAGACGAAAAGTACCAGCAGTACATTTATACTTTTTGGGTTTTTTTATAACTAGTAATTGGACTCGTACGGAAAGGTAGTAAAAAATAATTTATTAATCATTATAAAAAATAAATGATAATTTATTTAAATACATCTTACTAAAAATTAAGTATATAAATTTATCTTAAAATTAAGATAATATTTAAATAATTAAATAAGTAGACAAATTATAAATATGTTATTCTATTTTATATTTTATTTTGAATATCATGTTTGTAAGATTGAAAAAATCTCTATAGATGACTTACAACTAACAATAAAAAGCATATTTTATGAAAATTTTACACATTTTAAAAGTTGAAATTGTTGAATAAAGAAAGAGAATAAATGAATAATTTTACTATATCATGAGCCACTTATAGGGAAGATAATGAGTATCCATGAGAAAGAAGACATATCCTACGTCTCCCGTCACTATTTAGAATTTTACTTATCATCCTCATCCTCATCTCCCTTATGGGTCCGTATTTCCTATTTCTCATTTCCTATAGAAATTTTGAATCATATGATATTTAGGGGCTTATTAACAAATTTCACAAAGAGAAAAATTTTTAAAATATTTTATAATTTGAAAAATAAATATCCATAACAATAAATACTATTAATGAAACATAATCTGAATTAAAATTAAAATACATACATAATGCAAATACAATAAAAATAATTAAAAAAAATAAAGGTGTGTTATCCCCATCGCTATCTCATTTAACAAACAGGGATTTAGCACCATTGATCGTTCCTATAGAGACAAATAATGTCTCAACTCCCTTTCCATTATGGGTAATTCCCGCATTATCCACTTTCAATTTTTTTTATCATCCTTAGCCATTTATATATTTTCGGTAAATTAAAATATTTAATTTATAAAAATATGAAAATATATTTTCTAATTAAAAATAATGAATAAATTTAATTTATACGATTTTAATTACACATCTTTTCCTTGTATATCCTTTTGATAAATTAAAATATCAATTTTAAAATATATGTTATAATTAATATGTAATAATTTGTAGAAAAAATATAATTCTAATTTATATAATCTCAATTTTTAGAGTAGTATATCAATTATAATATTATTTTGAATAAAAAAGTAATATAATTATTTAATTTTTAAAATTAATAAATATTTAGTATCATTATCAAATAAGTATAAATTGTAGAATTAATTTTTTAAAAATATTTTAGTATTGAAAAATTAAAGGTGTTTTTTTTTCAAAAAAATTATTATGAAAAAAAATTAAGGAATTAATAGATTGGAATATACAAGTTGTAAAACATTAAATAGAATATAGTGATATAGGTAGATAGGTAATTTTTTTATTATGATTTTCAAAAGTGCTAAATTTAAAATTATAAAATTTTCACCAAATCCCATTCTCATTTAGAATTTTGCCTCCATTCTTATCTACATCCCCTTCATGGGTCTCCATTCCTCATTTCATGTGAATATTTGAATCCCTATTGATATTTATGGGTTTATTAAAAAAAATTAAAAATACTTGAACTTTAAAATATAAATATCCATAATAACAAATACTACTAATGCAACATAAATATAATAGCTTTATTATTATTAATACTATAATTATATATATTTTTTATGGTATAATATATTGAATTATAATTTTGTTTATGTTATTTTTTATTTTTTATATTACTTTTGTTAATGGTAGAGAGATATAAAGGTATTATTGGAAAAAATAATTGATAATTAGAAGGTAAATTAAATTCAAAAAACTTATTTTAAGTATTAAGCTTATGAAATGATGGGGTATAATTTTTCTATGAATAACACATGGAAAAAATTTTATGTGATGAGTCTTAAATATTAGTATTATATCAATTGTTATCATATTTGTATTATAATGAGCCTTAAATATTTGATTAAGAATAAATTTGGTAGAAATTGAATTTTGAATTATTATCATATCAAAATCAATCAATTAGTAATTCATTAATAAATTGACCTACCCGTTTTCTTTAGAAAAAAAAATAATTTTAAAACTTATTTATTTTGGAAATATTTCCTTTATAATTTTTTATATTACTTTCATAATGTGAGGCTATTAATGGTTCTTAATTTAATTATAAGTCGTAATTATATTGACATGATTTCTTTCTTTGTGAAAATTTTAATTTTTAATAATTGTAATATTTGATTCTTTAATGATTGTAATATTTGATTTTATTTCATATAAAAATAATTAATAAGTAAATTATAAACTAAATTTTAAAAAAATCTTTAGATGTAAAGATTAAAAAAGGTGAGGTCTAAATCACTATATGAATGACACATGAAGCCTAAATTACTATATGAATGACACGTGTAATAGTTTCCATAAAATGAGTCTAAAATATTAGTATAGTAGATTTATAATCTATAATTATAACAACAACAACAACAACAATAATAATAATATAATTTGCATACAATATATAATATTGTGTATATTTTTCAATTTGATATATATTATTATATAAATGAATATCTCGCTCCAAACAAAAGTAAAAGACTGAGTTTGTTATTTTTACAGATATGCAAGTCATAGAGAACACCTTGTATTTTTAGAAATGGCAATTTACTTTGTTTAATTTTAGAAATGACAAATAGGAGACGTTTTTATTTATTTGATCAAGACATTCCCTTTTTTTTATATCACATGATTTTTTGTTGTAATGGAGAATTTTTTGTTGATCTGATTAAAACATTCCCCTTTTTTATTTTTTTTCATATCACACAATTTTTTGTTATAATGATCCCATTAATATTTTAATCACCCCAATAAATTTATATCTAATCCATTTTTCAATGATTCTTAATTCGATATTTGTTTTCCATTCTTAATAATTCTTAATTTTAATTGTAAATCATAATTTTAATGATTTGTAATCTCATGAATATATCTTAATGATTCTAATTTTATTGATTCACGTAATCTTTAATGATAGTAGATTTGTTTTTTTTAATAATTAATAATTTAATTGTAAATTAAGTAAAAAAATTTATAGACATAAATGTTTAAAAAGTGGGTCATAAATCACTATATAAATGACACGTGTACCTTAAAGTTCTATATGAAAGATACTTGTAATATTTTATGAAATGACTCTCAAATATTATAATAATAGATTTTGAATGATAAAATATTTGAGGGAAGAGGGTGGGTGTGGGTGTGGGTGTGGGTGTGTGCGTGTGCGTGTGACTGTGTGAGTGAGCCTCGAAGTGATAGAGTCGAGAGAGGGGTCCATAAAAGGTAGGAGGAAAAAAAAAATTACACTCATCTCTCTTAAGATTTGTTGAAATACAATAGGTACCGCATTATTTGTCCACATGACATTTACCTCCTCTAAACTAAATAAAACAAACAAAACTTTAATAGTGCTATATACCTCCCCTATGTCAAGGCTCGGGCGAGAAGCATGACGCGAGCTGTCGCAACCCACGACAAATTAAAAATTATTTTTATAACCAAATTACACTAAAAATGTAGTTATAGTGCAATCCGAGTCGTCTCACGAGGAAGTATTTAAATTGATTCAAATTACAAGGGGGTGTTGTTGACGTTATAAAGCAAAAGTGAAATTAACGGAAAAAACTAATAAGAGAGATTACCTGCACAAAGGTTCCTTCGGATTAGAATTGTTCATTCATTGATTCTAAAGATAAAATTATGGTGGTGATTGCTTCCATTAAAATGTAAATACACAATAATGACATAATTCTACTTAACGGCTATACAATCGCATTCCCGTCAAGAATTTAACTGAATTAAGGAACTAGTAATTCACTATCGTGATCCTATGAACTTTATTCAGTTTGAATAAAAATTATAGCAACCTAATTTCTAACAAAATTAATCCCAATTCCTTCCCTTACAGATAAACACCACGTCAAGGAAACAATTCCAACAAAAACAAATTGCATAAATCCATACAATCGATAATTGAAAGAATTGATAAATGGAAGAGGGAAACCAACCACAACTAACGAATAAGGTACGAGAATCTCGTGAACAATTCTAATCTTCAGTCACCCTTGTGCTCGGTAAAAGAAGTTACTCTTCCATGGGAAGAGTCTCACAATCAAAGATATCTGTAAATTCCAATAAGAAGAACTGAAATTGAAAAGTAATGTCAAAAACCTAGTTTAGAAAAGAGAGTGAGAGAGAGAGAGAGTTCTCTGTATCCCCAAAAACCTAAAAAACTCCGCTGCCGACACTGTCTCCAAATTACGAAGAGAATGGAGTTTAAATGTCGAGACCAAGAACGTCAGCGAACACGGGAATTTTCAAATCCACTTATGACCGCTATAGCGGTGTTTGACCGTTATAGCGGTCATTAACTTTGTTCGCGTGAAGCTGCAGCTAAATTGCTCCCTGATGACCACTATAGCGGTGTTTGATAGCTATAGCGGTCTTGGCTTTTACTAGCGCATGCTGCTGACTTGCTCTTCCTTTGGACACCGCTATAGCGGTCTTGGCAAAGTTGGTCTGTGTCAAATTCATGCTATCAGAGCTCCTGAGCCATTTTCCTTGATTTGGTGCCCAATGGGAATTCCTGTTACTCACAAATGCTTAAACAAAATAGTAAAAGCACAAGAAATATCCAAGTGTAATTATTTATTAAAAATAGAACTAAAAATTATGGAATCACCTAATAATGCAACCTGAGGACTAAATTTAAACTTGACAATTAAACACCACTTAAACACAATTTCAATGCAAAATATTTAGAGTTAGCATATAAAATGGGTGCATGAATGCGACCCATCAAGCAGAAATGGAAAAATACCTCAATTGGAAAAAGGTTGAGCTCATATGAGAGAAATAGAGCTTGGTTAGGAGGAGGAAGAGCTCAGTTAATAGGTTTGTTGAAATGTAACACCCTCCTCTATTTTTAAACTTTGCTCCTTGAGGTTTGTAAGAGCCTACAGTGACTTCCCCTGATCACAGTAACTGTCAGTGATGTTAAATAGGGTATGTGTTTTAATAGCATAGATGTAAATATTAGGATCGTTGCCATCCTCCATGCTCTTCCTTCCTCTTGGCAAAGCTTAATTGTCATTTCTGGTTGACCTTATCACCTCATGGTTGAGCTTTGTTGCCATCTCATTAACTTTCAGCTGAGCTATATTTTCTCTTGAACAAGTTCCACTTTTTCCCAACCGAGATCCTTTTTCATTTCTACTGCCATCGGCTAAGCCTTGACATAGGCTGGTCAAGCTCTATTTCTTCTAGGATGAGCTCCATTGCTGTGTCCAGTCAAGCTCCATTTGTTTTCATTTAGACAAGTGGAGGTAAATGTAAAGTGGACAAATAGAGGGGGTATCTGTTACATTTCAGTAAACCTTAAGAGAGATGAGTGTAATTTACCCTAAAAAATGGGTTAAGTGAGTTGGGTTATTTCAACCCTCACATATATGGATTTTGTCTTTGGCCACAAACTCTTTCCATATATATCATCAAAAATCGAATTCCTGATTAAAGATTTAAGACACTCAGCTAATGAGCTAGGCCTCGTGGTTATATAATGTTCTAATTAAACTTTGAAATTTTAACTTTATGGGATCACAATACATTTTTTTTTGGGGTCATTTTTTACTTATTTAGTCCTTTATGTTTTTTTTTTTTGTTTATGCTTCAATTTACTTTCAATCAAGTTGTTTTACAATTGTATTTTCATGGTTATAATTTTTTAAGAATTTTCCATTTATTTTATCAAATTTGTATATATTAAATATTGATAAAATAAATAATAATTTCAATACTTTAAAAAATTATGGGAAAAAAAGAGTACCCCTTGGGAGTAATGTGTGAAACGAGCAATTGT
The DNA here is from genome assembly GCA_031216105.1 of Dalbergia cultrata. Classification (NCBI taxonomy): domain Eukaryota; kingdom Viridiplantae; phylum Streptophyta; class Magnoliopsida; order Fabales; family Fabaceae; genus Dalbergia; species Dalbergia cultrata. Next base: position 53,472,361 of record CM062352.1, on the reverse strand, counting down.
GTTTGGCACATAGTCACTAAAGTAGAGTTTGGTAGCTGATATAGGAATGGAAATATAGAAATATTGAAGATACAAACTTGTTTGGTGGTTGAGACATAAACAATTTTCCTTGGATAGAAATACAAAAAATTTCTGTACTTAAAAAAAGTGGGGACAGAATACGGAGATAGAAATTTAATATTTTTATCTTTCAATAATATCCTTATACATATTTATTATTTTCCAATGTGTCCTCACAAAAGGCAGTGGTAATATTATTTTCATACACACCGTTAAGAATCGAATCATTAACTAGATACTTAAGAAGTCAAACTAGCTACCAACTATATTAGGATTTGTGGCTTTAATTGATTGCAAGTATATTTTTAAACCTTCCTTAGGCCCTATTTGGCAAGGGAAAAAAAAAATAGAGAGGAAGGAAATAGAGTGGAAAGAAATGGAAAGGAAGGAAGTTGAGTTGATTTTTATTTTCCATAAATATATTTGGATGAAAGGAAAATGAGAAGGAAGTAAATAAAAGAAAAATGGATTTGTTTTGTTTGTTTGGATAGAAAAATAAAAGGAAAGAAAGAACAATGATATCAAATTAATTTTTTATCCTTATATCATAAAAAAACCAAAAAGTTAATTTTTATAGAACTATCTAAAAAATTATTGAAAATTTAAAATTAGATAGAATTTTATCATAAATTTATCCAACAAAATAATATAAATAAATATAATAAAAGTTGACCTTATAAATATTTATATAAAAGCATTCAAGTCAATATTTTTATATTATATTTAGTAATTTTATTAATTAATACCATATAAAAAATATAATTATTTTTAATATAATAAGTTTAGAATAATATCAAGCTAATGAATAAGAAAATATTAATAAAAATATTGTTATTGAGCATTGTTGGTTTCATTGTCCCATCTCACGTATCTTTATAACTTGAATTTGTTAACTCCGATAAACATCTCTCTAAGAACTACAATAACATCATTTCACAGCACAATTGTCATTGAATTCTTACATTGAAAATCTTATATACATATAGAGCAATGAAAGGCATAATGGGAATTCAATGTCTGAGTGTCTGAGACTCAGGCAGGGAGTGAGTGTGAGTATGGGATAGAGATTTAAATTATGAGTGTGAGTGTTTTTAGAATATGAAAATATTACTCATTTCTTTCACATTTTTGCACCCATATAGGGTAGGGAAAAATTTTGAGTGGGTTTCACGTTCTTTTTGGTACTATTCAATATTTCTTCTCCCAATTTTCTTTACATCAAATGACAGAAGATCACTTCCTTCCCCCACTTTCTTTCATTTTTTAATCTTTCTTCCCTATTTTCTTTCAAACAAACAGTGTTACTGTCGTTTTTTAGCTCACCTACTCCTTAGGTAGGCTTGAGCCAACTTATTATATTGAAAAACAAAAAATCAGAGAATTTTTCATCGTTACTCTTGCACATTTTGCCCAAAATATAGTTCATCACAAGTAATACCGATGAAAATGAGATGAGCGGCTAAGATACTACGTAAAGGATTTTTATATAATAAATTTTCAATTAAACCACTTTATTCTGATATTTATTTTCTGAAAAAATTCTAAATATCTAACAATTTTTCAATGTGCAAATAATAATATGTACGTATGACATTCATTTTCAACTTTTCTTACTTAAGAGATTTTCTCTTTCAATTTATTTTTTATTGTTTTTTCTCTTTCGTCTGTATTTTTGTTTTTTTCGTAAGGAAGGAAAAATCTTACTCCATCCGCGATGAATGATATGACACAAACAAAGTCATGTCATAAACACAGAAACTGATCAATTAAATTTGAAATAACCGAAACACCGTAAATCAATTTTCAAAAGAAAGATGCCTAATATCGCTCCATTGATTGACTTCTCTGGAATCCTTAATCAGTGTCTATATATATAAAAGGAATAATTAATTTTGTCGGTATTAAAGGTTCGGTCTTTCTATATATGAAATATTATTGTTAGATGATTTTTTTTTAATTGATCAATTATTTATTTATACGATTTTTTGTTGTTGATAAATTTATGCGGGATTTGGCTCTGTATGTATTTACCTATAAAAGGATATACTCCTATTCGATCACGAATAACTATTCGTAAAATTATCAATATAACTTCTTTGAAACTAAATAAAAGAAATAAGGTAAACATTAATTCAACCGCATTTTTGTTATTTAAACATTCAATCGTATCTCACTTTAAATTAAAATTACATTTCATTTTGACCAGAATAATTCCTTTTTTACAAGAATATCACGACCATTGTTGTGAATATCTCAAACTATTTTCAAATTATTAACTTTATAGATAACTGAACGGCTCCGTGTGGGTGGAATGTGAGTAATCCAGCAAAGTAATGTGTTTGGATTTTGAGTTTTTTTTTTCTTTTCTTGTGTACATTTGAAATTGCATTGATCAAAGTGAAGTTTAAATCTAAAACCTGGCATATACTATCAAAATTTTTCACCACTAGATCAATTACAATGGTTTAAATTTTGATTTTGTTTGTATTTGTTAGTTTAGATAAGAAAGGAAATATTTTAAAACTTTAAATGTATCATCTAACATATTTGGATAGGTTTTTCCAAAAAATGAAACATTAAAAAAAGAAAGCTTACGTGTTATTTTAAGATATATTTTTTTAACCTTTTGAATAAAAAAATTTTTTTACATATTAATTTATAAAGAGATTATTTTTCCTACCAAAAATACACAGATTATTCAATTAAAAAATAAAGAGATTATGAAAAGATAAAGAAAATCATTTTGAATATTGCATTTGAAAATAAATTAATATTACATTTGGCTATTCATTATGCCCATAATTTGAGTGGGAATAAAGATTTATACTCTCTTTTACACAATAAAATGCCTCGACGAGATAGATGCATGTCTTTTCTTGAAAGAAAAAAAAATAGTAAAAATGGTTTGTTTTTATAAGATTATGAAAGAGTACATTATACTTTGCTACGCCAAACGTTGTTCCATAAAATAAAACTTATAAATAATTAATAAATTTTCACACATAAGCAAAACCTTAAAAAAAATAAACACATAAAAATACCGCAACAAGCCAACAACTCTACGAAAACAAATGCGTTTTGCTAACTCACTGTCCTTAGAGTACTGGTTAAAATTATTACAAATATTAAGTTTTAAAATTTTATCATAAATGTAATACTTTCAAAATATAAAACTTCATTTTTTTCGATACAAATATTTTCTTTTTCTTTTTTTTTTACATTTTAACTGATGCTCTAAGTATACTGATCAGTAAAACTGAAAAAAAAAAAAAATATGAAAGAGATTACACAAGTTTTAATTTTTGTTTGACGGGAAGGAGACTACTTAAGTTGAGGCAAGAGAATGGACACAAATTAACATTAATTGTGGTAAACAGATAATTAAAAATACATTGACGCCAGTAGAAAATCTGTTATGATTTTTGGGAAATTCAATTACAACTTAAATGCAAATATTTCTGAGAGAGATTCTCTCTCCAATAACGCCTCCTCTCTCCGTTATTCTTCTTCTCCTTCTATTCTTTTCACTTGCCCACCAACACCGTTTAGCTTCTGTTACCTCTTCAATATTTCTTCTACCTTGTTTTTTTATCTTCGAGTTAAGCTAACCTATGCACTCTTATCCATAGGCTTCTCTATAATGATCCATGTCGAGACACAACTTCTAGTTAACTTCTTCTTCCTCAGAGTGTTTTTTTTTTTTAACCTAAATGGATCTTTATCAAGAAAACAAGTTGAATGAAGGGTCAGATGATCAGGTTTGTCCATCTTTTTCATCTTCATATTCTTTCCGATTATTTTCTTCTTTGATTCTTCGGCTGTATCTCTTTTTTATTTCTCTTATTTTTTGTTTTTTACCCTGCCCTTCTTTTCATCTTCTTGTTTTCCAGATCTCTTTGATTCTTATTCTTTTTGTCTTCTTTCATGTCTTTTCTTTTTCAGTGGCAACTTTTTTTTTTTTTTGCATTTTTTTTATCTCCTTCATGTTGATATTAATTTCATATATTTAACTGCAGCTCCTTTTTTATTTTTTATTTTTTGTGTTCTTTTGGTTTTTTTATTTTTTATTTCTTCATATTGATTTCTTTCATGTCTTTCTTTATGCAGTTCTGACTCTTTTCTTTCCAACATTTTCTGGCCATATGTGTCTTCGCTAACCACCATCACACCCTTCAATTAACCATCACACCTTTCAATTACTGGTACACATTTCTTCCTTGTCAATGAAAATCTAACTACATTCACTTACATGTAGTCTTCTAGGTTATGATCCATGTCCAAGATGATATCAGACAGTAGAAGGAATCAAATTGTGTGTACTTGGCTAAAAATGCGGTGTAATTCTATTCTATAGGAGAAAAGTCAGGGAACTGCATTGCACTTGTGTCTGCTCGGTGTTTTGAATATATTTGATATAGGTAGTAGAATAGTCTACTTTCGCTATTATATGTATCTGCTATGATCCTGTGAATTGATTAAATATCACATAGAAAGGAAACTTTTTATGATGTGATTGCATCATCTCCTCTGTGGGACGTGAGTTAATTATCGGAAGAAAAAAGGTTATGATCCATGTAAACTTAAATGAAACAAAGCTTCCAGCTCTCTCTTTCTTATAGTTGTTTCTTTGATTTTTTTTTTCTGGGATGTAGCAAGATATATTATATTATTATATTATATATGATCAATAAAACAAGTTAGATGATGGGTCAGATTAGGCAGATCCTTTTTCTTATCTATGGTTTTTGCGGCTTTTTCAATTGATCTTCTTCATGTCTTTTGGGAATTGTTTTTTTCATATTTTTTTTGTTTCTTGAACTCTTGCTCTTATTTGTTTACTTTTTGTTTTTTTATTTGAAAGAATGTGGATAATTAAGAGCTCGAAGAGATAGAAAGGATGAAGGAGTCACCTTCTCCAAGTGGTGATAATAAGCTGAAGGATGCATATGATGTAGAGTCAGGTGCGAAACCAGTTGCACCAATGCGTGAGTGTGAGTTTTGTGGCAAAAAGTTCAGCTCCGGAAAAGCCTTAGGTGGCCATAAGAGGTTCCACCTTCAAGCTCAAAGGAAAGAGAGAGAATTGGCTAACAAGGCAAACAATTGTGATGGAAATAATGGTGGTGGTAGCATCAAGTTGTTTCCTTTGAATTCTGATGACAGGCTCCGTTGTTACATTTGCAACAAAGATTTTCCATCAGAGAAATCTCTATTTGGACACATGAGGTCCCACCCTGATAGGGACTGGAGGGGTGTCCACCCACCTGCATCCTCTGATGACAAAGAGACACAATCTTGTTCCCCCAATTCTGATAATTCCATGGAGTGGAATGATAATTGTTCTAGTGCAGATGCTGCAACAACTAAACCAACTATTGATATATCAAAGTCTTTGCCACCAACCTGGCTAAAGACTGATATACGAGGCAGGGAAAGTCTCTGGGCTGGAGCGGTTCGAGTACTTGTGTCTTTGGTTGATGAATTGCATAATAATGTCAATGTGCAACAAGATGGTGACTTTGATAGTGAAAGGCTGAATAGTGAGGATGGGGGTAATGGAAAAGATAAGGATGGTGATGAGAAAGAGGAGGAGTTTAATTGGATTAAAAAGGAGTGTAGTTTGAATAATGTGAAAGAAGCATTGGATGGTATGAAAACTAAAGTTACAAATCGTGTTGGTCATGTTGATGAAGGAGTGGTGATGATGGAGGAAAGTAAGAAAAGAAAGTTGATAGTGAGATTCAAGACTCATCATTACTCGGAACATGAAGATGAGAAAAATTTAGAGACCCTGCTAGATGGCTACCAGTGTAACATTTGTAACAAGTCTTTTCCAACATTTCAAGGCCTAAGAGGACACAGGTCAAGCCACAATAAAGAGAAGAACAAAAGTATCATGCATGATCAAAGGCCTTCGAATAACATAGGAGAATCAAGTCAAGCTAGGTCAAAAACCCCTCGAAACTTTGATCTAAATGAGCTTCCAGATAATATAAAGGATGAAGAAAATTAGTCTATTCTTCATATATGAATGATGAATATTGTGTCTACTTTCATTTGGAGAGCTTAACATTTATCATATATATGTATACTTAAGTATTAATTTGAGACTTTATTTCCTGGTATGCTCTATCTTCCTCAGATTATATTATATTGTAGGTCTTGAGTTGCTTGATTAATCATTTTGCCGTGAAATATATTGGTTTCTAAACCGTGGCAATCTTTTTTCTTTTTTTCTCTTTCAAGTTACTTATGTAGAGCTATGTTCAGTTTGTTCCCTTATTATATGCTAGTTCCGCGTCCGTAATTCTCTTTTTGGTAACTTCACTGAGATAATTGAAACAAGACTCAGCTTTCAGTAACAGAAGGCGAGTTATGCGGGCGCAGCAAAACAAACAAGGCCAGTGCTTTGACATCTCCATTGCCTCTCGTTTGTGTGCCTGTTTTTGCTCAAAAATAGGGATGTTCCTGCATATCATGTGAATAAAGTTCTTGGTGCTCTTTGTGCTTATTTGAATTTATTTATCAAGCATAAATTCTTTGACATAATATGTGCTATATGTTGGTAATATAATTAGCGGGGATGACTAGAGGGGATTATTTTATTATTAGAGTGAAAGAAGTTAGTTTCAACTGTATGATCATATATAAATGATCAAAATTCAAAGTTATTAATATAGCAATTAATGATTATGTAATTATTTAAAAATGTCATGTAATTTTATGTTTTAATTTTGACTGTTTATATAATATCTAACTATCCAAATTTAATCCTCTAACAATAAACTATCCCTTTTTATCAAATATAAATAGAAACCTTTGTCTATCAAACATTTACAAGCATAATCAAGTATGCTCATAGAAGGGTAATTAGAAGAATCTGTTGGTAATTTTGAGAAAATAATTCTTGTATGCCTCGAATTTTCAGTATAATATGTTTACAATAATTAACAATAACTTAATCATTATTTAATGTATAGTTTAACCAATTTTACCTTCTATATTGCATAACTAGTATCAATAAGAGTGATGTCAGATGTTACGAAATAAGTTTGTCAAAAAGATACGAAAACCAATTCAGCAGCCGTTAGCTTTTCCGTATAAAAATAAAAGGAATAAAAGATATTTATTTTCTTTCTAGTAAAAATATTATTTAAATTTGCTTATTTTCAAAATTTTATGTTTGAATCGAAGTAAGGAAATTAAAATTACTTATTTTCTGTTTGTTAAAAACATTATTTAAATCCAAACATGCTAGTAAGTTTGGCAATGTGCTGATCACCATCCTACATATTGGTCAAAGTGTATCTGGGCTTCCATCCTCCAAAGGAAAAAAATAGTTATGAATTTCCAAAATAGCAATTATGGATCCTTCAAAAGTGATGCCCCTCATTATCAGCCTAGATTCTCTTTCTTTTTTCTTCTCGATTTATAATACTAACTCCATATATAATAAGTACTTTGGCAACTTTCTAGGGAGAAGGATAAAGATAGGATCGACCATCTTTTTTTCTTTTTTATGCTTTCCTTTAATCAGTGCTGAAATCTTAGCCTATATTTGTTCCAAGTTTTCTTGTAAGGTGCTGTATAAATATCCACTTTGCTACCAACACTTGATTTTATGTTATTACTCCTTTCATTCTTCAATACCTTTTTGATTTCTCATACGATAAGATATTTATCGTCAAAAGCAACAACTAATCCTGTCATACACTAATCCTGTCATATATTGTAGGCCTTGATACTGGTTCAAAAATTCTGCAGAAAGAAATGAAGGATAGTAGAGTGTCTGGTAAAAGGGTTTGCAAGTATTGTAACAGGAAGTTCAGCAATGGAAGAGCTTTGGTGGGTCACATCAGAACTCATTATAACACAACAAAATTACCAATAAGACACAAAGAAGGGATTCTCCCTCTCCACCACCACACACAACAAGCAGTTACTACTTATCAGGCTGGAAGGTTCACAAAAAGAGGGGGAGCAACCAAGTGAAAAGAAGCAACCTACGAAGCATTATAAGAGACAAAGAAGTCATTGAATTTGAAGCCAACAATATTGAGAAATCTAAACAGAAGATAATAGATCAAGAATATTCACCATCAACAGATGGAGATGACAAAGGTTTCAGCATGATGGAGATGTTGAAACTAGAATTTGAGTCATCTGATTCAAACCACAATATTTCAAGGACTAGAAATAAACGATTTATGTGCCTCACTTGCAACATGGTGTTCCCAACATTCCATGCAGTGCGTTGCCATGTGTATCAGGGTCTTAATTCTTCACCAGCCATTAATGCTGATGATGATGAGGGTGCAGAAGAAGAAGCTCATAAGTTTGGTGAGAAATGTGGAAAAAGTAGTGACTCAATCAATGAAGCAGTGGTCACTTCAAAACCTACTAGAGTGCCAGATTTTGATCTGAATGAGTTGCCTCCCATGGAGGATGAAGAGTAAAGCATGTGTATGTTTCAACAGAAAATCAATCATGTAGACAACAAATTTATAAATTATTACCGCTAGGAATTTATATGCTAATGACTGGCATATATTTGCTTGCGTTTGATGAGGCTGTTGTTTCTAGCATGGACTAAGGCACAATTTGCAGTGTGCAATGCTTATAATCTACTTTTGATGAGCTTGTTTTTGCTCTCTCATTTTTCCTTGGTAGAGCTTGTTGACATAGATTTGTGTTGTGTCTCAATGTCAATACTAAATGCTAGTATGTTTGAGTTGTCTTGCTTTTTTGATGTGCAGTGAACATTTGATATTCCTTTTACTTCTCTCTTAGAAAGTCAAATTTCTTTAAAGAGCTAATGCTCATTTTAGTACCTCACTTTATATTCATAAGCTATTTTAATCCCTCACTTAATATTCGTGATTTATTGCTCACCCTAAGATTGAGTCTGAAGGAGGGAAAAAAAAAAAAATCTTCCAATCAAACTTATTTTTACAGAACTTAGATTCCAATTCTTTCAAATTATATAATAAACAAACACGTTGCTCTTGTTTTCTTGTTAGCGGTATCTTGTATTTCTTGTATCTCGATTTATCTGCTTGTTAACTAATATATAGGGTGTTGAAATCCATAAATATCTCTACATTTCTGGCATTTGGTTTAGTACTTGAAGAACTGATTCAAAACCTCTTGTTCCTGCATTGAATGATTTATTTGCTGTATGAGTAATAAGCGTAAAACTTAAGCCCTGACCCCTCAACCTAAATTGCAGTTGAACAAGGAACAATAATAGTAGTAGTATTAATGACAACAACAATACTAATAATAATAATATTAATAATAATAACCCACAATGTACAATACTTGCACCATATGCAAGTAGTCAATTATTTAGTTTTGTTTTGCGTGAATTATTTAGTTAATCAATTACGATTATATTAACTAACCATATCACATGAGGTTAATATTATAAATCAGGGATGAAAATCACTTGCATCCAAATTGTATTCTCTCTCCTGTCTTGCTATTCTTTATTATCACATATAAGATATAAATTAAAAAAGATTGAAAAATCTAAAACAATTACTATATAAATATATAATACTTATTTATCAAAGTTCATAAATGATTGTGGATTAGGAAATGGGACATGATTGGGAGCCAAATGATTATCAAATGAGTGGATACTCTTAAAAAAAATTAAAGAAAAGATAAAAAAAAAGTTGTACTAATTAAACAATAAATTTAAAGAAAAGATATGTTCTAAGTTTGGGAACAAGCACATAACATGAACAGTAAAAAACCTTATACCGAGAACAAAAATGCAATTCTATAACTCAAATTTCATATAATTAAAAACTCTCAAATAGAGAAACAAGAGGAACTATAAGAGTTCAATTAGAACACTAAAGGTGTGAATTCGAAAATACAACCACAGAACTAAAAAAATAGAAAGCTAGCACTAAAACAAATCTAAAATCACAACACCAAATTAAACATGTCCACAACAACAGCATGAGAAAAGGAAGGATCAACAGGCTAAGCTTACCTTAGGCACAAAGTAAAAATCTTTGAGCCCACCAAAGTCTTCTACCTTTTTTTTTGTCATCTTTTGGTAGATTATGTCCGAGCTCTTATCTTTTAAAGAGTGGCTTGACCATGCCATAGGGTATAGCTCCGAACACAGCACCATTCAAAGGATTGACTTGACCATAGGCAGGTTGATAATGATCAATTTCATTCTTCACCACTGAAGTGTCATTCCCTAACTGATGACCCAATCCATGTACAACATTATTTCCTTCCTCAGCTGAAGTTGAGCCTTGAAAAGTAGTATTTGTTGGATAGAACATCGATTCCAAGTAGCCATTGCTGCGAGGTTGATGAAACAAAGCACAAGGATGCTCATCAAGTAGCGGAGGTGGACATGTTTCTACGCTTAGGGCTGGAGGGAGCTCACAGCTCATGGCCCCAGATATGGATGCATTGCCACTTGAACGTGCATGACTGTCATAAAAGTTGTCCACCTGAAACTGATCCCTGGTTTGGTGTTGAGTGAAAAATGAGATCACAACAATTACACAGGAAAGGCAACATTGGAAAATCATAAATTTTAGTGAAACCCATAAATTAGACACTATTCTAGATATTGGGGGGATAACACTTATTAAATAGTTGAGAATTTCAGTAAGGGCAAATTGCATTTTATCTCTACTCCTAAACTTTAAAAATATGTAATTAATTTGTCCCCTTGAACTTTCACAAACGTGAATTTTAACTAAAATAAGTGTACTATATTATTGAATTTTGAAATATATGAAAATTAACCCCCTCAATTTTTCTTAAGGTGTAATCCAACACCCTAAATTTTTCTGAATTTATGATAATTTTGTTAACAATTGATAGTAAAACTAATTAAATGATTAATTTGTACATTAAAAGTTCAGGATATAAAATGCATATGCCCTATAAAACAATCTTCTTTTCTGTTTGTCTACAACGATGATAAATGTGGTGATATCACAAATAATGGATACACTGTCTTTTTCACTTCTCGATCCAGTTTTGTATTAGCACGGGATTATCCATATTTCTTCACAGACTGATTCTTGAGTAATGCAGTTGAATTCTCTAATAATTTTGTAAGTGATTCTGCTAAGTACCCCCAATAATGTCTAAAACACTAGTGTGTAAACAACATTAATTAACGAAATTCGTCACCAGTCATAAGTATATAGCATGCATAATCCACTTACTGATGATAAACTTGTGTTGGGGCAGCACTCCAAATACAACTAGTATCTGGACCTGGAACATTGACATTGTCCACACTGTTGTTATAGATAGGTCCTGTTTGTGGAAGCATTAGTGGGGGATGCAGTATTGATGGCAATTGATGAGATGAATCTGGGACTTTTCCAATCGTGCTGCTTTCAGTTGTTTCAGGTGCTGGTGGTAAATCGAATATGTCTCCAATATTGGAAATAATCATCACTTCCGGGTCATCATCAAGATTGTGTGCCTTTGAGAGACTGTCACCATTGTGGCTGCTGATAAAACCATTTGGAGTTTCAGTCCACACTGCCCTTGGACGTATGTCAGGTGGGTACAGTGGTAAGCCAGCTCGTTCAAGCTTCCTTTTTCTTGTGTTCCAATGGTTCTTTATCTCATTGTCCGTACGCCCTGGCACCTGATCACAGATTTTAAATAAAAAAAAAGGATCAACACTAGCTATTGTACATTGTCGAAGCTGAATAAATAAAGAAGAATGTTGTGGAAAAGGGTATTTGCTTTTGCAAACTACTCCATGGTTTCAACACCTTACAACAACCAAGTCTTGTTCAGTTAAGATGGGGTCGACTAGTATACATGAATCAGCCACAGTATTTATCATAAATCATGTATACAATATACTTTTTTTTAACATATTTGGATATTTTGACTTAATACTCCTCTTTCTCTTTAATTTGCAACGAATTAATTAGACTCACTAATTCTATTTACAGATTCTTTTTTTAATTCTTTTCTAGTTTCTTTAGAACCATTTATATACCATAACCTTGACAACAAAACTAAGGACATGTTTGGTTATGCAGTAAAAATATAGGGCAAATTTTTATGAACGAGTGTCATTTGTAAAATTATACATGAACCTCATTTGTAGAAAATTTATTCTCATTTTTATTCCCTAGTCAAACATACCCATATAAAGTTGTATTTATGATACAAACCTGTGCAGCTATCTTAGACCATTTGTTTCCCATGGCAGCATGTAGCACAAGGATCTTCCTCTCTTCCTCTTGTGAAAATGCACCCTTCTTCAAGTCTGGCCTGAGGTGATTAGTCCACCTCAAGCGGCAGCTCTTGCCGGTGCGGGCGAGCCCTGAATTCTTTTGGACCACATTCCAGTTTCCCTCTCCATTCTTCTTAACATATGCTGCCAGAATCTCATCCTCTTCTGGTGACCACTGTCCTTTCTTTAAAGGAACTTCTTCTTTTTCTTTTTCTTGTTCTTCTTCAACTACTTCTCCTGCTAGCAACTCTTCTATATCAATAAGGTAACCATCACTAGCTTCATCGTGTGATGATGATGATGTGGCCATGATGGCCACAAAAGAGTTCATCTTTGCTGAAAGAAGGGTAAGAGATATATGAACTTGATTGATGGTGAGGAGCAATAAAAAAAGGCGGCAAAGGTTTGGAAGAGAGATTTATATATTGAGAGAGGTTTTATGCAGGTAGAAAACTGCGGAACAAAACAGAATCAACTATCCTTTCTAATTTCGGCAAATAATGAGCAAGTTTAAAATTAAATCATGTTTGGGTTGAAACCATCTTAAAACTCAGTTTTAATACAATGCTGATAAGATAAATAATAAAAAAAAAAAATAAGGTGAGAAAAAGGATTTTTTTTTTTTAATTAAAGGAGAGAAAAAGATAACCCAGCTTGCAAGATGAAGTTCCTTAAATCTAGCCAGTTTAAATTTAAAACTGCTTCAAATACCATGGGCTTTTTCAGTGAGTTTAATTTTGATGCATTAATAGTGTAAAATTGTTTCACAACATCACCTAATTAAAATATTTTGTTTAGATGACTTTTTAAATAATGAGTGTAAAAACCAAATATCATGATTTATATGGTAAGTTTATAAAAAAGATATTTTATGATAATATATGATTGGATAACTGTATAAAAGTTTTTTACACTGTCAATACATGACAGTTAAATCCTTTTTCGGTGCCTCTATAAATTTTAAGGATATCAATATCTTTTAGTTATTTAGGGTTAAAAATGAGTCATATGTTTCACTAACTAAAAATTTTTAAATCTATTAAATTAAATAGCAAATGACAACCATTAATTACATATAAGAATACCAATACACCATCGATATGGAAGAAAAAAACCTAAATGCAACCTAATATAAAAATATATTAAAAACATTATTTATCTAAAACCCAATCTTATTGCTTATTGACAGTGTGATGTTCTCATTAGATAAATATTTGCTGATAGAAGTAGAATACATTCTTTGGATTTGAATTTGGTTTCGGTTTTAGTCATTTACATTAATTTAGAAAATGAAAAAATTAAATAAACTATTTTTTTGTTCTCTTTCTCCATCCTCCTAACCTTTTATAATTAATTTGAATCCCATTTAAATTTTCAATTTTTTTTCTCTCTCTAAAATTAAAATATCCTCAAACTCATCATAGTCATGGCATCACCCCTCCATTTTTTTTTCTTGAGATGGCATCCTAATGATACTTTTCATCTACACAGCATAGTCACACTTCCGAGTTTCTTTTTAAGGTACTCTTTGACACGCTTCACACACTATTTTTCAATGGTTCAATCAATTCCGTAATATCACTTTGTTGGGCTTAACTTTTTTTTCCCCCCTTCTTTTTTCTTTTCTTTTCTTCTTGACATGAATTGTGTTTTTTTTTTTTTGTTCTGTGATTCTTGAAATGAGTTGGACCAGCGTAAATGACGAACTAACCACGCTGGATTTCATTGCTTAGGCCTAACGAGTGCGTAATTTTGCTTTGATCCGAATGGTTGCATAGCTATAAATTCATGAAATTCAACGAGGTACGTATAATCACAAGCTTCATCGTGTGTGTGTGATGATGAGGCCATGATAACCACAAAAGTTTATTTGCCGAAAAAGGAAACGAAACCTGAACTGAACTTGTAGGTGAGGAGCAACTATAAACGAGGCGGCAAAGTTTGAAATAGATAGGAGTATATGTTTCCTCCATTCGTTATTAATATAGTAGAAAATGTGCCAATTTAATATGTTAAGAAGTTAATGTATTTGGCAACAATTTGTGATCAGATATATTAATTTTTTTAATACATCAAATTGACAGGCTTTCTACCACAATTATTAATAAGGAATGAAGGGAGTATTATATATAGAGAACGAGTGCGAACAAGACAGAAACAACTAGGGTGACCACTAGGTAGAGAGCGAGTCCAAACTATGTTAGCGAGTTTAAATTTGGAGAGAAAGGAAAGGAAAAGAGAGATTTTTAGAGTTTTCTTCCATTCATGAGTTTTATTTTTCAGAAGAGGAAGGTTTTTAAAGCTTTCATTAACCTATCAAAACCCTTCAATACCTCTAATGAGCGTTTGTTTCAATGTTTGAAATTATATTATTAGGAATTGTATTATTGGAACTATTATTCCCAGATATTTTTAAAAAATTGCTAAACATTCTTGGGAATATATTAAGATTCATGGGAATAAATTTAAAACTTGTTTGTTTTATAATCTATATTCCTAAAAATACATGTCACAATTTCCAAAATACTCTTAACATGTTAACTTCTAGGAAAAATATATATATAAATTTGGAATTGTTACCCGATCAATGTAAAATTAACAATTATCCTTTTCAAATCTATTCATTTCACATCTAGATCAAATAATTAAATAAAATGCTAAAAAATAACAATTATGTCAAATGAAAATTACACTTCCAACCAAAAAAGAAGAAAAAACAATCATAAATTTAAAAATATTTTTTAATCAATATAAAATTAACAATCAATTTTTTAAAATTTATTCATCTCATCCAAATCTAATAATTCAATAAAATACTAAAAAACTAACAAGTACGTCAAATAAAAATTGCACTTAAAAGAAACTATAAATTTAGAAATATTAGGGAGAAAAAAGTCAAATAATTGAGGGATAGTTTAGTAATTATATGCTTAATAATTATGATTTCTAAGTCATGGGAATTCAACTTGGGAATAAGATTTCACTAAATCATAGGAAAATCTTTTTTCATATAGAATAATTAATACTTGGGAAAAATTTTACAAAACTTGTAATAAACGTAGAAATACATCATTCCCAAATATTTATTCTTGAGAATAATTAAATATATCCCAAAACAAATGGCCTGCTATTTTATAGTTTCCCATATTGAGATATTTCAGAGGAATTACAATTTAAATTATATTATTTTCCCTACCAAAAAATTATAATACTATTTTAATTAATCAATTTCAATTTCATCTTTTTAATATTTCTCTCCAAATTTCACGTTGATCTTCTATGAAAATTAACCACTCGCCTTCTCTCCTCCGTAACAAAATTTATCACTTCTAAACAAATTCATACTTGATTATAAATTTTTCAAAAATCCTCCTTTCACTCCACGCCCAAGAGCTAGAGTCATTGTTGCACTACTAATAGTTGGGAGCTCTCTTCCAGTCCAGACTTTATTGGATTATTATTTGTCGTCAGGGTCTAGATATAATAAATTATGTTGATTTTTTTTACATGGTATTCCAATATTTCATAATTTTTACTCATGAATTAGATGACGTGTGTTGAGGTTGAGGATTTATTAGACTTTATTTTTGTTATGAATAATCGTTTCTCCAATATATTTATATATGCTTTTATTATTTATTTTTAATTGATATACTTTTTAATTTAGTTCCTATAAATTTAACTTGTGGTCATAATTAATAGAATATGTTTATCAAATGAAAAGATAATTTTTTTAATAAGATCAAAATTTCTATTTTTTGGCAAGAATATCTTGACATATATGTTGAGACTTTTCTAAAAATAGAGAGAAAATTATTTTTAAATATATACAATTTTAAGGTGACAATTTTTTCAAACAAATATTCTTAAAATTTATAAGGAGTAAAATGGTTTCTAGAAATTTTAAAATTAATATAAAACATACTAGCTATAAAAATATTAACTATTTTGAATTTATTTAAGTTAAGGGTAAGATTGTAAAGATATATTGTAATCCCTCCATTTCCTTTCCCTTATCAATTTTAAATTTGTGAACAGAATTAGTTTAAATCCATTCTTCCCTTTTCCTTTATTTCTCTTTGATGATTTTCCTTTTCTTCCCCTCTAAAATCGTGAACATAGCTTTATAAGAAATTTTTCTTTTTGTTGTTGTTCTTCAACTATTTCTCCTGCTAGCAACTCTTCTATATCAATAAGGTAATCATCACTAGATTCATCGTGTGATGATGATGATGATGATGAGGCCATGATGATTGATGATCACAAAAGGGTTTATCTTTGCTGAAAGAAGGAAAATAAATATATGAACTTGATTGATGGTGAGGAACAATAAAAAAGGAGGCAACAGTTTGGAAGAGATTTATATAGTGAGAGAGGTTGTATGCAGCTTGAAAAACACGGAACAAAACAGAATCAACTATTTTTTAAATTTTTGCAAAAAATGAGCAAGTTCAAAATCAAATGATGTTTGGCTTGAAACCATCTTAAAACTCATTGTTAATATTATGTTGATGGTATAAATAATAAGACTAATAGGTTTTTGCGTGCATACCAGTAGCCCGAATAAGGCTAATAGGGTTTAGTGTTATGTTGATGAGATAAATAATTAACTATTGTGATTTGATCTTTAATTTTATAAATTTTAAAATTTTGTGTTAATGGGACCCATGATTCATTTTTATATGTAAATAACTAAAAGATATCAGCACTCTTGAATTTTATAGGGATACCAAAGAAATCCCTTCGAGGGTTCGAAGGGGAGAAAAAGATAAACCAACTTAAGATGAATTTGCATAAACCTAGCAAGTTTAAATTCAAAATTATTTTAAATATAACCCAATAAAAGTTATATTAGTGCTATTATTTATCTAGAACCTAAGCTTATTGCTTATCGGCAAATGTAGTGTTTTCATTAGATAAATATGTGCAGATAGAAGTAGAATTCGCTCTTGGATTTGAATTTGATTTTTTATATTAATTTAAAAAATACAAAAAAATAAATTAATTTTTTTCTCTTTTTTCCATCCTCCTAATTTATAATCTGAATCCCATTTTAAATTTTCAAAGCATTTTTTTCCCTCTAAATTTAAAATCTGCACAAACAAATCATAGTGGCATCACGGCCCCGTCTTTTTCTTGGAATAACATCCCACACCACTAAAAACCTCATTGTGCATACTCTTTCTTGACCTTATCATACAGTCAAACCATCGTTGATGTTCTTCATCTTCACAAAGCAGTCACACTTATGAGTTTCTTTCTACAAAACTCTTTGACATGCTTCGCCCACTTTTTTGGGTCAACGGCTCAACCAATTCACCCGATTTCATATTATGCGGTCACTTTATCAGACTTATTATTTTTTTTTTTTTTGGATTTCCTTTCCTTCTTGAAATTAGTTTGTTTTTTTTTTTTTTGTCTGATTCTTGAAATGTGTTTTTCTTTATCCATTTGATGTAATCCTGTTTCCTTGAGAGAGAGAATTAAAATGTTATCACGTCAGTACCTGCACACAACTTGTGCATCATAACTTTTTTTTTTTTTTTCATTTCAATTCCCTCACAATTAGTTGTACACACTATTCTCATTTTAGGTAAATTAAAAATTAAGGAAACTGGAGATTACCATATTGAAGTATACAATTATATAAATTATTCTAAATAATTCTAATCAATTATACTTCGTCTTCAAAAAAGTAGTAACACGTACCTTACAGTAAGTAACATGTACCTTACAGTAAGAAAGTTGCCACAGCATAAGTGAAATGAAAAAGTTGTCTTGTTACAACATAGATCGAGATTGGAAACATGTAGTGAATTAGTTAATTTATTTATTATTTTTTTGAAAACCATGCTGTAGAAAAACCGTATGCTATAGTGTAACACTGTAATGTTTGATACATAAAGCCTAATCTTGCTCAACAATTTCACTCTAAATGCACCACCATAAACTCCAAATAAGCGTTTTATTAATTAGAGTGGTTAGAATGATCCGATGAAGAATAATGATGAGATATCAAATTCTTAACGGGGTTACTTTATAGTACTCAATAGTCAACGGTAAAACTTTATAGAGAGACTAAATTGTCTTTATATTAATAAAAATAGGGATCAAAATGTTAATTTATTTTCTTTAAGGATTAATTTGTCCAAAACTAAAATTAATAGAGACCATTTGGAGGGTTTACTCTTATTTTAAATAACAAAGTGACAGAAATATTAAGTATGAAACATAACAGAGCTCGGAGCAAAGTGAACAGGAAGCATTATTTGATGTTCCAAAACAGTGATTCAAAATGCAGAAGACAAGAAAACACTATCAGTTTCAAAACAAACTTTTTTCTTTTTTTGTGCTTCACAATATGAAATGCAACATCAATGCTTGTGCCTTCTAAGATGAAAACAGCCTAGAAAACAAGTACCCATGGCATCCCTGCACTGTATCTATCAGAGGAGCAACTTGGCATGCATCCTCAACTGCACGGTTCATCCATTTTTCTAATATCACTTCAGCAATAGGAGCAATTTGATGCTGCAACACTGCAGCACCAAGGGGTCCTATCAAATTTAGCCTTGTTGCAGCAGAAATAACATCCCTCATTGTGATGTACATGTAAGCTCTCTGAGAAATATTACTATCAAATCCTAGTGCTCCACATATGAGTCCAAATATAGGAGCATGGTGAAAAGATACAGTACCTGACCCCAGAGAAGAATCTCTCATTGCTTTGAGAGAAGGGATCTCAGAGAACACAGCTGAAGCAACCCTCATCAGTGCAGATCCTTGAGAGATCGATGCCTTCCGACTAACCTCATTTGTTAGCGTGGCATCCAATATTTTGTCAAGATTATGCCAGGTTTCCGAATTCGGCGACATGGTAGCTGTGTGCACGAAAGGAAGGAGTAAGCTTCCTGTATTCTCCAAGACATGGATAACGAATGTCTTAAGCTCATCAGGATTGGACACTAGGTGGGACTGAACTGCCGCTTCAAGGCCAAAAGAGTGAGCAAATCCACCAGTAGGTAAAAGAGAATCAAGCAGCTGCCATTGACTCCACTGTAAATATGGGTCTGCAGCGCAAGGTCCAATGCGTCCTCCATTCATTTGCATTGTGAATAAGATTACCAGAAGTGCCTAGAGGAATAAACCAGGCTTGTGCATTCAAATTTTTCAGATAATATGAAACATTTCAAGAAATCTTTTAAAGATGAATTATAGAACATGCATGAAATAAATTTGGGGAAACTCAGCCAGACCAAATTAGAGTTTCCAAAAGAGATGTATGATTATATCATGAGTCATAACCATATACTACAGGCTCATGGAGAATAGTTTCTCTGACTCCGAGTCTGAAAACTTTTGCTGATAATAACATTAGTCAGATCTAGCAAGGCAATAATCTTGTCAATAAAAACAAATGGGACTTTGTCACAAACTCCTTTTTTACTTCGAAAGGAATATCGAACTATCAACACTTGAGTGAACCATAAGAACCCCAAAAGAATCCCAAGCAAAGCATGCGGGAAGCATTAGTTCTATGATAACCAAAAGGGCAAATACCCAGAAGAACCCTGAAAATATCCATTACCTAATTCATCAAAGATAAGAGTTTAAGGCAGAAGCCAGATTGCCAGAAACTTCTACCAAGAAAATATGAAGATCAAAATATCAAAAGCAACAAGTACGTAGCATGCTAGGCAAGCAGCATTTCAAACAAGCAGAGTTGTCACTAGGTTGAGTTAAATGGTTGAAACTTCCTATACGTTGAAGAACATAATTCCATCATTAGTTATTTAACCATAAAGAAAAGTATCAGTTATTTAAAATAAACTATGGATATTAACAGTAGAATGAGGTATGAACTGGATTAGACATCGTCCAAAACTTTCTAGACAGCAAGAGAAACAGATAAGCCAATTATAGAGACCATAAGTTCCACATTTCCCATTCATGACTGTTCTATTTACCACACTTATTGATCATAATTCATTGAAAGGGGGAGTAGGACCATTATCAAATCTCAAATCAAAGTTCATCCCATCCACATGATGCATTGAAAAATGATTTATTCTTCAAGTAGAATGATCATTTTACTAATCTAATTGGTAACTTATCTAAAAATATGTCAAGTATGCATCTTCAAGAGAAAAAAAGGGCACCTAGTAAGAAGAGCTTGAACCTTTGAACTAGATAGATTAATTTTTGTTCTCCCTTTTTCTTTTCGTATTTTTGACCATTTTATTTTTCTTTTAGGAAACTACATATTGCATTCCAATCAGGATGGTACCTTACAAAATCTGCTAAATTTATACCAGTTATTTGATTTACAACATAAAAACCAGCATGTTAAAATCAAATTGCATTGGGAAGTAAGAGTTGGAACCATCTACTAATTGCAATTCCACATAATGTAATAAAGACAAATTATTCAGCAGTTACAGCAATGTGACTATGCCATGACATTCTCTATGACCACAGACCTAATATCATCACCCACAATAGGGGAAAAACTAAGACTTGTTTTCTTGGGATTTATTATTGTCCATGTTCATGAATTGGAATCCCATAATATACCTATATTCTCCCATCCCGAGGCAGCGAGAGCAGTAACCAAGGCCACTTCCACCACAAGTCCTACACCATTTCGGCCATTCACCTTTTGGGAGCATTTCCAAATGAACCTGGTTTGTCCTTCCTTTGCCACGACACTGGTGGCAATCAACTCTTCCACTGCCATGACATACTACACAAGGCGGATCCGGCTTCTTCCTTCTTTTCTTCCGAACATTCGACTCCGTCCTCACAACCCAAGAAGGCTTAGTGAGCGAGAGGTGGGCCAACGACTTGGGGGGCCGAGGTGGAGGCTGCCCATTGAAACTCGCGGCCTCGAATCGGACTGGTGTCGATAAATTCAGTGTCCCAATAGCCATCTATGCAAGCAAAAACTCCAGTATCTACTCCACCATGACCCCGCGAAATCTGAAACAAACGAGCTACCTACTTACTTTGGTCTTCCAACAAACATTTGCTTACTACTTACGTATTGATCAGCATTTCATGAACATGATTGTGTACATACATACACCATATCTTCCAAGATACTAAAATGACACCCTTTTGCTATGGAAGCTCCCTTCACTCTTGTTTACTTACACTCACTCACCTAACTGAAACACCATCAATGATTATTAAACTAAACATTAGGAACCTAAAATACAATCATGGTCTGTTGATTGAATCACCAAAAAAAAAAAAAAAAAAAAGAAACTTTTAAGGGTCCAGAACCACTAAAAATTTTAAAAATTGGAACTTTACTTGAAAATTTCCCAGTAATTAATATTTTTGTCCCATGGGGTGCTACCAACAAATGATTCATCGAAGAAAAACAAGGAAAATAGGCAATGGACTTCACAAAGATAACAACCCAGAACAAAAATCTAATGCGAGCTTCAGAACCCACAAGGCAATTTCGAAACACGGAGTAATTAGTTAAAAACAAAAGAAGAAGAAGAAGTAGTAGTAGGGTATGTGAAGATTACCAGGAGAAAGAATGAGTGGTCTGAAATCTGAGTAAGAGGATTGATGTTTGGGTTGTTGTTGTTGCTGTAATGATGTGGTGGTGCTCTTCTCTTCTTCTTCTTCTCCCTTTCGCGGCCAATCTGCAACTTGGATGGCACAGGATTCAACTTGGATGGTCTATAATATATATTTTTATTTTATTTTTTCTACCATTTGAGTTTTGACAATGAGTTTATTAAAAAAAAAATACAGAGACCCATGATTCATCCATTATGAAAAATAAGAACTGATTCTTTATGCGGAGATTAAAACTTTTAGAAGATTATATAAGAACCAATAATTAATGGAAGTAAATAATAAAGGTTAACACTATAAAAGTAAAGAGTTTAAGCTTGATTCACTAATCATTCAATTAAATATCTCTATTTAAATGACTTTTTAATTAATGAGAATAGAAATAGAAATTAATTATATTTATTAATATAATATTATATGATTGGATAATTATATATTATTTTTTGCACGTTAATTTTAAATTAAAATATAAAACATAAAAAAAATCAAAGAAATTTAAATTGAAATAATTAAAAGTGGTAGGAATGAAAAACTTATTTAAACTAATTTTATATTGTTGTTAGAGATTAATCTTAAAAATATTGTAAGCAAAAAAAGACTACAACTATGAAACATTTTAGATAAAATTATGAGATTAATTTTAATATAACATAAAAAATGGTATTAATTAATTTTATCTCATTATATATATAACTAATATTTATGTACTATTAGTGTAAAAGAATCTTATACACTGTCATCTAATTATATATTTTGTATAAATCTTCAAAAAAGAGTAAATAGTTTGGTCAAATATTTTTATATAGATAATACATAGAAATTAAATTCTTATATATATATATATATAGTTGTGCTACTTATTTTAGAAATCCAACACTTTTAATAACATTTCAATACATGAAATAGATGTATACATATAAAAATAAACTTTGACAATCACATCACCTCAACCCGAGTAGCAGCTTAAATTTTACAATAGATTTCGAAATTAATAATTTAGAACTAAAAGAATAGAAAGATCGAAAATAGGAATTCTTTTTTTTTTTTAGTCTGAAATATTAGAAACTCTGTAGGGATTGTTTGGTTTTAAATTTTATTTTCAGTTTTTATGATTTTAGGAAGAAAATATAAAAAACTCAAAATAAAAACTATATATTAATATTTCTTTTATAAAATCTAAAAATTTAAAAGAACAAACCAAACGTAGCTAGCTGTGTTTCTGAACCACACGGAGAATTTGTTAGGTTGGGCTGCGTTGGAAGAAATAAGGTAGTAACACTAGTGTAGTAGTGGTGTGCTCGGGGAGGCGGTCAAAACAGTCAGAACAAAGCCTCCGAATCCGATCACAGCAAAAAACACACACTCCCTCCTTCGGCCTTCGGACGACAATGGCAGCAGCAGCCTAAGACAAAACAAACAAACAAACAAACAAACACTCACCTCAGCTCACCTCACCTGGGATCCAATCCCAACCACAATGCTATCACCACTCAAACATGTAACCAAACACACTTACAACAACAACAGCACAAGATCCCTCTTCTTCTCTTCTCTCCTCCTCCTCCAACCTCCTTCTTCTTCTTCTTCTTGTTCTCCTTATTCCACATATGATTACGCTTCGTCTTATTCTTCTTCTTCAGTCGCGACAACATCCCAAAACGACGTCGCAGACTCCTTCAAGCAATGGTTCCAAACCCGCCAAACAACCAGCGACCCACTCCTCACCCGAATCTTCCAGACCCTCTCCCCATCCCCTCAGAACGACGCCGTCTCCTTCGACTCCTCCCTCTCCTCCCTCCCCCTCCCACCTCTCTCCGAAACCTTCGTCCTCCGCGTCCTCCGCCACGGCGCCGCCACCGGCCACGTCCTCCCCTGCCTCCGCTTCTTCGACTGGGCCGGCCGCCAGCCCAACTTCCACCACACCCGCGGCACCTTCACCGCCATCTTCCGCATCCTCTCCCGCGCCCGCCTCATGCCCTTGGTCCTCGACTTCCTCCACACCTTCCGCCTCCGCGGCCGCCTCTTCCACCACCGCGTCCGCTTCAACGACACCCTCGTCATCGGCTACGCCATCGCCGGGAAACCCGATACTGCCCTCCATCTGTTCGGTAAAATGCGCTTCCAGGGTTTGGACCTTGACAGCTTCGCTTACCATGTTCTTTTAAACGCTCTTGTTGAGGAGAATTATTTCAATGCATTTGATGTCATTGTTAAGCAGATTAGGCTTAGGGGTTATGAGAATCAGTTCACTAATGCTCTGGTTGTGAAGAGTTTGTGTAAGCAAGGGAAATTGGATGAGGCTGAAGGGTTCTTGTTTGGGCTTGCGGATGATGGGAAGGAGTTGCATGGGTGTGAGGTGAGTGTTCTTGTTGGGGCATTGTGTGGGAGTGGTAGGTTTGATCGTGCTGTTAGGTTGGTTAGGGAGTTCGGGGATTCGGGTCTTGTGCCGTTGGATAATGCTTATGGGGTTTGGATTAGGGGGCTTGTGCAGGGCGGGAGGGTGGATGAGGCATTGAAGTTTTTCAGGACGAAGAGGGATGATGAAGGGTATGTTCCTGGTTTGTTGAGGTATAATGTGTTGATATGTAGGCTTTTGAGGGAGAACCGGCTACGTGAGGTTTATGATTTGTTGATGGACATGAATGAGACTGCTGTCCCACCAGATGCAGTCACCATGAATGCCGCGTTGTGCTTCTTTTGCAAGGCAGGGATGGTGGATGTTGCGTTGGAGTTGTACAACTCGAGGTCTCAGTTTGAGCTGTCCCCGAATCACATGGCTTACAAGTGCTTGATACTTACTCTGTGTTGGGATGGGAGTGTTAAGGAGGCGTTCAGCGTGTTCAAGAGCTCAGTTGATCATGGTTATTTCCCGGATAGGAGGACGTTTACTAGGCTTGCCAATGATTTGTGTAGGGAGTGCAGGATTGACGAGATGAAGGAACTGCTTCATCTTGCGTTGGCAAGGAACTTTATGCCTAATGCTTCCACATATGACAAGTTTATAGCGGCGCTGTGCCGGGCTGGGAGAGTGGAAGATGGTTATTTGATACATGGGGAGCTGAACAATGAAACCACTAGGGTGGCCTACACAAAGATGATCATGGGTTTTAAGAAGTCGAACAGGGGAGACATCGCCGCTCGTCTTCTTATTGAAATGAAAGGGAAGGGTCATAAAATGACGCGTCCCCTATGTAGAGGTGTTGTTTGTTGTTTACTGGAGATGGACAATTCGAGATATCATTTTTTCAAGTTATTGGAGATGCTGTCTCATAAAACGAGTCGTCCTTGGATTTACAATTGTTTCATTGATGGAGCTGGGCATACACAGAAGGCTGAGTTGGCCAGGGAAGTATTTGAGTTGATGCAGAGGAATGGCATTGAGCATAATTTGTCTTCTCGAATTCTTATGTTGAAGGCTTATTTGAAAAGTGGAAGGATATCTGAAGCTCTGAATTTCTTTAACAATCTCCGATCCCGCGGCATGGTGAATAGAAAATTATATAATTCCCTGATTGTTGGTCTCTGCAAGTCTAATAAGGCAGACATTGCACATGAGTTCTTGATCGAAATGCTAAAAGGTGGATATAATCCAGGCACTGAATGCTATGAGGATCTTGTGTTGAAGTTTTGCTCATTGGGTAGATATCATGATGCAATAAATCTTATTAATGTGTATGAGAAAATGGGACGTCCGTTAACTTCTTTTCTTGGTAATGTACTTCTTTTTCATTCTTTGGTTTCTCCGGAAGTTTACAACGCCTGTGTTCGTTTAAGAGGAGTGAAAGAAGGGGATACATCTGGTAGTTCAATGCTTAGCTTGATAATTGGTGCATTTTCTGGTCATCTCAGAGTAGACCATTGTATTGAGGACTTGGAGGATTTAATCGCAAAGTGCTTTCCATTTGACGTTTACACCTACAATATGTTGTTGAGAAAAGCATGCCGGAGTGATATGGACCAAGCTTGCGAGTTGTTTGACAAGATGTATCGAAGAGGCTATGAGCCTAACCGGTGGACTTTTGACATCATGATACATGGTTTCTCAAAGCATGGGAGGAAAGATGAGGCTAAGTGGTGGGTTAAAGAAATGTTCCAAAAAGGATTTTATCCAACAGAGAAAACTAGAATGCTCATTTAAGCAGAACTGATTGGTAAATGTTAGATATGCAAAATGGTCCACACAATTTTGGTAAGGATATTTTTAGAATTATATATTTATCAGAAAAGATGGGTTACATTGGATGCATTGGTTTTAGTTTTTCCGTATAATTTTTAATCCCGTTAATCTTAAGAATTCCTTGTATGTTTTTTCTGCTGTCCCCCAACTTTTTGTTGTTGTTGTGGAAGCAATAGGAAATAAAATGTTTCCACCCTGTATTATTTATCACACTAGATTGGCATAAGCTATGATATTCGACATAACTTTTATTCATCTTTTTTATTTGACATAATGTATTTTGAAAGTTTAAGTATTGCATCTTTTCCTCATTGTAGGCTAGTTGTCGTTACCTGCTGAATAAAAAATCAAACATCAATTAATTCATGACACAAATTTGATGGATATTGAATTTCAATAAAGTGGTTGTTGCTGGTGTTAGTAATCACTGGATCATGTAGTTTGGTTTGTATATATAATTGTTTACCTGCTGAATAAAAAATCAAATATCGATTAATTTAGGGCACAAATTTGATGGATATTGAATTTCAATAAAGTGGTTGTTCCTGGTGTTAGTAATCACTGGATCATGTAGTTTGGTTTGTGTATATAATTGTTTATTCGAGGGGATTGTAGAACTAGAGATAAAGTTATAGGGGATTGCTGTTCTCTCATGCAATGTGTGTTTGGTTTAAACTTATTTTAAGTTCAAAATAACTTTTTTGGTAGAAGTTCAAAACAGCTTATAATCAAAATGTTTCTTAAGACGACTTTTGAAAAAAAAAAATGATTATTTTACTGGAATAGTCTTCTGTCAGACATGCTTGTATTCATATATGTGTGTGCGTGTGTGCTCGCACGCGTGTGTGCGCTTTATATAACAATGCTATTTGTTGTTGGAAAATGCTTAACATGCAGAATATTTGCCTCAATTAATTTCCCAGAATGATTTGGCATATGTGTTAACCTTTGGATGGATTGGTGGTTAATATTACTTTATTTCATCCAACAACCAATCATGTTTCCTATCAAAGATTCTAGTAGTAAATTCTGGCAGGGTAGCATTATTCTTTCTTAGGTTTTTTTGAAGTATCCCATTTTATAGGCTATGCATAAAGAAATTAAGCAAAGGGCTTTCTCTTCTATCTTTCTAATCACCCGCCAGGATAGAATATCCAATGTTTTACGCAAACTATTGCTGTATTCTCTCAGCAAATTGTTAGCATGCTCAGACTCCTTGAGAAATGCACCGCTTGCCCCACAAGGGCATGATGGTTTCATACCAGTTCCATATTGGTCACTGCAGCAGAGATATTTCAGTTAACTGAACCAAAAAGAGGTTGCATTATTCATAATTATGCAATCCTATGAGCTGTCTTCTCCTTGCATCCTTCTTGTAAGAATAATTGTTTATCCCTTTGGCAAAATTTCTTTCTTGTACCAACTCTTATTTTGGTTTGCAAAAGAATAATTTGGTCCATTTTGCCTTGATTTCTTTAATGACAGTGTGCTTGATTCCCTTCCCTGTTTAGAACTTGCACTTGAATTCATATTTTCTTGTTTAGGAGGGTTCAGGTATATATATTTTTCAGGCATGATACACATACTATTGTATTCTTAGTTCCTTTAATCAGATGTTGCTGCATGGCACTAGTGATCCCTCTTTGTAACTTAGTTACAAGAAATATTTGTCACGTTTGGGATCTTGGTGGGAGTGGGATTTGCATAGCAATTAGTGCTTGCTGGTAGGGTTTGAACTCTTGTTAGAACTCATTTTGCGTGGGACTTGCTACTGAGGAACAAAGATTGAAACCAAATATAACAGTGATTAGGGAGGGCATAGATAAAAGAGAGGATGAAGTGGGGAGGAAGAAAACAACACGCAGGAAGAGGATGAAAAAGAAAGAGTCCGGGGAGGAAGGGAGCCATTGCCTGAGAAGAGATCCCAGAGAACGCAGGCTGCTGAAGAACTCAGAAGATGGACCTTGCCAAACTCACTAAGAAACACAAGTAATCACATGGACCTTGCGAAATGTTGAATTGTTGCAAATATTCCCTCCATCCAAGTATAATTTTCACTTTGGACAAATTGGTACATTAAAAATCACAAGCCAATGTGACTTTTAAATGTATCAGTTTGTCCAAAGTGACAATTAATCCTGGATGGAGGCAGCATTTAAGGTGTTGATAAAGTCATTTAAGTTGTTTGGGTGATCTGAAATTGAAGGGTGGGAGAAGAAAGTAGAGAATAATTAAAATTGATTTGCCTTCATTAGTAGGTGGCTAGAGTACACACTTGGATGACATTATGCAGTGTAATTTATACACTGGTTTTGTTCGGTCTAGATTCAGAGCTTTCTATCATTTGTTCCGTTCTCGTTTCTAGGAGGTACTATGAATCCTCTTCGATATACGGCAATTTTAGTTTGTCACTCTTTACATTGTAGACATAAATTAAATTTTCAAGGGCTGTCTATAATTCTTTTTTTTTCTATATTAATTGTGGCTTGTGCTAACCTTTGTGAAAGACTGCATCGGATGAAAGAACCTCATAAAGGTGGTGTAATAGATTGTTCATGAACATGATTGGAGAATGTAGTTGAATTACTAGCTTGAATTTTTGCTGCATCTAGGTAAGTTATTCCATTCTTTTTTGTTTTCTTGGGTCAAAAGTTATTCCAATCTTTAATAGAAGTGGTTACAGATGGCCTTCCACTATGAAATGATCTATGGGAAAGGCAAAGACATGAGACAATACACTAGTTGATGCATGTTCTAGAAAAGTATCATTGCTGCTTCTTGATGCCTATTTCCACAGATTTGCTAAAATAATAATTTATGGGTGCCTGATAAGCCTGTACAATATATCATTACCTCATTGCATCAGCCTTTCAATGGCATAGGCAAATATTGCCTAGGCAATGGTTTTAACAAGTGACAGAACAGGAAATTAGTTGTTGGGGATCTTATATCACTAACGACTTTAATGATTGGTGGTCCATTCTAGCATGCATGCTACCTATAAAAATGCTTGGCAGCAGATTTATACTGGTATTTGGAATTTGGAAATAACTTCAGCGTGATGTCAGGAATTCTGTTTTCAGGAGTGTAGTGAGCGATTCAATCCAGGAAATGTTGATCCACCTGGACATCTACAGGCTCTTCCAATACCTGTGTTTGTGTGGATTAACTTGTCCGTGAACTATTTTTCTTGAAAAATGTTATTTTTACTCATAGGATGAGACACCGTGCTGATTCACATCTCATTTATTATTGAATAAGATGTGGATTCTGTTTGAGGAGGGTCCACATCTCATCCAATGATGGATGAGGTGTGAGTCAGCACAATATTTCACATTCCATAAGTATAAACAGCATAGCTTATTTTTCTTTTGGTATAATAAAATGGAAACAGAAGGTCTACGTGGACCTAGATATAACAATTGAGTTAAGGTTTTGTGAGATTAAATTTTTATTGAAATTAGGTGCCCACGTGTGCTATTCAAATAATAATACAAATTATTTGCAAAAAATTGTTACTAGAAACTAGCTACTCGTGAGAAAAGATTGTTGAAAATAAAAATATAAGCTATTTTACAAACTAAAACATATATTTCATTGAATTATTCAGTTGAAAAAAAAAATGGATTTAAGATGCTGGAACAGCACTTAATAAGGAAAGTTGCAATTAAGTTAACCATGGATCAAAATTTTCAAATTAAGCAAGTACGAAGAGGGATTTCAAGGATTGACATTTTCTATAGTTTTAAAAATGATATAAATATGCTTTTGGTCCATGATGCTCTTGTGGGTATGGAGCTGGAATGAAGTGGGTTGTCACACCCAGAGCGAGTAAGAGGGGGTCATCTTCCGCTTCTCCCGCCTCATTGTAGTTCCTAGTTGTAATCTTAAGCTCTTCAAAGTAGACTTGAAAATGAATATTTTCAAAAGTCAATCAATTACCAAACACACTTCTAGGTATGTTTATAGATTTCAATTTTCTGTTTCACTCTCCGTTCCTCTAATAAAAATTTAATACATGTTTAATAATGATATCACCCATGATCTCTTATTCAATTATATTTTTTAAACTATCTATAATTTTTTAATATGGCAAAATTTGATTGGGAGATAGGGAGTGGGACAAAAAAATGGGATAGGTGATTTTTGTTCATATTTACCGAGCATGCCTAAGTATGTTCTTTGCTGTTGAGAGTTAAATCTACTCAAACAATACACCTTTCGATCCAAAAAGAAAAAGTTTCGGCTGCTCGGACCCTTTCATGATTCTGAGAACAAGCATGTGAAGGTCGGCAAGAAAAAGGAAAGACAAGAAAGTAAAAAAAAATACAGAGAAAAAAAAAAGAAGATAACAAATATGTGAAAACATGGCACACAAAATATCTTATCCTATCCAGAAAGGCAATAAAATGGCCATGTTAACGTACTTGATGTTTAAACCTATTGCATGTCATTTATTCTCTTTTTCCCTTTTTTCTTGTCTCCAAATACTGATGTTCCATTAGTGCACACCAGCAATTTTCAGAGGCAGTGGGTTGGTGCTCCCCCGGACCTAGCCATCCAAGGTTCAGATTCCGCCTTTCTTGTGATATTAATAGCATTTTGTTGGTAGCCTTCAACCATCACCTTTTCTTTTCTTCTTTTTTTTTTTCTAGAGAAAATGAATCTTGTTCTTGTTCATAGTTCTTTTAATGGACTCAATATCTTAAAATAATGGTATATTTCAATTTTAATTCATTTTACATAGTATAGAATATATAATTTTAGCTTAATGCAAAATTTTATAAACTTGATACAATCTTTTTCAATTTAACAATGAATTTTGTCTAATAGTCATCCTATAAAAGTTATTTGTTAACAAATAATGATCTTGATTTAATAACATCCAACTCAACCACCTTTTGAAGGTGGTTTCACATTGCAACATCACTCTCTCTTATGAAACTTGTAAAAAATGGAAATCTTTTTGTTTGATGTGATAGCAAGAAGGTTTGTGAATTAGGATCACCAAGCTTTATATGAACAACTCAAATTAATGAATTCAAGCAGACCACGAAACATTTCATAAATAGCCAAATAGCTCACTCTCGTAACTTCTCAGATTAGATTAAAAATATAAAAGATCATAAGTGACTACAACTTGGCCATGTGTTATGGGCGATACATGGTTATATGTTTGCACTGAAATTAAGTGTTGCAGAATGAATCCACGTACGTTTGGGACTCAATTATGATTACTAAGAATATATATTCTTTAGTGCTTAGCCAGGACCCTTCATTTCCTTTTCAGTTATTCAAATGTGTTATAATATGTATCGCATGTTGAACAGAAAGAGCGTGTGAATTGAAACAATATCACTAAGACTTCATCCAATGCAATATTGTTATTATTTTATTAATGTCAATCGATGAAATAGTTAATAAGCAAAACCCAATTATTAGATATATATTCGCTCTTTTATTGAATAATTGTACAGTAAGAAAATAATTGGAAGAGCATTACGGTTAGAGAAATTTAAGAATAATTGGCTATATTACCCTTATTTTTTTTTAGTATTCTAACTTTCTCTCTCCTCATCTATTATGCCTTGCTTTCCTCTAATAATATTTAATAGGGATAGTATTTGAAGGAAATAATTAAAACTACTTAAATTTTATAAATGAACATTTATTTTTAGACAATTTTTTTTAAGATGAAAAATTATTGAAAGTCAAAAGTAATACTATATTTTACGGGTTAGCAGTCACCACCACTTCCTGCAAATTAACTCCAAATTCATACTAAGATCAAGAAGACACCATAAAAGACATAGCAGTTGACTATTTTACATTGTTTCCCACTTATTGTTGACAAACGAATGTCCAATCATATGCTTTTTATTCTTCTCCATTGCCTCTTTTACCTTTCTATTTTCTCCAATTCCCCTTTTTTTAATTTGAAACTATATAGGGATGATTTCCTTTCCCTAAACTAACACGAATTATTGATAGAAAAAATATATAATAAGCACAGCAAATGAATTAGCAAGTGTATAATAAACATATCACGTTGACAAAATTTAATATAATCTAATTTGCAGAACTTCTATCATTGTGGAGTGTAAAGACCATCATCAAAACTAGATAGTTTATACTATATATTAATTAACAATTGTGTAATGTAAAAGCAAGAGTCTTTCAAGGGTTCACTACAGTCACTCACCACTCATTACCAAGAAAGTGGAGATTAAAAGAAAATGCCATCCAATAGATTATCTTTGTGCCTTGAAATCATATATAGTGCTCCGATAATTGTAGAAAAAACGTGGGATGCCCTTTGCAACTTGGAGAAGCATTAACTTATTCCAGAGGCTCAATTAAGCTCATGAGTCAATGTATCATCCAATGTAATGTATGCATTCACCGACTCACATGTGGACAATCGTAACAAATAAGTTGCATAATGCATATGAATCCAATGAAAGCTCTGTGAAAAGTGCACATCTTACCACTATATATATCGGATATAAAGTTGCAAAGAATTAGAGCTAAGGTAGTTGAGATAGTGGATATATGAGTAGGTCATTAGTTTTGGTAATGATAATGGCTCTCACCATACCGAAATGTCAGGACATATATGCTAATTATATATTGCCTTGTTGTTCCTATTTTATCAAGTCTTGTTGGTATATTCCATTGCCACATGTTTATGGTGCATTGATCTTTTGCCACAAGTTTTAACAGTATATATATATATATATAGTAAAATTCACTATATAGTAAAATTCACTGCATTTTGCATTTAATATCATCACTAACTTGCAATTATTATATATTATAATAAAAATATTTTAATTTACAATTGCTATATGATTCAAATAAAAATTTAATTTATAGTTAAAACTCACTCTCCCATTTAAAGGAAAAAAATCACTTTAATTTGTAATAATTTAATTGTATATATGAATAATTATCTTTTATTTTTCTAAGTTAAATAGAATAAAATTTAAATAACTACATCAATCTTTTCCTAGTATCACAATTTTTGTAATTTTATTTTAAGAATTAAAAAAAGGAAACTGATTTTTTAATCAATTTTTTTTTTGACATTTATATTGATCAAGTTTAAAGAAAGTTGTGAACATAGTATCTCCTAAAAAAATCAATTTCATGTAATACTTTATGTAGTTTATTACAACAATGTTTGTATTTTATTATCCAATTTTATAAAGTTAGAGTCTTAATTATTACATCAATTTTGTAGCTCATAATAACATAACTTATGTGGTTTATATTTTGAGAGTTAATTCTTAAACTGGTGAGAAGATGTGAAACCAAATTTATATTTAAATCAAAGAAATAAAATGTTTTTAGAGAAAATAGAATTTACTCTTAAGCTATAATTAAGTTTGCGTACTTTATTCCTGAAATTTTGAAAACATGGAAATCAACATCTATCACATTTCTTAACCGTACAAATCGATCCTTTTATTAATATTTTATCTACTGTATATATTAATATAAATAGTAAACATTCAAGAAAGTGTAGAGTATTGAGTTGTACATAAACTAAAGATCAAGGAATATAATACATTTATTTTCTATTCACAATAGGTAAAATTTTAACATACTGACTAAAATACCCATTTGATAAATTTTAAAGGTCGATTTACATACTTTGACAAATTTAAAGATAAAGTGCACATGGACTGTATTTGTGAATTTGGGGAGGGTAACGTGTATTATTTAATTAATGAAGATTATAATCAATGACAAAAGATAACTTAAAAAAGGGGGGAAACATACATAGGGTTATTATTTTTCTAACCATTAATTCTTTTAATTTTAAATTACAGTCACAATGGTATGGGCCAATGACTGTTCATGTAAGATATATTTTAAATTAAGATAATTTTTATGCATACAAATTAGATAGATTTATAACTTCTCAAAATATTAACTAAATAAAATTTAAAATACAAATATGCAAATAAAGTGTCTTGAAACACCACATGGAACATTGAAACGTTTTATAGTTTGTTTGTTTTGAGTTTTCAATTTTTTAGATTTTGTGAAAAAAATATTGAAAATTCTGAAAACTAACTAGTCTATTTGATTTTAATTTTCAGTTTTTTATATTTTGTGAAGGAAATATTGAAAATTCTGAAAATGATAAATTTCAGTTTTCAGCTTTTATTTCTAGATTTCAATATCTTCTTCATAAAATCCTAAAACTGAATACTGAAAAACTCAAATCAAACAGGCAAATTTCATTTTTCAGTATTTCTTTCATATAATCCTAAAAACTAAAAAATTAAAAATAAAAACTGAAAACTGAAACTAAACAGACCCTTTTATATATATATAGTTTAGAAAAAGGGGAAACTTCCCCCACAAGCCATGGTAAGTGATGTTACTGATTATAATGCATTTTATTAGTAAATAATGTGCAACATTAAGATGATTTTAAGTAACATCAAGCAATTTAACTTTATATCAACAAGTATAAATTTTTTTAAAAAAATTATTTTAGAACCTATGAGAGTAATTGAAGTCAGTATTAATTACAATTATTCGAACTACATATATATTTTGAAGGTTTTTTTTTAATGTTTAATATTGAGTATGACTAAGATTTTAAAGATAAGATAAGTACACATCTTTTATCATTCTAAAAAATGTCATGAATAATTTTTTAAAAACAAAATTGATTTCATTCTTCATGTCATATTTTTTATTTTTTTATGAAGCACAAACAAATAAGTAAAAAATATTTGAAAGCACTTATTATCAAATCACATATTATTTCTCCTGTTAAGCACATTCAAACAAACTTCCTGCATGGAACAATTAAACAAAAAAAATCAATAATTCTTACTATATCTAACTCTTATTGGTATCACAACTTTATTTTAAAGATATTTTTATCAAAAGTAATTATCATAAAATATTAAAAATTCTTGCAACTCACGGATACTATGTCTAGGGTATATTGAATGTTTGGTAACAATTACGGCCTTCACAATAAAGTTGTTATGCATGAGCGCACTAGCCACTAGAATTTATTCCCATATCTTGGAAAATAATAGTTTCGTAAGCCTAAGATCAAAGGTTCCTTTTGGTGATTACTTTGGAGAATTGTAATCAATAAGCTAGCTGAACCGGAAATCTTTTCATGAAGAATAAGAAGGATGAAAATCATTAACAAGATTAATCAAAACAAGATTAGGAGATTCCCCATGATCAGCAAGATTGTTCATGATCAACAACAATCATTAACAAGATTGTTCCTGATCAGCAAACTAAATACCCGAATTCACCTTCACATTTAATTAGTATAGTTAGAAGATTATATGAATGGGGCATTCAGTGGGCACCAAACCATTGGTTTTCTAGTAAATGGGTACCCTTTATAGATATCCTTTGTTTTGTACTAATTATTCTCTATATGTTTATGCCCCCTGCGCCGCCCACATTAGACCGTGATCTTAGTAAAATCGAGAAAATGTCAGTACTGCTAATTTAACTGCAATTATATTATTATCCCATAATTTAATAATTTTTGCATATATTATATCTTAATATTTTTGGAGTAATACTTTATCTGCTTAGTGTATTCAGCGTTAGCTAATAGCCAATTCCAAAAAAATAAAAATATGATGAATTATATATTAGGAAAGTGAGAAACATGCGAAGTTAGACGTCATTTTCAAAAGGATTAAAAAAAATGCTTGGAGAATTGTATCCTTTCAACTTGGTTTCATTGTCATTTTATTCTTTCATTAGAAAAATTATGGAAGCCAGTGCTCTCATAATTTCGAGGAAACAAATTTTTACATGCTCTTGTAATATATTTAATATATGATTCAGGAACATCTATAACCTCTCATTTTCATTTAGAAGTTATATGAAAAGATTAAAATGAGTAGTCATAGATATTTTTAGAATGTACAAATATTTCTCAAGTTTCAACGACGGAATATTTACGTTTAGTACCTTACCAAACAAATGTTCTTCCTAGAAAGAACTTGAGCGTCTTAATCGTTACAGAGGACTAAGTTGTTTATCATTCGTCTGACAATTTGTCACTGTTATTTTATTTATACTAAACATTTTGTTATCATTTGTGATTTAGCTTTAATCTGATTATTGTGTGTAATATGTCATTCAATCCCATATGATTTTCAATTAGGCAAATGACGTAGCATCCTCTATTGATCCAACTGCATGTTCCTTTACTAAAAAGGGTCAACATTTTTTTCTTATAATAATTCCTTTGATTTTAACTAATAATCCCCCAACGAATTAAATAGCTAGAATATATATATATATAATCAGGTGACTGGCGCACAACATTTTAAAAATTAAAACGTAAACTTGAATTACTAGATGATGCCAATTATTTTGAGACACTAAAAACTATTAGTACTTGTAATGTCACGTTCTGCATCATTCACCTTATTAAATTCAGTTAATTAGTTGCGACAATCTCAACATTTGTTAGTGATAAAATTGTAGAAGAGACTGTCCTCATAATTCTGAAAATGAAGTATTTATGATTATTTTTCCTTCAAATATATATGCTTATCAAGAATTAAACCTGGATTCTCAGCCTTACAAGAATTTAATAAAC
The DNA here is from genome assembly GCA_031216105.1 of Dalbergia cultrata. Classification (NCBI taxonomy): domain Eukaryota; kingdom Viridiplantae; phylum Streptophyta; class Magnoliopsida; order Fabales; family Fabaceae; genus Dalbergia; species Dalbergia cultrata. The sequence goes on along the minus strand of CM062352.1, from coordinate 53,435,671 downwards.
AGCTTATCACTTATCTAACAACTTATTTATCGCAACTATTTCATATTGTTATTGAGTCTCTGGTATTTGTGATTCTTATTATGTCTACAAAAACAACACTTCGATTGTAACTTTTGTAACCGCAATTCAAAACTTTTGCATGCCATATATCAAGTAATTAATTTTATTCATTTATCAGTTCATAATTTACGGAAATCATGATACGTTAAGAATTCTCCTCGTACCAATGAGCACTTTCTGTCATTTAACCCAACTTATCGCTAATTATTAACATCTCGTGACCCTGGCTAAAGTGAAAAACAAGTTGAATTCTACCTCCGTACCCCCTCACTTAACTTTATGTGCTTGATTATTATTCAATTTTGTTCTTTTTCATTAATTAACTTTTTTCATATTCATTTCCTTTATGGCACATCCTATGAGGCTTTCCCCAACTTGGCATCATTGTATCAGATGACACAAACAAGACCCCTTTTTCATAATTTTCTTCTTTTGATCAGTTTAATCAACCTTTACTCTTATTAGTGCTTGCGTGCGAGTGTGCACATATAAACACTATAATCAGATTTTAGCTTAAATAGCAAATTAAAGAATATTATATATGATCAAACAAAGAGTAGTAAAACAAAATTCAGCAGGAGGCAGGCAATTCCAACACAAAGTGGATCATATGGCTTTTTAATATCAAAGCCAATACTAATTAATAACCAAGACCAAAATAGAAAAATGAAAAAAAAAGGGGGCATCAACTCCTTAATCAGAACCATACTCTTTGGATATTTAATTTTCTTTCTTAGCCAGAAGAGGAACCAAGCCATATAGTTTAGTACTAACAAAAATTCTTTCCATGTTTCTATTTTGAGCAAATATGCGGTAGCTAATTAAGGAAGAGAGATAAATGAAATGGAAGAAGAATAAGAAGAGAAAATTAAATTACACAAATACTCATACCTCCATTCCAGACATAATATGTACCTGTTTATTAATTAACAATGACATATACTTCTACATTTCTTAGCAACAAAAGCAAGCAAAATATTTTTGGCTGATCCATTCAATCTCCTAATGTAATTTATATGATCCTACTCAACACAAGAAGAAAAGAAAAGTTGGGGGAACAAAACATGCTTAAGAAACCCAAAGCAGCAACAATTATTGGTATATTCACAACATTTTTTTCGCCCTTTTTCCTACATCAAAATTGCATATCTCATGCTGTCACTCACCATGAGATGATTCATTTCAGAAATCTCTGAGAATTCACCAGTAACCCAAACCCCATCAGAACCATTAACCCTTGGATGAGACACACATGAGAGTATTGATATAGGGGCTTGAATGATGCTATATATAAGGGACAAACCAGTACCACCCCAACCATGTTGTCTTCTTCCCCTTTCATGTCCAAATATCTGAAGCTCAACACCATTTCCTGCCTCAAACATGCTCTCATCCGCCACCTTGGAGCTCTTCTTTGTGTTCTGAAGGTTCCTTGCAACTGCAGCTAGAACACGCCACATCTTCAACAGACCTTTGGTTACTGCTAGCTTGAACTTTAGATTATATATATAGAACTATATATTAATATAGTACTAGTTTTTAAGAGCTTGTTAGAGTAAGATAGAGATTTTTTTTTTGAGGGGGTGAGAGGGGGTTTCTCTCTGAACTCTGAAGAGGAATTAAAAGGGTTGGATGGAAAGGCCAACTCTTTCTACAAGGCTTTTTTGATAATGGTATTTTGGTGGTGGCATTACTAGTGCTTGTGTTTATCACAAAAGGTGTTGTAGATGCCTCTGAGTTTTAAAGATGGCAACCATCACTAGCAACATTTCTTTTCCCCATTAATCAAAATGTGGGGCCTATTAAGCCCAACTTGCCGACAAAGCTGCCTAATTGTACAAAAAAGTTTAGACTTTATTTTCAGAACAGTTATTATGCCTATATACATACTCATTTACACATATTATCATTTACACATATTAACATTTGTGGATCGTGGTTCAAATAAGTATATACAAATTTGAATACTTTGTATTTTTTAATAGTGTAAATTTATTTTTGGTTAATATCGCCTTCAACATTTATATAACTGAAATCTAAAGTATATTCAATTATGATTGCCATGGGGATTTAGAGTTATGTGCACCATGTACAAAACAAAAGTGAAAAGCAAAACATTTCTCTTTTCAAAAACTTCGGATTTTGGGGGGGATTTGCTTTTTCTGACTTATTCTTGTACACCACCAGTTTCTGGTTTTAGTTTTACCAAAGCACAAGAACGAATTTTCAAGGTACAGCTTTTTACACTTTACAGTTCATTTGGCTGCAAATTGAAGGGTCCCCTCAAACACACACATGAAAGCTTTGACAAAAAGTTATGTAGCCGCAGATCTTATCAGAATTGGTTATACTCGTGATCAATCATTGGATTATAAACTTCAGCAGAGAATCATAACCGTAGATTGGTTGATCATTTATATATATGTTTATTAATTAGAAAGATCAATTCCTCAGAATAATGCAAAGTTTTTGAGGGTGATCCCCACAATTGGAGAGTCAATACCGGTACCAAAATTGTGATGCAGACCCATGTGGTAGTTATGTCAATGAGTACTGTTGCTCCACTTGAGAAGTCTCAAGTGTTTATCAACTTTGTGGATGACCAATATGCAGATAAAAAGGTACACACAATATTAAATTGCCTTCTTAGTTAAGAGGATTGAGAAACTTAATTAACACACTCAGAAAAAGATCTTGCGTATTTGAAGCGCAAGTCATTAGTCTTAGTCTCATCCATTCATTTTATATGCCACTTGAGTTATTATTTTCTCAATCACCCACTTGAGTAGGTCATTTTTTATCTTACAGAAGAGTAAAAATGGGATGATATTTTATAGATAAATATCATATATAAAATTACAATTAAAGTTGATTTATGAAAATATTCACCTCATTTTTACCTCCTAATAACCAGACATATTCTTAATGTGTGTTTGGATACAAGTTTTGAATGTTGTTTGCTTTTTAGATATCCAAATTAATTTTTACCTCTGGAACTAATTATAAAAAAAGTGAAAATTTATTACTTTTTGTTAGAATCAATATTAAAGGAACTGTCAAGCATAAATTAATTTTAACAAAATTAATTCTTATAGAATTTTCCTTCTCATAACCAACTCTGTGAATGCATAACCAAACACACTCTAAACTATTACAAAACTAATGTAGCTAGCATGCAACCAATGGACAATAGTAAGAGCAACAACTTGCTCAGGCTCACGTCAGAATTTTTGCACATCCAATGCTACGTGAGTCATGTAACTCAATAAAGACCACAAAAGCTGTATATAATAAGTTCAAGATGCGACTCGGTAGTATATCCTTAAGTAAACAACAAAACCTAAAACTAGGATCCTCCAAGCCATTCTTATTTTTTCACAATATTTTTTAGCCTATATATGTATGTATGCCCATAGTTAGTTGGAATTTGAAAAATGAACGTGGAATTGCATAGTTCCATAACCATAATACATGACTATGCTCAAAACTCAAAAGGGTCATCCAACTAGAGCTGACAGCACTAATTTATGTTCCATTCATGCGTAATCAAATCACTCTTCCCTCTCTTTCGCATACAAATGAACTTAACTATTAAAGCATGAAGACTATATCTAATGCCAATGTCAATGGAATAGTTAAGTTCATTGCCTTTGGCTAAATATGAGAATGCGTACAATTAAGATGAAGTACTCTTTTAATTTTTGTTATTGATTTATTCATTTTATACGTGTATGTAGATCTATGTAGCCTCTGAAAATCTGCTGGTTATGATGGTTCTAAAAGAAATATGTTAATCACATATCACTTTTATTTTCACATTTCTCACGTCGATGTAATATTAGTTACAAAATCATAATACAAGCATAAAAAACTAAGGTAAATTCACTCAACTAAAACAAAATGGTGGTTGTATTTGTAACAAACAATATAAGATAACGTTTAATAAGACAACTTTAGGAGAATCTTTTGCTACCCATTATAGTTTTAAAGGTATCAATACCCACTATCAATGAGTAGTTATTTTTAAATTGTGAATCACACTACTTTTAAATTTTAAAAAATTATACTTTAACCCCTAAATTATAGATCATAAACTTTTTCTAAATATGCAACTTGATACCTTAAAATTTTTTAAATTTATGATATTTTTATTAATAATTAATGAAAAAGTTAATGGGGTTTAACTACATATTTTCAAAATTTATAGTCTAATGCATATGACCTATACTTCAGAGAGAGAAAAAATGCAATTTTCTCTTTTAAATTTTATTTTTTATATTATACTTTTTAAAAAATAATACACATACCTTAATTTAAACCATTAATTCTCACAAAATATTGATACCCTTTAAAAAATCAAAGCTACCTTGAAAATTCATGTAACAAAATAGAATCCTTCCGAAAATCCCACTTACGCGGCACACAGAAAGCACTTTCAATCCACTATTATTCTCGTGGTAATAGAATTTTTAAGAATTGTTAAATGGGGAACTCATGAAATATGTTCACAGTCATCTGCTTTTAACTGGTTACAGTGCAATCTCCAGAGTTTAAACAAGTACAATTATTTTTTTGATGTGATTAAACATGTATAATTTAATTCCAAAGTTTTCCTCGTGGGTTTACTATTGTCATTCTTCGGATTTATTTTTAGTCCGGAAAAGTTTCCACTAATTTCATTAATGAAAAGACAATTTAAAATTAAGTGAAGAGCTCAAAATTAACGGGGAAGAAGAGGATTTTAATTAAAACTATTTGTGTATGTTTCTAATTAAACAAACCAACCACAATAGGAGTTAGCTAATCTAATTGAGATTTCCCTTATATACCGTCATAATTTGAGTTTAATTATTAGAGTTTTCTTTCTCGTTAGTTATTGATTCTCATTTATTAACATTTTTTGGTGAACACATTTATCACCATTTAAATGTTCAATAAGATAACTGGAGCAAAAATATAATTCCACTCATCTCAACCTAAACTACTTTTATCTGAAAAACAAATCTATGTATTAATTTTATTGAACATAAACTATTTTTTATGAGGAATTGAAGGGGAGAAAAGTGTTTGACCAGAAAGTGATGGATTACAAATTAGTTCCTAAATGTGTGTCTGTATATATATATATATATACTGTTGATGAACTTTCCATTACCTGCCAACTACATCACCATAACGTGTGGGGCAACACGCTAATACTGTGGCTTAGAAAGCGAAATAACTTTAGGGTGGCCATGAAATAATAATAATATTCCTCATTAATCAATATTCATCCTTGCACTGGGTGGTCAAGTGAACTTTATAGGTGCACATTGGATCCATGGTGCAATAACTGACCACATCACTATTATTGTAGTTCCTTACTTTTTCCATTAAGCTTTACTTTAAAGTTTATATTAAAGAGAGAATGATGATAACATCCCACCCATTATCTGTATATTATTGAGATTAGTGGCATAACCACCTTAAACAAATGGAGATAGGGTTTCAAAGTCAAAAGTCAACTTTGTTTCCTTAATAGTATTGTATTGACCATTGATATGGCAGTGGTGGGAGCTAGACATGAAACAACAAACAAATGCGCAATAGAGGGGGTGGGGGAGGCCAAGTTCAGGGGAAATTTTTTTTTTTATTATATATATATATATATATATATATATATAGAGGGTACGTTTAATATTAAATTCATATTTATTTTTTCTGTTAAAAAATCAAAGAAGATAAACGTTGAGGGGACACAAGTCTCTCTCTGAAATACAAGGTGCCACCCCCTGATTCATGGGATCTTTGAGGAAGTTAGATAATTATCAGTTTATCACAATTCTAGGAGTTATTATCCAAGCGATATATTTTATAAAACGAGTTTCTTTTGCAGTATTACGAAATTATATTTTCTACTAGTGAAATAATAGTTTAAATATGATAATAATTATAAGAGAAATAATATTTTTATTGATTACAATACTTATACTATATCTTATGATAAAGAGATTTAAATTTTTTGTATACAAAACTGGAGAAGGTTGACATATATAATTTACCTTTAATTTATATTTACGGGTGGTAATTGAATCAAGAAGCTCAATAGGGATGATACTTGATATATTGAGTTTAACAGAAAAAAAAAGACAAATAATTGATTTTCAAATGTCTTTCTTAAATGAATTCAATTATGAAAATAATTCTCAAAAATACACGTTGAAGAAATAAAAATTTTCAGGTATTTTATTTGTCAAACGCGTGTTTTTATTTATTTGCTATATTATAAAGGGAATTATTTTAAAAATGAATAAAAATACATAAAAGTCAATTTTTATGTCTAATTTTACTTTAGTTTCCTAAACTCTATATCTGCGATGAACTTCTCGTCCTTTTGTTAGCCTTTTTAAGTCTTGATCTTAGAAAAATATAACCTGAAAATGGTTGGTTAAACAAACTTTACCAACAGGGAAAATAATGTATCTATAAATATTTTTGTTGGATTATATATATATATATATATATATGTGTGTGTGTGTGATTATTTTAGACTAAATATACAAGTGGACAAATTAGTTAATGTATTTTAAAATTTTCAAATTGGTGATTCACAATTTAAAAAATGAAACAAATTAGTTCTTGCATATAGATTTGTACAATTTAAAAAAAAATCTGTACAAAAGGGACTAATTTATTCTTTTTTTTAATTTTGAGGGACTAATTTGAACTTTTAAATTTTAATAAACTAATTTTTTCCTTGATGTATTTCTGCAGGATTAGTTTGGATATTTTATTGTTATCTTATTTTACTTCTCTTAGTTTTAGGTCATATATTTCACTTTCCTTTTTCCTTCTTGGTCAGAATTTCTTGCATTTACAGAAACACGAGGCCTTCGACCAATAGAAAAAACAGGGAGATACGAGGCCCAAATTCAAAATCAAAAGGCAATTGTTATCAGGCCATCAAAGCCCATTTTAAGGGCCAAAAGACAAGTATTCGACCAAAAAACTCCAAAAAGTTGTCAACAGCAGTTTAAAAAAAAAGAAAAATTGAAAACAAGAAAACACGCTTCGTCAGTTTCGTGTCCTCTGCGTTTGTGCCACTACTACAGTTCTTTCTTTTCTTCGTTTTCCGGTAAAATTCGTTAGCGAGGAGAAAAACCCTAATTGGGGTTTACTGCAACGGCCTTGATTTTTTTACATTTGGATTTCCGGAAAGATTAGGGTTTTGTTCTTCTTGCGGGAGCAATGGCGATCGCAGCTCCAGGGCAGCTGAACGTGAACGAATCCCCTTCTTGGGGTTCCAGAAGCGTCGATTGCTTCGAGAAGCTTGAGCAAATTGGCGAGGGCACATATGGGTTAGTTCCAATTTCTTCGTACCTTACAACCTTTTACTTATCGAAATCTTCTTTTGTTTTTGTTTTTTTTGTTTTTATATATATATCCTTTTGTTTAGTGCTGAAGATGAAATTTTGTGAATTCAACAATGATAACTATGTGCAACACTTTGCCAAGAATTCGGCGATTCGGGAGCCACCGCCTCCGCCGCTTCGCCGGAATTGTTCACGTGGCGGCGGAGGCTGTGTCCCAGGGTGTCCGGAGGTTGAGCTACTTGGTGGCAACCGATGATGCATGGATACTTCAAAATAATCCATACAGTCGATGTAGCCGTACCGGATACGTATTGTAGTAGATATTTTACCACTTTTAATTTGATTTATACGGTGTATCCGTATCGTAGTCGTATTAGATACTTTTATATGGTGACCTGCAGTTGATATATTCCGATTTTTATATTTATGTGTGTGCGTATATGCCAACTATATGTTATTGTAATCAGAATAGTGATAATAGTTTGCAGTGATTGTTTGGTTTATGCATAATTTGTCTGCTGTTTGAAATGTTTGAAATCATGATTTGTATGAAAGCTTCTCTTATATAGTTTCTGAATGAGCCCGTGTTTTAGAATCTGAAACGGGAATCTAAACACACTGTTGGGAATATCTGTAAATCTTCTATTTAGTTAGATTGAGCTTGAAAACATCTTGAACATGGGATATTTTGTTGGGACTGTTGGCTGAGGACCATGTAGCTATATCAATCGGTGAAGCAATCATCATTGCGGGAATAGCTGCAGAAAATATTGGTGGTTAAAAGAAATGTGGATGGAGTTTCTTCTTTGAGGTTTCATTGTTGTGTACTATCTGCTTTGTTAGAAGTCACTTCATTGGTTCTTTATGGTTCCTTTGACTCTTGTACAATGTCTTGTCTTGTGTTCCCTTCTCCATGTTTTTGTTTCTCAAGCAGTATTTTTTTTCTTCTTAAGCCTTCTTATGAACACTTTTATATATATGTTTTTTTGGGAAATTTGTTCTCATTCCTATAACACCATTGAAATGCTTGAAGTTTTTTACCTTCAGATACAGACATATTATTTGCCTTATTTATGTTCCATAAAATCTTGTTTCCACTTATTGCTGATATGATCCGAAGGTAACTGATATGTGCCTACATATGTTATTCTTACAGTCAAGTTTACATGGCTAAAGAGATCAAAACTGGTGAAATTGTTGCCCTGAAGAAAATACGAATGGACAACGAGAGAGAGGGGGTACATATTCGAATTTTGTTGTTCATTATATTATCGGTGCATAAGATGTTTTATTTGCACTGCACTTCATTTGTGACTTACTGGCTCTGTCTCTTCTGCTTTTAGAAGCTTTTTAGTGTACATGCAATTCAGTGGATCTAAATCATAAGTTGCATTTGCAACCTGTACTACTTCTGTATTTTGAATCTCTCCTCTGAACTGTATTGTAAATTTTGTCATGGCAGTTTCCTATAACTGCTATACGTGAAATCAAAATTCTAAAGAAACTACATCATGAAAATGTGATCAAGCTGAAAGAAATCGTGACTTCTCCAGGTACTGTTTTTAAAGCTATATTTGAGCTTTGTTATGAAAAGACGATAGAAGCTTAGAAGGATTGTTTTGTTTATATCTCACATTGTGTCCTTCTTCATTTAGGCCCTGAGAAAGATGAACAGGGAAGGCCAGGCAAGTTATTCATCCTCATGTTATTAGCCAATACTTCCTATACAACTATGCAGTAGACAATAATATGCTTTGTAGTTCTAGTTGTGTGATTATATCCATCAACTCCCTTTGGAATTTCTTAGTTCTGTAATAACTTAGTTCATCCTCTTTTCATTTTTGTTTTGGGCATTCCAGATGGTAACAAATATAAAGGTGGCATCTATATGGTCTTTGAATACATGGACCATGATTTGACTGGTCTTGCTGACCGGCCTGGGATGAGATTTACTGTTCCTCAGATTAAGGTATTACTGTTAACATTAAGTGTTACTTTATGTCTTTGTAGTTGTTCATTTTCAATGTTGTCTGAGTTACGTTTTCCTTCTGAAGTGTTACATGAGACAGCTTTTGACGGGGCTTCACTACTGTCATGTAAATCAAGTACTTCATCGAGATATCAAAGGCATGTGTGTGACCAAAATCTGTTGGTAGATCTCCTACTTGCATCTATTAATCCTATTTGATGTATGTTGTTCTGCTTCAGGTTCAAATCTCCTTATAGACAATGAAGGAAATCTGAAGCTTGCAGATTTTGGACTGGCGCGGTCATTTTCTAATGACCACAATGCAAATCTTACAAATCGTGTCATTACATTATGGTACAGGTAATTGTTGCCAATCGTCGCTCATCATTGTTGTCATGTCATGAGAGTTTAGTGGGGTAGAGGGGTTTGGATTTATGAGATTGACCAATACATGTATTGGTTTTGTCACATGTAGACCCCCTGAGTTACTGCTAGGGACAACAAAGTACGGCCCAGCTGTAGATATGTGGTCTGTTGGGTGCATTTTTGCTGAGCTTCTTCATGGGAAGCCTATCTTTCCTGGAAAAGATGAGGTTAGTGATATTGTATGTTTGATAGTTCAGAAATTATTGGCAAAGTGACTAGTGATTGATGTGGTATTGTTTATAGGGTGGATATGGTCTATGCATCAATGGCTTGAAGAAGAGATACTTCATATTAGTTTCTGGCTTGTCATATATATTCTCTCAACACTTGTTGCCATATTCTTTTCCCCCATATTGTAAACATCTCTGAGCTCAGTTGCCACAATATTAAAAAAAAAAAAAAATGTTCTCGTCGAGTAGGCTTGGCATTTATTACCTGCTTGTAGTGCTGGATATACCTGCTCAATACTTTTCAGAAATTTAGCTATTACATTAATTCCAGAACTTGATTTTCTTGTAAATGGCCCATAGTATAGCCTCAAGGAGCTTAGATATGATGTATGTTTCTCTTTTTAATTGTTGCAGCCTGAACAATTAAATAAAATATTTGAGCTGTGTGGAGCACCAGATGAGGTGAACTGGCCTGGGGTTTCTAAGACTCCTTGGTATAATCAATTTAAGCCAACAAGGCCAATGAAAAGACGTCTGAGGGAAGTTTTCAGGCAGTAAGTATTAAACTATGAGCTTCAATAATCATAAATGATTTTTATGCACCAAAAATGTAAGCATATACTCTATTTTCTATGGTTTTGTATTTATCTAAATATCTTTTCTCCTTATGACTTTAATTGTAGTTTCGATCGTCATGCTTTAGAATTGTTGGAGAGGATGCTGACACTTGATCCAGCTCAGGTAAATGAATTTGAATTGCTATTTTGAGTGCTTAAAATAACTGTTGTTTGTATTTATTTTTATATCTTACATATTGACAAATCTCAAATTAATCTTAAGTTGGTGTATGGCCCTTTTTTTTAAATGAGGCATATAAAATGTGATCAAAATAGTGAAAGAAAGAATTGATGGCATAATGTTGGTGAATTTGAATTGTAAATATCTCTACGTATATGGATCTGTCAAGTATAAAGATATCTGTTGTTTTTGGGGTAATCAAATGATAATTTATTTTCACCGCTAGCTATGCTTTTATGATGAATAATTTCATTCATGATCTGAATCCTAATATTTATCCGTCAATTTGACTTCTTACTTTATAGAGAATTACGGCCAAGGATGCACTTGATGCTGAGTATTTTTGGACCGATCCATTGCCATGTGACCCCAAGAGGTATGACCTCCCATGTACTTCAATTTTTATTTTATTTTTTCAAAATATTACTTTTCTTTCAAAGTAATGTGATTTTGAATTCTGTATAAGGTTAGATGTCTGTCTGATTCATCCTTCCCTTTAAACGTTTTTTTAGTTGTTTCTATTAAACTAATTATTTTCTGGCCAATTTTTTTTTAAACTCACTCCCATTTTTTGTTTGGCTTAGTTTACCCAAGTACGAGTCATCACATGAGTTTCAGACAAAGAAAAAGCGTCAGCAACAACGGCAAAATGAAGAAATGGCCAAGCGCCAGAAAATGCAACATCCGCAGCAGCACACTCGTCTTCCCCCCATTCAGCAGCCTGGACAACATGCCCAAATGCGGTCAGGGCCCAACCAACAAATTCATAGCTCTCAACCCCAAGTTGCTGCTGGACCTAGCCACCATTATGGGAAGCCTCGAGGTCCATCTGGTGGGCCAGGAAGATATCCCCCTAGTGGGAACCCTGGTGGAGGATACAATCACCCAAATCGTGGAGGTCAAGGAGGGGGTGGTTATGGCAGTGGGCCTTATCCTCCTCAAGGGCGAGGGGCACCTTATGGGTCCAGTGGTATGCCTGGTGGTGGTCCTCGTGGCGGAGGTGGTAGTGGCTATGGAGTTGGAGCTCCAACATATCCCCAACAAGGCGGTCCATATGGTGGGTCAACTGCTGGTCGTGGGTCAAACATGATGGGTGGAAACCGCAATCAACAATATGGCTGGCAGCAGTGAAAGCACTTTCTTCTAATGGTCTTGTATTGGTGTCATGATTTGGCAATCCTCAGATATGTTTGATAAGAAGTGAGTGATAGAAAGTTCAGACAAATCAATGGATCAAGTTATTGAGAAAAAGATATGGCCTCTATTCTATGGCTTATAGATTATTGAGATATAATAGAAGTGCCTGGAAGCCTCTGTGATGCACTTAACTTAATGTTTAGTGCTCTGTCTTTAGGGACCAAAAAAAATGAAGAGAACCTCTGGTTGTGTTGTCTTCCATTGCATGTCATAGATTCACCATGCGGTATGTATGAATAAGCAGCATACTTCAAGATGTGTAACAAGTTGCTCTTACTAATATTCTTTCTGGGATACAACATTGTACCAAGTTTTGTTTTCTTTAGTTTTAAACTGTAGTATATTGTGGTCTGTAACTCACTGTTTCCATTGTAATGTGGTGGCTGAAAATATCCAACCAGAATTCAGTCTTGATTAGGCCTCAAGTCAATTTTGCATCCTACATTGTGATTCTTTTCACATGCTTATGAACATTCTTACTTCCATAGGGATGTGTCATTTGCCTAAGGTGTGTCAATGTTCCCCACATAGAGAGTGCTGAAACTTTCATAGTCTTTACTAACTGGCCACTCTATTTCACCGTTTGGTTCTTTAAGGGTTGGTTTGGTTGGCGGGTAAAACTAGAGAGAAAATTTTTATAGATGAGTTACACATGATGTTTATCAATAAAAATTCTCTCCATTTTTAATTTCAATGAAAGGATGGAAATCTTGTCCCCAAATGGTATTTCTTTTCTTGTCCGTTTAATTGTTTATTGACACATAAAAGATATCTATTACATATTTAGTAACTTATAAATTTTTAAATTGGTTTTTATTCTTATTTTTTTTATGTAATAATAAATAATTAAGAAGACAAGAAAGGAAATACCATTTGAAGATAAGATTTTCATCACGAATGAAACACACCCTCCATAGTAAAGCATGTCCATTGATCACAGCCCATGACCGTAAATGATCTATTGCTATTAAAATCACATTGAATTAAAAATTTCAGGTGATTAAATAATCCTACAAAAATGTAAGGAATATAAATATTAAGAAGTCACTGTTTACGGGATGTGATATTCGCTTGGACATATGCTTTCTAAATCATGTGTGGAGGTCAGGGCGGTGGTGGGAGGGAACACAATCAATTTATGTTAATGTTAGGTTGTGCATCTGTATGTATTTTATTAAAATTAAAATACTGATGGGTTAAAAAAGTTAAAAAACATAAGCAGAAATTAGAATAGAGAGGAGTGGAAACTGTTATAATGGAAAAGTAGAAAGTGATTATATTGAGTTACACTGAGTAATATATACGAGGTCTATATCCGCTTATCTCACTAATCACAACTAACAAACTAATTTACAACTAAATTTTGATTAATGATTTTGTAACAAACTCTGTATTCTGTAACATCATATGCGTTTCAAACAATTCATATAATATCATAACAATCCAGCTGCTAAGGCATGCTAATGCTTTCCAATGTATAACATGGAAAGAAAAAAAAGAGTAAATTATCAAATTAGTTCCCAAAATTGGCAAACAACATCCAATTTGGTTCTTAAAAGCACCCTGAAGTTGGTGAATATGTCGAGGAACTAATTTGACCAACTTTTATCAGCTTCAAGGACTTTGAAAGGTTTTCAAAACTCCATGGACAAATTTAAAGTTGGTTGTCAACTTCAGGGACTAATTTGATACTTCACTCTAGAAAAAAGATACTCTGTTCACTTAGCCACAGAATTGAAACAGCAGATTACATGTTGGGATGCAGAAGCATTTGTCCACATAGTGAAAAAGCACCTCATAGTTTGTCACTACTTCCAGCTGACTTTTGGGAATGACTAGAATGCTTGTTTGCATTGTTTTCAGCCACACGTTTTGGGGTCCTTGGGATTGAATTTGAGGAATTCAGTGCTTCCAATGCTGCTACAACATTTACCATATTTGGCCTATACTTTGGGTCAGCATTCAAGCACTGCAAAGCAAGTGCAGCTGCAGCTTGAGCTCCTTTCTTGGAGTATTGACCACCTAACCTGCTATCCATGATTCTCAAAATTCTTCTGCTATCACTCAGGAATGGCCTCGCCCAATCCACCAGTGTTTCGTCCGAAGGTCCAGGTTTCTCTTCCTCAACCACGCGCCTTCCGGTTAGCAACTCTAACAAGACAACGCCGAAGCTGTATACATCACTCCTTGGGGTCAAGTGACCTGTTGTTTTTTGTTTTTATAGTCAAAAGCAAACTTGTCATAAAGTGGAAACAGATAGAATCATCAAGTTTAGAAATCATGGACATAACACTATAGCACATGAAAAACTATTAAAGGATTTGATGATATTAGAAGACTCTTTAGAGTTTTGAAGTGAACTGATTTTCTTCGAGATGTTGATGATGCCATCTTTTTTGTGGCTGCTTTGAGTGCTTGACTAGTTCATTTTGACCTTCTGTGACCCTTTTAGGCAGAAGTAACAGACCAATTACATAGGTTTTTTGTTTTTAGCATTTTGCGAACGAAATAGTGAGAATCGAAAATGAAAACTAAAAACAAGAATTAATTGTTTATTTATTTTCAATGTTTTCTTTATAAAATTCTGAAAATAGAAAAATCGAAAAATGAAAACAGAAACCAAACATGCTCTAATATTTCAATGTATATATGAAAAAGTAAAGCAAGTTTACCTGTTGCTACATATTCTGGTGCAGCGTAACCATGAGTTCCAATAACTCTGGTTGAGACATGAGTATTATCTCCAGTAGGACCATCTCTTGCCAAGCCAAAATCTGAAATCTTTGCGTTGAAATCCTGCATAAATTTGGGTGTTACTCTTTTAGAATGGAAAAACAGCAGATGAACTCTTCATAGATACACAAGCCAGATTACATACCGAATCAAGTAGGACATTGGAAGCCTTCAAATCACGAAAGATGATATTTGCATCAAGTGAATGTAAGAATGCCAATCCTCTTGCAACAGCAATTGCAATATTGATCCGTGTAATCCAAGGTATCGGTTCAACACCTTCTGCGAAAATGGCAAACAAAACTTGAGGTAGCACAAATCAAAAGAAACTATAACTGAGTTCAAAAAAAGTATATTTCACTTAGTTCATTACTAGAGACTAAATATGTTGAAAGTGAATATACTTACTTCTGAATAAATGATTTTCCAAACTCCCTTTCTGCATAAACTCATAAACTAAAAGCCTGTTTTTACCATCTGAGCAATAACCAATAAGTTTTACTAGATTTTCATGGTGAAGCTGCCCTAGATAGTTGACTTCTGCCTGCCAACAAAAAGGGCTGGAAATCAGTTAACAGATAGCAAGACCAACCGGTTAGCAAGCAACTTGGATAAGAGGTTGTGTTGCACATACCAGCCATTCCTTGTGGCCTTGAAAGCTTTCTGGCTTAAGCTTCTTTATGGCCACTACAATCCCAGTCCCAGGTCTTGTGGGAGCATAGGTGTTCTCATCTATCCACCCCTTGTAGACAAAGCCGAACCCTCCCTCGCCTATCAAATTTTCTCGCCGGAAGTTCCTAGTGGCTTCCTTTAGATCACTGAAGGTGAAAGACTTAAGGCTGCTGGAGATGGATTTGTCAACATCAGATGCTGAAGCTTGTGAAGCACCTTTTCGTTCTTGGGAATTTGAATTCTGCGTTCGCCTTTGAGACCTGATACCCCCTGAGAGGGGATGAAATGCAAGTTAAAAGTCAATATAATAACTTCTAAAATCTCGAGAACCTGACTGCACAACTCTTATCACTTGTAGTTTCTTCAAGCTGATTAATATGAGGTGCCAAAAGAGGGTCAATTAAGTATAATATCTAACAACATGCAACAACATTATGTTTTCTTTATTCTTGACAAATGTGAGAATATTAGCAGCCATGCAGAGAATGAACCAGAGCCCCAAGTCTCCAATTATGCATACAATATTGCAGTCATGCAAATCAATTTCTTTACATTTTAAATCATCACTATGCAAATGGTTTTGGGAATTCAAGTTCATGGAAAGATTTTATACCAAAACATAGCTATGTCAAGAAGATTCTAAGATCTGCAAACAAGAGGGTTTAAGCAAGTATGAAGGATTAAGAGATCTGGTTATATACATGTCATTTACCTCACTCATTACATGTAGATGCATATTGGGACTGATATAAAACCTGAAAGACCAAATAAATTTTCATGAACTGCGGTTTATATTAATCTTACTCTGACTCTTCAGCACTTTGATCTTAAATACCAAATTTATTGTGCATAAGAAAACATACATACAATGATTTTCACTTCCCATGTTCAGCTCTCTCAACTCAAACATTGAACTTGTGAAACAAGCCATATTTCTACTAATTGAACCCACTTAATATCTATTTCTGGTACAATTTTTAAAAAAATTTCTTGAACACAAATATACTTTGGTTAAGAAAAAATATTTGTAATCAAGGGCAATAAGATGAGATTAACTAGAGTAAAACATTGCCCACATGAAAGATAAGACCAATAAGGAACAAACAACCTCAGAGCATTAAAATTCCAAACTCAAAAGCATAAATTGAATGATCTTAGCTCAAACAAATTTCAGTTATGAACTAGCCCCTTTTCATCATTCTTATTGTATAGGCATGCCATGCATATTGTTTGATCTGATAAGAAAAACACTAAAACTAGTTCAGTTGGAGCACCGATGCATGCCTTATTACTGAAAACAAAGATAACTTAGCCAAAAGCGAATGCAACTTCATTCCAGCTAAAGCATCTCTGAAACAATTGCAAAATTGTTCAACATATATTAGAACCTGAGAGTGTGAAGAAGCCTCAACATCTTCATTTTCCAACCAAATTTCAATTATCAAGGTACTAGAGGTTAATATTTAAGTGAACCGAAAAGACAAAAGTGTCAATTAATCGTAAAAATCCCAGGACATGAGAACAATGAAAGGAAAAAAACATATACATAAAGATCAACAAAACAAGGGTAATTCAAGAATGGCGCAGCCAAGCATCTTTCATAGTTACAACCAATAAACATTGTTTTTATCCTTTAGAAAGCATCGCCTTGTTCCCCCTTGTTCCTCTCTCCGTGGAAAACAAAGAGATAGTAAAATAAACAAATAAATAAAGCATCCACTATAACACAAGCATCAATGAAAAATTTAAGGCAAATATGATGCATCAGCAGCAGCACCACAGCAAAGTTGAGAGAAGAAGTCAAATGTAAGATAATAAGAAGCACACGCAGTGGCACCAAAATACAAATATATATATATATATATATATATATATATATATATATAATGATTAAAGAAAGCAAGAACTGACCAAAGAAGCTTGTGGAAGACACATGAGCAACCGGTTTTCTGATGCAGTTTCCCATATGATATATGCAAAATGTTTATGTTTCCTTCTTCTTAGGCCAAAACAGCAATAACAACAGCCATGAAGGGAAAGAAAAGAAAAAGAAGAACAATATGAAGCAAAGGGTGTGTTATGATTGTCAAAGCCTCCAAAATGAACATGTATATATCCGTGTCAAGGTAGAAGAAAATGTCCACGCGCAAGGGCCATAGATAAGAGAAGAAATGAAGCTAAGAGTAGTTGACAAGGCAGCATAGTCAATGAGCTGGAAATTGCCACCTCTTGAGCCAATACACAAACATAAAATGCTCTGAAATTCTCGTATATATGAGGGAAGTCAATTTCCATACTTTGTACTTAGGCATATGAATATCGTTAATTTTATTTTATTTTTATGATAATTATTTCAAGAATTGCATATGTGATAATATCCAATTGATTAACAGAACCTCGTAGCTGGCAGGTCTTAAGTTTAAATCTCCATTAATCTTTTTGTGATGAGGTAAAAGTAATTTCCTATATAAATGGTTTTTGAGTCCAAAAACTTTACACGTTAATCTGTAGCATTTTTTTAGTTTGAAAACTTTGTGTGTGTTAACTATAGCATCGTTCTCTCATTTTATTCATCAATAGTATATATCCTATCAAAATTAATTTCTATATTACTAGACCATGTTTTATTCATTTTTTAAAAAATCAGCTTTATAGATGGTTAAAAATATAGTAGTGAGTTGTTAAGAAAATAAAAAGGACAATATATGTGTGAAATAATGAATGAAATGGAGCACTAGGAAGTTCTTTGCTTTAATAACATGCTAGAATTTCTCTAAAATGCTTGAACACTTCAAAGATTGAAGTATGGGCCAAGCTTCCCCAAAAGGGGTCATGGGTCCTACCAGCTTTTAAATTATGGCACAAATTTTGACTCCAATATGTACATGGCATCCACATGACTGCTTCCTGAGTCAATGAAAGCGCCATCAAGTTGAAAGTCAGGGGCGGGGGTAATTGGGGAAAAACAAATGGCTCTTGGTTTTGGACTTGAGAGTCGGGTTGGAATTATATGCTCCACGTCTTCCCAACAAATACTATATGTCAAACCCCGCTTAACCTATTATCGATGACAAATTCAAACACTAGTTTCTGGAAATCTCAAATTAGCATTTGCTTATCTTCTCGAAATCTCCATGTTGTCTTTGAAATGGTATTCTTTAATGGCAATATTGTAGGGGATTGTGGATTTTGAACTGCATTTCATCTACATTTTTTGGTTGGAGACATATATGATTCAGCCTTTAGGTGGTTCTTAAATTGGATAGACTTTTGCTCATTGGTCTTGATAATCTTATGTTATGATATAAGATTCTCTTTGTTGAGTGCACATTTTTTTTATGGATTTGGTTGGATTAGGTTTTGATAGGTGTAGTTTCTTAAGACTTGTTTGTCTTTGGTGTTTTTTTTTTTTTTTTCAAGTCTTGCTTCTATTATGCTTTTACTTTTGTTGTTGTTGGCTGTGATGCACAGCTTTTTGTTTCTCTGAGTCAAACTATAATCACTCCCTCTTGTTGAGGTTGAGCTTTTCTTCATTTATCAAATATATATATATGATCAATGTACGAGAAATACTCACAACATTTTTAACTTTCACTTTTAGATGAGTTGGTGTACTCTAAGAGTATGCAGAGGTGTATGGCTTTTGTACTCAATACTTTTAAATCTCATATTTAATAACATGTTATTGGATGATGGTGTATTTTTTTTTTTTTTTTTGACATTGGCAGTATCTTATAATTGTTATCTATTTTAAGCAAATTATAAGATGGATCTCAAATTTTTAGGTCCATTATGAACCCCCTATTATTAGTCATTAGATTATTATCATTTTGATTGGATGGTTTGATTCAATGACTAATAATAGGAGATCCATGAACTCACCATATATTTTATTATAAAAGCAATGTTTTGCAAACAATTCTTTTCATATTCTATTGAGTTACATTTATACAATTTTTACTACATTGTTGAAGTAAATTTTCAGTGTAAAGATATTTAGTAAATTTTATCATGCAACGTGTGATATGATGCTAGGGAACAGCAATGAGTGATTTTCTTGAGGGTTTCTGCATCTCTTTCCTCTGTTTTCATTTTCTTTCTTTAATTACTTCATTGCAATCTTCCATTGACCGCAACATAAAGGGGTCCACGATGACACAGTCTCAAGTTGTGTGAGGAATTTATGTTTTTTTTTTTTTTTAAGATTATGTTATTTGTACTCACAGTATATGAGACACCATGTCGACTCACATCTCATCCACCGTTAGATGTGGTATGAACCTTATTTAAGTAAAGTTCACATCTCATATAATGGTAGATCAGATGTAAATTGGTAAGGTGTCCTACGCCTTGTAATTACAAATAATATTTTCCTTTTTTAAAGTATGAAACATGTGATTTTGTTCAAAATTTAGGAGGTGTCAATAAGGATTCAAAGAGCCATTATTTTGCATGTTCAACTCAAATTTAGCATAATTCAGGTTGCATATTTAAAATAAGCACTGTGAGTTGTTGACTTAATGAACAATGTTTTCTCAGAACTCTCTCAAGATTTAATTAAAGTTATAAGATGGTTCATCCTTTTAAATTTGAAGTTTTTGAGCTAATTTTTAAAATTACACTTATTGTTTGCCTCTCTTTTGATTTTCACGTTTTACTAAATTTTAATAGGAAAATCCTGGAGAGCCCGATCTTTCGCCCAAAGCAAATGAAATGTAAACATATAATGTGTTCGGTGGTTTACATTTCTATCCTTTCGTGTATTGTTATTTTCTTCTTCTTCTTCCGATATAAACTGGACATGCATGTAATTTGGTAACTACAATATCGAGCAAATCACTCTAGTCGTATAGCAGTTCTCATTTTAATACGTCTCTCTTTTGATTATTTAGGTATAAACCGTGACAAAACCACCTATTTTAAAAATTTAAACCATTGAGTTATGGTATATTAATAGTTTTATACTTAATAGAAACTACCAATATTAGAATCTACTCAACTCTAGTTCAAGCCCAATTGATCTATTATATGGTAAAACTCTTTTTGCACTAGTTTTCTCATTTACAGAACTCGAACGTAAGACTCATGGACAACTGTTTAACCAATTAATTGAAACAAGTAACCTCAAATGTCTCCCTTTCCTTTGAAAAATAACTTTGGAATTTAGTACCCCTATCATTATGGTTTGTCAACTCTCTACAACTACTCAAAGTTATGAGCAATACCTATGGGTTTCGATTTTGGCATTATTATATATTATTAATATATATTTGGTTCCTATTGAGAATGCCATGTGATGCATGATGTGCCATGCACTGCCACAGTAGAGGAAGTTGTTCCCAGTCTGCTTCATGACAATGGTGAGGATGAGCCGTAATTGGTTTTCTAGTTTTGGAACAGCCTATTTGAAAAATTGGGTTATCACATTGAATACTTGATATTTTAGTTTCGTGTTAATCACATTTTTAATGTAATAATAAAAGTTTTGAGTATTGAAGGGTTTGGATCACGAACTCTTTATTGCTTGAACACCTAAGGACATCTCTGCTTGTTTTTCTGTGTGAGGAGCATAGAATCGGAGGATATGTGAATTATTAGGCTTCAATTAATTTTAGAAAACAGTTTTCAGTTTTAATATTTTATTTTTTTATTTTCATAATTTTATGAAGAAAGTAGTGAAACTGAAAAACACATCTTGTAATTTTTATTACTTCTTTTATAAATCCTAAAAAATAAAAATCAATTGAAAATAGGAAATAAAAATAAAAAATTATTTTTTTATAAACCAAACGCACCGAGCTATTGAAGTTTTTTGTAGACTAATTTTCGTATTGAAGTTCTAGGTTTTAGCTATAAGTGATCAAGATAACTTTACACTGTACGATTGATGTTGAATTGACTTATGTCGTCTTAAATTTTCTCTTTGACTATCCTTTTTTCTTTGAAAAGGCGATCTTTCAGTGTCTTGACTAGTTGCATTATAAGCCGAATAATGGTTGTTGTATAATTCTATCAAAAAAATGGTTGTTGTATAATAATATGATATAATATTTATAGGTAGTGTTTATTTACTATCTCTTAGATAAAAATATAAAGATATTGGAGATAATAGAGACTGAAACATGAATAATAAATATATAGAAGTATTATTAGAAGAAAAAAATATTAAGTTTCTGTTTTTATATCCTGTCTTCATCGTCATCATATTTTGAATATACAGAAATTTTGTATTTTTTTATTCTGACAATAGAAAAATTTTCTATTTCCTATTCCTGTCTTTACCATCAAATATGTTTGTGTCTCCAGTATTTTTATATTTGTATTTCAGAGACAATAAACAAATATTACCATAATATATTCTTTATCTTTTAGTATACTAAAATTGACTCTCCCTAAAAGACAAATAACATTGTAAGTATTTATGACACTGAGGTAATATTATTATGTAACTTTATCGTACATATAACATTACTCTTATAAGCCAGTTGCAACCATTTGAAGATTGACTATCCATGCGTCATAGATGACTGCATCTACTTGAAGATTGAGTCTTGCTTGACTATATTGCAATGTTAGAAATACTATGCTTTTAATACGTCAGTTTTGAACGGATAAACTCATAAAATCAATTAAAGATAGGAGTATTAGATTATTTTATGGCTGAGCCTAAATCAATAACACAATAATTTTGGACCAGGATTATTGTTGGGCTTATTGTTGTTGAGCCTTTATTGGGCCCTTGTTGGGCTTATTGTTATTGGGATTGTTATATTTCTTTGAATATAAACTCTACTATAATGTATAGCTTTGATTTATCATTTTACCAATACAAGGAGAGGCATCTTCTCCTAGTGCTATATATAGGTGTCCAATGTCCATTGATTCAAGGACGCACATATGGCTATGTCATGGAAGAGTAGGAGTTCTCTTCATTCATATCTGGCGATTCAAGTTCTATGGATCGATCATTTCCTTCAATCAATCCTCTACCCAAGTTGGTTAATATTTTGGATATTAATTTGCATGCTATAATCAGGATCAATCAATAGATCTAAGTACCTAAAATTTATTCAAGAAGATTACCGATTGAAGATGGGCATAAATCAAATTGTTTACCACTTCATGCTGCCAAAACCAATTAATGCTGCTGGTTGCATGTTTATTGTTTCACATCACAAGACTTATTTAAAATAGACATTGAATAAGCATTGTAATTCGTAAGGAAAAAAAAAAAAAATCCCCAAAGTTGTGGCTGTACCCAATGTGCAAGAGCACCATAAAAACTTCAATTCCTGGAAATAATATCTTTCAATTGGATCAGTAATGAAGATTGAGTCTTGCTTGGACATCAGCTCCAAGTCAATGATAGCACAGAGGAGGCTAGCTGTTTTCTCAAACCCTTTTCTTAGTACATATTTTTAAAAGTCAGCATAATGTCCTTATCTGCAAGGTGAGGTAGCCCTAACTATCTAAGAATAAACAATGAACATGAAATTAGTATGCTTGACTGGCTTCAACGAATACTAATAAAGTAAAAGGTGAAGAATAAAGTGAAGGTGAATTCATGATGACTAGTACAATAAGGTCATTTCAAAATAACAATAAAAAATCAAACAACACAAACAAAGATATATATATATATATATAAGTTGATAAAAATATCTCTATGTAAAAAATAAAATTTTATCAATACTACACTTATCCAATGAACATGCATATTGTCCTATGGTAGATGAGATCATAATTACAATGAGTGTATTGATAATGATGAAGGGTAAAAATGAAAGTAAAAAAATAATCTTATTTAAATATTGTAAATGAATAGATATTCTGAAATATGAAAAATATTAAAAATGATAGTTATTTTGAATTGGAAGAAGTAGAGTGTATCAAGCGAGCTCATCAGCAGTATCTTTATTTAAGATGAGATCTAAGATGAGGGAAGCAACTCTTAATTATATAACTGTATACTAAGATTAAAGGTTATTCAAATATCAAATGCTCATTGTCAAAGGCAAGTGGCTTCATGTTTAAATCTTAACTATTTATATTATATTCAATGATCAATATTTACTCATTTTGCTCTCAAAATTAATCGTGCCGATCATTTATTACTCTCCCATTCATAATGATCACAA
Source organism: Dalbergia cultrata (assembly GCA_031216105.1). Classification (NCBI taxonomy): domain Eukaryota; kingdom Viridiplantae; phylum Streptophyta; class Magnoliopsida; order Fabales; family Fabaceae; genus Dalbergia; species Dalbergia cultrata. Next base: position 53,412,156 of record CM062352.1, on the reverse strand, counting down.
TGCTGGTACATCTTGTTTCTTGATCTTGGCTGTTTGACCTACCGATTAGTTTTTCTTTGTGTAGTAAAATTGTCTATTCAATTACCAACACCTACCCCTTGGATCACGAGGCTGCATACACATGTATATTTTGTTTTTTCAGTTGACTGAATTAACTACTGTCGAAAACAAAGTCTTTTAGTTTGCCTCAGCAAACTATATGTTGATGCAATTGCACACTCATGTTATCAATCAGGCCTGAAATTAAGGCAAGGAATGTGCTTCATCAAATTAAAGGGATATATGTATGCACTTAAGGATAAACTATAGTTATAGTGCTTTCTGCTGGAAAATTTAATTGAAATAACACAAATATTACGAAATAAAGTTGAACAATTAAATTTAAATAATAAAACAATTCTTCACAAGAATAAATAAGTAAATAATTAAAATGAATAACATAATAAAGTAAATTAGAGTAGCTTATCAGTTGATTGAAGTATATTTGGCACTGAGTTTAAGATTATTTCACTATCACAAGTTAATCACTCATTATAGATAGTTTTTATGGCTAATACGCTATATCATACAACAGTCACTTTTCATTAACTCTGCATTTAAAATAATATAGGAACTCTAAGGGCACCTGTTTGATTTCAATTTTTAATTTTTTAGTTTTCAGGAGGATTTTGTGAAGAAAATATTAAAAACTGATATAATTTTTAAAATTTTCAGTATTTCTTTTATAAAATCTGAAAAATTAAAAACTAAAAACTAAATACAATCGGCCCCTAACTTTTTCTCTTTCTCAATTCAAATGTGATGTGTAAGAACTATTACTAGCTGTTTCTCTACGTTGATACCGTTCTTATTGTCGGAATAATTATCGCTCACTATTTTTTAGCTAAGAATCAAAAACGCTTTTGATCAAAACTCGGTAAATATTCTTTTTTCTTTTTTTCTTTTTAATAAAGACCCATTTTATTGCTCTGAAGTAACTAAGAAACATGTGAAAATTATAGGATAAAATAAAATGTCTCCACCAAATCAAGGAAAATAAATAAATAAATAACAATTCAATTAATATTAACTTTGAAATATAAAATAATAAATATAAATAAAATACAACACTTTCTAGAGTAAAATTCTCATCAGAGAAACGGTTGATTTGCTGATTTTGAGGTTACATTTTGGTTTACATTTTATTAACAGGCCTCCAACGTCTAAACAACTTTGCTACTCGTTACCGTGTATCGGTTTAAAATATTTAAACCCATAAAGAGTTAGATAAGGTGGTAAGCAATCTTGAGTCTTGACACCTAAGAGAAAGAAGCGAATTTAATCCTCGAACTTTCAATCTAAGGAGAACTAGTCAAATTGGCATAACACAATCTAAGAAGTCATTTTTCCTTTAGGCATACCTTTTCCTAGCCTCATTAATGAGCTGATTGAATAATCCTGTTGAACTGAAAACCGTAAAGGCCAATTGACCCAAAACACATCACTCCACACAAGGCCTACAATCCTCCAATGTTTCCCTTTGCTAATTCGTTAGAAAATGCTAAGGACAAGTTACAAGTGGTCAACGAATAATAACATCCAAATCAGATAAAACCACACACTAACAAGGTGGTGCTACCATTTTAAATCAGTGAATTGATAAGTTGTAGTTTCTTGCCATCACCAATGTCTACAATTAGAATAAAGGTTTTGTTAATCGGTACCCTATGGGCAATGATTAAAAATTCCTAAAAGAGAAAGTTTCAAACGTTTTTAATGAATCTATGCATTAAAAAGCATCAATTCTCATTTTTTTCAATACAAAGTTTTTCATTTTTTATTTCTTAATCGATATTCTTAAGGCACTGGTTAGATAAACCCTTATAATAAAATGAAATCAAGTTGAAGATCAAAGAGCTAGAAAGTTAGGCATAGTACCAATTTCACTGTACATCGGGCACTCATCATGCTGTTGACACTTAATGTAATGTGCTATCCTTTGACTATAAGGTTCCTCATTTCAATAAGCTTTTAAATAGGTTTATGACCTACCTTTCTTATTATTATCCATACAATAATTAAGTTTTGTCCTACTAAGTTGGCCAACTACATAAATCAAATAAAACTATATATAATATCCTATTAAAAATAGCCACAAGGCCTAGCACAATTTGTAACTAACTAGGTTCCTTAAGCATATAATCAAAAATTTGATTCCTAGTAGTGTATATAGAGTAAGGGTATTCGCAGTTCGGTTTGGTTCGATTTTGAGGAATAAATCAACCAATCCAATTAATAAATTTTATTTTGGTTCTATTTTTACTATAAAATTTATAAAATATAAAAAAACAACTATAAACAACATTAAATTAGACTAATCATTATTATAAAACTATATAATAAGTTAAACAAATTATAAAAGATTTGAATAAAAATCATGTTGATTAAATTAAAATAATTATTGTATAATTGAAAGTCCTAAATATTGAGTTAAAATATGATACAAATTTAGATACGGATAGAAAATTTTGATAAGTAATACATCTGATTAATATACAAAATTATTAATATAATATATTATTTGTTCGATTTGGTTTGGTTTGATTTTGAAAATAAGAACAAAAAATCAATCTGTTTGATTTGATTTTCACAAATTAAGAACCAATTTAAACTAATTAATTTCAATTTTGATCAATTTTCAATTTTCTTGGATTGATTTTCGATTTTAATTTGGTTTGAATCGGTTTTAAACACCCCTGATATAGAGAGTCTTGTGACCAGATGTTTACCCTCTTAGGAAAGCTCCTACCTTGAAGGGATTAACCATTGATATCGGTGGTGAATATCTTGCGCAACCAAAAAAAAAATGTCCTATCATAAATTTCAAAATAAACAAACACTAATAGCCTATCGAAAATAGATTAAAAATGGAAAATTCTATCAGAATTATTCAGTTAAGGCCTTCATCCACTTTTGTATATAAATCTTCAGATATAGTGGGTTGCCATTTTGTCGTAGTCATGATGAGCACAAACAAAAATAGCTAGAGACATGGAAAAACAAAAAAAAAAAAAAAAAGAAGAAAAACGACACGATATTTCACATGATTCAAGCTACAGTAAACAATAGAGGAAAACAAAGCAAAAATACATTATGATAAAATGAAGATTATAAAGAATATCTGCTCAACGCTAGCTCCTGATCTAACACATACAAATGTTCCTTATTGTTATAGTTTTGTACGCTTAAAAACCTGTGGCCTGGGCCTCCTCTGCCCCACAAATTTCCTTGGAAAATCCTTATCGTGCGTTTGCCGAAAAATGAATAAGGTTGCTGTTTTATTGGTTACTAGTGAACGGAAAAACCAAAAATAGTCGTTGAGGATAATCCTTCTTATATATTGTATAGATGACTCTGCTGAGTTTTTGGTGTCAATTTGGGAGATGCTGATTTTATTCCATAGTGTTTTGAAGCAATAATGAACCCGAATTTGCCATTGGAATTATAATCATAGGATTTAATTTTGATACATCATATATTATTCATGCAAAGTTTTTATACACAATCGTCCAATTATATTTTTTATTTTTGGACAACTATTATAAAAGTTAAGCACTTCTAAAACTTCACTGTGAACAATGTACATTTCAGAAGTGTTTAACTTTTATTCTATAATCCAAAAACCACAAGTACAATATAATGTGATTGGGTGATATTATAAGATCTATGAGTTTTGTTTTATTTTTTTGGTTTACAAGATTTATGAAAATTAATCCTATAGCCTTGTTGCCTTGCCGTACGATTTGCAACCCAAGGCGCACTTCCTTCATTGATTTGTGTTCTTTTGGGCTGTGGACTTTGCTTCTTACATTTTCTAACGATTTTAGTAAGTCAGGCACAATTTTAATTTTTGATTAACCTTAGATATTTTTTATACGAGTGTCCCTTATTTGTGGAAACACATGCTCGACAAACTCACCCCAAAAAAAAAAAAAAGAAGATATTGCTGGAGGACAAAAATGTACTTGTCAATGTTTCCAAAAGAGTTTTCTGTTTGGGTCTGACCAAAAGAGTTAAATGTTCATATAAACTAAGCCAATTGTTCATGGAAGCAGAGCTAATAGGCCCAATAGATACAAGAAAAAAACAAAAACGCAAACTAGTACAGTGGTCCATATGTTCTGTTATTTTACTATGCCAAAGTGGTCCTTTTACATTGATGCACTTCCATGGTCAATCTAACCCTTCCAATGACATTCTCAGCCCAAAGAATATGGCCATTGTTACTCGTTTACTTTTAAAGTATTTTAATATGGATTAATCAACTAGCGAACAGGTAGATAGATGAAGCTTGACCAGGTTGTTGGTGTTTCCTATATCATTGAGCATGTTACAGTTTTGTTAGGCCATTAGGCCTTAGGCAATCGTAAATTGTTCTTAAATTTATAGTGTTATATTTTGCTTGATCTGTTAAGTGAATAGATGATATCCAATTTTTTTTCCTTCTTTTAAACAAAAAATTGGATGAAGAAAAGTTATTTTAATCAACTAGTACTTCAACTTTACAGTAATGTACATTATTGTGCTCCACTCAAATTAGCAGCTTCTCCAATGAATCCTACTCTTAATCCTGAAGCCAAATTTGTATATGGAGCGGGGCAAATTAATCCTATTAAGACAACAAATCCTGGTTTAGTGTATGACATTAGCAAAGCTGACTATATCAAGTTCTTGTGTGGAGAGGGGATTAAAACTAAAAACTTGGAAACCTCATTGAAGATAATAGCAGCTTTAATTAGTGAGGAATTGAAGCTAACAAGAGACCTGTATAAGAACTTAATCTACTACCATCATTTGCTGTTTATGTAAATTATTCATCTTGTAGTCGAATCTTCAATAAAACGATCACAAGTGTTGGCCTAGTGAATACTACTTACCAAGCCAAAGTAACATCTCCACCTTTGTTAAATATTCAAGTGATACCCAATGCACTTTCCTTCACATCTGTGGCGCAGAAGAAATCACTCTTGGTCATAGTTGAAGGAGTGATTGATATGGAGACGACTTCTGCTTCTTTGGTTTGGGATTATGGTTCTTTCAAGTTAGAAGCCATATTGCAGTGTTTGATGATCTGGCTCTCACTATGAGAAAGTGGGTGGAAAAAGAGTAATTAACAATAAACAAAAAAGTGTAGGTGATTATTGTTGTGCAATTGTGACGTGAAATTCTATGTGCTTGATATGATTTTTTTTACTTAATGGCACATAGTAAGGGAGCAATGCTCGGATTGGACTATTGGTCGAGAGTTCTCTCTCTATCTCATATATTGTTATAATTTTTTATTTTTTTGTTTTTTAATCCAAAGTTGTGGTACTTTTTTTTTCATTTTTTAATAAAACTTTGTGTATTTAGCACATAAGGTTCATGTTAGTTAGTTCAAAACATTCATATTTTTTCACATAATTTTAGTTCAAAATAAAAGTTAAATAAATCATATTTTTACACATTTAGATTTATGCAATATAATGCCGGTTTATATTTGTCCGATATATGTTATTATTTCATTAAAGATATAACCCTTTAACGCTCGAGTTGTTTTAAGGTTAACCTTTGCTTATTACTTTCTAGTTTTGTAATTTTTTTTTTAACAAAATAAGATATAAAACAACAATAATAATTTTATAACTTCATAAAAATCAAACTAGAAGCCATGCATATAGATAAATCATGTACAATATTTATTTCGCTAAAGCTAACCAAACATTCATAAACACATATGAATCACCAAATGTCTGAACTATATATATATATCCTAACAGTTTGTCATAGATACTAAGTAAGTAGCGAAGACAATAAATATTTTTCAACTAACAATCATCTGATAATCAATGAAGTAATTAAACTTTCAATGGAGTTATAACTCATCTAAAAATAAGTCTCATGAATTGAAATAAAATCCTAACTACTCCCATAATCTGAAATAAATTCCTATATACTTTCCTTGAATGCACTCCTTCAAATGATCCTTAGTTTTTTGCTCCTCGTCTGGAGATAATATAGAAACAAAATGGGGTGAGAACTCAAAAGTCCTCAGTAAAATGTACATAATAAAGTGTCATTGAAGTCATCTCCAACCACCTCGATTTATTTTCAAAAATACGTGACCATACATCAAAACTCAATTAATAAGTTTCAAAAATCTTTATCCGAGGTAGATATATTTTTTAAACATGGTCTTTCTTAAGATGAATGCAATACTATATTTTATGTATGCATGACCATATAAATGAACATACACATACATATAAAATTATATTTAATCACATAAAATATGTAGTTCGTTTAGCCTTTTCATTTACTCTCTCTTTCCTTATTCATCATTTTCTTTACACATATCTTCCTTTATATATCTCTTTCTTTATAAATTCTTTTCTTTATACATTTAGTTTATCAAATCAGCAAGGTAATAAGCTCATACCAAAATTCGATCATCATCGCCATATACAATGAGGATAAAAAAGGTGTTAGAATAGTGGGGATCACCTCTCTTTATCGAGAATTATTTCCAAATCAGTGGGACTGAGTCCAACATTTTTAATATTTTACGCCACACTAATACTTTATCAATGGGGACTGAATCCAATATCTTTAATATTTTATATCATATTAATACCTTATCAGTGAACACAATAATCCAATGTCTTTAACATTTCATATCACATCAGTAATTCATCACTAGGGACTATATATGTCCAATGTCATTTCATATATATAACTTAGTATTTTCTTTTAACATGGGTATCCATGATGAAGTCATACAAGGCACTACTGTACACATACAATCACATTTAATATGCATATCATCACCAACTTTATAGTTCATGCACAATATCATATTGTAACTCATTCTCAACGTAACTATCAAATGTGAACAAATAACAAAAGATGTTATTAAACGAAAACAATGTGTTTAGATATAAAGTTTGCTAATAGAACTATATAAATGCTTCAAAAAAGTGTTCATGCGTGTTAGAATTGGCATAACAAAAATGTATGGCTATGCATATTAAAATAATAAATGTGTACATAACACGCTAATGGTATACTGAACTGTACGTTGATTCGAATGCTTTTATACATGTTTAAATTCAGCTTCAATATGATCTGTTAAAATAAGATACATGTATATACATATGTGTATAGCAACGATAATAAATAAACGAAATTAATGTTTTAAACTACAATTCATATCTTAATAAATAAAAAAAACTACAATTCATATCCATATTTAGTTTCATTCCAAAACAATGCCAATGTACGTACTTGGACCAATTAAAAAAATAAATTAAATATGAATAGATAAACATAAACATATTCAAAGCATACTCACATTAAAATAATGCAACAACCATCAAGATAATCATGTTCAACCATGTATTCCAATAAAATTCATTTTTGGCTAAAGCCTTAAATTCGTGGATCCCAAACAATAATAAAATAGAGAGTTTGGTACAAAAACCTACCTAGTGTGAAGCCTTAAATGTGGAAGAGACTCTTTAGTGTTGTAGAATTGGAGAAGAATAGAACCCTTTCTCTTTCTCTTTATGAAGTTGCCTACGTCTCTCTATAGGAAGGAAGGAGTATTTTTGTTCCAATGATGCTTGAATCTTGATATTCGTGGAGAATATAAACCAAAAGATGTGGCTTCTACTCAATTGGTTTGTAGGTTTTTGGCTATGATGGCTAAGTTTTGGAAGAGGTGATGATGAAGAAGAGAGGAAAGAAATGAAAATATAATAGAAATGAGGAATTTGGGAAGGGATTGACCATGGCTTTGGTGGTAGATTGTGTATGAAATATGCTAACTTTTCTTTATATAGTTAGTGTGATTAGGGTTAATGCCTCTCTCTCTCTTTGTTTTTTGTAAATAGTAATTATTTGAGTCAAAAATAACTATTTAGGTTTCATATAAATATAATAATATTTGTTTTTATCTTTATCTTTATTTTAATTTCTATATATATTTTTTGGACGAATACATGTTTCATCTTATATATATATAATTTATTATAAATTATTATAATAATTACATATATAATGTATAACTAGTAATACGAACACATAATTGCATATATAGTATATTATAACTATTATGTAGATATCGTTATCTTATAAATGTATTTATTTAAGATGGATCAATTAAAATTTTGGATACCCTGCTTGTTTATTTGTTACTAAAAAGTAGGGATTTGGAGAGAGATTATTATTTAACTTTGAAACTAAAATAATCTTTTAAAATTTTCCACATTTTCTCCTAGTTGAAATATTAATTGGTTGTGAGGAACTATTGATTTCTTATAATCTTATTGTTAATTATAATTCTTAAAATAAACAAATTTATTAAATATTTAAAATTATGTTTTGGTCCTTCATCTAATTTGGGTTGACTTTTCTATTGACTTTTCCTAATTGATTAAGCTTTTGCTCAATTTTTTGTTCCATCAGAAAAGGAGAAAAACAAAGAAAAACACTAAACTCTAAGATGCACAGTTCCCACTGAATCACTTAACAGAAGCAATGCGAGCTCAAGTGTTGTGGGGGGGGGGGGGGGGGAGGGTTTGCCACATAAAATAGGAAGCTGAGTCTGTTGCCCTTCTCTTTGCCAACCAGTCAGCACAGGAGTTTTCTTCATGAAGAGTATGCTCAATGACTACCTCCCAATCCTCGTTCACAAGATTCCTGATGGCTACAACAATACCTGCATAAGGATGGAAGTCATCTACTCCTTTGTTTATCAAATCCACAGCTAGTTGAGAATCAGAATGGCATAAGAGATTCCTTACACCAATCTCCTTGCCATCAAGAGACCATACTTAATAGCTAGAAGCTCCACATACAATACACAGTTAATGTTTCACTTTCCAGAGAAACCTACTATCCAGTTACCATAACTATTACCAATCAGACCCCTATATCCAGCAATAGTGGGACTCATTCATTAATTAATACTTGATTTAATTTATTAATTATTTATTTTAATGACTCATAAAACTAAGGTAATTGAATAAGAAAATTGGGGATGTTACACCAATAACCTAGAAAGAGAAGGAAAAAAATACAAAAGAAAAAGATGAAATGCAACATGGAAGAGTAAAAAGTAAAACGAGCTATATTAGTGTCTATCAAGATTAAGATGTACAAATATTATTTCTCTTAATTAAATGATAAATCATTGCTTTTGCATTGGCTTCCTTTTTAGAAAATTGATTTTTATTAGATAGATGTAAAATTAAAATAAAATTGATGTTATAAAAAAATTATTTAATTAATTAATTGGAAATAACATATAATGGAAAAGATATTTTATTTTTGTATGTAACCAAAAATGCCTAGATAGATAAATGTAGCGGTAACTAAGTGAGTAGATGTATGGTCCTGTGTTTATGAGATTGATTATCGGTGGAATTTATTTTGTTAAACCGATTTTAGTTAACCGTAATTTTGAGACAAATTTGACAAATGATGCATTTGTTTTAGCATTCTTTATGAAAAAAATATTTTTTAACAAATAGTAAAAAAAAATGTTCTTCCCAAAATCCATTGTTTCCTTTCTTTCTTTTTTTTTTCCTCCACATCTCTCTTACTTTTTTACAATACTTATGTCTGTACTCTCTATTAATCAATTATTATTTAGAAAGAAAAAAATAATGTATTTAATTTATATTACTCAATCATGTATAATATTTAACTATTGGCTTAAAAAGTGAGATTCGAGCAAGATACTAAAACAAATAAGAGTCAACAGTCGGAGAATATACATAATCAAATCGATCAAATCTAAAAGCTCACATGAGAGGAATGAAAGAGTCCATGCATCCCACATGGCATACTCTGCATGTGGTTCAAGGCTTTGCTCTCTTAATAAGAGGATGGGAACATGCCCGGCATGGTTCAGCTGCCGCACATGCATGGGGCCCGGGGCCCAACCACTTGTAGCTGTCTTGGCTGAGCTTATATGTGCTAGCTAACTCAAGTGAACCGCAAAACCCAACCCCCCGCCGAACGACTCAAGTGAGGGGGAAATTTAATGTGAGAGTAAAATGAGTAAATTTAAATTGTTAGATCTTATATGAATGGTCAATATTAACATATTAATTCATGTGACATTGTTAAATAATCATGTGATTATCAATGATCATTAATAAATTTCAAATATGATCGTCCATATTTGGTTATTATTTAATTTCAGATAAAAAAATGATAGGAACATCCAAGATATGGGGATTTGCCGTTTCCATGGGATCATCGAGCTTGGTTATTCTGAAGATGACAATGAGAATATATATGTACTATCCTTTTGCATGGTCATTGTTGGTTCATGCCCTTTTTTTTTTTTCTTATTGATGTAGAAAGAAGAGGGGAAAATTAAACGTGAACACAAAGACACTGGATAAAGTAGATTTGTTAGGTACAAATGATTAAATGTTAGATACTGTGTGTTCACACGGAATATTCATAAGGTTGCGGGTGTTGGGAGTGGGAGACGCTTTATTAAATTTTGTTGCTTTCTGATTTCAATCTCTAGGAAAGATCTCTATCATTAGTTGTTATACGTCACCACATCAGGATCAAGTTGTTAGAGGGATGGTGAGATTTTGTTATATATGTTAGATTGAGATCTCAAAAAATATTGCAGTTATAAGAGAGACATTTTTGTGTTTGGCATATAGCATTAACCACATGCAGTTGTACTCGATATACAGGATCAGCAGAAGTACAATACAATGTGAACGCAATTTAATGTAAGGGTAAGAGATGAGCTGTGGTGCAGTTAGCAACCCAAGCTTTATGCAGATCATTCGTACTTACAGCTACTGTAAGAGGAGTGAATTTATGTATATGTGTCAGTAACCATACATTAACTACTTGCAGTAACTCTTAACTTTTTCGGTTCGTCTTTCAACTTTCTTTTTTCGGTTGGTAATCTTTCACTTTTAATTATACTCCAAATCCACTACCTAAATGCAATAAATTCGTCTTTCTTTCTTTCTTTTTACTTTTGGAATTATATTGTATTGGATAGTGGAAGCATAATAGACATATTCTAAACAACACAAAGTTTAATATGGTTTGACTTTTACTATTCACATCCACGATTTCATAAATCAATCTAACTATTTTACTATATACAACTTTTAAACGGTAAAGTTACAAATCATCCTTGTAAAATATTACGTCGGATGGAAAGCTCCTACAAATTGCCCATACAATTGAATCACTCATACTCTTGGATGATGTCTACCTTAAACAACCAAAACTAATATTTATAAGAAAAATAATTACAAAACTTCTAATTGTGACATAAGATTTTGAGTTAAACCCAATAAATTAGTATTAATGTCAATTAGATTTGGATCTAAGAACTTAATTAATCATTTGTCATGTCATCAATGTAGTGAACAACTCTTATCTCTCCGTCATTTTTGTTTTCTGATGTAACCACTAATTTTCAGGACTTATTATCAGGAATACGATAAATCCGGTCCAACTCGACTGAAGTGCTTGAAGGGATATGGATCTTATTGTCTTTAAATATTCATCACCTTTTTAATTAAAAAATAAATCATAAAAACAGATGGTTAATTAATATGAATATTTTTGGTCCTTGGTTAATTTGGGTGAGCAGAGATAGGGCTGGCTCTGGGCTTTGTTTTCTATTTGCCCAGTTCTCCTAGGTTTATTCTTCGATTGATTGATGATTAAGGGCCTTTCATTTTTCGATTGATTGATGAATGATGATTAAAGGTCTCCTAATCCTCCAGTTTTCACTCTCCTTTTTTTTTTCATTTATCCTCCAGTTTTTCTCTAATTTTTACAAATCATAAACCCCTTTCTAATCATTCCGAATGAGATATTGATATTTCCTTCTACGTCTCCTTCACGACTTTAAATGCCCTCATGTTGTTTCAATCCATTTGAAACTGTTCTTAATTTGTCGTACATACTATGGTACTAATACGTACTAATAACGTGGCGTGTATAAAATGGATATTAGATGATACAATTCAAATCGGGGAAGACTACCTGTCCATCTTTTGCAAAATTAGAGCCTGGCCCATATCATTTACTGTGAAGATGATGTGAAAGTGAGTCCATTATATATGGATGGCATTATTCATTATGGGATATGATCGGCAAAAAGTAGATAAATAATTCTCCTAAGTGATTGAAAATAAAATATCATGTATTTTGTAAGATAAGATGTTAAATAATTTTTTATTTCTTATCAAGTTTTTTTTTTTAAATAAAATTATGGAAGATTATGCTCTTCAAAGAGAGGAGCAAAATAAGCATATCAACCTCTCAAGCAAATACAAGAAAGACAACACAACAACACCACAGTTCAGAAAATATGAGAAGACTTACCACCCCAATTAAACGACAATATGCAAAAAGACTCTGATTTGATAGACAAAATTAAACGAATCAGAAGCATCACAAGCCCCAAAAAGATACTCTGGGGATAATAGCCTTTACCAACACATGAACCGTAGAAAATATCACGTACAGGAGCACAAACCGGAAAAGCCTGCAATCAACAGCATCAAACACTACATTACCGTATGAAACCTAGTTGAACATCCAGATAAGGCAAAAGTAACGAACCATAAACACAAAATAGGCCAACTCACGACCTTAACCACATTTTTAAGCATACGTTATGATGATGTCTGATATGTAGATCGTTTTTCAGGATAATGTGTGTAGAGGTGATTTTTAATTCTTCTACAATCTTCCCAGATCTGTGGTATAACCCGTATAAAATGAAAAGAATATATATTATATATATACACACACGCAACACGTGTCTCTAACAAAAATTGGCGGTACACGTGTGCAATGGTATTAATTGATTGACATATGGATATATATTGGTACAGAGGCTAAAATATTAACTGCCATGTATCCATATAATAAAACAATTGAGTAAGGAATCATCATTAATTTTTCATTGTTATATTATATATAAAGAGAAGTATTGTTATATAGAGCTCGTTTCTTTCGAATTTTACGGGTCTCAAATGTTTGCAGAAAGTTGTATTTCTTGCTCCACATTCACTGGTGCGCTGCGAGTGTTTTCCTGGTGTACATGCCACAGCTAAGAAACATTTGCCATGTGTGTTTAAAGAGTACAGTGACTTGTTTTTATTGGAAAGATGTTGGTATAGTCTCAAATTTATGATAAGTTTTATATGTGATATGATATCAATAGTCTTTTTATATATTTATTATTTTAAATTATATTTTAAATTGTTGAGATATTACCATGTATAAGATCCATTGTAAATCAGAGACTATACATATTATTTTACTTGTGATAAGTGCACAATTTTTCACTTTTTTTTTTTATAAAACCACAATTTTTTTACTTTAAACTCACGAGATATATATATATATATATATATATGAAATTTTAAAGAATAATAGATGGTACAAAACTCATTTCCGTTTTTATCAACACACCACTCTGTCCTTTCGTTTTGCGCCTGATTTTTTTTTTCAAATCAAACCACGTCACCTATTTGGCTGCTTTCACATATACTATTCGTGAAAATGTTTCACACCAAACGGTAGCACTCAATTTTGAATAATTAAAGTTTAAAACATTATTACAATTAGATTACTTGATAATATCAAATAATTACACAGCTTTTGTTACAATTTTTTTTTGGTGAGTTAAAAATTTAGAGTGAGAGGATGAAACCTCAAAATTTACCCCACTCCAAATAGAGATTCAAATCTGTAACTTATTTGATGTAAACCTTGTCATACATCACTCAGTCAATTCAAGCCTCCAAGGGGTTTGATTTTTGTTACAAATTTTGAAAATATTCTTTTACTCATGTAGCATTGCTATTTAACAATTTGTACCTAGCAAGTGCTAGGTATTACCTTTCCCGGCAAAAGTTTATATGCACAGCACATGGCACTTAAACAACGAAGAGGGGGCCATTTTTTTATACGAGATTTGCATTCAGAATTTATTATACTATGAGTTTTTATGATTATTTATAAGAATATGAAATTTTTTAAAAGTAAATCTCATTCATGACAAGATTTTAATAATAAAATATTATTTTTAACTCAAATCTCATCAATGACAAGATTTGAATAATAAAAATATTACTTTTTAAATCAAATCTCATTAATAAAACAAAATTTACATATTGTATTTATATAAATTTTTGTACAATCCCATGTGTAAGAAATTATTAAATTAAACACCATATAAAAAATAAAAAATCACAAAAAGGAGCTGTTGACGTTGGAGATTGAAAAAGCGTAAAAAAGGAAAGTAGTTGAAATTAAATAATTGTGATGTCTTTTTTTTTATTGGTTGGTAAAATTAGTGATATATGTTAACTAGCAGAAAGTGTCCACATTTTTTTCCCGTAGAGTAAATTGAAAAAAAAAAAAAAGTGCATACACATTACTTTCTTTTCTCTCACGAATATTCCCCTGCGATCCTATAATATATATCACCATCATTAAATATGATAAGACTTGCCACCCAAAAACAACACTTTGATCTGATAGACAAAATTAAACGAATCAGAAGCATCACAAGTCCCAAAAAGAATAATTTTTGTGTACAAGAAAGTTGAACAATAATTCCGCATCAATGCTCAATCTCTTTCTATTTTTAGAGCATCAATATCCACTTTTGAAAAAAAAATTATAAAGAACTAAGTGTTGGTGTAATACAACTAACATTACTAGCCCCAAAAAGATCCTTTGGGGATAATAGCCTTTACCAACGTATGGACCATCGACAACATCAGGAGCACAAACAAGTTTGCAATCAACAGCATCAAACACTATATTGCCGTATGAAACCTAGTTGAACATCCAGATTAAGCAAAAGCAACCATAAACACAAAATAGGCCAACTCACGACGTTAACCACATTCAAAGCAATATGGTCAATTGTCTCACATGATTTGGAATGAGAACCGAACGAAAGAATTGTATTTTAAATAATAGAAGAATTTCTTAAGGATACGTTACGATGATGTGTGATATGTATGATCGTATTTCAGGATAATGTGCGTAGAGGAGATTTTTAATTCTTCTACAATCTTTCGAGATCTGTGGTATAACCCGTATAAAATGATATATATATTGGTACAGAGACTAAAAAAGATTAACTGGCATGTATGTAATAAAACAATTAAGGAATCATGATTAATTTTTCATTGTTATATTATACAAAAAAAAAAAAAGGTATTGTTATAGAGGTCGTTTCTTTCGAATTTTACGGGTCTCAAATGTTTGCAGAAAGTTGTATTTCTACATCCAAAAAACAAGAAAAGTGAAAAAACGATTCAATGATTCATTGGTGCACTACGAGTATTTTCTCGGTGTACATGCCACAGCTAAGAAACATTTGCATGTGGGTTTAAAGAGTGCGATGACTTGTTTTTATTGGAAAGAATCCTACATGTGATATGATATTAATAATCTTTTTATAATATTTATATATTTATAATCTTAAATTATTAATATATTATTATGTATAAGATTCATCGTAGAGTATACATATCATTTGAATTGTTTTAAGCTAATTTAGTGTTATGCCTTTTTCATGCCTTAAAATAAAAATATTAACAATTTCACCCGCACCACAATTTTTTACTTTTTTATTTTTATAAAACCACAATTTTTCACTTTAAACTCACGAGGTATATGAAATTTTAAAGAATAACAGATGGTACAAAACTCATTTCCCTTTCTTTTTTTTATTTTTGTTTTTATCAACACACTACTCTGTCCTTTCGTATTGCACCTGATTTTTTTTATTAAATGGTTTTTTTTTTCAAATCAAACCACGTCACCTATTTGGCTATTTTCATTTATACTATTCGTGAAAATGTTTCACACCGAACGGTAGCACTCAATTTTGAATAATTAAAATTTAAAACATTATTACAATTTGATTACTTGATTATATCAAATAATTACACAATTTTTGTTAGTGAAATAAAAATTTAGAGTGAAAAAATAGCAAATAGTGTAAGACAGGAAGAGCCTCCAAACTCAAAGAATTCTTATAGAGAAACTTGCATTTACCTCACTTTTATTTTATTAGATGCAAATTCTATCATGCTCTATTCAGTCAATCCAAGTCTTCAAAGGGTTTGATTTTTGTTACAAATTTTGAAAATATTATTTTACTTATGTTGCCCTGCCATTTAACAATTTGTACCCAGCAAGTGCTAGGCATAACCTTTTCCGGCAAAAGTTTACATGCACGTACAGCACATGGCACTGAAACTACAGAGGAGCTATTGATGTTGGAGATTGAAAAAGAGTAAAAAAGGAAAGTAATTGAAATTAAATCGTTGTGATGTCCGTTTTTTATTGGTTGGTAAATTTTGCGATATCTGTTAACAAGCAGAAAGTGTCTACACTACATTTTTCCTGTAGAATAAATAAATTAAAAAAAAAGTGTATGCACATCACTTTCTTTTCTCTTGCGAATATTCCCCTGCGATCCTATAATATATATCACTATCATTAAATTAAAAAATCTAAACGGTTTGGAGGATATACGCCAGTCCAAATTAGTCGGACCAGCTTCCAGTCTTTCTTTTCCTTACGTCGTTTTGATTAATGCCATCACTAACAATGCTGTCTAGGTAAAATAATATGATTTAACATTCGGTAAAACTAGATAGTATATTGTTACATATTTTAATAAATGTGTGTCAATAAAAACTTTAATATTTACATAAATTGAACACTTTTCAATAATATTTAATATCAACTAAATCTTTGGGATATCTCTCATTCACTTACTTGAGTATTGGAGTATTATTTAAGATATCCTACTCTCGCTTTCACATACACCGAAATCTCCTTACCTCTACTTTTAGATAAGAACAACGAGTAATTCAAGAGGACGAGGTTATTCCCGGTCCCTTTAAAAAATAAAAAACTAATATCTATATATAATACTTTATAGTAATAATATACAAAACATAGTCTCTATTCAAGCTATGAAACTTTGACTGCACTGCTAATTGTATATCCCTTTAAGAAATCCCTTAAATCGAAATCAAAATAATGTCCACATATTAAAAGAAATGTATTTTTTTCAAAAGCATTAACTGAATTGATATTAATAGTATGTTTGAATTTGATTTTTTTATTTCTGAAGGTATTTCTCAATTTTTTGAATTATAGATAAATTAAAATTTAAATATAAAATACATTAATTTAAACACACACTAAATACATTTATAAAATCTTTGATCTTGCATCTATATTTCACCGAGAACAATTCACCTCCACATTAACTTATCATCATCCGTCTTCCATTGTAATAACTTAAAATGTACTTTTACATGAGTCCGATAGAGAAAGTTAGGATTTAATTAATTTTGATATAGTAACCATTTAATATAGTTTTACAATATTATCATTCAGTCATACATTGCTATGTATATAATTAAACATAATTAACTTTCATATTTATTAATTGAAATATCAAGCATTTTAACATTTTCATCTAATTAATTATATTATTATATAAACACATATAATTAACTTTTACATTCATGTAATAATTTAAAAATCATACGAATAGAATAATTTGATTAGATCATAATTTTTTTTTTATTGAATTGGATCATAATATGAACAATATAATTCAGTGAAAAAATTTAAAAGCAAAGAGTTAATAATTTGACGTTGGCCACATTTTAACAGTTAACTACTTTTTACAAGGACAACGATGTATGATAGTCATCTACCAAATAATAATAATATAATAATGTAGGATATTCTTATCATGGCACACGGGTCTCGATCATTGAAGAGGCAATGCTCGTTTACAGTTGTTCATAATTAAGTTCAATTTTAGTATTAGTGAGAAATATGTGAAAAGTGCAAGTCGCGTTTCTATCACCAACTTGCCAGTAATTTATCATAAATTAGACGTTAAGTTAATAGGGGAAAGAGAATTATATATTAATCATATTAATAATCATATCACAATAACAATGCATATTATATAATAGTAACAATAAAAGTGTAAATTAATTGGCGTCGCCAATGAGGTGATGGAGCCCTTCTTAAGCAGGGTTATGAACATCATTACGAAATTAATATCTCGCACATGGTTCCGGCAAGGTAGGACCTACGAAACCTTTTAATGGTTGCATTTTTGTTTCAAAATTTAAACTTTATTCCTTCTTCTTACGACCACAGTGCATTTATCATTAGATCCAATTCTTATTATCACTTACAATTTTATTAAATAATTTTTCAAAATTCATTTTTTTTATGGCTAATCCAAAATTTATTTAGCAGCTTACATGACTTTGTTGCACATGTGTTAGAATTAATATCTTCCTTGTTAATTAGTGTTATGTTTTCAATAGAATAAACTTATAGTAAGTCAAAATAACCCTAGTAAATATAACAGTCTCACGGTAAGTCAAAAGAAAGAAAGATATATATATATATATATATATTCAATTTTATAGAAAATAATAATAATAATTTCTTCGTAGGAGCACCAAACGGATAAAGTTGAAGTTCCATGTGTTGCTTTTAGAGACGTGAACAAATGTGCTTTTGATTCTGACTGGTCCAATGTTATTTTTTCTTTTAAAAGACTTCCACTCCTCTCGTGGTCTGCACAAAGATATTGAAACTGCCAACCCAAAATTATTTCAGTCATAAATCCACTTGGCTACAAAAATTAATTTTGCATGTGAAATGAATTGCAGTAAAAAGTTTATGCTACGATATGAAGTTCCGTACTAATTTGCATGTGTAGCAAGCAAGTGATGAAACTCACATAAATTGATTTCTTTTTTCTTTTTCGATCGATACATAAATTGATTTTCATTTATACTCTAATATTATTAGTTCAAGTATACACTTGCACGAACGTCATTAATAAAAGTTAATCTCATTCCACGTGACACATGCATTTTTTTCTTTTAATTTTTTTGGTACACTAATAAAGAAAAATAGAAAATGTATACATAGAGAAATTCTGATGTGCTATGAGAGAAAAACAAAGCATTTGCTTTGTACCATTTATTGATTGATACATCAACTAATACATTAAAAATGTTAGAAAAGTGAGAGACAATAATAACCTACAAAACTGATATATCAATTAATGAATAAGACAGAACAAATATTTTATCTTGCTATCAGAGCATCTAAGAATTTTTTCTAAGATCTAACTTATTCTACACTCATAATGAAAGTTGAAGAAATGCAAGGAGGAGGAGCACTTCAGATCTATCAATGATCATCCTACTCTCGATGTTCCATTTTCGCCAAGATATCAGCACCCAAGACTTTGGCTGCATCAAGAATGAGATGACCTATGTTGTACAAAAACTGGTACAAGCATAGGGTACAACATGAGTATGATCTTGATGAAATATGATATAAATCAAATTGACAAAAATATAAATTATGACTTATGAGTGGGATTTTTTACCCTTTTAAAATTAAATAAAACATTAATTACAAAAATAAAATTGTGAAAATATTAAGCACAAAATTTATTTTGTTTTAGTTTTATTACTTAAAATCATTGGAAGTTTCAACAATTTCAATTTAAATGGACTTAATCAGTGTATTTAAAATAATTGAAACTTCCAATGATTTTGGATACATGCATTTAATCCTTTAATCTGTAAAATCATTGAAAGTTTCAAAGATTTATAATAATAAAATTAAAATGATGCAAATCCTGTAAATAATTAATATTATCACCATTTTATTTTCATAAATAATGACTTTTTGTATTTTAAATATGTAAAAAAATACCCAACAAGTATATATAAATATTAATAAAGTATTTAATATGATATGTATAGATTATGGATACTAGCTACAAATACATTAATAATTTTAGAGCCCCCGTGAATCACGTGGAGTGGCTGCCACATTCCAGATTGATGAGAAGACATTAACGTCCATAAATATTCTCCCGTATAGGTTAACTTGTACGCTATAAAATATTTATTTAAAGTTACGCGCCAACAAAAAAAAAATATTTATTTAAAAGGTCCACATCCTTTTTATTTTTTTCAATTGTTTTGTTTGATTTTATTTTGTGTAGAAATTATGTATTGTCGGAATGAATTTTTTAATATAAAATGAATTTGTTTTTTCAAAATTACATGTATACAATCACATGTAATGATATTATTATTTATTGACTAATAAGAATTTCCTGTCGTGATAAGCAAATTGCAATTTTAATAATTTTAATGAGAAAACTAGGTAACATTTAAAATTTGACATTCATTTGGTTCTCAATTTTTTTTTCCCTTAATTTGGTCCAAACATTTCGAATTTTGATGTTTCATTGTTAGGACTTAAGATCATTATTAAACTTTGTCATATTTTATCTATAATTTTAAGCGACATAACATTGCACTAACATGCCAATTAAGATTGAGTTGTAATAAAAATCACGAACACATATGAAAAAGATGAAATTAATGTCAAATTGAAAATAATAGGATTGAATTGATAGTAAAGCTTTTTCAAAGTCAAATTGATGTCAACTTAAAATGTTACGACTAAAAAATTTATTTACTCTAAAAGAATTCTCAATTATAAAAATAATATTATTTATATTTATACTTTGTGGAACTCCATGCCAACACATTTTAATCTATCATTGGATGAAATGTAAGTCCCAAACTAAGTGAAGTTCATGCCCCATCCGATGATAGATAGTAGTGTGTTAGCATGTTATCTTACAAATGACGAGTACAAATAACATTTTTTCAATCACAATAACATTTGAGAGGTTAGTTTCACTATAATATTATTTTAAATATTTACCAAGTCAAAAAGAAAAAATATTATTATTTATTAATTTAATTATATTACATTTTTAACATTATAATTTTGATTTTGACATCATGTTACTATACAAAATACTATCATTTAATATCACATTAAATCATTAACAAACAATTAGTAAAATAATAATATATATTTACTAAGGTGACACATTGGACAAATTTCATTCATAAATTGCAATACAAGGGATCAAATCATGGAATCATTAAGAAAAGCAAAATCTAACTCGGAGCATAAATGAGCTAGGGGCCAACAACTTGACCTACGTTCAACACGGTCTAACAAGTTAAAAATTAAGGCCAGATTCAGGCCTATTTTAAAGCCTGTTAATATTAAAAGGCGAAGTCTTCTTGCTATAAAGTTTGTTAAGCTTGTCAAGTTGGCTTGATCCTATTAATTAGCTTTTATATATGTATGACTAAAACTTGAATTTAGTCCCTCAGATTTATAGTAGGAGGACAAATTAGTATCTTAGATTTGAAAATTCTCATCGTGGTCCCTCAAATTTTAGAAATAGGAACAAAGTAGTCTTTCAAATTTAAAAGTCTTATCATGGTCCCTTAAATTTCAAAAATGAGGATAAGCTAGTCCCCTGTCAAATTGCCATACGAGCCATTACTAAAAATATCAATTTGTCTTGTTAACTTCCTTACATATATTGTTAATTTTCAGAGTGGATCCTAACTTGCCTCACAGTGAGCATTCAAAGAGAGAGTATTTGTACCATTCTTTTGGGAGAAGAAATACAAGAATTTCAATAAAAGAAAACTAAGAATTTAGAAACCTCTGTTCTTTGTTGAACAAAAGACAACTTAAAATCAAAATATTTCTTCTGAGTAGAGAGTTATGGTAAGAGAGAAGAAGAAGAAGAAATCTAAATAACCTCGTTAACATTACACATAAGTAAGTTAATAGGATACATGGATATTTCCGTTAATGGCTCAAATGACAATTTGATGAAGGAACTAACTTGTATCCTTTTTGAAATTTGAGGGATCACAATAATTTTTTTCAAATTTGAGAGACTAATTTGTCCTCTGCTATAAATTTTAGGGCCCATTTGGCACGTTTGATAAGATGAGGGTTGATAGTATAAGATCTGATAGAATAATGGCTGATAGTATAAGACCTGATAAACTTTTAATACTATACATTTTTTGGTGTAATATTATATAAGACATTCGATTTTATGTTCAATAGTATCATACCATTTATTTATAAATAATTCTAATATCTTAATTAAATATTAAAATAATAATAAAATAGGAATTTTTATTATAATAATTTTAAACTATTATATTTATGTAAGTATTTACTAACTATAATTTTATTTTTATTAAATGTTATTATTTATTTCAATATTTTATAATTATCTATTATTTCAATAATATATATGTAGACATATAAATTAAAAAAAATACTATTTTATATATTTTAATATTTTATATTTTTAATCATAATTATTTAAATTTAAGTTACTAGTTCTTACTTTTATATATTACATATTATTTATTATTTATTTATATATTTTATTAGTTAAATTTATAATTTTATATTATATACTAGTTATTATTTATTTAAAACCTTTATTTGTCATTAAATATTTATTATTTTATTTTATTTATTGTTTATTAATTCTATTTATTTTTATTTTTATTATATATAACTAAACTGATATTATATATTATTTATATTTATTTTATTATAAAATAATTTTACTAAAAATAATTTTATTTGTATAAATTTATTTTATTATTATTTATTTAAGAATTATTTTATTTTAATAATATATTTTTTAAAAATGATCTTATACGGTAAAAGTTAATCAGGCCTAATATGGCCTCACTATGCTATGTTGAGTTATATAGTATTTTGACGTATAAGGGAGTTATGACATATAAGGTTATACAATATGTTGTCTGTACCAAATAACGAATAAGGGCATGACGTATAATATAAACTTATACTATTATGTCTATTACGTTGTACCAAACACCCCTTTAGTGACTAAATTGGGGGGTTTTAGTCTATATGTATAATATATAGACGGCATATCACATGAGATAATTGGTTTATTGTGAGAGTGAGAGCAGCACTATGGGCTACATAACTATATATAGATGGTCAATATTAAAAGTTAACTAATGGCAAACACCACTATTTCTATGATTCTTATTTTAGATATTTAGAGTATATTTACCAAACACTACTATTATGACTTCTACTTATTATCTATGATATTTTGAGAATAACTTTTTGAGGGCCAAGAGTACAGTAACTTTAGCAACGACAATACCAAACCAAGTCACTTAAAAGCTCATGATGAAACACTTTCCCATGGGGGAAAATTTGAGAAGTTTAAAATTATTTTTATGTCACTACCTATCAACTTAAATTCTTGGATGACATCGTTTCATAATTTTGGCTACCTACCTCCTTTTTAAATTTATGAAGAAATCATACCCAAAAAAAAATATGTGGAAACTTCTGAAGACAAATATAAATATATATTGTAACTTATCAATACGTTAAAATTGAGTTTATTATTAAAT
Source organism: Dalbergia cultrata (assembly GCA_031216105.1). Lineage (NCBI taxonomy): Eukaryota > Viridiplantae > Streptophyta > Magnoliopsida > Fabales > Fabaceae > Dalbergia > Dalbergia cultrata. The sequence continues at coordinate 53,388,715 of CM062352.1, read as the reverse complement.
TAAAGGTTTATCTAACTAGTGTTTTAAAGATAATGACTAAGGCTTTTAATAAAAGTAAATTTATAAGTTTAATGATAAATTCTACACCTTAAAATTTTAAAAATCATATCTTTTTAATAAAATTTTATTATTTTAAAATTTTTTGGACATTTGTTAGCAGAACCTTTAAATTAATATATCTTTTCTAATAATCTATCTGTTATGCTATGGTTCATAAAAAAAAAATCTTTTATGATTAGTAATAGTGTTTTGCCTTTCTATCATTCACATGTTACTTAGAGTTAGACATACGAGTCGCAATTCACGGACTGACCCATTTAACTCTTAATTTGCACGAAAATAGATCAGAAAATTTTTAATCTATCAACCCGTTGACGTTTTTTATCCATGCCGCTTAACCAATGGGCTATACTGGTAGGCCCATGAGGTTCGCAGATCAGACTGCTAGCCCGCATAAGTGGCTTCCATTTGCGATATTTATTTATGCTATTGATGGATGGGCTTTGGAGAGTTGATTTATTCTATTATTTTTTATATTTGTATTTGGTATTTGATTTCCTTATGTTTGATGTTTGATAGTTGTTAATTTATATTCTTTAGTGGTTTTGCTATTTTTTATGATCATATTTGATTTGTTTGTAACTTTATATGTTATTATTTTAAAAAAAAGTAACATTTTGGATTTTTGAAATTGAATGTTTAATTTTAATATTTACAGTTTTAGTAGTAGCACTGTTATTTGCTTAAAATTTAACTTTGGAATTGGATACTGTAAAGAAAAGTGTGTATATATATTTTACGAGATAAAATATACTATATAAATATAAATATATAATATAGGATATAAAAAAGTTAAAAAAATATATGAAAAAAATAGGGTTATATGGGTTGATTTGTGACTGGTCTATCAGCTTATGCAAGGACAAATATATGAACAGAAAAAAGGGGTTATATTGACTGGTCCATGGACTTATGCAGGACGAATGTCGACCACTCAAAAACTTAATCCATTTATGAAATAAACTGTTCTAATCCAATCCATTTAATTATGGTTTATCATGGACCGAGCTAAACTGGTTAAACAGTTCTATCCACCTATAGTGTTACTGCAGCTCAAGTAAATAACAACACAAGAAGTCGTCAACAACAGCAGCAGCAGCGGCAATAATAATAATAATTATTATAATAGAAGGAAAATGAGACAAGACAAGACGAGCAGGGTCAAACAAAGACCGAATGAATGACAATGAACCAACAAATTCACCAATCACCACCACAACATTCACTGGGATTTTTTAATTCGGTTTTGCAAAATTGAAAATAATGGGTGGCAGCACACATCACACGATCTATTATTTCCCCATGAGTTATGGCCACAACATGCATCCATTGGGACAACTTCCTTAATCATCTGGAGGACCATGCCAACCTCAGTGATATGAACTCTCATTTTCTATCTCCCATGATATTATTATTTTTATTATAAGATTTTAATTTTAATATATTAATAGTATAAAAAAAATTTATATAATATTTAATTATATACTGTAATTCAATTAAATAAATTTAACTCTTGTTTTACTATTTCAAAAATCATGCAAATAAAAAAATTTAATTTAATAATAGTATAAAAAAACTTGTATACTATCATTATATTAAAATTAAATCTTTTTTATTATTGTTATTATTAGACATATGTTTTCATGGAATATAATATATATAAAGTATTGATGAGTGGAACTATTGAATGTGCTAGTCCCAGAATAAATTGCAGGAAAAATGCAGTATTAGTTGCCTTCCAAGATTATAATTGGCATAGTCTTTTCTCTGGTTGCTTAGTAGTCATTCGATGGTTGTCTCATACGAACATCAAAACATTATATCTCTCACACAACACACCCTTTGATCACAATCAAAAGCCAAGGCACTGTGTTGTGTGCCATCAAGACACTGGCTTTCCCTCTTTCCTCTCCCTGCACAAAATCAAAATTCAGATATTCTTATCTGCATAGATTTGAAGTATATCCTCTCTCTCTCTCTCTCTCTCACACACACACACATCAACTACCTTGTATTTTATTGATATTTTCTCTTTCATGTCTATCCATCTATTATATGAGCCTCGGGCTCTTGTATATATAGGATGCTGCCGTGTGCAGCTCGTGTGGTACTTGAGGTTTAAAAACTCGATCTGGGTTTGCATTGTTCTTCTAATTATTAGCCCCCTTTTGGTCATGAACTGTCTTTTTGGTTCAATTTTCCAAAACTGTTGAGAAGTTTATATCTTTCTTTCATTAATTTTCAGGGTGAATTTCTGGGGATGTATATATATTTTTTTGGTTTCTCATTTTAGAGCTCAACTTTTTGTTCTGTTGCTTGGATCCTTGTGATTTGAAGTGTCTTGCTTTTTAGGTGGGGGTGGGGTCCTAAGTTTATGAGTGGCCCTTTTACTCCAACTGATTTATTTTTTGTTGTTCAACAAAAAGTCCTTTCTGGGGAACTTTTTTTGATTCTATGGTGCTGGAAAACTTGTATCTGTGGTAATTTATGATCATTTTTTACTGAGGACCTTCAATTTCGTTCTTTTTTTTTGGGGTATTGATGGTTTCTTTACAAATCTAGTCTCAAGTTAGTTGGTTCCAAGAACGGGGAGTGCTGTGTTGATTTGCCTATTTGTTTCATATTCAAGCTGAATTCTGGTTTGTAGGCTTATCAATTACTGGAAGACAGACTTGAGGTTATTTTCTCATCCCAACAATTTCTCTGTTCTCTCTGTATAACTCAAATCAACCATCAATAGATTTTAAATTTCTGCAGAATCTGTCTAGTGTGCTGCATTTCTGGTGTGAAGTGGTGTCTCTAGGAATTTTTGCAGTTCTTGCACCATGAATTGATTCATTTTAAAAATAGGGACATACAGTTCTCAGGATGCATGCTGAGGAAGATTTTTTTTTTTTTGGGGGGGGGGGGGGGGACTGTTTCCTAATTTCCATCTTTGGCTTTAAAATTGTTTTGCTGAAAATCTTAAGCAATGGTGTCATGTCCTTAACACACACCACTCACTGTTGAGTTTTCAGTTCTGAAGATTTGGATGAAGTTTCATTTTTCTAACTTGTGGATACAATTTAGTTAGAAACTGAATTTTGATATGCATTTCAGGTAGATCCCTTGTAATTAAGCTTAATTCCAAGGTTCAAGAGGCATAGAGGATGAGTCAGCCTAAGATTAAGCGCCGTGTGGGTATATATGAGGTAGGGAGGACCATTGGTGAGGGAACATTTGCAAAGGTGAAGTTTGCAAGGAACTCTGAGACTGGGGACCCTGTGGCTCTCAAGATTCTTGACAAAGAGAAAGTTCTCAAGCACAAGATGGCTGAGCAGGTTAGTAAGTAGCAGTATTTTGAGAATATTTTTTTTTTCCCTATGTTGAGTAACCTTTAGCTTTTGTGCTCTTACACTGCCTCTGCATTTCTCTTTACTTCATTTAACTTGATTGTAGAATGCATAAAATTTTTATGAAATAATTGGTTCTTCATATTGTCTAAATCATTTCAAGATATTGACAAAGTCTAGTGTTTGTTGAACATAATTTTAGGCGGGGGGTCATAGACTTTAGATGCATAATTGTAGCTGCTTTAGATCCTCACATGATGAAGTCAAGTCTCTTAGATGTTTTTAATTTATTTTTGCAGATCAGGCGGGAGATTGCTACCATGAAGTTAATCCAGCATCCAAATGTTGTTCGACTATATGAGGTCTCTCTCTCTCTTACACCGTTACACGTGCAATGTCATGTCTTTAACTTTTTTGAAGATTTTTCTCTTTATGCATCTCTTTGTTTCATTGTTGCGGGAAATGTACTACTTTAAAAAGCAGCAGATGGAAACGGTTGAGTCTAGAACTGTGAAAAACTCGCTGTTTTACTAAGAATTCTGCTTAGTGGTTACCATTCTTGAAAATTCTCAAACTATCTTGTCAGAGTATTTAATGCCACTGGGGCTTGAAAGATTCTTAAAAAAGGTTTACTATAGCCTTGTTCACTTTCCAAAAATGTTGAATTATCATTACATTCGTGGACTACACTTCTTAAATAGTTTTGTAGCTGCTGCATTTTGTCCGAGGCTAAAAGAGATGAAACTAAATGTTTCATTATTTTACCTCGTCAAAGGACCCTTCTCCTTAATTACTTGTGTTTTTATTTTTATTTCCTCATTCTTCATTATGTATATGATTGTGTGGAAAGCTGCAAAAACGAGTCCATTTGTGTATCCTTAAATAGATAAAAAAAATGATAGCTTTTCCTCCTCTTCTTCTGTCTTCTCTTCCCACTTTTGTGATTGTATTTGAGGGCATCCAGACAGCATTACCTTTTATGTGTGGAGTCAGGTCTTTCCTTGATGACCATTTCTGATATTGCAACATCTTTTTATTTGCAGGTCATGGGAAGCAAAACGAAAATATATATTGTCTTGGAGTTTGTGACTGGAGGAGAGCTCTTTGACAAAATTGTGAGTCGCTGAATTCTTCTTGGCTATCGTAGGCTTCTTTTCATTTTCAGTTGGTTCAAGAACTTTCCAAGGAAAGGAAAATATGGCGACTCATAGGCTCATATTAGTAATTTATCAATGCTGCACTGCTTATGATACTAGAATAGAGTAGTTGGTGCACCAGAATATGATCCTTGTCCCTTCTTCAATCATCATCATTCATGGGTATTGTAGTTGTTTTGGATAGAGCTGCTTTTGATCTTGCACATAAATTCCATCTTTATTTCATTTGAAAAAGTATTGTATATGGTCTAATGGACTGTTTTGTTGTGAAGGTAAACCATGGACGGATGAGTGAAAATGAAGCACGTCGATATTTCCAGCAGCTTATAAACGCTGTTGATTATTGCCATAGTAGGGGTGTCTACCACAGAGACCTGAAGGTAAAACCCCTTTGCCCCACTTACAGCAGATGCCAGAACAGTTTATTTGAGTGTGATATAATAAGAAAGTATCTCTAAAATAATATTCAAATCTATTCATGAACTTTCTGCAGCCAGAAAATCTGCTATTAGATGCTTATGGGAACCTTAAAGTTTCTGATTTTGGGTTGAGTGCACTCTCCCAACAAGTTCGGGTAATAATGATTGATTGCCTTCTGACTTTTACTTTGTTGATTATCTTTATTCATTATATTGATTTTGTTTCTGTAAGGTGAGTATGGCTAATGCTTTAAAATGTGATTGTGATCATAAAAAGAACATCACTTCTGTTATGGTATGTCGAAGGAAAATAGTTTTCTTAATGTATTTTCAAATAACACAAGTGAAATGGATTTTGTGCTGGCCATTTTCTTCTAGTGGAATTGATAAAATGGTTGTCTTGACAGGATGATGGACTTCTCCATACTACATGTGGCACTCCAAATTATGTCGCTCCTGAGGTATGGACAAATATCATGTCATGATACTTCTTGAGAAATATATACCAAAGTTCATTCATTTGGAGTCATGCTTGTAACTATGTACTTTTGTTAAATAGGTCCTTAATGATAGAGGCTACGATGGGGCAACTGCAGACTTGTGGTCATGTGGGGTGATTCTCTTTGTGCTGGTTGCAGGATACTTGCCTTTTGATGACCCTAATCTCATGAACCTGTATAAAAAGGTGAGCAATGTTTGAAACTTCATTGCACCACTATGCTCTTTCCTTTGTTTCGTGGTTATTACTTTCATTTTTTGATTGATCCACAGATCTCAGCTGCTGAATTTACTTGCCCCCCATGGCTTTCTTTCAGTGCCAGGAAATTGATAGCTCGAATCTTGGATCCCAATCCTGTGACTGTAAGAAACAGCATTTTATTTTCTGTCTGCTGCTTCTTGTGTAAAATTGAACTTATTTTCTGAGAGAGGAGTCATTATACTTGTAACAAGTCTTATGTGGTCTCTAATGAATCATCCATGATCACTAATGCCATCTGCATCAGATTGATCTAGTGATTATTTAAGTCATGCTAATGGATCTTTTAGAACACATTCAGCTAATCCATGCTCCATAACGACAAACAGTGAAAAAGAATAGAAAAAAGGAATTGTGACTAATCTACATCTTTATGTTTATTTTTCAGTACACATTGTTAAATTTTAGTCTGTGTTTCTAATTTGACCTATCTGTATGGCAGCGTATCACTATTGCTGAGATTTTGGAAGATGAATGGTTTAAGAAAGATTATAAGCCTCCGGTTTTCGAGGAGAACTGGGAAACCAACCTCGATGATGTGGAAGCTGTCTTTAAAGATTCTGAAGTATGTTGAAGATGATCAGATATGATTTTGGTATTGATTTTCTGTAAGTTCTGGATTTTTCTTTTTTCTCATACGAGGATTTTGCGCATGTATTCAGGAGCACCATGTGACTGAGAAGAAGGAAGAACAGCCAACAACCATGAATGCATTTGAGTTAATTTCCATGTCCAGAGGGCTGAACCTTGAAAACTTGTTTGATACAGAGCAGGTCCACAGCTTCACGTGATAAGATGCTTTTTAAATTATTATTTTTATTCTGATGAATATGTAGAATTCAAATACAGGAAAAAGAGTTATTTGAAAAAAAAATTTCTGCAAGTTCTGCTTATTTGAACCGTCTGTAAGGCTAATTTTCTGTATTCTTTATTATAATGACCTTGGCTGCAGGGATTTAAAAGGGAAACAAGATTCACATCAAAATCACCGGCTGATGAGATAATCAACAAGATCGAAGAAGCTGCAAAACCTCTTGGCTTTGATGTGCAGAAGAAAAATTACAAGGTAAACCATACTTGTATAACTTATGGGCTTCTAAAAGTGGTTGCTGTATATTGAAGAGTAATAATATTATATTCTCAGGTTCACGGTGAATTCTACACATGACAATATATCAACCATTTAAAACATAATTGAAAGTTATAAATATATTGATATTATAAAAGCACCTATTGAAATTGTTCCATGTGTAGGATTTACTATAAACTTGAGTCTATATTAACATTTTTCTTTATTTAGTGATATTTTATGAAATTAACATTCCATCGCCTTCAGATGAGGCTTGCAAATGTGAAAGCTGGAAGGAAGGGAAACCTTAATGTTGCCACAGAGGTACGTGATCCTCTTATCTGTTATCTGGTGATGTGGAACACAATTTGTCAAAGTATGGTATTGAAGTACTCATGTTAAATAGATATTCCAAGTGGCACCCTCTCTTCACATGGTTGAGGTACGGAAAGCAAAAGGTGATACATTGGAGTTCCATAAGGTATGCTTTTGTTCCATTTTCACTCAATTAATATACATATTCTCTGATTGCCAAAATTTATTTGTTATATCGTTAATTTAAATGGCCATTAAAAAAGGCTTACTATATTTTCTGAAAGTTCTGTACAAGTTAACAGTTTTGCCTTCACTTGGTCATGCAATTAAATAGCAGTTAGATACTTAGATGGCAAGACGCATCATCAGCTTTGATCATTTTGCCGAACCTCAAATCTTATTTATTTCCAGTTTTTACCAATGAGAAATAGTGAATGTGTAGCTTATAGTGCCTATTTTTGTGGTACATATATAAAAAAGTTTTACACTATCATATATTGCTTCGTCCGCAGATATAGTTAACTTTCATCCACATAACTTGAAAAGTCATCCAAAACATGCAGAATGATAGATTTGATTGGATGATAGTACTGCCAATGTGTCAAAAATTAAACTCTTTGAATAACTCTTGCTTTTATGAAACTGTTCTTCCTTCCTCAGCCTCTTTTTCCTTTTTCCTGAGTAAACCTTACGTATTCTGTTCAATATGTCATGCTCAGACTGCTGATTAAATCACATATGCAAGCTCTATCTGCATAATAATTAATATCAGCAGTGAAGTATGCACACTTGACTCTTGTTCTCACATTCTATTCTAATTGGAATTCTCTGCTTTCCACCCTTGTGCAGTTCTACAAAAACCTTTCAACATGCCTGGAGGATGTTGTTTGGAAATCAGATGATGATATGCAAAAGCAGGAGACTCAGTGACACTACTGTCATTATCAAGTGTAATTTATTTGATGTCTAATGATGTCCCGTACCATTTTCCAAATTTCTTGATTCGTTATTTCCCATCACCACAGTTTCCCTTCTTGTAGGCTTGTTTGGACATATTTACTCGCATGTTGCGTTCCATGCTATTAATTGTTGGAAAGCATGCACACTCTTATGTAAGAACTTAGTCATCAACAGTTTGAGTTATATGTTCACGAAACAAAAATATGAGAGAATTTGTAGATTGTATATACATCTGTCTTCATTTGTGAACGTTTTGATGACACCTACATGTCAAGAAGTTTTTGGACATACTGCTGAGTTATCTTGTGTAGCTATTCGTTTTACTTATGCTTGATGTTCGCGGTAACTGGGGGAACGTTATTTTGTTTTCTATGTTTCTACAATGAAATTAATCCGTAGACTTCTAATAGTTTATAGAAATTAATTTGATTCACATTCAATCATGTAATGTTATATGGTCAAGTGTCACTCGCATTATTTTAAAAGAACTTTTTCAAATGAAGAGATTTTATCGATGACAGTTTAATTTATATTATTAGTGAATACAAATTAAACTATTTTATATTCGAAATCTAAGTTAATGACTGAAAAATTTAGAGGGAAAAAAGGTAAAAGGATATATGAGCTTTTACATTTTCTTAAGCCGCAATGGCTGGCGACAGGGTTAGTAGCATTATCTATCTAATAAGTTTGGATCCATGAAACAAAGTGAGTAGATTTTTGTTCTCCATAGGGTGCTAAGGGTGTTCCTCAATTCCTCTTCCATGTTTTATAACAAAACAAACTTCATATATGTCCTCAATGATTGAAAAAAAAATGTTATTTTAAATTATTGATGTAATTAAACTAAGATAATGTTCCTTTTGTAAATTTAAATGTATCAATAAAAATATTTAATTAATAAAAACAATCATATATGTCCTCAGAGTTAAAAAAAAAAACTGCTATGCAATATTTTGACAAAAATAAATTGCTGTGATGAGGCATGAACTAATTAATCCAAACCAATCTAATGAGATTGGTTTCTTTTGCTTCAGAGAATCGGCTCATTTTTAGTTGAAACCTATCCAAATCAATTATTATTGATTGATTTATGATTTTTGAATCCAATTACCCAAACATCCAACCCAATTGTCAAGTCAACTACTTTTTTCTATTTTTAAACTTTCAAAATACTACATTTGAGTTTTCAATAACACAGTTACTTTTTTATCATTTTTGTCAACATTTATCTAAAGAATTATTCTATTTGCAACTATCAGTAAGTATACTATAATAAAGTTTGACATTATTATTGGTTATTTTAAGAATAGCATTTAAAAAAAACATGATGGTTTTTCTTTTGACAGAATATCAATATCCTTTGGTTTTCTACTATTATGATTGAATCTTTAAATTTTCTAAACTTTAATGAATTACGTTATTAAAACATATGGCATATTAATCACACATTACTAAAAAATACAATACCATATGGTAATGGCTATAAATTTATAATTTTTTAAAAATTTTAACCCAAAAACCCTAGGATGTCATTGAATCGGTCAATTTTTGTTTTGCTTTTTCATTTGAGTCAACCTTTTATATTATAGTCAAAGTAGAGTTTTGTTTAGCTACGAGTATAAAATGCTCACACAGCACTCGCACAAACTTAAAGTGAGAAGAACGTGGGCCTTAGGGTTGGGCCCCAAACTCCACTGTGAAAAATTCTAAGACCTCAATTCACTCATTCACACACTCATCATTCATTCTTGGACTGGTCACTCCGTCGTTGTTTTGTCTGACATGATTCATATTTCATCGGTTTCTGTCGCCTTCATTCCCCATTCCTTTTGTATGTCTGTCCCTTTTCTTCCTTGTCTCTCAATAGTTATTAGTTAGTTTATATTTGTTTGAAGATTATTTATGCCATCAGTCCCATTAGTATATCTTAAAGTGTCTTCCCCTACCCAACATTACTCATTTATAGTTATTGATTAATTGGGTACTCAATTTTGAAATTCTGGAATCAACTTTAGATGCTTTTTTCATGTTAACCCAGAATTTTTCCCTTTTCACTCTCCCTTTCTTTGTTGCTTTGCTTTGTTTTATTTTAATTAATACTTGGCATGAAATTGTGTAGCTATATTCTTGGACTTGGTTTATTCACTCTCCATTTCTAGCCAATTTGAGTTAGTTTATCTCATGTAATTTGACCCTATTATGAAATTGATCTTTGTTAATTGTGATTTTTATCCCCTTGTTCATGCATTATTTTCTGACAAGATTTACATTGTTTTTTGATATCTAGTTCCATTTGGCAGTCACCTCAACTCAAAAGTCAAAACCCCCTAGTACTTGAGTGCTAATTGGTTGTTTTGAAGATGGTTGGGAACCCTATACTCCATGTTTCATCATTGCCAACTTGTTTATCTTCATGTCTGATTACCGATCAAGGAAATTCCCTGGACTGCATACCTCTTCGGGTTAGAGGTAGGAATAGGATACAGATAAACAGGATAAGAGCTGCATCTGCTGATGCAGGTCATGGCCAACTGTCATCTGCTTCAGAATCAAAGAATCCACTTGCAGTTGTTTTGGACGTCCCTCGTGCTCTTTGGAGGCAAACGCTGCGTCCATTAAGTGATTTTGGGTTTGGTAATAGGAGCATATGGGAAGGTGGGGTTGGACTGTTCTTAGTGTCTGGCACAATCCTGTTTGTGCTTAGTTTGGCTTGGTTGAGGGATTTCCAAGTAAGATCCAAATTCAGGAAGTACACAACAGTGTTTGAGTTTGCTCAGGCTAGTGGCATATCAACTGGAACACCTGTGAGGATCAGAGGGGTCACTGTTGGCAGCGTAATTCTTGTGAATCCTTCCTTAAGAAACATTGAGGCAGTTGTTGAGGTTGTCTTAATTCCAATAATATAATGTTGTTGAGGTTGTCTTAATGTTGTTTTAGTTGGTGCCCTGTATTGAACCATTAGTTTTCCAATTTGCAGGTTCAAGATGATAAAACAATTATACCGCGAAATTCATTGGTTGAGGTTAACCAGTCAGGTCTTCTTATGGAAACTATAATTGACATCACTCCTCGTGATCCAATTCCAACACCTTCGGTTGGTCCTCTTGACAAAGATTGTCCTAAAGAAGGCCTTATTATGTGTGATCGAGAAAAGATCAATGGCTACCAGGGAGTAAGCTTGGATGCATTGGTTGGGATATTCACCCGCCTCGGACGAGATGTAGAGGAAATCGGTATCGCGAAGAGCTATTCATTGGCCGAACGAGTCTTTGCTGTTATTGAAGAAGCGAAACCACTTCTTACACAGGTGTGATGTAATTTCTTTATGCTGTGTGTTTGACTGGTGAAACAAATTTTCCTGACCAGACTGTTGAATCAGACATTTCTTGCCAATTCAAATGGATATGTGCATTATGAGAATGAAATATTATTATCTTTCATTTCCTTCTGTTACTCGTGCTTCCATTATTGGTGTCTTGGTCTTACTCTCATTCTCATTGAGTATGGTATGATATATTAACTAGAACAAGATTGTTTATTAATGCTTTATTTTAATTTAGTTGAAATAAATCTATTGAGCAACACGCCTTTTTTTAGCATAGAAGTTGAATTTGTGACGTGATGATGTAGGGGTAACAGCCCTGGGTTTAGAATTGTAGCATTCAAGAAATATGGGTAGTAAGGACCAAAGAATGGGTTATGAGGTGTAGCACACATCCAATAACAGAGTGTTGATCATCAATTGGCAGTGAACCACTGGGAATATAGAAGAAAAGCTTCCATTATAAAGAAAAATATAATTCTCCTGTTACAGCCATAAGCCTCTTTATATAGCATAGAAACCCTAATTAAAAGCAAATCATAACCCTTAGAGACTTGACTAAGACAATAATGGTGCCTAAATATGCATATACATAATATTAATGTATCATCGCTACGTAGATGGCATTTATTATTTTGTTTGTGATAATTCATTTATTCTATCTTGCATTCTCATGCCCAAATTTTCTCTTTGATTTAGTGATGCCTCAGATGAAAGCCATGTCTGAAGATGTTCAACCTTTGTTGGCTGAAATCCGTGATATTGGCCTCTTGAAGGAAGTTGAGAATTTAACCCGGAGCCTCACCCAAGCCAGTGATGATTTGAGGTCAATTGTCTGTAACATTAAGGCTATTGTGTATATCTAAAGTGACATGCATGCATAATCGCATACACATAGGCACGGAGCACATTGTTATTAGTGTAGCGGATGCCAATTACCATGCCCTATGTTTCAGTTAAAGACCTGAATAACTGAAACTGAACAAAGTCTTCTTGTTATTCTATCTACTGGATAAGAAAAGCATTCGCTTATCATGTTTATTAAACTGGTTCAAAATGTCCATGTACTCTTTAACCTTTCATTTCAAACACGTGCTAAGTATGATTATAATGTATCACTCTTGAACTATGACGATTAACAGAAATCACCTTTTCTTTATGCAGAAGGGTACATTCCTCCATTATGACCCCTGAGAACACTGAACTGATCCAGAAATCCATATATACTCTGATTTTTACCCTGAAGAACATCGAGGTTTGACACTAATTTTGGAAATGACTAATGTGATTATTAATAACAACTTCTAATCATTCTATTGTTTGCTTCTTTGTTTTCATTGCTATAGAATATCAGCTCTGATGTTATGGGTTTCACTGGCGATGAGAGTACAAGAAGGAATTTGAAGTTACTTATCAAGAACCTCAGTAGGTTACTATGAAGTCGACTGCCATGTAGGATATAACAGGTAGTAATATCATTTACAAGGCCTTTCATCAACCACACCATTGAAGGAGAAAATAGTAATTGTCTTTACCTTTTTTTTTTCCTTGCATTTTGCTGGTATAAAAATTGATTTTGCTAGTTTTATCGAGTTGTGTTATTTCTACATGAGTTGTATGGGATACCGTGCTGACTTACACCTCAGCCATCATTAGATGGGGGTTGATTTCATTTAAGTGGGGTCCACACCCTTCCTGTCAGTATAATATATCATACAATATTTGTACGAATAACATTTTTTTTTTTTATGAGTGCTGTGCAGATGTGTTATTCTCTTATTGATGACTGGGGGAATTGACTGCTACCTTGTTTTTTGTTTTATGAAGTTATTGGCTCCACCTGTGTAGCATGGATTGATTTTTAACGGTTGTCACTTGTCACTCCCTTGATTTGAGAAGAGTGAAGTTACTGGTTACAGGCTTATAGCATTCAAAGAGTTTGGTGATTTTTTCAGATGTTGGCAATGACCACCATTGCAATATATAAATTGACAGGAGAACGATCAGTTCCCTTGGAAAGACGAGAGCTTTGATATCATAGGGAAGTTGTTGATAGGTTATATTGTTGAACTGTTTATTGTTTTTCTTTCTATTGTGTTCCCCTCTTGCTTGGTTCTTAAGTGGAAAATGGAAACAGCCATCGTGATTGGTCCCCTAAAGTTGATATGGATGAACATACAGATTTGTGTCCGTGCTTATGAACCAAGCTTTAAGGAATCAATGAATGTTTTGAATTTATGAATCAATGATATGATTTATGATCTATTTTGATTTCATAGGATCTTGCATTGACACTTGACAACCTATTTTTCTATATCCCCTTCTTCTCTCTCTAATATTCGTTCACATGTACAAGAAGTTGCACAATTCAATATCAAAGCTTGATCATAAACATGTTTACTTAAATACCTATATTAACAATAATGAGCGAAAAAAACAAAGAACTATTCTGACTATTTGTTGAGCTTAGAACAGTGTGAAATATAAATTAGAAAAATAGTAATACTTTTTTTAAAAAAATTGAGGAGGCCTATCTAATGTAGTGGGCATGAATACTGTTGCTAAAGTTAAGCACTTGTCAGTGGCTAAAAGTCTAGTTCGCAATCCACTTGGCAGCAAATAGAAGTACATAACATTACGTTGGACATTGTCATCAGCAATAAAACATTTCATTTACTCCTTTTAAGTTAATATGCATGATTGAAATCAAAGGAATTCAAAATTACAAGCAAAGTTATTCATGTGGGAATATACAACTACTGCCAAAAGTATATTTATTCCAAAATCATGAGCCAGTTATTCTGTCACCATATCTTCAATAAGAGCCGCGAGATTTACGCTTTCAAAACAATGTTTGTATCAGATTATTTACGTCATATATTTTCCCAGTAATTGTTAAAATTAAATTTTCAATTTCTTGAGGCCCAAAAGCTCATTTTTCACATTTTATCTTATTTTACGTTATTTTATTTATCAATTTCAATTTTTTCAAAAAAGAAAAGCTTAAACATATAAAATAAACCAAACCATTTTTGTTTGCATTTCGGCCCACGCTCATTGGTCTTTTGCATTCAACTTCATTATACAAATAAATAAATAAAAATCAAACCTCTCCGTCCAAATCGTAAATCTCATTCATCTTAAAAAAAATTTACCAAAAAATGCAGAAAAAGAAAACATTGAGAAAATGGGCTTTCTTTGAAGAGAGAGCAGGGAAGTAAAACACAAGAAACATCCTTGGAAGACATGCATACATGAAACACAAGAATGGAGAATGATGGAAAGTATGAAAGAAAATCAACTTGGCATGATCATTGTAGTGAAGAAGAACACAAGACTACGTTGGACATTGTCATCAACAATAAAACATTTCCCTTTCTCCTTTAAATTAATTTACACAAATTGAAATTAAAGGAGTTGAAACAAAACTTACAAGCCAGTGTTATTGATGTAAAACCAAATGAGATTATACAACAATTGCCAAAAGTATATTATACCCAAAAATCAAGGGCCAGTTACTGTGTCCCCAGATCCTTCAAGAATAAGAGCTGGTGAGGTTCACACGTGAATTGGAAACCTCTCTATAAACATTGCCAATCCATCACTTCTTGGTCTTAGGCTTGAAAATATTTGCCTTGTAGTACCTAAGCTCTTTAATGCTTTCTCTGATGTCATCCATGGCTCTATGTCTGTTTTCTTTTGAAGGTGCTTTCTTCTGATCTGCACAAATGAAAAAGAGGGTTAACAAAACTAGAAAGAAATTCAACAAGGATTTTGTCCAGAACCAATAACTGGCACAAGGATTTTATTAGAAGTTTATAACAGGGGATTTCTTTTGGAAGGGTACCGGTACTCTCTTAAATTCAATAGCTGTGATTTAATCATGAATTTTATAAATGTTAATAATATAAGTTAGTAAAACACGTGACTAATTCTTAACCACAAATAGTTAAAGCGTATCAACACCCTTGAATTTTCTAAAGGTACGGAAGAAATCCTCTTTTAACAAATATTAAACTTGAGTATGATTTAGTGCACCAAGACGGAAAATAATTTAATTATATGCAAATTTGATAGTTCCTCACCCTTTGGATACCAGCGAATGCAAAGAGCTTTAACACTACTAACATCAACAAGCACATGAGAGAAGAGAGCAGCCAATTCTGGCATGTATTTCTGTGAAAAATGAATCTAGTGAGGACAGGTGATGAAACATTTCATCATAGGAATAACAGGAAATATAGAAGTTACTACTCGCCAATAAGGATAAACAATATATGCATACATTCAATGAGGCTGGGTAAGGATATGCAGAGAATTACAGAAATTTCAACTTTATGCATAGATTCTATACCATGCAGTGTCTTGACTCGATCTTTTATACAAATTATCTAAGTTCTTAAATGTTATGGTATATTCAGTAGTTGAACAAAATTAGTCTATGACATGATAACCATGAAATATAGCATACTCAATTACCCCGTAATGTAGTGCTCCAAAAAACCCCTAAACAGTATAATTCTAATTGGTAGATATGACAGAATTGATACCTTCAGAAATTGAAAATCCACATATATTGAGTTTCCTGCCAAGAGAGGTGTGTATGAACCAACATGTCTTTTAACAAACTCAATAACCTGCAATTTTCCAAGACATCAAAGACGTACATTATAGAAGCCAAATAAATTACTAAAACTAAAAGGAAAGATATTCGTTCCTCACATTCAAGCAAGGACCACAAAGTGGAAACGTCTACTACTTTGCAGATCAAGAGGCAATATACACGAAAAGGGACAGAAGTTTACATACACATTCAAGGCAACAACTGAAGTCTGACACAGATAAAACTAAAGGCATTGAACCCAGTCTTATTTTCTATGAACAAATGATGAGTATTGAGGATTCAATTTCTTTCTGCATGCTACGAATACGATTCAACAATCCCCGATAGACTAGTTGAACTATTTCATATATCTTATTGTATTAAGAAGAAAGCATAATTTTTTGAAGTTCTTTGAATATATATGAAAACACGGTTCCAAACAGACAGGATAGACACAAGTTCCAATCAAAATAGAGCTCACTATATGGTGTGATTACAACAAACCTGCTTTTCAGCTTCTCTTTCACTAACTGTACTTTGAAGCACCTTTTTCGTTAACCCTAAATTAATCGAAAAGCATCAGTCAATCCCATTTAAAGTTCAATTCACTGGGAAAAGACAAAAGGAACGAAAACAATGTTCCAGGTAAGCTATCAATCAACAATACATGAATAATACCGTATCAAATTTCTTTATGTTCTATAATGTATCAAATTTTTTTATCTGTTTTGCAGGATATCTTATACTCCTAACTCCCCAAAGTCATACCTTCCCTCTTTTCTCCCTGATAAAATTTGATTTTTTTGTGTGTGCATGTATCATAAAGAAAAAATTAAGTATCAAAACCAAGCATATTTGACTTACCACTAGCTTCATGGTGGCTTTGACACCATTCTCCCATCCTGTCAAGACACTCCTTAGTTTGATGGATGACCAAATCAGGACCCTAAAATAGCAGATAATTTCTTTCATAGATGCTCATGTAAAATAAGAAGAACAATCCAGAAAGTGAGACATCAAATTAGTAAATACCTCCACCGTTTTGGTTAAACTTCCGTCTGTAATTATACAAGCAATCTCCAGTATTCGATCCACTTCAATATTTAAACCTGCACACAAACACAGAAGGTTTACTGCTAAAAATAAAGTCAAACAAAAAACTCATCAGGCACTAACAATCAATATTCCATCCAAGTCACCTTCGGAAAGCACATCTTTCCAGAATATTTACTTTGAAGTTATCCAACTTGCTAGGAAGAAGGCTACCTTGAGTTACTCTAATTCTACTTTAGACATAAAGCCATGTTAAAGAAAAAAAAAACTGTACTACTCTCACACACATATATTTACCAAGATGGTACCACATCATAAAATCTAAGAGTTTTGTCACTGACCAATTTAGAGGTTTGTAAACAATTCCAATCACAGAGAATAACAGAAATGAAAAATATTTCCTTCAGTAGAAACAAGCAAAAAAACTGTCCAAATAATCCATTCCACATGCTTACCGGTCATTTCCAAGTCAATCCAAACAAGAGGCATCTTGTATTCACTTGAAGGAGGCACTGCATTGTTTTGGTTTCGTTTCTCCTTCTTTGACAGTGAACTGTCACTGTTGCCATTAGCTCTCTTGTCACTGCTACCTGCTGCACCAAGAAATTATATAAGCAGCTGCTTGTTCACATACATTCTAGTCAACAAAATCTTCCTCCTAAGAAGCACTCATTCAGAAAATTTAGTAGTTAACACAAATAAAAATGGAGAGCAATGAGCTGACTGCAGAAGATATCAGGACATGGTAATGCATAATCATAGGAAACAATATTGCCAAAACATAGTAAACGTTTCCATACAGCTGGCTTTTCCTCACTAGACCAGATAGAGGCTAACCAAACATAAGTGTTTGAGCAATGGCACAGCAAAATCCAGCATTGAATAATGATCTCCGAGAAACTTAAATCAGATTCACTAAAACCGGAAAATGCATCTCTTCCTTTCCTTCCTGCATCTCCACATAATTTCTTAAACACTTCTTACTTGTTACCAAATCAGTCTACTTAACAAACAAAACTCAAATTACCCAGGGAGATAAGAAATAATCATTACATAAAAACTTAAATAAGCGTCTAACTCTCAGTTTTTCACATACTGATCAGAAACCTTCTAATCAGGTCAATAATATTTTTTTCCCCCTTTTTACAATTGATAATGCACCTTCGATTCCTCAAACAAACAAGTCACAACTCACTCACAACTGAACACATATGACATAATAACCACATAAATTAACATTCAGCCAATAGTACAGCATAAACAAGATCAAATTTTCACCAAAGGGCAATATGATATCTAATGTTCTCCAAAATAAACCCAAGCAAAGCAAAATCAGTACTCTTGAAGTCTGACCAACCAACTTACAAAACACAAAGCAACCATTTACAAAAAAAAAAAAAAAAAAACTAAAAAAAAAATCCAAAACACACCAGAATTAAAAATAAATAAATAAATAATAATAATGACAATAATTAATTTCCATCAAATTCATCATCATGGATAACAATCAAAGCTAACTGGATCTCACCTTAATACCGATCAATAACAACAACAACTGTGAAACCCTAAACCTTAATTTAAACAACCAAGCATTAAAAACTTGATTTTTTTCACAAAAAAAAAAAATAGTGATGGGGCATGAGGGAAAAGTGAAAAAGGGTACCAGGAGTGGAGGAAGAAGAAGAAGAAGGAAGAGGTTCAACAAGGCTATCATCAGCGTCAAGTTCTAACACCGAAAACGAATTTGGAAGTTCATCCATTTTTCTGCTGCTACTCATTTGGGCGTGCCTCTTTCTCATCAAAGTTTGCAACTATGGCGCAATTTGAAAGTGAAAAACACTCTCACTTCAATGCTCTCCCCTTGTGTGATTCGATATCTCAAAATGCCATATAAATTACCAACGGATTTGTTCGTGCCTTTTTTTTTTTTTTCATATATGAGTTTAATTTCTATTCCGATGTAAAAAGTGTTATGCAATTATGTGTTACAATTTAAATAAAAGTAATTAACTTTTATATTTGTTATTTAAAAAATTGTATCAATAGAATAATTTGATTGGATAAAAATTAAAGTCTTAATAAGAAAATTACTACTTTTTAAGTTTATACTAACTTTATCTCTATGTGATGCATGAGGTTTTATATTTAGAAATATTAAGAAAATGATGAAATAAATACATTTAAATGTCTAATTTAACTATTTGTGTGATGTTTGCAAAATATCATGGTACTAGAAACATATTTATTGACAAAAAAAAAAAGAACTACAATTTTATGAGATGGATAATTATATATTGTGTTTCTCAATTTGCTTAAATACAATTATAGTATGAATTGAAGTAAACTGGGATAACTTGTAAAAACCTTATAATAATTTAATGTATTTTTTCATGAAGATTATCATAAGAGTTATTTAGAATATATAATTGATTTTCATTATGCTAAATATTAATTAATTATATAGAACTATTAATTATTAAATTATTAATAATTCTATCCATTTGACATTGTAAATAGGTTAAAAAGAATTCTAAAGCCACTATTCTCTTGGTATATATTATAATAGACAAGATATATATTCGGATTAAAAATTAAATTTTAATGGTTCAACAATATAAAATTTTTTTGACATTATTGTACGATGAGATTTTCATATTTATACGATATTTTAAATTGTAAATATGAGAATTAATAATATTACTCAATGTAATAATACATTAGTATAAAAATTGTTTATATTATTCGTATATCTAATCAAATCCACTTAAAAACATTTTATTTATTTTTCAGTTAAATAGATAATTACTTTTATTTCTTTCTCTATTTTTAATCATTACTTTAAAAGGTTGTTTTAAAAGTTTATTCAAATCCACCTAAAGTTCATTAAGAGTGTATTTGTTTTCCATTTTTTTAAATAATATTTAAACTAAAGAAATTACTTTCCATTGAAGTTATTAATATCAACATCTATTCAAAAATTTAAAATTGTTTAAAATAATTTATTTTTAAATTTTGAGTATAAATTGATATAAATAATTTTTATGAGAAGTAATTTTTTTATTTGAGAAAAAAATCATTTTTTCATTAAAAAATTTAACAAACATAACCTAAATCATATCATCATATATTTTGTTCTTGGACATATTGTCTTCACCACATAAAGTAGTGATTAATGACTAAAGTTTATAAAAGTGGGTTTTACTTTTAACCACAAAACTCTCTAATAATGAATCAAACTCTTAACTAAATGTTTAAAAAATATAACTAGTTATCAAGTGTGCTATCTTCATAAAATATAACTAAAGAAATTCCCCCGCAAAGTGTTGAAGAGAGTGACTTTTGTTTAAAATGGGAAACCGAATCTCAATATAACTATTTCAAACGATTTTATTGAACTTACTTAATAACTCATTTCATATTAAAATTTTGATAGGTAGAAATATAATCTATCATCTAAAATTCTTAGATAATGTAGCCGGATCTTACAATTCCATTAAAAAACACAGTAAATTTTTTAGTTATCATTGTTATGGCCCTTGTAAGTTATGTATGAGTCATTTTAATATTCAAAATTTTAAAATTTGATTAATTAGTTTTTGACTATGTAATTGTGAATCACGGTAATTTTTTATAGATAAATCTTAATAAATTATTATATTAATTTGACTCAAAATTATTATTTTTAGATAATTATAAAGTTAAAGACTAATAAATGGTGTTTTAAACTTCAAAGATCAAAACAAAACAACTCTATCCCTAAATATATATTTTATTTCTATGTACTAACATTATAATTTTTATTACTCTATTATTCAATCATATATTACCATATCAATAAAAGTGATTAAGTCTTACACACATTATTTAAAAAATTATGTAAATTAAATAATTTGATTGAATGACAGTATAAAACTTCAATGTGTAGAAATTAAACTATATATATGTGTGTTATAAATAAAAATTTAAGTGAGTTTGATGTCGGTCATCCCACCCCACTAATTGACAGAAAAGGTAAATGGAGGCCTCAAAGCAATTAGTAAAATTGAACCTACAAGGATATATGCCACCTCCTTAATCACCTAAGTCATATTCCATTTCCATAACTCATTTGTGTAATCTTAGAAATTAAAGTGGGGCATCAACTCATTTTCATATGTTAAAACCAAACAAGATCCCAATTGAGGGATTTGGGTTTGGGAAATAACCCACAAATTGTTGTGTTGACTGAACCCAACCCGACAAAGACAACAGCCAATACCAACAGCACAACACAACACAACACAACACAACAAAGGTTGTACTCTAAATTGTAATTGTAATGAAATGAATCAATAAATAGAGCAAGCCAGCGGCAGCACAATCCTCGTCCATCACTTTCCCTGCAAAACGCGCTCTCTCATCATTCATTCATTCATTTTCCCTTCACTTTCTCTTCTCAAATTTTCTCGCTCCCCAAACACCCTTCTCTCTCACTCTCTCCAATGGCCGATCAGCTCACCGACGAACAGATCTCCGAGTTCAAGGAGGCCTTCAGCCTCTTCGACAAGGACGGCGACGGTCTCTTCTCTCAGATCCCTCTTTTTTTTTTTGGTCTCTTTTCCTTTTTTTCTCCGTGTTTCTTAGATCTGAATCTGATTCGAATTTAGCTCGTTTTGCACATGTCAATTTTTTTTCCGCACCCTTCTTTCAGATATGATAAAAATTGAATTTTTTTTTCGGTTGATCTAGGGTTCCTTGTTGTTTTGACTTTTTAGCCGTTGATTTGCTGTATGTGTGGAATGAATTGACATTCTTGCTGAAATTTCTTTCATTTCCCGTTTTGCACTTGTATAATGTCTCATTTGATAATTAGTGTGATGGTGGTGTTTTGTGATTAATGATTTTGGGTATTGTGGATCATTGGATGGTTTAGGAATTACCGAATTAGGAATTAATCTAGTATTATTTTCTTTATGGGGCATAAATATTTCTTTAATTGTAATATGGGATTTGATTTCTTCGTGAGTCATCGATCAGAACTGCATGTGGGATATGAAATATGGTGCTATTATGTTTGTCTAATTTATTTGAACAGTGTTATGGTCCCTTTTTT
The DNA here is from genome assembly GCA_031216105.1 of Dalbergia cultrata. Classification (NCBI taxonomy): domain Eukaryota; kingdom Viridiplantae; phylum Streptophyta; class Magnoliopsida; order Fabales; family Fabaceae; genus Dalbergia; species Dalbergia cultrata. The sequence goes on along the minus strand of CM062352.1, from coordinate 53,366,573 downwards.
ATGTGGGATGAGATGTGATAATGAAAATAGAAACTAGTAGTTTCTTGTTGGTGTCCTTTAATGCAAATTGATTGGGTAATTTTGATTAATCTGTGACAAGGATGGTTGGTAGATTCCTTAATAGGGACCACTGATGCACCCAAAGGTTGATAGCTATGCCAAATCATTCTTATAAAATATCTAGCCCAAAAAAAAAAAAAAAACTCTGGTGCATTTGTATTTTACCTTAATGGATTTGTAAACTCTTATGTGCTGTTGATGCATTTATGGATTTATGGATGTAGTTGCCGTATTTTCACTTATCATGCGGAAAAAGATAAAGAAAATAAACTGAGGTGTTTATAGCTAACACTGGCCATGTGGACATTCCTGTGAAACTTTTGCTTTAAGAATGCTGGAAAATATGTTTTATGAAGATTAATGAATTTAGATCCAAATACCTGTCCTATAAAGTGGATCATGTTATTCCCGTGTATGGCTGAATCACTTGTTTGTGTTTACACTCAACTATATATTTTGTTAATCATGGTACCAGGTTGTATTACTACCAAGGAACTTGGAACTGTGATGCGGTCGCTTGGGCAGAACCCCACTGAGGCAGAACTGCAGGACATGATCAATGAGGTCGATGCTGATGGGAATGGTACCATTGATTTCCCTGAGTTCCTCAACCTGATGGCCCGCAAGATGAAGGACACTGATTCAGAGGAGGAGCTTAAGGAAGCCTTCCGTGTGTTCGACAAGGATCAGAATGGTTTCATCTCTGCAGCTGAGCTCCGCCATGTCATGACTAACCTTGGTGAGAAGCTGACAGACGAGGAAGTTGATGAGATGATTCGTGAGGCTGATGTGGATGGTGATGGTCAAATCAACTATGAGGAGTTTGTCAAAGTCATGATGGCTAAGTGAGATCACCATTCAACCATAATCAAAATTTTAAAAGCCATATGAACAGAAAAAGGGACAGGGCAGATAAGTTTTTATAAGAATTCTATTTTCGTTAGGACATCTTCCTTTGGGGTCTTTAGTTTTTGTTGGTCGGGTTTGTTTGTTTTATTGGTACTGTTCATTAGCATCCTACTTGTTTGTTCTGTCCCTTGTTTCATTAGTTTGGATTAGCTGCGTCTCAACATGCATTGTTACTTATTATCTTTTTTATTTTTGGGGTTATTATTATTATGAACCTAGAACAATTGGTTTCAAATCGTGCTTTTACATGTGTGACTAATACTGTTAATATTATCTGATGCTATATTGATTGTTTCTGTGATCATCTTGCATTTCTTGACATAGTCTGGTGATGATGGAAAGCTTTACATTAATTTCCTCGTTGAGAAGACAGAATGTTCTTTTGACATCCTAACCCCATCATTTAGTAATTGTTCTCCCCCTTCTCTTTTCCTTATTCTGAAGTTGGAATAATGCAGCAATCTGAGTAGTGTTTTATTTTTGTCCAAACTCCTGTAGCAAAACTGATGATTTCTCTAATAAATCAAACAAGCTACCTGGATAATAATTGAATATATAAGTAGCAAAGATCAAGGTGATAATCTTGAACTTACACGATAAAGTGGATGTACCCAGCTAAGAGTAATTTTTCAGTAATAGAAATGCTGGGCTTAGGAAGTAGAAAAATAGCTCATTGTTTTCCTCGCGTGGTATGCTTCAAGGATTTGGGATTAGGAACTCTTCATGTTTGTTTTTGTGTAAATTACACTTACTTTTCCTGATAAATTCATGAAATTCATTCGGACTCTTCTCTATTTGTCTGGGTGACATTGATTTTCCCGTATGCATTGCTTATTGTGCAATAGAGGAGAGAACTGTGTAATGATTTTATAATTTCAAGGGAGATCGGTGTAATAATTTCATAAATTCTGAGCAAATTTTCGAATAGAGTGGAAGTTGGTGAATTTCACCAGTTTTCCGAGAAGATCAGTGTATACCTTTGTTTCTAATATTACTATTATGATAAGTTTTAAGAGAGGATAGACTGTAACCATAAAAAAGAGAGGATAGACAAAAATATTTAAATTGAACTCTGCAAATTTCAAGGAGGCTCCTGTCTATCTTTTTCATACCATGGCAAGCTTATGTTTTAAAACAAATATGAGAGGATCTTAACCATATGTGGTTGAGTGGTTCACTGAACATTGATACCATCAGTTTTGGTCTTCAGTATTTGACCCCTTGATTTCCTAACTCTTTCTCTGTGGTCGGTGGTCATCAAGATTTATGCTGTTGCCTTTACTTCTTTTTATGTGGCGTTATGTTTTAGCAAGGGCAATTATTTTTTTGAACGTAGGGTGGATACATATTGTGTGAGGTATTGCATTTTATAGTGTGCGTAGAGGAATGAGTGAACACTGAATACTCAGGTGCGCATGTTGAAGACTGAGATAGACTCGCTGTATGCTTATGTAAAACGGACTGTAAATCATATCAAATCTTAGTATACAAATAAGATATTTCTTTCACAACAGCCTTACTCCAAATTATTAAGTGCTGATCACAAAATGCCGTTAATATATAGGCATTAGTAATTATGTCATCACATCACCGTCTTAAAATCTTAGCTTCTACTTCCTTCTGGTTAGATACATGTATTAAAATTTCACGATTTGTCAAGAATGATTATTAATATAGAATGGATGGAGTAAGGAGCCATGTACCTCGGCTGGTCAGATGTCCAATCCGGTGAGTTTCAAATCCTTGTTTATTGGCTTTGGATTTATTGGTTCAAAAGCATTTGGGCTAAGTAAAGTGGTCAAAACTCAAAAGAGCCAAGTTAAAAGTAAACAAATGATGGAGAAAAAAAAAAGATTAATAAAGTTAAAGTGGACAGAATATCTATGATGTTGCTCCATGTGCGAAGCAATGCAAAAGCTGGATAGCATCATTATCAATTCGTAGATAGTGTGCTCCTGAGCTGAACCACTTTCTTTGGCAAATTGAAACTTGGGTTTTGAGCATGGAAGTGACTACACAGTATTGATCACTGACCGACGCGTCGAATGCAGGAATAGCATGAGATTAGTGGATTTATGCATCTCTCTCACTCTCTTTTGTCTTGGTGGTGGTGAGATTAGTTCGTTGGAACGTATATTCAGACCTTGCACTAAGATTGTTGATCTAAGATAAATTCTGAAGCTTTACGGTAATGAGTAATGCTATTTCAACATTTTAAAGTGCATGTTCAATTGGGATATCCTTTTCACCATGCTGGAAGGTGATGAATTGGTAGAAAAAGTGAGAGCTACCACCACATCTAATGATAATAGAATTGATATCCTAATTACATACTCAATTTTAGGTGTTAGAAATAGTAGTTGTCTTATGGCTATAGTCCCTCACGTCAAAATTAATTTGCCTGCTAAAAGGGTGCTCATGAGCCTTGGTTCTTGTTAATTCTCCATTTAACAAAATGTACAGATGGTGGTAAAAGGCTTAAATGGGATTAGCTTCTCCCCCCACTTCTTAATTATAGTCATTTTAGAAAAAAAATATATTTTATATTGATTGTCATTTTAACATTCCAATAGAAAATTAATTATTTTATACCAATTTTATATCTTATTAGTAATAGAGTGTATATAGGATAATTTACTAATTTAACTCTATTTTTCCCTTTTAAAATCAATAGTATTTATGTGTTTTCTTAATACCCGTGTTGAAACTTTAAATGACTATAATTGAAAAATGGAGGAAATAATTCCTAAGTGCTAATTTGTACTCAAATTATTAGTTTCATTAATTAAAACAAGGATTAAAAGAAGGAAGGCTAGTTTCACTACTCATTCTCTTTTGCTCAATATTTGCTTTTAAAAAAAATTTCTCATTTGCTCGAGCCGTCAGCTCTTTTTGAGCGTTATCCTTAGAATCGATTATTTCTAAGATGAAATTATAGAATTTAGGGTGTGTTTATTTCGATTTTTTTTCAGAATTCATAAAAATTATTCATATTAGCTTCTGCTCAAAAGAAGGAAAAAAAACAATATTGTTTTAAGCAATTTTTTACTTTTAAGCATGAGCTTATGTGAATAGTTTTTTTGTAAAAAGTGGTTGTTGTCAACTAAAAAAAATTAGAAACAAATGCACCCTTAATCATCAATATTTCTAACCGATGAACTAGTAAGACAAAAGATCACATCGCAGATTCGCAGTTTCTGCAAACTACATGCACTTAAGTTTCCTGCTACTCCCATTGCAGCCGGTGTAGTTTAATTTGAGAGTACAAAACCAAAAACGTGTCTGGGACCAGTACCACGTTACCAACCCTATTGATATTTCAGCAATTCCTGGAAGGAAAGAACCAAACAAACCAAAACAAATTCAAAAAACGTAAAGTTTTAGCATGTGATCAAGACTTTATATACTACCACGCTTTCAAATTATAGACTGCTTCACCTGATATGACCTCGATATTACAGTTGTGGTCGCTGCGATAGGTCACAACGGGTTTGAATTCAACTTAAAGACATACAAAAATTTCACGCCGCATCAATCGCAACATGCATAGTGACAACAACATCATCTGCAATCAGAGTAACTGCAACCGCAATTTAAAACACTTCTAACTCTTTCATCCCGACATATCAAAGCTAAAAAAAATAAAAAGTAAAAAAAGATTTTATAATGTACAACACTCACATATTTACCACCATAATTCCACGTAATCAAGATAAGGATTCCTTGCTGTGGAGGATAATTAACAATACCATGAAGCTCATTCTGCCACATTTGATTGAGAAAGCAAGGGCCATTAACACTTTACAATTCAGCTAGAGGAACCTGAGAAGCACAGAAGAAAAAAATAGCCACAAAGGCTACACACCAAAACAATTAGCCAATGCCAGGTATTTCAATAGCGGGTCATAGACTTTATAATTTCTCATACAAAAGAGCTCATTGTCTCCTCAATAAAATTTTGAAATGTATAATGATGATATCAACTATAATTTTTTTTATCTAGCTAAATTTTTTCAACCACCCATGATTCAAATACATTGTAAAGCTTGATTGGATGGACAAAAGATGAGACAATGAATAGAGATAGATGATTTGAATCAATAGGCCTGAGTATTTATCCATGTATGCTTCATGTCCAAAGGACTCCTGCATAAGGAGACGTGTTAAATATAAAATTATCAATGCTTCTATACCTAATAACTTATTTTGGAAGAGATGGTTCAACAAATAAATAATTTGGATTTGGAAATAAAATGCAAAATCATCAACCCGTTAAAAATATGCCTTCCAAAATTTAAAAAGATGGAGTCAACTAGTGAATGGAAAGTAAGTCATGTTTAAAAAAAAAAAGAAAAAGGAAAAAAAAAGCAACCAAAGTACCTAGCCTTGGCTTTTATGTTTTACAAGGCAATCTATCAAACTCTACAAGTTGCAAAGTCTACTCGGAAATTTCATTCCCAATCACTTAGCTTGCAGACATAATGATAAGAGCTAAGGATTCCCCATCACATAACTAGCCCAGTGGTTGTTGTCTCGCACTACTTGAAAAGATTTTGGGGTCACACTCATGGGAGTTTCTTGACCAAGTTCGCGTATAATGAACTATCATCATCTTATATATTTGCTTTAGACATGATTGTGTCATATTGAAAGAGGGATAGATATAAATGCTTTAAATAAGTGGAATCCCTTATTTGTAAGACTTAACTGGAATGTTTGTATATGTTTCTTTCTTAACATTGACAAAACAAACAAGATCAAGAATCCTCTCTGTATGGAAAAGGCAGCAGTCAATGTGTTCGTTACTTCTTATGGCAAGCGATCGAGTTTTATGTTGTGTATTCTTTTTATATATTTTATGTATAGATTATGTATAAATTATTATAAAATTAGTTATTTCGACTCTAATAAGAGTTAAAGGTACCACTCAACTGTAGAAAATATTATAATAGAAACTCACTTTATGTGGGTTGGACGCATGTGAGGAAAGATGCTAACAACAATCTAAGGCAAGTATATTCGGATATATGTTAGTATGAAAATGAAAGGCATAGGCAAATAAAAAATATCAATTTATATGCCCTCTTATTAGTGTGAAAGAAAATTAAATATATATCAAATCTCATATCACCACATCAATAAAAATGTCTAATTTAATCATCCACTATTTTAAAAAAATCTTAGTAATAAAAATATATGATTAAATGATAATATAAATTTTATTTAGGCAGACAATATTAAAATTAATATCATAAAAAAAATATGTGGTGCTACCAAAAGGTATTTAGATTTTAATAGCATGTAAACACAACTTATATATGTGGTTTAGTTGTTGTTGAGAGTTTTGTGAATAAATTTGTAATAGCAATCCTATCAATATAAAACCTAACAAAGTACAACATTTTTGGAAGTACCATTTCGAGCACATGATGCAACGTTGTTGTTTTGGGGACCAATATAGAATAAATAGTTACCATTAATTCTATTTTATCACTTGAAAATAGATGGCTATATAAGACACTCCTTATGAGATGGTGTCCCTACTGTCTTCATTCATTCATCACATCTAACATTGATAAAGTTGTTATATAACGTAGATAACCATTTTTAGGTGTTAAAATAATAATGCCCAATAGTTAAACTATTTTTTACTTTTTTTTATTAGGGAAAACACTAACAAGTATTATTATCGAATAATATACTCCATATTAGACGCTGAGAAGTGATACACAGTATCATCATATTTATACCAGACACTTATATCAAGTTAAAAGTTATAAAATATTATATAAAAAATTGTAAATCATGCAAAAAAAAATTATAAATTAATATGTAAGTTAATTTATAATCTTTAACTTGATATAAGTGTATGATATAAATATGGTGAGTGATTCTTTATCATTTCTCTCGTATGTTTGCATCTAACAATGACAAGAAGATTCTTTTCTTTAAGAAAAGGGAAATTCCACAAATATGAGAGAGATAGACACACACACACACGGGGCTTATAGCTCTTGGTTATCATGTGTATATAAATAGTCATAATTCTGCTCTTTTATTTTCCACATAACGCGCTTTCATCATTCACTCATTTTCCCTTCACTCTCTTCTGAAATTTTCTCGCTCCCCAAACACCCCTTTTTCTCTCTCAAATGGCCGATCAGCTCACCGATGAACAGATCTCAGAGTTCAAGGAGGCCTTCAGCCTCTTCGACAAGGACGGCGATGGTCTCTTTTCTCAGATCCCCCCTTTCTTTTTCGTTCTGTGTTTCTTAGATCTGATTCGAATTTTGCTCGGTTTGCGCGCATAGATTTATTTTTTCCACGCCCACGTTTCGAAAATGATAAAAATTGAAACTTTCTCGGTTGATCTAGGGTTCCTTCTCGTTTGACTTTTTAGCCGTTGATTTTTTTTTGGGGGTATTTGTGGAATGAATTGACATTCTAGTTGAAATTTCATTGATTTCCCGTTTTCCCCTTTCTGTAATGTTGCATTTAATCGTTGAAATGATGATTTTCTGTGTGCTGATTTTAGGTTTTGTTGGATGTTTGTATAATAGGAATAATTCCCCTTTTTTAAACATGATTATTATTATTATTATTGTTTGTGACTTGAGATTTGGTTTCTTGTTTGGTTCACTATTAGAATTTGCATATGTGGATATGGAATTTTATGCTATGTGTTTGGATTTGCAAATAATTCAATATGGGATTTGGCCCTTTTGTGTTTGTGTAGTGCATTTGGGCAGTGTTTTGGTCCCTTTGTTTTTCTGTGAAGGTATGTGAGAATGAAAGAGCTTTTAGATGTTTCCTATTGTTGTCCTGAAATGCAAATCAGATGGGTAGTTTTCATTAGTCAGTGACATGAGCCTTGTTTATCTCTGATCACTCAGAAAGGTGCATTTATGATTAATTTCTAACCCTTTAATAGTATTACTGAGTGGTGTGCGGTTATAATGTGGAGAGAAAAAAAACACTGTTCTCCCCCCTGTGCGTGTAACATGATTTGTGATTCTTGTGTGATTTTAATACATTTATTATAGATTAATGGAATTGGTTACTATATTCTTACTTAATCATCTAAAACAATGAAAATAACGTGAGTTGTTATGGTTAACAATCCTGCTCATTCCTGTGAAGGGTGTTGATTTGTTTTTTAATGCTTTTGCTTTGGACCGAACTGGAAAATACAATTTGAGGAAGAAAATAAATTTTTTATCTAAGTATATGTTCTTTAAAGAGGGTCATGCTGCTCTCTTGTGAGGTTCATTCACTTGTTTGTGCTTAACTATTCTGTAACATGCTGCAGGCTGTATTACTACTAAGGAACTTGGTACCGTGATGAGATCACTTGGGCAGAACCCAACTGAGGCTGAACTGCAGGACATGATAAATGAGGTTGATGCTGACGGGAATGGTACCATTGATTTCCCGGAATTCCTTAACCTTATGGCCCGCAAGATGAAAGATACTGATTCAGAGGAGGAGCTGAAGGAAGCTTTCCGTGTGTTTGACAAGGATCAGAATGGTTTCATCTCTGCAGCTGAGCTCCGCCATGTGATGACTAATCTCGGTGAGAAGCTGACAGATGAGGAAGTCGATGAGATGATTCGCGAGGCTGATGTTGATGGCGACGGACAGATCAACTATGAGGAGTTTGTCAAAGTCATGATGGCTAAGTGAGGACCAATCAACCATAATCAAAATTTGAAAATCATATGAACAGAAAAAGGGACAGGGCAGATAAGTTTTGATGAGAATTCTATTTTCATTTAGGACATCAATTTGGGGTTCATTAGTTTTTGTTGGTCGGGTTTGTTTGCTTTATATTATTGATACTTCTCATTACTTGTTTGCTCTGTCCTTTGTTTCATTAGTTATGGATTAGCTGTGTCTCACCATGCATTGGTACTTCACTTTTGATCTTTCTTTTTTTTTTTTTGGGTTATTATTATGAACCTAGAACATTGTTTGCAATCTATGCTTTTACATGTGGGTGGCTAATACTGTTAATATCATCTTATGATGCTATATGATTGTTTTTATGATCATTTTTGCATTTCTTGGTGATGATGCAAAGGTACATGCATCAACATCTCTAGTTACTGGACAATGAATACTTTTTCCTTCTTCCGAAACTCATCACCTTAAATGTCACGCCCCCATTTCCTTTTTCCCTTGGTCTGAAGCTAGAATATTGCCGCCGTCATCTAGAGTATTCTGATTGCTATGCCCAACCGCCTTTAGCATAACCGATGATTTTTTTTAAGGCAAATTGCACTGATACGTGACCTTCCTATCTATTTAGGTTACACTAACCTCTCCTCTAATATACAATTGAGTGGAGGGTGGTGTAATAATTTCTTAAATTTAGGGGAAAATAGTCTAATGATTTTACAAATTTAAAGATCTCGTAAACATATTTTAAAAATAGAAGGTGCGGTTAAGCACAGCCTATGCCCCTTTTTTTGTGGAAAAAAAAAACCAATAGTATTCAAAAACTATTCTAATCAGACTAACTCAAAACAAGCCATTAGTATTTGTACAGTGGTGAGAGGTTTAGGCAAAAAACATTGGGTTCTAGGTTCAAACTTCACTAAGAATAATGAAATTGTTAAGTACTAAAAAAATGACTTACTATGGGTACAAATGAATACTTCTATGATTTCAAAAACAAAGATAATTAAACGCTAATTGCTAATAGCCTAGCCTAATATCAGGAGAATGCACTATGCATGTGAATGTGATTTGGTAAGAGTAAGGTTATTTGATTTATAGAAATGCAGTGCTTGGGGAGTAGAGAAATGGGTCAACGTTAATATTTGTTTTGATGCGTCTTGGTTACCTGAATCTTGATGGCATTCCCGCCCCCACAAAAAAAAAAAAAAGGCCTTGATGGCACTCTTTTTTGGTCTTGGGTGTTGAATTTGAATAATATTATTTTAACATCTATAAGTAAGTATTTAAGTGAGACATATATTTTATTATTATTGAATGTGATAGATTAAATAAAATAATAAGTATAATTACATTCAATAAAGATTAAATATGTGTTCAATTTAGATATTTACATTTAGATGTTAAAATAATTTTTTTAATCCAACTTTGAGTTTTTATTTTTTAACATTTCTCGTTTTCTTTTTGGTCGGCTAGGAATCAAGATTAGAGTAGCAATCGACGCAACACGAACTTACACTTTCGACGTGGTATAACCTATTAACATATTCAAAGCTAGTGTTTTATGCTGCTTCCTTTACTACTTTTAGTTTTCTTTGAAAAATGAAAAATTCTCATTCCATCACCTTTATTCTTTATTCGTTATTTATTTATTTATTTTATTTTTTATCTTACCTTTATTCTTTATATAATTGGATCGATTGCATCGTTCTATTTTGCAAAGCTTAATTTAAATAATGGAGTTACATGTGCATTATTAAGTGGAATTTTGTTTTTATTTGCTAAAATAGGTTTTTTTTTGTCAAAATCTTTATCACGAAATGTCACATAGATAAATCTTCACCACAAAATGGTTGAGGACTTGTTTATTTCTTCTAAATGGACTTATTTTAGAACAATAAATCAAAGTACAAGTAAAAGTAATTTTTTATCTACTCTTTTTTATTAAAAATGATTATTTTCAAATTATTCCTTTTAGAAGTTTATTTGAATATGTTAGATAAATGTAAGAAATATTTTTAGCAGGAAAAAACATGCACAAGAATCACACACCACGTCATGCCACGTAACCATTTTAAAATTCTTAATGGTTAGCATCATAATGTACCTCCCTACGTAGGATTCAAGTGGAACGAGCCGTTTTATGGCATCTTCATTTTGGAGCTGTCTTCGAATCTTCGCATGTCAGGATCGTGTTCATGCTGTAGCATTAGAATGATGACGATGCTTCACAGCCAGACATGGAGAGAGGATAAACACGGTTGTTGTAGGATTCGGTGTCAATCTCTTATCGATTCTGGTCTATAGGCACGCGTTGCAATAAGTTCGATAGATACTTCAAAGTTGGAATGGAATAGAACAAAGTTGCCATCATGGATTAAAAGCATTTTGGCTTAGTAAAGTGGTCAGTGGAACTTTTATTTTTTTTATTTTTTTGGAATTAAAGTATTATTATTTGGAGCTCATTAGACATTAATTAATTTGACTCGAGTTAGATTGATTCGCCGTAAAACTGAAGTTTTTGTAGCATTATTTCTTTTCATTTATAAAACTCTATTTACTTATTAAAAAAGTGTGTTGAATTACTTAAGAAAATGTTATCAAAGAGTAAAGAATATTAATTAAAGAAAAAACCCAAATTGGAATAAAGAAAATGACAAAATAAAGCAGACGGAATATCTATGATATTTTTTCCAATTAAAGAAGCTAAAGGAAAGGTGAATAGCATCTTAAATCACATTTATGTGCACTGAGCGCCGACCGTATCTAATGTAGAAGAGTATAAGATTTGTGGATTTATTATTTATACTTGGCTGATGCATCTTTCATTTTTGACCATATGATGGGATTAGTATGTTGGAATATTTTTTTGTTTTAATTGAAAACATGTTTTTCTGTGTACACTTTACAGGAGGAAGGAGAAGAGGAAAGAAGAGGCAGTGGGACCGAGAAGATCACAGAAATATGGGAGTAGCGGCAAGTACAAAAGACGTAGTACCAGAGATAACGCTCGCTCATGCTGCATCCTTTAAACCTTAACCAAGCTAACCTGTCTCCTTTTGTGTGTGTGTGTGTGTGTGTGTGACTTGTGATTTGGAGCTTCGTTGTGTGTTCGTCTTTGCATGTAATAATAACAAACGAGATGCTACAGTGCTACCTCATCTAAGATACTCACGATCATAATAATTGGCCAAGGATCGGTTTGCCTTGGTTTCCATGTATATAGGTTTTCAAGAAGCCATAGAACATGCTTGGTAATACCTTGTTTAGGAAAATGATTGTATTTTTTCCAAAAATCATCTGAGGAAGCTTTTTGGTACAATTGTTTTACACTCAAAATAAGCAAATATAAATACACTAATGCAGTCATAGTTAGCGAGAAGATTTCAGATGTTAGCGAGAAGATTTCAGATCAAAGATACAATTACACTTATGGAGTCTCTGGTAACACCTGATAATTATTTATAACGAGTTACATTTAGCTTTGAAAAACATGATTAGATAAAAATTACACAAGATAATTTTTTGTTTAAACTATAATTTTGGGCTTTTCTAGAATTTCAACAAGATCGTGCCATTAGCCTGCTAAGAATGAATTACATTTAGGCGTTCCTTTGTATATAACGGGCGTAAGCCAGGGGAATTTTCTCCTCTAACATGATATAGACAACGATGCAAGGATCCAGGATTCTAATTAAAGCACTCATAAATCAAGGATTTAAATCATCTAATGATGACAGTTGTAAAAATAAGAAATAAAAAATAAAAAATAAAAAAATGAAGGATTAATATCCACCATTATATGTGAATTTCATTAAACAATAATAGGATAACTTAATTCCTTACTTTCTCACTTTCCAACCATTCTCACCTCAGTCCTCTCCCAAAATCAAGTACATAGACTTCAAAACAAAAATCTCATTTTTCAAAAGTTAAACCTCAATTATTAGTTTCCTATTGATTTAATTAGGGTGCCCAATTTTTGACACAATTCTCTAATAAACAGATGTATGGGGGCATAACTTCCACGACCATCGATGCTGAAATTTTTTCTTAGTCAAGTCGAACGCCAAGCTTTAACACAAGATTATCCAATAAACAGGCATATGACTAAAATCTTTTGTGCGAATGAATGCCTCAACTTTGTGTGCACGTGAAAAGTCTCCAACTAAGTATTAAAAAAATTAACGCGACTGTGACCTCGCAAACTAGCAAACATCATCGACGGCAACCCCATTGATATTTCAACATCTCTAGAAGGAAAAGAACCAAACAAACAGAAATTGAAAAAACGAGAAGTTTGAACATGTCAAATAGAAAAAAGAAGCACGACTTACTTTGAAGCACATCTATAGACACAAGACCTTCATATACCACCTTTGGGAGTATTATTAGAACCTTTCACCTTTACAGACTGAAGCTACAAACAAACAAAATAAAAACAAAAGAGACGTTACAAAAGTACAGCCGTCACATATTTACCTCTTGAGTGGTTTGAAAAGGACAACTGTCACGTATTTAGACTGGAACCTGTGAGTAAGTCCCAGGGCAACAACAGAATTCGAGGCCAAGTTTTTCTCTATGAAGACATGATTTAGCACAACGTGTTGAGGCTTTGAAGAGGAACCTACGTCGGAGTTTTCCATACCTAGGACAGTAAGATGCAGCTGCGAAGGTACAGCCATAGGCTCTTTTGCAAAGTCTTCCTCAGATGGGAATGCTTGACCATAACTGGATTCTGGGGAGGGTGGCGCCTCAAACTCAGACACACCATCAGGGTTTTCTGGCACATAATCCTGCAGAAAACAAGGATATGTAAATAAGAATATTCAAATCATTCAATGGTCCATAAACAGTCCATTCTAGGTATAAAGGGAATAGCGTTAAAGGAAACCTATCAAGACTCTGCACCAAAGAAACTGTTCAACCTTTTCCAAAGATTAGAAAGTACTAGACAAGAAGACAAATTGTATTTCACCAAATGGAGAATCAGGATGATAGTCCCTCATCATCAACTATTCAAAGAGCCGTGATGCTGGGGGTTTAATGGGAATGGATAAATTGACATTCTTTCATCATCCATTTTTCCATTCATGTTGAATGTCAACCTCATTCATAGAAAGCAAAATCACAAATGAACATAAAAGTATTGCCCTTTTTCATCACCCTAATGCCCAAAAAAACACACAAACCCATCAAAACTGGGTTTCCAAAACTTTAAGAGCCCATTTGGTTACTCCACCCAAGAGGGAAAAGGAAATTGACCCAAAGTGAGATTTTACTTGTCACCAGTTTGCCTTCAAATTTCTGCCAACCAATAATAGAGTGTAGAACAAATGGTTCTTCCTATGTTCATCCCACATGCAGATGTAATGTATTACTCTTTTCTCACCACTTAGACGATAAAAAAAAGGACAGGAAATGAAAAACGCTGGCATAAGTTATATGTCACGTTCATTTTGTAACAACCTTATTGGAGCAACCAACCTTACAACAACAGGAGGCCACATGCACAATTAGGTATTGAGAACACCCAATTTTGTCCGGTCAAGTAAACAAGAAAATCCAAAAATTGCATTTTATTTATTTTTCACCCTTTTCATTTATTCTATTTGGACAAAATTAAAAAAAAAAACAAAAAAAATATGACGTTAGTTATTAGGTTCATTTTTACTTTTTCATTCATGTGCATATAAAAAAAAAAAATCCAAATCACATTTCAGCCTATTTCAATTCAAATAAAAATAAAAATAAAAATAAAGAAAAATCAGCCCTTCTGTGCCCATGTGCTCTTACTAGCCCATTTCCACTCATCATCCTCGTTCTTCTGTCACTATGTGACACACAAAATGAAAAACAAAAAAACAAAGAAAAGTCAAAAAAGTGGAGTAGGCAATCATATCATCCAGCTCATGCTTCCACTGATCCGTGAATTGAGGGATCAAAAGCAACCACCATATCGGCAAAATCATTGTGATTGGGGAACAAAAATCTCTCAACCATTAACTATTATAGCTGGAAAGATCAGTCACGGATCAAGGCATTTAATGCTCATGACACACAAATAAAAATTCAGAAGGGGAGAGCCAGGGGGAGGCTAACACCATCATCAAAACCTCATTCATCACCCACACCCAGCACCCCCATTATCACCTCCGTTGCTCTCACCCTTGAACCACTCACTAACATTCACCATTCCCCAGTATCAACAATAACCCGCCTGACCCTCATCTAACTTCCATCATCCAGCCATTGTCTTCACCACCACGTATCACCATCCATAATTATACTTTTCAACCCAACTTCATCACCTTCCATCTTTCAAATCATTAACTCAACCTAGCAAAACCATCATACGCCACAACCCCCAACTCATGGTCACAGTACTCATCAAAGGAACCTGCAGAACAACCAAGCTAAAATAGTCTTCAAACCCTATTCACATATTATCATCAGCACAATCATCATCACTATCCACAATCCAACTAAAACCCAGCCAGATACAAAATTTACAAGAATATCAAAACCAAAACTAAAAAAAACCAACATATTCATAAATCGGAAAATGGAAGGGAAGAATCAACAAGAAAAAACCAGAAGCAAATAAAGGGGAAGAAGGGTCGCGGCTCCTCTTCAGGCCTCTGCCGCTGCGGCCCCCTCTTTTTGGCCTCCATTGCCGCCCCCAGTAGTCCCGTAGCCCAGCAAGTGTCGCGACTCCTCTCCGCGAGCACACCACGCCACCATACCTTCCTCCCCTTGCGCGCTTTGCCAGCCACCTGCAGCTGCAGAACCTGGCGTCGCTCTCCCCCTCCGCACTGCTAGCAACCGTGCGCACCCCAACGCGAGCGCGCCTCCTGCCTCTGCCAGCCTGCATCACCGGGAACGCTGTCAGCTCCATCGCGAACCACAGCCGCGAGCAACACCAGTCCAGCCACGCGAACCTGCCATCCCAGCTCTGAATCTTCCGCGGGTCATCCCTTGACTGAGTCATCACTGCCACTGCATCCCTCAGCTCTTGCTCTGTTCTCATTTTAGGTAGTATCGCAACTTCCTCATAGCAACCGCCGCTCACCTCGTTACGCCACAGCCACCCCAACCCGCGAACCGTCCAGCTAGCAATCTCTGCCATTGCACTCCCACAGCCGCGGTTTCCTTTTCCCTGTGCGTTGTGAGCTCATCCCCTTCTTGCATATTGTGCTGCCACTAACCCCATCTCTTAGTCCTTGTTTCTTTTTTTTTTTTTCTCCCATTTGTGTTGCTGATAATGTTAGGATAATGGGATTTGGTCAAGACCTCATGTTTAGTAAGTCTTGGGTTCTAGTTTCTTTTAGTGGGTTTGGGCCTTTGGTTTGATTAGGTTTTATTTCCTTTTATTTTATTTTGCTTAAAATGATAATAGCATTCTTATTTTATTTTTGTTGTTATTAATTTAACCTTCCTTTTCGAGTCAGCATTGCTAAGTTGAAGTTAATTTTTGGGCTCTAAAGATTTTAATTTCCTATTTTTGGTTTGGGCTTCTAGGATACTAAGTTTGGGTTTGTTTATTTTTTTTAGAAACTGAATGGTCTCCCCCTTAGAGTCTTAGAATTAGATAACCTTTTCTTTTAAAATTATAATAAGAAGTTAAATGTTAAAAATTATTAGGAAAAGCAAAAATTAAATTAAAGGTTTTCATTCAAGTAATAATTAACAAGTGAGTTTTTAACATTTACCAATCAAAACTCTTTTCAAAATTAAAAGCAACCAACGCATTTTTATTTTTTGTTTGTTAATTAAAATCCGTTAACACACAAGTATTTTCTACAGAACGACGTGGTTTTGAGTTCCTCATTGCACCAGAGAATACGTCGGCGTAGTCATACTATCAAGCCAAAATTAATTTTTCATTAAATTATGTTCTCTTTTAATTCAATTTCTTTTCACTTATTTTATCTTATTTTTTATATAATTGTTAACTTCTGGGGAAAAATAAATATTTTAAAGTCATAATTAATTTGCATAATAAGCTCTCAGGTAACCGTATTTATACGGATGTATTAAGGGTGCAGTGGGATTAAGTTTCCACCCTTCCTTAATCATAATCAGACTCCCGAACCTCAAAACTCTTAAAAGACCAGTTTTACAAATTAACGGTTTTCCAATTTTAACCAAAATTAAAATTGGTGGCGACTCCCATTCATTTCAAAACATCGTTGTCATTTGTGTCACGACCCCCTCCGGGTACATTGTGACAGGTATTTAGAAGGATGAAATTCATTGAGAAAAACATAATACACAAAACATGATATTTGATAAAAGTAAATAATAAAACTAAAAGCAACGAAGAGGAAGATGCATACATTAACATCGAGAAGATTGCAGACATGTCCCATCTCATCAGCTACATAAGGAAGTTCTGGAATATATCTCTGTTCACCATCGACAATGAACCTGTAATGATATATACCTGATGGCAGGACTATAAGAATAGAGTGATCCTTGCCAGCTCGCTGCAATGCCTTCCTGCAGGTAATTAAAACTGAATGTTACAAATCTCAATATAGAATATGTGCAATCATGACTAATTTCACATCAAATGAAGTTAAGCCATCCTTGCTAACAAAATAGTCATTAAATCTCACCTAGATGTCCAGTTATCCCAAGATCCCTCCACAGCCACATTGTTACCACCATAATTCCATGTAATCATGACAGGGATTCCTTGCTCAGGAGGTTGATTAACAACTCCAAGCGACTCACTCTTCCACATTTGATTGTGAAAAGGAGGGCCATTACCTCTTTGCAATGGAGCTAGAGGAACCTGAAAAGCACAGAGAAAAGTTAGCCACAAAAGTTACAAACGACACTTAGCCAATGCCAGGTATTCCAATAGCGTCAACCTCAGTCTATGACTCTGTCAATATAGTTTCACACACAACTATTCATAGTAACAGTTCCATATCACTTTCACTGAGACAATAATATCTTTGACGAGACTACAGTGTCAACCTACATCTATATCAAAACAACATCTTTAAGCCTATCTTCCAATACAAATTCAACAGTGGCATAAAGTTGGTGCTACATGAAGCCTACTTTAAATCCACGCCCCATACAAACAATAATAAAAATGCAAGATAAATTCTTCATTCAGATATATTTAATGAGGTTAATATTGACAATAATATGGTTTTAATGTGTAAGGTGCTCTAGTCATTTTATGTATATGTGTGTGTGTGTGTGAAGGGCCTATCAATTCTTTTCTATTTCTCTCTAAACGAATTACATATATTTCATGACGACAACAAATTTATTCAGATACCAATATTAATAATGGATGGGAGGATTTTGATGGGTAGTATTAGAAATGGATTTAAAGGGTTTACTTTATCTAATTTAGTAATATTCATTAAATTGCATTACATAATCTTTCTCCCAAAACAGATCTTATAGTTTCAATTTGCAAAGACAGGGTCTTCAAAATTATAAAACCGATTATTAAATGGGTTTAATTTTGATACACTAACAATGTAATAAAGTTTTACAAAGTCATCTGAACATATAATGTCGCATAAGCAAATATGGTTAACTCCCCCCACCCAAAAATAAAAAAAGAGAACTCGAAAAGTAATTCAAATTAAGAAATTTGATTAGATGACAGTGTAAATCAATGCATCAAAATTAAAATCTCATTAAATATCAATATTAAATATCCATCTAATATCAAACAATCATATTCTCTCTTCCAAATCTCTATTCAAAGACATGCACATTTATGATTTCAGAACATATTCAGAAAAATAAAAAGAAAAAGGTGGAGCTTCTTCTGATAATTGATGCACATGTATGTCACTAGCCATTTTATACTTTACAGTGCCTTCCAAATTAGCTGTTTCTAAGTTCTAACATTTATAGGTAACAATAAGTTACTTTAATAGGAATGGCATCTGATGTTCTTCCACTGATATGAAAATATAAACATGGAGTTTCAGTAGTATTTTTCTCAAGAACAAACAACTATGGTGCAAAGTGACATCAATCACTCTGGACTTTAGGTAGTTAGACAAGATATTTTATGAAATCAAACTGGCTTGAAGAGGTAACCATCTTGTATCCAGACTTGAAACTTAGTAATTAAGAAAAAATGAATGTTGCTAATAGAATTGAGTAAACATGGGCCTAAGTCACCACGCTATCTCAACAAGGGAGTTCTGCCCCAGTCATTATAATTTTAAAGGGTACTTTGGCTATATGCATAGCCGATGTGGAACTTAACACAACCCCCTAACATTCAAAACTAGACATGTAGACCGTAAAGTTTGTAGATTGGTACAAGTGGCCCAACATCAGGCACAAGATAGGCTATAATACCACATCAGACTTCATATAAGACAGGCTTAACTCCATGCCAAAAACTAGCCCAAGAAGGGATGAATGTCTAAGTTATTAAAGAGAGAACTTTGGCCATATGTCTAGCCAATGTGGGACTTAACAATCACATTTATTGAATTGAATCACTTGAAACTAAATGAATGCACTGTACGTATGTCATGATTTAGACTTAACCAAGGTCATTGGAAGGTGTCGAGTAATAAGAATAAAAATATGCTATGAGGGGCACTATTGCTTCAAGACTAAAACTGTTTTGGGAAACAATTTCCACCATGGAAGATAGAAAGTCAATTCTAGGAAATGATTTTTCCGCTGACCACAGCCCCCAAAACCTGAAATGCGCAAAATTTTTCACAAGATTATACTCTACTAAACATAGAGTGAAATTCTTCGGATGTAAAACACAAATCAGCACATACAAATCACCACAAATGGGAAAAACTTGCCCATAAATTAAAGTTAAAAGAAAATAATTCTCAGCTATCCATGCTAAGTTAAATTATGCATATTTGTTCACCTTACAAGAACTGAAGAACAACTAAGGGATGACCATTTAAATATAATAAAAAAATAAAAGCAAATCAGATTTATGAAACATTGGGAAAGGAAATATAAAATCATCTGAGCATTCAAAATACCGGGCATCCAAACTTCATGGAATGCAGTCGGATAGGAAATAAACAGCTAGTCATAAAAAGTAAACTGAAGTAAAGAGTATTGGCTTTTAAGTTTTATCGTACATTGAAATCCAATAAAGTCTACAAGAGAAGCCGACAAGCGAGGCAGGGGTGGGATACATAAAACTGCCAAACAGAACTATTTTCTGCAGATTCTCCGCAAATTGACGAGAAGGCAAAGATCATTCACTACATTGATGGGCATAAAACAGACAATTACGAAATATTTGCCAAATCACTGGATCAATATACATTGGTCAGGATTGGGAAAAAAATAAAATGAAAGTACAGAAAAATATAGCATGCTAACTTCGGTTAAATACAACCATCTATAATCTTGTGTATCTTTTGAAATACTATTACTATCTTTAGAGTGCAGCCATGACTCCTTGAGTTTAACTCCAAAAAAATAAAAAATAAATAAAAAACTCATGAGAAGCAACTTAAACTAGGAATCACGTTAAGTAAGAAATGCCACTTCACGTAATTATCCTTTTCGCCCAAATCAGAAAAAGGGTAACTCATAACTCGCTCTGAGGCTCTACTCGAACAAACGAAGATTAAATCCAGTAATATGTTTTTCAACTCTCACTGAAACAAAATGAAATTGAAATTCCCCCACCGCAGGGATCATTAAAAAATGGTGAGATAACTACACGCGCAAAAAGAGAAAACAATTTCAAAAACAAAAAAACAAGCCTCCTAGATCTGCAGCATTAATCCTCAATTCCTCGTCAAGTTTCTGACACATTCCTTTCGTTCAATCCATGCTTATTCTATCCGAATCGCATTCATCTACGCCACATGATCCGCGCCAGAAAGAGACAAATTCGTCAATACCAGAATCACTAGATCCGTTAAATTCCACAAATAATTTTAAAAAAAATTGAAATTCCATTCCAACTTCGAAGCTTCGATGCTAAGAACGCAAGCTCATCAACAAGCTAACGGTTTCAACACAAAACAGAGTCTCATAACGATATTGAACATGGAAACAGCAACATCGATAAAAAAATAGCACCTAGTTGACCAAACAAAAAGAATCGAAGTTCCACCTAAACTAAACCAATCCAAATCGGAATTCAAAGTAAGAAGAAGAAGAAGAAGAAGAAGGGGGGAGAGAGAGAGAGAGAGAGAGAGAGAGAGAGAGAGAGGACCTGAGGTCCGAAGAGGATCGGCGATCTGGAGCGACGGGGACTCTGCGGGGGGCTATTGGCCATCGAATCGGTGGAGAAGGCGCGAACAGGAGGACGAGAGTCCTGCGCGTGAGCTCCAAGGACGGCGGGGTCTCCGGCGGAGGGATCACCGGCGACGCCAACGGTACCGTCTTCTCTGCCGTTAGCGTTTCCCATTTTTCAGAGAAAAAAAAAAAAAAGAATGAACCGAAAAAGCGTGAGCGGTTCCGTTAAAATCCAAAAGCTAGAGATTTTTTTTTTCCTCTTTGCTTTTTCTTTTTTAAATAAAACAAAAAAAATTGTTTGCAGTGAGATTTCGCGGAAACGACAACGGGAGAGAGAGGGAAACGGCGTGGCTGTGTTGTGACTGTTGTCGTTTTGAATATTCTCGATGGAGAGTGCAATGCGTGGGGAAAAGGACTAAGGCGGAGGGATGAACGACGGTAGTTTTAATTAGAAGAGTGAGGGTTGGGTGGAAGAAGGAGGAGGAGGAGGAGGAAGCGTTGTTGTTGTTGTTGTTGGTGGTGGTGTTGTGGTAGTTTTGTTCTTATCGGGTTGATGTGTCTCTGACGCTGTGTTTGGGTGTTTGTTTTGGACTTTTGCAGGTAGAGCGAGATGGTGATGCTGTGATGCAGAATAAAATATGAGATTCCAATTAAATTTGTTAGAAGAGATTGTAGGTACCCAAAAAAATAAAAATTGAGAAGAGAGATAGTAGATCCGAGGAAAAAACAGAAACCTCTCCTTTATTTTCCATTTTTTCGTACTGCAACCAGTGGGCGCTTTCCTCGCACGCGCGCTCTCACACGGAATTCGCGCATCTCTTCTTCATCGGGGGGGTGCTCGCGTCGGTTTGCATTCGATTTGAGGAAAAGCAAATTCAAAATGGTGCGAGCCTACTAACCCAATCACCTTTCGGATCGGATTAATTCAGGGGGTGTTTGTTTTAAATTTTAAAATAATTTATTATAAAATTAATATATATATATATATATATATATCTGTAAAAGTTAAAATTTAATTTTTCTCAGAAAATACTTTTTAACTTCTATAAAAAAAAAAGCTGATTTTTTAAAAAATTCTGATTATTTTAAAAGAAATCCAAATCTATGAAAAGTTATGTTTTTAGATGACAAAAAGTAATTTCTATGCTCCAGAGTCCCAAATAAACACACCTTTAATCATATTCGATTCAAATTTATCAGGTTGATCTTATCTGCTTACACCGATTGTTTCATACAAAATTTAAAGAGTAAACCAACATTTTAGTTAAATATCTTAGGTTTAAAATTATAAAAAATAAAATGTTAAATACATATACAGTTTAATTTGTAAAATATTTTAATTTAAATACATCAACTTTTTGATTAAAAAAATACAAAAATTAGTCTCCTAAAATAATAAAAACATAATTTTATATTTATATTTATATTTATAATTAAATACAAAGGAATCGCCTAAGTATTAATATGTTTTAAAAAACTTTTTATGGCTCCTGTTTTACAGATGGATAATTCAAGACTAAAGTGTTAAAAGGATTTCAGTGCAAAAAGTTTTAGATGTAAGTGCATAAAAATTAAACTCTTCAAATATGTGTATTTAATTTTTTTAAAAATAAATTATCAAAGTGAAAATATTTTAATAATTAAAGTACATATTTGGTCTTTATTTAGGCAGAGGAGTTGGCTAACCTAGTTTGATTATCAAGTTTCTCTTATTAGTAAGTCATTTACAGATATTTCTATCGGTATTTGTGATTTTGGAGGCATGTCCTAACCTATTTAAAAACATACAAACCATAATTATAAGACGGTAAGTGATCAGAAGTGGGTTAATGATGAGATGTTTGAGTATAATATATACATGAGATTAGAGTTTAAAATCTCATTATCATTGATGCACCCCAAAAAAATACAAGATGGTAAAAAATCTGTATACTGACTATTTACCGAAATTTAATCTTATGATTAAATAATGGCATAAAATTATTAGACAATAATTTTTTTTTAGAAAAAAGTTATGTTATCATGTGAAAAAATTACTAACACTAATAATACAATTGATAATTATACTGAGCAATAGTAAAATCTTCATGCAAAACGACTGTAATTATTGTTATTTTCTATGAAATACTATTTTTGTTATTGCCTCAACCAGTCAACTACGTTGGGAATCATCACTAGCGAGACCTAAGTTCTAACAAGTAACAAGCTTAGAGATCGGAGGTCAACCAAAACTTTTATGAGATAAGTGCTGTAATTTGAAGAAACTATTATGTCTCTTTAGAAAAAAAAATATGTTATTTATACAATTATTAAGATTAAGATAGGAACGCCCGTTAAAGAAATAGAAACAACTGCAGAAGGATAATAACAGCAAAAATAAAAGATTTAGCATCTATAATTTTAGATGATCAGATATAAGATTTAATAGATTTGAGTTATTAATTACATAGAGGATACTAACAAGAAGAAAAATAGAAAGACTGTAAAACCAAAAAAAAAAATTGATACTATGATAACTCTGTAACACTTTAAAAAAAAGAGTCAATAATGATAGTTAGTTCACCTTAATCAATTTTTTGGTCATGTAATGTCATGATTTAGATTTAATTCTCAACTTATTTTTATTGACAGATGATTTGTAGCATCTAATAAGTCCAAAGACATATCCTGATCCTTGAGTATAATGGATTTTTTCTTCAACCTAAAATTTTTATTATAAAAATAAAAGGAAAGACGACAAAAAAAAAAAAAAGATATTAGGCCCTTGACTCCTTGGTAGTCGTGAATTTTTGGTTAATGCAAGAGCTTGCAAGTTGAGATTATCAACAAGTTAAATTGCAAATAGACGCTATTTTAAATTGGATTACGGGATCTGCGTGACAGATACTCAATTAAATAAAATAGTAAACAATTGAAATGGTGTTTATTATCATATTTTTAATGGATAGCAGACAGAGCGTTGGATTTGGACAGCTGTAATAGCGGATATTTTAAATTACAGATAGAACATTCGCACAATCAAATGATCCATGCACATTCGACATCTTAGAACTCAGCAGTCAAATATTATGGGCGCAACTTATCTGGCATTGTCTTAGATATTGAAATCTCACTCGCTTGATCTAACATCAATAGCTGCAACGAAGTTGAATCATTAATATAAATACCAATGAAATTTAAACGGTATAATGAATTAAACTGAACAGGATGTTTAGAAGTGTAAAAGAGTGGCATAAATTAGAATTGGGGAGGGAAGAACTTATCTGAGTTCGTTTAAGCGAATTCATAAATCATGCATATGATGCAATCACCAATTGGTCATCTTAGAACCTTAAAAATAAATATTGTCGAGAAGGATTTGATACAGTTGTATGCGTATAATTTATTTTTTTTATTTATTTTTGTTTGCAACTTTCTTAAAAAAGTTATAAAATCGGGAAAGAAAGATATTACGAAAGTTGCAAAATGAATTTGTCACTGACAGAGCATAACTTACCTCTCTTCACGATAAAAAAAATAAAACAAAATCACCTCTCTTTGATTTGTTATGCGAGAAGGTGCTTGGTTGTTGTTTTATTATGTCCATGTCCATTCCTACTAAAATCTTTTTTGACTATCCAAGCGTTTGCGAGTACAATTTTGATAAAATGATAATATAATATTTTATATTTGTATTTAATTAAAAAAAATCTATATGTATGATTTTATCAGTAGCGAGTGATTAGTTGACAATAATATGTTTAAAATTTCAATAAATTCATGATGAATCCAAAGGGCTTGGGAGTGGGAGAGCGTGTGCAGTTGGGCAATGAAGCAACAAGGGAAAGGGATGTCCCAAAAACAAAAGCAACAAAGCGATCACTATCACACATGGGACTATTTATGTATTGCAATGAGAGGCCCTTTTTCTGCGGGAATAGACTCTTTACCAAATGCTTCATTAAATTCACGAATGCCTCATGAACAAGTTTCCACATAAACTATTATCGCAGAGACCAGATTCAGCTTGAATGAAGACAGATTTTCAAGGCACTTTTTTTAAATTGTTTTTGTCTGTACCATAACCAAAATTTTAAGCTTAATACGTTATTATTATCATTATTATTATTATACAAATTTTCATCTAATAATCTAATTGTATACTTATTATATTTTTAAAATGTTTATTTCAAAACAAATATTTTGAATATTATATAAAACATAGTATCCAATTGAGTGGCAGTATAAAATATAATAACGTGTAGAAAATACATACATAAAAGTTTTTTTTTAATGAAAAAAAAAGTACCAATTGAAGAGAGAGGGTCCATTATTTCAAATCTTCAATTTATGGTTTTTCATTCTCACGTTAACCTCTTTCTTCACATGATGTAAAAACAAATCCACTAATCACTTTTATACTTACTATAAGAAATTTTTTCATTTGTCAGAATTGTCTATCTATCTCTCTATCTCTCTCTTTCTCTCTTTCTGTTAGGAAGCTGAAGAGGGCATACTTTATGCCGATCAATTCATAAGCCCCCCAACATCGAGCCCAAGCATCGCATATAGAGGCTAGAAGGTCTTAAGGGGTTGATTTTTCTGTCGATCAGTTCACAAGCCCTTCGATTTTGAGTTCAAGCGTCCGGAGAAGAGGCTAGGACCTCTTCTGGAGTTGGTTTTCCTGTCAACCAGTTCAATTAGTGTGTGAATTCCGGCATTTGTGCCTTGTTCGTGTTGCATTTTACACAGTCCAAAAGTAATTTTGAAAAAAAAAAAAACTAAAATGAGATTGTATAGTAAGTGGTGTTGTTTGGTTTACATTTTTCACTCTCAAAATTACTTTTGGTGCTATGAGAATTACTTTTGTCTTTTGTTGAAACTGAATTCCAATGTGCTTTTCATTCTATAAAAAAATACTTTTAACATGAAATCTTACTATTATTCTTACATTAATAATTAAAAGTAATTTTACTATATCATATTCAAATAAAAATTATTTTTTTTATACTTATTTTTTATATACTCAAACTAAATACAAATCAATTCATTTAAAATAATATTTTCAACTTAATTATTTTAAAAGTAAATATCCCAAAAAGTTAGACGAAACGGCCCTTAATGATTTTTAATAAAACAATTGTATCAAAAAAATAATAGGGATAATGTAAAGAGGAGGAACACGATGGCAAAACAAAAGGACTAGGGCCACCTGCAGGTGAAGTGCTAAACATGGACTTTAGCAGCATAGTCTGAACCATACCACGGCCTTCCATTTATAACAGAGCCATTCTTCAATTGGTGGACAACCGGCAATATTTCCCAACTTTAGCAGGTTGAGTTTAATTTTTGACCACTAACCAGCATTTGGCTTGGACCATTTTCAGCAATTCCCAAAATTATTAGACTGAACAACAGAATTGCATTTGCTTCTGTGCAAAACTTTACCCTGGTGTTAAACCTGAGCTGATGCATTAGAGAAAAACTATTTCAACACCAAAAAGTGGGGGTCTGAAACAGACACTCACTTTATAACCATTGGATATGATGGATGTTCCCACTTACTCTTAATATTCATCACATTCAACAATTGAAAAGTGGGTGTCTATTTCAGACACCCACTTTTAGGTGTTCAAATAGCACTTCTCGATGCATTAATACCACCTACTAGAATAATTGAATTGCAATTACAAAAGAGGAAATAGAAGTCTAGTAATAGAATGAAATAAAATAATAATCTGTATGGGTTTAATTTCTATATATTTACTTTAAATTAATTATATATTATCACATACTCATAACAATAAAAAGTGATTTAATTTTATATTCATTATTTAAAAATTTATATAAATTAGATTATTTAATTAAATGATAACATAAAAAAATTATACTATCAGTGCATAAAAATTAAACTCAACTTATATACAATAGTTATTTTAGAATTAACTTAATATAAATTCATTTTAATAATTAAATTTATATATAATTTCTCATTCTTTAACATTGATTTATTTATTGGAATTAATTTGATGTTCAACTGTTTTCCCTAGCCATCTTCATGGATCTTCGGATACTGACTTCATTCCTTGTGATACTTGATAAACACTTACACAATTAATCACAAGTAGTAATTACTGATTTTTTTAATCACAGGATAAACACAGCGTTAAGCAACTTTTTTTTATTTAAATTGAGATTATATTCTCTAAGTGGTTTTATTATTATTATTCTTTCTTTCTTTTTTTGTCTGATTCAACTTTAATTTTTAATTAACAACTTACCAGCATTAAAGAACGGTTTTGTCTGTCCTATTTCATTGATTTTTGTTAGGTAAGATTGATTGATAGTCTTGTCTGACATGTTTGGCGGAAGCAGAGGCGCAGCAGAGGGCGCGTGAGGTGAGAGGAGCGCGTGGGTGGGAAAAAGGACACACGTGTAAGGGGACCTCTACTTTCGTTTTGTCCAAAGGGTCATGATTGTCACCAGTCACGTGAAGGATTCTGGATAAGCTTAACATTCTCTCTCTCTCTCTCGTGCCCTATAGTCCTGTCAGCATGTTCTTAATATATCTTAAAATAAAGGAGTTTTAGTTTTAGTCTCTTCAAAATATTTTAAAAATTGTTTGGTTTTAATTTTTGTAAAATTAGATTCCGATTAAATATTGAATTGATAGAAGGAAGTTTCATTCAATTCAACACGGCACTCAACAATCATACTTAATAGAAGAACTAAAATCAAACAAGCTTAAAAATATTCGAAATAAAATCAAAGATTTCTCTCTCTTTTTTTTTAACATATTGTCATGGGGGGAGACCTCATGAGAGGTCCAAGGACTGGAGATCCGACCTTCAGCCTACATGGCCTAGGTTGGTGACCACTTAGAGAATTGCTATGTCAAGAGGAGTGTGGAATTCTGGGCTGTGTAATGAACCTTCTAGAATGTAGCTACCTCACCCTATCAGTTTCTTCAAATCACAGAGTGAATAAGGCCTTCCAAAAGAATACTAGCTCACGATTAGGGTTTCTTGAAAGGGCAAGTCCTAGGAAATATAAATAGAAGAAAAAAAAAGTCATTAATGATATGCAATCTTTCTATATACATTAAACTCTCTTGGATCGTTACTAACTTAGATATCAAAGTCGTTACAGGCCTCCTCCTTAGATGTTGGGACGTATGCCATAGTTGACAAGGAGGCAAGAACAACCCTCATTCACCAACATGCATGACAAACAGCGCTAGGACTTATTTGTCCCAAGGTAATTCCTAGAACATGGATCAAAACAAAAACCAACTTATTGTTAAAGTTAGTAACGTCCCAGAGAATCGCTACATTGAAAGGAGTGTGGAATTTTGAGCTTTGTAATGAACTTCTAAAATGGAGCTACCTCACCCTAAAAGTTTCCTCAAATTGCAGATTTGATAAGGCCTTTGAAAAGAATGCTAGCTCACGATTAGGATTGCCTGAAAGGGTAAGTCTTAGGAAATATAAATAGAAGAATTCAATCTTTTTATATACATTAAACTCTCTTGGATCTTTACTAACTTCAGCATCAAAGTCCTTGGAGGCCCCCTCCACTAATGTTGGGACGTATGCCAAAGTTGACAAGGAGGCAAGAACAACCCTCATTCACCAACATGCATGACGAAGAGTGCTAGGGGTTAGTTGAACCAAGGTAACTCAAAACAAAAACCAACTTATTTTATAAGGACTAAAAATATACTTAGAGTAAAACATTAGCTACATGCACGATGCGTAAGTTTGAGTTTAATTTCATTGTATC
Organism: Dalbergia cultrata; assembly: GCA_031216105.1. Taxonomy (NCBI): domain Eukaryota; kingdom Viridiplantae; phylum Streptophyta; class Magnoliopsida; order Fabales; family Fabaceae; genus Dalbergia; species Dalbergia cultrata. The sequence goes on along the minus strand of CM062352.1, from coordinate 53,337,938 downwards.
CTATCATTAATTTAAATTTTTCTATTTACAAGACTTTTTAATTAATAAACGTAAAACTGTGAGTTTATATTATAACAGGTTTTGCTTCTTTAGGTTGCAATTGGATATAATAATTAATAAATTTAAATACTGTGGAGTCACTTGATTGCTTGAATATTTAATAATGGAGTCGAGTAAAGTTATCTGTCAATTATTCAAAAATCAATGTAAAAAGGAAAGAATCAGAAAACGTTGTTATCGAAAAGTGAGTATACCATCTCATCTTTTATTCCATTCCTTTTTTTTTTTTTCCATATTCAAAGAATAGAAACATTACCTACTCCAACCCTTTTATTTCACTTGATCCCTTTCATCAAGTTAAACATAATTGGTCGCCTGATTTTAAGGATCTCAGGCTACAGTAATATAGTTTTAAGTTGAGAGTAATAACTAAGTTCACAAAACAGTGATTCAATAATTTTATTTTGTTCAATATTAAGGAGAGATTTTGCAAAAGGAGGAAGAGGAAGAGAATCAGCATTACCTCCAGCGATGTTCAAGGCTTAATCACAAGAATTTAAATTCCTAACATAGTATAAAGTTGGTTTTCTATCTTTTATTTTTATTTTTTTATATAAATGAAAGACAATGAAATTTAAACGTATGGCAATATAATAAATTATTCAAAACTCTCACCACTAGCCCAATGATCTTGACCTTTATAAAATTGGGTTTTACTAATTCTTAGCCTTGAGACATTGATTAAGGAAAATGGGTTTTGCTAATTCAATATTGGTAAGACATGTTGGGTTAGCCCAACCCATCACTCTTTTGGATCGAGTGTATCCAAGATTATTAAAGAAAAGTAATGAAATTCCACGCTAAACAAAGATGAAATGAGGAAAAAAATAGAAGTCAAGTGTTAATGGTAGCAAACTTCCCTAGTAAACATAATCATATAATTCATAAATTAATTTTCCTTTAGGTGTTTTAACTTTTCTGGAGAATGCCACTACAGAGAACACCAACTCTCTTCATTACTTAATTTGTCCTAAAACTTGCCAAGCCACACTAGCCATAAGTCTATTACAATCCTTGACTTTTAACAAATGCTAATAAGACCTAACTAGTTTCAAGTCTTTTGGAAGTTGGTCACCTTTTCAAGAACTTGATTATCCAATAAATTACCCTAGTTTACATGGATAATTCTACACAAAAGGAAACACTTCCACTATCAGACTCAAACCTTTCCTGATTCTGTTTTCCAATAATGCAAAGCTTTAAGGTTATGATCTTCAAACCATAGCTTCAATATGTGCCCTTTAGTTATTTAATTATATATAGATAGATTTTAACAAATTCCTACTGGAGCAAAGGTAAACCATTGGCAGCAGCAGCACTATGCAATGAAGTGATGTAATCTTTATCCACCACGCTTCCACATAATACCAAGAACATGGGGAACAAGAGAACTTCAGTGCAGGTCGCATGTCAGAAAGAGGCGGAACTTATTCTTCGAAGCTGATATTTCGGTTCAGGTAGCGGTTCAGATGGTAGCCTTTGCTCAAAATCCTACAAAAGGGAAAGACTCCACAATGGAGATCAGGAATTTGCAGTTGTTGCATGATGTGGTTCTAGTAAAATCATCTTTCAATGAGTGACAAAGAATGATGTGTTTCTATTACACTAAACCAATTATGACACTTGATTTCTCCATTCGAAAAAACTGTAGTAATATATGTGAAACAACATGTTTGAGATTATCTGTCATACAGGGGAGCAAGCACATCAAGCACGTATGAGAAAAACCAATTATGACACTTGATTTCTGCATTCAAAAAAACTGTAGTAATATGATGCGAAAATAACAGGGTTGTAAATATATATGAAACATGCTTGAGACTATCTGTCATACACGGGAGCAAGCACATCAAGCACGTATTAGAAATTTTTCCTACATACTAAGAAGCCAAGAACCATAATTTTGCAGGAATTCTTATGTTCCACTCCAACACAAATACAATTAAAACATTGTAATAGGTCACTATACTAGTCCAAGAAGCGTAACCAAGTACATTGCAATCCTTTATGCAGTTCTACTTAACAGAAAATATTTACATCCATAAACAATAGGAACAAGTGGAAGGACCAAAATTCTTCGATTAAAATCATAAAGCCTTTTTTAAGGTTTAATTTTTCTTTTAAAAAAAAAAAATGGTCAACCTCCAAACTTGAACATGTAAATCTAACCTTTAGGCTCAATTTGACATATACTCACACTGCAATGAATACAAGAGCAGCCTAAACAACTAACAGAACCAACTTCTTGCTGGCTTTTAAAGCACACTGATTTTAACGAAAAGTCAGGATTCAGAAATGATTCCCACAAACAAATAAAACAAAAGATAGTATAACTAGTTGATGAGGCAAAAGACGAGAAACAGAGACAAAAATACCCAAATTAGAACCATTAATAAATATTTGAAATTACATACATCGAACACAGATCATAAATTTATAACATAACCTCAAATCTCAGATATAAATATTATCAACACGATTGGTCTAGACACTTGTTTTTTCCCCAATAAAACTGTTCAAGAGAAACAGTAATTAGTCCTTTGTAGAATACAAGACTCAGTCGAATAAAGCTTAAGGTGGTAAATGCTAACAGCTAATATGTCAAAACAAGAGAAAATGATAAGAGAACAACTATAGTGCAAAAGCACTATAGAAATAAGCAAAGATGTATCAATGCATTAAATTGCCTAATATGAAAAAGGAATATTGGACAAGTATAATATTATTCACAACAAATTATGCGGATAAAGGGATGTGTTTGTGTAGCAAGCCAAGTCTTGCATCCAAAGGTTTGGAATCAATATTTATGAAGCTTAGAAAAGAAAGAATTTCCTTTGTTTCTGTTTTTCTCAATGGTATAATTGTCTGAAGTTAACAGACAATCACCTAGCAGGGTATCCACATATCATCTCGCCCTAGAGCACAAAATGGGCCCTTCTAACTTAAAGCAATCTTACAGGTATACTTTAAAGGTTTTTGCAAGATCAGATTCAGAAGGCTAAGTTCTGTAGTAGTGTGCTTCCTTTCCTATTTTCTGTGGTTGGCACAGGATGCAGACATCTTTAATGGTGTTTGTTTGGGAATGGGCTAATGTGATTAGCTTCACTCTGGTGTTCAGGTCATAGTACTTTCAAGTGTACTGCCGTCTCCAATTTGTAAACAGATTCAGCTTTCCTACTTCATTCCTAGTTTCCTTATCTTTTGTTTTCTTTTTATTATGTTTCTATTGTTTTGATTTTTTTTCCCAGTTCATAAGAATATCTTAATCTTGCCCCCAACGCATTTACTTCCCATCTCTTTAATATTACTTCCTTTATATAAAAAAGTTATCTCACACAATGGATCTGATCTTTTAAAAGGGATGAGCCACTACATCCATACACTAAATGTCTTTCTACTCAATTTAGGTATTTAAAATTGTCCAGCTTCACAAGGATGAGAAGGTTCACGAGGATGGATATTGCAAAATACACTAGTGCATAGTACACAGCACATCTTCCAGGGAAAGAAAGTTTAACAGACTATAGAGTTGCCTATAAACACAGCAGGGAGTAAATATTAAGGGAAACTCAAAACATGAATATGATCCTGTACCTTCTCTTTCTTAAGCTTTATATTTTCTTCTTCTAGTCGAGAAACCTTGGTTACCAGTTCATTATGGTATGCCTGCACCATTAGATATAGATCAACAACAATAAAAAATAATATTCACAATAGACAAAAGAAAGAGAGTAAAAACAATTCCAATCGATCTCCAAAAGCATATTACGTTAAACAAGATGTAAAGGTTAAACCTGTTTTCTGGCTCGTGAGCGTGCTGCAGATTCCCTGTTCTTGATTTTCCTCTTCATCCTCCTTTCCAAAGCTTTCTCATATGCATCAGGAGCATCCCTTTTGCGGCCCGGTCTTGTGTCTGATAAACTGCTAACTGAAGGGGAGGGAGACAAGCCTGTTTTTTGTTGTAAACTTTGAGGGGTGGTGGAATCCACTCTACTCAACCCCACATTTGGACTTATAGAAGCTTCAGCAAAAAGTCCTGCTTGTACTAAGAAGTCCTCCAAGGTCGTTTCACCAAGAGTCATTTCTTGATCCTGAATTTTCACATCATCTCCATATCGTTTCCTTTGGCCTTGTTGGATTTCTCTCCATACGTCATCAACTGTCTTCCCGCTTAAAGCACGAGCCAAGGTCAGACTGGCCTGGCGTTGAAGAGAAGATGACGAAGACATTTGCTCGTTCTCTATCCCTACAACCTTATTGGCTTCGGCTGTCCACACATTTTGAAGGAGCTCGTCAAGGTTCATGCTCCCCATCGGCTTCCCCAAGTCTCCTAGTTGACTGTTAACCTCATCAAGAGTGAGACTGTACCATGAGTTTTGCCTAGCTAGCTGAGGTGGCTGTAAATGAGACTGCTGCCCATTACTCTGAGACCCCATTGTCTGAAAACCCATTCAACACACTTTTCAACCCAAATCCTGTCATCACAAGCAGTGCATAATTAGAATCATTGATCATTGAACAAGAACCCTATAACTCACTCCCAAAATTCCAAATCAAGGACAAGAATCTTCCTCTATTCTAAAACAATCTAACCATACTTTTGAAAGAAATCTAACACTCCTAAATGATGGTCTAAATCTTCTTGTACTCATGAAGAAATTCCACAATTTTCAAACATATCATCATCAGATGGGCAAAAACGTGACAAAAATAACTGACATTGACACTTTGTATTGAAATTAGTTTCATTTTTCCCAACTTTCCCACTTGTTTCAATATGCAGGAAATCATGATCAAATTGATAATCAACCCCATTTATTTGAAATCACCAGGCAAAGATCACAGAAACACATTAAAAATCCAAGCAGAAATTTTGTAAGGGAAAGGTACACTCATCCATGTACAAAAGCAGAAAAGGGTCGATTACCTGAAATAGGTAGGATCTGACACAAAAAATGACAAAGCATCACCCCAATGATGTTGGGCACGGAAGTTGCAGAAGCTACATGATGGAACCCGTCCAAGTTTGCATTTTTTTTGGTGGGTTGTCCTCAATCAAGCTCGAAATTGCACGATTTGACAAAGTCAATTGAGAAGGGAAGAAAACAAAAGGGAAAAAGTGTAAAAAAAGAAAAGAGATTAAAGATTAAAAAGAAATAGAGAAATAGCTAGATGGGAAACCTTGGATGAAGATGTACTAGGTTGGATTTTAATGGGTCGTGTTCAATGGGAGAGGGATTTCGGGGGAATTTTGACAGAAACCTTGGAATTTTGTTGTTTGATCCTTTTGTTTTTGTGTCTGGTGGAGTTGGGAAGAGTAGTGTGCAATTTGAGGGGGGATCCTTTTCCTTTGGCTTCTACAAATGGTGTTTGGTTCGGGTTTGCTGTGCTTATATGTTTAATGCTACTTTGTTATTCTTGATTAAATAGTAGTTAAATTAATCTTACTTGAGATTGTATCTAACCTCCCCTAGAAGAAAAAAGTTCTAGTCTATCTTCACGTGTAACTATCTCTTTTGTCATAATAATGGGGATTTATTATCAATTAAATTTAAATCTCAATAATTTAATTGTTAATACGTAGACTTTGGCGCATTTAGTTTGTTTTGTGTTTAAACTTCGAAGATTAACCAAAGATTGGTGAGTTAGTATAAGTATATTGTACTTTTAAAGATGTATCATTGATGGATGTGGGCCGGTAATCAAATAAGAACTCTTATAAGTACTCAAAAAATTAGAAGATTGTGCCTTAACTTAATGAGTTAGCCGACATCGAACTCATCTAAACTTTTCTATTATAAAAAAATAGCTTTTAAAGAAGTATAAAAAATTTAAAATGATAATAATTTCAAAAATTATCAAAAATATTGTCTAAAGTTTAATTTGAAATTCAAGAAGTTAAATCAATAAAATAAGAGTATGTTTGGTTAGAGGTAAAAATATGGTATAAATTTGTATAATTAAGCTCCTTGTATAAATTTACTTCTCATTTGTATCCATAAACCAAATACATCATAAGGTTGTATTTAGTATGATGTATTAGCCATTATAGTATAAACTAATATCATATATTATACCCATTATCCATTGTTTGGTACAACCAATGTATTATATAAACTTATGCATCATAACTCATTTATATGTTAAAATGCTATATAACTTAATATCACATGAGAATGCCGTATTAGGCTTGATAAGCTTCTAATGTATAATGCTACTTTTATTTTTTAATATTTTATTAAAATAAAATAATTCTTAAATAAATAGTAACAAAATAAAATTAAAAAATAAAAATAAATTTTAAGAAAATTATTTATCATAAATAAATGAAAATATATAATATCAATTTAGTTATGTGTGATAAAAAAAAATAAATATAATTTATAAATAGTAAATAAAGTAAAGTAATAAATACTTAATAACTAAGAAATATTTTAAATAAAAAATAAGTAATAGAAAAATTATAAATTATTATCTAATAAAATATATAAATAAATAATACATAATATATAAAATTAAGGATTGATAAATTAAATTTAAATAATTATGATTAAAAATATAAGGTATTAAAATATATAAAATAGTATTTTTTTATTCATAAAAATTATTAAAATAATAAATAATTATAAAATATCAAAATAAATAATAATATTTTATATAAATTAAATTGTAACTAATAAATATTTACATAAATATAATATTTGAAGAATATATTTAAATAATTAATAAAAATTTCTATTTTATTTCATTCAATATTTATTTAAGGTATTAGAATTATTTACATATAAATTATGATATTATAGAATATACTAAATGCTATATAATATTAAAAGTTTATTAGGTTTTATTTTATTAAGTTTTATACTATCAACTCTTATCTTATTAAATGTATCAAATGGACTCTAAGAGTGTGTTTGGTTGAGAGTAAAAATAAAAATAAATTTTTCATAATGAAGCTTTATATATAATTTTACATATTAAATCCAATTATAAAAAATTTACACTTAATTTTATCTTCCAACCAAACATTAAATAAATATGAAAAATTAAAAACCTATTTTATTTACTGTTTTTAATTTTTATAAAGAAAAAAAAATTAAAAATAGTAAACCAAATATATCATAAACAATCTCGAAAGGCCTTAAAACTTGGCAATAGTTTTTGGACTTCAACCTCGACTTGCATTGGAATAACAGCATGTAAGCCCAAAAGTGAGGAAATCCGTACGATCTGGACCGGCCCAATAAATACTTGTGGATCAGACTCTGACAGTGAAATACCTTTAATTCAGCATCGTAGCTGGTGTTGAGTCTCACACTCTTCCCTCTCTCCCTCTCTCTCTCTCTCTCTCTGTCTATCTCTTCCCCCAAATCCGTCTCTGCAAACCCTAGCTTTTCATTCAGTGACCACAGCCATGGCCAAGAAGCGAAAGCTTCGTTCCTCCGACCCCGAACCCGCCAAACCCCTCGACCAAAACCAAGACCAACAACATCAACAGCAACCACACCCCGAACAACAACTAACCCTAGATCAACAACAACAACAACAGCAGCAGCAGCAACAACAAAACATGGCCCTCGACGACCCTGAGCCACAACAAAATGAACCTCAAAACGACGTCGTGGAAGAAGAAGAAGAAGAACAGCAAGAAGAAGAAGAACAAGACGACGAAGGAGAAGAAGAAGAGGGGGAGGAAGAAACAGAAACCCTAGAAAACCAAGAGCAAGCTTCCGGTTCGGAATTGGTTCGTGCCGAATCGAACGGCGCGGAGGCTTCTGCTGCGGCTGCGGCGGCAGCAGTGGAGGAGCCAGAAGAGGACCTCGAATTGGAAGACGAGCCCGTCGAGAAGCTTCTAGAACCTTTCACGAGGGAGCAGCTCCACTCCCTCGTGATGAAGGCCGTCGAGAAACACCCCGATTTCGCCGAAAGCGTCCGCCAGCTGGCAGAGGTGGACCCCGCTCACCGCAAGATCTTCGTCCACGGCCTCGGCTGGGACACAACCGCCGAAACCCTAACCACCGTCTTCGGAAAATACGGCGAAATCGAGGATTGCAAGGCTGTGACAGATAAAGTCTCGGGAAAATCGAAGGGCTACGCTTTCATTCTGTTCAAGAACCGAATTGGGGCTCGCAGGGCGCTGAAGCAGCCGCAGAAGAGGATTGGGAACAGAACGACATCGTGTCAATTGGCCTCTGCGGGACCTGTCCCCGCGCCGCCGCCGAATGTGCCTCCGGTTGTGTCGGAGTACACACAGAGGAAGATCTTTGTGAGCAATGTGAGTGCTGAGATTGATCCCCAGAAGCTGCTTGAGTTCTTCAAGCAGTTTGGGGAGGTTGAAGATGGGCCTCTTGGGCTTGATAAGATCACAGGGAAGCCCAAAGGTTTCGCGCTTTTCGTGTACAAGACTGTGGACAGTGCAAAGAAGGCTCTGGAGGAGCCGCATAAGAATTTCGAAGGGCATACCCTTTATTGCCAGAAGGCTGTTGATGGGCCTAAAGGGAACAAAGGGTATCATCAGTATCAACACCATCACCAGCAGCATCATCAGCACCATTCTCATCACCATCACCAAGGTCACTATCATAGGAAGGATAAGAGCAAGTATTCTGGTGGGCCTGCTCACGCTGCTGGTGGTGGTCACTTGATGGCGCCACCTGCAGCGGCGGGGGCAGCCCCTGGTGGTGTTGGGGGATACAATCCTGGCGTGCCACCAGCGGCGCAGGGGCTGAACCCAGCATTGGGGCAGGCGCTTACTGCTTTGCTTGCTAATCAAGGTGCTGGATTGGGGCTTGGGAATTTGCTTGGTGGGCTTGGTGGTGCACCTGTGAACCAGCCTGGTCCACCTGCTGGTGCGTATGGGAATCAGCCTGCTATGGGATATGGGAACCAGCCCGGGATGCAGCCTGGGTATCAGAATCCTCAGATGGGGCAGAGCAGTGGTGTTAGGCCTCACCCTGGTGCTGGAGCTCCTTACATGGGTCATTAGGTGAGTTGTTGATACCATGTTATGGATTTTGCCTTTTTTCCCTCCTTAATGCGTATGCTTGTGCTTAATTTATCATGATTTTTATGATCATTCTAAATTCATATGACATGGTGAGATCCAAGTAGCCTAGCCTACCCCACCTAAGTGGGACAAGGCCTAGTTGTTGTTGTATGTTGTAGTGAGTTGGGGTGGTATAACACAAGGCTGTAGAAGTTTACTTGCTAGGAAATGGGGTGCATGGAATGAAGTTCAAGGGCATGTTTGGTTTGGGGGTAAATTTTCCATGGATGAGCATCATGCATAAATAGTCATAAATCATTAGGTCTTATATTTTGTCATAATGTGAAGAAAGCAGGCATCTTTAAAAAATAGTTGGTATGCCCTCGGTGTGTTTGCTTGCATTGAAGTTGATGAAATTATGCAACTCTGAGGGTGGATGTGAATTGTGGTGGGAGGCTCTTATCTCCATACTAATAGTTTATTTTCCTGTTCTGTTGTAGCTTGATGAATGAACCTGGCAGACTCACTTGTTATCATCCAGATTATAAGTTATACCTTGTTTGTGTTATTTTTCTTGATTGATTAGGCTGCTGCAGCATATCCAGCAGTAATTGTGCCACTATATTAAGTTGGCGTACTCATTATTATTGTGTGTCAGTCTGTGAGAGCATTATGAAGCTTGCATTTAGTTCTTTTGCCATCTATTTCCCATACTTTTTTTTTAAATAATTTTTTTCCCTCTGTTTTTGTTAAACAAGCTATTACCATGGTTTGCATTCTAGTTTGAAATATGACATGAAAATCTTTTTTGCAGTACCAGAGGTATGGCTTTTAAGATTTCATATTTTTATTTGTGTTTCTTATACAGATAATTGGGTTTTTGAAACTGTTCATTTTATGCTGTATGTATTCACTGTGCAGATACCCTCATAGATGCATCAATCATTTAGTTTTGGACTCCGCTGATTCTTCTGAAGTACCGGGCACTATTCAAATGCATCTTTTAAATTTGTAACGAAGCATTACTATTTGATTACTAAAGAGCCAGATTCTGAAACATGTATTTCCTTCTATCTTAGTAGATTTCCCCCTTGACATGTTTTCAAAAATTATGTAGTGCCTCTTATTCCTATGTGGAATGTTGAGCGACAATTGAATTTTGGGGCAGAGAAAACTTTGTTATGATAATTTTTAAGTGCTGTGGACCTTTTTTGTGAACTTCCAATTCTGTTTTGTCATTATTGTTTAGCTTCTTAAAGTATTGCGAATTTTATTATGGAAATATGGTGGCACTGATATGGCTGCTTTTATGCTTACAGATAGATTATGATTACGAAAGATTATATACATTCTAATGCCTGTGAACCACTTGAATGCCATTTCTTTCTTCTGGATGCTTTTTACAAACTGTTTCTTTTTTTTGTTGGATTTTTTGGGATGGTTCATTGAGAGTGGAAGTATGATAAGCAACACACTAAACATAAGTGTTTCTTTTCTCCAATGCTTGTCTTCCCAACATGTCTACTGCCTCGCTTTTTATCCTCCTATGCAATTTTCTACATTTGAAGATCATTTGCGTGTTTTTTGGACAATTCATAAAACCAATATTTGTCATTTCTTAATGAATGATAGAACTGTTGCTGAAATGAACCACTATCCGTCAGATTCGTACCATTTTTTGTTTCCCTTCCTTTCTCAAAAGTGAATCCCAATGTTTTTTAAAGTGCACAATATGGCTTGTCATCCTACTTCCTACATGTATTTTTTTGTTTTGTTATAATTTATAGTTATTTTCTCTCTAACTTCCTTTAGCATATGCTGATTACTGATCTAGATGTTACACATCAAAGACCATATCTTATTTGCATGAGGGATTGACTTGCCACTCATAGGTCCTTGTCACAAAACAAATACTAGAATCTTTTCGTAACTTATGTTATCTGCATCCACTGATGGAGCCTGGGTCCTTCGTTCACTCCCAAGGCAAGAAGTGGAGGTACTTTGTGGTGGGTTGCTCTCACTGTATGCAAGTGTACCCTGGTTTGGAGTGAATGTCACAGAAGATCAGATGGATGCCGTGGTGCTACCATCTTTGGAGTTCTCCATGGGTATGATTTTTTTTCCTTCGCTATTGACTGTTTGGGAAGGTTTCAAGTTGCAGAACATGCCTTCTGTTGACTTGCGGAATCCAGTTGTTTTCTGCAGATATTCTGGCTTTCGCCTAATTTTTCTTTCCTTTTTTTTTTTTTGGGGGGGGCGGGGGGGATACAATCTCTTTGGATAAAAGGCTTAATTTGATTTTGCTATGACTTTGAAGCTAATATTTGGCGAAGCAGGAAAAGGAACAAAACCATTTTTTTAAACTTTACTCCATAATATGATTCTTTGGCCCCAATATACAAATCTCAAATCTTTTTTGTAAATGGTTGTTTTTCCTTAGAGCTAGGCTGAAGCATTCATGAAGGCAGTACAAAACTTGGGTTAAAAGATGCATTCTACACAACTTTCATATTTTCTCTCATTATGTGTGTGTGTGCATCATTTGCTCTGCTCAGGGGTAGTTTTTAGGATGCTGTATAACATTTCTGGATCTTATAATGATGGATGGCATAAAGTTATTGATGATGCAGCTTCAGAAAGGCCTCACCATGGCGGAGAGGCAGTCAGCATGTATGAACTGCTTGTGTGCCTTAAACATCAAGATGGTATTCTTGGGCTGCCATGTGATTAAGCCTAATGTTCAAATGGTACACGAGATGATTCCTAATAAAGAATACAACGTTTGTCATGTTATACGATGGATGGAGCAATAATAAATTTGGAGAGGCTGATCTTAGACAATGAATTCATATCTTGGAAAACTTAGGGGTCTTTCAACACTTTGAATTGTGAAACTTCTGGATAAGAGACTCGTTGAGAGTGCTCAGCAGTAGGTATTAAATGGGGGTCAACCTGCTTCGAATAAAGGAATTTAAGATTTGAGTAATACCAGCACACTTAAATAAATTTTCATTTCGATCGTATTTTTGTTTCTGTGGTTTGATTCTGTCACATGTCAATGGGAGTGGAATTGAGTATAGTAACTGTTGAGTTAGAATTCATATAGCCCCGTGCTAAATTCTTATAGTAGGGATCTACCATAATGACCAAGAATTCAATGTGCTCCGAATAAGGTGCTTGCCTTGCTTTACTGGATTATTCTTTCGGAATTTTCCGACTGAAATACCTGCCAGTCTGCCACCCTCTTGGTGCGATCCTTTTTGAAGCAATGATGTGAGGAATTGCATCAAAGAAAAGAATTTAAATTTATTGCACTTGAATGCTTTGTTCATTAACAATTGAGCTTAAAATTCAGCTTCAACCTTGGCTAAATAAAAGTTCCCTGAGCTGAAACTTGGCTCATGAGCTATCCTTATTCACTTAGTTGATATGCCCCTTTTACTCCATTGCACTACCCTCGATATTGTCCTGACACAGGCCTGAGGCCAGTTAACTGTGTTCCCGGTCCATAGTAGCTTTGCTACATTAACTTCTAACCTTCCCATTTCCTTTTCAACTGCTCTTGAATGCAAATTTTCGGCTATATAGTGTAAAGTATGATCTTTTGCTTTTCCAAATTTTCATGTCTAGTAAATAAAATTCTTGTTCACGTTAGTGGAGTGCACGGTGGTCTCAAAAGGAAAAATGAAATTAAGGGTGTAAACAATTTAGTGCTTGTCTGGATTAACAACGAATAATTGATCTAGTCGAGTTTCAGAAAATCTAAGTGAACAAAACACCATCCTTATTGATTTAGACAATTTGTTTAATGATTCTTCAATCAAGTAAATTAGGCTCTTCCTAGTTTGAGCCCCGATGATACAGGCATTCCTTTTTTTTTATTTTTCTCCTTTTAATTACTATTGAGTGATTTGACACTCACTAAAGTGTACGTTCAAATTTGTTAAAAATGAAATGAAAGCATCTTAATGGACACGTCTTTTTTTGGTAGATATCTTAATGGACATGTCTATATGTCTACCGGGAACTACTGACGATAAAAAAAAGAACTGAAAATGGATAGGATGCCCATAATCAATGCTTGCAACTTTACAACCGGCCTCCCATGGTTGGATTTTACAAATGCAGTTCGTAAAATTGTTCATCAAGCACAAAATACACACGTCATTTATAAAACCCAACATACACAGTCTATGTTTGGATTAATGGCAAGTAGAGTGGAAAGGAATGGAGTAGAATGACATAACTATTTCATTTTATTGTTTATACTTTATTAGGTCAATAATTTACATTCAGTCTCATTCCCCCAATTTTGGGAGAAGAAAAATAGAGAGATGTAGTATTGGAAATAGATGACTCCATCAATCTTCATTCTGTTTCATCAAAATTTATTATTTCCGAACAACGCAACTTGTTATAATTTTATATATCTAATTTAAATGTATTACCCAATTAAATTTTCTCATATATGATATGATTTTTGAAGTAATAAGGTAAAAGTCAACCATGTATTGTTGATGTGGCAAAATGTGATTGTAAGATTGTGTAAAAAGTTTTACTCAGTTCATTAAAATTAAACTATAATTTTATGCACTTCCATTTTACTTTTTTTTTTGGTTGTCTTTCATTCCACTTCATCATATTCCATCAATCCCAAACAAAAGTAGGGGAAAGGAATCCATCCCTATCAAAGCTGGAGATAAAATTTCTTGGTTAAAAAAAAAAGGCCTCAGCCTGTGAAAATGTTTTGGACTCAGTTGGGTCCATTAAGAACTGCAGTAGACCGTACATTTCTTTTTAAAAACACCCAAGTCAGCCAATAGTGTTACGACCAAAGAAAAACAAAAAAAAGCACCAAGTTAATTATATTTCAAGAAAAACAGATCTGACCAAAAATTAAAAAAAAAACTTGGGGGGGGGGGGGGGAGGAGCACACCGAGCTTCGACAAAAAGAATTAACACAAAGCAAGACAACGAAGAAAAAATGAACAAGAAACAGATGTACATTTTAGGCCCAGTTTTGCCGGATTGAAGTGAATGATACATGTAATTATGAACAATTTTTAATAATTAATTATATTTGATTATTTTTGTTACTTAAATTGCAATATATGTTACATATTTAAAATTATTGTTATACCAAAAACAAGTTATTGACAAAACCAGTGATCAGATAAAAGAAATCAAATATGAAACATGCGTATACTTAAGTTGGTATATTGTTAAAATCAAACACGAATAATTTTTAATAATAGATTACATTTGATTGTTTTAGTTCAATCAGAAAAAAAAAAGTTTGTTGACAAAACCCATAATCTGAGCAATTCTAGCAATTAAATAGTTTTATTTCATTGACTTGTATGTCTGGTATATTGTTTGTAAATATATGAGAAGTTAGGAAGTGTACTTTTTGATATAAAGCCTTTAGTTTACTGAACTTAAGTCATTGGAAGTAGGCTAGCAAAGAGGAACTTGGGGCTTATCAAAACAACCGAAAAAAAAAAGGGTTATGAAAAACAATGAGAGACTTGGTTAGTATGTATAGTTATGGATTTAAATTTCATTGTCGCTTATATAAGAAATACATGGGTGATCATTGATCCTAGTCCCATCAATCAAATTCAAAACAAATTTTCAAAAAAATTAAAGAGAATAAGTATTAAATTATTCAAACCAACTAAATGTTGATAAGCTTCAAGGTGTATCTTTTAACTAAGTCACTAGGATTGAGTTACAATATGTTTGGTTTAGCCTATTTTCACTGCAAAAAAGTGGTGTTGGGTGATTGGAGCTTTGTTTTTCTTTTGGTAAAATTATCTCGGAATTCCAGAAAATTGCTTTGGGATGCCACATGCCATGTAAACCAAATAGAGTAGCACAATTGAGGGGTTTGGTTATTTTATCAATTATCATAAGGTTATAATTTTATTTATTTTTGGTGAGAAACATAAGATTATGAGTTTAAATCTTATTGTCTTTCGCATGTGTTAAAAATAGTATATTTTTAACTCTAAACCTAATAAATTTTGTTTTTCTTAATTTAAATTTTTAGTATAAAAAAAATTCAACTTCAATTCGGATATTCTCTCGTTGGTACTCAATTCAGATGTGCAAATAATATATATTTTTTCATGTAAATACATGTAAATACAAATACAAATACAAATTAACTACAAACATGCTCGAGTACCAGAACTTGAGTTGCAATTTGGATTTAACTTTGTCATGCCACCCCGAAAAAATATGCTTATCCTTTTCTCAACAAAGTAATCGTTTTCAAACCTTATCTTTATAATAAACTTATCTTTATCAAATACTCCTAATTAAATGGGGTTTAAGGCTCGTTTGAATTCCCTTATTAAAAAAAATCTTTTTTTTTCAAATGATTTTTTTAAAAGATCTTTCATGGAAGTAAAAGATGTAGAATGTTTTGACGTAATATTAAAATATTTTTATTTATTATCAAATATACTTTTTATATTATGAAAAATATTTTTCCAAAAAATAGAAATTATAGTTTATCGAAAAAGAATTTTTTCATTTTTTACTTATTTTACTTTTACTTAAAAAATATACTCAAACATATGAAAAAATATATAAAAAGTTTTTTTAAATCAAAATAATGTCATCGAAACAATCCCTTCAAATTGATATGAGCATGGTTTTGTATTTTAATACTTTCGACTTCTTTTACTCACTCAAAGTCCCGGTCACAAAAAACCAACCAATGAGAAAACTTGTATGATGTAACAAGTTCACTCCATTGCGTAAATAGGTTAGGGCCCTCTCTCTCTCTCTCTCTCTATCTATATATATATATATATATATATAATTTTTGTAGTCTCTGAAAACCTTGTCCTTCACCTTTCAACAGTGACTCTCGCACTTTTGTTGGCGTCTGCTAGTAACCTTTGTAACTTTCAATCTGTCTCTCAAAAACAACACACTACAAACCCAATACACACACATCACCCTCACTCACTGTCCCTCCCAAACCCTAATTACCCCAACCACCCCTTTTCTTCCATTGCCACTGTGACCCAACTCTTTGTCTGGCCTTAACTTCACAAAAAGGAAGCTTTTTTATGCATACCCACATAGAGTTTTTCACTCGGGGTTTCAGCTCTTGGATTCCTCTGCTCATCAACTTCTTCATTGATTCAAGCTGGAGTAAAGTTTCAATCTTTTTGTGATATCTTGACATTTTATATCAATATCTGAGTACCCTTGTGGTTTCTTAGTTTAAGTTGTTGTGTAGTTTTGCCTTGTTGAGGTCTTAGTGGTGGTGGTGGTGGGAGGAGAATCTTCAGGAGTTAGGTTTGATTGGTGAGAGAGAAAGAAGAAGCAGTTATGGTGACTGCAGAAAATGAGATTATTGGTGAGGATCAGAAGGAGGTTAGTGCTCCAAAGTCTCCATGGAAGACCCCTACGGTTGATAATGGGAATGGAGCTGAGGTTTCTGTGATGATGGGGACTGAGTCTTGGCCTGCTCTATCTGATGCACAGAAGCCAAAGAATGTTGATGCTTCTGCTGCTGCTGCTGCTGCTGCTGCCAATCCTGTGACAAGTGCTGGTGAGGTTTCTCCAAGACCTCCATTAGTGCAGGTTAGTCCTTTTGTTTGTTTGTTTTTTTTTTTCATTGTATAACACTGTGACATGGAATGATGGGATGCAAGAGTTTGTGTTGATGTTTGGTGTTTTTTGAGTTCATCTCTATATCTTTATTGCCTTATATCTTGGCTGAATTTGTTTGTTTAGGACAAATGTCGGTGTCTAATCTTGAATTTCAAGATTTATGCTCAAGTGTCATAAGCAGATGAATTGTGATTATCGATTAACATTGGATGGTATATAACACTGGAGTCCTAAAGTTTAACGAATTCATTAGGGTTTTGTCAATTTTTTTCCCATCAGTTCTTATTTTGTAGTAATAGAAATAGAAGTTTTATCCTCCAAGATTCGTAACTTATTTTTACTAAATATGTTTTTCTTCTGTGTTTGTGCATTGGTCTGTTACACAACAGAAGTCAAATGGTTCCGGAAATGTTAATCCGTTGCATAAGATGCCATTGTCACGTCATCTGAAACCAAGCGCTAAGCGCAACACAGGTGGCGCACCTCCCTTTCCTGTACCAATGCCTTATCATCCACCAGCGGTTACTCCGGTTTTTCATGCTATGGTACCTCCACCACATCTTGCTGTTCCTGGGTATGGTTTCCCACCTGGTCCAGGACCTTTTCCAAGTGTTGAAAACCCTTTAGTGAAGCCAGCATCTCAGGCACCGAGACCAGCTTTTGTTCCAGCTGCCCATGCTGTTGATGCCAAAAATGCTCAGCCTCCAGCGCAAGGGGATCCAAATGCGTACACTGTTAATTATTCTAGTGGAAGACCAAATATCCAGGAACAAGGTGACCATTTAAATCAAGCTTGGCATCATCAAAGGCCTTTTCCTCCCAGAGCAAACATGTCTATGCAACAGGGTATGGGCCCAAGGCCCTTTATAAGACCTCCATTTTATGGTCCACCTCCAGGTTATGTGGTTGGTCCAGGCTTTCCAGGTAAAATTTTTATTCGCTGCTCTATACTTATGCACGTATGCTCTACAGTCTACACGTCTCAACTTGAATGCTGTGTGATTTCCTCAGCTGTTATTATTTTTTCTTGAATTTCCTCATAAATTAATTCTGTAATTCAATTTTTCTCGTGAATAGGACATGTTCCTGTGTGGTATGCTCCAATGGCACCTCCTGGCTCAATTAGGGGTCCCCATCCTCGGCACTTTGTTTCATATCCTGTCAACCCAGCACCTCAGCCACTGTCTCCAGAAACCGTAGCTTTGAGGACTAGCATTGTTAAACAGATAGACTATTATTTTAGGTAAGTAATTTAATTGTTGATTATGGCTTGTATTTCTTTATCTTTGATCTGGATCTGCTAGCTACAATTAGATACCTGTTGTATATACTGAATGTAATGATGTTTCTTGGTTGTTCTTTCTGATTCCATTTTACCTATCTTTCTCAGTGATAAAATATGTTTAACCTGCGACTTCGAATGAGTCTTCTAGATGAGGATGAATGCAAATCTTTAACTCCTAGATGGGAATGTCAGTGGATTATTGCTTTAGATGGTGAAGTGGAAGTGGTTTGTAGTTTTTGGAGAGTTAGAGGAGCAAAATCTAAAATGATTACTTGAATAGTAGGCCATGCTAAATTCCAAGCTGTAACTCGCCATGAACTGATTAAGAATATTGTCTATATCATTCTCTGTGAGAATAAACAAAAGTAATTTGTATGGCTCAGACTGCTTATACAGCAGACTGCTGACTTCAGAGCCTTCTCTTGGCAGTGATGAAAATCTGCAGAATGACCATTATCTTATTTCCTTGATGGACGACCAAGGATGGGTTCCCATATCCATTGTAGCTGGCTTTAAAAGGGTATGTCCGAAGAAAAATTTGTACTCCTATTGTGTAATATTTTGTAGTATATATTCTTTATGCTGGTTTTTTCTGTAGTCCATGACTCCATGTTATATTCCCAGTTTTTATATTCCCAGTTTTCTGCTTGTCTTATATAATGTGAATTGTCTCATTATAGGTCAAGAAGATGAGTACAGACATACCTTTCATCCTTGATGCACTTCAGAGCTCTAATACTGTGGAAGTGCAGGTTTTATTCAGATAGATTATTTTAGTTTCTCTAGTTTTTTTCTTTACTGTATTTCTGCTGGTGTTGGCATGCTTAAGCAACTCTCTAATTCTGCATTCTAGTTTATTGCTTTAACTACTTTTGTTCAAAACTTGATTCTTTTATTGGTGCTGTTTTTATTATTGGTCTGGTTCATCTCTGATATTAATATTGTGAGTTGGTGATTTCAATTGTTTATGCCACAAATAGTACATAGATTGTTTTGTTGATTCTCTTTAAAGTTGTGCACTACAATTTCATGTTTGTCTGAAGTTTAATCTTTAAAATTCAACAAAGTTTTCTGTTCTTGATGGTGTTTTTGTTCTTTCCTCATTTTAGAAGTGTGTTGGCAAATGTAAGGCTTAAATCAGCTCTACTTCCCTCTTTTCTATATAGTTTATTGTTGTACTGATCATTCATTTCATGTTGACAATTTTCATTTAGTTATTTGTTGCCAAGACATGTTTTAAAATTGAAAGCAGGTGCCAAGTTTGTTTCCTCCAATTGGGCACATTACATAATTTTTTGATATAAGTGGGCAAAAACAACATGCCTATTTACTTCAACTCTGTAATCAGGAGTTTGCTTAGTTAATTTGCTAAAGGTATATCGGTTACTGTTTCATCAAATGTCAAAAGGAGTTCAGTTTTGAATTATTTTGTCCACATTTAGTTTTCGTAATATGTATAGCATAATTCTCATTAGTTTAAGACTTATATAGTGTACATGTGTTGAACTTCTGAGAACTATATTGTTCTAGTTTGTTACTCAAGTGAGATTTTAATCTGTGCTCCTTGAAGTTTTAAGTAGATTTTGATTTGACTGTAGTTTTAATGAATTTCAAAGTTTATGGTGGTTATCTTTCTTAGTTTCGAGACATTCAAGTTTCTTTTTCTCATGTAGATCTTATGTTTATCTATGGAATAACTCTTTTATATTTCATATGAAAAAAAATAACACCTTAATACTGTTGTAGCTAGCTTGAATCAAGTTACCTCAGCATAAAGGGCATGAAAATTTGGTGAAACCTTACCAATTATTATTATTTTTTATGTGGTGATTTATTTTCTAAGTTGTCTTCATTTGTATAGGGTGACAAGATTAGGAGACGCAGTAGTTGGTCAAAATGGATTCGAGTTTCTTCAGGAAATTTAGGATCATCTATTGATCAGATTCAACAGAGCCAAGCTGTAGAGGGTGCTACCAATTCTCCCGAGAATGGTGATGCTGTTGGAGACAAGGCAAACGAGACTTCTGGAGCAAATCTTAAAAATGCTGATCGCAATACTTCTTTGGTGGAGCATGTTCAGTCAAACAAAGATAAATTACAATCTTCACTTATTAATCGAGAACAGGATAGTGAGACTCATCATTTCAATGATAATTCACATGAAATAACTGGTGAAAGTGTCAAATTCTCTGATTTTGATACAGCCAATAGGAATTTATGCTGCCGCTTACAAGAAACCCAGCCCAAAATATTTGATGATAATGAAACTGGAAACATGGATGTTTTGGCTGAGACAGATATCAGAGACCTTTCCAATGACTTCGGCAATACATTTATGCTTGACGAAGAGATAGAGCTTGAGCAGAAGATGCTAAAGAAGACCAAGCTTTCTTCTGGTAGAAGGTAGTGCACAGTAACAGTCCTGTAGTTTCTCATTGATATCTAGATTAAACTGACATCTTTTTCTCCATTATGTTTTATCCTTGTTCTCTCAATCTTTTGTTCTACATATATCCTTTTCATAAAGTTCATCTGAAATATGCCTAAATAAATATTTGCTTTTGATTTATGAAGTGGATGTTCCATGTGGATGGGGAGGAGGAACCTTTTATGCAAAAAAAATAAGTGTTTTGCATGTGGATTCACATGGCACTTTTCTTTTCTCGTGTTTCTTTATATTATTTCCTTTATGTAACGAAGTAGTAAAGTAAAGAGGTTACTAGGGGATTATGGAGTTCCACGAAGTTGCTTGGTTCCTTTCTTGTCTTTGGGCACAAGTCTTGACAATGGATGGTGGGGTACCTGTAAGTAATCTACCAAGGGTATCAGTGTTAGTTTTAGATGATGATCGTGTATTGGGCTTGAATGCCTACCTGTTCACTTTTGAATACCCCTTAAATAGGAAACCCACATACCATTACTATTCCCCATGTCTCGGGGACGTGGTTAGTGGATTTATACATGGATGATAGTGGGAGATCATGGGACACATGGCTTTAGGCTGGACAAGGTCGGATTGAGCCTTTCGTCCCCTTGAGGTCGAAACTCGTTGGACGTTATGGGATTTTTTTTTTTGTTTTTTTTTGGGGGGGGGGGGGGGTCTTTCCGCCTTGCGGTTTGGAGCACTTGGAAGAATTAGGCCTTATAGTCCCAGAGGTGGGCTTTACACTGATCCAACCCATCCGGATGGGCCATATGCGCGGCCCAGTCATTCTATGCCATAACAGTGCCCCCAACTCGATGCCCAATTATGTGGAATTGGGTTGCCAAGTTAAGAGTTGCTTGCTCCGATTATGTGGCGAGTTTAAGTTTAGACCTCGAAATTTCAGGCACGGGAGGTGACTTGCTTCTGCTTAGGGCTTCATTTTTAAGGTCGGATTAAATGGATGATCATCCATTTCCAAGAAAATGCCCCCCCTCCATCCAATTATGGGGTTCTGGTGATGATGACACCTTCCCGCTCCGAGTCTTCTCAAACGTCGCATCACCTCACCATCCAGCGCCACCTGTAGAGGGGCGTGTTTCTCGAGGATTTGTAATAAATGAGCCTATGGTGGTTTTACAGGTATGCCCCCAACGGGTGGAGCGAAAAAGTCGTGTTTACCCCTAGGAGAATTGTATTCCCGTGCCCTTTCTTCTTCCTTTCAATTCAGTTTTCTCTATTCTGCTCTTTCTTCTACACTTGCAGAGTGAGCTTCGGGAAGAAAAACGTTTCCCATCATTCTTCAAGCATTGGAAAGTTTATCTTCATACCAATTCCAAGTAAGTTTCTTCTTCCCTCGTCTCTTTATTGTTCTATACCTTTTACATTTTCCTTTGTTCTTTCGCTGTATCTATCGTTGCTTATGCCTCCTTGGATTTTTGCGGTGGCGTTGTCATCACTTTGCTTAATGCGGCCACGACAGTCATGTGGTGGGGTGGTGCCGCCGTGTTGAATAAGACTGGATTAAAATTTCGTTGAGATTTTTTCGCCATTCTGCTGTCATCTCTGGTGTTTCGTGGCCTGTCTTTGCCACCAGACAGGGCGTTAGATATGGGGTTTAGGGGGAACCGCCTTAGGGCATCGATTTCTGTATTGATTATGTAAGAATTTTTTATTTTTCTTCTTATTTTTCCAAATTCCGATCTTAGATTGTGGCGGCTTCCCCCTTGTAGGTTATGGGAAAACATGAGGTTAAAAACGTCCTCCGCCCTCCCAAGGTGTTTCCTGGAGACTATCTTCGCTATTTCTTGGATGAGGTTCTGGGAACACCATCCTTGGCGGATAAAGACTACCTTTCTGATCCTAAGGAAGAACCTAAGTATTCCTTTGAGGCAGCAAGTTCGGATGAGAGGGTTTGTTCTCCTGAAGTCGTTAAAGCATATCTTGGTCCGACTTACGTCTTTCTTGATCTTTTATATGTTCCGTGCTATGCCCGCTTTAACATCTTATTTTTTATTTTCAGGTGACATGGCTTCCCACTCTGGCATCAAGTCTCTCCGATCTCAGATGTTAAAGAGGGATGTAGAGTTGCTTGCCCAAAGTCAGGTCCCGGAGGGGTCGAGTTCCACTGCCTCCACAGAATCTGATCAACCTGATCTGAAGAGGCAGAGGTTAGTGGTTAACACTTCTCCTGAGAAAGGAAAAAGCCCCCTGGGTAAGGAGTCTACTTCTCCTGATGTTGAAGTTTTGGGGTCCAATTCCGATGTGGGAAAGGAAACAGTGGTTCCCAAAAAGCCGGAAGGGGGTGCTTTGTTTTTGGAGGATTTTCCTTTCTCTGAGTTTGTTAATAACCATCTTTACTTGGAAGGAACGCGCCATCAGCTGCAGAGCTCCATTCTTACAAACCAACTCCAATGGGGTCAACGCTCTCTTCTTCGCGCTGTGGCCCTTCTTCGGCACAGTGAGAGTCTTGCTTCTGAACTCGAAAAGTCGAAAAAAGAGAAGGACGATTTGCGCTCCGAGCTTGAAGGGGAGAAGGAGCATCTTGAGAATCTGAAGGAGTCCATGAATGAGTACATCAATGATAAAAAGGTTCTCCTCTCCCGTGCAGAGACCGCCGAAAAGGAATTGGGTGAGCTAAAGTTGAAGTATGCTGCTCTTCAAAATGAAAGGGATTCCTTGACTTTGTGTATAGCTGTTCTTGAGAAAAGCAAGACTAGTCTCACTGCCGAAATTTCCGAGTTGAAGGCGAATGCTACGAAGACTCTTTCTGACTGGGAGAAAAGTGCTAATGAGATTTTTGAAAATACCTTGGCCCAGGCCAAGGTAGTCTACCCAGATGCCGATTTCTCAGAGGTTGGGATTTTTCGCATGGTTGAAGATGGCAAAATTGTGGACATGCCGGATGATGATGCTAGTCTTGTGTGACCATTTTTATTTTGTACTTTTTCCTTTTTTATTTCCGACCTTGTGAGGTCGTAACTCGTAAGTATTGTATACCCTTTGTTGGATTTTTGTGCCTTTCGTTTTTGAGATATTTGATACTTTGATTAATAGTCAAAGTTTAACTTATTTCTGTGATTTTTCTTTGATCCCTCTCCTACAGGCTTAGATAGTTATTTGTACCCGGTAAACAACAATGAGCTTAGGTTGCTTATGACCTTCAAGGTCAAACATTTTTGCTTGATTTCTGTAACTTGATAATTTTCCAAAGATTTACTAACTGTTGCGAGCTATAACTATCAACGTGGTTACGACCCCCGGTTTGTGAAATGTGAACCCGGCGTAATTTCTTCGGATAGATATCAAAAGGTTTATTAACTACAGCGAATTATAATTATCATTGTGGTTACGACCCCGACCTATGATAATATGAATCTAGCTTAATTACCTTGGATAGATTTCCAAAGGTTTATTAATTTGGACGAGCTTAAATAATCAACGTGGTTATTTCGTCAGATCATTAGTGCCTGGTTATGGGTGCTCCGATATGAATGAATAGGTAATTTTTAATAACAAGAACCGAGGTGGCTTTTTTTCCAACCCGGACATGTTTATGTCCTGGCCTCGTTAAAACCTCCTCAGAAAAACCCAGTGGGAAAAAACTCGAAGTAGGAAAAAAAGTATCGGATTTCTACGCAATTTGTACAAAGCATTCATACATAAAACCTACAAAGGTTCGTGGCATTCCATGACCTCGGAACCTCTTTTCCATCCATGGTTACAAGCTTGTAGGCCCCTTTACCCTCTACCTCACCGATTTGATAAGGGCCTTCCAAGTTCACTGTTAGCTTTCCTTGTCCAGGCCCAATGTTGGTACGACAGAGGACCAGGTCACCTATGCTGAAGTGTCTTGGGATTACGCCTTCGTTGTATCTTCTTGCAACTCTTCTCTTCAGTTCTACCTCTTGTAGGTGGGCTTCTTCCCTTATTCCTTTGACCAGATTAGGCTTTTCCTTTCGTTGGGAGATGTTTCCGGTTTCCGAGTAGGAAAGTATGGGAGGGCTTGACTCTCCAACTTCCACTGGGATGACTATGTCAGTTCCATAAACCAATCGAAATGGTGTTTCCTGGGGGGATGAGTGTGGTGTGGTTCTATGGGCCCAGAGGACACTTCCGAGTTCATCAGCCTAGGCTCCTTTCGCTTTATCTAGTCTCTTCTTGAGTCCATGTAGGATGACCTTATTAGCTGCCTCAGCCTACCCATTTCCCTGGGGATGCTCTACTGAAGTGAATTGCTGGGAAATTTTCAAGTCTTCCAATACCCTCACAAATTTCCTATCTATAAACTGAGTTCTGTTGTTTGTAACAATTGATCTCGAAAGCCCAAAACAAGCGATGATGTTTTTCCAGACAAACTTTCTGCATTGAGCTGTCGTTATGGTTGAGAAGGGTTCCGCTTTGATCCATTTGGTGAAGTAATCTATAGCCACTATCAAATATTTACCTTGTCCCGGAGTAAGGGGGAATGGTCCAAGGAGATCAATGCCCCATCTTTCAAATGGCCATGAAGCCGTGATTGCCGTCATTTCTTTTGCAGGGGCTATATGGAAGTGAGAGTGCTCCTGACACTTTTGGCAGTGTTTTACGAGTTCGGAGGCATCTCTTGTCAAGGATGGCCAGTAGTACCCAATGCGGAGAACTTTGAGTGCGAGTGCACATCCTCCGAGATGATTTCCTGGAATTCCCTCATGAACTTCTCGCAGCATGTACTCAGCTTATTCCTTGTTCAAACATTTGAGTAGTCGTTGTGAAAGCCCCTTTCTATATGGTTAACCGTCAATGATTGTGTAGTATGAAGCTTGATGGGCTATCCTTTTGGATTCTTTCGAATCGTTTGGAAGGGTTCCGAGTTTAAGATACTCTAGGATTCCTATCGCCTAACTCGAAGTTGCATCTATTGTCCCAATCTCCCCTTTTTCCGCGATGCTCGGCTGCTTGAGTGTTTGAAGAATAAGGCTCTTGTTGTTTCCCCTTGGCTTAGTGCTTTCCAGTTTTGATAAGATATCGGCCTGGATATTCTCCTCGTGGGGTATGTGCTTTATTTCGACTTTAGTAAAATCGGAAAACATGCTCTTTACCTTTACTAAGTAAAGCCTCAGCATTGGATCTCGTGCGAGGTATTCTCCTCCGATCTAGGAGGTTACAATCAGTGAATCATTGCACACCGTGATCTTTATAATTCCCATATCCTTTGCCAGTTTAGTCCTACGATGGTCGCTTCATATTTGGCCTGATTGTTGGCAGTCATGAAGTCAAAATTGACTGACATTTCAACCCGGACCTCGTCATTTCTCTCCAACATTATTCCGGCCCCACTCCCACGAAGATTTGACGACCCATCAACATTCAGGGTCCAGCCTTCGAAGTCCTGCTCCTTGTCATCCACAAATTCTTGAACGAAATCGGTGAGTACCTAGGCTTTGATGGCCGTTCTTGGTTCAAACTGGATATTGAACTTTGAGAGCTCGATTGACCAAGTTATCATTCTTCCTGCTAGATCCAGCTTCTATAGTATTTGCCTAATAGGTTGATCTATTCTCACCAAGATTGTGTGGGCTTGAAAATATTGTCTTACCCTTCGAGATGTGAGAACGAGGCAGAAGGCAATTTTTTTTCAAGCTTCGGATATCGGATCTCGAATGCCTACAATGCCTTGCTAGTGAAATACACTGGCCGTTGCTCCCCGTCTTTTTCTCTAATGAGTGTCGCCCTCACCGCTGTATCGCCTACCGACAAGTACAGCACAAGGACTTCCCTAGTTTCCGGCTTGGATAAAGTTGGGGGAGATGCTAAATATTGCTTGAAACCCTGGAAAGCCTATTCACATTCTTCCGTCCACTAAAAGCTTTTGCCCCTTTCATTCATTAAGTCAAACAAGGGAGGGACCTTCGGGTTGATAATGAAAGAAATCGCGAGAATGAGGCCAATCTTCCTATAAGCTTCTGTACTTCTTTTATGCATGTGGGGCTTTTCATTTCTAGAATGGTGTGGCACTTTTCCAGGTTGGCTTCGATACCCCTGTGGGTGAGCATGAACCCAAGGAATTTCCTAGTGTCCATCGTGAAGGCACATTTGCTCAGGTTTAATCTCATTTTGTGGGTTTGGATGCTGTGAAATATCTTTTGTAAGTTCGATATCAGGCTTTCAATTTCTGGCTTTTTACTAGCATATCATCTATGTATATTTCCATCATGCTTCCGAGGTGTTCCGCAAATACTCTATTCATCAATCGTTGATAAGTGGACCCTGCATTCTTTAGACCAAATGGCATAACCTTATAACAGTAATTCGTCCTCAAGGTGATGAACGCTGCTTTTTCTTGATCTTCCGGGTTCATGGGTATTTGGTTATACCCGAAGCAAGCATCCATGAAACTCAAGAATCGAAACCCAGATGCAGCGTCAACAAGACCATCGATGCTTGGGAATGGGTAAGGATCCTTCAGGCATGCTTTGTTCAGATCTGTGTAATCCACGCACATACGGAGCTTTCCGTTAGCTTTGGGGACTAGCACTACATTCAAGAGCCAAGTGGGGTAAAATACTTCTCAAATGAACCCTGCCTTAAGGAGCTCGGAAGTTTGCTTTATGACAGCTTGAGCTTTTTCCTCCGACATCCGTCTATTTTTTTGGGCGACCGGCTTCGCTCCGGAATAAATCAAGAGGCTATGACTCATGACCACCGGGTTTATTTTGGGCATGTCGGCTGCTGACCATGCAAAGAGGTCTGCATTTGCTCTTAAGAACTCGATCAAACGTTTTTTCTCGGAATACGGAAGATGATTCTTAATCTTTGTGGTTTTTTCTGGGTCGTTTCCGATCTGGATTCCTTCGAGTTCACCACTTGGCTCTGGTCTGCTATGTGCCTTTTGGCTTCGAATATCCAATTCTACCATCATCACATCCCTCGCGTCATGTTTTTCTTTTCTTTTCTTTGCGAAATTGACTTGTAGGCTAGCATTATAACACTGTCTTGCCACCGTTGGACTTCCTACGATTGTGATCACGCCCTTCATCACTAGATGAGGGGTTGACACAACTGCACTGAGCTTGTTAATTGTGGGTCGTCCGATAATTGCATTGTACGTTGAAGGGCAATTCATGACCAGGAAGTCTATGGGTATTGTCCGCGCTTCGTTGCCAGCTCTGGTTGTGACCCTAAGTGTAACGAAACCTTCCGGCTTAACAGTGGCGCCGGAGAACCCCACTAATTCGTCAGGGTAATAATGGAGATCGGAATCCTGCAACGCCAGCTTTTCAAATGCTAGTTTGAACAACAGATCTGCTGAACTTCCTTGATCCACCAATATCCTTTTAACTTCTGCGTTTAACATCACTCCGGAAATCACCATGGGGTCATCATGGCCCAAGGTGATTCCCGGTTGTCCTTCTCTGAGAATACTAGATCGGGAGACGGCTTTTTGCTGGTTTTACTGTCTTCCGAACTAGATGCCACTCTTGTAACCTCCTTCAGAGCCCTTTTTCGTGCTGACTTTGAACACCCACCTTCGGCAAATCCTCCAACTATAGTATGTATTGTTTTGCTCACCGTCCTTGTTTTGTTCTCTCAGGGTTCCTCATCCTCCTCCTGCTTGCGAGTTCTACTTCGATTCTCATTCCTCTTAGCTGAGGGCTGCCTCCTTCTCCTAGAACTTCTCTACGTGGCTACATACTTTGCCAATTTTCTTGCCTTGATGAGCTCTTCTATGGCATTTCGGAGGTCCCTGTAATCCTCTGTTTTGTGTCCGTAGCTTCCATGGAAATCACAATACTCAGACTTGTTTGTGTTGGCTCTCTCTCTTATAGGCCTTGGTCTTTTGATGCGTTTCGTGTTCTTGATTTCTCGATATATCTCGCTCAAGGACACATTTAAAGGGGTGTAGTCCACGAAACGTCCCCTAGTCCGAGCTTCTTTTCTAGAAGGCCTCTCCTTGGGCTGCTCCTTCTTTTTTGGCCGCATTCTCCTTCCGATTTTGCTAGCATTACCTCTTCCATGTTAATGTATTTTTCTGCCCTTCTTTGCAATTCTTCTATGCTTCTGGGCTCCGTCTTGGATAATGACTGCGCAAATGCTTCCGACCTCAGACCTTGCATGAAGGCTACGAGGGTTGCTATCTCCAAAGTGGCCTTGTTGAATCTGTCCACATAAGCTTGACGGGTTTCCTCTGTTCCCTGCTTAAAACCCATGAGACTAGTTACTGACTTAGGCCGGCTACGACTAGCGAAAAACTGAGCCAGGAACCTTTCGGCAAGGTCAGAGAACCTGTGAATCGAGCGTGATGGGAGCCGGTTGAACCACTTCAATGCCACTTCCTCCAATGTTACTGGAAAGGTTCTGCATTTAATGGGGTCCGGCATTCCGTCCAAGTACATCCGTGAATGAAAAATGGCCAAGTGATTTTAGGGGTCCATGGTCTCGTCATACAGCTTGATATCAGTAGGTGGCTTGAACCCAAAAGGGAGGGCGTACCTCGTGATGTTCTCAGAAAATGGAGAAGCTAAATCGTCTTCCTGTCTCCGACTTTCTGATCTTACTTGTCTGCTCCTTCAATCTCCTTCGCTACTGTCATTAGCCTGGGAGCTTCCCTCTTTACTCTAGCTGCTTCTTCTTCCATCATCTATTTGGTCTGATCTTCATGATCTTTTAGCTATTGCTTTTTCCCGATTGCTTCCTTCCGGGGGCGATGGGAAACTACGACATTGATTACTCATCCGGGCATGCCTTCTATGATTTCCAACCTCTGCTAAGGCTTTAAGGCACGCCTCGTGTCTTCTTGCCTTTTCTTCCTCACGTTAGAGGCGCATTTCCACTTCCCGGGATCTCTCACGTTCCTGAGCTAGACGATCATTGTCCTTCTCTTTTTTTTTTCTAGAGTTCATTTTCCAGGGCTTGCACATGTTACTTGATCACGCATCATGTGGAAAAGGTTCGTCATTACGTGGTCCGGTGGTTGTGCCACTGCTCGTGACGCCCTTGAAGCCCTACTAACTTCTTGGTTCCGTGTCTACAACTCCCGGTGTGGCTCTAGCCATGGCGATGGTAGCGGTGGTTGTTCTGTGACTTGCATTTCCAGCCTCTGCACGATGGAGCGCACACGTTGTTGTACGTCCGGGCCGCGCCCATCGGCTTGGAATGCAGATTCAGAGGATGCCATCCGGCCATCCTGAGCAGCTGGGTTCTGAGTAATGCCCTCTTGGGGGACGGGTCTACCTGTGGTTTTGGTTCTAGTCATGGTTCTCCTAGTATAAGCACGAGAGAAAGGAAGAGTAGCAATCGTGTCCCCGGCAACGGCGCCAATGTAACGAAGTAGTAAAGTAAAGAGGTCACCAAGGGATTATGGAGTTCCAAGAAGCTGTTGGGTTCCTTTCTCGTCTTTGGACACAAGTCTTGACAATGGATGGTGGGGTACCTGCAATCACTCCACCAAAGGTATCAGTGTTGGTTTTAGATGACGATCTTGTATTGGGTTTGAATGCCTATCTTTTCACTTTTTAATACCCCTTAAATAGGAGACCCATATACCGTTACTATTCCCCATGTCTCGAGGACATGGTTAGTGGATTTATACATGGATGATGGTGGGAGATCATGGGACACGTGGCTTTAGGCTGGACAAGGTCAGATTGAGCCTTTTGTCCCCTTGAGGTCAGAACTCGCTGGACGTTATGGGATGTTGGGGGGGGGGGGGGGTTCTTTCCGCTTTGCAACCTGGAGCACTTGGAAGAATCTGGCCTTATAGTCCCAAAGGTGGGCTTTACACTGATCCAACCCATCCGGATGGGCCATATGCGCGGCGCAGTCATTCTATGCCATAACACTTTAATTTTGTTTAAAGGTAATCAAAGAATTAACGTGAAGTTCAAAGGTTCCTTTCCCCCCTTGTTGAAAGAAGAATAGTATTTTATCTTTGAGATGTTAGGGTATACTTAATTATTTTTTGGCATCTGATTTAGAATAATATTTGGTGATTAACATGTCATTGTTGTTAAGCATGTTTTCACATTTTGTTTAAACATTTATCTGATGGAATTTGTTGCCCAAAAGGATCGATGATGACGACGATGAGATGGCTGTCATTGAACAGGATGTACAGAGACTTGTAATTGTTACCCAGGTATTGCCGTTGATAATTAAATTGAAGTTCATATTTAATTTTTGTCCTCAGAAGTGGGTTGTCATTCAAATTAAGTTTTGGTTTTGCAGTGCTATATAGCACCAATGGCAACATTAATGAAAAATTTAAATAAAATGCTCAGTGTGCTTGTATAATTATAGGGTTTATGTGAATAGGGAAACCTGAGTTGACCATCATAAGTTGGTTGTTAGTTGCATTGAATAGATTATTTTACTATTTTTCCATGTTAATGTTCAGAATGGTGATCCTAAGCAAGGATCCAGAGGTGGTGGTAAAGAATCAAAATCCATTTCCAATGAACTTGCTTCTGCAATAAACGATGGGCTTTACTTCTATGAGCAGGTTGAGACTCTTGTTTTTCCTTTTAACAATCCTAGTTTATCTTATATACCATCTTATTAAATTTTTTAGTTGCCCCACCAATTATCAACAGGAACTGAAACATAGGCGGTCTAATCGTAGAAAGAATAACACTGATAATAGAGATAGAAACATAAAATCTCCCAGCCATACTTCAGGAGTATCAAATATGAAGTTTGGTGAGAATAATATCAGCGGAAGCAGCATTCTTGAAGAATCTGGAAGCAATAATTCTCGAAGGAAACAAAAAGTCTTTCACAAGCAACCCTCTTCCCTAAAGCAGCGGTTCTTCTCAAGCAATTTTAGAAATCATGGAACTGCTTGTAACTCTGCTGGAATCATTTCTGAAAGCCCACCTAGTAATTCAGTTGGATTTTTCTTTGCTTCTACACCACCTGAACATCATGGGTCAGTTCAGATTGATCTTATCCTTTACTAATGAATGTGATATTGGCTTGCTTCCTTTTTTGTCAAAAAACACTTGTTTTCTTTTACAGGAAGAATATCTAAGTTATTACTGGTTTGAAGAGGATGCCATACTTTTTGAACATGCTAAATGAAATGGCATGATTGTTTGGTTTGATGACTGAAAAGCTGTTTCCAATTATCATCTTAATTTTACAGTCTCAAGCCCTCCAAATTGAGTAGTTCACCGCATGGAGGTCTTGCTGGAAATAGTCCTCCTGTTGGTTCCATGCCAAAGTCTTTTCCACCATTTCAGCATCCAAGTCACCAACTTTTAGAAGAAAATGGTTTCAAACAACAGAAGTAAGCGGTGATTCTTAGTGTATGTGTGTAATAGAACTAGGAATATATTGGATTGGATATATTGTTTTCTCAAAATTCTTCATGAGATGATTCTTCCTTTCAGGTATCTGAAGTATCATAAGCGATGCTTGAATGATAGAAAGAAACTTGGAACTGGCTGCAGTGAGGTGGACTTCATCTCTCAACTTCCTGTAAAAAATAATATTTGTAAAAAATGAATTGTGAAATAAATATAGTTGTGTTCACTTTGGTTGTACATGGTTTGAATTCATTCCCTGAATACTGGTTCTTCATTCTGTCCCCATTACTTCTATTGTGCATATAATGTTACTATTGCCTTTCTTTTAATCACTTGAATTTTAGGAGTATTAAGAGTTAGTCTCTAATATACTTGTGTGGAAGTGCTTGATTGTTTATGAAAAGTGTGGACGAGGCCGCTCACTCAGCATCGTCAAATGTCAATGTTGATTTACAGTGCTTGATTGTTTATGCAGGAAATGAATACACTATACAGGTTCTGGTCGTATTTTCTTCGCGACATGTTTGTTCCTTCAATGTATAATGAATTTAAGAAATTAGCTAAGGAAGATGCTGCGGCCAATTATAATTATGGTATAGAATGCCTTTTCAGATTCTACAGGTATCAATTTCAAATTATGCTTTTCTTGTTTGACAGTCTAGAACCATTGTTGAATGAGTTCATACTTTTCTATATTCAGTTTTTATTAATTGAGGGAAGCATGTTATACTTCTCTTTCGCTGTCTCTCCCTCACCCCTCGCTCTTTTTAAAATAGCATTGATGCATAATGTTCTAATTTTTGAATAATTCCTTGTTCAGTTATGGTTTGGAGAAGGAATTTAGAGATGATCTCTACAAGGATTTTGAACAGCTTACTCTGGAATTCTACCATAAGGGCAATCTCTATGGCTTGGAAAAATATTGGTAAATTGGTTTTACTCTTGCTTCATAATTATGTTACTGCATGCTTGCATTTGTACCTTTATTCAATCATGGTCTTGATATATTCACGGTTTCTCTGACTTACTGAAAATTTACTGCCTGTACTGGAATGTTTTAATTTGGTTTTGAAGTTAGTTTCTTGAGTTGTTTGGTCTCTTCGATTTACACTATCATCACACTTGGGACTTATATGTTCATATTTATGACATCGGCAGGGCGTTTCACCACTATCGCAAGGTAAAAGAACCCTTGAATAAGCACCCTGAACTGGACAAGTTGCTCCGAGAAGAATACCGCAGTTTGGACGATTTTCGCGCTAAAGAAAAGACCACAGTGAAAGAGGACGCCAATTAGGCTTCGAGTGATATGCCTAATTACACGTGGCAACTGAGTTTTGATGGCATCCGCAATTTTGAAAAGATCTCTAACAACTTTAACATTCGAGTTTGGTTAAGCGGCCTGCCTTTTTTGGTTTGAATGGAAAAGCGGAAGATTGTTTTGTTTTGTTTTGTTCTACACTGTGAATTGATTGTGCAGGGTTGCCGATTGCCAGAGTCTTTTCAAGTTTATTTGAATGGATCATTCTATATGGTATGCACTGCATACTTTTGATCTTTTTAGACTTTGGGGGAAGACACCCTTTTCTTGTCTCTAAGATGTTGTACATAAGATGATAGACTAGAAAGTTGTGAGCATTTACAAGCATAAGGAAAGAGTTCCTTGTTTAATTTTTGGGGAGAGGGGGGGGGGGGGGGTGGTTGAGAAAAGAGGTGGAAGGGTTGTACTTATTACATCTTTGCCAAACTTTGAACAATAAGAGTGAGGATCATATTGTTGATACCTAATGTGCCCAATTGATTTTTCTGTGATGCCATGCCAAATTGCTATGGTTGTAGAGACAAGGTTATCGACTGGTTTAAAGGCTTATTAGCTCAACCGGTTCAATTTAATAGTGAGATTTAATTATATGTATATTGGATTTAATTTTTATGTATTGATAGTGTAAATTTTTTTTTACACCATCATTCAATCATGAATTGACATATTAGTTGTTATTAAAATCTTTTATTTGCATGATTTATAGATTAGATGAATGTGCAAAAAATTTTCATTATAAGTGTATAGAGATTAAGTCCATATAATAATATATAATTGAAAAATAGTCTAAGATTATCATACTTACAAGTATACAAAAATAAGAGTTCAAACTTTTTATCTTTCATTTTTCCTTTACTATTTTCTTTCATAATTGCTACGTACATAAGATAAAAAAAAGGTTAAATCTATTGCATGTAATTACAAGTTCCACCAATTTGAATTATCCATAAATCTCACTTAAAGAAAATACCCATAAAACTAATTTTCTTTCAGTTTTCTACGGTACTTTAAAAAAAAAAAGATTTGAACTTACATTCTTCTGTTAGAAGGTTAAAGTTACTTAGCTACTTAAACCAACTCTTCATAGAAACATTTTTGTTATTATAATTGATCTAACTTGTTTTTGGGTACATAATAAGAGAATAACTTTAAAATATTTATCATAAAAATGTGGAAAAGTATGCATGACACATCTGATGAAAAATTATAAAACTTGTATATAATAGGCTCAAATAATGTTATAAAACTTCATATAATAATGCATACTTATTTAATAATGTTAAAAAGTTTTACATGATTAACCTATTAAAATTAAAGCATAGGCTCAAATATGATTCTTTTTCACTTTATATGAAAATGATAATTTCTTATTTTGATAAACCAAAGTATTCATTGTCAATAACAGTGATTAATTCTCTTGAGGTATATAGCTCATAGATATGGATATTACTAAAGCTGGGTATGTGGACCGTGGTTCGCGAACCAACCCGTTTAACTCGCAACCCGCATAAAAATGAACTAGAAAATTTTTAACCCCTCAAACCGCGGACTTTTTTGGTCCGCTTTGCCAAGCCCGCGGGCTAAACGAGCCTGACCCGCAAGGTCTGTGGACTAGCCCACCTAACCTGCATAAAAATTTGTATGTTATTATTTTGAAAAAAATTAACAGTTGAATTTTAATATTTGTAGTATTTAGTAATTGGTATTGTTATTTGTTTAAAATTTAAATTGGATTTTATAAAGAAAAATGTGTATATATATTTTTTGAGGTAAAATATATAGTATAAATATAAATATATAATATAGGGTACTAAAAAAAGTTAAAAAAAAAAATATGGAAGGAAAAAAAAAACTGGTCCACGGGGTGTATGGGGGCTGGCCCGCAATTTGGTGTGCGAGCTTCGTGCTAGGCCAAAAATGAGGACCGGTTCGCGGACTTGCAGAATTTGGTGGACCGAACCCGAACTAGGCAAAACGCCAATCCATTTATCAAGCGGACCAAGTGCAGTCTGGCCGTTAAAATTGGTCCATTCTGCAGGCCAAGGGCTAAGCAGTCGGGTGGTCCGTATACCCACCTCTAGATATTGCCTTTGGTCACAAAACCCTCTTCATACACACTGCTAAGACTCAAATACTTAACTTTATATGAAGATGATAATTTCGAGAAATGTTATTTTGAACCTATTTTTTTCAAACGCTATGGACATTCAGAATCCACGGATAATTTATTAAAGATTTCATGTATTATATATGTAAATGTGTTAAGGTGACATGAATTTTAAAATCTTTCACCACATTACGATTATTCCCCAATAACCTAAAGTGTAATGTCTAATGTACAATAAAATTATATAACAATATTACAACACTCACAATTTTGTTTGTCTTTTAGTGTATTAATATTCATTCTTACTAAAAGACAAAACAACATTGAGTGTTGTTGTACAGAATAACACTAAACTAAAATAGTGTCTTGAAACACTGTTTCAAAAGACATTTTTGGGATATCTTTATTCTCTGTTGACTACGAGACTTAGTACAATTGGTAGTTAACTAAGTTTTTTAACCATCTATGTAGGGATTCAATTCCTAGTTGTGTGTATGAAGAGGGTCGCGTGGCCAAAGCCAAAACCCACATCTGTAAGTTCTATACCTCAACGAAATTAGTATGGATACCCTGAGTTCAACTACATGAATGTGAATATAAATGATAAGAAGTGGATAAACACAATATTTTACTAATGTAAAATTATCATTAAATATTATTTTACTAGATAATATACACCGCCACTATTACTTTTTTTTTTAATTGGTCTATTTTTTCTCAACGTATTTCCCTCTTCGGATAGATTTCCTAAGATAATATCGGATGCCTAAGTATGAATCTCTCATAATAGTGATTTTTTTTTTATACACATAATCATGAGATCAAACCCAGAACTTTATACTTAAGGAACTCGAGCAACACTTTGTTGATAATGAGACCATCATAATTTACTTAATATAAGACATAATAAGAAAATTAGACTGCCATATTATTTAATTTTTTTTCTACATAGTATTATTAAGGCACTAGCCTAAAATATAAAGGAAGAGCGTATAAAGTAAAATATATTTCATTATATTGAAAGCATTAAAATATTGAATATTTATTTTAGAAAGAGGCATTAAATGTTCTTTTGACTAGTGCTAGAATATCTGTTAACAATTTTTCTGTTATTTTTAAAATCACTCTATTATTTGTAAAACAATAAACTGCTCTGAACCATTAAATTAAAAAGAGTCAAAATCCAAATATTGATATCAAAGTTTTTTTTTCTAGAACTTAAAAAATTATGTTGGTCGTAATAAGGTTTGATCCTAGGATTTCATGCATATTATCCAAACTCTTCACCACTAGACTAATCTTAGAAATGAACAAAACATTATTATTATTTTTGTTCAAAAGAAACTTATGAGATTTTTTTTACATGGGAACGTATGAGATTTTTAGTTTAAAATAAAAAGAGAGGGATTGATAAACAGGTTAGTAACAGAAATTAAATCTCCTTAGTCCTTATATACGTGTGTGGATTTTTCTTTTTCTTTTTGTTTGGGCCCCCATGCGGAGAGGGTTGGGAGGTGGGGGGTTGGATATACGTGTGTGGATTTATTGTCATATTCATTGATACAATTTATTTGATTAGTTTGGTTCATAAAATTTAGTCAAAGGAATTTCGTGAATTGAATTTGAATTACGCATTAACTTGGCAACATGTGCCAATTAATTAGAATTTGGAACGATTTGAACACACACAAAGAAGGGGGGGGGGGGGGAGGCTCCTCTCTCTCTTTTTTTCCTCTCTAAAATGTGCATTTAAAGGATTTGATTTTATTCCAAAAACGTGACAGTACCATACATCTCAACCGCACCACCCTTTCTTTCCATATATATACATATAAATGAATACATAACTTTATTCTATAATAAACATTTTGACCCCATAAATAACGCGTATACATTAATCTCTCTTATATTATTCATTTTCTTTGTCTTCTTGTCTAACCCTTTTGTTGCAGAGAAAGATAGTCAAACTTTGAAAGAGAAAAAAATGGAGGTTGTGAGCTTCAAAAGCATGGTGTTGATGGTGATGATAATGATCACAATGATGGGAAACATGGCAAAATCTGAATTGCACTACGTTGGAGGAACAAAGTCTAGTTGGAAACCTAATGTTAACATGACAGAATGGTCACTGCATGAGAAATTCTATGTAGACGATTGGCTTTGTAAGTTGTCGTCCCTTTTATTTATTATTATTATTTTTTTGCCTTTTTTATCGTTTTAATATTTCGTTGTTCTTAGGTCATTTTTGTACTAATGAACAATGTTTCGCTGCACAAAAGTTAGATGAAAAGATAAATAGAAGATTCGATTTCTTCTGCAGTGTCACCAAAGAAATTCACATTTGAAAAAATATATTGAAAAGTGCTATTTGGTATGAAGGGTGTCATGCAAAAGTGTTTTCCGTATTTCTTTTATTCAGTTTTAAAGTTAATTACAAAAGATATTATATTACTCATGATTTCATCTACTTCAGTTTTATCTTACAAAGGAAAACTGGTGGATGAAAAATGCAAAAGTGGAATGGAAACTTTAATTGTACATTTTTTTAAAAAAAAAAAAGTAAACCTAGTATAACATGAAAATTAAATAATGCACATATATTGTGGATAGATTTGTTTGCCCTTTTCCCTATGATTTACTAATGTTTTCATACTTGACAGACTTCGGATATGATAAGCACATGTACAATGTGCTGCAGGTCCACAAGACTAGCTATGAAAACTGCATTGACAAAGATTTCATCCAGAACATTACAAAGGGTGGTAGAGATGTATTTCAGCTGAAAGAAGTCAAGACTTATTACTTCCTAAGTGCAGGAGGTTACTGCTGGTCAGGGATGAAGGTTGCCATAAATGTTCAATATGCTGCACCTGCTCCACAGCCTGTTCCACCAGAAAAAAAATCTTCTGCTGATTCTTGTAGCCTTGGTGTCAACCAAACACTTGTAGTGCTACTAGTCCTAGCCTCGATGTGGGGCATCCTCTTCAAATAGAAACAGCTACTAGAAAGGGTAGACCATAAGTAGTATCATCACATAATCAACTCTAATGGTTGTGTTCAATTTTCAGTCCCTTTTTTTGTTGACTGAACTAGCAAAATTCAAAGTTTCTTTTAACTTTATTAATAGGTTATTTGTGCTTCTTGTGATGCCAAAACTGTGTTAGTTGATCCAAATTTTATCAATTATTATTAAAATTGTTCGATTTTCATGAATCAATTGCAAGGTTTTGAAGCAAATTATCATGTGCAATAACCAAAACGTCAACTTCAATGTAGGTTTTTTATCCTCTAAACGACAAGGCAAATATTGCATCAGTTTTGGTGTAAATTACTGCTGTAAAATTTGGAGCAAGAGGACAGATTAGAGCACATGAGCAATGTTTTGTTTTTGCAACTATTATTCAGTTTCAAGCTAAGCAAGTGCCAATGCAATAGCATAAGAAAGCAAAGTGGCATGTAGCAAAAAGGTGGTTTTACTGGTTATTACATTGATATTTTCTGCCAAAACCATTAGTGCTATAGGGTACTGCATGCCAGAGAATTTACCAGAGAATACATATTGCGCTATTTGATTTGGAGCTCTATGCAAAGAAGTGAGCATTTGTGACACAAGACCCAGTGCAGACACCAAAAGCATGAATCTTCACGAATTACATTAGAATCAGAAAAGAAGCAAGAACTTAGTTGCGCCTGCTATTTTTCTTTATGCTGGGGCACAGTGGTTGATCACAAGTTCAGCCTCCAATCAGAGGCGGAGGGAAGGGGGGAGAGGGTGCCATGGTCTCCCCCCACCCAAATTCTGCACATTATAGCCCCCTTAAAAAATTATGCCTATTTTGTATTATAGTCCTCTTAAAATATCTAGTCATCTCTAAGCATAGTATAGATAACAAATAATAAGAATCTTTTGGTATAATAGCATATATGGTATAGAAGTATGGAACATATAAATGTCTCTAAAATATATTTTTTAAAATTTTTTTTCTTATTAACTTCTTTTATCCACTTAGTGTAGTTTCTTCTTACTAGTTAGTTATTTATGATGCTCCATTTTGATGTTAAATAATATATTGATACACATTTTTTTGGGTTGAGCATAATAGATGTCTAAGAAAAAACTGTTGACTCATTTGTTAAGAGAAAAGAGAGAACGGATAATGAAATAAATTCTAGTTTATCAATAATTTGTAGAAAAATAACTATACAGTGCCTCATTTTATACTTTCTATATAATAATTTATTTTATATTATTTATGTTAACTAATTTGGCCCTCTCCTCTAAAATTTCTAGCTCCACCACTGCCACCAATGACTATGAATCTCCCATCAAAACTCAAAATCGAAAAAAAAAAAAAATCAATGTTGCCGTTGAAAAAAGCATTCTTGGTTAACAATCCACACTCGTGAATAGCTTTTACTGCTCCTTATATTGCCCAGGGTCCACAGTTAAGGATGGTAGCATAGCTAAAGCCTCTCCTTCAATAACAAGCAGTTCACCATTCTTAAAGCACCTTGTCTTGAACTTTGCACTGAGTCACATTGATAAAACAATCAATCAAAACAAAATTACTCCTTGTTCGAAAAAAAAAGAGGCATGAATACTAGTGTCAAGGCATAACTTACAGATATCGAGTTTTATATTCTCTCAGGTGTGTTGCTTGTACTTCACCAATAATCTGATCTCCAATATAGACAGGGACCTTAAAATTCAAGCTTTGAGATACATGAACAGCTCCAGGCTACAAATAGCCATAGTATTACAAAAGTGATGGTAACAGGAACTTAGTTTATTGAGATTGTAGAGTATCACACTTCCATAGGAGTGATATCAAAATATGAAGAGAGGGTTAGCATGAAACTTACAAAATGTGATGAGATGATATGTGGAAAGAGGGAAGCAACAAGCATTCCATGAACAAGAGGACCTTCAAATCCGAAAGCTCGGGCAGCGGCAGGATCAGAATGCAAAGGATTAGAATCATGGCTCACCTTGGAGTACTGAAGGACATCTTCCTCATTAAACAGCCTTGTTTGTCTCAAGACATCCCCAGGTTTGAGCACATGAGGAGTTGCAGATGAAAATGAAAACCACCTCAGACTCGGTGATTTGCTAAAAGTTAAACTTCTAATGAGCATTCTTGCAGCAACTCAATTTAACAAAACAAACACCTGATATTGTCCCCAGCTAGCTGGAAAAATAGAAAATGCAGGTTAATATTCTCACAATTGAAAAAGAGCCCATCAATTAGCTGTGAATCAAGTCAAACACTTCTATTTTTTTTTTTTTTAATGTAACATCTAAAGACTTGAAGGGCGCTGTTGTGGAAGTGAAAGGAAAATGTGAAATGCAGTATACATCATTACTTCTTATAAAGTTCCCCTCCAACAAAAACAAAAACAATTCTGTGGGGCATTGTTAGAATTATTGAGACGTTTTAACAAACAGATGGGCTGCATAGCAAATAACCAACAATATCTTGACAAACTAATGCAGAAAGAATTGGATTTACAACAATACAGCATTGATAAATATATAGGGTATTCATGACGCAAGAAAAAAAAATGTAAACTACTATTTTAGGTAAATAATTTAATCGTTGGCAATGGCTTATAAATATAGTTGCAAATACCCAATGTGATAAAATGTTTCTAGGTTGTCCTTTCCATCTCACCTATGTTTCTTCGTGTCAAAATATTTTCAACTCAAAAGTGTCAAGTCTTGGTCTTGCATATTAGCATATAAAAATGCATAAATTTAACACTTAGATGGGATTGTCTGAATTATTTCGTTAAATGGTGAAGAGGAGATATAAAGCAACAAAATCAAAGTGATAATTGCTTGTTTTAGTAGGCCATAACAACCCCAAGGGGTTGCAAATTGACTAATGAATAATGACTATACTACTGCTGAAAGTGGAATATGAGAATAAGCGAAAGTAATTCACATGGC
This sequence comes from Dalbergia cultrata, assembly GCA_031216105.1. NCBI lineage: Eukaryota > Viridiplantae > Streptophyta > Magnoliopsida > Fabales > Fabaceae > Dalbergia > Dalbergia cultrata. The sequence continues at coordinate 53,296,887 of CM062352.1, read as the reverse complement.
TATGACTGCTCATACAGACTTCAGAGGCAGTGTTTAGCAGAGATGAAACTCTTCTAAAGGAAAAATATCTTATTTCTTGAGAGATGACCAATGGGATGAAATTCTAAAGGAAAAATATCTTAGTTCTTGAGTGGTGACCAATGACCGTAGGTTCCCATGTCCACCATATGTGCAATATGCTGATGTTTAAGGTGACTCAATCCGAGATTCCCAATTGCCTTCTTTGGTTAGAATCGACAAGCAAGTCAAGAGTAGCTCTAATTTTTCACTTCTCAATTTAGCATTTTACATATATTGTACTCGATTTCCCCTGGTATAACATACCAAAGCTTACGCACCTAATTAACTTATTTCATTGCCTTCTGTTCCAAACTTGATTCATTCGTTGGAATTATAACTAACAGTTAACTTCAACTGTCTTGGAATCCAAGTATCCAACATCTATTGCTCAACAAATTCGGTTGCACTCATTAGTACAACCTCGACCACACAAGAATAGACCTCCGATGTCTTCAATCCTGCAGTTCTACGATTTTAAACCAAGGAGTCAACCGAATCTTTTTACGAAATTCACCAGAACCATACTTCATAACAATTTATTAAGCGTCCATTTGGTTTAACTTCTACTAGAATTACTTTACAAAGATTTAAATTAAAATTTAAAAAACATTACTTTCAGAGTAAATGAAGTATGTATGACTGTGATATTTAAGAAATAAGTTCAAAAAAATTATTTTAATTTGAAAGGAATAAAATAAAATCACTTTTAAACACAAGATTACCAAAACCATAATATAAAAGCATAATAAAAAGATAACTGATTACAGATATGTAAAAATATATTTCTTTCTAAAAGAATAGGAATGAAAAGTGATTGAATTTCCTTCCACTAAAATTACTTTTAATCACATGTTAGAAGTTTTACCTTGACAATGAGTAGCTAAACACTTCTAATATTTCTCATTCTCATTTACAGGTGGAAGGAATTAAGTTTGGATGCAAACCAAACAACCACATAGGAGCACATAGGCACAACCAAAATCATTCAAAGCACATAAAACAAGAAAGCATTTGAGAGCCATAGCCAGATATTAGAGCAGATGAAAGCCATTGGCAGATAGATACCACTTCATATTAACTATAAGTTAACCACAAAATAGGAAGGACCAAACACATGTGAAGGCACAACCAAAATGCTTCCACGTGTATTAGTCCCTACCCCAATATGGCAATGTAGGTCAAGTCTAAAGTTTATCTGTCCACAAAACGGGGCACAACAAGCTAGTTATAAACGTAGTACTATAAACAGCATAAAGTAATTCCCTTGTCCATAAAGAGGCAACTTAAAGGCCTCAACAAAAGAACATAGAGTTGCAGACATTCTCCTGCAGTTTGGGCAACTGCGGGACGGGAACGGCTCCAGCAGCAGTGAGTCCACCATGGCTTGAAGAGGTCTCAGATTTTTCCTCAAACTTCATAAACTGCCCCATCTGAGTTGCAGCCAAGTGAGCATAGCATATAGGAGCAACTGCAGAAAGACGGGTTATAATGAATTAGAAACTCGCCAATGCATCTATGTTTTCAAAAAATAAAATAAAAATAATGGAAATGAAAGAGCCAAGACTTTACCAACAGAAATGGCAGTAGTACTCCTCTGGTACCTGTGTCATGTAACACAAATGTTTCAGTAAGATATTATTATCTTTGAAGTTTGAAGGATCTCCTTACTCTCAAACAGTGAAATAGGACCAAATTTCAACTTACACATATGATAAAGAATGAACAAGATCCTGGAGATCATCTGTGGAGAAACCAATCTCATCTAGCAGAACATGATAGTGTGTAGGCCTAGTGGTACCCTGAGAAGAATTTTTTAAAAAAAATGAATTCTTATGAATATTTTAGAACAAAAAAAGAAAAACATTTACACAGGACTTCCCTCCATGAATCACATAATTAAATTTACACTATTCAATTGCAACATCAGGATAGAGAGGTCACTATGACTTTGCAAACATGATAAAGAACTTGCAGCAATAATAAAAGCCTGACACCACTGTAAAATTTAAATTCAGGGGGATAACAAGGTACACGGTAAGGATCAATTGAAATTCATGCAGCAAGGCTTTGACAAATTACATGACGCACTCAGATGAATACAATCGCTAATCATATCTAGGTACAAAATATAGTGAATTTCGTTGTCAATAGATGAGTAGAATTACCATTAACCAAAAAACAAATGAGTAAAATAACTAAGAAAAAGGAAAAAAGCAGATACTCACAATCATTCCAGCATGGGCACACAAATAGAAATCATAAGTCCGAGGATGACAAATTTTATTATCAATAACAGTTCCTGAAAAAGCAAAAGGGTTAATGAGTTGTGAAAAGCACATAATAAAATGCAATATATAAACTTCCGCAAAAGCTGCTTACCTGGAGGAACATTATCAGGGGATCCCTGCTGGAAGAATTTTGTGTGGTGATTCTTTTGAGCAACGATTACCAAAAACTTGGGGTTCCAAGTTTCATCAAGAAATTTACAAGCCTGACATATAAATTGTAAGTAACCGCTTAAATATTAAAAATACTGGTATTAAAATATCAGTTATCAACTTAAAAACCTGAATGATTTGATCAAGTTCTTTGTTCAAAACTTGATTAAACTGAGACTCGCTGACACCATCCCTACATTAGACAGATAAAATCAACTCATTCAGAACTACAAGAGAAGAGTTGAGTAACACACACCAAATCACAACACCACTTCAACGCCAAAAGGAAAGCACTACAGGTAAGATTATGATTCAAGAGCATTTGACAACAAATGAGAATGGAAAACAGCAAAGCTTTAGACAACAAATGCTAATGGAAAATTTTTAAAAACTGCTTTCAATGAAGGCACAGTTGTGAAACCACATCAATGTGGAGCATTTAAAAAAGGTAACTACAGTTAGCAGAAAATCATACAGCCATAAAAAAAAAGTCATGCTGCGACCAGATTTTAAAAGTCATAGAAAAGCCCATAAACAGCAAAAGTGCCAACCGACTAAATACTACTCATTACCATTTAAGCTATCAAACAACAGACCTAACTATACTTTATCCAAAATATCTATACTAAAATACTGAAAGCTCCATCGACAAAAAACAAAGCTAGAAACAATAGTAATATAGTATACAATTCATAGCAGAGAAAAGAGAAAAGAACCTGAATATAATTATATTTTCTGGTTTTCTCTTTCCAGAACTGGTATAGAAGTCAATTAAAAGTTCCCTGCAGATAACAAGATTATCGAATTATGTGTTCAAACTTTACATGACCTGGACCACCAACTAAAACCTGCATCGCATAAGACATGGAAAGTAGAATACAAAAGTAAATCAACCTGATGATGCCTTCATCTTCCTTGTCAGATACTTGCTTAAATAAATTATCAATCATTTCAACCTTAGGAGACTGGGTACGAACACATGCCCTATACTTGGATATCAATGGCCATTGTCTAGAGCTCACCACCTTCATATTTATGCATTAAGCGTGCAGTGAAATAATCAAAATAGTTAAACAAAGTTTAGACAATTTTAAAATAGATTATATTAAAAAAAACAGAAAACCATAAATCATTTACAGCAGCAATTGAAGGAATATCAGATTGTCCAGGTGAGCCATGAGAAACATCCATGCCCAGAATGATTGTGGGAGCTTTAGAAACAATAGGAATAGAAGGAGAATGTTCAACACCTAACATTGAATTCAACCCACCAAGCTGCAAAAGAGTTTTGAAAAAAATTGACGGTAATTATGGGCATGCTTGTATGACAAATAAACTAATTCATAGCAAGAGAATCAGAATGTCAGGTATTGAAAAAAATATTAAAAGAAACAACCAGCCAAAGAAATCATACCTTGGCATTGATCTTCAATAAAACATTTGTGAGATATTGATCATTGACCCTTGTAGGAGCTATGCACTGAGTCACAATTCCAAAATCAGCAAGATTTTTCTTCTTCCATGGACCTAAGATTTGCAATTAATTTTCATTAATAAGGGAATATGACATCTTCCATACAAAAGTTGTACTTCAAAAAGCCAATTCTATCAAATAACTAACCATAAAGCTCAGAGTTCTTCCGCTCAGGAAGAATACATAAAAGGAACTGAGGAGCCCCAGGAAGTTTAGACTGAATGTTCTCAAACATCTTCTCCACCCGAACTAGGGGTGGGGCACGCCTAAATTGACCATTTTCTTCGAATACATCAAAAGGTTGGTCTATCATCTGCCAAAAGCAAACAAGACAATATGAATTCAACATTCCTTCGATACTACTTGGTCAATATCCAGTAATGGAACTCACAATTCCTTTCATTCCACCACATTTAATCAGGTCTCTGATAAGCCCATTAACATCACAGCGTGCAGAGAAGTTAACAACAGCCCACCTCTCTATCTTAGTTGGTTGAACTATTTTCTGGAGAAGCATTCAAGTCATTAGAACCACAATATCAATGAGATTTTGAATTTGTTGAATCATATCAAAGGATAGCTGAGATACTAATTGCAATAACAATTAAGAAGTACCTTATTATTAAAGTTCCACCTCCCATTTCTGGGATTGAAGTCTTCACCATTGCCAAACTTAAGCTACACAAGGAGATTGAAAAATCAGTCAGGACCAACGTAGAATACCAATAAAATTTATTATCATAGTAACAGGAAGATCCCTCTAGTGGAATAAAAAAAATGGCTTATTATAATCTTCAATACTGACCTAGAAACATTAACTCAACATGTATTACACAAACCTTACCATGCATAGAAATATTAAGAATAAATCCAGTCCACCAGGGAGACAAAAAATGTTGGTTATCAAACAATTATTAACAAAAAAACTCAGGCTAATAAAGGGAAGGGAACAGAGCACAATGACTAGAAGGACTACAGTCTACTTCTCTTTATGAGCTATTTCAGGAAGAATGTGGTTCCATAGGTCTTTTGCCACAGTATTTCTTTAGAAGTTTTATTAGATGCAAACTTTCAGAAATGTTAATTGAAACAGGGTTCAGCATGACTCTGACAACGACAAGGACATTATAAAATTACACTGTCAAAGTAGGTAAATATTTGATCCTGCAAAATCTAAAACTGTATTTTTTATTTTGTATAAAGAAAAAAAAGAAAGAATTGGCTATGGAATACGCTTAAAGTAAAGAAAATAAGTGATAAAAGAGAAACAGTCATTTCTCAAAACAAGTGAATTAGCAGGCATAACTAAATCAAATCACAGGTTACATAAATTTCTTTTAAAGGAAACAATATAATCACTGCTCTAAGCAGAGTGATAAAATAAATACCCTTGGAGCTTGCAAAACACGACCATCCACTGGAGTAAAGTTCGAGCTTATTTGAATTCCACAATTACGCAGCATGGGTTCGCTACCATAGTTGCTAGTTTTTAGAGCCTGCAGTAATAAAGGTGAGATCCCTTAACCCAGATATTTGTACTTGAATCATACAACTCAAATTATAGCAAGAAACATACATCAGACAAAACCCTCATCCTCTCTTGTGGTTTTTGCCTGGATTTTTCCACCAAAGAAGCTCTTTGAAGTGTTGAAAGTGCTTTTGTATACCTTTGAAGGGATACCAAATCGCAAAGCTAAGACAAGTCAAAGGAAATAGTTAAGATGCATTTAAAATAAATCAGTAACTTTTGATTTCAGGATTTAAAAATTCACTTAGTACCTCAAGGGGGAAATAAGTTGGCTTTTTCGGCTTTCCCACATTAATACATGGAAGATCGCCTGAGTAGCGGAGATCAATATTGCGATGTTTCACAAAATAGTCATAAACTGTCACTTCCTGCTCATCACCATCTGCTCCACCTTTGGTCTTCAATGTAAACCTATAAGGCCATACCTTCACATTACACTCAAGCTATATAGTAGATTCATAAATCATAATGTTTGGACATAATATAGAAGGAAATTAACATAAAAAATATTCAAAATATTATACGTCTGCTCTTTGCAAGGTTGTTCACTGAGACCAGTAATCTTGAACTCCTGATTGGAAGGGTTGGTTTTGATCCTCAAATTCTTGAGTGTCCTCTTGGCCTGTTAAGGAAAATAAAGTATCAGATTGCAGTATTAATAAGTAAATCAAGCACCATAAAGAAATTTTCCAAAGTCTTTACTTACCTTTGCCCAGTCAATTTGATAAGGATCTCTCACATTTTGATTGGATATCAGAAAGTCAACCACAGGCCCAGGTTGAATTATCATTGTAGTTGAGACATCTACCCAAATTGGAGGATTGGAGAAAGAAGAAATTTAGAAGGAAATATATGTGTGTGTGTGTGTGTGTGTGTGTGCTCAAACAAAAAGATAAAGCAAAGTGAACAGAACAAACCTATATTCAGAGATAGGCCACTCTGGGTAGTTCTAAAACTTGAATGGAAACCTCTGCAACCTAACACACCACCACCTACATCTGCAAAATTCTTGGGATTATTGTGGAAGTACGATTGGCGGACTAGGAGGCAGCCTCTGCATCAGATTATTCAAAGTACAGTAAGTGGCATGATTGAGCACCACAGACCAAAAGAAAGATAGTTGTCAAGAAAATGAAAGAAAAAATAAAGTCATAATTAGCATAGTTTACGCACTGCTTGGCAGCATGTTGTCTCAATATGATATCGAGAACTCTTATGGCTTCCTGGAAATTCTCTGTTTCCTGCCCTCGTAGGGCGTTGGTTATGGCCTTCATGGGAATTTTTGAAGCATAGCTAATATCAACCTTAAATGTCTTGGCACGGTAGGGGCGCCGCATCCTCTTCCTGTCACTCTCATGTGGACTTCCACGGCCATCGGGGCTGCAGTTTCCATTGTTCCTATAAAAGAAAAATCATGTTACATTGCAGAACCAATAATGTGTAAACAGATTAGGAGAATTAAAAACCACAGGCAATTCAACCTGTTTGAAGTCACATCCTCAAGAACAACTGTAAACTCGAGCTTGTTTCGAGCAAGAGAGCCAACAGTAAACAAGGTTTTTTCACCATCGTAGGCAAAGTCCTTCCCATTCAACTCAGAGTCATAAGTTTCCTTGACTTTGTCCAATACTTTCCTCCCAGCACCCTTACCCTCTACAGGGCGTCCATCTTCATAAGAAAGTGAGACCTATAAAAGCACAAAGTGAAACATGTCAAGTTTCAGTGCATTGTTAAAAGTAACCAGAGATATAGGAGAGGACCGTTCGACTTAAGAGACCCCAATGGTGATGGTCCTGAATTTGAATTAAAAGGCCCATATCCTGCTCAAACGTTAACTAACAGGCATAAACAGGTATGTTCAACACTGCCTAAATTGCCCTTTATTAGCTAACAATTCTGTCCACATTTGTTCAGAAACAGGCATAAACATACAGTAAATACATTAGTTAAGAAACAGGCATAAATAAATAGATTGCAAGAAACCAACGGAAAGTTAAAGGACATACACTGTATTGGTAGAACTCTCCGTCATTGTTGTTCACATTCACTTTGAAATGGTTGGTCAGAAGACTCAGCTTTGTCCCCTTGGTTCCCATGCCACGTCTGGCCATGGGCACCCGGTCCTTCTTCTTAGGAAGCTCCTCTTCCGCTTTGACTGGGACAACATCTGCTGGCACCACAGGTGGTGGTGGTGGCAAAGAATCCTCGTTCCCATTTCCATTTGCACCAAACTCATCCATATCCTACACAAATCATGAAAAAAATTATAAGCATGAAAGTAATTATGTAAACAAATGCTAATAAAACCACTACCATATATAGGAAAAAGTTTACACAATCTAGATAACCTGAAAAAGTACACTACTACGAAAAGAACTAAAAGGACAGCTTAACAATGATCATGAACTACAAAGGTACTTACACTACAGGTTCAAAATAAGCATTACTCAGATAAACCAATTAATCTTCCACACAAAATCATATAATTACTAAAAATCGAGTTAATCATCAATTAACAGTTGAGACATAATGTTAACAAGCAACACTTAATTATAAGCATATAACACCAAGAATACACATCAGTATCATAAAATCATGTTACCACGCAGTTTTGACCTGTGAAATACATAATGTTAATTACACACAGGTATAATTAATGTCAAAAACTACATTAACAAATGCTAACTCCGTGTTTTACAAGCAGTATTTAGGTTCATCCGCATGCATCACCAGGGAAAACACATCAGAGTCATAACATCATGCTATAACAACCTTCAACCAACACGTTACCATTAAAATTAAAAAAAATCGAAGTACAACCATAAAACAAATTTTACAGTGACATTATGGGTAAATAAACATGAATAACAACCCACAAGGCAACTAAACCATAAAACAGCTCTAGTACCAAAAAAAATGGCAAAACAAAATATTAAAACATTTAAAGGGAAAAAAAAGAGCAAATCTGGTAGCCATGAAGCCCCTAAAACAGAACATGATGAAATAAAACAGGTAACTAGTGAAAAGTAATTTTTACGAGAAAATAAAAATGCGGAAAGAAAAAAAAAAACGCATGCAATGCAAGTGAAAAAGCAAAAGCAACATTGCAGGAGATGACAAACTCAAATGTAGTAAAAGCTGCGACTACGAACAAAAAAAAAGAGGAAAAAGAAAAATGCTCCACTGTCAGAAAAAAAAAATAGCCACAAAGAAAATACCGAAAAGCCGCTCAGTGTAAGTCAATGATCACCACCAACACACCAAAAATAGGGTTTCGCATTTTCATTGAAAAAAAACTAACAAAAATTACCAGAATATAAAGAGAGAATCATAAGGTTGAAGGAAAATAAAACTCAAAACAGCATCAAATTTTTGAAGGAAGACGCTAAAGTCCGTAAACAACGAAAAAATATGAAACACCGAACAGTGAAACACACACAGCACAAACAGTGAAATAAGTCAAATAACGAAGATCAACCTCAAACACACACATGCAACACCAAAATTACAAAGCTAAAACAACATAACACCAACATTGCAGCATTTCAACACCAGAAAACAAAATAATAATAATAAAAAAAAATCACGATAGATTGAATGAAAAAATGGTCAAAATTGTTAAGAAGAAAATGGACCTCTTCTCACTGATGAGTGAGTGAGTCAGAGAGCGGTGAATGAAGCAAGAAACTGAAGAAGTTTCTTCTTCTTTACTCACCTCAGAGAAAAAACAAACAGAACAAGGTAACAACACTCGCAGAAACGAAAACCCTAAACGACAGAGGAAAATGGAAAATGCTCTTTGTGAGGTATGAAATGTTGGTGTCAATACTCACTCTTGACTCTTTTTAAAAGCAGAGAGAGAGAGAGAGAGAGAGAGAGAGAGAGAAGTTAGTGACATCAGCTGGAGTAACTAACGAATTCGCTACGCCCAGGAGAGAGAAAGCGGGCTCCCTCTGCGGTGCGGTTGGGGCGATCTGGTGCGTTGGATTTGGAGCGGTGGTGATGGACGGGAAAGATTTTATCAGCGGTGGGTATTTATGCGTGATGAATGGTGAGTGATGAGGGGGATGACGGAGGGGCGCAAGCGTACGAAGCGTGATGACGGTTTTGGATTTGGAGTTTGGACGAAACGAGGGACGGGAATGACGGACCTACAAGACGAATAGGTGGCACACACGGTCGTTACGTTGGTGTGGGCCCGTTTCATGTTAAACAAATAAAACCCTTTTCTGGAGGAATATTACACATTACACGTAATAAATAAAGAATATCTCAACCAAAAATAAAGAATATTGTGACTGAAATCATGAGTATACCATCATGAATAAAATAATATTATTTATTAATTTGTCCAAAGATCAATAATTATGACATATTAATCTCGGTATAAAATTGAAGCAAAGTTTCTTTTTCTTTTTTCGTCAAGGTGGCAAAGTTTCTGATTCAGTAACATTTTTCAAACTTTTTTTCTCCCCAATATACCATTGTCGATAATGGTGATTAAGGGTGGGTTTAGTAATTCTCTTTGATAGGATGTTTTAGCTTATGAAGAGTATAAATTAATTTTTTTTATTTCTCAAACTAAAAAGCTATGATGCTTCTGAAAGTATCTCATAAAAGCTTTTCAGAACTGATTTCTACTCTCTAAAATTCAAAAGGCTAATATAACCATTGAATTTTAATAAAAATCTAACTTGACCATCCCACTAATTAAGACTTTAATTTTTTATTCTTTCCACAAATATTTATGTTGATTATAGTCATTTTATATTTTCAAATAAACTCTACAATATATTTACTAAACATTACTTCAATGGCTCATACTTATAAAGAGCAATTTTTGTATTATTTTTTCAAATGATACTACTATGATTTTTTTATAGTAGCTTTTAAAGAGCCCTAAAACTAATTAGCTTTTTGAGAGCCACAACAATCCCAACCAAGCCTAATTCTATCCAGGAGGAAACTCTTTAAGAATATAAATTTTTGGCCATGAGATCTGGATTCTAAGAGGTGTTTGTTTTAAGGTTTGAAATTACATTATTAGGAATCACATTCCCAAATATGCTATTCTTGATAATATATGTCATAATTTCCAAAATACCCCTAACACGTTTATTATTATTACAATTCAAAATGAAAATTATGCTTCTAAAAAAATAAAATTAACAATTAATTTGTTAAAATTTGTTCATGTCAATCAATATAACAATTAATAAATTTTTTAAATTGAGAGTTCAATGGATTTATGAAGTCAAATGGGTAAATAAAAATTGTGGGAAAATCAAATAATTGAGGGATATTTCTGTATGTATGCTTAATAAGCATCATTCTCAACTAATGGAATTTTTTATTCCCACAATTCAATGTGGGAATGAGATCTTATTAAATTATAGGTAAATTTTTTTCTGAGGAATAATTGATGCACATGAACAATTTTGTTTAACTTGTAATAAATATGGAAATACATCATTCTCAAGCAGTTATTCTTGTGAATAACTAAATATATGTTGAAATAAATGTCACCCTATTTTTTGTTTTGATAAAATCACCAGTATCCAAATCTTATTACTAGAGCCGAATCATCATCATTTAATTATTAATTTCTATACATTGATAATATAAAAAAAAATTACATTGTTATTTAATTCAATCATATATTATCATATAAGTAAAGATGGTAAAATTTTACATTCATTACCTAAAAAGTTATACAAATAAGATGATTTTATTTGATGATGATGTTACACTATTAATACATATAAATTATGCTCTTAATTAAATTCTTTTGATTAAATAAATTTTAAATAATTAATTTGAAGGTTAATCATATTTATTGACATTCTAATAATATTAAATCTTTTTATATTTTTATATTAGTAGTGAATTAAAATTAAATTGAATAAAATCTCATATTGATCTATGAAAAATTATGAAAAATCAATTTAGTCCTAAAAATATTTATGTAGATTAATTTTGCTGCATATCAGTCCAAGAGTAGTCAGCCTTTGTTAAAAAATATGTTAATTTGTGTCTAATGTGTCCCACTATGCAACAATATACTATGTTATATCACCACATATAATCACATATCAACCATCAAGAGCTGTCGGATACTAATCTTCATTTCTTTTAAAAAGTAAATTGATATTCTATAATTCATATGATGTCCAATTTAGAATCCATTTTGATAGTTCGTATCGCACATTATCACATGGGATAGTGCATCACCGTAGAACGGCACAAAATTATGCATCATTCAGTGATTTCATCATGGAAACTAACATTTAATCAGAATCGAAATAAAACGTGAAATTTTGTGTATTGAATTAATGTCATGAATCTTTTGATAATTAAATTGATCTCATATAACTCATTTGAAAACTATTATTACTGGGTTTACTCAAATTAAATCCTTGCCATATCAATTACAAGTGTTTATTTTTGCAATAATTATCTTAGATCGCATAAACAGTAATTTTTAATTGATTGACTACATAAAATATTATTTTATATTAAAGGTGTACTCGGTTAGCATAAAAATGAAAAGAAAGGTTCTAAAAACAAATATTATGTGATATTTCCCTTTATTTTTAATTTCAATTAGAAGACACTTTATAAAATTAAGGGTATACTTGATTTGGGAGTAAAATTTCAGGTAAATTTTTCATAGATGAAGTCTATATATAATTTCATACTTATTTATAAAAATTTATATCTTATTTTTATCCTGCAATCAAAAATACCCTAAAGATTAAATTTTGATATATGAAGAGTGTCAAATATTTTAATACAGCTATGTAATTATATATTATCACATGAATATAAAATTAATTATCATTTCATTCCTTCAAACATCATGTACATCTAAATTTTTTATTAGTAAATAACGTAAATTTGTTATTTGTTATATGAGACATAAAAGTTAACCTACAGAATTAATCTATTAAAAAAATATAAAGATTGGACATTCGAAACCTCGATCGAGTGAAAAGTTCTAGCATTAAAAAACTGCACTATGTTGGTGTTGTGTTTTGGTGGCAGGACAGAGGGTGTTGTGGATAAGGCCGTTGCAAATTGGAAAGTTGTGATAGGGAAAAGTGAATTGCAAAGGTCACGGTGAAGTTGTGCTGGTTTTTTTCCCACTGAGACTGGATTCTTTTCGGTTATGGTTTGGGCAGGGACTACCATGCACCCTACTTCAAGCTTTATGGTGCATCTTGTCATCGAGGGTTTAGATTATAAGATGCAAAGTATATGACGTATCAAAAGGTCTATACTGCATTCTTATATACGAGAATAGAATAAGTAAGTATGAATGGTTGGATTTTATATTAATAGCTAGGACTAAAACATAAAATTATGTTACTTTTTTAAATAATTATATAATATTTTAGTATATAATATTTTAACAACTTTTAATTCTAATAATTTTTATATAATTATATAGTTTAAATTCAATCTTTTCAACCTTATATAAAAGCGCTACTTTCACTTGCAATCCCTGCATAACGTTAAATTTACAAACGGGGCACCAAGGCCCAAGAGAAAATTAACAATAAATCACAAGGGACGTAGTGCCCACCCCTTCAATACTCAATAGTATAAAGGAGACTAAGGGGAGAAGGAATATTTGGAAAAAAAATTAAAAAGTAGGTCCCAAAGGATAACCATGACCTCGTCTTGCAAGAGCAACAACGCACTGATTGGCTTCTCTATACATGTGAATGGTCCTAAAATAGATACCGCACAATATAGATCGCGCATAAGTCTGCCATTGTGATTGAACAAACCCCAGTATTTGCCAAAAATCCTCCAACACTATTACGCATAATCCCTCCACACGCAGCAGCTCGATATCCAGTGTTCTGAATAACAGACCCATCCACATTCATCTTACGGTACACCAACCATTAGGAAAGGGGAGGGGAGGGGGGTGGGGGGGAATCAACCACAACCAATTATCTTCTCTTGATAATTTCTTTCGCATAACGGATTGCGCTCTTCTCTCTAGCAATGAGAGTACTGCGTGGTGATAGTCCAAAACAAGAGCGAGCCTTGACCATGTGAGGAGTGGAAGATGCATAAATCCCAACGCTTATTCCCTTCAGAAACAAGCTCATATATTTCTGATTCTCCAAAGACTGCCTGACAAGTGGTAAAAAAGGTGAGGGGCCCCCCGGGGGGGGTCATTTGAATACCGAGAGGTATTCAATATGTTTCCTTCCATCCAGCCATTGAAAGAAGTTCTGCTGAAAGAAACTGTCGACATGAACATCTCTCTCTCTATGCACGCACGCACCAAGCGTTCCCATGTTGTTCGTGCCAAGGGGCAATCACGCAGAAAATGGAGCAAGCTAAGGTCTCATTTTCTTCACTTCTACATCGATCGATCGAGGACGCCTTCCTGTAATAAGGCCTCTTGTGCAGCGAAGTTCATTCGTCATCAAGGCCTCATGAGCTAGCTAGCTTCCAAAGAAAGCTAAGGCAAGCAGCCGTTGAGCGATGTTAATATAATGCCCTCTCCAAATTCCCTTAAACAATATGGGGGCGTGTGGCAGGGGGTGTAATTTTACGTTCCCAGGAATTTACAGTTGGGAATGTATTATTCCTGTGTTTGGTAAACAGAATGAAAAAATATTCCCAGATAACTCACATTCCTGGGAATGAAAAAGACTCCATTTTCAATCCCATCTTCTAGGTGGGAATCTTCTATTCCTGGGAAGGGGAATGTATCTGATAAAGTAAAATTACAAAAACACCCTTCTCATAATTTCAGTTTGAACCCTTTTGATCGAAGAACATTTCGCATCTCTCTCTCTGTCTTCAACCTCGCTTCCACGAGGAGCTCGCGCCTACCACCACTGCAAGGAGCTCGCACCGCCGCCACCGCCGGGATCGACCCGTACGCTCTCTCTTGCTCTTCAATTTCTCTTACTTCTTCAGTTTTCTAACGCTAAGTGCTTCTTTGGTTTCTCGATCAGCTTCAATCTCGTGAGAAACTACTCGGATCTAGGGTTAGCTCTAATATGTGTCTCATTGTTGAGGCTTTGTTCGATTTTCATGCTTTTTTTTGGTTGATTTGATTTTGTTTTAATTGTAGAACTGAACTCACTCTTGCTATGGTTATTGTTGTTTGATGATCTCACTACTCTGTTTTGGTGTTAATTGCTATTTTTTTTCTGGAAAATGATCTTTCATTTTTCAGTTTTTTGGCATTTTCTTTTTGCTGTTACGAAGCTCTATGGCATGGTTTTAAGATTTTTATTCTGTTTGTTTACTAGGAAAGTTGACAAAGAAAATTTATTGGAGAAAATTGAATCGGAAAAGGTTAGATTTCTTTATTTTGAAATGGTGGAATAGCAGATGTGTATCGTGATAAACATGAGCTAGAACAGAACATTTATTTGGAGCAGCCAGGGCAAATTCTTCAGCTTCTTGATTTGGTTGTTTTTGTGTACCTTATGTACAAATTATAGGCAGCTTGGTACTTGGTAGCTATTTATCTATGAAAACTTGATGACTAAGGGATTAAGTCTAGTTGCTTTCTTTATTGTTTTTTTGTTTGAGTTCTAGACTGAAGTTTGCAATATCATAACAATTGTTATTATCAGTTTGAATTAAAAGCACTATTTAAATAGAAAGAATCTCTGAGGGCCCTCCCATTCTGCATGAATTGGCCAACCTGAATGTAGTAGAAATTTAATTTGAAAGGTGAGCTTTTGGTTTCTTTGTATTGTGTTAAGGTGTGCTTCAAGGCAAAATGCTATTCATTTGTGTGAAGACCAATATAGTGAAGCAGTTAACTATCTTTGTCACTTGAGGTCACCCCATCAAACTGGATAAGAAATTCAGATTTTAATCGTCTATTGGACCAATCGTCTTTTGGTTTTTTGAAATTGAGTTACGGGCTTATGGCATGTGCTTCTTCTGAGGCCAACATAAAAACAGAACTCTAAAATGGCTTTGTTTTTGTGAGCAGTGGGCACTTTGTTGGGGGCTATGACTGGAGCTTTGATAGGCCAAGAGACTGAGAGTGGCTTCATTCGAGTCTTCTTTGTTGGTGCCACTTCTGGAGCTATTTTCTCCATTGAAGTGTTTGAATCCTCTCTTGTTCTTTGGCAATCTGATGAGTTTGGGATTGGTTGTCTCTTATACCTGGTGAGTAACAGGGCCTTGTCAAAATGGGATATTTTTTGGTTGGTTTTGAAGCTTATCATGTAGCTACTTGATTGCATAATTGCAGTCCCCTAAGTTTTCCTTGCCATTTTCTGAATTTGTACCTATACAGGACTTTAAGCTTGGAGAGATAGTTAGAAGCTTGCCTCATTGTTATAACGTGTTTCACCTACCTTTCATAGACAAGGGGCTATTCAGGCATGGTTCTTGCCCATTATGCAGAAGGGATCTGTAATTTTGATTAGAATAGGAGAAATACAGTGATTAGAATAGCAGAACTATGCAGCTTTTCTTCTGTGTGATAAAAATCTTTGGTTTCATGCCAAGAAATTGTTGTATATTCATCCTTTCTAGCATTGGTTTTTAGTTGTATATGATATGATATGATCATAATTGTTCTCTCTCTCTAATTTGTGTTAAGACAATTGACTTTTTAATTTAAATAGTAAGTTTTTGAGTTAAAATTGTTAAGTTTTAATTTGAATAGTTAATTTTGTAGTTAAAATTGTTGATCTTTAGTTAAAATAGCTATTTTTTGAGTTAAAATTGTTATTTTTGTGCTAAAACAGTTGATTTTTAATTTAAATAGTAAGTTTTTTAGTTAAAATTGATAAGTTTTAATTTGAATAGTTAATGTTGTAGTTAAAATTGTTGATCTTTAGTTAAAATAGGTGTTTTTTGAGTTAAAATTATTAATTTTTGTATTAAAATATTTAATTTTTTGTTTAAATAGTAAATTTTTGAGTAAAAATTATTAATTTTGACACTAAAATAGTTGGGGGGCATTTTGGGAAAAATATAAAAGATTCCTGGGATTATAAATGATAACCAAACACATAAATACTAATTCCTAGGCATATTTTTAACATTCCTGAGATTTTAATCCATTTACCAAGCAGTCTCAAAATGTCATGCCTGGAAATGCCATTCCCAGGAGTAGCATTCCTGAGAATGACATTTCCAGAAATATAAAAATAAACCACGGGCCACACACACCCTATATGGATTCTTTCTTGAGATCTTGACTGGCTGCCATAAACAGAATGATTTTACAGTGACTGCCACTAGATCGAGTTCAGGAGCCAGTCGTCAATCGAGTCCTCTTCTAAATCTGCACACGGGGTCGGTCGGGATTAACTTTCACAAGTAAATCCAGAAGAATGTCCTCATCAAGAACGTGACCTGAGCTAGCAAGATCCAATCCCATTCATTCATTGTTCCCATTCACATAGAAGGCCACATATACTCTGCAAGAGCATTTCTTCATCAATATTTATCATGGAAAAGTCGCGAAGCTCGGAGTATGCATAGACCCGGAATCTAGTGATCCAGCCAAAACAAAGCAGATCTACCATTTCTCAATCTCCAGATAATATTGTTTTTGACATCCGCCATTATCCCTTGCCAGGCATTGGCAGCATTCGACACCTTCTTTACAATTGGGATCAATGCAATCCCACATCCATATTCAACATGCATAATTTTCACCACTTTAAGTATATTTTTAAAGTGACCAAAATTTTATCTGTGGGCTCTGAAATTAAATAAACTTTTTGAAATATATGACAGATATTTATTAGAAAAGCTAATACATCAAACAAATAAATTTTGATCAATTTTAAGATTAAAAATTATAGTCAGTTCTATTTTAAATGTGAACAAAATTTATCTATGTAATTCTTAGGGTTTAGGGTTTAAAATTTATCTATTTTAAACATAGTTTTTTAAAAAATATCATCTGATCACTTTTAAAATACTTTTAGTCACAATTTTAAAAGTATGACTAAACTAAAAAATTATTATAATGCACCAGAATAATTTAGTATGAGATTATATTATTTCAACACCTAAAAGATGGTTATCTATAGACCCAATCAAATCTAAATATGGAAAATTAAAGTTTATATTTTTAAGTAGGGATCATACAAAATTTAAAGAAATAGAGTGGATATTAATACGATATCCAAAGTGTGAGTAGTTGAAAAAAATATTTCCCATAATTATGCCCATACCCTTTGTGATCTTGAAGTTGGGTACATTAAAGATAGCGCCTTTGGTTTGGGATGTTATGTTTTTTCTTTTATGAATTATAATTTTTTTTAATGGACAAGGTTAGGGGGGAGCCTAATTTTCGAGACATGGAGCGGGAAATTGTACGACTTCTTCCAAGAGAGTTTTCCAAGGTTTTCAATGTTATGTTATTACTTAATAATATAGATTAAATATCTATTTTGGTCCCTAAAAATAAAGTATAGCGAGAGATAAATTAGTTTTTCATGATTTAAAAGTTCTTATTAGTTCTTTTAGAATTCCAAAAATGGGAATAAATTGGTTCCTTTAAATATGTCTGTACATTGTTCTTATAATTGCAACAAAGACCAATTTGTTCCTTTTTTTATTTATGAAGGACTAATACAAAATTTTTAAATCCTAATGGATTAATTTATTCCACTATTTATTTCTGAAAAACCAAAAACTAGGGTTTACTTTAACATATAATATCACTAAGATAATATTTGGAGTTTTTTTAATTAGTCTAATACTTTATTTGGTCATGTTCTTCAAGTAGGTGCCCCTACTAATAAAAGGCATAAGTCAATTTTTTTTTTGGTAAATAGAAAAAGCTAAGGGTGCATTTGGTTTTAGTTTTTAGTTTAAATTTTTAGTTTTTCAACCTTCAGGATTTATTGAAGGAAAAACTGAAAACTATAAAAATTACAAAATTCAATTTTCAGTTTTATTTATAGTTTTAAAATAGTTCCTTCACAAAATCTTAAAAACTAAAAAAAACTAAAAACTAAAAGTTGAAACCAAAAGCACCCTAGATTTTTGCTCTAACTTTTAAAAGTCAAAGATACTTCTAAGGACATCCCATGGACTACTTTTCAGAGATGGTTGTTGTAACGCCCGGGGACGAGGACGAGGAGTGATCGCCGGTGCAAAGAGGGCACGGACAAGGAGCGGCTCCTCGCAAGGTCCTCTAAGCGGAGGGGTACATGAATGAACCGATTACACACCCGAATGAGAGGGATCCTAAGATTGTATAGGTATGGGACTATACAGTTGAGGAGGGCTTGTATGAATTGATTTGCACTACCTATACCAACAAGATGCATCTTCTTTTCGGTAGCCCAAACTGAAATAACTCCATAGTTAAGCGTGCTTGACCTGGGGTAATTTAGGGATGGGTGACCTCCTGGGAAGTTTTCCTAGGAAGCATGCGAGTGAGGACAAAGCATGCTGAAAAGACCCGTGTTGGTTTGTGGGGACAGTCGTCAATCCATAAAGCAGCAGAGGATGTTATAAATGGTATCAGAGCCTGCACCTCTCCCAGTACGGTGTGGTTCGGGGACGAACCAGGTGGAAGCTGGTGGGCATGTAACGCCCGGGGACGAAGACGAGGAGTGATCGCCGGTGCAAAGAGGGCACGGACAAGGAGCGGCTCCTCGCAAGGTCCTCTAAGCGGAGGGGTACATGAATGAACCGATTACACACCCGAATGAGAGGGATCCTAAGACTGTATAGGTATGAGACTATACAGTTGAGGATGGCTTATATGAATTGATTTGCATTACCGATACTAATAAGATGCATCTTCTTTTCGGTAGCCCAAACTGAAAGAACTCCACAGTTAAGCGTGCTTGACCTGGGGTAATTTTGGGATGGGTGACCTCCTGGGAAGTTTTCCTAGGAAGCGTGTGAGTGAGGACAAAGCATGTTGAAAAGACCCGTGTTGGTTTGTGGGGACAGTCGTCAATCCATAAAGCAGCAGGGGATGTTACAAATGGTATCAGAGCCTGCACCTCTCCCAATACGGTGTGGCTTGAGGACTAACCAGCGGAAGCGGTGGGCATGTCACGCCCAAGGACGAGGACGAGGAGTGGTCGCCGGTGCAAAGAGGGCACGGACAAGGAGCGGCTCCTCGCAAGGTCCTCTAAGCGGAGGGGTACATGAATGAACCGATTACACACCCGAATGAGAGGGATCCTAAGATTGTATAGGTATGGGACTATACAGTTGAGGAGGGCTTGTATGAATTGATTTGCACTACCTATACCAACAAGATGCATCTTCTTTTCGGTAGCCCAAACTGAAAGAACTCCATAGTTAAGCGTGCTTGACCTGGGGTAATTTAGGGATGGGTGACCTCCTGGGAAGTTTTCCCAGGAAGCATATGAGTGAGGACAAAGCATGCTGAAAAGACCCGTGTTGGTTTGTGGGGACAGTCGTCAATCCATAAAGCAGCAGGGGATGTTACAGTTGTGCTTTTTATATCTTAAAATACCACTATGATCTTACTCTATTTATGGACAATAGACATATGATGTACCCTCTTTAACATCTATATTTATTATAGTCATTGTGGATTCTAATAGCAATTTTATAACATACTTACCAAATATTATTATTGTTACTTCTCCTTAATAAGAAAAACTTCTATATTATATTACCAATCATTACAACTATGACTTTTTAAAAACAATTTTAAAGAGCCCCAAAAGCTCAGCAACTTTAAAAAAGCCACAACAATAAGCTTTGGTAGTAGTGCACTTCAAGGGGATCTTCCTCATGCTTATTGAAAACATGAGTCAATATTTTGTTTGGTAAATATAACTCCATTTTAATGTGTATAGTGCTACTTAATTTGCTCATAACTCCTAACATGATTAGAATTTGGCCTTGGCATAAAAATAGCACCTGTAGAGAATTGTGTTGTTTTCTAACACCATAAGAATCATCCTGATTGAACATTTATAGCTCAATATATTTGCAAATTACTAGACAAAGGTTAGGTCTGGCACCATGGGAATATAGCAGTATTTCAAAACTTGCATTGTGATTTTCACCTAACATGTATGAGAACTAGAAGGTAGTCCTAAAAACAATGCTAGAGGTATTTTCATAATATTGTCAAAATGTCTTTACTCAAGGCGCTATATCTTTTCTGAGATGACTTATGTTTTTTAAAACTTAAAAAACTAATATAACCTTACTCTAATTAATAATAATAATAATAATAATAATATCAAATATCAGCTTTAATATCTATCAATTATAATCATTTTAGATTCTAAAAGTAATTTTATAATATATTTATCGAATATAACTATATTATTTTTCCTTATGAAGAACAACTTCTATAATATTTTAGAACATAATACTATTATTATTTTTTAAGAGTGACTTGTGGAAAGCCTAAAGAGCTCGACAACTCTTAAAAAGTCAGAAAATAACAAACCAAAATTAAGGCTTGGTTTGGGAATGTTATCTAAGGAAGTGCTTTTTCTTCTGAAATGCCTAAGCTAATTTTTTTGATTTGGTAAATAGAAAAAATGTTTTTTCTCATGGCTTTTAACAGTTAGGGATGCTCTTAAGAGCACTTCATAGAATATTTTTTAGAACTCATTTGCCCTCTCTAAAACTTAAAAAATCAATATGATATTATTTTATTTAACGACAATAGAAGCATAAATTAACTTCTTTAATATCTATATCTACTATAGTCAATTTATATTATGAGAGTAATTTCATTTACTATACATTGCTACGGTGGTTTCTCCTCTTTTGAAGCAATTTCTATATTATTTTAACAAATAATATTATTTTTTAAGAGTCGCTTTTCAAAAAGTCTAGAGAGCTAAGTAACTCTCAAAAGGCCTATATTATATATATATATATATATATATATATATATATATATATATATAGACACGCACTTCTAAAACATTTAATATGTTAATATTATCATTGAAATTGATTTATATTTCTTTGGATTTGCAATTGTTAAATTGCTCATCATATTATGATGTTTATCTCTCCCAAAAACTCATATGATTAGTTTTATACATGTGTTTGTTTTAGATTTTTAAAAAGGTAGTTATGAAATTTTAATTTTATATATAAGTAAAGAAGTTGAAAACTTTTCTCGTTTAAAACCTGCTCTTTTTTGGCTTTTATAAAAAAATTGAAAAAAGTAATTTTTACCTAAAAAAAATCCCATCAAACAACCCTTATATATCTAATACATCATCTCATACCAATGTCATTTTTTGAGTCTGAAGCATGAATAATTAATTCAAATAGGAAGTAACAATGATTAATCACCTATCATGAATATGTAAAAATGAAAAAAAAATAATATATATATATATATAATTTTATATCAAGTAAAATGAAAAATAATTAATGATTAATATGGAGAAAGCAAGAAAGAAGAAGCCAAAATGCAAGTACTTATTGCGACAACGTTGTCATTTAGGGTAGTTTAATAGTTCTTCTTCCATTTGTGTTGGTTGCTTTATCCATCCCAAAAAGTAAGAAAGATTAAGAAAAATGTTGACTCCTCTTAACCCAACTTTTGGAAAATGACAAGCCTTGAGTGTGGGTTGGAGCATCATATCATATCAATGATTCATTGTCTTCCTCTCCTCAAATGGGTTCCACGAACGAGGAAGTAACCCACTAGCAATCCAACCTCCAACATGATACCCTTTGGATTTATTCCTTATTTTTTCTGATAAGTGGATTTATTCGTTATTGTGTTGTTATTACATACATGCAGAAAAAATTGTGTGTTTGATTCAAATAAAGAAAGACGGAAGAGTGGGGAGAGAGTGAAATATATGCGATGAATAAAGATGGTTTTAGGGCCTCTAAGGTCATATGAATATCCAAATGTCCTGTGCAAAAAAAAAAAAAATGTAAATATACAAATCACTAGGCAAGAATAAATTAACAGTGAAGCATCTTAAAAATTTACGTGAAATCATAAGTTTAACCTTACCAATAAAAAAAATCATAAGTTTAAACACTGGTATCATATATATCCTATTAGGAAATGAAAATATACAGAATATCAACAAGCAAATCTCTTTGAACATTGATTTCCCATTACTATTTGTAAATGACTTTCAATTTATTTTCCTTCATACTATTCATATTGACAAGTCAACTTGATAAATAAAACACATTGATTTTGTTAGGATAAACTGCACCGTATGTGGTCATTAATGTTTTGCCTTTTGGCTTCCATGCCATCATTCCTCGTCTTAAACTAGCGCACGTTGAAAAGAAACTTCCTTTCAAGAGGCAGGACAAAAAGAAAATTTGTTGGGTAAAAAACAACAATACAAAGGAATCGAGTACGATATTGATGGACACTTTTTTTTTTATTCTTTTTCTTTTTCCTAAAGTACTTTTCTCTTTTTCATGACATTGCTTTAGTGATTATGTTCAGCAGTGTTTGAATAACAAGTAATAAAATGAACAGAAGGGAAACAACAGAGAGAAAAATAAGTTAGAGAGAATAATTTCTCTTTCTTTCTCTCTTAAAAATGAATTATTTTTAATTTAAATTGCGGTAAAATAAATGGAACTAAAAACTTGATGAGAATTTGATAATTATAAACATTATATTTCATTGTATCAACTTTTAAGCACAATTAATAAATTTACGATCATTTTTTTATTAATCTTAGCAAACTGAAAAAAAAAATGATTTTGTTCTCTTTTTATCCTCTCCTTTTTAGTAATTGGTTACTACTAATTCTGATTCATTTTGCTAATGAAACAACATTCAAAGACGATATAGGATTCTTCAAAACACACTCTGATTTAGAAGAAGATTTATTGATTGATCTTGCTGATACTATCAGAAGCATAATCTCTCATTCATCTAACAAAGGAAATGACCAAAAAGAGAATTTAAAAAAGAAAAACGATATAGGTGAAAAGGACTTGTACATAAAAATAACCTAGGTGAAATAGAGCTCTATGCATCAACCTTACTCTTTTAGTTTTTTTTTTTTGTAAATTTCTTCTTTTAGTTATATGATGCTTTTGCTTCCAATGAAAATGGCATCCCCTGTTACCTTAATGTGATAAATGGATCTAATGACAAAGGCACGTTGCAGCACCATAGCCAAAGATCAGGGGCATTGTATAAGGGATTTCAACCACTTTTGGTGGTACAAGTAATTGTGGTAGCATAGACTAGTGCCATCACACTTAATACACCACTTAACCCCAGAAAAATCACACCAAATACACCACTTACCAAAAAGCTAGCAGGAAAATTGTGGACAAGTGCTTTAAGAATATTTGTTAAACTACGAAAGCAACTTTTTTGGTAAAGCCTAAAACACAGCTTTTGGGCCTGGCATAAGAAATTCTTAATAAAATATAGAAGGGAGAGATGGGATTTTTTTTTAAAGTTATTTAGTTTGTTAGAACATAGAAGGCTTGTCTATATCATTATATTGGGTTATTATCTATACTTCTATACTACTATTAATAAAGATGATTCATTTTTATAATTATTTTTAGTGTCTCATAATTCTATTTAATTTTATTTTGAAGTCTATAAATTTAAATCTTTTCTGAATTTTCTCCTTTCTACTCACTTTTTCTTTTGAAATAAAAAATAACTACCTCATCTTAAGTCATTTATAAACAAAAAAATATGCAGTAAAATTCAACAATTTATTATTATAAAATCATTTAATTTTATTAATATATAATCAATATTTTAAAAGATAAAAAATGGTTTGACTGCCATTTAAGTAACAGATTACGCGAATTGGACTAACTTTTTGTTGTTCCTTAGCTTTATTTTCATGAGATGAGATAGACTCTTAATATTTTATACTATATGAAATGATTTTTCATGAGGAAAAATGATTAAAAAAGTATAGGTGTCTATTTGTTTTTGCATTCTTGAGGGCTTAAAATTACTTTCGAGAACCAAAAATGAAATCCAGGAGTAAGTAAAATTGTTTGGATGCATTTTCAGTTGAGCAAACTTATTTTTCACCAACTACTTATAACCACACTTGGCGCAAGTAAATGGGTAGATTCTTTTCATTTTTGGTTATCAAAATAAAAAAAAAGAGTTTTATCTAAACATTATTCTATTACCTTTTTTCATATAAATTCTTCTATTACTTTTTTTATCTTTATTTTAAAATTATATTGTGTTTTTTAATTATGCCTCTAAAAGTGATTTTATTTTATTTTATTTTATCCAAATAAAATTATTTTTCAACTTCTTTGTAAAATACTATCTTTAAGTGCAAATCATTTTTTAATTTTAATTCTTATAGAAGTAATTTTTTTTAATTCAATTCCTTCCAAAATGATTCTCCTAAAAGTTAAATCAAATGAACTTAGACGAGGAGTATATGTGGAAATAAAAAAAAAGCTAGACAATCAATTTTTACCCAAAAATAAATGCATGAATAATGTGATATGCATGAATAATGTGATATATAGTAGTTGATAAATTTTTTGGATAAATAATGTGATATAGTTGATATTGTCAAAAATTCTATTGCTTGAGTAGAGATTAATCGTTCATTTACACTGCCATCAATTTATTTATTTTTAAATTAAATAATAACAAGGGCTCCAAGTCTTTAATATCATAAAAAAGGAAGCCTTTAAATATTTAAGTACTATCATACTCCGGAACAAAAAAAAAAAAAAGAAACGAAAGAATAAAAACAAACATAAATAGGGAAATTAAAAGAAGAAGACAAAATAATACTAATAATAATAAGAGAAATGAAATGAATAAAGTGAGCCATCCATGTGTTACTGCAATGTTATTCCCAAAGCCGATACTCCCTTCATCTCTTTTCCTCTCAAACACCAAGATTCTCTCTTTCCTCTCTCTCTTTCTCTCTCTCACACACGCCCACGCCTTCTTCCTTCTTCTTCATTCCACAAAACACACATAATAACACCCAAACCCTAACCCCACACAAAAGAAACAACACAGTAGCTACGTGTTCTCCCCTTCCACTTCCAACCCGAGATCACAACAATGGAAGCACGGCCCTTAACACCCTTCGTTTTCTTCTTCTTATCCTGCGTTTCGCTAACCCTAACTGTCGTTCACCGTGTAGAAGCAAA
This sequence comes from Dalbergia cultrata, assembly GCA_031216105.1. Lineage (NCBI taxonomy): Eukaryota > Viridiplantae > Streptophyta > Magnoliopsida > Fabales > Fabaceae > Dalbergia > Dalbergia cultrata. The sequence goes on along the minus strand of CM062352.1, from coordinate 53,271,296 downwards.
TTCCGAAGGCGACGCGCTCTACACGCTGAAGCGTAGCTTGTTGGACCCCGATAACGTCCTCCAGAGCTGGGATCCAACACTCGTTAGCCCCTGCACCTGGTTCCACGTCACTTGTAACCAAGACAACCGCGTCACGCGCGTGTATTCACACCCTCTCTCTCTCTCTCTGTGTTTTATTCCGTGTTTGATTTTGTGTTATGTGTGATTGTTGCTGTGCGGTGAATAATCAACACTAATCGCTTCAGCATTTTTTTTCTTCTCATTTTTAATCCCCCCCCCCTTTTCTTAAAGAATGAATAAAAATTGAACTTTGGCTTGTTCTGTTTCTTTGTTTTTTTTGGGGGGGGGGTTACGATTGGGAACTTGTTTGTTTCTTTAGAGGAAATTTTTATTTTTCACATGAGTTATTTGTTTGTTTTGGGAAAATAAATTTCCTTTTTTTTGTTTTTGGTTGTTAACTTTGTTGGTCAACGTTGTGTTTTTTGTTGTTTCTGTTTCCGTGGAGGAGGTTCGTTTTAGCATACTGTGATATTAGTTTTTAGTTATGTGCTTATACTTAAGGGAGTGTAAATCGATTTTGGGTTTGATTGATTTTTTTTAAATTGACGGCTTTTGAAGTTTGAGGTTGGCTCATACGTGTTGGGATTGGTTTATATGTAATGAAACAAGCAATAAAGGTGTGTTTGGTATCAAAAAAACAATTTTCATTTTTCATTTTTTGGTTTTTGGTTTTTTTTTTTAAGATTTTGTGAAAGAAATAATGAAAGTTGAAAATGCATGCCTAAAACTGTTTTTTGAAACCAAATGCGCCTGTGGTCTTTTTTTGTGGCATAAAGTTACTTGCTTTTTCAAATTGCAACCTCACTGTTCACTTGCTATTTGTGTTATGTGTTGTGGCTTTAGGCTGTTAACTAGTAGCTCTTTCGTAGGCAATGTTTATTTGTGCCCCCAGTTTAATTATCTATTTTGCTTATGCAAATTGAATGAATTGGATTGTCTGAAGCAATTAGTATTGTCTTCATGCGTCTCTCTCTGGTTTTTTTTTTTTGACCATCTTGTGATACTTTCTGCAGGGATCTTGGTAACTCTAACCTATCTGGACATTTGGTACCTGAACTTGGGAAGCTGGAGCATCTACAGTATCTGTATGTTATATAATCTTTGGTTAATATTTTGTATTGATACTGTGTGTCCAAGTATGTCGGATGTGCTTGCTGTGGAGACTGCAGTTCTCACCTGTTCTGGATTTTACATTATTTCATACTTATTAGCATTTGCGGTGTTTCTCCTTTTGTCGATGTAGTGAGCTGTACAAAAACAACATTCAAGGGACTATTCCTCCAGAGCTCGGAAACCTGAAGAGTCTTGTTAGCTTGGACCTGTATAACAACAACATATCTGGCACCATCCCTCCTTCACTGGGGAAATTGAAGAATCTTGTCTTTCTGTAAGTGTGGATAATCTATAGTTAGCCTTGTTAAGCATGATAGGACTCTGGTAGAGCCTTTGATCCCTCCATTTGAATTGCTTGACTGCTCAGAAAGCTGTAGATGATTTAGGACAAACTCAAGAACTTCTCAACTATAAAACTTCTACGGAAATGACATATAGTCCTATACTTTTTTTATTTTTGGGCCAGATTCTTTAACCTTGCTTTTAGCTCTCAGGGAAAATTTATTCAACCGCCCATTGGAAGCTAAGTAAAAAGGTCTCATAATTAAGATACGATTCTGAGTTAGTAATCCATTTTGTTTTCCAGTATGATGTGCCAATGTGGCATAATTTGGCACATTGCTTACTTACTATTACTATTACTACTGCTACTACTATTATCATTATTATTATTATTTTGTGAAATAATTTATTCAGTATCTTGTGTGTTTCTTATTGGTGTTTTCTTGGCAGGCGACTTAATGACAACCGGTTAAGTGGCCCAATCCCAAAGGAACTTGTTGGTATTTCAAGCCTTAAAGTAGTGTAAGTCAAACTGTTGTCTCTATATGTTGATAAAATTACTCTGTGATATCTTGAACAAGTGTGCTTATGTAGAACCTAAACATTCACTTTATCTTCACAGGGATGTCTCTAACAATGACTTGTGTGGAACAATTCCTACCTCTGGGCCATTTGAGCATATTCCATTGAATAAGTACGTTGCAAAATATCTTGCATTCACTGTCCAGTGTCTACTGAACTCTTCTTAGCAAGCAGCTTTCTTATTTTTCCCAATATGGTGCTATTGATTTTTGGTTTTTGCTTGCCTCTTATTTTACCATCTCCATCTTTGGATGTCATTTTTTCACTTTTGGTGTGGGTGGGGGACATTAACAATTTTTGTTCCCTTGTCAGCCGGACACCTACACATCTATCACTATGTTCTGTTGCAATTTGTGTTGCTTAGTGATTAAGATGTTAAGGGTGTTGCTAAAGTGTGACGACAATATCTTATTGTGCAATAGTAAGAATGACAGATTTTGATCTAACTAGATCCGTCCTGCAGCCACATGCTATCTGATAGGCTGCCCTGGTGCAGTGCATTTGAAATATGGAATCTATTGCATTTTCTTGTCATACAGTTAGTCATAGTTGGGTGGTTTTGCACTTTTCAGGTGCACCGATTTTGAAATCTATTTTCTGCTAGCTGGCTGTCTTTTTACTTTTCCTTTTCCCTTCTTGTTACTTATTGAATAAAATATTGTTTTGTTTCAATGCTGTAGCTTTGAGAATAACCCTCGCCTGGAAGGTCCAGAGTTGTTGGGACTCGTTAGTTACGACACAAACTGCTCGTGAACGATGTGATGGCTTGGGATCTCAACCTGCGATGCGGTGAATTATATATGTATTCTAAAGATTTTAAGTGTATTACCCTCATAGTGTAATGGGCAGTGGTAAATGTAATCCCTCTTATATGTAAATTTTACTTACTGAAGAAGAGCATTGGCATTTGTAACAACAGTATTGTGACCTTCCAATGATGTTGAAGACATAATATCTATTGATGTAATACTAGAAAGGAATCGACTTGGTTACTAATGAACGATGATTTGTTATGCTGTGCTCTGTCTCATCTAGTGACCTCATAGTTCTTATTGGAAGCCTTTTCCTGATTCTTTACCAAACGGCAATGAGATTGAGATTGCATTCTCTTGAGGTATTTCCTCCAATTTCTACTCTTTTTATTCTGCCAAGGTTTTGTAATCTCCGTGTTTTCAATCTTATCCTTGAGATTATAATCTCCGTGTCTTTGATCTAGCAATGTTCCATAATTCATGAATGAAAACAAATTTGAATTACTTTATTGCACAAGGTTCGCCTTGCCATTAGTGGGGGTTCAACAACGATACAATAAAGCAATGTGGTTCAGTCTCTAAATTGGTACAGATAATGTGGGGAACAAGTGAAACTGAGTTGCTAGGGGAAAATGTATTCAGTAATACTAATACTAGAAGTTTTAGAATGGAAGCATGGTATTCATACTACTTTCTTCTACCGTTCTTCAAAGTGGTTATATCTATTCAAGGTTAAAGAAAAATTAACTAAGTGTGTTTTAGAGTATATTTATGTACATAAATAAGTTCGTGTCACATAATTAAATTTGGACGGTTTTAAACTCATAATAAAGAAACAATATGCTTTCAGCATAACAACTGTCAGGATGGCCGAGTGGTCTAAGGCGCCAGACTCAAGTTCTGGTCCTCGTGAGAGGGCGTGGGTTCAAATCCCACTTCTGACATCTCTTCATGTTTTTAGTATTATTATTGGTTTCAAACTCCCAAGACATTTCAACCACTAAATGCTACTCTCTAGTGTGCAACAAAGTCTCACTATTTTTCCTATTAAAGGAAAAGTTAAAGGAAAAGTGTGGGAGCCACGATTTATTAGACGAGCTTTTGAGGGGATCTAGGGCCAAAAGGGTTAAAGAAAGCTGGGGTACTTTTCTTTTGAGGGTACAAATTGGGACAAAGTCTAGCTTGATAGTTGTTGCCTAATCAAACTACATCAAGGACCAACAACAGTTCAACTAGGGTATAACACAAAGAGTCCAATCACCTTCATCACTTGCACAAGTTATGCTTTATTAGTGTGTTATTGGTTCTTATTGGCATCGGATACTCGTGTTCAATTTCGGTAGTATTCTTTTTCCTTTCCTCTTTATCAATTAGTGTCATGCTTAGGAATAAGCTATATATCTTATCTTGGTTTGAGATTTGAGCATCTGGATCTTCAGTTTATTTACTCTGTATAAGTTATTTGAACTAAGCCTTTAAGAAAGTAGTTCAATTAACTATCAAGTTTCAAGTATAATGCAATCTGAAGATTATTAGTTTGTTTTTCCCAAAAAGGAGGGACAAGGTTTATGGAAGGTCAGGCTAAACTAGAGTTTTTTTTGGTCTGGGCTAAACTGGTGTTAACAAATCCACCAATCTGCTAAAGACAAAAACATTGGAGTTCTGGGCCCAAAATAACAAAGGCCTTGTTGCTTTGTACAAGATCTCCTTTTGTTATATATGTATTTTTTGTCAAACGTTTGCTACATTAGTGTACACATAGGTGACCCCAAAAGAAAAAAAGGAATTGGGCCGGAGTCCATCATTATTCAGGAAGAAAATGAAATTTTGCCAATACTTATCACAGCAACAAACCCACAAGAATGGTGCTACAAACATATCAACAAAGGTGCTTTTATTCCTTGACCCAAAACAGGGTGTTTCTATCATATGACCCAAACATTATACTTCTTGACCAGAAACAAAATTGTACTAGAATGTAGTATCCTAGCATTTTAGCACGTTCCTGTGCGGTTGAATTGAGCAAAAGCTATAGCTATTAATTAGAGAGTGTGTATAAAAGATGAAGTAGAATGGATGGAGTATGAGAGGAAGTGGGTTTCATCTCATGTTGAAATTTAACACAAGAAGGTCATGGTTGGATCTCTACCTATGATCAAGTTGGAAGGAATGTTGATGATGTAAGAGAGAGACTTTAATTAGTGGTGAGGATCTCAATATGAATATATCATATTGAAAAATAACATTAGAGGATCCACTCCTGAGTATGAAGAATAGCATACTACACCCCCAAAACAACGAAGAAGAGATGTAGTATACCCTGCTGAAGCTGCGGATTCAAGCCCTGTTTTCTTGATGGATACATTTTTTTTAATGAAAAAGACATTAATACATTTCATGTGTGGAGAGGAATAAAATAAAAATAACAAATAATGATATTTTATTGCACCGAAAAAAACATTTTTAGAATATATATATACACACACATGTTGGCGTCCTAATGTAATACTGCGTCCAAATATTGGAAGTCAAATGAAAAAAAGTGAGAGTTACTCTTGGCATTTACATGGCCATCATCATGATTTTCAGTTATGCCTTTAATCCACCATTGAAGAGCAGAGCAGTTATATATATCTTCGTATATGGATATTTGGACCTTTCATGTTGTTACCCTAATTTCATTTTCTTCTTGTTTTTTTTTTTATTGGTTGGGCATTAATTTCATTTTCAAACATAAATGAAAACCTTATTCTTTCCCACCTTGGGCGTGTGGTTCCCGGGATGATATTACATTTCTGTGAAAGTTATTCTGACAATAGCTTTTCATGGAATATAATATAGAGGCATTTGATATACTAAGTGACATTCCTGGGAATACAATGAATTTTTCCAAAAATACTCATGACAAAATGGTATTATCTGGTGGCGGTCCGACTACTTTCCAACAGTGGTCCTCAGTTAGGACAATTTAGTCTTTTCATTTCATAAAACATTTTTTTCCATAAGAATCTAAAATTCCCATGGTGTAGGTTGGAATGAAAATGAAGGTTTTTTATTCTTAAAAATGAAACTTTCCTAATATTTTTTTTTGGCAAACCAAATATGAAACCTTGCATACCTTCCTCGGATTTACAAGAATATAGAAAAATTTCGTGAACAAAAGTCCCAAAGAGCCCATTATGAGAAGAGAATTCCTCGAGAGTCCTTTTACTGAAGACTAAAAACAAAAGAAGGAGAAAAAAAGACTAGCAACGAGTATGGTCACCCCTAATTTGTTAAAGAGTAAATAGACAACTCTATATTTGGAAGAAGAAAAAAAACTACCAATAAACTTCATATAAACTCATACAAAAAGCGGTAATATGGTTTTATATAAACTTTAGTATAAAAAATTACAATGTTTTTTTAGCTTCCATCCAGCTTCTTTTCTTTCTTCCCTCCACTTTGTTACGAGTCCCATGTTGAACAAATAAGTAAATTCAATGTGATATTTAAATTACGTGATTCTCTCATTTGCTAGACTAGCTTTTTAGGTTGAGCTCTTTTCATGGATTTATGTCATAATAATTGGAGGTTTCGTAGAGAGTTGGGCTATAACAAAGGCTATTTAAGGGCTAGATTAAAATGCAATAGTGAAAATATTGTGTCGAATACAGATAAAAGATTAATGAGTGAAGTCTCTAGAAAGAAGAAAAAGTTTACCATCAAGTCAATGTCGATAGAGTGAAACTATCGTAATTGATGGACTCTAAGTTATAACACCCCCCTCCACATGGTAGGTCATATTTTGTTTATTTTTACCTTACACACTTAAGGCACCCCATCTTAGCTCTCTAGATTTCTGTGACAATACGTGACTCCTTTATCGTCAAGTGTATCCATCTTGTGTGTACTTCTAGTGTTATTTACTTATTTATTGATGATTGAGGTGCTTTTTCGTAGTATATGTTTGGACCGTTGCTTCTTGTACTCTTTATTGCTTGTTTTTATTTTGAGTACACGTAAAAATACATGTAAATTTAAGTTAATTATGGAATAAGATCCTACATGTTGCATAATAAGCTAAGTTTGCAAAAAGAAACAAAAGATTTTTCAAATTAAAGTTAGATTGCACTTTACTAATATCAAGATAAGTATTAATCTTTGTTTTTGTTTTTTCTTTGTTGCCTTAGAAGATCTTAATCCTTTTCGCTCTTTTACTATGTATTAAACCCCTTCACTTTATTATAATATGTCTGAAAAGATTATTTTCTTTCACATGATTTGCATCATTTAAATTCTTAAAATACCTCACATATTTTGTGCAAGTGTATACTTTTCCCGTCAAGATATATATCATGTATCAAAAGAGAGTACACAAGATACATGCATTTTTTCATTTAAAGCATTATCACTGTTTCTGTAGTGTCCTATACACTTCAATGCTATGGGCCTAATGGGTTTATTATCCCACCACTACTCATCGGGGGCCCATTATGGGGCCATCTCATTTGTCACTAGAGCTACAAACTATAATGGGTCCACATTAATAAGGGCCTGTTGACCACTTACAGCCAGTTACGTGTATAGATATTACTTGTTTTTTTGACCAAAAATATTGTTAAAAAAAATTACTTTTGAAGATAAATTTTGGCCCACAAGAAAGAGATAAGATCATTTGACCAAAAGAGATAAGACTCAAAGAAAAAGATGAAAAAATAGCTTTGACCAAATGAGATTCTAAGCTGCAAAATATAGTTGACCATATTGATGAATAGAACACGTCTTGAATAATGACAACAATAAAATCTTATTTCAGTTTGTGGAGTAGACGAGTTAATCTATGCCATGTGATTTTTTCAAAAACCTTTAAACCACTACGAGGAGTCTTATTCAATTGAAAAAATTTATGCAGTAACACAATCCAATCCAAGATGAATCTCTCACTTGGTGGCCTGAGCAATTATATTACTCAATGAACTAGCCTCCTCTTTTGCAGCTTCCACTAATTCCTCCTGCAACTCATACCATAAGATGCAGAATTTTTATCAAGGTTACAATATATATATATATATACACGTAAAAGGGCTTTTATTTATTAGCATTCATACCTGTGCAGCTATCAGTCTCAGGGTTGTTCTCTTGCTAGTCTCCTGCATCTCTCCAGCTAGCAAAATTTCATCCAATATAAAGTATGCCTGCTAGGATCAATCTCATCTTTAACCATTGATACAAGATAAATACTGTAGAGTAAATAGCAGATATATTGTTCCATTACAGCATTAGTGTATAAATTCATGGTACCAGAGGAAATGACTGACAAGGTTGAGGGAATTAAGAGAAAACTCACTCAGAAAATTTTACTGATTAATAATCAAGAAGGCATAATACAAGTCAGGTAACAAGTTTATATAGACCAATATAAGTAACTAACTAACAACTGATATCTAACCAATTTAACTAACAATAGTATCTCTAATCATCAGTATTCTTACTTAAAATCGCTTTTGAATTTGTGAGAGCACAAACACTGCGACTGAGCACAGAGTAGACTACAACCTCAAAATTGTCTACAGAGGCCTCATAGGGATCCGCATTCTCTGTTCAAATAAGAGTCACATCACATTTAACAAAGAAACTTCATTATTTTAATATAAGGTTACAGGATTCAACCATGTCCATTGTATGAATGTGGATATTTTTAGATTCAAGTTTAATGCTAACAAAAGTTAGAGATAATAATGTTTATGAGAGAAGATGAATTACCTTATGGAAATTAAAGATCAAATCCAGCTCACAAACCTGATAAGAAAAGTAGGATAGAACTAATTTAGGCTCTAAAATATGTAGGCAATTTAGGGTGCATTTGGTTTCAAAAACAGTTTTCATTTTTCAATTTTCTTGTTACTATAATTTTGTGAAAAAAATACTGAAAATTGTAAATAAAAATTGACAACTGATTTTTGTAATTTTCAATATTTTTTTCATAAAATCCAGAAAGCACAAAAATAATAAATGAAAACCGAAAACTATTTTCTGAGATCAAACTCACCCTTATTAGCTTGATATTTCAAGAGTTTGAGAGACTTACACTGCCGAAATAGCGATCCAATGTCTCAACATAATGATGAATAATGGAGAGGGTCTCCAATTCATTGTCCTCCTGATCATTGCACATGCAAAAGTAGAGGCTAGCATACCTGAACAAGAACCAAAACCAAGAGAGACACACATATAGTTCAATGTGTTTTTTGAGCCAACAGAAGCGACAAAAGGTTTATTACACACTCTTGACCCACCTTTTATAAACAACTTTGAATCCCCTCCACTCCACAAAGTTGCATAGCTTTGGGGCTCGAGAGATCACTAGGCTACTTAACTCTCGAATTACCTACCAAAGAGGGGTAAAAAAAATTAATTGGCTATAATTTTATTTATTCAAGAATCTTTGACAAAAATCATAGAGGGTTGGATAAAAAAAGTATAATTTATTCACTTATATAAGAATCAATAACATACAAACATGTGACTAATTTCTAGAATTCTAGTAGATGTAAGTTAAACAGAGGAAATCAATATGCAATGCAAAAACTATAAGCATATGATCCAGTGCATTTGTCTGTGTATATATATACACACACACACAAAAATATCCCCAATGGTATGTTAAGAAAAAATGATTTGATTTAATCAGTGTAAAAAATCTGAAATCCTCATAAAGTTTTTGACTTTTCAATTAATTTTATGAGTACTATATATGTACATGTAGATGTGTTGAAGAAGCCTTTTTTGGGTACTCACTACTAAGAAATTCTCATATATAGGTCCAATGGAATTGAGGAGATAATTTGAATAATAAAACAAAAGATTGTGGACTATAGTATTGGCATTATGATCCTATATATTGGATTAAAATCTGACACGTTATATTGAATCACAGAGAGGTACCTTGGATCTTTCTTTCTGAGAATATGGAGAGTACCACTTGGTGAGCCTCACTTTTCCTTGTCGACTAATGAGAAGCACAAAGTGGATCTGCAATCGAAAGGAATTAAAAAAAATGGAAAAAAGAAATGAAATAAAGTGACAAGGCCCTGTTATAATAAACGCTGATGCATACATATGATCTGCCACTACTAGCTTAAACTTATAATATATATACACTTTCAAATCAAAACCCATCTTCTCATAAATGGGATGTGGTGGATTGTATCAACGAGTTATAAGGTTCATTGTAACATCAGACACACACTATGGTGCTTGAATGGGTAAAACCATTGGAAGGAATCATGTCCTAAAAGAAAGCACAACAACTAACAGATAGATCATAACAAGAAAACCACACAAAACACAGCCGCCAACTGGGCATGACCAAGCAATCCTCTCAACCCCTTCGGCAATGCTATCAAGTTTAAGAGGATTAATGGAGCCCAAAATACAATTGAGATAGCCAATGACACCCATGCATGTATACAAAATGTGCTTCAACCATCAATCCACAATACACCAAGCATCCATATGGTATGGTTCTCTGCATCATGTTGTCTTGATCTGCATTTAGCTACCAGCAGATCCGCATGCAGGATTCACGCCAAACTGCTGGGAACAGGACTGCGTGCAAAATTCACGCAAGAAGGTTGGGAAAAGTCATCCATACACCATGAACAGGGCCAGGGACGGATCTACAGGGGGCTCATGCCCCACCAAAGTTTCAAAAATTTTATAGAAGTACGTAGATGTATATATATTTTACCCCCACTATGTTATTAAGTTTGACCCATGATCGAAATTTTTTAGATCCGTCACTAGAAACCGCATCACTGCTATCCCAAAGACATGATATCTTCCATCTAAATAAAGTCATCGGCTCCATTTCCCCTCACCTGCAATGAATCTCTATCCAACAAGTTTGGTTCAAATGGGAAGTTTTCACAGCAGGCTTTGGTCCAGTAGCCAAGTCTCATAAGAATCACCTGTGGCATCTGCTCCCAAATAGGTTTATAATTTTCGTTTATAATTTTCGAAAATAGTCCTATTCCTTACCCCATATAGACCAACATATGACATGTAGGAGACAGAATCACAGTCTTTTATCAAAGCCCAGAAAGGCACCATTCTACGCCTCATGGAATTTTACCGGATCTGCTGGGAGACAAGCAGATAAATTCCATTGGTTCAGAAAAAACATCATAGACATGATGACAATGGTTCCAAAAAAAAAAAAAAAAAAAACACAGAAGGGATCATGGTTTTAAATTATGGTTTCCGTTATGTTGTGATGTCGACACAACCACGATTGCAGTCGTAATAAAGGAAATGGTAAAAAAATAATACAAAAGAATTGAGATCATAAAAAACAAAAAATGATAACCATGAGAAGGGAAAAGCATTTACCATGCTGTTTAAGACGAACACAAAGCTATTTGTGTTGTTGCTGTAAAATTTGCTTCCAGTTACCAGAAAGAGAAACAGTGGTATTCTGCTTTGTAATAAACTAATAATGCGTTAAATATCAAATGATGGTTGAGGGTCAAAGTTAAACGCTCTGCTTTCATTAATTTCGCATAAACTAAACCGTTTGTCTGACTGATTTTGTCATAAATAAATGATCAGTTTTAATAATTTTTTATTTTCTATATTCTTGAATAATTATTTAATTTTAAATATGTGTAAAAATTAAGAAAATAATTATAAAAAATTAAAATTAAAAAAAATTAAGAATAATGTATTAAATTATCTTTATTTTCTTAATACTCCAATTTTCTTTGTTTCTCCATTAAATTAAATGAGTAAATAGTATTTAATGACCGGTCAAGGCCTTTGCTACCAGATAAAACGAACATGTTAGAAGAGAAAAACGACAAAAATCATGGGGAAAAAAGTTAGATAGAGAAAAGCTGAGTCATGAGAAATAAACCAATGAAATCAATTTCATAATATGAATATAATTACACACATATAAAAAGATTCTCTTATTTTTATATGTTGGGCTGTTGGTAATATTTTAATTTTAGAAATTAATTTTGATATATTATTTATATAAAATAATTTCACATTGTTCTATAATTATATGTTTTTTATTATATATAAAATTTTTAAGATAATAAATATGAGATTTATATATTTTTAATAATATAATATTTTATAATTAAATATTTATATAAAATATTTTTATATTATCGGTCCATAAAAAAAATATGTTCTTTATATAATGGCTGTTATATGCAGTTGTACGACAGGTGTAATGGAACACAAATCTTACATATTATAAGATGATGTATCAAGAATGGTTAATTTAAAATATGACAAGATGTATAAAAGTTGCCACCGAGCAGCTCGAGATGGACAATGTACAAACAAAAATTGGATGAAGCTGTTTTAGTTTAAAATTTGAGAAAGGAGAAACTACAAACCGTGGACCAATTATTATAGCACGGGGTAAGAAAATGTCTGAATTGAAAAAATAAAAAATTGCTCACGAGGATACTCCTTTTTTCACATGACTTACGAATATACTTACGGAATTAATTAATGAAATAAATATAAAAGATACTAAACATATAAAGTAAAGCATTCATTACACGTAGTAATATCTAATATTTTTTTTGGGAAAAACGTATTCCATTAATCTTAAAAAATTATAATACAAAATATCACATAAACTTATGGGTATCTCATTGGCCCAAACTTGATTAGACTTATTGCACTCCCTTGGAACAAATTGAGTATTTTTGTTTCTCTGTAATTATAAATTCCTTGCTAAGGAAACAAGATAAACCCAGCTGTATAGCAAAGAGAACATAAACAAGTATGAGCTTTCAACCACAAAAAAAAAAATAAAATCATTCGCTAATAGTTCACAAGTTGGATAAGAGAATTAAGACACTTAACATGTAAATTCATAGTTAGCAAAAGAATCTAAAAGAGGCAATCTCCTAACATTTCAATATCTCTCAAAACGATGTTAATAGTTATCTCCTCCTCATTATTGGCAATCTCGTTAGGTTCAAAAGGAAGTAACATCAAGCTTTCTTTAAAGAATCTAATCTAAAGAGAAAAATTTACAAAAATAGGTTACTTTGAATGAATTAGTCTTTCACATACAGTTTAAATTTCTTATTCTACACAAACTTTTAATCAAACTAAACTAATTAAACAAGTAAACACACGTGATAAATACTCAGATAAAATAAAGAAAAACAAACATCTTAACAAACAACACACAAATGACCCCCACTTTCACATTCACCAACAAGAACAACACCACCCTTCCCCTTCTTAAGCAATAGTATGACCATGATAATGCTAAGGAAAATGTTATTTCAAGACCAATGTAAGAGTAAACATTTATGATAGTGCAAAAGGAGCGACAAACGGAGAATAAATCGAAAAAAAAAGTCTTGGAATCATATGTTTTGTGAGTAGAGTGTACAAAGTTGAGTATTAGAAGAATATTGTTATAATCCTAAACACCGTATCCCTTCTCTTTCTCTTCACACCTTCCTCGCCCCCCTCCTCTCTCTCTTCAATTCTTCTCTCTTCTGAGTTCTATGTCTCTCTCTTTTATGCTCAAAGTTTTCTGAAAGGTTTAATTAATCTGTCAGTCCTTATAGTTTCACCGAATTTTCAATTGGATCCCTACATTTTAAAAGTTTCCAATTTGGTCCTTATAGTATATTAGATTTTTCAATCAGGTCTCTGCCATTATAAAAAAATAAAATATTCTATTTCCATATCATTGTTCATATACAGCAGGGACTTAACTAAAATTTTTTTATACACTATAAGGATTTAATTAAAAATTAGAGACTTAAAGAATAATTAAATTTTTAAAATATGCATTTTACTTTCTTTTAATACATTTAATTAAAGTAAAAAAAATATCTACACATTGAGTGCTCAAAATAAGCAAAAGAAAAATTATTTTATTTCATTTTTTCAAAATAATAAGTAAAAAAAGTATTATTTCTCTCCTAATGATATGATCAAATAAGTAAAAATATTTTTAAGTACTTATTATCAAAATAAAGTATTATTTAATTTCTATCCAAATAATTACATTCAAATAGGCTGATCATGTTGAATAATTAAAAAATAATAAATTCTCATTATATTTAAATTTTATTATTATCACAACTTCTTTTAAAATTATTTTTATTGAAAATAATTATCACAAATATTAATTAATCAAACCCATATTTACATTTGACCCATAAAATAGCACAAATCAAATTCAATCAAGAACAATATAATGACCAAAAAAGTCCATAATAAACATATTTAATTTTGCGAAGATTTCCTAATGTTCACCCTTTTTTCGCACATCTTTTTTATCAATTCAATCCAACACGTGCACCATGCACAAGAAGGTACTCTTTTTAGAGTATATATATATATATATATATATATATATATATATATATATATATGCTGTGGATACTGAGAATTTAGGGGATAATATGAATTTAATTTCTATTTGAAAAGAATGTTCAATTATGATGAATAAATATTTACGATGATAATTACCTACCTTAATTATTTTGTTATTATTTTGTCAAAAGCTATTTTACAATTACGATGGCATATTAGTGGAAATACTTTCCTTTTGGCTATTTTTGCTACTAAAATTGTAGAGTAACATGAGGATTCATGGAGTGGTTCTTGGTCCAGCTAGCTTAGAGTTATTAATTGATTTGAATTGTGGTTATGTGATTCCTGTTATCACATGGGAGAAGATAAGTTTGGAGAACTGAATTTGGGTATTAGCGTGCATGGTGTTGAGTTATGGAAGAATGCATTATATTGTTCTTGATTGGATTTGATTTGTGCTATTTTATGGGTCAAATGTAAATATGGGTTTAATTAATTAATATTTTTTTATAATTATTTTCAATAAAAATACTTTTAAAAGAAGTTGTGATAATAATAAAATTTTAATATAATGAGAATTTATTATTTTTTAATTATTCAACATGATCAATCTATTTGAATGTAATTATTATGATAGAAATTAAATAATACTTTATTTTGATAATAAATACTTAAAAATATTTTTACTTATTTGATCGTATCATTAGAAAAGAAATAGTACTTTTTTTACTTATTATTTTGAAAAAATGAAATAAAATAATATTTCTTTTGCTTATTTTGAGCGCTCAATGTGTAGATATTTTTTTTACTTTAATCAAATACATTAAAAGAAAGTAAAATGCATATTTTGAAAATTTAATTATTCTTTAGGTCTCTAATTTTTAATTAAGTCCTTATAGTGTATAAAAAATTTTCAGTTAGGTCCCTGCCATATATGAACAGTGACATGGAAATAAAATATTCCATATTCCAATAGAATATTTTGTGTTTTTATAACGACAATGATCTGATCGAAAAATTTAATATACTATAGAAACTCAATTAAAAACTTTTAAAATGTAGGGACTATTTAATAAAATTATAAGGATTCACGGATTAATTAAACCATCTAAAATAGCCTCCTTCTTTTCCTCCTCCTTCTTCACATATTGACCTGTGGTGACCACACAGCAATGCCCAGTTCTGGATCTTCCGGTAAGGTTTCCCCACATTAAAAAAAAAAAATTGATTTTTTCACTGTTCAGCTCCTTATTTGTAGCTGCTTGGTCAATTCAATTTGTGGGGTTCTGGTTTTTGTGTTTTGTTTATGTTTTTGGGGCTGTTGTGTTGGTGTTGGTTCTACCCTGTTTGATCTATAAAGTTTTAATCTTTTCATAGTTAATGTGTATATATATTTGTATATGTTATTAGCTTCATGATGTTATCTGTTTATTATGGGGTTTATGATGGATTGCTTTGGTCTTAGATCCTCTGTTGATAACTTGGCTTGATTAAATTTCCTCATCCGTTTTGCTCATATTATTGGGAAATTCATGTGTAACCTGCCTTTCTCTGCCTCAGCTGCCAACTGTTTGATGACGGATTGAAGAGAGAATCTTCCCTTTTTTCAAAAAAAGAAAAAAAGAAAAAATTTATCATTGAACTATGTTTTTGTTTATGTTGTTGGTTATTTATCTCTGTCCAATCAGGACAGCTCTGATCTAGCAAGTGTATTGATGGATTGCAGTTTTTCTGATAAAAGCTCGAATTTTTATGATTCCTTTTGGTGATTAGTCAATTTTAGATATTTTCTAATCCATGTTTTGACTTTTCTAGCATATATCCAATATTGCCGGGTGAAGATGAAAGAAGTATCTGCTGATGAAAAATTTGGGTGGATAGTAAATCTCGTTAGATATGGTTGCAGATTTTATTCTCTTGATATTCAGTTCATCTGGAAATTTTATTTGATCTTCGTACGGTGTTAATTGTGCTGTGTTTTTCTTTTGACAAGTGTAAAGGTGTTTAAAAATCTTGAGAATCTGTTGACATGAATTGTTGTATAGTTCTGAAGGAGGGTGAAATTTGAAACCTATTTTGCTACTCACTTCGTGCGAAGCTTATAAGTTGTATCAAAATTTTCTGGACATTTAGGCTATCTTTGGAGTCTTTTTCCTTCTGAAATGATGATGATGCTTGATGACATGGGGTTTTGTGGTGACTTTGATGCTTTTTGTGGTTCCCTTGGGGAAGGGGATATAGCTGCCAGGCAGACTGAACCAGATGCCGTGGTTGAGGATGATTATAGCGATGAAGAGATCGATGTGGATGAGCTTGAGAGGAGGATGTGGAGGGACAAAATGCGTCTCAAACGACTGAAGGAACAAAGTAAGGCTAAGGAAGGAATTGATGCAGCAAAGGAAAGGCAATCCCAGGAACAAGCTAGGAGGAAAAAGATTGAGGAGCAATCCCATGCACGCCTAAGGCTAAGGAAGGAATTGATGCTGCAAAGCAAACGCAATACCAGGAACAAGCCAGGAGGAAAAAGATGGAGGAGCAATCCCATTAAGCAATGCCTAGACCACTAGGCTGTATATAATATATGCTTTGTTGTATTAAAATTCTATGAAATCCTTCAAAACTCCCAATGGCAGGACTCAATGTGAGACTAGAAAGGAAAAAAGGGATGCATGTACCCCTAGCCTAGCTGCTCGTTTTGCTGATAACCTTTGATATTTTTATATATTAATTTAAGAATATTTGAATTAATCAGTGACTTATTATTTCGATCGAGTTGATTACCAAATCGAGCTTAAAAACTATGGATATAGCATACCAGATCACACCCCCCCCCCAAAAAAAAAAAAAAAAAAAAGAGGTTTAGTATACATAAGAGTGAGTGAATATTGACTACACTTCGATTGGACAAAGCCCCATTTAAGCTGCAGATTCAAGCCGTGTTTCCCTGATAGATACATTTTTTTATTTTGGAAAAAAAAAGGACATTAATCATTTCTTTTGTGATAGGGAATAAAATAAAAATAACAAATAATGAGATTTTATTGCATCGAAAACAACATATTTACAATTCAGGTGAAACGAGATTTTTTTTCGGTGAAATGAGTTTTTTCATTGAACAAACGTAATTTTTCTAATGCACCGAAAACAACATTTTTAGTATTCAGTATGAATGCTTATATTAGAAATTATATATGTATATATTATAACAGGGTGTTATATTTTGATGTCCTAATATTAATATAACACGGTACCAAAATATTGGAAGTCAATGAAAAAAGTGAGAGTTACTCTTGGCATTTACATGGCCATCATCATGACTTTCAGTTATGCTTTTTTTTTCATGAAAAACTTGTTTTTGGCCCCTTTTCTTGACGAGCCCAATATGTGAACAGAATACGTCTAGGGTCTTTTTACTGAAGACCACAAACAAAAGGCTCTTAATACTAAAACTAGCAGAGACTATGGTCGCCCTTAATTTGTTAAAGGGTAAATGGACAAGTCTATATTAAGGGGTAAAAAAACAACCTACCAATTAAATTTCATATAAACCCATACAAAAGCGGTAATATGATTTTATATAAATTTTAGTATAAAAAATTACACCTTTTTTAACTTCCATCCTTTCTAGCTTCTTGTCTTTCCTTCCCGCACTTTGTTATGAGTCCCATGTCGAGCAAATAAGTAAACGCAATGTGATACTTAAACCACGTAATTCTTCCACTTAATAACGTTTTTTTTCTCTTACATTGGATTGGGCTCTCTTAATGAGTTTAAGCCATAATAATTCATACTGTTGTTGAGAGTTGGGCTACAAAAAGAGCTAGTTAAAGGCTTGATTAAAGTGCAATAATGAGAATATTGTGTTGAATACAGATAAATGTGTGAAGTCGCAAGAAAAAAAAAAAAAAGACTCCGGTTGAGTCAATGTCGATAGAGTGAAACCATTGTGATTTATGGACGTGAGGCATAACACACCCCTCCACATGGTAGGTCATATTCTGTTTATTTTTACCCTACACACTTAAGGCAGCCCATCTTAGCTCTCCACAATTCTAGGAAAATGCGTGACCCCTTCATCGTCAAGTTTATCCATTTGTGTGTACTTGTGGTGTTATTTATCCATCTTGTGTTATTTAAACCATGCGTTTTTTCATAGTGTATGTTTGGACCATTGCGTGCTGTACTCTTAGTGCTTGTTTTTATTTAGAGTACATGTAAAAATACATGTCAATTTTTATTAATTACGGATTAACATCCTACCCGTTGCAAGACACCCTAAGTTTGAGGGGAAACAAACTTTTCCAATTAAAGTGAGATTTTCTCTAAAATAAAAGAAAGTAAGGGGTTAATTTTCTCTAAAATAAAAAAAGTAAGGAGTTATTAACCTTACCTCATTTAGTGGAGTTTATGTTATGCACTTTAATAATACAAATATAAATACTCCTTCATTTATTTATTTTTTTAATGCAGAAGATTTTTAGTCCTCTTGGCAATTTTTTGAGGTGTTAAGCCTCTTAGCTTTATTATAATCTGTCAAAAGGTTTCTTTTATTTCACATTTTTCGAATGATTTAAATTGTTAAAACACCTCTCATATTTTGTGCAAATGTATAATTTCCCCGTCAAGATTTATCAGTTATCAAAAGAGAGTACACAAGATACATGCATTGTTCATATAAAACAGTACAATTTGTTTTTAATGTTTTTGGTCGAATAGTACAGTTTGTTTCTGTGGTGTCCTATATACTTCAATGCTATGGGCCTAAAGGGGTATTACCCCCACTACCCATCAGGGGCCCATTATGTAGTTATCTCAAAACACAGTAGAGCAGCAACTGGAATGGGCCCAATTGATAACGGCCCGTTGACCACTAAGAACCAGTAACGTACAACACGTGTTTTTCTGACCAAAATAATATGTAAAAGAAAATGATTGCTTTCCGAGGATAAATTTTGGGACATAAGAAAGAGATAAGACCATTTGACCAAAAGAGAGATAAGAGCCAAAAAAAATATGAAAAATAACTTTGACCAAATGAGATCCTTGGCTACAAAAATATAGTTGACTATATTGATGAACAGAACACGTGTCTTCAATAATGACAACAATAAAAATCTTATTTCACTATGTGGAGTAGATGAATTAATCTATGCCATGTGGTTTTGTCAAAAATCTTTAAACCAAGAGGAGTCTTATTCAGTTGAAAAAATTTATGC
This sequence comes from Dalbergia cultrata, assembly GCA_031216105.1. Taxonomy (NCBI): domain Eukaryota; kingdom Viridiplantae; phylum Streptophyta; class Magnoliopsida; order Fabales; family Fabaceae; genus Dalbergia; species Dalbergia cultrata. Next base: position 53,251,942 of record CM062352.1, on the reverse strand, counting down.
AATCTATGTAGCACAGTCCAATCCAAGATGAAAGTGTCTCACTTGGTGGCCTGAGCAATTATATTACTCATTGAACTGGCCTCCTCTTTTGCAGCTTCCACTAATTCCTCCTGCAACCCATACCATAAGATCAGAATTTTTATCAAATAACAAGGTTACAAAATACATGTGAGTGTTGTAAAAGGGATTTATTAGTTTAATTAATCCATCAATTCTTAAAGTTTCACCAAATTTTTAATTAGGTCCCTACATTTTAAAAGTTTTCAATTGGATCCCTATAATATATTAAATTTTTCGATCAAGTCCATGCTGTTATAAAAACAACATAATATATTGCATTAGAATATGAAATATTCCATTGAAATATGGAATATTCCATTTCCATGTCACTGTTCACATACGGCAGGGACCTAACTGAAAAATTTTTATACACTATAAGGACTTAATTAAAAATTAGAGACCTGAAGAATAATTAAATTTTCAAAATATGCATTTTACTTTCTTTTAATGTATTTAATTAAAGTAAAAAAAAATCTACACATTGAGTGCTCAAAATAAGAAAAAGAAAAATTATTTTATTTTATTTTTTTAAAATAATAAGTAAAAAAAGTATTATTTTTCTCTTAATGATATGATCAAATAAGAAAAAATATTTTTATATACTTATTATCAAAATAAAGTATTATTTAATTTCTATCCTAATAATTACATTCAAATAGGTTGATCATGTTAAATAATTAAAAAATAATAAATTCTCATTATATTCAAATTTTATTGTGATCACAACTTCTTTTAAAAGTATTTTTATTGAAAATAATTATCACAAAATATTAATAAATTCATGTAACACAGTAAAAATATCATTAGGTGATGTTCAATCGACTTAAAAAATTTATTAAATATTTAACTTTAACTTATTGATCTATATAATTATATTATACGCACTTTATGGTATTCAATTAATTTATATCATATTTAGTAATTTTTAACGCTGATATAATGTGTATAATAATATTATTATGTATCCACAAATTATACTTTTGTTTATAGATTAATTTTGATATATTATTATATGAAATTTTTAAAAGAAATATATAATATAAATCAAAATTTTATTAACATAATAATATATATAATTAATTATAACGAGGACATATTTTTTACCTTAAAATTAATAACAAATTCTAAGACATGATTTCTCTAATAGGGACATTTGAGGCTACTGATTGTTGTGTGCGAAGCATCTAATTAAGCCTCACAAGTACGTAGTTGGTGTTTCACTAACAATTAAAAATAATAATAGTAACAAAACTGTATAATGCATTTATGTTTTCTTGTGGCATGTCTTCACCACTAAAAAGGAATATCATACTAATAAACAAACAATATCATATCATATTTTATTTTATTTTTCCTTATGGGAGTATTCAAACTGTTTTTAATTTCATGGGTCAAATGTAAATATGGGTTTAATTAATTAATATTTTGGGATAATTATTTTCAATAAAAATACTTTTAAAAGAAATTGTGATAATAATAAAATTTGAATATAATGAGAATTTATTATTTTTTTAATTATTCAACATAATCAACTTATTTGAATGTAATTATTAGAATAGAAATTAAATAATACTTTATTTTGATAATAAGTATTTAAAAATATTTTTACTTATTTGATCATATCATTAGGAGAGAAATAATACTTTTTTTTACTTATTATTTTGAAAAAAATGAAATAAAATAATTTTTCTTTTACTTATTTTAAGCATTCAATGTGTAGATATTTTTTTTACTTTAATCAAATACATTAAAATAAAGTGAAATGTATATTTTGAAGATTTAATTATTCTCCAGGTCTCTAATTTTTAATTAAGTCCTTATAGTGTATAAAAAATTTTCAATTAGGTCCCTGCCATATGTGAACAGTGACATGGAAATAGAATATTCCATATTCTAATGGAATATTCAGTTTTTTTATAACGGCAGAGACCTAATCGAAAAATCTAATATACTATAAGGATCCAATTGGAAACTTTTAAAATGTAGAAATCCAATTGAAAATTCGGTGAAACTATAGGAATTGACGGATTAATTAAACCAGATTTATTTATTAGCATTCATACCTGTGCAGCTATCAGTCTCAGAGTTGTTCTCTTACTAGTTTCCTGCATCTCTCCAGCTAGCAAAATTTCATCCAATATAAAGTATGCCTGCTAGGATCGATCTAAACTTTAACCAAATACTGTAGAGTAAATAGCAGAAATATTGTTCCATTACACTTACAGCATTAGCATTCTTACTTAGAAGGACTTCTGAATTTATTAAAGAGCACAAACACTGTGATTAATCACAAAGTAGACTACAACCTCCTAGGGATCCACATTCTCAGTTTAAATATGAGCCTCATCTCATTTACCAAAGAAGCTTCATTATTTTAGTATAGGGTTATAGGATTCAACCGGCTACATTATATGAATGTGGATATTTTAGATTCAAGTTTAATAACAAAAGTTAGAGATAAAAATGTGGATGAGAGACGATGGATTACCTTATGGAAATTAAAGATCAAGTCAAGCTCCCAAACCTGAGAAGAAAAGTATGATAGAACAAATTTAGGCTCCAAAATATGTAGGCAATTTTAGGTGCATTTGGTTCCAAAACACAATTTTCATTTTCAATTTTCTTGCTTTCAGAATTTTATAAAGAAAATACTAAACTGTAAATGAAAACTGAAAATCAATTTTTGTAATTTTTATGATTTTTGATATTTCTTTCATAAAATTCAAAAAATAGAAAAATAGAAAATGAAAATTTAAAATTGTTTTCTAAAATCAAACGGATTCTTACTAGCTTGATGTTCCACGAGTCTGAGAGACTCACACTACCAAAATAGCAATCCAATGTCTCAACATAGTGATGAATAATGGAGAGGGTCTCCAATTCGTTGTCCTTCTGATCATTGCACATACAGAAGTAGAGGCTAGCATACTTGTAACAAGAACCGAAACCAAGAGACTCCCACTTATGTAGTTCAATGTGTTTTTGTGAGCCAACAGAAGCAACAAAAGATTTATTACACACTCTTGGCCCACCTTTTATAAACAACTTTGAATCCCCTCTCCTCCACAAAGTGGCATAGCCTTCGGGCTCTAGAGATAACTAGGCTATTTAACTCTCGAATTACTACCAAAGACAGAAAAAATCAAGAATCACTTGGAATAATTCATTCATTTAAGAGTCAATAACACACAAAACGTGCAACTTATTTCTAGAATTCTAGTGAATATTTCAGACTCTCTTGCATTTTCTTGTATAGTCATAGTAATTTAAGCAGAGGAAATCAATATGCAATACAAAATCCATGTCACAATGCAATTAATCACTTTATTAGGATTGAGTTTTATGAAGCATTGACATAATTACATGACAAAAACTATAAAGCATATGATCCAGTGCATTTGTATACATATATATATATACACACACACACACAACAATATGCCCAATGTTATGTTAGAAAAAAGATTTGATTTAATCAGTGTAAAAATCTGAAATCCTCATAACTTTTTGACTTTTTAATTAATTTCCGAATATTAGTGCTATACATATGTAGATGTAGATGTGTTGAAGAAGCCTCTTTTTGTTGGTACTCACTACTCAGACATTCATATATAAAGGTCCAATTGAATTGAGGAAATAATTTGAATAACAAAGCAAGAGATTGTGGAGTATACTATTGGCATTATGATCCTATATATTGGACTAACATGTGACACGTTATATTGAATCACAGACAGGTACCTTGGATCTTTCCTTCTGAGAATATGGGGAGTAACACTTGGTGAGCCTCACTTTTCCTTGTCGACTAATGAGAAGCACAAAGTGAATCTGCAGCCGAAAGGAATTAAAAAAAAAAAAGAGGAAAAAAGAAATAAAATAAAGTGACAAGCCCCTTTTATAATAAACACAGACGCATACAAATGATCTACCACTACTAGCTTAAACATATAATATACTTCCAAATCAAACCCATCTTCTCATAAATGGGATGTGGATTGTATCAACGAGTTAAGGTTCATTGTGACATCAGACACACACTATGGTGCTCAAATGGGGTAAAACCACTGGAAGGAATCATGGCTTTTAGTTACAGTTTCCGTTATGTGGCGATGTCGGCACAACCGCAATTGACTCCGTTACATGTATAATTGAGATCATAAAGAAAGGATGACCATGAGAAGGGAAAAGCATTGACGAACACAAAGCCATTTGCGTTGTTGCTGTAAAATTTGCTCTCAGTTGCCAGAAAGAGAGAGAGTGGTATTCTGTTTCGTAATAAACTAATAATGCGCTAAATATCAAACGATGGTGATCTGATCAATCAAATCCAACCTTAATGACACAATGTTGAGGGTCAAAGTTGAACGCTATGGTTTCATTAATTACGCGTAAACTAAACGGTTTGTCTGACTGATTTTGTCATAAATAAATTATCAGCTATGATAATTTTATACTCCTCATATCGTTATATAATTGTTCGGTTTCAAGTGTGAATTAAAATTAAATAAATGATCAGAAAATTATTAAAATTTAATAAAAGTTAAGAATAATTTAAATTATTCTTATTCTTTTAATACTTTAATTTTCTCTTTCCTTTTGATAAATGAATTAATGGTATTTAATATTAATATTATTAAAAAAATAATTGTTATTATTTAAAATTTTTAAATAAATAATTATTTATAGATAACTTTTTAAAATAAACGATTATTTGGAGGGAGGCCTAACCTTTTAAGAGGATTAATTAATAACTGACTAAGGCCTTTGCCCCAAAAAAATACGAACGTGTTAGAAGAGAAAAGCGACAAAAATCATGGAAAAAAAATAAAAGTTAGAGAGAGAAAAGTGACAAAAATCATGGAAAAAATAAAGTTAGAGAGAGAAAAGCTAAGTCATGAGAGACACACCAATGAAATCAATTTGTATAATATGAGTAAAACTATGCACATCTCGTATTTTTATATGTTGGACTGTTGGTAATATTTTAATTTAAGAAATTAATTTTGATATATATTATTTATGTAAAATAATTTATATAAAAACCCTAAAATAATTTCATATTGTTATATAATTATCTGTTCTATATTATATATAAATTTTTAAGATAATAAATATGATAATTATATATTTTTTATTAATATAATATTATATGATTAAATATTTATATAAAATATTTTTATTTTTATACTACCGGTGCATAAAAAGTACGTTCTTTATATAATGGTTGTTATATGCTGTTGTACGACAGGTGTAATAGAACAAAAATCTTACATATTATAAGATGATGTATCAAGCGTGGTTAATTTAAAATATGATAAGATAAGATGCATAAAACTTGCCACCGAACAGTTGGAGATGGGCAACGTGCAAACAAAAATTAGATGCAGTTGTTTTAGTTTAAAAGTTGAGAAAGGAGAAACTACAAACCATGGAACAATTATTATACCAGCGAGTAAGAAAATGTCTAAATTGAAAAAAGAAAAAATTGCTTACGAATATAATCGTTTTTTGACATGACATACGAATATACTTATGGAATTAATTAATAAAATAAATATAAAAGATACTAAATATATAAAGTAAAGTATTCATTACACATAGTAATATCTAATACTTTTGTTGGAAAAAACGTATTTCATTCATCATAAAAAATTAGAATACAAAAAATCAAGTAAACTTGTGGGTAATCTCATTGGCCCAAACTTGATTAGACCTACTTTGACTATATGAACTAAATGACCAGCAGCCCCATTGCACTCTCTTGGAATAAATTGGGTATTTTTGCTTGTCAGTAATTGTAAATTTACCACTAACGAAACAGGAAAGCCAACTTTATAACAAAGAGAATATAAACAACCATGAATTTTCGACCAAAAAAAAAAGATGCGCTTATAGTTCGCAAGTTGGATAAGCTAAAATAACTAGAGAATTAAGATACTTAACATCTAAATACATACTTAACAAAAGAATCTAAAAGAGCTGTACAAAAGAAAAAAAAAAAGAATCTAAAAGGGGCAATCTTTTAACATCCCAATATTTCTAAAAGTGTGTTCATAGCCCTCTTCTTCTCGTGATGGGCAATCTCATTAGATCCTAAATCCAATCACATCAAGCTTTTTTTAAAGAATCTAATCTGAAAAGAAAAGTTTACAAAAATAGGTTGCTCTAAATGAATTCGTTGAATTTTTCTATGATTAGTTTTCCTCTCTTTTATTGGATTAAAAGTTTAAAACAAATACATACAGTTTAAACTTCTTGTTCTACACAAACTTCTAACTAAACTAAACTAATTAAACAACTAAACAAACACGATAAACACATAGATAAAATAAAGAAAAATAAATGTCTTAACAAACCACCTCTAACATATGTTGTTGATTCATTACTTATCATAACGCAGTATTCTAAAGCTACCAGAATTGCGAGTAATTGTCGAGAAAATTCAGATATGAACTTTGTTATATTGCTCACGATTCAAATACCACTGCTATCAATAGAAACGAATTACAAGAGAAATCAAAACAAACATAATGTAGTAAGGATTTGAGACCAAAGAAAAAATGGAAAAAAAGGGAGATCAGGAGTCATCGGACCACCACCATAAAGGGGGTGGGGGTTGGCTTCCCCACTTGGACCGACAAAAGAGTTCTTTGGTGGGAGAAGAAACTGAGCAATATTTTTTGGTCAACAATAAACTGGGTTTGGAAATTTACAGCTATCTTTTGGGCTTGACACAAAACAAGCCCGGTGTGAAACAGAACAGATTCGACACTTTGAAAACTCTCTGAAATCCTTTGCGCACCTTCTTCTAGAATGACTCTTTAAACAGTTACCTCCTGCACAAGCTACAACCTAGCAATATCTAATATTCAGTCCTTTAATAATAAAATATTTAATAGAGATAGTTAAATACTTTTTAACTCAAATATTCCTGCACTTGTTAATTAGCAAAATAAACAATGAATTCAAGTTTAATACATGGAAAAAATTAGCGTTGAAAAAGTTTTATTCTTATAGTGGGCTAATCTATCTGGATTCAAATTATTGGTTAGAAAGAAATTACTTAAAAAAAATCAGATAATTTTCTCTTTTTTCTGATATCAATAATAATGTTATAAAACTTGTTCGGAGATTATAATTCTACTAAAATTCTTGATTAGCATACTCTCGTAATATTGTTAAGGGCTTTTAGTAGATGTGTTAGAATCTGGATTAGATTGGATATTGATTGATATTATTAGATCAATTTGGCAGGTCGTAAATTATTATTGTACATAAAAAAAGGTGTCATTTAGTAGTTTTATATTCATATTCATTTTTCATTTTGTGCATGTTTTTCTATTTCAGTTTTTGTCGCTGCTTTTTCTATATCAGTCTAACGATTGAAATGGAAGCATTTTACTACTTACTATAATATCAAAAGTCAACATTTACAACATATTTGTTTGAAGACGCAAAAAACAATAACGATGGAACAAAATAAAAAAGAAAAATTTCCTCAAAATTCCCCCACGAATAAAATATGAGAAAGGTTTGTATTTTTCACTAACAAATATCAAACACACATGATATGGAATAAACATATTACGAAAACTACACAAACTTGGTATGATATAAAAATTCGTATCCAAATTATTGCATATTCATATACGTATAATTTTCTTTTTCTCCATGTTATCTATTGAAAATGTGAAAAATAACAAACACACATAATATGGAATAAACATATTAAGGAAAACTACTCAAATTTGGTATGATATAAAAATTCGTATCCAAATTATTGCATATTCATATACGTATAATTTTCTTTTTTCCCCTATTATCACCATCCTCCACTGAACGAAAGATGTAAATCCAAAAGGATAATCATGGACATAAGACTGCCACTTTTGGTAAACTATTATCCTTCATTTTCTACTAAAATTAAAATATTAAATATATAAAAAGTATGTCTAAATTCAATTAAATTATACATACAGTACTGTATATATTACGTCCATATAGGCATAATATGGAAAAAGAAAAAGCAAAGTCGAAATAAAGGAATTGCCGTATTGTTATTTTCACCATTAATTGCTTTCACACAGTGGTGTTCCACTAACTCACCCACTCACTACGGTTTGTGCTTGCATTTGTTTGAGTGTGTGGGCTTTACAATTGGTCAGGTGGCCTTATCGATAAGGCAAAACGACGACACGCACACGGTCCCCACACACACACACATAAAAGAGAGCAACAGTTACTTCTTGCATCATCCATCATCCATCACCATTAAATAATAATAACAATAAATAATATAATCAGTTCAAAACTGCATGATTAAATGCTAAAATACTAATAACTTATCATTCCAATGTCTAGATTGGATTAACCTAACCAAAGATTTTGGTAAACAAATCAATAATTTAATTTTAATAAATTAATGGTGTAAAATATTTTGTATAGTTTTTTAATTAAATAATATTATAGGAGATATGGATAACTTTTATCTATCAGTTAAAAAATTATTCTAATAAAAATATTCTATTGAATGACAATATAAAATTTTTACTTGTATTAAAATTAAAAAATATTATTTATATTTATCATAAAATATTGTGTTGACTGCATTATTCACACCTATTTACTATTTAATGAATATAAATTATATAACTAGAAGGTGAAACTCATAAATCAATTACTCCTCAGTCTTGGGGTTTTTTTCTTTTTTTTCTTAATTATTTTATTTTATTTTTAACCCCACCAATGACCCACCACTTTCACATTCACCAACAAGAACAACAACACCCTTCCCCTTCTTAAGCAATAATATAACCAGGATAATGCTAAACACCCTGTCCCTTTTCCCTCCCTCCCCCTCTCTCTTTCTTCACACCTTCCCCTCTCTCTCTCTCTCTCTCTCTCTCTCTCTTCAATTCTTCTCTCTTCTGAGTTCTATGTCTCTCTCTTTTATACTCGAATTTCTCTGAAATAGCCTCCTTCTTTTCCTCCTCCTTCTTCACATATTGACCTGTGGTGACCACACAGCAAGACCCAGTTCTGGATCTTCAGGTAAGGTTCCCCTACATTAAAAAAAAATTGATTTTTTTCACTGTTCAGCTCCTTCTTTGTAGTTGCTTGGTCAATTCAGTTTGTGGGGTTCGGGTTTTTGTGTGTGTTGTTGATGTTTTTGGGGCTGTTGTTTGTGTTGGTGATGGTTTCACTGCCCTGTTTGATCTATGAAGTTTTAATCTTTTCATAGCTTTTCTATGACCAGTTAATATGTATATATATTCGTATATGGTGTTAGCTTCATGATGTTATCTGTTTTGTTATGGGGTCTATGATGGATTGCTTTAGTCTTAGATCTTCTGTTCATAACTTGGCTTGATTATATTTCCTCATCCGTTTTGCTCATACTATTGAGAAATTCATGTGCAACCTGCCTTTTTCTGCCTCAGCTGCCAACTGTTTGATAACGGATTGAAGAGAGAATCTTCCTTTTTTAAAAAAAATGAAAATAAAAAATTATCATTGAACTATGTTCTGTGTTTATGTTGATTGTATTGTTATTGTTTATTTTGTTGGTTAGTTAGATCTGTCCAATCAGGACAGCTCTGATCTAGCAAGTGTATTGATGGATTGCAGTTTTTCTGATAAAAGCTAGGATTTTTATGAATCCTTTTGGTGATTAGTTAATTTTAGATATTTTTTAATCCATGTTTTGACTTTTATAGCATATATCCAATATTGCCGGGTGAAGATGAAAGAAGTATCTGCTGATGAAAAAAATGAGTGGATAGTAAATCTCTTGTTAGATATGGTTGCAGATTTTATTCTCTTGATATTCAGTTCATCTGGACATTTTATTTGATCTTCGTACCGCGTTAATTGTTCTGTGTTTTTTTTTTCCTTTTCCTTTTCTTTTGACAGGTGTAAAGGTGTTTAAAAATCTTGAGAATCTGTTGACTTGAATTGTTGTATAGTTCTGAAGGAGGGTGAAATTTGAAACCTATTTTGCTCCTCACTTGGTCGGAAGCTTATAAGTTGTATCAAAATTTTCTGGACAATTAGGCTATCTTTGGAGGCGTTTTTCCTTCTAAAAAGATGATGATGTTTGATGACATGGGGTTTTGTGGTGATTTTGATGCTTTTTGTGGTCCCCTTGGGGAAGGGGATATAGCTGCCAGGCAGACTGAACCGGATGCAGTGGTTGAGGATGATTATAGCGATGAAGAGATCGATGTGGATGAGCTTGAGAGGAGGATGTGGAGGGACAAAATGCGTCTCAAACGACTGAAGGAACAAAGTAAGGCTAAGGAAGGAATTGATGCAGCAAAGCAAAGGCAATCACAGGAACAAGCCAGGAGGAAAAAGATGTCGCGAGCTCAGGATGGGATCTTGAAGTACATGCTGAAGATGATGGAGGTTTGCAAGGCGCAAGGATTTGTTTATGGGATAATTCCTGAGAAGGGAAAGCCAGTGACTGGGGCATCCGACAATCTTCGTGAGTGGTGGAAGGATAAGGTTAGGTTTGATCGCAATGGTCCTGCTGCCATAGCCAAGTATCAAGCAGATAATGCAGTCCCTGGAAAGAGTGATGGTTGCAATGCTATTGGCCCTACTCCGCACACCTTGCAAGAGTTACAGGACACAACCTTGGGTTCTCTCTTGTCAGCACTTATGCAGCACTGTGATCCGCCTCAGAGAAGGTTCCCATTAGAGAAGGGTGTTCCTCCACCATGGTGGCCCACTGGGAATGAAGAATGGTGGCCCCAAATTGGTTTACCTAAAGATCAAGGCCCTCCACCTTACAAGAAACCACATGACCTGAAGAAGGCATGGAAGGTCGGTGTTCTAACTGCAGTTATCAAGCACATGTCTCCTGATATTGCCAAGATTCGGAAGCTTGTTAGGCAGTCCAAGTGCCTCCAAGATAAAATGACTGCCAAGGAAAGTGCAACCTGGCTTGCCATCATCAATCAAGAGGAGGCCTTGGCTAGAGAGCTTTATCCTGATTACTGCCCCCCACTGGCCTCTGCTGGGGGGAGTGGGTCTTTGGTCATCAACGATTGCAGCGAGTATGATGTTGAAGGGGCTGATAATGAGCCGAACTTTGATGTGGAAGATCGGAAACCTGAGAACCTTCATCCATCCAATCTTGGGATGGACAGAATGAGGGCAAGGCTGCCAGTTCAGAAATCTTCTCTGCCAATCAAGGGAGAGGTTGTCACGAACTTGGATTTCATTCGGAAGAGGAAGGTCTCCAGTGACTTCAACATGATGATGGATCAGAAAATCTATACTTGTGAGCATCCTCAGTGCCCTTACAGTGAAGGTCGCGTTGGTTTTCCAGACAGGTCTTCTAGGGACAATCATCAATTGAATTGTCCATATAGAAACACTTCTGCTGATTATGCTGGTCCTGGTTTTCATGTTAATGAGGTTAAGCCTGTTATATTCCCCCAGCCCTATGTTCAACCCAACACTACATCTCAGTCTGCTAGTTTGGTTCCACCTACATTTGACTTAACCGGTCTTGGAGTCCCCGAGGATGGCCAGAAAATGATTAGTGATCTTATGTCAATCTATGACACAAATGTTGTAGGAAACAAGAATGCAAGCTCCAATAACTGTGTAGCTGCAGAGAATCAAAACATTCCTCAGCACAGCATTCAGCAACAACAGGAAAACTTCTTTCCTGGTCAAGGAATGGTGATGGATGGAAACTTCTTTGCTAGAGAGGAAAATCAGTTTGACCGTTTCAAGGCCATGAACTCTCCTTTTGAGTCCGCCACAACCACCAACACTGTCAACAACAACAGCAACAACAACAACAACTTCCATTTGATGTTTGGTTCCCCTTGCGATCTGGGATCCTTTGATTTCAAGGAGGATATGCAAGGAGTAGGGATGGACGCACTTCACAAACAGCCAGATGTTTCAATATGGTACCAGTGAAAACGACAAGTGGAAACTCGTGTATCATGGACTTTTTGTTGTCCTTTAGAGAAAGGGTTGGCCACCCTGATCATGTGAACTTCCCTTAAAGTTAGTCACTGCATTTTTATTCACATGTTAATCCTATAGGTCTAGGATATTTTATGCTTGGCAGGTCTGTTCTGGTATGGGTTAATAAACCATGGATGTTCCTAAAATGTAGCCCTTTTATGTGTGTCCCTCTTTTTTTCTTTTTTAATCAGTCTAGTCCTGTTGGTGTTACTTACTATTCTATGTACTGTTGTGATATAAATAATATTTTGATTCTCTTTATGTAAATTGTAGCACAGCCACAAATCATGGCATGGAATCTTGAATTTGTGGACCCTTTTATGAGGGATGGTAAAATTTGGTTGTGGATTTATGTAAGGTTTGGCCTTGTTGCAACTTTTTTATTATTTCTCCTATGCTTATCTCCTGCATGTGAAATGGACCCCATTAATTTTGTTTGGCAGATGCCAAGTTACATACTACTCAATTCAATTGCGTGACCAACTTGAATGCCTATGCCATGGGTGTGGTGGGGTATTTTATTGATGGGGCACCTTGTCTCTGTCTTTTTGAAGTCTACGGTCAATCCATAAGGCGTGGCCTTGTTAATTTGCTCCTATCTCTCCACAAGTCTTCATTGAAAGTGAAAGTGCCCACTTTGATTAGATGTGGAAAAAGGGCCACGTCTTGATGTGGTCCTAAGGCGGCTGAACAGAAACTTGCACTAAAGTTCTTATGTCTTGGTACTTAATTTGTTTATTTTACCCTTGATCAAATGTTATATTTACATGCCATACAATGTTATGATTTTGCAAAATACCTGCTGCATTTCTTTTTTAATTTGATATTTGAGGGCTTGTTTTGTTTGTTAAAATTTTACCGATGTAGAATGGCACAAGTGTCATCAAATTTAGTGAAGTAACGAAATGGGTTGAAAAAGGTGGGATAGGTAATAACAGCACGTGTTGAAATTTTCATAGTGCAATAGCCACCAATTGTTGACTATTTGTCAAATTACTGTAATCTTTTCCAACTTTCTTTTTGTAGAACCTGCATAGTGGAACAGGTCACAACTCTTTCTTATTTATGTTCATGCGCAAAATCAAAGAATGCTCAGTTAAATCAACGTTTATTTGATTTAAGCGAATCAGCACTTGACTTTACCTAAATAAAGTCTTAAATTTTATAGATGACAGAAGTTAACAGCAGTAGGAGTATAAGAATTCTTTTCTTATAATGAATTAATCTAATTTAAATTAAATTAGTTGAAGACTAATAAATTTTAAATATAACGGCTTGCACAAAAATAAAAGGCCTAGTTATACTAAGTTTTATGAACAAAAGTTTTGACGTTCATATTTATCAAAAACAATTTAAGTTGGATAGTTTAGAAAAGTCTGATATTAAGTGAATAGTTACATGCTGAGGTAAATGACATTAAGGTACACATAAAGTAGGCCCATATAAATAAAAGGTTAGTAGTGATAAGAAAATAATATAAATTCTATATCTTTTCCATATTGATTTTAATTTTAATCAACTCATATTATTATTCAATTAAATCATCTCATAAGTAATGGATATGAAACTTAACTAATTTTACTGATGTGGTAACAAATAATTGGATGATAATATAAAAAACTTTTATACTGTCAATGCATAGAAATTAAACTCAGACATCTTTTAGTGAGAGAACAAAAAACATTTAGATTTAGATTCAAACAAAAATTTAATTTTGATATATTAATTGTATAAAATATTTTTATATAATTATTTAATCATAAGTTTTTATATTAGCAAAATAGATTTGAGTTTCATCCCACTATTTCAAAATTAATGTAAATGGAAGAATTTGATTGTACGATAAAATAAAATGTTTTACAGGAGTTGTATATTTAAATTAAAGGAAAAACCACTACTTTAGCCCAATAAAATTGCTAACAAAATAGCCCATAAAAGAAACTATATTTGTTCGTGGCCCTTCAAATATTTAATTTATTTGACAAATTCATTGAAACGTTAATTGAATTCCATTTTTATTAACCAAAGTTAATCTTTCGGAAGTAATTTTGTTGAAAATTTGATCTTTTAAAAGCTAAATTGGTCATTTTATAATGTCAGTTGGTACAATAGGGGCTATTTGTTATATGATCTTTTAGAATTAAACTAGTGATTTTACAATCAAGACTAACTAACATCTGGGGTGAATTTGTCAAATAGAATGAATCTTAAAAGGGGCACAGATAATTATAGTTTATTTTGATAGCTATTTTTTTATCAATGTAATTTTTTTTATTAAAATAGTAGTTCTTCCGAAATTAAATCAATAAATCCTTTTAATTCAGTATTGAAATAACTTTTTGAATACGAGACACAAATTTGACGGTTGTTATTATGTTACTGGAAGAAAATTTCTTTTGCCAATAAATACGAAGAATTTGTCAAAAAAGTGGTGTGCCGCCCGACAACAAAAAGAAAATGCTTCGTATACACTACACCGATTTTTTTCCCCCAAAGCGGATAAAGTATTGCTTTTGTGGTTGTATACTGAAATATTTTCTTTTTAATGCAAAGGTCACATCTTGAGATTAAAAAAATATATGACACTTAGAATATTTATTAGGACATCAATTGAAAAGCTCATGCACATTTTTTATTTTACAACAACTTATATTCCAATGCGCCCTTTTTAACTTATATCGTAATAAATACCGTCGATATCGTAATTTTTACAACAATATTTTTATATCAATTTATAATTTAAGATTAAAAAAAAACTATAGTGCATTGTCTCAATAAAAATAGTATCAAAGCAGGTGCCGTATATAAGTAAACATTACTCACAATGTAATATTAAAAAAATGGGCTCTTGCTATTTGCACATGAAATTATTGTAATTTTTTGGGAGAAAAAAACTTAAATGGTGCAAAAGGATAAAGATATATAAAAGGAATAGTCCTTTTGTATCCAAAATTTTTATTTTATAAAATACCCTTAATGCACAAGGAGTTGAAGGAAGTTACAAAAATAAAAAAAAATGTGGATTGATATTGCTTGTCAATTCACTAGTATTAATAATAACGTCAACCTCGCCTCACATAAGAGTGAATGACCAAGTGATAATGGTGTTTAGAAATTTAGGCAAAATTAGTTGATAGGAAACATGACATGTGTGTGAAATTATAAGATAATAACTTACACCCAAAAAATGTGACACACATTTTAGATGCAAATTCCACATTATATAATAAGCTCATGATAATGACCTACAAGTTTGAGTCTAGTTTCATTATGGAACTTATTCGCATTGATTTGTACCATATAACACGAAAAGTTGGTAGAGAGGGTGCAAATATCCAATTTCTTTATTATGTCTTTGATTCCATGGCAAATTGCACTGACTTTTCTCTATTTGATGAAAATTACCCTTACTATGTGTAAAGGGAATAGTCCCTTTGTGTCCAAAATTCTTTTTTCCTAAAATACTTTTAATGCATAGGGAGTTGAAAGAAGTTACAAAAAAAAAAAAAAGTGTATTGATAATGCCTGTCAATTCACTGGTATTAATAATAACGTCAACCTCACCTCACATAAGAGTGAATGACCAAGTGATAATGGTGTTTAGAAATTTAGGCAAAATTAGTTGATGGGAAACATGAAATATGTGTGTGAAATTATAAGATAGTAACTTACACCCAAAAAATGTGACACACATTTTAGATGCAAATTCCTCTTTATATAGCAAGCTTCTGATAAGCTCACAAAAAAAAAAAAAAAATCCTAATAATGACCTATAAGTCTGAATCTAGTTTCATTATGGAACTTATTTGCAATGACTTGTACCATATAACATTGGAAGTTGGTAGAGAGGGTGCATATATCCAATTTCTTTATTGTGTCTTTAATTCTATAGCAAATTACACTGACTGTCTCTATTTGATGAAAATCACCTTTACTATATATAAAGGGAATAGTCCTTTTGTGTTCAAAATTTTTATTTCCTAAAATATTTTTAATGCATAGGGAGTTAAAAGAAGTTACTAAAATTAAAAAAAAAAAGGATTGATAGTGCCTGTCAATACACTAGTATTAATAATAATGTCAACCTCACCTCGCATAAGAATGAATGACCAAGTGATAATGGTGTTTCGAAATTTAGGCAAAATTAGTTTATGGGAAATATGACATATGTGTGTGAAGTTATAAGATAATAACTTACACCTAAAAAATGTGACACACATTTTAGATGCAAATTCCCATGATATAACAAACTCCTTATAAGCTTCCCCCCCCCCCAAAAAAAAAAGTCTTGATAATGACCTATAAGTCTTAATCTAGTTTTATTGTGAAACTTATTTGCATTGATTTGTAACATATAACATCGGAAGTTGGTAGAGAGGGTGTAGATATCCAATTTCTTCATTGTGTCTTTAATTCTAAAGCAAATTATACTGACTTTCTCTATTTGATGAAAATCACCCTTACTATATGTAAAGGCAATGGTCCCTTTGTGTCCAAAATTCTTATTTTCTAAAATACCCTTAATACATTGATAGTTTAAAGAAGTTACAAAAAAAAAAAAATGTGGATTGATAGTGCCTGTCAATTTACTAGTGCTAATAACGTCAACCTTACCTCACATAAGAGTGAATGACCAAGTGATAATGGTGTTTCGAAATTTAGGCAAAATTAATTGATGGGAAATATAACATATGTGTGTAAAATTATAAGATAATAACTTACACCCAAAAAATGTGACACACATTTTAGATGCAAATTCCTCATTATATAGCAAGCTTCTGATAAGCTCACCCAAAACAAAAAAAAATCCTGATAATGACCTATAAGTCTGAATCTAGTTTCATTATGGAACTTATTTGCAATGACTTGTACCATATAACGTTGGAAGTTGGTAGAGAGTGTGCAGATATCCAATTTCTTTATTGTGTCTTTAATTCTATGGCAAATTACACTGGCTTTCTCTATTTGATGAAAATCACCCTTACTATATATAAAGGGAATAGTCCTTTTGTATCCAAAATTTTTATTTCCTAAAATATTTTTAATGCATAGGGAGTTCAAAAAAGTTACTAAAATAAAAAAAAAAATGGATTGATAGTGCCTGTCAATACACTAGTATTAATAATAACGTCAACCTCACCTCACATAAGAATTAATGACCAATTGATAATGGTGTTTCGAAATTTAGGCAAAATTAGTTGATGGGAAATATGACATATGTGTGTGAAATTATAAGATAATAACTTACACCCAAAAAATGTGACACACATTTTAGATGCAAATTCCTCATGATATAACAAGCTCTCGATAAGCTCACCCGAAAAAAAAAAATTCCTGATAATGACCTATAAGTTTGAATCTAGTTTCAGTATGGAACTTATTCTCATTTATTTGTACCGTATAACACTGGAAGTTGGTAGAGAGGGTGCAGATATCTAATTTCTTCATTGTGTCCTTAATTCTATGACAAATTACACTGACTTTCTCTATTTGATGAAAACCACCCTTACTCCACTCTATTTCTAAAATTTGTTGACAAGGTCCATAAATTTGTGAAATCATTACACTGACTCCCTTCTATTATATAATGAACAATGTAACTATA
The DNA here is from genome assembly GCA_031216105.1 of Dalbergia cultrata. Classification (NCBI taxonomy): domain Eukaryota; kingdom Viridiplantae; phylum Streptophyta; class Magnoliopsida; order Fabales; family Fabaceae; genus Dalbergia; species Dalbergia cultrata. Next base: position 53,234,286 of record CM062352.1, on the reverse strand, counting down.
GGAGGTCAATGTTACACTAACAAATAGAGGGGAACCTAAATGAATTTTACCAAGCCTTAAGAAATATAATTATAATTTGCCCTTAAATCTATAATTTCATGTACATTGCTTAAGCTCTTCACCACTAATCCAATCTTAGTAATTTTTCATTGCACTTGTGTCCTTGGATCATAAATGGGTTGCTACATTTATATTTATTTATGCAAAAAACGTTCTTTTAAAATAAGTTTTCTGAATGAGATAACAAAAGGTGCATTTAACCTTAATTCAACAAACTACTCTGTAACATTCACTTTAAAAGAACTTAACACATTTCCTTTAAGTTATTCTTTGAACATTCACCCAAAAGGGGGGAAAAAAACTTATCCTTTGAACATAGATATTGTTCAAAATTGATAGAAATTTGCTTCAAAATTATTCAAATTGAAAGCTGCAAAAACAGTTTTCTTTTCAATGGAAAAGCAGAATCTGCAACATAAAATAGTCTTAGTCCAGTTACTGAAACAACATTTTGAGCATCTGTAATTGCAAGCACCTGGACACTCTTGCAACGTATTTTATCAATTTCCTTAAGAAGGAAACACCACCAATTAAACCACAGACATGGATATACATATGTTAAACTATTTGAAGATGACTTATAAACAAAACCATATGTTTAAATCGGAAACAAAATAAAGGGTGGTCTAATATATGATGCTCCCATATGGTGAGGTTTAATGAGAATAGACGTATACAATCTTATTTTCACTTCATGAGAAGACTGTTTCCATGATTTAAACCTGTAACTTCAACATTACAAGGCAAACCATACCATTGCGTGAGGCTAACCCTTCTTAAACCGGAAACAAAATAAAATAAATCAGGCACGGAGATATCTTTCCATTCCTTCTTGCAGGGTTTGCTTATTAGCTTCACAAAGTTAATAAAAAGATTAAAAAGGGGGCAATCATTAATTCACTGTAGACTTGGCTCCCAATAATATATAGAAGCAGTTGACTTTGTAGCATATAATATATTTTTTTTCAAATTAATTAGCGGTGAAATTCTTGGGGCCTCTTTGACTACACATAAATTAAATTTCTGGCTGGTACTTAAGGATCTGAATCTGATGTATACATGTAGCACACTAAGCAAGAAAAACGCGCACACACACACTGATCCCCAGCCACTGCTTTATCTTTGTTTTGCTGTGCCTTAAAAATAAAGGAAGACAGCGGCATAGCTGGCCATATGGCTTTCTTGTGGTGTGCCTGCATTAGCCTACAAAGCCAGTAAAGAGAGAATAGCAGCAGAATTGTTATGTGTGTGTGATGCCTTATCTTGTTGAAAAGTGTAGAAAGCGCCAGTGTTTCTTGCCACTTAATTGACACTTTCTATGTATCAATTTTTTTTTTTGGGCTTGGTTTAAGCTACTGTTGTCTTAAGACTACCAGATTCCAAGCACTTTAACATGATTAGAGTCGACTTATTATAAGGTAAAATTATTTTAATATTAGTTTTTTATTTGCATAAATTATATTGACTTCTTTAAAAATTTGGTGAAACTCACACTATAACTCCGCTGGATTTATTTATAAAATTTGTCCGGAAAATCTTTTAATTTATAAAATTCTTACACTACTAAACTTCCCTAAGTAATTATAAAATCATTATAGCACCCTCTATTGTATTGTGTGCTGCCTAATCAAATAAGAGAGAGTCTGGGTGAATATCATCAAATCTTAGGGGAGGTCATTGTATTTTTTTTTAAAAAAATTCAATATAAAACCTTACTTCAAAAATAATTAAGTACTAGATTATTTAAATAAATTGTTGGTTCTATGTATCAAAATTTAATTTGATATAAATTAAGAATTAGAAGTTTATTTAATATGAAAAAGAGGGAAAAAAAGAAGAAAGAAAGCTAGCTTTCACTGACAAAGCTTTTTACACAACTGTTGCAGTCATGTACACAATAATCCTATCCTATTTAAAGAGAAATCTTTAGCTATTCTAAATTAAAAAATAAAATATTATTTTATACCATTCACAGTTTTATATTTTAATTTTGTAAGTTATTATTCTATACCATTCACAACAGTAACTTTCCAACAATATCACATCGATCGAACCTTAACACCGATGCATCCCACCTTTCTCATAATAATGGCTCCCTAGTGGCAGCATCTCAGCTTAAATTCGACCGTAGATGTGGATGGCAAATCTATCAAATAATGCAAGTTCAGCCAATATAAAATGTATATCCTTTTCTTTTAAACTTTTGGGTGGCACAATGGGTGAAACTCATCTTTTTCCTTTCACCTAAACTGCCCCTGCCTCTTTCTAAAGTTTATAGCCAGGCATTAAATAAAGCATATGTAGAGATTCCAAAAGTGTCAAATAATATGTAATTTTTTCAGGTGGAACTCTTTGTCAACAGTGATGGCTTCTAGACTAATTTCTTGGATTGGCGAATACCAAAGTGACAGGTGACAAACTTATAGAAGTTCCCTAGGACTAGGTTAATAGGTTCCATGTGATCTTCATGTTTTCTTTTATTATGGTCCTGGTTTAAAATATCTCCCAAGAGTTTAGAATCTTTTTAGTTATCCATATCATTCTTACTTTATATTACCTTACCGTTTCATGGGACCAACTCAACAGTCTTCTTTCTTCTTTATTAGATAAGAAATTAATCAAGTGCCAACTGAATATATTTTTATATACATGTGTATATGCTCTAATACTCACATATATATATATGCTGAACTTGGTAGGGAGGACTACGGTTTGATCCCCCGCAAGGCCAATCGGGAGGGGACTTGAGTCTAACTACCCAAAACTGAACCCCGAAATCGGATTAGTCAGCCCGAAGGGTTGGATAACGGTGGTACAGATCAAAAAAATACTCACATATGTTTAGGAGTGGGATGCGTACACCTACAACCCTGATGCTATAATTTGGGGGGAATTAACAATTTTAAAAGAAGGAAAAATACAAATAAAAATGAAAAAGGGACACTTTATCAAAACCCCTTCTAGAAAAAGGTTAGGAAAAGAAACAGATTAAAGAATGTGAGCTTTATTTCATAGCTCCACATATAAGATGCAAGTTGCAACCCACCAACGCCCCCTAAGGTTGCTCTACTTTTTCAATTATTCTGTTGCAACTGAAGGGTATCTAGAAAACTATTAAAAAATTTGAAATAGACTTCTTAAATATCTAATTAGAAATTTCATTCCCATTGTATTCAAAATGTTTTGTGACTAGAGATTTACTTTTTTAAAAGAGCTCTTACTTCTAAAGAATAAGTCACTGCTATTGGCAATGAATGCTATGAGAGGGAAAAAAAAAATTGAAATAAATTATTCTAAAAAATTGAAAAGATATTTTGGTATATTGAATTAGAAAAGAGAATAAGAGGTAGAATGAGAAAGCATAGCCGAATAATGCTAGAAGCAGGAAAACAGTAATGCTTATGGTTGTGATGCTACGAAATTTAAATTAAGATGCCAACAAAGCTGGTCAAATAAACATATATTCTGCAGGATATTTTATGTAGAAACATACGCAATTTAATTAGTACTTATAATTTTTCTTTCCTTGATTTTTATGCAGTGTACACGTATAACTTCAGAAACCAAAAAGTCTACTCTCAATCAAAACTTGCACATTTAGTCACGTCCCTTTCACTAATTCATATTATAAATTATTATCACCGATGGCATATTCCCGCATCCACTTCCGGTCAATTGGAGACTATAATAAAATATCAAAATTGACAAACTGTTTGTTTAACTCTGATTTTTGTTTGTTAATATTTTTTAGGGATTTTTCCTATATCTTATAAAACTAAAAAGTATAAATATTTTTTAGTTATTTGTGATTAAGAATATAATATGCGTTCTATTAATTTAATTTATTAAAATTTTAAAAATAAAAAATTAATCGTAACTATTAGAGACAAAAAGGCAACGTACACTTGACGTATCAAAAGAAAAACCATTTTTTTAACATTGATAATATAAATAACAGGAATTGTCCCAATCATGTCAAGAAGGGAAAGAAGAAAGGAAAAATTAATATTGAGGAAAATTAAGATGCAGATGCATCTATCGCATTTTTATTTTAATTTTTTCCTATTATAAAAATCAATCATTAGTTGGCAGTACTGTGATGAAGTCAGGGTAACCGCAAACTCAAAGAAGGACATGGAAGAGGGAGTAAAAAGATTATCTCTTCATTGCAAGTTATACTAACCAAAGAACCAATAACATCCCCAAGCAAAAGAGGGGAAAAAAATTTAGAAAGAAAGACTAAAGAACAGATTACAATTTCAACAAAAGAAAGAAGGAAAAACAAGAAATATGTTTTTTTTTTTTTCGGTTACATCTCCAACAGGCAACAGTGTTGAAATTAAGTGGTATATAATGTACCCAAAAAAACAAAAAAGGAAATTAAGTGGTATAGCATAAAATGGTGCTGCTGTTTATTATGATTAAATAAGCCAACGCATATATGTACACACATATTAGAAAGACAAAGTAAATTAAATTAAAGCTGTTATATATTTAGATCCTCAGTTCTATGGTGACATTAGAGTAGTGCATATGAAAGCGAGATCGGGGTTGACACTGTAACATCCAGTAGTTGTGAGTTATATATAGTAATTTTAATGTTTAATGGGAGATGGGATGATATGGAATCCAATGTTGGGTGATGGCAATGATAATAATGCTGATTGATTAAGGACAAGAATTGGCATGAAATGTCACCCACCGACACGCTTTTATGGTTGGGAGCGCCGTCTTGTTGAGGTTCCCCAATCCCAACACTCATTGACACTTGACATCCAAATACAAAGTGCAATGTAAGTCCGTGAAATTTGCCTCTGCATGTTCTCAACTCTCTTCTTACTGTACTGGGGTAGGCAGAGTTCTAGTGCAACCTATTATATTTGACATCATTAGTATATAATTGTAGGATAGTTTAAAATATTTATGTTACACGCTACTCCCTTGGTCCAAAAATAATAGTCACATTGAATTTCTAGACGGGGGGAGTAGATTTTTCAATGTGAGTATTATTTCTTTTTAATTTTAGTTTATCATGATTAAAAGGACTTTTACAGGTAGGTGATCACATAGCATAGTTTAGAGGGAAAGCAGCAGTCACAATACATTGATGGTTGAAAGTATCTTGTGTTGTGAAGGAACATTTGATATTAGAAGTATTTCAATATCATTTTCAAGGTGTGGATCATTTCAAGAGGTAGCACAATTTTATAAATGATAAAAGAAAATTTGGTCGACAAGTTTATGAGAGTAAAGGTGACAGCAAAAAACTGAATCTTTGTTAATTTTATGGTTCCAATTTTCATAACGACCCCCTTTTTTTATATTTTAAAAAAATATAGGCGAAGGGTGAAGCATATCCTAATCCCGGGTAAAAATATGCCTTCAGATTCATTGACCACTTACGAAAATACTTAAAGTCACCCGCTAATAAGAGAAAATTGGAAATCGAACGTAAATTATGATTGTACATGAGTAGAAAGTTGATTGGGTGAGTTAAACTATGGTTCTAATTTTTATAAAGACTTGGCCTGAAAATTAAATTAAGCTGAGTTGATCCTTTTTTTTAAAAAAAGAATTTAATCCATGATGTACTCATTTTTTAAAATTTGGTTCAATTTTATAAGCTCATTCTTTATTCAAGTAAAATGAGTCGAGTCACATGAACTAAATAACCTACATTGAGCCAAATGATGTTTTCAAATAAATTGATATATACTCTTTTTCTTAATTTCTATTTTAAAAAAACTATAATAAAATCTAATTAATTAACTCGTATATAATGACATCTGTAACAATGAGTTAAGCAGCCCTTAATTCATCCCGAATTCAAAACTTGAGTTTTTGGGGCATCTCTAGAAATTGTCGAGTTGAAATCTTTTTTTTTTTGTTTAATGTTAAGAATGCAGCTCGTTTATCACTTGTAACTAATCTTTATTGGTAAATTCAAATATCTTTTTTTTTATAATAATGTAAATTCAAATATTTTAACTCCTACTTAAATTGATTGAGTTGGAAAAAAAAAAAGTGTTATGAATGATGGATGATTACACAGCTGTTTTTTTTTTTTTCCTCCACCCGGCATATATACACAGCTCACACTAATTAGTAATGAGTGAACATGCAACAATCGATATTAAAGTGGATAATGATATATCTACAGTCAAATATACACAGTTTTTCTACATTTTACATCTGGAAAAGAAAAGAGAGACCGACTGAACGAGAAAGCATTAATATTAGTTTGAATCTTTTATAAAAAATGAAGTAGGTGTCAAGAGTTGGTATAGAAATTTATGTCTACAGGCTACATTATTAAAATGGATAATGGAACTTTTTTATTTTATTTTATTTATGTCTGATATAATGGAACTTGGATTTTTTTTTTTTCGGTTAGTTTGGACCATGATACAGCACTATCATCAGTGTCCTTTCATGATAACGAGGGCGTGAGCCAAATTTATTGCTCGGTGTTCCAATTGTCGTGAAATGAATGGGCTCATAAAGTTATGTTGGCATTTCATTCATTACTGTGGTGGCCTGCATTGCCATAAAATCAGTCTGGCCCAATTCTCACATTCACTTAAGATAACTAGAAGAAAGATCAAAGGCCATAGCTTATGGTTAAAATACCCAAACAGTCAATTTCTTTTTCGCTTTCTGTCCACAACATTTTAACACATCTTATAATACAACTTTTTGTTTTGGCGGACTAACATCCATGATGTCTAACCCAATTCAAATTTTGCAAGTAAACTTCTTTTCTGATCGTGATTATTTTTATTATGAACTTTACATATTCAGAACCCCGCCCAAAAAAAAATGTTATAATTTAAACTTGGTTTTCTTATTTGTTTGATTTGCTTCACAATTAACATGTTATCTATTTTAAAATTTAAGTTTTCTTTTGTAGCTAATTACACCAATTTAAGCTTTTTTTTTTTTTTACTTATTTTCAAGTCTCAAGTTTGCACATCTTTTCTTTTTAGAAAATGCTAGAAAACCAATTTTTTTTTTATATAGAATTTTGTATTCAAAATGATATGTTGTGATTGTTAACCTTTAAATTCATTAGTGTATTTTATTTTACCTAACAATCATCGTGATTTATGTCAATGATTCTATATATATTTTTCTAGATGTGTAATAATATTCTTTCTTTTTTCTGGCACACAACTTAATTTTGGTTTCTGTATGAACGATCTAATTTGTTCATCTTAATTGGATCATTTATTACGAAATGCTTTTAACTTTGATTTCCTTGTCCTTTATAAAATTCTAAATTTAAACAACGGCTGTTTGTTGGAGAAATTTTTAAGGAAAAGGTTTTTCAAAACTTAAACGCACACTATATATAAAATGTTATGGTAACTTATTTGATGATCCGTTTTTTCTGACAGTTTTTTTCCCCCTTAAACAGACTTTACTCAATTCAATACAGCATGCAGTGATGGATCTAGAACATTTTAATACTTGGGGAAGGGAAATAATATATTAGTGTAAAAAGGTAATAGAATGTGTTATATACTGCTATTTTGTCTCATTTAAAGTTAGTATAGGGTCAAATTCAATCAAATTATGGAGATAAAATTATCTATATCTATATAATTTTTAATAAAATGTTATAACTTTTGTGGGGGCATATGGCCCATTGTTGATAAGATAAATCCATCCTTAATAGCATGCCAATATAATTCACCGTGTGTGTGTGTATACATAAACACACACAAGAAATTATAAGCTTTCAGAATAAAGATAAGATCTAATTATGAAGTTGTAACTTATACCAATACGTGGATGCAAAAGTAATTTACAAACTTTACGTGGTAATAAATTTTTTATGTTGTGCTCGTTATATTTTGCAAAGCAATAACACCTTTTTCTACGCATTTAACAATAATAAATTGAAATTATATTTCATGTTGTCTTTTTTTTATGCATTTAATAATAATAAATTGAGATTATATGGTCAAATGCTTAGGCAAAAACCAATCCCAACAATATTTTTTTCATTACACATGAATCCTGGGATTGAATTTAGGATTTCATATTTAAGGAACTCGAGTCCCTTCCACTCGAACCAACATACACCTCATTAATTGGGATTAATTTTTATGCACAATCAATATGAAAATTGTTATACAATAGTCTAATCTTATGATATTATATATTTTTTCAAAAGTATGTAAAAAGGTTTTTATATTAAAAAATATCAAAATCAAAATTTTAAAAATTTACATTTTCTGTATGTAAGGGTGGGGGGGGGGGGGGGGGAAGAGAATCTTCCTTAGCATTAATAACAATTTCCTGATAAGGAAGTGTGGAGAGTGGGCAGAAGGAGAAGTAGAGGACGTGAAGTAATATGTTATAAAGAAGAAGAGCAGCAAAGTCAGAGTTATTAGGAAGGCTAAGGTGGAAACAGGAGGATGGCTCTTAGTGTGTGGAAACATTACCACCGGGATAATTGAAGGAGTGTATACTGAGGGACTAGTAGAAGCTAATGCCCAAAGATTCATGTTAACAAGGAAGAACGCAACACCTAAAGTTTTATACTTTCATTCAACATGCTTCGACTTTAAAATGGTAGATAATTAAATTAAATATTTTTTTTAACATGATAATATATAATTAGATGTATGTATAAATTTTAACCTTGGGGTAAATTTATTTTTAGTGTGTCCTTTTCTCCTCCTCGTGCTTGTCTATTGTAACAAGATTCCACTACAACCTTTCCCTCTTGTTACTCTCTAGGCCACAACTTTTTGTTTTGGTTCTCTTTCCTTTTTCTAGTTTTACCCCATGAATATGGTTAAACCAGATGGAAGTCTTATTTTGCGAGGCTTATTCATTTTCATTGCTTATTTTGCTAGGACTAGAGAGATAAAGAGTGAAAATACACGCTTGATTTTTTTTAGTCAAAATGTCAAATTCGAGCAAATATGGGATTCCACTTTTAATGTTCATCTCTTAAACAAGGGAAATGCAAATAACTCAGGGTTGATTGGCTCTTTTTTTTTTTATACAATTAATTTTTTTGTAGTAATATATCAAATGCCATGTAAAAGAAAAGAACTAATAGTAAAAAGCTTTATTTATATAATGGCACTATTCGACTTCAACTTCGCTAGTTAAAAAGTCTAATACATTCATGATAGCAGTGTTCTAGAGAAAAAGAAAGAAAGAAAGACTAATGTAAGAGAGAAAAAAGTGTGAAAAAGTAGATGGCAAACAAATATCATTTTCAGTTTAAAAAAAAAAACCAGGGTGAAATTAGAACTCACCCAGCAGTCACCAAACAAATTTAGTAGCAGGAGTTAAGGTACTTTTACATTCCACAGATGGAAGTGGGGTTACACTACACGCTTTTGCATTGGAAGTTGCGGTTAAAAATACTATAACCAAGTCAAAGGTTCAAGTCATGTTTCACGAAGGCAATATTAAATGATAAATATAGTAGTATAGTTGCTATGTGTCTGGGAACAAGTAGTGGAAGCTGTCTTGAAAAGTCTGTCTCAGAAGAACCCTTTTTTCTCTCTTACTTTTTTTTGTTTTCGCCAATCATGATAAAACTTCGACCCACCTACCCTTTTCCTCAGTTATTGTCTCTTCTCTCCTACTCTTCTTCTATCACTGTATTCTGCTCTTGCTTCTGCATTTCTCTCACTAAACTTCCCCTCATCATTTCTTGCGCACACCACAATTCCTCACACTGCATTGTATTGTACTGCACTCACTTCCTTGTTCTGATTTATGACTTCTGTTCTTCAACGTTCCGGTTTTACAGCAAAGTCTTGTAGAGACTTACTTACCCTTTATATGCTGTTTCTTGTGAGCTTGTTTTTCTAGTCCTCTTGATTAGCATTGTTGCTGCTGTTCTTTAAAAACATACCCTTATATGCTTCATTATTCAAGCTTACCAATTAAGAGGTAAGAATGCATCATTATCTTTCCCTTTTCTTTTCTTTTATTTATTTATTTTTGTTTATGAATGTGCAGCAAGCGTTTAGTAGTAGTTTTCTTGTTTAATAATTGGATACAACAATTGGATACATTGGTCAGTGATTGAACTTAGATATTGAAAGTTTCAGGAGTAGCTAACATTTCTAAATTTTTCATTTTTTTTAAAAATTGACATTACTAATTATTGAAACAAAAAGTGATATTCTTGCTGTATTATTGACATTTTGGCCTTTATATGTACATGCAGTAAATCTTGGGCACTCACTCATATTTTGGTTGTACATTTGTACATTTCCTCACATTTATATGTTTGTTGTTGATTCTTGGAGTAGGAGCTACTGGCAACGGCATGCAGGCTATCTGGTTGATGCTATTGGTTTTTGTGGCTGTTGCATTGGGTAATTCGGATACTGATGCACTCCTTGAGCTCAAGAAGAGCATTCAGAATGACCCTTCTGGATTAGTTCTCAATTCTTGGGATTCCAAGTCTTTAGATTCTGATGGATGTCCTCGGAACTGGTATGGAATACTGTGTAGTGAGGGCAATGTTATATCAATCATTCTGGAGAATGCTGGGTTGGTTGGAGAGTTTAATTTCCCTGCTATCGGTGGCCTCAAAATGCTTCGCAACTTGTCAGTTGCGAACAACCAATTCACAGGAAGTATCTCGCAAATTGGTCCAATGGAGTCACTTGGATTTCTTGATTTGTCCCTCAACAAGTTTAATGGGTTGTTACCCTCTAACTTGGCTGAGTTACGGAGTTTAGTGTATCTGAATCTTTCTTCAAATGAATTTGAAGGTACTCTTCCTATTGGGTTTCACAAACTTTGGCAGTTGAAGTATTTAGATTTGCACACTAATAACTTTTCTGGGGATATTATGCATATCTTTTCTCAGATGGGAAGTGTGGTACATGTTGACTTAAGCAGCAACGAGTTTTCTGGAACACTGGATTTGGGACTTGGAGATGACTCCTTTCTATCATCAATTCAATATTTAAATGTTAGCCACAATTCCTTGACTGGTGAGCTATTTGCTCATGATGGTATTCCTTACCTTGACAATTTAGAGGTCTTCGATGCTAGTAATAATCAGTTGGTGGGGAATATACCTTCCTTCACATTTGTGGTGTCTCTGAGTATTCTTCGACTTGGATGCAACCAGTTGTCAGGTTCACTACCAGAAGCTTTATTGAAAGAAAGTTCAATGATGTTGTCTGAACTAGATGTCAGTCAAAACAAGATTGAAGGTACCTTGTTTCCTTGTTTTCTGTGTAAATAGCCCTCATTCATTCTTCAAATTAGTACTTACTGCATTTTTCGTATTGTTGTATAGCAAGACAATGTTACCAAGAGAAATTAGAACTTTCAAAATCTTAGGGAAGTACTTTAAAAATCTTCCAAATTATGATACAAGAGTCAAAACAAGATCAGTTAATTTTAGTCATTGATTCATAAATTCACATGTGTCATGAGTTCAATGAGTTCTTGCTACCCATCTTTTCATCTAATATCTAAACCAACTTTTTTTCTTGGCAGGTCCAATTGGAAGTATTACATCTGTCACTTTGAGGAAGCTTAATATGTCTTCAAACAAATTGTCGGGTCCCTTACCTCTCAAGGTAGGCCACTGTGCCATCATAGATTTGAGTAATAACATGCTGTCAGGTAATGTGTCAAGGATCCAGTATTGGGGTAACTATGTGGAAGTTATTCAGCTAAGTTCAAACTCATTGACAGGAATGCTGCCAAATGAAACTTCTCAATTCTTAAGGCTAACAGCACTTAAGGTATCCAATAACTCATTGGAAGGCTTTCTCCCACTAGTCTTGGGAACATACCCAGAACTAGAAGAGATTGATCTTAGCCTCAACCAGTTTTCTGGGTTCCTCCTTCCAAACTTTTTCACCTCAACCAAGTTGACTAGTATTAACCTCTCAAACAATAAGTTTTCAGGATCAATTCCTATTCAACTCCAAGAAGTTCCGCAAAATCCATTAGTTTCAGCTGAAAATTTTAGTCTGGTATCTCTTGATCTTTCACACAACAACTTGAGCGGGGCTATACCTTCAAAACTAAGTAAGCTTCACAATTTGGCTTATCTCAATCTATGTAGCAACAAATTGGAAGGTGCTATTCCTAATGACCTTCCAGATGAATTGAGAGGATTCAATGTGTCCTTCAATAATCTTTCTGGTGTTGTACCAGACAACTTAATGCAATTTCCTGAATCAGCATTTCTTCCAGGAAATACTTTGTTGACATTGCCAAAATCGCAATCATCACCAAAAGAAGCTCCCAACCCAGGCTTTAGTAAACATGAGTCACATAAAAAATCTGCAATTAGGAGTCCCTTGATTGCAAGTTTGGCTATTGGTGCACTTGTGATGGCCTTTGCGGGTATAATGATTTATTGTAGCATTCACCGGCACCAAGAAAGGACTTCTAAACAAAATGGATCAAGAAGCATCATCCGCGGGAGTTCTTCCATATCAACTAGACAGGCACCTAACACAAATTTGGAAGCACTACCATCTTCTGAGGAAGGGCCTGTTAATGATGTGAGAAACATTCATGCAATAGCAAAGAAGCCAAAAGATCTTAGCCAACCTGAACTAGTTAAGAATGAGGAAGGAATGGCCTCTCCGATGTCTTTGTTGTCGGCTTCAAATCCTTCATCTTCTAAAAGCCATCAATTTGTGAATCCTGGTTCTTTCAGAGTATCCTCCCCTGATAAACTCGTTGGGGACTTGAATCTGTTTGATGGATCCTTGTTGCTAACTGCAGAAGAACTTTCATGTGCTCCAGCAGAACTTATTGCAAGGAGTTGTCATGGAACACTATACAAAGCTACACTTGAATCTGGTCATGCATTGGCTGTCAAATGGTTAAGGGAAGGAATAACTAAAGGGAAAAAGGAGTTTGCAAGGGAACTAAGGAAACTTGGGACTATCAAGCATCCAAGTCTTGTTTCTATTCAGGGTTACTACTTGGGCCCGAATGAACACGAGAGACTGATTATAACAAATTTCATGAATGCACAATCTTTGGACATATTTCTCCATGGTAAGACTATAGTGTCATATTTGGTTTCCTCACTTGATATGTTTCATCCTGCAATAGTTTTATATATTCCAAACCAGAGAAAGCACATTCTATGGGGTTTAGAGTTAGAAAAAGTTATTTACGGATATTTTGGTTGAATTATTTCTTTGATTTGATTCTAATGCATGACTCAACTTTCCAGTTTTCATGCGATATGTAGTTTTCACAACTGAGGAATCAGTTATGTAGAAATCATGGATGCGTGTCCATCACACTTTGACTGAACTGAATTTGGAAGCCTTGTAAACTTAACATGAAAACTGGAAATTTCAAATGCATGGAACCAGTTTTATTCAACCGTTTCAATATATTTTTCTTTTTCTGCAGAGGCAGATAAAAGAAATCTCCATCCTTTGTCTCTTGATGAAAGGCTCAGGGTGGCCATAGAAGTGGCGCGGTGTCTGCATTACCTACACAATGAGAAGGCCATACCTCATGGCAATCTCAAATCCACAAACATTCTACTGGAAACTCCAAGCAGAAATGTCCTGCTCACTGATTACAGCCTGCATAGGGTACTAACTGCTTCTGGCACCACCGAGCAAGTCCTGAACGCCGGTGCTCTTGGTTACATGCCTCCTGAGTTTGCTAGATTAAGCAAACCGTGCCCTTCCTTGAAGAGCGACGTCTACGCATTCGGAGTTGTCTTGTTAGAGCTTCTAACAGGAAGAAGCTCGGGGGAAGTAGTTTCTGGGATTCCTGGGGTGGTTGACCTCGTAGACTGGGTGAGGTTCTTAGCAGAAGGAAACCACTCTAGCCAGTGCTTCGATAGGTTCCTTGTGGACAAGCAAAGTGGGGAAAGGCCATCTAGAATTCTTGATGATATGCTAAATGTGGCTCTTAGATGTATCCTTCCAGCATCAGAGAGGCCTGACATGGTAACAGTTTTTGATGATCTTTCATCAATAAGGTAGTGTTGCTGATCAAAAGCCTTACCACTAACAGCATCAAATTATCCATAGTTGTCTTTGGCTTGGAACTACTTTTAGAGTCTGTTGAATATTTTGGCACCTTGATGACACAACTCTCCATAGGCATTGTAACAGGTCAGCAGCATAAGCTATGAAATTCTTTAGCATGGAAATTCATTCTTTCATTCCATAAATGGGCAGATTGTATATTGTTGAATTTGAATTTGCAGCATTGTTTGTTCCATCTAGTAATCGATATTGGTAGACATTAATCCACAATTTTTTTTCCCTGTATCAAATCATCTCAAGTTCCGTGTTATTGGAGGGACGACAATAGAGGAGGGCGAGGGTGGGGAATAGTCCCCCACTCCTTGTCCCACCCCTCAGAGTTCCCTTATCCCCATTCCCTGCATAGGAGGGAATTCCCCGATCCCCAGTCCCCATGGATCCTCATCCCTTCCCATGGATCCTCATCCATTCCCACAGGGATCCACGGATACCTCTATAAAAAGTTTTAAAAAAATAGAAAAACTTATTTAAGCAAGTTAATTAGCATAAAAATTTTGAATTAAAAATACTTAAAAATAATAATTCAAAGTTGATCCAAGTCTTGCTACTCATAATCTTAGATCATTATCACCAGATCTTCAAATTTTAAATCAAGTCACAACTATCACTAGGATATCATAAAAAGTAAACAATGAAATTGAAAGAGTTCAACACTAAACATCATTAATAAAACACTAGATATCTTCATAGTCTTTATGATTGAGTTTGAGTTTCACCTTTACTTGCATACAAAATAAATACATAAATTAATTACAAGTCATAAAAATTGCAGCTATAAGAAGTCTAGTATAAGAATAAACTCTTATCTTATCATCAACATCAATATTCTCAGATATTATAAGACATTGAATCTTTTCTTTTAAATTACCAATAAACCCTCCGGGTGATATCTCCACAGGATGGGGTATAATCTCCATCCCCATTCCCAAAGTTATTGTATGAGATTTTTAGTCCACAATTGACTCCCCATATGCGAATATCGCCACGTCCTACGGATCTTCATTGTCATGCCTAAGTTATTCAGTCTTTTGGTGGTCTAAACTATTCTATTGCAACTTAAAAAAAAATTTGAATTAGCTGTCCAATGCTATAAAAGGTGTAAAAATATTGGGTAGAGGTCAAGATGACCGCATTAGGACAACAATGACCTTCAATCTTAAAAGTTTATTTTCACCAAGGAGATTTGAAAACTAGGCTTTAAGCTTATCATCAAAGTTGTAGATTTTTAAAATATCTTTATTTGTTCCAATCTAATTACAAAATTTCTATTAAAGTGCTTTCCAAAAATCTCCTCAAATAAGTTTTTTTTAAAAAAAAAACTCTTCTATTTAGCTACTAAATTGTCTCTCTTTCAAAATTAAATAAAATTAAGCTCTCAAGCCATCAAACTCACCTAAAATTACAAAATCGACATTAGGTCCAATAATTTCATAAAAATCACAAAAGTACAAATTCCTTATGAAAATAGCTAATTTCTTCCCATGTATAAAATCATGTCAAACAAAACATTAACTGTACAATATACACTCTAATCTGTCAATCCTTTTTCCACAGTGAAACAAAGAATTTTGTGGACATAGGAGTCAGTCTCCTTGGTAGGAGAGGCTTCCACTCAAATCTTACAACTACACAATCTACGCTGGCAATAATCTGATCTGTGTAGAGTGTGTGTATATATATATATATATATATCTTACAATCCAATATTATTTAAAGATACCAATTTTTTGTGCCTTAGTATTTAAGCGCAAATTGGCCATATTTATTAGTCTTGAGAACATACTAGTACTGGAATTCATTATTCATTATATAAACATTATTTGGAATCATAAGAAAGAATTAATTCAGTTTAATTTTAAAATATAAATGTATCAAAATAAAATAAGAGGACCTTAAAATCAAATCAATGTTCAATAACTTTATTAATTTTTATTATCATATTTTCTATAAAACATTTCATTTATAAGTTTGATTTTAATTTTTTTAATTCATGCAAATTAATGATTGGAATGATAAAAATAGAATAATTAAATTAAAAATTAATTTGCTTAGATTAAAATTGTCATTTGCATAAATAAATTTTGAAAGATCTTACACCTCAGTCATTCTTCTTTTCATAAATTCTAAAGAATTTTATGGTACTTTTAAAACTTTATGGCTTCAAATGGATAGTCTGAAAAGCAACTTCAAGTAGTAGTTTACCAAACCGTTCATAATTACCTGGAAAATAAAAATCAAATTAATCCTATTTGTTCTTATGAAACATGATGTGGAGTCCCATATAAGTGGTTGATATAAAAATTTCTGGTTGTGCTATTTTTATGTCGACTATTTGGTGGATGAGGGATAACATAATTTTTAAAGATTTCAAACCCGATTGAGAAGTAAAAAGTGAGATTAGATTATTGGACTAAAGACTAGTGTGAGGATTTCTCGTTTGATCCTCAATTGCTGATGTGGAATTTGGAACATACAAGGGCTTCACACCCTTGAACTCAATGTGCCGAAGATATAATTCAGGTGGTGCATCTTAAAGTTGGATGGCTGTCATACCTTTCTCATTGGCTTCGGTATGGTGTGATATTCATGACTCATGCGACATAGATGAAAGGCAACATGTTCATTGCGACGCCTGTTGCATCCACTTCGGACTTCCTGACATCAGTGTAATCTGGATCCATACATTGGTACTAGTTCTGGTTTATGAGCCTTTTTCTGTGTGCGCGCCTCTATCTTGGACCTTAATCGTAATATAGAAGGGATTAATGATAAAGTCTGTATTTGTCTTTTTTTTTTTTGGTGAACATTTACTTTAGTACAGAAAGATCATATCACTTATAACTCTAAAGATTTGTCTCGTTTAAAAAATTTACTTAAATATCAATTGAATTCCATTTTCATCAATAAAAATTATTCTTTTAAAAACTACTTTGTCAAAAATATGATCTTTTGAGGACTAAAATGATGGATCTATTTTGTTAACTTAGTATAAAAAGGACAATCTTGACAAAGATATAATCTTTCAGAACTAAGGTGATGATTCTAAAGTGCTAACTTGACTTAAAATAAGAAACATGATCATTTATGTTAATAAAAATGATAGTCAATTGACATTTAAGTTATTTTGTCAAATGAAATTCCCTGATATATAGTTATTTTATTTAGGATCATTTTGTCTATGATATCATTTTTTGAGGCCCAGAAAAATAATTCTCCTTTTTTTTTGGTCAAAGCGGTAAAATCTGTTTGTGCCCTCTTTTGTTGTCTTTTATGTGTATATTTTGATTTATTGTTTCATATTGGTTTCTTCTTTTTTGATAAAGACCAAAACCTTTATAGTTTTTAAATGTATAAATAATAGGCTTCATTGGTCTCTTTCTTTTTGGGTACATGTCATCTCTGATCTTAGACAATGTTTAGTAGGTTGTTTTTTATATTTTAATGTAATTAATTCTTTTCTTCATTAATAATTATTAACGGTCTTTAATATTATTTTTATCTAACTCTTGCTACCAATTAGGTGAAAAGAAAATACACGGATAATGGGAAAAATTCACAAGTAACAATCATGTAGCTAGAACTCAAGAGTATATCTTAGTAGTATATCTTTCCTATCTTCATGACAAGGGTTGATGTATGATTTTTTTTGTTTTTGACATAAAAATTTAGGCTGGGGAAAGGTCATTCAATCCATCATTAAGTATACTTTTGGGTGCTTAAAAATTACCCATCAATAATGAAAACTTGGAAATTAAACCCAAATCATAATGATATTTAAGCAAAGATTGACAAAGTGAGCAACACCTATTGACATATATGACCTAATATATATATATAAGGATGTATTAATAAATTTTGTTAAATGTAATAAGTTATTTGTGTCTTCGATTATCTCTTTAAATTATTGAATGAAATCGTTTGACTCTAAGGTAATTTAAAGATTTTACAATTTTAGCTTATAATTAGATCCTCTTTCTTTTTAGTCTAGATTACTATCACCCACTTTTGTTGGGAAAAATTACCATTCTCCTTTCAAAACTACCCTCGAACATTGAGAAATTAAAGCAAGAACACTATCACACCACCATAATTAAAGTGAAAAACTATATAATCAAAGAAAAACCACAACGGTTGTCAAATGACAATAAGATAATATTACTATATGAAAATTTTTATAATATATAGACTATCCTCTCGAACACCTCATCAACTCCCAGTGCACCCACACTCTTCACACTTTAAAATAATAGTATAGAGAAAAAAGAAAGTCAGATACAAACTTAAAGTGCTTCCGACTGGTATAAATTGAAACGAAAAACTTGAATGCATATATATAGTCTTAGCCACCCCTTTCCACTGATGTAGGAATTCTTTTAATATGTTTTATTTCAAACAAAATTAACAATCTCAACCTTAGTTGAAATGAACACATCTCTGGTGTCTATTGTTTACACCGACAATCTCTTGTCGTCATTTTACTGTCTATGCTAACAATCATAATTTAAATAACTACCATGTTCCACCATAAAAAGTATATCCAGTTGGAATTGAACAATTTCAAGAATTTCATCTTAGGGCACATTGAAACCTGGCTGAAAATTTATGATGCAACTTCCATTTTGGCTTTCACTGGAAGTTCTTTAGACATCAATATAATCCCATGTAATCCCCAACCAACTTATTGTCTTCAACCATTGCCATCACCGTAGCCATAGGAATTACTGTCTTCCACTTTCTTCTCCACCATTAGCTGCAGTCATCTCCTCCATTACCAATCAACATCATTATTCTTACCAGCAATCACAAGCCACCATCATCTCACTCCCAGGCTCAGCCAATCGACCAATTTTGCAAAACAAAAAATTTGTTAGGTTTGTTGTTATTTCTACCTCCATCATTTGTTTAATTGCATATATTAGTATAAAACAAAAATATCAATTAAATGCCTAAAAAGTGATTGTCAATTTAAACAATCACTTTTTTCACCTTTAAATACGATGATAGTCCTTACTTAATTTAATCTATCTACCACGTTCACATTTACTTAAGTGGGTGGGACATCCACTTTTTAGGTAATCAAATGACAATATCAATTATAAAAATCAAAGATTTAATTAATATGAAATACAGTCCCAACAAAAGAAAAAGAAAAAAAGAGAGCTAAGCACGTGTACATTATCCTCTATTTACTTGAGCATTGTTTACAGCTACAGGCACTGCTAGCTATGGGAGACGACAAATGGACAAACTTGCACATAGATTTATTGAACGAGGTTGCTAAGCGATTGTTTTTGTACGATGACTATGCTCCAGTTCGAATGGTTTGTGACGAATTGTTCTCGAAACTACCAAAGATCCCGCTTCACGTGGAAAGAAACGCGTGGCTAGTGCTACCTAGTGATCATGACGGAACAGTCGACACTCGCACCGTTCAAGACAAGGATATCTACCATCTTACAATGCCAAACATGCGTGATTGTCGATTGCACGGGTGTTGTTTTGGGTGGTTGATCGGAATCTTGTTAACCAAGGTTGAAATGCGTCTTCCCCCAATCCCCTCCAGAATTAATACAACCCAATCTCCATTCGTAGTTATGTTCTGATGCTCAATATTTATACAGACTTATCCGAAACTGAGGAAAAGCGACTGTTCCATGAGCTCCAGGTTCTTAAGGTGGATATATATATCTTCCCCTCCCAACTTTGTTAGTGATGATTTTATGGCAGTCGCTATATATGGAGAAGGTTGTAAACTGGCTTTTTACCAGCAATCCAACACAAGATGGTTAGATTTTTTTGATATCCAAGGAAAAGAGGAAGATCTTGAAGATGTTATATTTTTCCAAGACAAAATATACGCCAGCAATCCAACACAAGATGGTTAGATTTTTTTGATATCCAAGGAAAAGAGGAAGATCTTGAAGATGTTATATTTTTCCAAGACAAAATATACGCCATAGATTGCAAAGAGCACAGTTGTATGAATTTGATGTGAAGGTGAGATCATTGCCTGTGGGTGGAACGATTGCAGCTAAACCTATATAGAATGCTAACAAGCTTAAGGGCTTGTTTGCTTTGAGTTTTCAGTTTTTTAGATTTTGTGAAGAAAATATCGAAAATTTTGATAACTTACAAATTCCAGTTTTAAATTTTCATTTCCAGTTTTCAGTGTTTCTTTCATAATATCCTGAAAATTAAAAAGTCGAAAATGAAAACTAGAAATTGAAACTAAACAAACCTTAGCAAGAACAATTATCTAGTTGGCCATGACAATGGGCATCTGCTAATGTTGGTGAGACATTTTAACTGTGACAAGGA
Source organism: Dalbergia cultrata (assembly GCA_031216105.1). Lineage (NCBI taxonomy): Eukaryota > Viridiplantae > Streptophyta > Magnoliopsida > Fabales > Fabaceae > Dalbergia > Dalbergia cultrata. The sequence goes on along the minus strand of CM062352.1, from coordinate 53,213,866 downwards.
TCTTCCTCTTCGTCTTTCTTATGAAACATGCGCATATGATATATTTAGATTTAGTAAAGATGCAACCGCTTGGCCAAGAATTTATAGTCGAGGAAATTAGGTACTAATGATTGGAGCTAAGTCTCCGATTTGGATGTTGGCTAACACATTTTCTAGTTTCAAGGGAAATCAAATCTATTACATATTCTCAAAAGGAATTTCACCTTGATTTCATTTACTGTCGTCATATTATTGGAGTCATAAATTTGGAAGATCAAAGTAGAAATAAAAATTTGTCAATCGGGAGTTTTAGAGGTTCATGTTGTCTTCCGGTTTGGTTGTTGCCTTGATGAAGTTCTTATTCCTCTTGCATTTTTTTGATCGTTTAAAGTCGCTTCTTGTCTAAAAGATTGACCTATATTACGTTATACTTGTAGCAAAGATTGTTTATTAATCCCGTAAAAAAAAAAAAAATCATTTATTAATGCGCATCAAACAGTGACATAGTTGTCTTTGTCAATTTCATAACCTTGAAGGTTGTGATTGTTATTTACTCTTTCTCTTTTAAAATATCTATCAATTTAGATAAAATAGTACACTAAAAAATTAATTATGTCCAGAAGTATTAACTTTTTTAAAGTATTATTTTGTTCGTGATAATATCAAAACACTTAAAAAGAGAGGTTAAATTAATTGTTCCTTTAAAAGTTTTCTCCACACTTTACACAAGTTAGAATATTCAGCCAAATGCCTATGAAATTTTTTCACAAGTAAGGTAATAATTGCTTGCAAAGTGAGCAAACAGAAGACAATTTAAACACTTGGTTTCAGTATACTAATCAGAAACAAATTTTATCAAGAATAAAGCTAAGGATATTCACTAAAACACTTCCTTTACATTGCACAAAGTCTTAATGAATCTTATAAGGACGAAGTTTAAAACAGATTTTTATGATATAGAATATTTTGGTGATTAGTTTAATGAAATCACTTGGTTAAAACTTTGAACCTTGGTTTCCAAAAAACAAAATGATGTAACAGATATGCAATATGAAGAGAAATGACTCGAAGAGTTGAACACAAGTATTTTATATTAGTTCGATTCTCCCAACTTAGAACCTATATTCAGTCCCCACTCTCTAGATGAGTGTATCCACTATCAATTTGTATAGTAAGTATAAACAATGAGTAATTTTTTCCCAAGTCTCTCCAAGCTCTTACCCAAGTACTTTTTTCAATGAGTCTCCCCAAACTCACCCTATGTAGTATTTTCAATTAGCCTATCCAAACTCAATCCAAGTAATATTTTCAATGAGTCTCTCCAAACTCAATCAACCAACTAATATATCACAAGATAAAGCCTTACAATAACAGTTTAAATAAAGTTCACTGTTTCACTCTCAAGACAAATATAGCATTGAATGCAACAGCTTTTTAAATACTCTCAGAATAGTATAATAAAAACTATAACAAGCTAAGCAAAGAGGAAAAGCTTTGGCTTGAATTTTGAATTTTGCTGGAGTATGGCTTTAGTTTTTCTTTCTTTCCTCTTAGTTTGAATGCTCTTCCAAGTTCACTTTTTATAGGAGGGTGAGTATTTTGACCATTGAGGGTGCTTGGAGGGATCAATCACATGCATTCTAATGTAGTCTTCCCTTTATGATGAAGGGGGTTGCTTCACCTTTTTGTCCTTGTTATTGTGCAGTTCAGATTATTACAAGAAGGAAAATATACATAAAATACTAGGGAAAAGTCCCTTGTCACAGTGGCCCTTCAACTTCTCTGATAAGACAACAGCAACACGCATATATTGGTTACTCCAGCAAGTAATGCATCGTTGGACCCAAAGTTTGCTATTCTTGACAAACACTTTTCTGCACTTCATTTCCTTTTTCTGCTTCTAATAGAAATGTGCTAAAGTGCCAGCTTAAAGTATTGATTTTCTCAAAAGCAAAGCCATCAACATAAGTCAGTCAATTTAAAATAAAGCTGAAATATTCAACAAACTAACTAAAAAGCTCAGCAAGAAATAATTAATTTTAAAACACATTGAGACTAATACAATTTCATTAAATGTTTTATCATCACATTAAAATACATAAACCAACAATTCGAATTAAGAGATGGAGTATGATTTATTATGCACTATTCCCTCAAATATTTTGGTGCAGCACACTCTTTTTTGAACGATATACTACTCAATTATTTGTGTCTTATGGAGGAATGAGTGGGTCCATATGGATAGGCAGGGCACTGGGCAGAGGAAGGCAGTGACAGTGCTGGCCTCACAGGGGTAGGGCAACCATAGAGAACGACGGGGAAGAAGTGTGGGTTTTTATTAATAATAAATAAATAATAATAATAAAAGCTTTATTAAAATTCTCATATAAACAAAACTTGCCAAATAAGAATTTAATTCTTTTAGACAATTATACAAATATTCTTTTCAATAGAGTGTGTATAAAAAATTGTACCAAAACTAACAATATACATTATTTTTATATGTATATAAAAAAAATTCTTTTGACATAGCCAAGTCAATAAGATTTTTTGTCTTTTATTTATATTCAGAAGCGTTAGGTTAGTTTCAAATTAATTGATTTTTTCACATTACAATACAAAGATATCTATGTTTGGCAAAATTTTTAACGAGATGTTATAACATTCAATGTATGTTTTTTTTTTATAATATGTATGTTTTGTTTTAGATAGGAAAAAAAAGGGCATAAGATATATGGCTAATTAATCAAAGAACAACAATTAATTCTCATACTCTGGTATGAAGTTTTTGAGGAGAATTGATTCTGGTACACAACTTTAAAGCATTTCATATTTTCACAATCACAATAAAAGTAAGTCTTAATAACTTTATATAAGATATACTTATGCATTTGATTAAAGACCCACTAACTTTATTATGAGTGTATGAAAAAATAACATGTCAAACTTGCAGTCACACAAGAATTTTTCATTTTTGGGTTGTATTATAAACTTAGCAGTATGTTTCGATTAATTCAATGGTTGTAAGCGTTGTTCTCACTTTTCTCATGTCAAAAAACTCATTATCATTTTATACATTCTCTATATTTATAAAAGACTAAAATGTAAATTGATCCCGATTAATATTGGGGGGAAGGGAATTGATCTCTCATTTTGAAAGTTTTCTGGTAGTTCTTGACTTTTTTTTAAAAAAAGACTTATTGCTCCTTTGTTAAGTAATCACTCAACTCTAGATAAAAAAAACATATATAGACCGTTAAATTGTTGATCTGACTCTTCATCAAGATCCATAATCATGTATTCCTAATTTATTCTATCAAGAATAATTTTATGTTAACACGCATATGTATGTAAACACTCCATATGGGTCCCATGTGGTGTGAGAGGAGTGATGGAGAGAGAATAAATTGAAAGAAAAAATAAGTGGTGAGACTCATATTATTTATGAGTAGAGTATTTGGGTGTTTGAAAAAATTTGATGTAAAAATAGCAATAACTCAAAGTGACTACATTTTGATATAGAAGATGCTTTTGGGTTAGCAATCACATCTATTTTAACGTATTTACAATAAGACAATGCCGTGATTTAAAAATTGAATGATTATCCGGAATAAAACACTCAAACATCAAATCATTCACAGAACATGTCATGCAGATTAGACAGCTTGGTTAATTTTTAATCCTAGAATCTATCTTGAAGGATAAATTAAGATAACATAAGGTGATTGAACCCTAAAAAAGCTCAATTATTTATGAAGCAGCTGACAAAAGGGGTGTTCTTCATTGGAGCCACTTTCCTTCAAATAGTGCCATGAACGCTAAGCCAAAAGCCGGCAATAACTGATCTATGTCAATTTAAATCAATCCAAAGGTAAGACGATATACTCATTCAACGCATTGCCAGCTGCGGCATTTTTCCTTGCCAAAAGAAGTAAAAGAATATAATCAAAACAAAACGCATGCTTAAAATAAAGAAGCCAACAAACATAAACATATATCTCAAGTTCTCAAAATTCTTTGCCAAATGCAGTAAATTAATTACATTAGATATGTTCCTCTTTGGGCACAATTTTGAGTGTTCAATCATAATGGTTCTTTATTATTTATTGTAGAGTCTGAGAGTATACAATCAAATGATGAATCATGGACAGAATGTGATGACATAATTAGGTCCACCAATGTTAAAAAAAATATAAACCCAAGCTTACCTAGTCTTGAAATGCCATGTGTTGATTGTAAGAAGACTAAAACTGTTGCTGAAGAAACGTGGCATGCTTTGGTTCTTTGAAACATAACAGCACCTCCTTGAAGTTAATTGGTGGCACAAAGTCAACAAAATGTTGACACCTCACACTGCTACATGATGCATGTAGATTGCTACGTTTGTGTTTTGTTTTTTTTTTAATTAATTTTGAAGCCTATAAAAGGCAGTGAGTGCACCGTGTTTATATATGCAAGTTCATCAAGTTATGATTCAATAAATTTCCTTTTTCGTTCTTGATTTCCGAGAGAGTGAGAAAATATTGAGTGTGTTAGTTTTGTGAGTTTCAGATACAACAAATTGGTATCAGAGCTGGTTATATCCAGTGCCAATATATTTAGAGAGTGTGTGAGGAACAAGAGTGTTCTCAAATAGTTAGTGTCATTATGGCAAACAATTACAATATTGTTTGGTCAGGTCCCAAATTAGATGGGAAATTGGATTACAGCTATTGGGAGACTTTGATGGCAACTCACTTAAGGGCTCACAATATTTGGAGCCTTGTTGATCCAGGCTTACAAGAAGGAGCTGATGCAGCTGCCCAGAGGAGAGATCAATTGGCGCTTTCACAAATTCATCAAGGAGTAGATTATTCAGTATTTGGCAAGATTGCTAATGCCAAAACCGCCAAAGAAGCTTGGGATATCTTGAAGCTGTCTTACAAAGGTGTAGAGAAGGCACAAAAATCAAAATTGCAATCCCTGCGCAGAGAATATGAGAGGTATGAGATGTCTAGCTCAGAAACTGTTGAACAATATTTTTCTCGTGTCACTGACCTTGTCAATAAGATGAGAGTCTATGGAGAGAAAATTTCAGATAGTACGGTGGTAGAGAAAATTCTACGCACCATGCCAATGAAGTTTGATCATGTGGTGACTACAATATTGGAGTCCCATGATACAGACAAAATGACAATTGCAGAATTGCAAGGAAGCATAGAAAGCCATGTCAGCAGAATTTTAGAGAAGACAGAAAAGCCAACAGAAGAAGCCCTGAAGAGCCGGGTAAATCTAAACCATGATGTTGGATCAAACTATGATGAAGAAACAAGAAGTCGAGGTTACAATAATAAAGGCAGAGGTAAAGGAAGTTTCAGAGGAAGAGGTCGTGGCAATAACTACAGTCAAGCAAGATACAACAATTTCAGACCACCTAGCCAAGGAAGATGTGGAAATAATTTTGGGCCTACTAGTCAAGGAAGAAGAAGAGGTAATTACTACCAGGAGAAAACAAATTTCAACTGCTTTCACTGCGGAAAATTTGGTCACAAAGCTGCAGATTGTAGATTCAAGCTGATGAGTCATAATAACTTCAACAATCAAGCCAATGTTGCTGAAAGTCAATGTCAAGAAATTGGTGAGATTTCTAATCCACAAAGTCTTTTTCTAACAAGCAACTCATTTTCAGAAGATGAAAATACATGGTATTTGGATACTGGCTGTAGCAATCATATGTGTGGCAAAAAGGAATTATTCTCCGTACTTGATGAGTCAGTTAAATCTTCTATTGCATTTGGCAATAATACAAATATTCCTATTTCGGGAAAAGGTCAAATAGAAATCAAATTGAAAGATGGCTCTCACAATTTCATTTCTGATGTGTTTTATGCTCCTGGACTTTATCACAATCTGTTGAGTATTGGACAGTTGTCAGAGAAAGGCTATGATATACGGATTTATCAAGGTTACTGCATGATATTTGATGAGCATGGGAAGTTTATTGTAAAGGTAAAAATGACTTCAAATAGACTTTTTCCACTGAAAATGCAACATGAAAAATTTTCCTGCTTGAGTTCTATGATACCTGATGATAATTGGCTATGGCATATGCGTTTTGGGCACTTTCACTTTTCTGGATTGAATTATCTGTCAAGAAAAGAACTTGTTTCTGGTTTGCCGATTGTTGAAATTCCTAACTATATCTGTGAGACTTGTCAATTGGGAAAGAAACACAGAGATTCATTTCCTACTGGAAAATCCTGGAGAGCAAAGAAGTTGTTGGAGATTGTGCATTCAGATCTATGTACTGTTGAAGTACCAACTCATGGTGGCAGCAGGTATTTCATCACTTTTATTGATGACTTTAGTAGGAAAACATGGGTGTATTTTTTGAAACAGAAATCAGAAGCTTGTGATGTCTTTAAGTCATTTAAGGCATTTGTGGAGAAACAAAGTGGCTGCAGAATCAAGATTCTCAGAACTGATAGAGGACAAGAGTATCTTACATATGCAGATTTCTTTGAACAACATGGAATTCAACATCAGTTGACAACCAGATACACTCCCCAACAGAATGGAGTAGCAGAAAGGAAGAACAGGACAATCATGGATATGGTCAGATGCATGCTGAGATTCAAACAAATGCCTAAAGAATTTTGGGCAGAAGCAGTTGCTACTGCAGTTTATCTTTTGAATAGGTGCCCTACAAGGAGTGTTTGTAATAAGACACCAGAAGAAGCTTGGAGTGGAAGAAAGCCATCAATTCGTCATCTCAGAATCTTTGGGTGTATTGCTTATGCCCATGTACCAGATCAGCTGAGGAAGAAGGGTGAGAAATGTATTTTCATTGGTTATAGTATGAACTCAAAGGCATACAAGTTGTACAATCCAGAGACAAAGAAGGTTATAATCAGCAGAGATGTAACGTTTGATGAGAAAGGAACATGGGACTGGTTGGCCAAATCTCAGAAGGAGCCTATGATTTTTCCTGATTGTTATGTTGAAGAAAATGAACAGCCAGAAACATCAACCCAACCAGAATCATCCAGCCGGCCTCAGAGGAAACGTCAGCCACCAGCCAGATTGAAGGATTATGTTGTGGGTAATGATAATGACTTATCTGATGAAGAGATTGTCAATTTTGCTCTATTTGCAGATTGCGAACCAATGAACTATGAAGAAGCTTCTACTGATGAGAATTGGAGAAAAGCCATGGATGAGGAGATTCATGCAATTGAAAAGAATGATACATGGGAGCTAACTGATTTACCTACAGGGAAAAGGCCAATTGGAGTCAAGTGGGTGTACAAGACTAAGTACAAGCCCAATGGTGAGATTGATCGTTTTAAGGCCAGATTGGTTGCAAAAGGATATAGACAAAAGCCAGGTATTGAGTATTTTGAAGTATTTGCTCCTGTTGCTAGACTTGACACAATTCGCATGATTATTTCATTATCTGCTCAAAATAAGTGGAAGATATATCAGATGGATGTTAAGTCTGCATTTCTGAATGGCACTTTGGAAGAAGAAGTGTATGTTGAGCAGCCTGCAGGTTATGAGATCCCTAGAGGAGAAGATAAAGTTTATAGGTTGAAGAAAGCTCTGTATGGTTTGAAACAAGCACCGAGAGCATGGTATAAGAAGATTGACTCCCATTTCATTGAGAATGGTTTTCAGAAATGTCCTTTTGAACATGCTTTGTACATTAAAACAATTGAACCTGGAGATATTCTTATTGTCTGTCTTTATGTTGATGATCTGATTTTCACTGGCAATAATTTGAAGATGATTACAGAATTCAGGGAGGCTATGGAGAAAAATTTTGAAATGACTGATTTAGGCTTAATGTCCTATTTTCTAGGCATCGAAGTCGCTCAAAAGAAGGATGGAATTTTTATTTCTCAAAAGAAATTTGCTAATGATATTTTGAGAAAATTTCAGATGGACAATTCAAAGCCAGTTGCTACTCCAGTTGAAGAAAAATTGAAGCTGATGAAAGAAGATAAAGGAAGAACTGTCAATCCTACTTACTTCAAGAGCTTGATTGGAAGTCTTAGATACTTAACAGCAACTAGGCCAGACATAGTCTTTGGAGTTGGTTTACTCAGCCGATTTATGGAGGAGCCTCATGCTTGTCATTTGCAAGCAACAAAACGGATTCTTCGATACATCAAAGGTACCCTGAATGATGGAATATTTTATGAAAATACTGATGATATGAAACTTGTGGGATACACAGATAGTGATTGGGCAGGTGACATGGAGACAAGGAAAAGCACTTCAGGGTATATTTTTCATCTTGGGTCAGGTGCTGTGTCATGGTCAACAAAGAAACAACCTGTTGTTGCACTTTCTCTGACAGAAGCAGAATATATAGCAGCTGCAAGTTGTGCTACACAAGCGGTATGGCTAAGGAAAATTCTGGAAATGTTGAACCAAAAGCAAAGCTCTCCCACAATGATACTCTGTGACAACAAGTCAGCAATTGCACTTTGTAAAAATCCAGTATTCCATGGGAGGTCCAAGCACATTGATATTCGATTCCACAAGATTCGGGAATTGGTCGCTGACAAGGAAATACTAATTGATTATTGTCCTACTGGAGATCAAGTTGCAGATATTTTTACAAAGCCATTGAAGCTTGAGCTGTTTTATAAGTTGAAGAAAATGCTTGGAATAGTAAATTCTACAAGCTTGGTTTAAGGGAGGCAATGTTAAAAAAAATATAAACCCAAGCTTACCTAGTCTTGAAATGCCATGTGTTGATTGTAAGAAGACTAAAACTGTTGCTGAAGAAACGTGGCATGCTTTGGTTCTTTGAAACATAACAGCACCTCCTTGAAGTTAATTGGTGGCACAAAGTCAACAAAATGTTGACACCTCACACTGCTACATGATGCATGTAGATTGCTACGTTTGTGTTTTGTTTTTTTTTTAATTAATTTTGAAGCCTATAAAAGGCGGTGAGTGCACCGTGTTTATATATGCAAGTTCATCAAGTTATGATTCAATAAATTTCCTTTTTCGTTCTTGATTTCCGAGAGAGTGAGAAAATATTGAGTGTGTTAGTTTTGTGAGTTTCAGATACAACAACCAAAACATGTGAAAGTGCTTGATTTATCATCATAAGCATAGCTATAAGCTTGAGGGCACTGTCTCTTGAAGATCATTGAATAGTTTGTAGGGTGGCACTTATCAGGAGTAGCAAAATCGCGCAGCGCAGCAATACCGTGGAAGATTGAAGAGCCAAGCATGCACTCTTGCAAGAAATGACACTCCCATCAGAGCCCTTCACAGCCAGTTCTGAAGCGCAAACAGAGCTCACATTGCCAGGGCAACTACTGGTGTTGCAACCATTAGACCCTCCTTTTGGTGCCAATGACACTGGCAAGTTGAAACCATCCACAAGGCTCACATCATAGAAATCTTGTCCCCCATTTGGTGCAAGGATGAGTTCAACCAATGATGCTGGTGGGATTGCACCTGCACCATTGCATGTGATTTGGCCACTTCCACAATCTCCAGTCTCACATGAGAACTTTCCAGAAGAATCCGTTGAGCATTGTGTTCTTCCCCAGAATCTACCTGACCAGTCACTAGGAGCATCTAATGAAAATGAAGCCTTGGAAGCAAGTTCAAAGCCTGTTGTTGATAATTGTGCTTTGCCTGCAGCTGTTAATGTCCCTGGCCAGACAGTGAATGGACATTTGTTTTTGAATGTGAATGTGGCTGATTGAGCCCCTGCAACACACAAAAACATGCATAGTTATGCTGCATATATGAATATTGTTTTTTGTTTTTTTGTTAGTGGAGAAAGCAATTAATTAAGTATAGATCATATTATCACATCATATGCATAACAGACTCAAGGGTGAGAGGAAAGGGAAGGAAAAATAAAAATAATGTACGTGCATGCCTGAGACATAGAGGGCCAAAAAAGTGAGAGCCAACACAGCTTGAACTTCCATGGATGATCTTTTCTTTGTCTTAGATTTTGATTCTCCTAATTTTTGTGGTGACATGTATAAAACGAAAAGGTGGAAGTGGTTATAAACGTGCAGGTGAAGAGGAATGTTTTGAGAAATACTTTGATAGACCAAGAGTTAAAAAAAAACATATATTTTAATTAATTTATTAATTGACACATTAATTTTGTGAATGACTATTATTTCACACTTTTTCTATATTTTTAATGTAATAACTTATATGTCAATTAATAAATGAAGCAGAATAAATATTTTATTTTACCCTAAAAGTATCTAAGAATTTCTCAAATGTTTTTGGAAAATATCAGTGGGTAATTGCTTTTGATAAACCTACCGTTTGGGTTTCTAATGCTCATATATTCTTTTGGTTTTCTAAGATATTCAATTGATTAATTTTCTGATGATGCAGTTTTTCTTCTTTACATAAAATGGAGCTTTTGAAAAGGCTTCAATTATATTTGAATAGTTTGGTGTGACTGGATAATTTTTTTAAGGAAAAAGTTGAAACTCTAAATTCACTTGTGTTTTTAGTTACATTAATTACCTTTTTATTTTATTCTTGTATATATAAAAGCAATTTTTATTACATGAAAAAATTAGTCGGACATCTCAAAAAAGTCCAGATATATCAACAGTTATTACTTTTAAAATTAAACGACTCACGTACTTTTCACTGATTGCCGTGAATATAATTTATGTATGGATTTTATTTTATTTTTTGATACAATTATGCATAGATTTTTATTTACTAATACAAAAACTTTCTTTTTCTATTTATAATAATAATTTAATATATGGTATTTTTTTTCCTTTTTCAGTTTACAGTGGATATTCTGAAATTTGTGTATAAATGGGTATAGAGCAAACTATACTTAGTGCTTTAGAATATTAAGAAATGACATTTCATTCCATTAATTTTAAAAACTTACAGTCTACCCGTTTTACCAAGGGCATATTTGGTGTATTTTTCTTTATGATTTAATTTGTGATAAATTATATATTAAATAATAAAAATAATTATAAAATAAATACCAAGTTTTATTCTATGTATTAATAATATAAAATCATACATTGATGGATAGTTTTTCACATAATTTGACACTCTGTTGAATTTATTCTGTTGATAGCCTAAAATCACTTTATACTATCAGTGTATAGAAATTGAATTTATAGATAATATTAAAAATTATAATAAGAGTTAACAAGAATTAGTCAAATTGATTTACTCTCATATCTACTATGTTCAAAAGTCATTTAAACAGAATTTATTATTAATTGGATAATAGCATACAAAATTTTTACACTCTCAATGTATCAAAATTAAACTCTTATTCTATGATAGTTTTATTTTTATGATATTTTATTTTCATGAAATAAGAAATATAAAAAGTATATATAACACTTTCTTTTCTCATACATTTTAATTGTTCCAATATGTAACGAGTCTGTGTTTCCTCTGTGTTTTGAACCAGCCAATACCTCTGTGTTTCCCCCGCTTTAATATTGTAGTCTCTGTTATTGTCACCATAGGGCAAAGAAAAAAAAGAAAAGACATCGGCCATTAATTTTATGTAATACTAAGCCTTTGAATATAATCACAGTAATTTACGTAATACTAAATATTGGTCAAAGGCTCAAGGTAGTCTTTAACAATTGTGCACATTTGTTCCTGAAAAGGATTGATATGAATCAGAACATGTTAAGAGTTTTTACTCTCAAAATCCCAATGCATTGAAGTGCTTTTTCAAGGGTTGAATTTGGGTGCTTGGAAGTGCAGAAAGGGAATGCCTTCAATGACTTCCAGTCGAATTAGGCTTGTTAAATCCACAATTGTGCATTTTAAGTTAGAGACTTTGTTCACTGCTACTTATACTATGGAATTTATGTTAGAGGTTTATGGAATTATGGAGACTGGGCTGATCATTTGTAATATATAATTATTTACCCTTTTTACTGCTCTATGTGGGATTTAACCAGAGATTGTAGTCATTTTAAGATAATTAAAAACAATGACTTGCGGCTTGTGTTCCTTGACCAGTTGATCTGATTTGTTTTCATCTTTATTTTACTCTGGCAATTTATGCTACTGCTATTTTTGGTTTTATTTTTATTCTACTTTTTTTTTGTGAACTATCTTTCACATGATTTATTTGCTTTAATACATCCAAGGACATTTTGTCTCTCTTCTAATGGTTTTAATAAATTATACAAGTTTTCACAATTATATGGTACTCTCCTTATGCATTTACATCATTATTTTCATCAGTTTTGAGTTCACTGCTAGCAAGAATCAATATATAGCTTCTCTGAGTTTACAAGTGCCATAACACGAGAATGTGGACTTGCAAGTGTTGGAATTTCTTCCAATATAAATAACATGGCAAATTAATCAAAGAAAGAAATCATTGTTTAAGTTATTCATCTTACTTGAAGACTTGAATAACGAGAATGCTTTACTATTTTCATGACTTGGCAATTGGCATTGTCATTTGTTATATGGCAAGTTGCATGTGTCTTTCGCTCAACCTCTCCAAAGAGGATATGGAGACTAATGTTTTGCTTTCCCATGGTGAGGCATGGAATCGAATGGATGGGTGGCAAAACTCTTAGCCAATGAAGGACATACATTGATACAGACATGCAGACACACTAAACTCCAATATATATATATATATATATTTGTTGTATGACTTTTTTTTTTGTATAATTTTTTCTAAGTAATTATTCTTCTTTTTCTTCATTGACTGGAGAATTTTTAAAATGAAACAACCCAGCAGTACATGTCCAACTAAACAATTAGAATTAGTTTTCGGTTCATGTTGGTATTAAAAGTTAAAAAGAAAAAAGGCGTATCCAAGTCATGTCCACTATAAATATGAGTCATATCACCGTGTTTGGTACGTATCTGAGTTTAAAAAAAATTATTTTTTCAATTGGACACATAAGAACAATTGTCTAACACTTGTCGTGCGAGTATCGTGTGAATGTCGATATCGGATACATGTCCAACACACGGACACACCACCCAATTGGTGTGCCCATGCTTCTTAACTCTTAGCAAATCAGAGTGATCTATACATGACAAATATGACTACATGAGACGTAAGCATTTCTTATTATTTGGTATTGTTAAAAGAACTTATTGCTAACTTTATTTTCATCTTTTATTCCCATAATTCAATAAAATGAAGTCTTTGTTTTATGGTTAAGCCTATGCAATATATATTTTTTATTTTTTATGAAGAATTCTTAAAGGCACTTACAAATAGTCGAAAGGAGAATTTTCAAAGAAAACAGAAATGTTTGTGTATATATTATTGTGTCGGTTGATTGATTCTAACAAACGAAAAAATGACCAGCATTAAAATAAACACAGGCAGTCAATTTTATATGCATATATATGCCTCTCCTAACTACCACGAGAACTTGAAGTGATCCAATTGGCTACATAATCGGACCATAAGGTTAGATGAATTAGTCCGAAGGAATCAAATCAATAACTTCATAGCTCACTAATGTGACTATTTCAAGCAACTACAAAATAAAAAGGGTAAAATATTCAAAATAGTCCTTCATAAATGTATTAGAAGATAAATTAGTCTATTAAAATTTGAAAGTCCTAATTTGATCTTTCATATGTCAAATAGAGATAAATTAATCTCTTCATATGATTCTCTACGGAGAAACTAATTTATCCTTTTTTATAAAATATGAGAGATCAATTAGAGATATTTAAATTTTGGGGACCAATGTATGAGAGACTTACTTGGCCATTTAGTCAAATAAAAATAAAATTGAGTTTTGACATTCTCACAGTGTAAGTATTTTAAATCAAATCTTTTATATCATCATAAACCATTTAATTTTTTTATTCATGGAATTCTTTTAGGAAAAAATTCGCTCCAATTAATAAAATTAAAAAAAATACTCATATTCAATTATTGTTAAACAAAGATAAAAAATAAATTCTTAAATTTAGTGATTTAAGTTATTAGGAAACATTTGACTAATTGTCCTACGTAAATAATTAAAGAGTATTAATACTTATGAATTTTAAAAAAGTACAAGAAAAAAACATTTTATAAACTTTTATCTATTTATAATAAGAGTTTAAAACATTTTTAATAATACAATATTGTATTTTGCATACAAAAATTCACTTACAACGCATCAAAATTAAGTAAAATAGAAAATGTTTTAGTCAGATATCCATCTAAAAAAAAATACTTAAGTGCACTCTTTAATAGAAAGACAAATATATATTCAGAAAGCCAACATTATCATCAGACTAGAGGCCCGCAGAGCCAAACCAAGAGAAACAAAACCGTGTCTTGCTCTCTGGCGGAGGGCCAACCAACTGGCAGACAAAATGGAAGAAAAAGCAATTAAGCAATCGGCGTAACATCCCCGTGTGCTTAACAAAAGAAGATATCACAATCTTCCAAAAGGCGACAGCCAAACAACCATTTCGCTCTAGGTTCTTAGAGCCTGTTTGTTTTAGAGTTTCAATTTTTATTTTTAATTTTTAAAACTTTATGAAAAATATACTAAAAATTAAAAATTGAAAAATATACTAAAAATTGAAACTAAAATTTATAATTTTTAAAATTTTTAATATTTCATTTATAAAATACTTGAAAACTGAAAACTCTTAGCCTAATAGCTTCCATTCCATTTCCTTTTTCTAACCTTGCCAACCTCATAGTGACCCCACACTGAACTGTACCCCATTTATTATATTTATTTATTGGATTTATTATTACATTATTTGTAGTAGTAGCCTTCTTTTCTCGAACAAGCATAGGAGCGTGTAGCTCATTCCGCAAGAGTGACATTCCCTCTCACTCTTGCCAACTATTTATAAATGAACATTGACATTGCTTACTCTTGTCTATTCTCCTTCACACACAAACTATTCGTCAGAGCAATCTCTTTGTGATGCAATAGACGACCCCCAGCCTCTCCTCTCCTTCATCCTTATTCATGTAAGTTTATCGATCTTTCTTATAATTTTCATGTTCTTGTTTTTCTCTTTGTTGTCTTATAAATATATGATCTTCACCAAAATAAGTCAAATGCTATTCACTGATATGTGATCTGGATTCATTTCTTGTGTTACCAAAGCATCAATGGTATTGGTATGAGCATGAGTCAGAAAACAAAACATGGGAATAGAGAAATTTGATACATCAACATCTCTTTCATGTTTAGTTTCACATTCCTAAGAATCAGAAGCCGCAAATAGTGTCAAGAACTTCCGATCCAATTTGTTTCAACGATAATCCTTGTGTTTTAATAATCTTTTTTTTTTTTGTACAAAAAAAAATTGGGAGGATCGATCTCTTACATTTTTATATGTATATATGGCTTACAATTTTTTTATTGATTAATTTTGGGAGGATCAGAAATCATATTTGCGGGATAAGTCAACACCTTGAGTAATTCTATCGTGCAATGAGTGCCAAATTTGTGACCTTTCATAACTCATTGATACATACAAGAGTCTACCACTAAACTTTGGGCTAACTTATCTTTCTTTTAATATGTCATGAATTATATAATTTTTCACTTTTATAGAATTGCTTTTTTTTATATTGTAGAAATAATTTTGAATAAACAACCTTTTTGATTCAAACATTTTTAATTTGCTATCAATTTGGTTCCAATATTTTTATATTAATTAAATCCTAATATTTTTAATTTTAATATCAATTTGGTACTAACATTTTTAATTTCAATGTAGTCCTAATATTTTTTTTACAACAATTTAGTAATTCATTTAAAGTTGAACTCCAAAAATATGACCAAGTTGATATCAAAATTAAAAATGTTAGTAGTAAATTAATTTAAACTTTTTTAATATACTAATATTATGAAACTATTTTACAAAATCATCCAATTACATACAAGATAAGAAACTATGATTGGATAATTTATACAATATATAAAGATGATCATATTGGTAATTATTTTTTTGGTGTCTCTGGATTGTATTAAACTTTTTTTTTGTTTTAATTTCACACACATTTGAACAAATTCAAACATCATAATTAAATCCAATAACTTTTAGTACTACATATAAAATTATAACATTATTTTTAAATATTATTTATATATTTAAATAAATTTTTTAAAAAAATTATATCAAATTTTATAAAAATATGAATTGATAATCACGCAACTAGTAATGCTATTTTTATTTTTTTTTACATTTTCAGTTTTTCACTGCATTTAAATTAAATTAAAAATAAGGTATAAAAAATATAAGGAATATGCAGACCTGAAATTCCATATATGCCCCCAAACCGTGTACAGTTATTTCCACTTCACGCGTAAACGTTTCCTTCTTATTCCCTTCCCCGAACTCGTAACAATGACACATTGACACACACACTCACTCAGTCCTCGCTTTGCAGCTTGCATTTGCATTTCAATTTCTGTTCTCATTTCATCTGCATTTCTCAGATATCTCCTTGACTCGCCACTGACTCACTCAATGGCTGACCGAGTTCACCCCCGTGACTCGCCCCCTGCTTCCTCAGAGATCCAAATGCCGTCGTCTCAGTCCGCCGCCATCGTGCCGAAGCCGCATCCTCCGCCGTCGGAGAAGCCCGTTCCGCCGCCTGGAACCTACGTCGTCAAGATTCCCAAGGACCAGATCTACCGCGTCCCTCCGCCGGAGAACGCCCGCCGCTACGACCAGTACACTCGCCCGAACCGCCGCCGTAACCGCTGCTGCTGCTGCTTCTGCTGGCTCATCGGAATCCTCTTCGTCCTCGTCGTCCTCCTTGCAATCGCCGCCGGCGTCCTCTACCTTGTTTTCCGGCCGAAGGCACCGCACTACTCCATTGACAGCGTCGCGATCAAAGGGATGAATCTTACGTCTCTGCCATCGTCCACGGCGGCGATTTCCCCGGAGTTCGACGTCTCCGTCCGGGCCGAAAACCCTAACAGCAAGATCGGGATCCGTTACGAGACGGGAAGCTCCGCTGAGGTTTACTTTAACGGCGTGAGGCTCTGTAACGGCGCGCTGCCGGCGTTTTACCAGCCGAAGAATAACGTGACGGTGTTTGTGACGGCGTTAAGAGGGAACGGAATCGAGCTCAGGAGCTCGGATGAGAAGGCGTTGGTTGAGGCGCAGACCAAACGGCAGGTGCCGTTGACCGTGAAGCTGGTGGCGCCGGTGAAGATAAAAGTGGGTTCCGTTGAGACGTGGAAGATCACCGTTAAGGTGGACTGTGATGTAACGGTGGATCAGCTAACGGCACGAGCAAAGATTGCCTCCAAGCATTGTAGTTACAAGGTGGACCTTTGGTGATGTGTTGTAGAGATAGGATCAAACCAGTTTGGGATTATTCTTTTTTTTTTTTTTGTTTTTAGTTGTTCAAAACTTTAATAATATTTGGAGAGATTATTTATACAAAATTTCATATACTGATATACATTAAACGGTAGAACGTTAATTGATAAATATCGTTCAAGTTAGTATATTTGATTTGATTTTGCTTGAGCCATTCAATCTTCATCACTTAGGAAACTTGCTTTCATTGCTCATTCTTGAATGTGATCTTTATCATGTTTGGCTTCAGTTTGAAAATATCTAATGCTAGTTTAACCAAAAATTACAAGGGTTAAAAACATAAGAGAGAAATTTTTGTTTAAACCATGATTTGAAAGCATAGTCATAAGATCCAACGTGATATTTATTTGTTGATTGTTGGTCTGTGAAACAACTGCTTGTTTTTGTACCCAGAAAAGTGATGGAACAATTGCTTAGCTATTTCAAATTTACAATATAAGCGGTGGTTCATTTCTACGAATAAGATTTTCTTTCTCTATTTTGGTTCGAGATTATAGGAAGAGCTTAAATGTATAATAGAATTTTCAATTGAAAGATTTTTAAGCAAATGGGACTGAATCAAATTTTTTTTACTGATATAACAAAATGTATTAGATGTCTGTCTGATTTTTCTTTTTTTACACAAATAGTGCATTTAAATTAATTTCTTGAAGTAATTAGACACAATATATGTATTTATTTGTTAGTTAACTTGTAAAAATATGTAGGATCTAATTAATTATTAATATATATTATATGATTTAGTTTGAATATGCTTTACATTATTATCTAATTAAATTGTGCTATACATATCACTTTTGAATTAGTAAAATAAGAGTCAAATTTATTTTTTATGATGTGAAAATATATGATTGAATATAAGTTCATATACATATGTTTTGCACTATGAGTATATTAAAATTCAACTGAAGTTATTCCCATTTGATATATGGCAAGGTAGTTATTTTCCTTGAAAATAATTCACCTTTATAGATATTTTGAATCCTATTTTTTACTACCATTATAAATTCAAGACTGAATATATGATTTGGTTAGATTCAATTAATGGAAAAATTGGGCAGCAATGGTTTGGTCATTAATAAAATATTTTCGTTTTTTATGTTCTTTCTTTTTTCACTTACAGTTTACTTTCTACTAATTAGTTTCTTCCACATTTGAGTAAAAATAAGATGATTATTTTCATTCTTGCTTTGATATGAAGCTCCATATGGATAGCCATACATACAATTAACGACATTGGTTTTATTTATTTACTCATTTTTTAGATGGAAAGACGATAATGAATTAGTATAAACGGTGATCAATTTAAGATAACATTCTGCAATATCTTTTTTTAATCATTAAGAACATTTTTTTTTTTTTATCAAAGCTTGCAGGCGCCGGATAAATTTTACAAATAATGGGAAGAATCAGGTGGGAAGTATTGCAAATCGATCCTATGCAATGTAATAATATACTTGTCAGTATGTGATGTTTTAAATCATACCATGCTTTGTTAGTTTGCTTAATGTTTTATGATGAGATTTCTTATCCGATTTATAAGGGTACGTTTGGTTAGTTTTCAGATTTCATATTTCGCTTTCAATTTTTTAGATTATGTGAATGAAAAAAGTTAAAATTCTAAAAACTATAACTTTTAATTTTTATTTCTAATTTTTAATAATTTTTTCATAAAATTCAGAAAATTGAACAACTGAAAAATAAAAACTGAAATGGAAACCAGAGATGCCCTTAATTTCTTGTTAGATAGTTTTCCTGGGTAGACGAACATAGTCAAATTCGATGAATGGGAAAATGTCTACTCTTTACCTAATCTACTAGTGGGATTATCACACAAAAGAACACAGGATTGAGTGTACTTAGAAGCAAGCTCCTGTACCTAACCGACACCCTCTATCAGTGCCCCGAGTATACAAATAGTAAAATTAGTGTATACATTTCAAATAAGCTGTCTAATGTCTCTAGTCCCAACCTTTACAGTGTAGAAATTAGTAACTTCTGCAAAGTTGTTTCCTTCCACATTGTAGAATTTTTTTTTTCATGTTTGCATAAGTCAAAGGTAGTATGAACTTTATCCATGGAAGAGGCTATGGTTTTTCTTTTATATAGATATATGGATTAGAATTTAGAATCATTCTAATATACATAAACAGAAGAAATTACCGGTACCACACCTGCTTTCAAGACACGTTTTCTTAATAACAAAGAAAAATGAATTAAGCGAAATGAGATAAAATAATATAAAAATAGAAGATAGACGAATGGTTATATTCTATTTTGAATTTTGCGTTTATTCATTGAACATTTGAGAAACACAACCATTGGTGAAGTCAGCCATAGAAAATTATCATATTACTCTTTGAAGTTGTCTTGGCAAAAACTTCCGATGTTAGCCTTCTTATTATCAAATTCAAGAAAATCACCAATTTTATAATATTAATATTGACAACTTTATATGCATAATCAAAAACCCTTGTAATTAATCACATCTTCTTTTTTTTTGGTCAAGGGAAGGGGGTGGGGGATGGGCAACCAACCAGCTCTGCCCTGGTATCGAGCTTGATGGCACTTTCAAGAGGCATTTGCCTAATGACCATTTGTACTGTCCTCCAAATGCTAGTTAATCACATCTTAATATATTAATGTTACGGCGTAAGGTCTAAATAAGACCTAAAAATCTTGGCCCAATAAAAGGTTAAAATTTGGAAGGCCCAATTGGAAAAATCCGATATGAAGAGGGTGATGTGAATAGAATTGATTCAAGTTTAAAACGATCACATTTGATATACATGCATAAGTAGGGCACGACAGCCTTCCCCACGAATTAAAACCCCCCTAATCCAAAATGCTAGGGAAGTGGCAATGGGAAGAAATCCACCTATTTAAGGGATACTAGCATGACAAATTATGTACGCACACTTTCATATTTATCTTGACCACCCAAGACAAAACATTCACAGAATTTAAGAGAGTCATTGCAGGTATCTCATGCCCCATCATGGATTCGTCAATATGAGGGTAAAAGCTTAGTGTGATTCATTTGTCTCAAGATAAATTCTCTCCATACTACTTCTTTACAATCAATATATTTAATTGTGAATAGAACATTAAGAATATCATTATACTTACTATGAAATACAAAGAGCTACATATTTAAGTGATTATATAAATTTATTAGTTTATGGCATTAAATATGTGAACATAAACATCGGTTGACTTGAATGAAAAATAGATAATTTATCTACAATTTGACGTGCACTTCTGTTAAAATTGAAATGTGTTACAACTATCTAAACTCGATGCCTGGCGGAACTCCACCCCACCCACCACCCCCCAACAAAAGAAAAACACCCCACCCCGACATGGTTTTTGTTTTTAAATTCAATGTGTACTGATATATTTTGTTGAGTATATATGTTTAATTGTAAATATGTTATTTTAGATAAATGAGTTTCTTCAACTTGAAAATTCATTAACTTGTTTCCAATTTCAGAAGCAATAGACAATATACTATCATACACTAAAAACAATGAAGATGAATTGATTGCAAATAGTATAGTTATTTACATGGAGAGTATAAGTTTGATTTGAGAGTAAAGATAAGAAAAAACTTTTTACAGGTAAGCTTCATATATAATTTTATAAATAAAATTTATCTATAAAATTATATGCAAAGCTAATTGATGAAATCTTCTTCTATTCTATCCTCATGTATACCAAACATACTCTAGAAGATATTTTTTCTCTTTTAAAATATATGTCCATGTTTAGACAATATAACACTTCAAAATATCTATATTTGCTCTTAGACATCTACACATTCCAATACAATATTTGTTTATTTTTTCAATGATATCCCTAAGTAATTTCACTCACTAACTAATAGTTTTCTAGAAGCATTTCATTTAATAGAGTGTATTAGTTTATTAACTATATTTTACTACATTCTCAATACATGTATTATATTTCTTAAAACTTGTGTTTGTCCAAAAATGATAGATATTTTAAAAGGGATGAAGTATTTTATTTTTTTTTGTCTTCTTTTTAAAACTATTTTGTTGTGCTAGTTATTTCTTTTAATTTATATGAAGCATATCAAGAGTAATTAATTGTGAGAGTGAGAGGATCTAACAAATCTTGACCATTAAATACATAAATGATTAAAATTAAAACATATCCTGACCATTAGATATATAAAAGATTAAAATTAAAACATAAAATTATATAACTTTTTTTAAGTAATGATATGACTTTTAAACAACCTTTTATCTAAGCTAGTATACAGTGACAATATAATTTTTTTTTATAAAGTCATTTAATCATATATTTCTACATTAACATAATAAATTTGACTCTCATCTACTACTTTTAAAAGTCATGTGTATAAGAGATTTTAATTTTTTGGATATTGAATAATTCATTTTTCTTTTGGGTGCATTTGAATACTTAATTTGAATAAAGTTATAAAAATGGGAGAAATCATTGTAGAAGTTTTAAGTGGATTTGATTAGTTATAATATTTTGAATAAAGAAGAGGTCACCAAAGAGAAAAATTCCCCATTTTTGTATTGTATAGATAACATAAATGAAAAACAAATGATACATAAGTATAAACCTTTCAAAAGACTCTTTGTTCACCAAAAGAATACACAACTTCCCACTTTAGGGACAAATTTAAATTTCTAGAGTTTGACTTTGCAAAAATGGATATGATCTCAATCATTAATAAAAAGATTAGATCTTTAGAATTCCATACTACATAAATATCAGTGGAACAACTCATTTATGTGATAATCTAAATTTTTAATTTTTCCCATTAACAGTTGAGATTGTAAAATTTACTCTTGGTCAATTCCTGAATTTATTCACCATCATAACCTAGTACTTACACCTTTTACCAAATGTATAACCACCCCTGAGCGAAAGAGGAAAAAAAAATGTAAACCACCTAATCAGAATCTCTCCAAAGCAATCCATCAACTCCTCGGACTTATACTCTAAAATGAGAATAATTGTAAAGTGAAAAAGTGGGGATTTATTCCATTATGTATAGGTTCTATCAAATGGTTCAAAGATAGTTTACCCTCACTTTTTCACTTTACAATCATCCTCACTTTAAAGGAGGACTAAACTAACATACAAGTATGGAAAATCCATAAAGACTTTATTCCATCCTTTCATGTACAAATGCCCCATCCAGTGGACTTGTATCTGAAAGTCATCATCATTCATGTGCTCAACACTAAGCCACAATACCGTGTCATCACAATGTTCCATGCAACGCTTCTCTTACTCGTTTGGGTTACTTCTTTTCTGACTAGACAACTTGAGATTGTGAATTGGACTGATCATCTTGAGATTGAGAATTCGAATGTTGAGATTGAGAATTCAAATGACCATTGTGAGATTGAGAACTGTACCTGTGGTACGCACTCTTGGCAACCTGAATGGCCTGTCTAAGTTCTGTGTACATCTTAACAGAAGACCCGGACATAATATTTAGCTGATCAAGAAATCTAATCAAGCTTCCTCGAAATCGATCAAAACCCGAAACCAAGTCCTCTGAAGTGTCATCCCTCAATGAATTATAGGCCGATTCGCCATTAATGTGAGGTTGATTTGCACCTTTTCCCTGGTTCTTCTCTTGATGTGGCAAGAACAGGGCAGTGTCGGCTGCTAAACTCTTAATAGAATCTGCAACATCCTTTATTGGTAACGCGCCAAGTTTTTCCAACCAGACATCACATGTGGCATATATTGGAGGGCCACACTGTCTCAAGACTTCAGATTTTTGCAGCGTCCTTTTCTTCCTGGATGATTTTTGTTCAAACCGAACACATTTGTGAAGCCATCCAGTTATAGCCTCAAGATAGGATTTCTGAGCTCCTATCCACTTGGTAAAGCTTGATGACAGAAAGTGGAGTTCGTCTTCAAGATAGGCGGTAATCTGCCTATGTAATTCAGAATGCGTTGGGATTCTAGCATGGCTATTGCTTGCTACTGAAATGATCTGAAACTGAAGCTCGTGGCATTCAAACATCACTTCCCACATCCGGTGTAACCTGCCATTGAAGCACAAACAGATGAAATACAGAACAGGTTCATACTATTTGATACAAGTAATTTTTACAAATGTAAACCATACTTCTGTGACCAAGGACACATAAGTTGCTTATTGATCCAAATTCAGTAAAATGCCATTCAAAGGTTGGTAGTCAACAGTGCATCAGAAAATAGAAAGCCAGCAATCTGTATTATCTGTTGCTAAAGTTAAACATAGAAGTATAAGATTACTCCTAATTTAGACAAAAGATTAAAATCTCCTGACTCTTCAGGTCCCACAGTCCGACTTTTGACACGCAGGTCTTCTACCTACGCAAGAAGTTGGATACAACATGGGATTTTAACTTCTAGATTTGAAGAGGAAAGAATGATAGTTATAACATCCAGTAAAGAGGGGAGAGAAGGAATGACTAGATTTGAAACAGTGGTATATTTCAGTCATGAACGCTTGATGTAGAATGACTATCACCAAATCATACAAATCAGTAATTGAACATTTTAAGAACTGACTACTTTTTCGTTTACTAAATTTATAGCCTTCAGTTGAAAACTTTTATCAAATGAAGATGTAATCAAATATCGGCGATTTCTATGAAAACTATTAATAGAAACTTTCTAATCCATTCTTAAACACTTCATAAAACAAGAAAACTAGAAAATCATACCCTTCGATCAACTCCTCAAGTTGTGGCTGAAGCTCTTTGTCCCTTAATTCCTCAATCCTCTTTGAGATAGAGTCTATCCTGTGAATTGCAACTCTGATTCTTGAGTGCAGATCCTTGACTACAGCACGGGTTTTATCGATTGTGGAGGCCTTCTCTCCTTTGGATTCCAATTGTCTTAGGATTTTACACCTCATGTCATATTCCTTTCTAACAACCTCACTAGCCTGTAATTCACAAAAACAAACAATGTTATCAATACACAAACACAAACGGAGATATGCTTATATTCTCCAGCATGTACCTGTTTGTTTAAAATATATAATTTTTAACAGAACAACTTCAGGGTTAATCTAAGATCCAAAACAAGTCTTTTGCAACATACTATCATAAAAATGCAACAAACAGGAAATACATAAAATGGTGGCATAACTGCTTATAAGCAATACACAGTACCTTCACTTCATCATAAAGCTTCCTTTCCCAAGCATATAGCCTATCCAAAGTTGATGCATGACTTCCAGAGATCATACAAGAATTATCAAAGAGATTATTTGTGAGGTCCTCTATATCGTCGTTTGAGTTTGCTCCCACTGGGTTTCTGGATGAGGAGGATCGAGATGATGCAGTTCTATGCCAAGTTAAGTACTTAACCGAGTTTTGAGCAGGTTCTAGGAAGGTACAACCGAAAAAAAAAAAAAAGTAGATATTGAATTTCATTAACAGTTTTCAACAACCAGGAATGAATATCTAAATTACTAAAAATTATATACAGCATATTCCTTGTGTTTCAGAGACAGATGGTCTGTAAGCACATCTTCAAAAATCAGAGTTTCACTTTCAATGGAAGACTAGAGAATGCCATTACTTCCTTGCAGCATTCAAGCACAAAGGAATTTAAAATGAATTTTAAAATTACAAAGAAAGGATCAAGATCATTTAATCTTCTCATAAACCCCAATTAAATAATGGGGTATCTACACATCCTAAAATACAGATTCCAGAATATCCAACAATTGCTTAAACAATTCCAACAATAACCAGATTTCATAATAGGATTTGCATCACTCCTACTGGAGAAAACATGTACTCCAAAGAAATACCTTCAGAACTAATAAGAAGATTGGCTCAATCCAATAGGGCTAGCAATGTCAGGGAAACGTGAAAGACCAACAGAAAAAAATGACAGAGAGTTTACCTTCTGGAACTTGACTTGGGTCTTCACCACATGAGAAACATGCCTTCAAAAACGAGGATGCCATAGAACCATCTGTTACAGTTAAGACTTATCTACTTTAAAATTCAAAGCATTTCATCTTGAAATGAATTACAAGTAATGAAAGAATCTTGCAAAAGCTTCCTATAAACAGAAACTTGTTTTCAGCCCTAAGTATTACAAGAAGAAGATATTTAGTAAAGCATGTACCATGATATCAGTTATGGACATTCATGCAGCAACTATCTACAGCCTATAGAGTATATTCCTTTTCCTATTTTTGGTCAAGTGTCTATAGATTATATCTTAAGCGGTTTGCGGAAGTGGCATGGACTATATAAACTGTGGGGAAGAAAAGAAAATGTCATACTGAACCTCATCATTGTATTTTACTTATATATTACTAAGAACTGATAATATTCCACAGATAGTAACTGACAGCAGAGACAGACAGAGAGGAGAGAGAGCCAGAAAGATTACTTTCTTTTGCTGGGAATATCGGACGAAAGTGAAATTTATTTGCTTCAAGCATCCTTGGAACCTCTCTACCAGATTCCGAAGCTTTAATAAAGAGCAATTCAATATCTTTCATGCTTGAAAAGAAATTCTTGGGGGTGACTTTATTTTCGCTATGATTTTCTTTCTCCGTTGATTTACTTGTTTCAGGTGGATGTGAAGCTACTGCAGGTGCTGTCTTCAGTGGCGATATACTAAGAGAGTTTCTGTTCTCTCCATTCACTAATTCAACTTCAGATGCGGAACCCCTGGCTAAAGGCTTAGTTGTGGCAGGCAAAACATTTTCTTGAACATCATTATTAACTCTGTTAAGGTTTTCAAATCTTTGGACCAGGGTTTCTGTGGTAGGCTCATCATCAAATTCATCTTCAGAATCCTGCGTGCCTTTGCTTCCACGAGAAGAAACCTCCTCTTCATCATCTTCCAATTCAGGAATTTCTTCCTCCTCCCTTAGCTGTGTTGTATCATCAGCATTCCCCATATCTTGGTGCATGCCCTTCCCTTCTTGAAAGGAAAATTGATGGTCAATAGGATGAAAGAGGCCAAAGAAATCCCATTGTGGAGCTCCATCTGGAAGAGGAGGGTCTTCGAATGCCGATGTTTCTGACCTTCCATTGAATCGAGGAGTACCATTCTGTGGAGTACGTGATGATGTTACAGTTCCTATAACAGGTACAGGCACTTTTTCTTCAACTTTCTTAGAAGAAATACTTGTATGTTTCATATGATTTGCTTGGAACTTAATTGAACTAGGAGGAGAGGGAGTTGGGGAGAAGGTTTCAGCAGCATCGATGCGTTGCGACACAGATGGTGAAGAGAATGATAGCTGTGACAAGGTCTTCTCAGTTAAAGCAAGTGGTTCTGGTGTTGCATTGGTAGGAGTATACAAGGAAGGCTCTATAGGGCCTTCAGGTTCAGTGAATTTTCTAAGAGCTGTTCCTGTGTTTTTCAGTGACTGCACATATGAAACATGAGCAGCTGCTAGTGAGCACCTTCCATCAAGTGCTTGCCTAACAAACTTCTTCCTTTCGCGGCACAGCTGCAATGCCTTATCATCCTCCACTGTGGAGTTTGAGTTCCCCATTATCCCAAATCTAGCTTTGGATTTCCCTTTATGGAAATCCTGGACCTAGAACTCTATCTGCAAATTCATTCTGCATCAAAGTTCAACGGTATTAGATTAACAACAAATTAGTCACATGCAAAGAAGCAAAGATAATGAAACAAATTGCCACGAGAAAAATACAGATCAGAAGTGTCTTCATGTCACAGAAACAAGAATCTCAAACATCATAAAAATCACTAGCATCAAGTTTAAACACCTGGTGAAGATGGTAACGGTCATAATAACTACAGAAAGCCTACATCAATTTCAATCTGGAAACACAAGCAAACAGAAATGCATCTATGAACACTTTAAAGCCATGAAATCACCACTGCAACAAAACAAACAGCACCAACAATTGATGAAAGAAAAACCAGCTTCTAACTTCGAAACAAGTAAGGGAAAAAGAACATCCACTCTCCCAAATAGACAGCTGAAACTGAAAGGCCAAAAGACAATGCAAATTTTCACAAACCCAATTTGGGGCACAGTACTTGTAGATGCATAAAGCAACGAAATTTAACATTAGAGGATGCAAAATTCAATGGAGGGAAATAAAAAACCCCCACTCCAAAATCAGTAATAGAAACTGGGAATATTTTTCTAAAATTAGAAAAAAAAATTGGATCAACCCCTGAAATAGTTCATAGAAAAGGAACAAGGAGAATACCCAAAAAGCTAATAGAGAACACAGTGAACAACAACGAAAGAAAGGAACTTGATGATGATAAAGATGGAAAATTTTGTTGTGTAAGTATTACCGAAGGTGGAGCTACACGCTAAGAACTTGGATTTCAGCGAAGACCCATGTAAGAGAATCATATAACAGAAAATGGGACTTGGAAAAGAGAGAGATTTTTGAACAGAGGAGAGAGAAAGAAAGAATCTCACCGTCGTCACCTCCACATTGCTGATTCCATGCAAAGAGAAAAAAACATGGGAATGACAGACATCACACAGTCTGTGGACCATGGGTGGAACCCAGCTCCAAGTGGGTCCCATGATGTCTGCACAAAGAAAAATAATATAAAATAAAATAAAGAGTTTTATTTTAGTCTTTTTCTTCTGCAACATGTGAATGTTGGTATCATTTTGCTTTCAATGATTAGGATTAAATATTTAATTTCTTTTATTTTAATAAATTGAGTTAGTAAAGCATATGATACGTTCTTATCTATAAAATAAGTAAAACATATCAGATTATTGATACTTAAAAATTTTATAAAAATACTAGAGGAATCCCCTTTATTTTAATGTACTAATGATACAAAAGTATTCTATATTGTTGTTCAATAAAAAATATTTATTTGTATGATTTTTTAAGTGATTTACGTAAAAATCAAATATTAAGACTCATGTAATATTATATAACTAAATAAAGGTGAAAAAAATTAACATGATTAGAACATACAAATTAAATCCTAAAATAAAATTAGAAATGTGTACTAGCTTTCTTGTTAAAGGCATCTGTGATTTTCCCTAACAATTGCCTTTCCAGTTTCCATAAAGGCGTCTAAATTCATGTGGGGTTATTTATTTGACTAAAAGGTTGAGGACGAAAAAAACGCTTTAATTAAAAATAAAGTTGCACAAGTGCTCATTTAACTTTAATGGTATTCATAATAACCCTTTTATTTATTTAGTCATTGGATTTTATGTTATTTGTCATAGACTCCTAGTTTTATTAAGAGAAATAAACGTTTTAATAAAAAAAAAGAGGAAAATGAAGAGAAATAATCGTGGATTTGGTTCGTCAAGAATTCTTCTAGGTTCTAAGCCCATGGAACACTCCGTGGCGGCCATTCCCATATCTCTGAGCATTGGACTACTAGGATAGGAGGTTTCTTTTTTGCTTTTTGTGTGAGTAAGGGTTTTTTTTTTCTAAGGAGAGTGGTAGTATATATTCGAATTTATATATGCCCTCATACATTGTGATATATTAGTTATTAATTTTTATAGTATCTATATATTATAATATTAAATTATATTTTGAATGATTAATAAGTTATCACATATAAAATTTGTTGTGAATCTGAGTCTATACTAAACTTTGAATCTATTAGGAGTAACACTTGCTAAGAAAATACTCATACATTCTAGTAAAAGTGTAACCTAAAGTATAGGTGAAAAAGAAACATGCTTAACATAGATTGTAACAAAGGTATTTATTGTAGTTGTTCGTTAAGCCTATAAAATAGATGTGGTACAAGGGAGTATATGGTAATTGTCATTCTCACTTACATTAATTATTTTTTAATTTTATTAAATTACCTCTATTCTATCTTAAGCAAAAGCATATCTAACATAAGATAATTTATAATACTATTAAAATTTATTATTATAAATTTAATTGAAAATTAGTTTAACTACATAAAAATATTTATTATTTTTAATATTCACATAATTACTAGATATTATAAGCCTTAATATTTTATTTATTATAATGATTTAATTTAACTATTTAATTGCTTTAACTTTATATGCAAAAATATATAAATAATATAATATTGAATATTTTTAAGAAAATAATAAATAAAAATAATGAACAATAAAGACATGATAATAAATTATGATATTTAATTACTTACATATTTTGTAATATACAGCGTTTATATAAATTAAAAAACTCATAAATAAATAAAATGATACTATAATTTATTTCTATTGGATTGGAAATTACTTTTTATTATAGGGTTTATTTATTTATATTATTAAAAATTGAGGTAATTTATTTATATTGTTTATAATTTCTTTTGGTACTTTAATTCTTTAGAATTTATTTTGTGAATACTATTACTAACAGTTATGAATTTCAATACATGTGTATATTTCGTAAGAAAAATTCATTGCTGCTTGTATGGATAAAAATGTGAATTTGATAAATGTATTTGAAAAAGGGCAAACGTAAAGCTTAAAATGGCTTCTTCCTATATTACACGCTATGATTAGAAATAACATTTTTTTAAGATTGGAACAAAAAAGGGGTGCGGGAATTGTGGGCGGCATCCTCATTGCTGTGGACACGGCATGTGATTAGCTTTTGCCTTTTGGCTTGATGACCTTTCTAGTCAAGCCTTTAATCGATGCTTAGTACTCAACTCAAACTTTTTTCTTGACTATTAATTTAATGAAAATGCCCAGCTACCAATACTTGCATTAGGCATAAAGTATTTACTTAATACAGTTAACATTTGAATGCTGAACATTGTAAACCTTTATTTCTAGAGAAAAATATAAAATAATTTGAATGATGTAATTTTGTAAAATGCTGAATTTTGTTTTCAACCCAATCGTAAGATTAAGCGCTTTGCATACGAATTTATATATTTATATAAGGGACTGGTTTATTTTTTTATTCTTTTGAAACTATCCAATATCTGGCCCACCGACCAACAATTCGGAATCGAATACAACATAGGTCCATTATAAGCTCTACAAATCCAATTTGCTCTGTTGACAAGTCTTGGATTCAAACGCCCAACCTTGCTTAAAGGACGTAGTGCGTTGTCCTTCTAAAACAATTGGTGCCTTCATCTTTAAGAGGAAAATACACATCCACCTTTAAATATTCATCTCTAAAATGTTGTAAACATGTGAATAAAAAGTTATAATAGCGTCTGAAAATATCAGAACCAATTTATAAAAAGTTGTAAGCCAATTGATTTACAATTTTAGAAATTGATTTACAACATTTTGTACCTTGATTTACAATATTTTACACCTTCATTTATAACATTTTCTATTAGGTGTAAGTGGAAGTGGACATTTGGGTGACCATTTATCATTTCCCCATCTTTAAATAGGGTCAAAACTCAAAAGATATAGACTTGAACTGTGTATAAACCATTCATATTGTTGGAGAGCTTTTACGTCAGCATATAAGAATCCAAGGAAAAGACCATTTAGAATTCGATGAAAGTGGCCCTCCTGTAATTTTTTCGCCATTCCCTAGGTCTTTTTATTGGTGCGTGTATGTTTTATCATAATTGCTGACTTTACTAGTCTATACGAACATCACTTGTCGTTACACCTTAAAACAATAGTATATAGCCAAAAAGAAGCTACTTCGACTTGCTTTTAGTAGAAAATATCTAGCTAAGTTAGTGTGTTTAATCAAATGTAAAAGGCTTTAGTTGAGTTCTTGATTTAGTTCTCCCAATTGAAAATTAAGTTCCACAGAAGTCTCTCACTTAATTAGTCTTCACTAAAAAATTTCAATTTTTCTGAATTAATGTCTTATACTCATGACATTTAATTATATTATTTGGCCATTTAGAAAGCTCATTATAGACAAATTTATTTTCTTAATTCGTTTGAATTTTTGTCTTTTTTTTTTTGGGAGAGGGGGGGGGGGGGTTATTTTCTTTCGTTGGGCAGATAGGATGTCCAGTCCATAAACATATGGTTCTTCTATGAACAAATTAAATTCATTGTTCTGTTTAAAAATATCTAGCCCTTACTTTTCCCTTAAGATTCAGAACCTTAGTTCAATCGAGAATGATCTTTCAATTTGAGTTTATCTATGATGTAATAACATATATCTATGATCTTGTAATTACTTAGCAAAAGACACAAGTCTTCGATTAAAACCGAAATGTAATCTTATATTATGATATGATATTATGATTCTTTACCCTTCCGAATAATTAAGCATGAAAGCTCAATGACAGCGGCATTTATTCCTTTTTTCCCTTTTCATTTTTTTATGGGGATATATTTTTATTTTTTTTTTTTGGGAAATTTATATTCCTTTTTCAAAACGTATTTCATTATTGCTGAAATCTTATTATACAGACAATAAGGCTGTCTTCATTCACTGATGCGATGGATGTTCCATTTGGAAAATGATCTCCATTTTTGTTATTAAGAGAAATCCAAACTAGAGAAGAAAGGTATATCTTTTCTTTCGCCTGTTAGATTGTTTGTCTTATTTATAGAAAAGGCAGAACAAACGAATACGAGTTAACTCATTTGATCGACCTTTTACTCATATATTGTCATGATTTAAATTTATTTTTAGGTATTCTCTATTGATGAGTGATCTATAAATACCTTTATAAGCATTCAATAAGACTTGAGATATATCCTAATCTGAATTGGGGCAATTTGTGGATTCAAATTAAGTATGATTCACATTTTATTCAATTTTCTAAAACTATCACATTCAATAATAACTAAATGATTTATTTAATCAGTGCCCTAGTTTCCAATAAAAATAAATATATAAACTTGGTGGTAAACTATACACATAGAAACTTGAAAAATTACACATTTCCAATAAAAATTTACTATTTTAAAACCCTTAATAAGTGCTCTAAAAATATTAGTCAGCAGAAACCATAAATATAAACATATTGAGATAATATTAAGTATAAACAACATTTTTATTGGGAAATAGAGTGA
The DNA here is from genome assembly GCA_031216105.1 of Dalbergia cultrata. Lineage (NCBI taxonomy): Eukaryota > Viridiplantae > Streptophyta > Magnoliopsida > Fabales > Fabaceae > Dalbergia > Dalbergia cultrata. Next base: position 53,181,597 of record CM062352.1, on the reverse strand, counting down.
TGTCTAAACTTTAGGAATTAGCATGTTTGGTTTTATTTTCATTTCTGGCTTTTTCACTTTTGTGTTGTGTCAGCCTATAAGCTGTTCTCTTTCACAGAAGCCGCGTGTGTCATCAAATTAATCCACGTATGAATGACTCACAAAGATTCCTTGCACGTGTGACCAGCAAAATCGGTGCTTATATTTCTGTTTGATAATTCAAAATATTCGCCCACTTTTTCTATAATTTTTAATAGTTTAATTTTAATGTACTAATATCATAAAATTATTTTATATTATCATTCAATTAAAATATTTTGATTAGATGATTTTTTAAATAGTGGTATAAAAGTAAATTATTATGGTTTATGTGATAATACATAATTGAATAACAATATCAAAAAATTTATAATATTGAAAAGCATTAAAGGTACATTATAATAAAAAGCTATTTATATCATAACATTAAATGAACAAATTAATTGAAAATAATTAATTAATTAACAAATAACATATTGTCCTTAGGTAATAAATCCTGAATAAAAAATATTAAATAATTAATTCAAATTCATTGACCAGTTCTAAAATTTGTGTTGATAATTTATTAAAAGAGGTTAAAATTTTAGTCATGTATTCATTTTTTTCCTTATATAACAAAATGTTTAAATACTAGCTAGGTTCATTGCAAATAATACCGTTATCTTTAAGTGTATCTTAAATAAATTTTTACTGGACAAGCTTTAGTAATTTAATAATTTTAATTTAATATAGTTAATTAATTATATATAAATATTAATTAAATATATAATAGATTGCATTATAATTTTAAAAAATATGTATTCAATTGATGGTTATAATAAACATTTTTCTATAAAATACCACATTATATTAAAATTTTATTATGTTGATTTATGAGGCTGTAGAAAATATATTCTTAATATGCTGATCTTTAATTTTTATTTGTATCCATTAATTAATATTTATTTATATAAAAATATTAAGATAATTTATTATATTCTTAATAATCATACTAATTTATTCTCACATTGGTATTTTAAAAATATAATTTTTCAAAAGAATTTAATTAGAATTGATTGCTAGTTTTTCTAATCTCAAGATTAATTTATCGTGTCACATGAAAAATTTATACATAATAAAATGCCAATTATTGAAGGATCATCAAGGAAAAGAATACAAATATATAATTCACTGGATTTACCTTTCCTTTTAAGACATGTTCAATATTAATTGTTATATTAAAATCTTAGAACTAACCTAATAATGAAACCTTCCTTACTACTCCCCGTCTTTGAATAATTATACATTTTAAAAATTTATTATTTTAAAAAATAATTATCCATTTTAAAAATTCAAGTAGTACTAATGATTTTATTTTTTAATAATACCCCTATCAAATACTATTAACTCATTAGTGTAAGAGAAGAGAGAAAATTAGAGTATTGAAAAAAAAATGTCAATTTAGTAAATTATTCTTAACATTTATTAATATTAATGTTTTATTAATCATTTCCTTAACTTTAATAAATATTTAATATGGATAATTATTTAAAGACAGAGTGAGTACAATAATTTTAATATTGATAGTCTTTGAAAATCTAATCATTATTATTTTGGAAACTTTTAATAAAAAATATTTCGTTATTCTTTCTGCTCTTTATTATTATTATTTATCTTGATAGAACATTCGGTATTTGAGAATCTATTAATAGGATCAATTCAAGTCGATCCAATATAGAGGTCCTTTTAAGAGAATAGAAATCTTCGAATGAGAACTTCTTTCATTCTCAAAACTCTTGAAGGGAGATTTTTTTTTTCTGCAATTATATTTCAATATATAGCATTATAGTTGGATCAGTCATTTTTTTTCCCTCACAATTTTTCATAATACACTAATCGTTATAAGTCACCCAATGAATTCTTAAGCGTAATATATTTGACTGAATGTAGTTACGCATCCATTGAAATATAAGTTGGAAAAGAAGACAATTGCATAAACATGAATCTCAAATACTCTTTAGAGTTACTAGCAATTTGCCGCGCATTGTCATGCTTATCAAGTCGCCTTTTTATTCTTTAGATAATTATATAATCAACAATGACAGTTATAAAAAATTAGGATGAGGTAGTTATAAAAGTTTGATTGGAAGAGTATAATTGGAATAAAAATTTGGACACTAAAAGAGCAGTTATCTTCAAGTGTTCCCTTTATATATGTGTATAGATAAAGCACATCTTAATTATTTCAATGCTGCAAAACATGGATTAAAAAAGGGCATTCATTAAGCTGAAAAAACAAAAGAAATGAGACATTAATTTGTCACTTAATTAAAGGTGCAGCGAGAGATCCAAATTCTCTTCTTTCTTCTCTTCTTGTGCTTCAATTGTCGCCTTTGATGAGGCAAGGGAAGGTGGCTCACTCTTCTGATCCTTGAAAAGATCTAACTCCTTCAAAGGTTTATCATTTCCTCCTCCAAAAAATGTGGTAGGTATGAATATCATTGGCTTTTTTGATAAACTATCTATGATGTCATCGATTCCAAATTCAAGTTCATAGAAAGGACGCTTCAATGCTCTCTCAAGGCTTACACATTTGAAATTACCATTGGGATTAGATGGCTCCGGAGTTTGATTATGTGTTGGAGGAGGCAAGAAATCACCCGCGATAGGCCTACCAATGTTAACGTGATCCTTCACATTGTGATAAAGATTATTAATGTCAAACCTTGGATGAGCATTGAAATCTTTAAACAAAGATGAGTCGGTCAGATGATGATGACTTGGATGGAGAGAACTTGTTTCAGGGTCATTCATGGATGGTAGTTTCAATTGGTCATGAATTGTGGTTTCCGCTGAATTTGGAAAACCAATGTTTGTTGAACTTGAACCTTGTAATCCAACATTATTGGATGAAGAATTTTTGGGCAAGTCAACATGAGGTGCATGACCCAACATGTTAAGGGTACCCATAGGTGATGGGGGATCCCTTGTAAGAGACAAAGGCAAGATTCCAACATGGCGAGTTGCTGCTAAGGACCCATTACTGTTGATAGAAGAGGCTAAAGGTTCCATGGGCACCATGGATTGAGATCTGGAATCTCCAATATTATTCTCATGGTACCTACCTGCATGTAACATGGGGAAAAGGAAATAGAATTAGAATAATTAATAAACTTATAATGGATCATTCATTAAGTTGTAAACACAATTATTATTCTTAAGCTGTACGGACTCACCTTGGTCCTTCAAAAATATATCAAAGTATAAATTAATTTCTTAAAATTTGATTAAAGTTCTCTATCTATTCTCATAATTCAAAAATTGAGATAAGTTGGTTTATCTATTTAGATTCATACAAGACACGTAAATAATGAACTTGTACCAAGAGATTAATTTATCCCTTTTTTTTAAATTGAGAGGGATTAATGTAATAATTTCAAATCTTGAAGCCTAATTTGTACCTTAATATATTTTTGAAGGACCAAAATGAATAATTAATTGAAAAAATATTCTTGTACTTAGCATGAAATTATCTGGATTGAGGTGATTTTGGGGTCTCTGAAAAGCACCTTGACCAGTTGCTACTACAGATCTATTGTTGTAGCTGGAAGAAGCCAAAGGCACCATGGATTGGGGTATGACATCTCCAACATCGTTCTCGTTGTGCTTTCCTGCATATATAATAATATGTGAAAATAAAATTGAATTAAAATAATAAACTTACCAAGGATCATTCCTTTAGCTTATACAATGGTTGTTCATAAGACATGGACCAAAATAAAAATATTCTGGTACCTAACACGAAATTGTTAGGACTGAAATAATTTTTGGGTCTCTGCAATGTTCCTTGTCGAGCAAGTGGGACTAACGATCCATTGTCGGTGCTAGAAGAGGTAAAAGGAACCATGGGTTGAGGTTTGGCATCTCCAATATTGTTTTCATTGTACCTTTCTGCATATAACACGTGAAAAAAAATGAATTAATATATGTGATGACAAACTTATAAAAGATCATTCTCTTTAGCTTCAGATACAATATTGGTTGTTCTTAATATCACATATGGACTACAAGAAAAATATGTTGGTGCCTAGCATGAAGTTAGAACCGAGATGATTTTGGGGTCTCTGCAAAGCACCTTGAGGAGCTCTTAAGTGGTCTCCACTCGATTGATAACTGTTGGACATTTGAGTATGGTGGCAAGAAGTATAGCCTCCATTCCTTTGCGCCATCTCTCTATCAAAACTCAAAAGAAAGTTCACCATGATTGTGAAAAATAACATTCTTAGATAGCCTTATAGGGAAAATAATTCAGAAGGGCTAGTTCACTATGAGGAAGGATTCCTACCCTTAATTACCTCTTATCTATACTGTATAAATCATAATAATTCCTTTTAACTACTTTTTAATGTCTAAAATGTCTATTTTTTAAAATACCCTTAATGCATAGGGAGTTAGAGAAAGTTACCATAATAAATTAAATAAGTTAGAAAAATTAAAAGAACTTATAAAAAAAATGAATTGATAGGTACTTGATCAATTCACTAGTTTATTATAAGGAAATTGAGAGAAAATTTAAAAGGAAAGTTACCGGATACAGTTCATTATCGGTAGGTTTGTGTGATTGGATATATACATTATTTGTAGACGTACCTTTAGTATTCATATTAGGTCACTCTTGAAGTTAAAGATCCCTAAATCAAACTATACAATAAAAAAAAATCCTGTGCACAACCATATATGCAATAATTAACAAAGAGGATCCTAATTAATTAATACTTATGAAATCTGGACACCTTGAAATTATATTATATAGTCTAATAAATATTGCACTTAAATGTGTAATAAAGTTACAAATACTTTTTTTGCTTTAAGAAATCGAAAGACTTTAAAATTGAAATTAGATAATCATTTTGAGATTTTTTTTTTGAGAGTATGGGGTATGCTTGTAATTTTAACCCTTATTTGAATCAAAAGATTAATATTAATTGGACTATGTGAATATAATGTTGCTTAGTCTCTTCATGAGACTATTTTTTAGGATTTAAACTTTCATCCTCTTTTTAGAGAGCCAAATTGCTCAATATGTCAATTTTATTTAGTTATTAATTTTGACTCAAAATTGTTTGAATAATTTAATATAAAAATATTTTATTCGTTACGATAGTAAAATTTGAAAAGCTAAAGAGAAAAAAATAAGGGAAAACTTGACTTTTAGAACAATATAATATATAGTATAAAAAATAAAATAACAACGCCTAATTTTTTGAAAACATTTTATATGAAATCATTTATGCAAGATGTTAGAGGCCAATCTTGCATATACACTATGATTGTACAAAACTAATTAAAACATAGTAATGCGTTTTTCCTCATCATTTATTTACTTTGGTAGATGGATCTCGTGTGGTAAATAGTAATACTTATATGGTGCCTACTTTAGTAGCACTTTCAAAAAAATATAATACATTACAATTTATTTTTCAAAATAAAATTTATTATTAAAAAATTACTGTTTGTGATTAAAAAATAAAATAAATGACACAAATCACCCTTGAGATTTGGAAAAATTACACTCCATCCCAATCTTACTAAAAAATTGCACTCCACCTTATTTGCTCTATTAATAAAAAATAATTACACTAACACAATTATTAATAATACTGCATAATGATTATTAATATTATAACTAATTACTATTAATAATTAATTTTAAAAATAATAAAAGAAAGCAACATAGATTGCTCTGCTAATTAGGGTTCCTATAATGAGATATGACCAAACAAGCCAATTGTTATAGGCTCGAATAATTTAAAGTCATATTACTAGTACTTTAGATAGATCAATCAACACCAAATATCCTCTAAGGGTCCATTTGGTATATATGACAAAATAAAGTTTGACAAGATAAGATTTGTGACATTGTAGGTATATATTGTTACATTATATTATATACAATTATTCTCTAATTATTACAAATAATTCTAATATTAAGTAAATATTTAGCAAACAAATTAAAATTACGATATCATAGAAACATTTTCTAATTATTTATTTATAAATTTTAAAATAAATATTACTATTAATTTTATTATTTAAAATTATAATTTATATTAATGTATTTTATTATTTACTTTGATTTTTAATAATTATTTATTAATTTAATCAAATATAAAAAATAAAAATATATTTATTTTAAATATTGAGATAATTTTTTACTCATATTTTGATCATATACTAATTGTAAAAAAGAAAATTATATTAAAATAATAATTTTTATTATTTATTTAATTTAATGGGGTAGAGTGCAATTTTTTGACAAAAATGAGATGGAATGCAACTTACCCAAACCTTTACGATGATTTGTGCTATTTACCCAAAAACATTACAGTCATAATATTAAAAGTTAAGAAGTTACAACATGGACACTGTCCATTTTAAAACTTTATCCTCCCACATGCTTTTTAATTTTCCTCATAACAAATTTTTTTACTTCCGCAATTTTTTTTTTATAATCACAAGATACAATTTTTCATGTGCATATTGTCAAATTTCACGACATATATAAATCTGGATATATAGTATCACCAATTAGAAAAACAAATGCTTTGCAGAATCTTAATAAAACTTAAATCATTGAACTGTAGATTCTATGGTCTATAAAACTTCTGTTGACACATTTTTCGTCAATGTTGTTTAACCTTTGGATGAGAGATTTTAATGAAAAACGTAATTTTTGGGTGAATTTTAATTAATTTGCTATAAAATAGATGGTATGGACACAAGATACAAATATTTTAAAATTATTCCAGCATTATTGAGTTTTATAATTCAAAAGAAAGGATTTAAAAATTCATCTCATTAAGTGAAATAAATTTCATTTTTTTCAGAAAAAATACAATTTTGAAAAAACGGCAAAGTTTTTAGTTCTTCTTGTGTCTTTTATATTTTTTATTTTTAAAAAAATATGATTTTTTTCACATTTGAAAAATAGAAAAAACACTTGATCTAAAAAAAAATAGATATGCAATTCATCACTATATAAAGTATTTCAAGGAAATTGTTGACATAAAAAAAGAAAATGAAATTCTATAAAATATTTTCTTTTTCAATTCTTTAATTGATTTTCTGTTGATAACTAATTAATTTGTTATTTTAGTTTAAGAAGCATCATAATCAAACACAATAAAAATATCCAACACATATCCAAATATAAGCATTGTGGATCTTAAACTAAATAAAATATTGTAGAGTTAACTATAATTTTTCCCCCTAAAAACTAACGAGTTCTGGTTCCAGTCCCTCAAAAAAATTGGTTTTAGTCCAAACATTTTTATTTGGTTTAGTTCATGAAGTAGTCTATTCCTATTAAATGCTGAGTTAGCTAACAGAAGTTATCTTATCCAATCTCATATGGTAGCCAGTCATATTTGATATATCATGATCCTGTGTCACCCAACTCATTATTCAATTATTGGATAAAAAACAATGTCATTTTATAATAAGGTTTTGACATGTATATCTATAATATGCCACCTACAATTAATGGTTGTCATATAAGATTAAATGATGCAGTTTTCCTTTAGTCGACCTATATTTAATAGAGATAGACTAATTATAGGGGTTAAAACTAAATAATTTTTAAAATTGTTGAATCAAATCCAATTTTATTTTTGTAAAGGAATCAAAACCAAAACCCATTCATTATTGAGGGACCAAAAACATGTTTAATCCAACGACATTAAAAATACAATAATCTCTAAAACAATTTAGGATTTAATACAATAGTCCATCCATGTTCAACTATAATTAAATTCGATTTAATACATTACTTTATGTTAAATTTGATTTGTTGTTCATTTGTATTATATTTAAATTTTAGTTTTTAACATAATGAATTAGTATATCCACGAATTGAAAAACATAAAAAGTATATTATAATAAAAATTTATTTACATCGTACCATTAAATGAATAAATTAATTGAAATTAACTAATTAAAAAAGAACACATCTTGTTAATAAATCCTTAATAAGAAATTATTAAATCATTAATTCAAATTCATGGACCAACTTTAAAATTTGTGTTAATAATTTATTAAAAGAGGAAAAAATTTAAGGGATATATTTATTTTTTCCTTATATAGAAAAAGATTTAAATAACATGTTCATATCAAGTAAAATACTGATATATCTATGTCTATTTTAAATATTTTTCACTATACAAGATTTAGTAATTTAATAATTTAAATTTAATCTACCAGCAGAAAATATTTTAACGAGCAATTCAAATAAAGTACAATTACTATCCACTTATAATGTAACTATTTTTACACTGTATGACAATAAAAAATTACCATGTAGTCCATTTTCAAATAAAGTTTAAGTCAAATTTTAAAAAAGTTGTACAAAATTGATGAGTTGTAAATATTTTATTAGTTGATGATGTACAATATTTTTATCTTATCGATGTATGATAATTAATTATATTCAAATAATAAATAGATTCTTAAAACATACATCGACTGATAATTGTTTTTTTTTAACCACTACTTTGATCCTTGAAAAATTATTTGGCTGATAAAATAGTTCTTGAAAGAAATTACATTTGCATGTGCCACTTCAAAAATCCATCTCATTTGACAAACCTACTCAAACATTAATTAACCTTCATTTTTGTAAACAAAAGTAATTCTTTCAATTGCTATTTATGAAAAATATGATATTGTAGGTGATGAAAGTGGTAGTTCTACAATCAACTTAGTATAAAATAAACTATTTTATCAAAAATATTATTTGTCAGGACTAAAGTGGTAGTTCTATAATGTTAATTTGACTTAAAATATGAAACATAATTACTTTTGTTAATAAAAATAAAATTCAATTGTCATTTGGATTAATTTAGAAAATGAAATGAAATTTTGAAAGGCCTCATACAAATATATTTTTTAGGATTATTTTTTTAAAGATATAATATTTTAGGGGTGGAAACGATAGCTATTCACTTATCCCTTTTTATTATTATTTCTTTCCTTCTTTCTTTCTTTCTTTATCCCATTTTTGCCTGCCCTTTCTCATGATATGAAGCAGCAAATAACTCCATTTTTGTGTTCTCTCCTCCACCCCGGCTACCCCTTTTGCATTGTTTACAGTATTTTCTCCATAACTATGATAATCCAGTTGCCCTTTTGAATTTTCTAACAGGATTTGCACTTCCACGGTTTTCATTCGCAGATCCCACCCATAAATCTCACCCCTTTTTGCTTCCTCTGTTTTGTTCTTTTTTTGTTTTTGTGGCAATGTCTGGTTTCAGTTTCACCGCTGAAGATCTATCAACTATTGGGGGAATTGCCACCGTTTCGATTCTGCATTCCTTCATTCCCACACACTGGCTTCCTTTCTCCATAGTGGGTCGTGCCCAGAAATGGAATCTCTCCAGAACTCTCTTAGTCAGTGAGTTCCTCTGTTCTCCCCTGTTTCCAATTTCATTCTCAGATCCCCTGTTCTCTTGAATCTAGTTCCACCTTTCTGGGAGTACCTCACAAGATCTTGGGAAATGAGAAAAAAAGATTCAATTTTTGGAGGTTATTTAATCACACTTGCGTTTGAACCTGTACGGGTATGAGGGTGCATAAGATGCTGTCATTGTGAAGTTGAATCTGTTTGTTTACTTACTTGTTTGTTTGTTTGTTTTATTATTATTATTATTTTGGGTTTTGACTAGCTTTTTATTGCTTGGTTTTTGTCATGTGTGAATCTTCTAAAGGGTTTTTGGGATTGTGGTTTTGTAAAGCATTGATCTGTTTCTGTGGATACTAACTTGGATAAAATTATCATCGTTGAGCAAATGTGTTCATATAGATATATGTATTGATTTTTGCATGAACTTGAAATCTGAGAATGGGATCCTGATTTCTCAACTTTTTATATCCTTTTTATTTTCTCACCCCCGCCCCCCCTTTTAGTGCTGCTAGCTGAATGGTTAATGCTTAAACTTGCTGAACTGCTACACATTTTTTTGCTTCTGTCATTTGTTTCTAATTAATGTAGCTATGGTCTGTGTCTGGGTTTGAATAAGAATTTTATCGAAGTAAAGGAAAATGAGAATGGTTTGTTAATGGAGTGTATTTCAGAATCTAAATAAAATTTTGCATCAGTTGTAACCTTCCATTAGATGTTAGTCTTTACTAACGATAGAGCCAGCACTTGGCTTGTCAAATAATCATTGATCTATTAATAGGGCATACATACTGCATCAGTGCCTTGGCTATTATTTTACGTGCCTTTTTCTTGCCACTACACACAGCTGTATGAACTTTATTCTAGGAAATTAATTGGTGCGCAACCTGTGCATGCCAACATCTTTAAGTTTGAAATATTGGTTTTGCAAAGATGAGTTAAGGAGAATGGTCAAACATATGGAAATATGCCAAAGCTTTGGTCGGTGGATGATGCTATTATTATAAAAATGTATTTTTCCAAATTTCAAGAACTCACATCAGCGATAACATGGGATCATGTCATGTTTTTCATTTGGAATATTCTTGTGTTCATGCAGCGACATGGTTTATGATGGGATACTTTCATGTTGTTTGATCCCATGTAGCTGACCCCTGCTCAAGAGAAAAGGCTTAATTGTTGTTGTATTATAGGCTTTATGTATTTTTTACTTATTTATCGTGCTGCCGGTGCATATTATCTGAAAATTACGCAGCAATGCTATACTTAATGGTTTTGTTATAGCATTGTAATTATCATTAATGATCAGAGGCATCACTAGCAAAACGCAAAAGAGTGAAGTATGGTGCAAATATTTCATTGAATAAATTTAATTTGACTTGGTAACCTATCACTCAAATATTATAACAGTATCATGTGTCACAGCATTTTTTACTTCCTTCATTTTTCCATGCAGCTGCACTTGGAGCAGTTTTGCATGTAATCTCCACCTCACTACTTGGTATAACAGCAATCACGATGGCAAACACCATTGCTGGTGAAGAAACAGTGCATAAGCTTGCTTCACTTTTGCTTGTATTTCTTGGTGGTGGTTATGTTCTGTTGTTTTTTACTGGAAAAGGCGGCCATAGTCATTCGCATAACCAGCCCATGGAGAAAATGGCTGTTGCTGGGCTTATTCTTGTTCCTGCATTGTCTCCTTGTGCTACAACACTTCCAGTATTCCTTGCTGTTGGAAATTCTTCTTCCATGATGGTGCTTGCCATCATAGTGCTGCTATTCAGGTATCAGTCAATTGCAATAAACATTTTTTGTTGGTGCTTCCTTTTCCAAATGTGCAAGATTTGCTTTTGCTTTAATGGGCATGTGTGGTTGATCGGTGTTTTCCTGCAACTATATGAAGTGATATATTTGTTTGCCATGACATTGAAGGAGACCTATAGAGGCTCCGGTGAGGAGAGTGGATCAAATGGAGAATAGTACCATAAATAGAGATAGAGGGAGACTCAGGAAAACTATAGGGGAAATAATTACAAGAGATTTAAATGTTAATGGATTTAACACGAATATGATATATAATAGAGCTTTATTGTGTCGCCTGATCCATGTAGTTGATCTCATTTAGTGGGATAAAGTTTAGTAGTTGTTGTTGTGACATTGAATTAAGCAGAGGCCACTGATAATGTTTTGGGACAGGAATATACAAATGAAACTAATTACATATGCTGTATTGCCTTAGTATTCATCTACAATGTAAGGAAACACTTGGGAACCATGTTTAAGAACTAGATATTACAAAACATAGACACTAACACGAAAATTCAACACCATACATATACAGTATACTTTAAAAATTCAAAGAAAATAGATTTATCACTCATAATCTTACATAAAGCTTCATTCCAGTCTTATTTTCTTTAGTCATTATTAAAAATTGTCTGAAATACTATAATAAACTCATAATTTGTGTTTATTTTGTTTTTAAATTTTAAATAGCCTTATTTATGTTGTATCCTACTGTATTGGAGTTGGAAAAATAAATTTTAAATTGAACTTGATCAAACGTGTGTTGTTAGTGTCATAGAAGATCTTGCATGGACTGGTACCCAATGATGTTTCTGTGCTTTATAGACAAAACATCATGTGAATTATTTCTTTATAAGTCATAAAAACTTCTGTTGAAGCTTCTACTAAGCAACTATTGGCCTTAGACACATTAGCTGCTACGTGTGAACAACCTCCTCCTCAACCAAGAAGAAGTCTGATAAGCTAGCTGAGCTATAGAGAGATGGTTAACAATCCAGCCATATACTTAAGTCCTGATTTCTGTTTTGTATTTGAAACTCTGAATATGATCTGTACTGAAGATGCATAGTCCTTGAAGCCATGAATTTCTTGCACTGGGTTGATGACAGTCTGGTTTAGATGCCAATGAAGTTTGTAGCAGTTTTTGGCTTAAAAATATTTTTGACTTACGAAAATATAATGAATTTTGGTTTTAGTCCCTGTAGTTCTTTTTTTTTAATCCAATATTTTTAAAAATTATGGTTTTGATCTGCATTCTTTTGAATTTGCTTCCCTATAAATATTTAAGAATATACACTTAATACTTACAACAAATATTAGAAATTTTGAATTTGGCTTTTATAAATATTTTAAGAATCTTCTGTGGGTCCCTGTAAATATCAGTGCTTGGCAACCAAGCCAACGCAACACGAAGTAAAACTAAACATTTCAAAAGTATTTGGATCAAAGCAAGAAAAATAGAGATCAAAACTAAAATTCACTATATTTATAACGATTCAAAACATTTCTAAGCCAAGTTGTTTTATGTTTGGAGACTTGTTAAGTTACTAAGCTTCAGATATACTGCATTTACAGCACAATATCTGTGATGACTTCGCTAGTAGCATTGTCATTCTATGGGGCCAGCCAGCTGAAGTTTCACTGGGTGGAGCGGTATGACAAACTTCTTGTTGGTTCTGTGTTGTGTTTAGTAGGACTATTGACCCTCATTTTCCATGAACATGATCATGGAGAAGTAGGTTTGATTGGAGAGCACTCTCATAGGAAGATGATTTCATTGTGAGGCTGAGATCTATGTAATGTCATGTAATTATCAGCTTTTGAGCAGTGTCACAGTCTTGTTACTGTATTGTATGGAGAAAAAAATGTTGTTGCTATTGGTAGGAAGGAATTGATCATCCTGATCTAGTTAAAGTGGGTGTACACTGAGTTCACAACGTGAACCTGATGAATACTCAAATTACTTAAAATGTTGTAATCTTGTTACAAAAAAAAAAAAAAACTTCATTGTGATCTGACACGTATCACTATACTTGGCCTTTCCCTCCATGTGTATAGGACTCTGTGTAAGTGTGGCCAAGGGAAACTCTAATTTCCTCCAACCCAAATCTTGTCAAGTCCTTATCACAAAGATTGAAAAAAGTGTTACTTAAGATGTACTTCATTGAAAGACATATTCAATTTTATTTAAATTCTTTTGTGACTTTTTCTTTGCGTCAATATTAAACGCATTGAAAAAAAATGGAAAAATGTCTTAATATGAGCTTGTCATATATTATTGAAGTTGAGTCTTTCATTAAAACGCCTAATCAGACCTATTGAGCTTAAACTCTTGATTTCTGTCGTGACTATTGTTCTACAGCCTTAAATAAGCCCACAAACCATATTGGTAAGATTAAAATTGATCATTCTCCCAAGTACCCACCCACCATTATCAAGCACTTCACCATGTTCATTTGTAAGTTATGTTTTTAATCTCTTTTCCATTTTTTCTTTATTAAAAAAGAAAATTCCTTGAGAGCACGGTGTACATTCTCATGATTCATCACGGCTTGTGTGAAACATATTCAGGCTTGGTTTGCTATTGTTGTGCCTTTTGAAAACTCTAAAGTTCTAGACTCTCCAAAAGTTGTTCTTGAAAAGATCATGTTGTTTGGTAAAATATTATAGAAGTTACTCTCAATAAAGAGAACTAATAATGATATTTGATAAATATATGATAAAATTGTTCTTAAAATTCAAAATGAAAAATCGCTGCACATCCAATTGTATATATACTTTGTCGACCAACAAACAAAAAAAAAATATATAAAGTAAAGTATTACATTCGTCTCTGAAATTGTAAGAATGATTCACTCTAATTCTTGAAATTTTAAAATTAACTCTTTAGTCTTTAAAATTGCATTCCATAGGTCACATTAGTTCCTGTTCAAACAACTGTCAGCCAATCGTTACATTTTGCTGACGTGGCATGTTAAGTGACATGGGGCACGCCATATGTTGATGACGTGTCATGTTGATCCCACGTGACATCGGATAAAAATAGATTTAGATTAGTCTCTAAAATTTTGAATGTGTCAAAATAATCCCTGAAATTTTTTAAAATGTGCCAAAAAGTCTAGAATCCCAAATTTCTTCTATTCTATTTCATAAAATTTAAATTCTTAATATTTGTTGACTTCACTCATTTCTCTATTATTTTCACACCCTACTTAAACAAAGATCTCTTTAACATAGAATAACAATGATAAAATAATGTATCATCGATAAGTTATTGTTGTTGGACAAGTGGTAAGTAAGTTAATCCTTCATAAAGAGGAGTGACTATTGCCACTTTATTTTGCCTATTGCTACTCCCTATTTACTGAACTTTGTTCAATTATTTCAAAATGCCCTTCTAATATAATCTAATCATATTCCTAATTTTAGTGGTACTTAATACAATTAATATATTTAATCAAAGTTTTTGCTTTTATAATACAGTATTTCATGTTTGGTTGATTTTTCAATTAAATATATTAAATTATATTTTCACATAATGTAAAAAATACAACACATATGAGAGGAGTATTTTTTGGTTCCTCATTTTGACTCCCAATGAATTTACTTGGCTAAAGTTTGAATAGAGGTGGTTCCTAATTTTGAGGCTATGACGTATTATTTGGATTAATTGTACATGTATTAATTCAAACACTGTTAGATTAATAAGGTGGTGATAAATATGATATGAAATGAGTACAGGTGATAAATAGTGAGAGAATTAAATATTATTTTTTCATAAATTTATAAGGCTCTTTTTCTTTGTTTATTTACTTTACTTAATTATATATAACCTCCGAGCTCTTTTCTCACCTCCCTTATTTGAGGTTCTTTGATGAGTGTGTTATCTAATTTTTTTATTCAAACAAGAATCAATTTGAAAACTATGTTTAAAATTAACAAATCAACTTATTAAATTTCTTTGTTAATTATGTGAAAATATAGTTGTAATATATTTCATCGGGAAATTGACAAAAAAAAACATTTAATTTTCAAAAAATAATAATATTAAAAATTTGAAAATTTGAAACAAAAATATTAAATGTATTAAGTATAAATAAAACTAGAAAAAAAATTAGATTATATTAGAGGGGCATTTTAGAATAATCAAACAAATGCTCAATAAATAGGGAGTGACAATAGTTAAAATGGAGTAGTAATAGCTACTTCCCTCATAAAGATGAGAACATGTTGGGGAAAAGTAATCATAAATGTTATATTCTGAATCAATGTTATTGTGTTTGCTCTATTCCCATCAACATTTCTAAGAGGTGATTATTTTCTACGACCCACTACCGTTGAGGTGGAATAAGAGACACAATTCTTTGCTTGAGGTCGATTAAAGCTCTCATATTTGAGATGGTTTGCAATTACATTTGACATGAGGGTGAACTTTTTTTCATTGTTACACTAGACTCTTTTGATACCAAATTCCTTCTCAAATTGCAGCTAAAATATTCCAAAGAATCCATTGATAAAGTACATCCATGGTTGATGATGTAATGTTCCCCTTTAATCCTATTTATAATATTTTAAAACCCATTTTAAGAAATGTAATGTAATAGCTAATAAATTAATTATATTAGCTAAACATGAAGGGTCTCAAATTTGGACTAATCAATCTTTTAATTATGTTTAGAATATTTAAAAATTTGAATTATTTAATCAGGGTGTAAAAATGAGAGAAATAAGTTAGTTTAAGAATTATCAATGATTTAGATTTTATGAACCAAAAGGAGAAATTTGGGATTCAGGCTTATTTTGACACATTTTAAAAAATTTTAGGGACTATTTTAACACATTTAAAATTTCAGAAACTAATATGAACTTATTTTGATTTTATGGCACGTGTCATTTAAGATGCCACATCAGCAAAATATAATAGTTGACTAGTAATTGTTTGATCAAGGACTAACGTGACCTATGAAATGTAATTTCAGGAACTAAAGTAAAGCATGTTTACAATTACAGGAATGAAACTGCCACTTTACTCAATATATATATATATATATATTATGATTACTATTTTGTCGTGCATGAAGACTAGTTACTTTTTTTTTATTTATTTATTTTGTCTTAATTTGTCCTCATTTCATTGTTATTACTAAGAATAATAATACGACATATCATATAATTTGACGTGTTTAAGCATAAAGTTCGGTGAGAGCTAGTGGATATGAAAATAAATGTATTTGAAGTTTCAAATGTTTACTACAGAAACTGTTGATCTTTGACAAAAACACATGTATCTTGCTGACCGGTAGTTTGCGCAAAAATCGTCTTACTTGATGGCTACCATGAATGTGCAAGACGTGTTTCAGTGTAGAACCAGGAGGCTTTGAATTTGTGACAGGTCACCGGAGAGTTGCTTCCCACGTCTCCTCGCAGGTTTATTACACTATTTTATCCTAAACTAAAAAAATAATCTAGTTGCAGCCAGATTAGTTTTATAATATAAATTTTTTATGATACTCATTTTTTCCTTTTACTTATAAAATTTGAAGCAAAGATTTTAGTAATTGAAAATGTTGCAAAAAGATTAGTCAGTGCTATCGACAATGGATACTCTTATTTCATCTAAAAAAAATTACACTAATTAATGACCATTAGTTTTCTTATAATTTAACTAATTAAAATGGTCACAGTTTAATAACAAAAAAAGGTTATTGAATAAAGAAAGAATAGTTATTGAACAAAGAAAATTTTATGTAAGAAAAAGCATAAAGAGAATTTTAATAAAAATTTTAAATAACATAATTCTTTAGTGCAATAAAAAAAATTAGAAGTTTAGATAAAAGGTACTTAAATTTTTTAATAAATAATCATAAAAATGTAAATTATTTATTGAAAGTTTTAATACGTAATTATAAAAATATTATTATTCAATTGTTAATTTTTATTTAATTGAAAATATGTTATTTCATTTTTTTAATTTTTAATTTTCATGTAATTTACATTTTTATAATATTCATTAAAAACTTAATGTGAGATATTTTTATAATTTTTATTTCATTAAAATGATATTATTATTTTTTCGTTTTAAAAATAAATACAGTTGACTTCCCCCGGGGCGGCGGGGGCAGGCGCATTAACAGTCAAACATACTATTCCCTTGACCCTCTTCATTAAAACTCTATTCATTATTCTCTTTCCCCATTAAACTGTGTTGTTAAATGTTTATTGACACAATTTAATAAAAATAATAGTATAAAAAAGCATTAATTATTTTTATCATTTTTTATTTTTAATACAAATATAGTCAGATCCACTTTTTTATTAATTATTATTAAACTTAGTTATTCTCTCTGCATTAAAACTTCATTATAGCATTATCTTTCTTCGTTAAATTGTGCCATTTCAAACCGTTATATTTAGGGGTGTTCACGATGCGATTTGGATTAATTTTGAGTGAAATATTTAATTTGATCAAGAAAATATAATTTATTGCAGTTTGAATTAGATTAGTTTGGTTTTAATTTTGGAACCCAGTCCAATTCGATCCAATTTTTATCGGTTTGGATTGGATCAATTAACAGTTTTTGACAAAATAAAATTTTTACTTTAAAATATTATAAATTAAAAGTAACTTAAGTTGATGAAAAAAAAATATATAAAACAACCCATTTAACATTGAAAAAGTGTACAAAATCAATTTTATTAGGGGATAAAAAGTATAAATTATATTATGTAACATATTAACAAAAAAATATATATTATATAACATTATGCGGTTTTGATTGGTTTTGAAAATTAGATGCAAAATCTAATTCAATTGAACTGGTTTGTAAAAAAATTAGACCCAATGCGATCCAAATTTTGTGATGTCGGTTTTCGATTTGAATTGGATTGATTTAGTGGTTTAGATTGGGTTGCATTGAATTTGAACACCCATAATTTTATTATGATAAAATTAATGGTTAGAGATTTATGCAACACTTTTGCTCTTACATTGGTCATTTGATCTGCCTCTATATGAAATAATTTTTTTGATGGATCGTCTATATAAAATATTTGTCTAATAAATAAAAATAATAATTATAAACCTTGAATCCCAAACAATCTGTCTAATGCATGTGCAACTAATATGCAATTGGCACAGAAACTAACGAACGTTAACATCCAGTGATTCCCTTTTGTCATATGCTAGAAAAAGTACGTGTGTTTGCAGGTATATTTGGTGCATCCCAAATCAATTTTAGGACCCAAAATTGATTATTCATTTTTCATGTTGTTTGGTTTGATTTGTTTTGTAGTGATTAAAATAAATTTTTGTCTCTATAATTAATTCTGAGAGAAATAAAAAATTTTGTTTTTGTTATAAAAAATAAGAATAGAGAGAATAATGGAGAAGAGGAGAAATAGTAGTTTCATTGATAATCTGAAAGGTGCTCTATATGGAGCATATAAATGGCTATTTATAGCCAGAGGAAGAGAGATATAATATTTAATCAAATTATAACAGATTCTATCTAATCAAATCAAATCTTAACTGAATCACCTAAATATATGGACATCCATAAATGAATAATATTTCATAACACTCCCCCTTGGATGTTCATCAGGGATATGTCTCATTAAAACCTTACTAAGAAAAATCCAATGGGAAAAAATTTTAGTGAAGGAAAAAGAGTACAGTATCCTCATAGTGGGAATGTAGAACTGCCTCATTAAAAACCTTATCAAGGAAAAACCCAGTGGGATAAAAACCTTGATCAAGGAAAAAAAAGTACAATATTTCTCCCCCTCTTTAAAATATCACTTAAAATCTCATAATTGATGTATTCTAATTTTGTGAACCACTTTTACAAAGAAGAAATAGGTAACAACTCTATCACTTGAACAAATTGGACACCGGTTCCTCTCTTTAGTTGAACTATCTAAGTCATGTTGTCCTCATATAAAGTTGTGCAATTTTCTTCAAAGAGAATCTACATGATAGTTTGAACATGTTGATCCATTGCGTTTAGCTAAAAAGATTCACAGACTTCATGTATTGCACTAATTTCTTTGTGATTTGAAGAATTAGTGGCTATAGTCTATCCTGTGTATCTCCAGGATATGATCATGTCTTCATAAGTGAGAGAAACCTGTTTGATAAATATCCTGCATACTAATACACCTAAAGAAAATATATGCAATCTATCCATATAAAACTTCATAAGAGTTATCTCTATGACAAATAAACATTTTGTTTGTTAAATGCTTGATTTGCAGGTCGAGACAGAATTTTGTCTTTCCAAGATCTTTCATTGAAAATTTTTCGTTTAGATCTTTTATGACTATGGAAACTTCTTCAGGAGTTCCAATGATATTCAAGCTATCAATGTACATGGCTACTATGAATCCAAATATAAACATAGGGCAAATGACATCATTTGTAAATCCCTTCTTAATCAAATACTCATTGAGACGGTTATACCACATCCGTCCAGATTGCTTTAGATCATATATAGATCTTTGTAACTTGATTAGCACATACGTTGGGATGTTCATTAGATGATATTAATATTTTCAATCCTTCAAGGGCTTTCCATGTAAATATCATTATCTAATGAACTGTATAGATAGGCTGTGACAACATATATCAGATGCATATTTAGCTTAATATGCGTAGATAAGTTAATCAAACATCAAAACATTGATGCATCCACTACTGGGGAATACAATTTGCCATAATTTATACCATGTCTTTGTGAGAAACTTTGTGCTATAAATAAAGTCTTATAGCATATAATTTCATTTTTCTCATTTCGTTTTCTCACAAATACACCCATTTGTATCCCATGGATTTCACACTTTCGGTGTTTGGACTACAGGTCCAAAGACTTCACGTTTTCTAAGTGAGTCTAATTCAGTCTGTGTGGCTTCTTTCCATTTTTAGCCAATCATTTCTATGTAGACATTTTCAACGATTCTTGGCTCATGATCCTCATTTTCTTGCATAATATTTAGCGCTATATTATATGCAAATATATTGTCGACAATAATTACTTATCAATTCCACCATTTTCATGTAGAGACATAGTATATTGAGATCTCATCATTTTCAATGATTATTTTCAGGTACCTAAACGTCTTCTGGCGTTCCAAATATATCAAAAATTTGGACTGTAACAATGTCCTTACTATGTCTTTATTCTCTTCAACAGGAAAAGTATCATTTGCCTCCATAATATCATTTGGCCTCTTTGCCCCCTTTCTTTTTCGAGGATTTTTATTTTAGGAATCGACTGGTCTACCACGCTTCTAGTGTGTAATTTTTACATTGACCATTTGTTCAACAAGGACATCAATTCAGATTGGGGCATTTCTAGCTGGTATATGGGATTTCATTATCCTTTTCTATCATAAAAAAATGCATCTGACAATTCATTTGCTATTCTTTGCAAATGTATAATCATTTGAACTTTTAGTTCACATTGCCTTGTGTGAGGATCTAAATAGAATATTGATGCATTACAATTTATTTTTCTTTTCCAACTACGTCTACTCTCTTCCCCTAATGTTGGAAACATTATTTCTCATAAACTGAGCCTTAAAGCATCTCCCATTTGTATTTCAATGTATTTGATCATAAAGGGAGAATCATATCCAACATATATTTCCAATTTTCTTTGGAGTCCCATTTTAAAAGGAAATGCAATTCGGACATATACTGCACTTATGAAGTTCTTAAACCAGAACCTTTTGGCTGCAGGTCAAAACAATTGCAGGGGAGAGAATTATTGGCAATTTGTTAGCTTTATAGAAACAAGTGCCATAAAGTAATATGTGCCCAACTAGAAATTGAGAGATTTGTTCTCATGAACAAACAGTCTAGCAATTAACAGAAGGTCTTTCATAAGTTAATTATACTAGCCAACTTTTTCTATATACGAACATAAATAATTAGATGTTCAACATTTATAGCATTGGCCTACAAGCACCAAAAGCTTGAGAAATAAATTCACCAAAATCATCAAGATTAACTGTTTTGATTGGATTATCAGGAAATTGTGCTCTTAATCATTTGTACAATTAATATCGCAAGCTTCAGGTTGCGAAATCATAATGAGCACATATATGATCATTTCATAGATGTATCTATTAAAATCATAAAATATTGAAAGGTTCATATGGTAGATGAATTGATCCACGTATATCGACGTAAATTCCTTTTGGGAATTTAAGAGATTTAAATCTAATATTTGCTGGTGAAGGCCATATAATTAATTTACTATGAGAACACACAGCGCAAGAAAACTCATTAAAATAAAGAATCTTCTGGATCTTCAACAAATGTTCATATGAGTTTTCAGTAATTTCTTATATCATTATTACTTTAGAATATCCCAACCAGTCATGCCAAAAGAAAATCATCCGGGCTAGTAAACATCAGGTTTACAATAGCATATGATAATTCAATTGTACTCATATTAGTACTATAAACCAGAAGAAAGTGCAAACAAAATTTTCTAAAGCAACTTTCTTACCTGAAGCATAAGTTGTGATATGGAGGTACTCACTATTGTTCTCACTTACTATCACAATATGATATCCATTTCAGTAAATATCTTTGAGACTCACCAAGTCTCTTTATTTCTTTTGTATCTAATAAAAAATTATAATTTTTTTGTTTCTTCAGGGTACAAAATAGTAGCTCTTCTGGAGCCTTTATTCATATCTTGCTACCGAGAATGATTTCAATATTTCTAAATAATTTTGTTTCTTCGGGAAACATAATAGTAGCTCTTCTGGAGCTTTCAATCATACTCACAAAACTAATAATCAAGTTAAGATTTTATCTTATTACAAGATGAGAATATCAAAATATATCATCAAAGCATTAATATATCATGTAAGTGAAAAGAAAGTTGTCATGGCATGATGGTGATATAAATACATGTATCACAATTACCCTAAATATATTAGTTTCATATATTATTATTTCATGATATATTAATCATATGATATATAAGATTATCATGTGACATAAATCAATAAAGTAAATGATATGTTAAATATCAACAATATCACATAAAAATATAATTAATAATTGTGAAATATGCCACGAGTAGCATAGCTATTTTATTCAATATTGAGAATAATCAGTTTTAAAAGTTTTGAAATAAAATATTCTAAAATATTCCTTAAAAATAGTATCAAATAATACATCTAATAAAACCTTTCATTATTAAATCCAATAATCAATATCTATATAAAAGATAAATTTAAAAGGCTCATATTAATCATGAAGTGATTTCATAAATGTCTTGGAAAAGAATCGTTTTTGCATTTTCTCATTCTCCTTTAAATATACTTAATAAAAACCAAACAAATATCTCAATGTACAACAGTTACATGCCAAATTTACTTTGATGTCATAGCAATAACATTCATCACATTTATCACACTTGAAACCAACAATCTCCTTCCCAAAGTGTGAGGTCCAAATACAAAACGATGTGCTCCTCGGTTAATGGAAGCTTTCACAGAAAAACCAAATACAAAATCTTGGCCCAGTGCTCTAACCAAGGATTGATACCACACCCGAGCGCAAACAAACAGTCATGGCCTTGCCAAACCATAAGCTTTAATACCACTTTTGGGGTTATAATATTTTTGTCACATTCACTTCAGGGAATGGACGAGACTAACTGGGCAAATTTCATGATTTTTTTTAAATGAAAATTCATTATTTAATATCTTGTAAAGCCCTTTTCTTGACAATGCTGCTCCAGGAGCACATTTGATACATTAAAGTCAAGAATCTTTTTCAACAATACAACTACAAGTTCTATCGTATTGGGCTCACAACTCTTCTTTGCACTTTATCAAAGAGATTAGTAAGATCTTTTTAAAATATTTAGACATAATCTTTTATACAAATAGCAAAGAAGGAAAATAAATCAATCCATTATATTATTCTCTTCAGGAGAATATGAATGTTTAATATAAATACTCAAAATTTTAAAAAAATTATATATTATAAATACTCAAAATTATCCTTGGAGATACATTCACTTCAGGGAATGTAAATATGAAAATGCTCCTTATAGGAAATATAATCTTTTGACATATTCACTCTTGGAAATATGTAAATCTCATTGAATAGATAAATAAATCTATTATATTTTCCTCAGATAATTTTGAACAATTAGGATGCATTCACTTCAAGGAATGATTGTTCATTTTTCTATACAATTCTTATTCACTTCTGGGAATGATTGCCATTCACGTCTGTGAATGGTATAGGAAAAGAATAAAGTAAAAGGAGTATATATTGATATATAAAAAAAATTTAAAATTAAAGCAATTAATAAAAATTGATGTGTGCAATTCTTCTAGAATGCGGCACCTTCTTGTTTATTAGTCTCAAGATCCATTGAGTAAAGATGAATCTCAATATATAATATTCAAGAAAAATATGGTTAGAATGTCTTACCTCAAGTCTTCCTATTCACCACCGTATACCGATGCTATAATAATAATATAGGGGAAAACAAGAACTGACCAAGAACAAGTGCCTCTGTAAGTGTAAATGGCACTAGGAAAAAATTGTAGCTTGTATCAAATGCTCTCCCAATTTCCACCATAAACCAAGAATCCTAGAAGAAAGAATATTGCATGCACTGTATTAAAGCGAGCTTCTTCACTTTGAGAGCAAAGTCGTGCTGATAACGTGTTATAAAAAATAAGAATAGAGAGAATAATGGAGAAGAGGAGAAATAGTAGTTTCATTGATAATCTGAAAGGTGTTCTATATGGAGCATATAAAGGGCTATTTATAGCCAAAGGAAGAGAGATATAATATCTAATCAAATCATAACAGATTCTATCTAATCAAATCAATTATTAACTAAATCACCTAAATATATGGACATCCATAAATGAATAATATTTCATAACAGTTTTATTTATTAGAATAATTTTTAGAGAAACTATCAAACACATAACTTTATTTTTAAAATCAGTTATAACTAAATGAATTCTAACATAATTAATTTCACTTAAGATCAATTCTACAAATACATAATCAAACCAGAATAGAATGACAAGGCCATTAATTGTTAAACTAATAATCAACGCTTTTTAAACTTCAAACCTCCAAAATTAAGAACACATATTTTTCCACATTATTTGATGGATATGCTCAGCATATTTGAAATTATCATTATTATAATTAATAACAGATTATTATAATCAATAACAAATAGATATCTAACAAATCATTAAACTATGAGAAGAAAGAAAGAAAAAAAATACAAATTCAGGTTGGGGTTCACCCTCAAATATGATATACTAGCGTTTTACCCATGCGATGCACAGGATTTTACATTTATAAATTTTTTAAAAAATTGATAAAAAGATATATAATAAAATTGAATTGAATTATAATATATTAATTTCATATAATTTATTATGACCTTTTTTCTAAGATAAATATGTTTTATTTGTAAGATAAATAATTAAACAAAATTTTACGTTCATATATCAATATGTGGGTGTATCTATTTTTTTTGGCAACTTACGGCTAATTTTAATTTAGCATAAATCGATATTAATCAGGTTGTAACTAAATTATTACCCATATAATATATATTTTTGTTCGCACTCATGTAATACATGAATTTGGTATATATATGGTACACTAATTGTTACGTGTACAATTCATACGTTTTCATTAACCATGAAAGATATATTCATCACTACTTGTGTTGCGGATTGTTTGAATTAGGAAAAAAATGTCATTATATTTTTGTTATTAAAAAATGACAAAATCAGTGAAATTGAATGTATATTTAATTTCAATTGATGCTAAGATTATTATTATAATTTTTGTATTTATTATAAATAATAGATATGTTTTGTATACTAAGCAAATGAATTATTTTTGTGTTTATGATAAAAATATTTTACTCTATAACCATTTACCATTTGTAATTGATTGAAAGGAATTCCAATTTGTAATTAAATCTCTCAGACATGATATTAGAATCAATATTAGATTAAAATGATATCAATTAAGAATAATATCAAAACATCGGTATCAAATAATATAATAATAACAAATTGACATGTATGCAAATATCAATAATTTTTTGTTTAAAAATTAAATTACATATTAAATTTGAAGATTGAAATTGATATTGAGACTAAGATTTAAGATATGAGATACATAGAAAATATCTTTAGTTTATATAGTAATTATTAGAAATCATTTATTAAAAATCAAGAGAAAGAGAAATATTTAAGAATTAAATTAATATGAAAAAATATAATTAATGGAGATATGATTTTCTAATATTGTAAAAGATGGATATGATTTAATAATTAAGAATTATTTGAATAAAATGAAAAAAATTAATATTTAACGTGAATATTTATAAATTTATAAATTACTGATTGATATGACAATTAAAAGAATAAGTGAAGATTTAATTAAAATATTTGAAATCATAATTAAAAATATATAATTGTTTAATTGATTTGATCCTTTTAAAATCAAATAAAACAAAAATTATTTAGAATTAAAGTAATATTAATAACTAATTTCATTATTAAATCAACCTAGCGTATAAGATTATAAAGAAATATTTTGAATTTTTTATTTGAAATGTGGATATGATATCCTAATTTTGTAAAAAAAGAGTATAATATTGAAGAGTAAGAATTATTTAAAATAATTAGTGTGGTAATATTAAAAGACAAATATAACATTAAGGAAATTTTTAATAATGGAAATATGATATAATTTTAAATAATATTAAATTTCAATAATGTAATTTTTAAAACTTATTTAAAATAACATATTATCATTGATTAATTTCAAAATCAAATCAATATAGTATTAAATACTAAGAAAGAATATATCAAAAGTAAAAATGAATAAATTCAGAAAAAATATACTGAAAGAAACAATTAATCCAAAAATCAAAATCATTTGAAGCTATGGGAGCTATATAAATTAAAATATTAAAAAATATAATAAAATAAAAACTTGATGAATGAAGAACGGTAAGATTCAAATCAAATAAAAGAAAAATATTTTGAAGAAAATTACTAACAATACAATTGGAAAGCCTTAATACTATTACAAAAGAAAAGAGACAAAGTTGAACCAAAGAAAAGTTTACTGACAGATTATTCTAAATTTGATTCTATTGAATTGAATATAATATATATATATATATATATATATATATATATATATAACAATTATATGAAAAGTAAAAATTAAAAATTGAAATAGATGATTGATGAATATACCACAATGTTTTCACCAAATGGCTCCAAATAACTTGGTACACATCACCTAAACATGAAAGAAACAAAAGCAAATCAAAACATTAAATTAATAGGAAAAACCATAAAGAAGAGAAAAAAAAAAAACAAAGGAAATAATACAAATATGCATGCGTAGATAGGATGTACAGAAGAAATGTTACCTATTCTACAATTTATATACAATGATCAAATATATATATATGCTAAAATTAAGGATATCAAATCTATCAAAAAATTAAGTGCATCAAATCAATTAGAATTAAAGGAAAATTGAAAAAGGTAATAATATTAATTAATATAATAATTATTAAAAATTAATAATATAGATAGAAAAGAATTTAAAAATTAAAAGGAAAAAGAATAGAAAGATGTTTTTAAACCAATGATAGATTAAGATCATACATAAATTGAGATCTGAATCATATATTAATTTTGCTTTAAATAAATAATACAAAAATGTGGTGAAATTAATTTTATGTTGGTTTTATGTTTTAGCTTTTATATGTATTAAGTTTAAATATTTAAATTAAAATTAAAATTTGAAATGTGGTATTCATATATCATAAAAATGGAAATAATAAGTACAATTAAAATTAAGAATAAAAACAATCAAAATATATTTATTTATTCTTATATTGTAAATTGAATCAATTTATATTGCCAGAATCTTACTTTTAATTATATATAAAATAAGAATAAAATTATATATTAATTAAGATTTGAATCATATATTACTTTTCTTTAAAATAAATAATCAAGAATTTAAAAAATAAAATAAAATGGTAAATGAAACTAATTAAAACTTTGGGCAGAAAAATAAGCTAAGGAGGAATTGTCACATAGCATTTTTTTTATAAATATAAATAATTGAGATTTGAATCATATTTTAACTATTAAAATAATGGAAATAGGAATATAACAACAATGACAATCTTAATTTTTAGGATATAAATTGAAATATGATATCATAGTAATATGACATATTAAGCGATCATAATATCAAAAGTTAATATTAAATAAGATTGAAAAACTAATTGTGAATAAGAATGATAGAACAATTGATATTAGTAGTTATCCAAAAAAATTTATATTAGTTGTCCAATTTTGGTTCATAAAAATTGGAAATTATATCAAATTCATAAGAATGATATGACTAAAGCATAATATTAGAGAATCAATGTTAGTAGAAAAAAAATATCAAATATATCTATAGATCATATATTAATATATGTAAATTCTACATTAATGTTAGATAATAATTATTTTATGAATGACATCAATTTGAATAACCTGTATAACTTTCTTTTAATCAAATATATATTAATTAAATAATGCATTTATTTTAATAATCAAATTAAATTAAGGATAAATGAAGGAGAGATTGCCGCATTGGATTTCCTTATTTGGATAAATTGTATTTTATATAAATATATATTGATGTTGATTATACCAATCTTGTTTGGTAACTTAAAATGGAGGCTGGAAGGTCACTATCCTTAGTTGGTTCATTTGTCTCCATCTAACCAATCAAATATTCGTTGTGCCGAAGAAAGATTCTCCTATACACACATGTTTATCAACTCACCAGAATCTCTCCTTGTCTGAATTTTCAACGCCTGCCGTATTGTATGTCATCTTCATCATCCACAACATTGTGTGATAAACATTTTGACCAAAAAAAACTACACTTATGTATCATACATAGGTCCGCTCCAAACACCCTTTGTAGTAGAGTGCAGACAATAACAAAGTCAAGAGATCACTCACCATGGAAGACAAAGTAGCAGGAACAAGTGAAGGACAACCCATAAGATGCAAAGGTGTGACTGTGACATGAATAATCCATGAAAATTTGAAGTTTTCTACTCTTCTTATCTATTTATTTTTTGAAGCATTAATGTTAGCCATTATTGAAGTTGATATATGAGTTTATGTGTATGAATATTTGTTTTGTTTGAAAACTGCATAGCTGCTGTCAGTCGCAAACCAGGTGAGCCATTGACTATTGAGGAGGTCATTGTGGCTCCACCAATGGCTCGTGAGGCTAGGATTCGTGTTATTTGCTCCTCTCTTTGTCACAGCGATCTCACTTTTTGGAAGTTGAAGGTTACCATCATTTTCTTTCTCTTCAAATGGTTTTATTTGATTTGCAATATTTTTCTCAGTCAGTGTCTTCCTTCCACAATACATCAGTTTTTTTTTTTTTGTTTCTTTCTATTCATACTTTGTTTTCTCTTGGTCAATTCTTTTGATTCTATTGATTTAGATTACTTTTTATTTTTTTATTTTTGTCTCAGTGAATCTTTTGAATGATTTTTTAACATGTTCTTTTCTGTGCCTTGAAGGATCCCCCTGCAGTTTGGCCAAGAATTCTGGGTCATGAGGCAATTGGGTGAGCCTATGTATTTTACTCCTTTATATGTATATATAATATATTCACTGACAATCAATCTCATTGTACCTAGGAATGAGGAATTGATCCATATATTATCACATTGTTTGTATGATACTTTTGGAATAGTGTTATTTTAACATCCCCAAAGGGAATGCCTATTGGAACATCCAATTCATCTTCATTGGATCCAATGGATTGATGGAATAAGTGGAGAATACTATTACATCTAATAGTGACTGATTAACACCCACTTTTAAGATGTTAAAATAACTTCTTTTATCATTTGTATCAACATAAACTTCAGTGCATATTGTTTGGGAGGGTAAACTTCTTCAGCTTTATGTTTACTGAAATTTTATTGTGGTTCTTACAGAAATGGTTTCAACTTTCTGCTCCTAGTTTTGATTCCTTTTCAGTGTTAACTAGGTTTTATCTGCCAGGCTGTGTCATGTGCTAAACTTGTTGTGAAAAGCCATCTTTATAGTTTATGTCATGTGCTGAAGAGTAATTAATTTTCTAAATACAATGTTGGGAGAGCATTAAATAGCTAAGAGACAGATTTTAGTATTTCAAGTTGGAGCATGGATTTCATTAAAAGCGTATCGGCAAGTCTTTTTGATGATTCCACAATTTGAACATTGAGACCCAAAGTTGATTAGAGATGCAGGGATTTTGAATTATTATTTATAGTGATTGAGAAGTTTCCTACATTAGCTGCCTGTTGGCACCCAATTGTTTCACCTATATGTTCAGAAATTTAACACCACTTGATATGTTCTAACCACATTTTATATGATACAGGGTTGTGGAAAGTGTAGGAGAGGATGTGACTGAAGTTGCAAAAGGAGATGTGGTTGTCCCAATTTTCTTGCCAGATTGTGGGGAGTGTATAGATTGCAAATCACCCAAGAGCAACCTTTGCACAAAATTTCCCTTCCAAGTTTCTCCATGGATGCCTAGAACTGCTACTTCTAGATTCACTGATCTAAATGGAGAGATCATACATCATTTCCTGTTTGTTTCCAGTTTTAGTGAGTACACCGTGGTTGACATTGCCAATCTAACCAAGATTGATCCAGCTGTTCCTCCCAACAAGGCATGCCTCCTCAGTTGTGGTGTATCAACTGGTAATTTGCAAAATAAAAAAATCACTACAAAAATAGAGAAATATATGAAATATAAGCTTATGGTCATGAATAAATACATGTTTGTTCTTACATTTTAATTCACATGTCAGCAACATTCATCTATTTATGTTATACTTCTGTTTTTAGGGGTAGGTGCTGCTTGGAGAACAGCAAATGTGGAGCCAGGCTCAACTGTAGCCATTTTTGGGTTGGGATCAATTGGATTGGCTGTATGGACTTTTTAGAACATTGCTTTGCATTCTTTCTGTGCTTTGTGGCTCTGTATTCTCTGATATGCTCACTGAAATTGATTGGTTTTGTAGGTTGCTGAGGGAGCTAGACTTTGTGGAGCAACTAGAATTATAGGTGTGGATGTCAACTCAGAAAAGTTTGAAATTGGTAATGCACTGTCTGTTTTGATAAAAGCATGTATGTATATATATCAACTCATCAAGCATTATGCCAAAATAATAATGTTTTTATGGTTTTGTTGTTGTTATTGTTATGCTTAAATTATGAAATTGATTTCATGTATCTGTTCCTCACATTTACTTAGGGAAAAAGTTTGGAGTCACTGACTTTGTTAATGCTGGAGAATGTGGAGACAAATCTGTGAGCCAGGTCTACCCTCTTCAAAGCACCAAAAATCAACGAAAAAATAAATAAATAAATAAATATATATATATATTTTAAATATGAATATGTTAAGCTTGTTCATGAATCATGATTTTAATGTCCTCATTAGTCTTTTGTCTTTTATAATTATGAGTCCTTGTGGAGCAGGTTATTTTAGAGATGACTGGTGGGGGAGCAGATTATTGCTTTGAATGTGTTGGTATGGCATCATTGGTGCATGAAGCATATGCTTCTTGCAGAAAGGTCTGTCTCTGTCAAAGACTCAAAATGTGTAATAACACATCCATGAAGTATGATACAACGGCATACAAAAACAATGTGATTAAATCTACAAGTACAATACGATTTACACTGATCACTCGTGCACTAAACTTGAAAGAAAAGTGAAAAATCCACTTAATAGAAGTAAAATTTTCATTTGTGCTAAACTAAATTGAAATTCCATATGCTAAATGAGAATGAATAGTTTTCCAGTCAAATATAGACAAGAAAAGTTTTTATACACAAGGTGTATAAACATTTAAATCACATGTCATGATCGTGGTTCAAGAAAGTATAGATTTCATTTACATAATTTTGAACCCTATGTTGACTAATATTAATGGATCTACATTATTGCTGCAAGTAGTATGTCAAGTTGACACTAAAATGAAATCTTCACTTATTTAATTTGTAATCGCCACATGTCAATTTGAGTGTCTAAATGTCTTTGTACAAATAATCGAATTGCTTAGAGACAGGCTTGTTTGAACCTGGGAGTAATATGAGCTTTACCAATCCATATTTGTTGTTTTTTTTTATTTTATTTTTTGGTCTGAACCAATCCATACTTGTTGAAATCATGAATTGGAAAACTGTTGTTTTGCCTTCAGGGTTGGGGAAAAACAGTTGTTTTAGGAGTGGACAAGCCAGGATCCAAGTTAAGCCTTAGCTCCACTGAGGTCCTTGTTGAGGGGAAGTGCCTGATGGGATCCTTGTTTGGAGGACTCAAACCAAAATCTCATGTTCCCATTCTCCTTAAACGCTACATGGACAAGGTACAATATGCAATTTCTATTATGTTATTGGTTAGTCCTTGCTTTGTGTCCCCTCTAATCTGCCGATATATGCTGCAAATAGTAGTAACAATGTGTAAAACCTCTCAAATTGATGAGTTTTGTGATATCAATTTAATCCTAGAAAGTTATAATATCAATTTGGTTCTCAAAAGATTTATGACATCAATTTAGTTCTTGAAAAATTAAAATTTATTTCAAGTTAATTCAAAAGAATTAAAACAATTTGGAGTAACTTGAAATAAATTTTAATATGTTGAGAATTAAATTGGAATTACAAATCTTTTGAGTATCAAATTAATGTCTCATAACTCTTTTAAGAACTAAATTGATATCATAAATATTTCAAAAATCAAATTGATATCTTACAACTGTTTCAAGGACCAATTCAAGATTTTATTGTAGTAACAATTATGTGAAAAAATGTGATAGTGACAAAATATCAATTTGTTTGAGACCCCTCTTGAATGTTAAGTTTTCCTCTTACGATTTGCAGGAATTGAACTTGGATGACTTTGTCACGCACGAGGTGGAGTTTCAGGACATCAATAAAGCTTTTGATTTACTGATTAAAGGAGAGTGCCTTCGATGTGTGATTTGGATGGAGAAATAGAGTTCATTGTTGTTGTTGCTTTGAGTCTTGAATGATGGCACTCAAATGTAAAATGGTGGATAGTACTCTTTTATTTTGCACTTGAAGGAAACATATGCAAATGGAAGAAAGAGGTGCTATTCCCTTTTGTTGCAAATGCCACGATGACATTTTCAATAAATTAACCATATCAATAAAGCAAATATCCAAGCAAATATCAAAAAGTTATTTGCCAATTCGGGTTTTAGATTAAATAATGAACTTATCGCATTAACATTTTTTTTCAAAAAAAAACCAGTTTGGTGGGCTTCAAACTGAGGCCGAATATGCTGTTTGGCCCATTTGGAGTGGAACTTACTACTTGGAAAGCAGAGTCTTTTTATGACTTGAAAAAAACCAAGAAGAAAGCAGAATCTTTTATTTTATTTTAGTATAATCTTCTATTTTATGTTAACACCTAATCAGACCTTTTGAGCTTAAACCCTCTATTTTATGCTATAACTTTTGGTCTATACAGCTTTCTGAATTCAAACACATTTCACCGTAGAGCTAAGATTAAAATGATAATCCTCCCAAGTCCCTAATTATTGTTGAGTTCAATTTTAATATACTGATAGTCATCCAATCAAATCTATTTTTAGTTATAAATATTTAAGCAGTAAGAGTAAAAGTTAATCATAGTAATTGAAAAGATATTATATGATTGGATGTCCGTGTAAAATTTATTTACTAAATCCTTATCATTGTCAACTACTTCATCAATGTTTATAAATATTGCGGCGAAAATAGCCGGTGGAGGAACAATGTTTCCCTCGAGTGTTCCGTACAATGACACAGGTTAGGCTCAAATAACATCCACCACACATTATCAAACCTTACAGCAATGCACATTTTCGTCCTCAACTGATCTCAGCCACTAGCATGCCATATTGTATGTCAATTCCTTCATCATGCACACAGGATCGTGTGATCACCATTTTACCAGAAATGTTCACTTACATTGCATAGTATATGCCATACATAGGTCAAGAACCGAAACTTTTCTAGACTAGACTGACACCAACACAGTCCAAACACTCACCTTGTTTCTTTGGCATCTCGCCATGGAAGATAAAGTACCAAGAACAAGTGAAGGGCAACCCATAAGATGCAAAGGTGTGACATCAATGATACATGAAAATAAAAGTTTTCTCCTCCGTTTATGCATTCTTAGCTATTTGAAGTTGATATATACACCATAAGTTTCATGTGTATGTGTGTGTGTGTGTATATATATTTATGTATGCATATGAGAATTATACTAGTTGTTTTGTTTTGTTTGGAAATTGTAGCTGCTGTTAGTCTCAAACCAGGTGAGCCATTGACTATTGAGGAGATCATTGTGGCTCCGCCAATGCCTCGGGAGGCTAGGATTCGTGTTACATGCACCTCTCTTTGTCACAGTGATCTTACTTTTTGGAAGATACAGGTTCCCATAATTTTCTTTCTCTCCAAATGATTTGACTCCATTCAAAATATCTTTTTCTCAGTCATTGTCTTCCAAAATAGTAAAATACCAGTTTTGTAATATTCATACTTTTTCTTTGGATTCTATTGATTTAGATTGGCTTTTCCTCTTTTGTCCTATTGAATCTT
Organism: Dalbergia cultrata; assembly: GCA_031216105.1. Classification (NCBI taxonomy): domain Eukaryota; kingdom Viridiplantae; phylum Streptophyta; class Magnoliopsida; order Fabales; family Fabaceae; genus Dalbergia; species Dalbergia cultrata. Next base: position 53,147,594 of record CM062352.1, on the reverse strand, counting down.
TTGAATGATTTTTAAATATATTTATATTTTTTCCTGTGCTTTGAAGGACCCCTCCGCAAGTTGGCCAAGAATTCTGGGTCATGAGGCAATTGGGTGAGCTTATGAATTTTATTTACTCTCTTTTTTATGTATACAATAATTAATTTACTGAAATAAATCTGATTGGGATTCCACTATTTATTGCCATACTGTTTGTATGGTCTTTTTGCAAATCAGCATAAACTTGTTCATTTTTGTTTGGGAGAGTAAACTTTGTGCTTTAATTTATGGTTAATGAAAATTTATTGAGGTCCTTACAAAAATGGTTTCAACTTTCTGCTCATAGTTTTGATACCCTTTCGTTTGATTGCTTTAAAATTTTAGCTAGGCTATCTGTGTGACGTGCTCAACTAGGTGTGAACAGCCATCTGTATAGTCTCATTCTCAAGACTATTTTCTTAACCTATTTTGAGAGAGGAATGAATAACTATGAGACAGATTTGAGCATTTCAATTTGGAGCATGGATTTCATTGAGAGAAAAGAGTATCAGCAAGCCTTTTGAATTTTTATGATTCCATCAACACAATAATTTGAACATTGATTTACAATCAAATTGTGCGGCTGTGTATGTTTGCCCCATTTGTCTCTGTCAGTTGCCAATGGTTTGCCACCATTAGCATTAGTATCAATTTGTTTCTTATATATGTTTAGATAATTAAGACTAATACTATATGATATGTTCCATGTTCCAACCAAATTTTATCTGATACAGGGTTGTGGAAAGTGTGGGAAAGGATGTAACTGAAGTTGCAAAAGGAGATGTAGTTGTCACAATTTTCTTGCCAGATTGTGGGGAGTGAATAGATTGCAAGTCACCCAAGAGCAACCTTTGTACAAATTTTCCTTTCAAAGTTTCTCCTTGCATGCCTAGATATGCTACTTCTAGATTCACTGATCTTAATGGAGAGACCATACATCATTTCCTGTTTGTTTCGAGTTTTAGCGAGTACACTGTGGTTGATATTGCCAATCTAACCAAGATTGATCCAGCTATTCCGCCCAACAGGGCATGCCTCCTCACTTGTGGTATATCAGCTGGTAATTTTCTTTGGCTATGCATAAACATTAACTATAAGAAATAGAGAACTGGTCAGAAAGTTGGTTGAGGTGGTAGGCAGGAAAAATTTGAAATTGGTAATGCACTACTATTTAATAACCTCAGATCAACTCATCAAGAGTTATGTAAAATAATAGTGGCTTTGTGATTTCCCTCTGATGTTATTATTATGCTTATAGTGTGAAATTAATTTGATGTGTTTGTTCCTCTTGTTTACGCAGGAAAAAAGTTTGGACTCACTGAGTTTGTTCACGCTGGAGAATGTGGAGACAAATCTGTGAGCCAGGTCTACCCTCTTCAAGGCACCAACAGTCTTTGTTTGAATTTAAAGGCCTCAAGCTCTGAAATTCTCTTTCCATTTGGATGAGAGAATAAAGGAAAATACTTATTTTTGAAAATTTGAATATCATAAGCATAGTCATGAATAATGATCTTAATGTCCTCATTAATATTGTGCTGTTTATAATTAAGTGTGGTTGTGGAGCAGATTATTTTAGAGATGACTGGTGGGGGAGCAGATTGTTGCTTTGAATGTGTTGGTATGGCATCATCGGTGCAAGAAGCATATGCTTCTTGTAGAAAGGTCTGTCTCAACTCAAATTATGCCCAACCATAATGTTATTAAAGCTATAACTAAAGTAGAATATGATTTTCACAGATCACACATGACACATGCACAAAGTTTGAAAATCCTGTAATTTTCATTTATGTTAGCTAAATTGAAATTCCATGTACTTTATGAAAATGAATTTTTCAGTCAAGTGGAGACAAGCTTGATTGAACTTTTCAGCAGTATGAGCTTAACTGATCCATGCTTTTTCAAATCATTAGTTGGGAAACTGCTCTTCTGACTTCAGGGTTGGGGGAAAACAGTTGTTTTAGGAGTGGACAAGCCAGATTCCAGGTTGAGTCTTAATACTAGAGAGGTCCTTTTTAATGGGAAAAGCCTAATTGGATCCTTATTTGGAGGACTCAAACCCAAGACTCATGTGCCTATTCTCCTTAAGCGCTACATGGACAAGGTACACAATGCAATTTCATATATTTTATTGGTTAGTCCTTACTCTGTGTCCCTTCTAATGATATATGCTGTAAATAGTAGTAATAATTATGTCAGAAAAAATAAGGACAAAATATCAACTTGTTTGGGACCCTATTGTCTGCTAAGTTTTTATCTAATTATATGCAGGAACTGAAATTGGATGAGTTTGTCACACATGAGTTGGAGTTTAAGGACATCAATAAAGCTTTTGATTTACTTGTTAAAGGAGAGTGTTTGCGATGTGTGATTTGGATGGAGAAATGAGTTCATTCTTTTGCAGTTGTGTAGCTTTTAATCCTGATGGTGCCATGCAATAAGTCAGATGTTGGAGTACAGTGCCCTTTTTTATTTTTGTGTTTGAAGGGAACATATTCAAATGTAAAAGAGGTGCTATTCCATTGTGGTGCAAATGCAACTGATGCATCAAATTGCCTAATTTACACTTAGAAAAACAAGCTTTGAATTAATCATCATCAGCATGAATTACAATGCATGTTTCCCCATGAAGCAGGTGCTGCACAAAAATGTGCCTCTTTTGGAACGTCACATGATTCATATTCTACATTGGTACTCCAAAATTGCAGCACTTTGTCTACCATTGGCGCATTATTATTTTTCAAGATTAAACTTCCATCTTGACATTAATTTTGATCATTCAATCACAGAAAACAATTCACAATGGTTAAGAAAAACTACAAAACAAGGAGAAGCAGCAATTTGGACATACAGGGAAGGAACTTTGATCAACATCAACACCATACAGATCTAACATCTAAAATTCATACATATTCACAGCAAAATTGAATCCTATTAAATTTGTCCAAGACACAGTTTTTGGGCTCCATCATCTCTTTCATATTCTTTATTGTGAGGAAACACTTCGGTTGAGGAAAAATTTCATCCCAGTCCATAGTCAAGGTATACTTCCAGATTCATTGAACACTTAAAAGAGTTCACTCACTAGCAAGAAAATATGAAAATCAAAATTAGATCATAGCAATGCATGAGTAGAAGGTTGACTTAGTGAGTCAAATCCTATAGACCATTATCTCTCTATTATGATTATGCTTAACATTAAATCTTAGAGTTAGATGTATATTTATTCAAGAAATTTTCCCATCATCTATAGTATCAAACTCTCCATTTGTCTCCCTACAATGTTACACCTAACCAAGCTCCCAATACTACTCATTACAAGCTTAGCATCATCCCACATCCTCCCTTTAGCAAGCTCCTTATACAAATAGCTCTCAAACGTCATGCGTTGAACATACTCATCCCCACACAGCTCCACCAAAGCCTCCCTAGCCGCGTTACTACCGTAGAAAACCCTCTGCAACAGATCCAAAAACCTGAAAGTGCTAACGTACTTCGCGTCCCAAAGCTTCAAATACTCCCTCTTAAGATCACACTCGTCAATCATCTTCTCACCACCCTCCGAAGCCCTTACGACAGCGTTTCCGCAAACCCGACCCGATTTCGCAGCGAAATAGATTCCCTCACCCGAACACTTTGTAACGTACCCAGCGGCGTCACCAACGAGTGCCACGCGGCCCCTGACCCGAACCGGGCGCGGGTGCTCCGGAATAGGGTGGGCCTCCACCTTGATCACTTTGCCACCGTTGATCTTGTTCCTCACCCTATCCCTGATCCCTCTCTGGTACAACTTAATATCCTGCTTCGAACGCACCGTACCGGTTCCCACTGCCACGTGGTCACACTTAGGGAAAACCCAGCCGTAAAAATCGGGAGATATATCGTCGCCGACGTACATCTCGGCGAGATTTTCGTAGTACGCCATTTTCTCGTACGGCAGTTTGATCCTCTCCTGGAACGCGATGGCGCAGGCGTAGTCGCCGGCGCCGATGGATTTCGCGACGCGGCTGTTGGCGCCGTCGGCGCCTATCACGACGTCGACGGCGAGGCTCCTCCGCCGCGGCTCGGCGGCGGAGCTGGTGTACTGTATGGTGTAGGGTGCGATCGGAGATTCGGGGAGGTCGACGGCTGTGACGAGGGCGGGGATGAGGGTGGCGCCGGCGGATTCGGCCCGGGAGCGGAGGAAGGAGTCGAGAACCTCGCGGCGGAACATGGCGATGAACTCGTGCGATTTTAGGGTTTTGCCGAAATCGACGGCGATGTTGGAAGGGGAGAAGATGCGCATTTGGGTGACGTGGCGGTCGATGAGGTGGCGGGGGATGGAGAATTCGTCGAGCATGCAGAGCGGGATGGCGCCACCGCAGGGTTTGGCGGCAGACGGCGGGTTTCGCTCGAAGAGGAACGTCTCGATGCCGCCGGCGGCTAGGGCCTCCGCAGCTGAGGATCCGGCGGGGCCGCCGCCGATCACCGCCGCGCGGAGCTTGCGGCCGGCGATGGATGGGTGGGTGGATCTGGAGGCTGTGATGGAGAGGGTGCGGAAATGGGGTTTGGGTTTTGAGGTTGGGGTTTTGATATTGGTGGAGATTGAAAGAGGTGAAAAAGTTTGAATATTTGCTGCCATTGAAGATGATGAGGAATGAGTTTTTTTTGAGGGATTTAGTGTTTTTGGAGCCTAACAATTGTGATTTAGGGTTTGCTCTTACTTTTTGAGCATCGGATTTGAGGGAGTTTGATGAGAAAGCAAGTTGGTATTTTATATTTTTCTTCAGTAAAGTTAGCATCTTTTTTAACTTTGCAGCTGTAATTTAGTATTGTTTAATGCATGCTTTGAATCAAGTTGAGAGGACAAAGACAAATGATGTCAGAATTAAGACCCATTTTAATCATTCCTTCACACTACCAAAACTACAAAAGTTCTTTTGTTGTCTTAGTCTTATATACTGACATAGGAATGGTTTTCAAAGCAAACCTAGCACTAGCATGGGGTTGGCCTCTGCCTTTTAAAATTTTGGGATTTCAAACACTTCATCTTTAGCATAACCGAGGGTTCAGTGTTAGTTTTGTAACATCAAAGCTAGCTATATAGTGTTAAAGGGTGTAGTCAAGCAACAGATAAAGAGTAATTGTTGCTTTTGGGTTCAGGCAAAATGCTAGACTTTGATGTTCACCATTTCATTGATGGTGATAGGATGGCAAAGATTGGAGATTGGAAGGCCAGACCAGGTTGCATCAGCTAGGATGGAATTGACTGCTTTTGTGGGGTTGAACAAATCCCACCATATATGAGTTGAAGCTTGATTACATGCTATGTCCATGGAGATACACCCTATCATTGCACCATTCAGACCTAGCCCGCAGCATGCACTCTTTATGTCTTCAAAACCTGTATATTGATACACCCCATCATAGTCATGTTCATAGTTTGTCAAAAATCTTATGCTCTCTTAGAGCAATCATTGTCAAAATTTCTTGTCATTTAAGCTTTTTTTTCCTACCTTTGATTTTCTTAGCAGCCTATTTTTGCAAGTTGATTTTATGAGTTTTATCTTCTTAACCATCACCAGATTGATCTAATGAATAATTAATGGATCAAAGCAATAGCAATGACTCAAGTTAGGGGGAAACAACGTACCATAAAGCCAAGGTTTGTTGATAATCTCCATCATTCCGTAGTATACATCACAGAACACTACATTAGCATCAGGGAATTCTGTGTTAAGCTTGGCCGTATGTTCATCCAGCAATCTATTGTACTCCAGGACAAACTCATTGACTTGCTCCACACAACCATTTCCATTATAATCAGCAGCTGATGTGTGATTTGACTCCAGGGCCATACGTGGCGTGCATCCCAAAGGCATGATTCCCAAGCATATGATTTTCCTTGCATTTGCATCATAAAGATACCTCACAGCATTTGTCATTTGATCAACCAAAATGGTAGCAAAATAGTGGGCATTAGGCTTGACCATTTGGCTGGAGGAGTTATACAGGAAGAGATCAATGTAATCCTCTTTGCCAAAGGAGAGGAGAAAGATGGAAGATCTTGTGAATTGGAGGGCAGTGTCATTGCTCAGCTGCAGCTGCAACAGCTGCATGGTCTCGGAAACTTGGCGTAGTTGTTGGTTGAGAGACTGGTGGCTCTGGCTTCCCTGGTTCATGATTGTAGCCTGTGTTGACCCGAAATTGAGACCACCAAGAACTTCCTCCAGAGATCCATTTTGACCATAAAATGGCCGGATGGATGGCAATCCAATCTTCTCAGCTGCAACAATGATTTCATTGCAGCATTCGATTAGTGTCAAAATCTGTGTAAGCTCAACCAATGCAGAAAAGTTTATGCAGAAAAAGATACTAATTTGGACCCTCCGTTTTAGAGAGAGGGACATCACACTTGCCTGAAGTGACTTCGAATTTTTTGCTGGAGATTATAGAGTATGATTCTGGGATAAGTAGATCAAACAAAAAGGCATTTATGAGGGAAAAAAAAAAAAAAAACAGGAAACATGTTATGTTATGCCTCCAAGTTGCAACTTCATGCCCTCCCAGGCTATATAGTATGTGTTCTTGCATGTGGGATTTCTTCAGTTTTTGCTCAATTTCCAAGAAACACAAACGCAGAGTGTGAAAGAAATTTCATGAGACGAGAGAACGGTAGAGAAGAAAAGAGACGAGAGAAAAGGTACCAAGTAGTTGAGGAAGAAGAGTGGCATCAGAACCATTGCATGGATACAAAGAGAAATGACCGTGAAGGAGAGGGTAGAAGAGAGTGTTGTCTCCACAATCAACCGAGGAATCCCCTAACACATACAATGCCGATGTATGTGATCCATCTCTCCCAATAGCAATGGCAGTGGTGGTGGCCGCCTGTGTGTTTTGCCCATTATCTATGATCAGCATGCCCATTAGCATAACAACAGCATGAAGAGAATGAACATCAGACCCTCTTCTTCTCATGTTATTTTCCATTGTCCCCTCGAGTTGCTTAGCATAGCCTTATGCAAGAATTGGTTTGCTGCTATAATGTTGGCGTTACTGCTAAACCATTCGAATAAGTGTAGCTTGTTTGGCCCAATATGAAAATAAGTGATTGATTTACACTATTTTCTCAGGCTAAAACTAATCGTACTTGGTAATAATCGGGTAGGAATTACACATGAAAGTTTGAAATAAAGGAAAAAAATTATAAGGAAGTTTCTATTGAATAGTTTCTCCTCTGATTATGGATGGAGTAAAACTTCATTTATAACCTACTTTGATGTCGTTGGACAAAGTATGTATTTTGCTTTTTTACTTTTGAGAAAACCCAAAAAATGCCATGTTCATCGCATTTCTCAACAACCTCTTCATCAGCAAAACTCGTGTTTCAAATTTTAAAGTCATTTGTTTCCGTTATTTGAGAAAAAAAAAAAGGAAGAGAGGAGGAGGAGGAGGAGGAGGAGAGAGAGGGGGGGAGGGAGGGGGAAGGTAAAGTGACCAACTTTTATGCCTTAGAAGCAGCTGAAACATAATCCATTTTTATACAAAGGAGAACAAGACGGGTTTGACCGCGTTTCTAACTTTATCAAAACTTGAATTGACGAGATTTTATTGACAAAGTCATTGCCTCAATTTTCAGTTGAAGACACCAATATATGTCTGGCCAAACTTTGGCTAATGAACTAAGTGATTTTGATTATTGATAAACACACGAGTTTATACATTTTAGTAATACTTTGTATGAAATCAATGATACATTCCTCTCTCCACACCAGAGAGGGCTTACTCAAGAGGCCATTACATTTTCTTGCATTAGAGTGGCCATGATAAGCCTACAACATCGTCAGTCAATTAGGAAACTAGAATATCTGAAAAAAGATTCTTCTTTGGGCCCATTCCGGCTTCCAACGCAAGATACTGATGGAACTGGTCTGATTTGATTAATACTACTAACACTGACTAAATCAAATAACGGATTAAAAAAGAAGCTTAAATTGGTCAGTTTACCTACTTAAAACCAAATACCATGTACATCAATTCTGTAAAAACATAAAACCATAGACAATTGTCCATAGAAGCAAACATTATATGGGATCAGTCACTACGCCTTCAGCTTTCCACTCATCCCTCGTTTATTGGGCCAAATGCAGTTCGCTGAATTCTTCTTGGCTGCAACTGAACATTGATCACTCCGACCACTTTTACTGCTCAGCTCGGTTTGATGCTTACGCCGCCTCATTCTGTTCTCTAATCGTATCCCTCTTAATGCACGGACTCTACGCTCAGTTTCCAAAGCTTGTGTGAAATTCCAGATCCTGACTGCACCTTCTTCACCCCCACAGACAATCCGATCAGCTCCTATATCCACAGAAAAAATATTGCTCTTAAATCCGTGCAACATCCTCTGCGGAGGCTCTATTGTGCCTCCGTTAAAATGCTTTACCTTTGAAATTCTCTTCCCTAGAGCACGCTTGCTAGTCCTCAGAAGCTTTCTCACATCAATTAGAGCCAGCCTGCCGTCACTTGATGCCGAAACAAGCCATGGAAACTCGAAGGCAAGTGAATACACAGGACCCGAGTGAGGAACCCAAGCTGCAACTTGCCAAGTGATAGTCTCAGAGCCATCATTTATGATCTCATACATGTGTATTGCACCATCTTCACCTCCAGTAAAGAGGAATTCCCCTGTATGGCTTCGTGCCAAAGAGTAAGCGTAACCAGCATGAGCATTTTGAACAATGGCCAACAAAGTCCCGCTACTAGTATCCCAAACATACACATCAGAACCCGAAGTGCTGGCAACTGTAGTATCATGAGGAACAAGTCCCCAAACCCAGTCACTGTGCCTCAGCACCTCAATGCACTTCATTGACTGCCGGTCCCACACTCGAACAGTCGTGTCCCATGAGCCACTGTAAATCCTTGTCAAATCTAAAGCCAGTGATGTTATTGGACCTTCATGTCCCCAGAGTCGAACCTCCATATTCTGGCTTTGAGAACCTCTAAGGTCAAACAAATGGGATAGTCCTTCAACTGCCCTCCAACAATGAATGAATCCATCAGTCCCGCCAGCAACCAGCAGTCTTCCATCTGCTGAAACAGCACGAATAGTGCAGCCAAGGGGCCGTGACGATGCAATTGACAACCCATCCTCCATGCCCCACATCCTCACAACAGAGTCATACCCAGAAGAAAATATAAGCTTTGCAGAAGCCAACAGGAAAACAGTCCGAACTGCTTCAGTATGGCCATACAACACATCCATAGTATATCGTCCCATAAAAGTCTTACTCCTAAACTCCCTTTCCACAAAAAGTTCCTTCCATGACTTGTCATCAATAACACCCGAGTCCACGGCCACAGGAACTGCTGGAAGTCCCCACCTTTCGCAATAGAACTCCTTCCAAGCATGGTGCTCGGACGCAAGCCTATGAAGAATCGGGGAGACACACGAAACAATGCCAAGATCTTTCGGGTCAAGGCAATTCAAAATCTCAGATATAAGCGCCGGAGGAAGGTCGGTGATGGACCGACGACAATCATAAAGTGCTTCAGCTGGATATGATGATTGGTTCAAACCACTGCCAGAGGCTTTGACTCCTTTCTTGAGATTAGCACCCTTCAATTTCTCACCCTTCCCAGATTCCCCTTTGGTATTTGGAACAATATCAGAAATAACAATACCTTCACTATTGGGTTTAGAACTAAGCTGATTTGGTTCAACTATGCCTATGCCTGGATTTGCTAAGAAGTCTATCAATTTCTCAGAAGCCTCAGTATTACTCTGTGGGCACTCAAATTCCATAAAAAATTGGGATCCTAAACTCTGAATCAAAAAAGGGTTCAAAATTCAAACCCCCTAATGAAAGAAATTTCCAAAAGAAAAAATCAAACCTAAGCAATCAAGAATTCAATTTGGGAAATTACCGAAACCCTAATACTAGCAACCCCACGAGAAAAAGAATCCTAAAAGATAATCAAGTTATCTCTCAACAAGCTTAGGAAAAATTGATGACCAAATAAAGAGCAGAGAAATCCTAAATTTGCTGCAAAAAAAGAAAGAAATAAAAAGACAATGAAATTAACAAAATTTTAAGGATTATAAGGTCCCCAAATTAACAGAAAAAAAGACCTAAAAAATTAAAAATAGGAAATTTGAAGGAAAAAAAGGGTGAGAGAGATGGAGATTGAAAAATTAAAAAATACCTTGAGAAGAAGAAAGAAGAGCGTGGAAACGAAAGAGGAATAGAGAATAAGGTGAGTGACGGTTAAGTTTGATTCGATGAATGAGATATGTATGGTATGTTAGGGCTACGACTACAAACTAATCGAGATCCCAAATCCGCCACAGACTTCGGTGCCGACCTTTTCAAGACCTCAAATTTGAAGTGAAAAATTATTCGAATAATGCGAAATTACGCTTGTCTCCTTCAGGTTTTGCTTAATTATCTTATGAGGGCATTTGATAAGTGTGATAGGATAAAAATTAATAATATAAGATATAAACAGATGAAGATATATTTTAATACTATACCGTATTTGATATATCATTGTGTAAAATATTCTACTTTTTTATTCTATAATAATTTACAAATAACTCTAATTATATGTAAATATTAAATAAAAAGCAAACAATATTTTTATTAATTATTTATATGAGTTTAATTAGCATGTACTAACAGTGTAAAGATCTTTGCACTATCTGTCAATAAAAAGTTACCACTTAAGTTATTTTATAACTAATTCAAATTCAAATTTCAAAAAATGATCCATGATGGATCACTTGTCATTTGTTTTGTCACGATCCGACTTGAAAACGTAACTGGCACGAGAGGAATCTCATCCCCATATAAGTCTTCTGAGTGACGTGGCTCTCTAAATGTATAATATATCATAATATAATACTTTAAAATATGATCTATTCGAATTCTTTAGCATTTTCTCTGATTAAAATATCATTTAATTTCATAAATTGAAAGTATTTAATGTTCAAACTCTGACAATCCACTTAACACTGGAAAACTGAATCACAAATCCCTCTCTGGCTTATTATATAAACTCTAATCAAACTCTACAAATTTTAAATTCATACTTATAAAGTGATAACATATACATAACTATTTCTAATACTAAAACTAAATACATAATCTGAAAATAAAACATGGCTTGGATCCTGTCTGCATATCTACTGAAGCACTCTAATACTAACATGAATCTATATTAAGCCTTACTCCAAAATAAGGCTCACCGATGGGAAGCATTATGTCTACCAATCTGGTCTGAAACTAAAATTTTACCTGCAACTATGAGAAGAAGGGAGAAGGATGAGTCAACGGACTTAGTGAGTGAACTTTCACCCATCACCCACACGAGACAACCAAGAGAAAACATAATACATTATACATGCAATAACCGTAAATTATTTGATATTTAAATATATAGCTACCTAGGAAAACATTATTCGTTCTATAAATTCATAACAAACATTTCTAAACTCATATTCAAACATGAAAATCATTTTAATTGAGGGTGTGGCAGAGCATCAGGAAACAATATGTTGAATAAAATAAAGAAATAAATAATAATAATAAAACTATCAAATCCTAAATTGTAAAGTGTTTCTCAGTCCCTGGCGAACAAGAAGCTTCTGTTTGTAATTTTAATGGTCCCTAGCGAACCGCATTCCTAGCGGACTAATATGAAATAGAATAAAGTTGCCTCTGGCGGGCCTTGGTATACCAAGGTTAATAGAATAACTGCTGTTAACTCACAATCTGTCTCTTTATCTCTACCGATTAAATTAGTTTAACACAAACCATAACTAAAAGGTGAGTGCTCAGTCCCTAGCGAACAAGAGCCCTTAACTAAAATCTTAAAACTCTTAAATTCTTAGTACTTTGAAAGTTTTGGACTCATATAACCTTAACAACATGACTTTAGCATAACTGTAGCTGAGAAAATCGAGCCCAAGGGTTCACCACTTGTAGGCATTTCGATTTCAAGCCCACAGAGTATGTATCTGGCAGTTGCTAAGAATTATACTGAATTCCATACTTCTAAGTATCATAAAGACTAAATTTCTAAAATCTCATTTCTCAAGCTAACATCTTTGCATAAACTTGGTAACTCTAATATTATACTTCTAAATCAAAAGGATTCATAATCATAAAACTCTAAAACCATAATAACATACTTCTTGATAAAGCTAAATCATACTTTATTCAACATAACTCAACTTAATATTTTAATGAAATGATTTCTGAAATTCCAAGTCTCAAAGCATGACAATACCATAACTTTATCATACATGTTTGACAACTTTCATAAACCTATTTAAATCATGCATTTTTCTAAATAGTCATTTACTGAGCATATAAAACATTTTCATAGCACACAACATATCAATTGTGGTCCCATGGTTTTCTAAAATGCATTTTCATGCTATATTCAAATTCATACCCTTTACTAGGCCTGGCATAGCTTGGAAAATCATATACATAATATATTTTTATTTCTAAATTGATATTTAACAATCATAGTGCTACCAACATAGTCATAATGGCAAGAAAATAAGGTCATGAGTTTGAACCCACTCACCGTTTAGAGCTGAGAGTAAATGGACACCACCAACTTGACCTTGAGAGCTTGGAATGACACCAACAATTATTGTAGAGCAACATTAACACTAGATTAAACTCTAATCACATCTAGATAAGACTAAAACAACTCTAACAACATTGGGGGAACACTCCTACTTGACAACAATGAGAGAAAATAAATAGTCATACTAAGAATGTAAAAGAATGGGAAGAACGAAGATAAAATCTATCAACATAAACATACCTTGATGATTTGGGGGGAGCTAGATTCAAGTAGGGTTGAGAGCAGAGGGAGTAGAAGAGAGAAAAATGTGTTTAAGGGTAAGGGTTTCGAGAATGGGGAGTGAAATCCCGAGCTTGGGGGTATAAATAGGGGTAAGGTGATCACTTAAATGAAAACGTCATTTTGAACCATTTTTGCCAAACTGACACCGCTATAGCAGTCCATGACCGCTATTGTGGTCCACCATTTTCCGTTTATGCGTGTCGATCACTTATGAGCTGTAGCGGTCCTGGATTGCTATAGCAGTCTACAGATCATCAACCTCTCCAAAAACACATGCTGTAACTGCCATATAGATCCTGGATCGATATAGCAGTGATAGCTCTCCAGCTTCTGCAATTTTTTTGTCATTCTAGTATATGGGTTGCCCTACTACTCACTTATTTACATAAGTTAATATCCTCATTTATTTTATTCTCCATTAACTTTAAAACATAAATGTAAATAAAGAAATACCCACCATTTGGATTCAAATAAAACATAAAAAAAAAAATCAAAACTCCAACAAATCAAAATCCAATTTTTGAGTTCTAGTTCAATTTCAAAAATTCTCACGATTGTCTAAACTTGTGGACTAAAAACAAAACATCTAGAGGTTTTGTAAAATTCATTAAAAATCACTCTTCAATTTATTTCCCTTTGAAGAGCAATTACCGGGATTTTTGGTCCCAAGAATGTGGCTCGATCATATAGCTTTCCAAGAAGGTATAGGCTCTAAATTTAGCGAAATCACAGACCCTGCAACATAGATGGATCCCAGCAGACCTCGAGGCCGTACAGAACTTGCCTACCAACACATGTACACTAGGTATTACATGTTTATTGGTTGACGGTGTAAAGATATTTTACACTATCAGTGCATGCCAATTAAAATCTATTTATATTTAATAAAATTAAATAATATTATCATTTCTTTAAAAATAAATGTAACTATAAATAAATATTAAATTAATTTTTTTAATATTAATCCTTACTTTAATATACTATATTATGTATCATTTATTTATATATGTTAATAATATACAATTTGTAATTTATTTTATATTTTAAATAATTTATTATCTACTTAGATATTTAATATTTTATTCTTTTGTTTTCTATTTCATATTTTATTTATCTATTAAAAATATTTATTATATTATTTTATTTATTATTATATATTTAATACTTATGATTTCATTCTAATAATTATTTTTATTTTATTATGTAATTATTTAAATAATTTATTATTTTATTTTATTTTATTTAAAATTATTATTTTTATTTATTATTTTAGTATTTTAATAATAATTTTTTATTTAAATATTTATGATTTATTTTATTTAATATTTAAATTATTTATTATTTTAATTAAGTAAGAAAAATAAAACCTTATATATCAAAAACTAATCGAGTTTTATTCTCCTTCTTTAGGCATGATTAAGTTATCCATTGTTTTAATATATAAGGGAGATTTGATGGATAAACTTATACAATACATTTCTTGCATCAAACAATATATAAAGTCATTATTATTGTATTAGCTTATCTTATCATGTCTTATACGGTGTGCAAAATGAAACTTTATATTCTTGGGAGTGTACACGTGAAGGGTTGAATGGGTTGGACAAAACTCGAATTAGGACAGATTTTCAGACTAGGTAATTTTTGGAACTCAAACTTGATTCAATAACGACTCGACTATGTATGAGTCAAATCGGGTTAACATAATCTTCAAACAGTATATAAGAATTTTGATTTTGTATATAGTAAATTTATACAATTTTACAAATAAAAAATAAAGACATTTTACAATGAGTTTAATTTTAATATAGTGATAGTAAAAAAATTGTTTTACACAATTGGTAAAATTGTTTTATACTGTTATTCAATCAAAATCTTTCATTTTGATGACTTTTCGAATGGTGAATGTGAAACTCAACTACCATGGTTTATGTGGCAATATATGATTGCATGACTATGTAGAAAACTTGCATTGTCTGTGCACAAAAATTAAATCTTTTTACAATATAGGTTTAAAAAAAACCACAAAAATATGAAAATAACACCAAATTATGTAAAATATATTGATTGAACTATAAAATCTTATAATTTTTCACAAATTATTATAAAAAATATATCTTGAAATGAATTATTTAACTTCAGGCTATGTTGGGCCAATCCCACTTATGCTCCGAATCTAGCTTGAAAAATATATCGGATCAAGTTTAAGATCCAAACCCAGCGCAATGAGCTTCACATTAAGTCAAGTTGGTGAGTCGGGTTGGTTATAAACACCCCTGTTATATACTATACTTTCAAGAGGAAAGCGTAGACTTTCTTTAATTTATGCGCTGATTTTTATTGGCATATAATGAAAAAATTTTATTTGCATGATATTTCAAGTAATGGATAGGAGAGTCAAACTATAAAAGTTGATATAGTCATATCCGATTGAATGACTATATATGTAAAAAAAAAGAACTTTTATACTATCAGTATATAGAAATTAAATCCTTATTTGTATAGAATTTAATTTTGATGCACTAATAGTGTAAAAATATTTCTTGCTGCCATCTAGTCAATTCTCTCATTTGCATGTATTTCAGTAGTGAGTATAAGACTCAATCACCTTTCCTAGTGTAACACTTAATTATTGAATGTCAATATAAGAAGATTTTATACTATCAATACATAGTCAACACTCATTTAATTTATGTTAAAAGGGTAAATATATTAGACTTTAATTTTGATACCCTCACCACGTTAAAAAAAAAAAAAACATTGTTATTCAAATCAAAACTCTAGTTGCGTGACTTAGTATGAGGGTCAACGCCAGTTGCCGATGCAAGAATATACGACTAAATAACAATATAAAAAAATTATACATGGGTAACACATCAAAATTAAATTCAATGAACTACATAAAAATTATGTATGTAATATTTTTAAACATGTAATGAGATCATCGATATGAAGTGAAGACCACAGAATAAAGATATATAGTCAGGGGCGGAGTTAAATCCTTTTTCATCATAGAGATCAACGCATAATAGTTTAACTTTATGTAGAGAAAAAAAATAATATATATATATATATATATATATATATATATTAATCTTTATCTTTGCGAAAAAGTTCAAGAAAAAATCACAATATATAAAAATAAATTAATTAACATTTTGCGATTAAAAATTAAAGACTTATATACGCAATGTATTGTCAATTTTAGTATTTTAACATCTAATTAAGTAACGAGTTGATGAGAACTGGGTCAACATTCGAATTACCTTTGTATTGTTCAAAGTAAAAGGTTATAAGATAATGTATGTCTATCAATATTAGCAATGCACACCATAAAATATTTAGGTCCCGTTTGATACACAATATAAAGCCTGATAGTATTAGTTAATACTATAAAATCAATTTTTATCACATGTTTGGTGTCACATATAATAGTATAATTTTATACGGTCAAACTTTCTTTCTCATATGATTATAACATTAAGTTATCAGATCCCAAGAAACCTGATGACACTTTATATTATTATTTTTACTGGTTAATTTTAAATTAACCTTAACTTACTCTTCAACATCAATGCCCTACCCCCACCCACCATGGTAGCAAATCACCACCCATTGATAACCTCTTGCCGATTACTGCCCACCCCCTGGTCGTCGCCAACCACCTACTGGTTTCAACCTACCCACCACCAGTCGTTGCTCCTCATCCTCGAGCTGCCGTCTGCCACCAACTGGTAGCTCCCATAAGTTGCCGCCCTCCACTCATCCATCGCTGATCGTGTGGCTCAACTAACAATGGATAGTATAAAAACTTATGCAATGGATTCCTCATATTATTCTATCAGACCTTATACTATCATGTTTAATACTATTAGGCTTTATCCTATACAATCCATCAAACAAAGCCTTAAATTAAATGGAAAAAAAACAATAACATTTGGTAACTAGGGCCTATTAGGTTTGGGATCTTGAATGCATGGTTATTCCTTGATTGTGAGGAATACTCGGCTTAAAAGTCTTTAGTTGGTGATGAACAACCTTTTGCTAGGAGATCCTATAATGCTTAGGGGCATGTCAATACCAATAAATCCTCTAAGTAATTTTAGACTAATCCTGTTTCGGGGATGAGCTTGTAAATGCCATGGGATGAGCCCACTAATCAAGTGCCCACCATCTCTAATGACTAGATTCCCAATTTAGGACACTAACATCTTGTTCACTGGTATTGAGGTACTTCCTTTTACCAGTAGAGGTGTCAAAACGGGCTAGCCCGTCCTGCCAAAAACCTGCAAAAAACGAGATGAGGGGGACTAATCTACCAAAATAAAATGGGCTGAAACAGTTAACCCAATCCATTTTAAGGCGGCTAACCAACCTGCTAAAAAATTAAAAAAAAAATTCCAAACAAATATTTTTTTATTTATGTATACCTAATTTTTCAGGGTCTATAATAACTACACACTAACTTTAACTAAAAAATGTTATTATTAATAGTATTGTTTGTGAGTTATGATAATGTTTTATTTTTAAGTTTTAACTTTGAGTAAATAGTATCAACTGTACAGTGTTACTGTGTTGGTGATTGTATATATTTTTTCTTTTATGGGTCACACATTTCTTACTTTTTTTTATAAACAAATTGTGAATTTTTTTCCCAAAAATAAAAAAACTTGGCTTGTAGGCCAAGCCCCCCAACCCGTGGGTTAAGTGGGGCAAGTTGTAAAATTTTGTCCGGCTCAAAACTTTAATCTAGCCAGTTAAAATGGTGGTTTTGGCAGACCAACCCGGTAAACTCAGCTGTTTTGATATCTCAATTTACTAAAATATTTAAACCACATATCGAAGGTAAGACTCTTCGCTTGCAATCCAATAATATAGTTGCCTTAGTATTTTTCTTTCATATATACGAGTTTTTCTGCTTGGTGACATTCCCTGTCACAAATTATGATGAGGCTTTTTAATGCACATGTTAGAGGGCCTTTTTCCTTTTTTTGCATATGGGATTTGGATGATATATTTACATTAATATGATGTTTTGGGAAAAAATCACGTAATATGGTGTTTTTCAGTATAGAATCCATCAAAAGCAAATTCAATGTAAAAAAAAGTTAACACATAATTCACCAAAGGTTGATTCCATAATTTTCAGAATCGGACTATTGATCGACTCAATCGAATCATCATGTCACTAGTTGAACCAGATTTATACAAAAAACCATATAAAAATTTAAATAAAATACAATAAAATGACAGCTAACTAACAATTTGACACTTTTTAATGGGTTCAAATTCAAAAACATAAATAAATAACATATATTCCTAAATATTGTTTACATTTTACAATCACGAATCACAATTGGCACGTCATTTTTTATGAATATATGAAAATGAATGTAAAATTATTTCTTTTCTTTTTTCTTTTGAATGATGCCTATGCGATGAGAATGAGAATATATGCATGGACGAGCGATAAGGGCGAGCTATGTATGTTATGCACAAGTAATGTGGAAAAGGAATGCATGTTATGTATGCATTGGATAGATTGTATATGAAATGAGATTTTTTTTTTTTTGGTACTGGATACATAAAGTATTACATGCATTTAACGGCGGTTTTTTGCAACCGCTGATGTTGGCATCCTTAACCATTTAGTGGCGGTTTTTGCAACCGCTGGAACGACCACAGCAAAAGTAGGCTTTCTAGCTGTTTATTTTGCAGTGATTCCATATATTTAGCAGTGTTTTTTAACTGCTGAAAAACCCTTCTAACGGTTAGTGCTCAAGATTTTTTTGCAGCGGTTTAATCTAAATAGTGGTGGTTTTAAGCTGTCGCAAAATTAATGTTTAGCGCCAAATTATCTTGTTTAGTCCAATAAGCTTTTTAACCTTTTTACTAGCGTTTTCAAACCACCACAAACCGCTGCAAGAAAGCTTAATGGATGTTCTTTTAACCTTTTCAATAGCGGTTTCAAACCGTCACAAATAAGCTTAGTGTTAACTACTCCCCCCGCCCCCTTTCTTTACTTTTCAATATTTTATTTTAAACCATACAAGTCAAGTCAAAAACAATAACTGCTATCCTGTACAACAGTAGTAATCAATAATCATAAACATAAAGGAAAATTGCATAGAAATTCTTAAACTTTTAAACAAATAACATGTATATCAAATGTCATAACATAATTTTGACTAATAATTAAACAGATCCAAGTGTCTCAAAAAAGTGAAATCTAAAAGAGCATAACAACAACGGAGAAAAGTATTTCAAGTGAAAGCTAAACAAATCAGTAGCCTGAGCTTTGATGCATTCATTTTGAACTTCGGTTGGAATGATCATCATAGTGCTGAGCATCATGACTAGCTAAGGAAGATGGTCTTATCCCTGGTGAAATTGGTGTACTCCCTTCACGTGGGGCCTGAAATTATAAATAGAAGATAAATCGTAACATTTTTTTGCACTACCGTAGTATACATAGTTTTATACAACACAAAATAGTAAATGCAGTCTAATTAATTTTAGAAGTTCTAAAATACGTACTATCACATTAATCAAAGTAGCCAAGTTAGGGGGCAAATTGCTTCCTTGCATTTACAGCATATATTTAACAGCTCCTTCAATTGCTTGTCTTTTTAATCTTTCTACTTCAATCATTGATTCCAGATTTTGCACCCTCAATCGAGAAGCTTCTAATTCAGACTTCACCTCATTCATATCTGTTTGGAATCCATGATCAACAAGTACATTTAAACATGCGATTTGACCAAAGACTTGAGTAGGACATGGCCCAGAACCTACACCTCGAACTCGACCAGAGTGCTCCCTCCTTATTGCTTGAGAAAGTGAATCCTTTTGTGAAAATTCCTTAGAGGAATCATCTTCATGCTCAATATTCATTATTTTTTCCTACAAACATATAGGATTTTATCCATTAAACATTAGAAATTAACTACTTTTTTTCTGAAAAAAGTAAGGTATGACAACTTTAATTAATACAATACTTACACCAATGACTTGAGCATTGTCGTGAATATAAGAACCATCTTTTTTCTTGTGCAACATAACCCATAACTCCCCTCTACTAATACTGCTTCCACGTTGTCGTTCCTATATGTCATTATTGCACATGGTCAATAATTAAACAAAAAAATTGAACTAATAAGTCAAATAAAGAGTCTATCACCTCTTCATGTTTTCTCCTTGCTATGGTTTTTGAACCACCTGTTTGGGTGTATAATTGATTCTTTCAATTTTCAACATTTTTCTTGCATATGTCCTATTATTGCATAATCAAAAATATAATTACTTGCCAAAAGTATCAATGCAGACAACACAATGATAATGATGTAGCTTCAGATTTGTGGAAAACCTTATATGGGACAATATATCTATCATTCAAGTTTAAATACCTATATAATTTAAAACTAGTTTAAATAGTAATATCGGCATGTGTAGAATCTAACATGAAGCCAAATCCATATTATCATCACCTCTTATTTTTAGCAACCAATAAAAACATGCAGGTGAAGCTATAATAAGTTCAAACTTCAAAATAGATCAATAAAGGGAAAAATGAAGTAGGTTGAATTAAAAAAAATGAAAGGGTTTCATTTAATTATTTTCCTGAAAAAAATAATTTGTAAAATATGAAGAACACTAAGAAGAGAGGAAATGGTGCAAAGCAGCAGAATCAAGAATCCCCCATAAGCTTGAACAAAGGTCAAAAGAGCAAGACACCTAATCTTGCAATGCATTTATATGTTACACTAATCAATTTTGTTCTCAAAGTAACATCTCTAAAGTGAAAGCAATTTTATAAGCTAAAACGGCCATATATGCATATAAAATTAGAATTGCAGCTAAGTGAGTTTCTCACTTGATATGTTAGGGTCCCTACGAAAATTCTCAAGCTATGTTATGAGTTCCCCTTCACTTGAAATAAGCCTCTCTGCAGCCTACAAAAAGGGATTCAGTAAGAATGAAATTAGCAAAAAGTACGTGTTTATTTGGTTAAACTTTTTATAGAACCTTAAAAACCCATGAGTTGGAGGACATGGTCACAAATCTTAAAAAAAAAAAAAAATCCCTACTCATTTTTTGTGTGTGTGTGTGTGTGTGTATGTATTGTAGGTATAAATGTATTTAAGATTAATTTATATAATATGATTATCATAAATGTTAGGCGTGCACAAGAACAAGGGAATATAGGCTATGAATGCATGAGGTGTTCTTACCTCTGAAACTGAAGCTGCCGTGGAATATGTTCACAAGGAGATTTAAGAATATCTTGAATATGACTGCATATAAAAAGTTTTTATCAAACATCCAAACTTCAGAAAAAATAAAATAAAATAACTTTATGTAGGATTTTAATCCCCAAAACAAATGACTCAGATGCTAATGCAAAGAATAAATTCAGAAGTGAAAAAACATAGTTCTAGAGATAACTTTTTACACATACTACAGATGAGCAAGAGCAATTGACTAAATGCTACACTAATTTAATTAACTCATGAAATATAGTTAATCACATGAATTTCAACCGTGTGCTTATTACTGGAATGTTTTAAATATTTTGGTTCACCACATAGACTAATAGACATTTATGATTTACTGATTTTTCTGTTTAAATGCTTCATTTCTTTTATTATTTCATTTCAGAAAATAGTTAAATAATTTAACAGTTTCTCAAGTTAGTTAACTACTACATCATATCATAGAATTCTATATTAAATTAAACTCTCTCGTACTATAATTAAATAACAGGATTCAATTTGGAAATGCTAGCATAGAAAGCAGCAAATACTTGCATTCAAATCAATGAATGAATTGAATAGAGAATGGCAGAAGCACACGTCAAAATCATAATCTGACACACTGTATGAGACTGCTCCCTGCATTCCACTCTTGGCATTGTTTTTGAATTCACATTCAGAAAATTAATTATGCCCCCCAAAAAAAAACCTAAACTTTATGGCTTTGTCCTTGCACTCTCTGATTTTCTTGCAACCAGCAGTAGCCCCTTTGACATGTTTTGTCTCAAATGCATTATAGGCAGCCTGAGGACAACAAAAACCCCACTACTTACTTACCCCCTTCCCTCAAGCAATGAAATTGAAGACACATTGACCCAAAGGCAAGCCATCTTGGTGATTATATATGATTATTAGTGGTAACTATTCTATAATTCTCCCTTTTTCTGCCCCTGAGCCCTCTGATTGGAGTTGGATTGTGCGAAGTTATGATTTGATGCTAATACAATTGAACTCATATTTTGATAAGAACTAAAGTTGCATAAAAGCTAGATGTTGGATCAAGTGACATGAACTGATTTTAACCTTTATCTGCATCATATATAATCATTGTAAATGTAAAGTAATCATGAGCTCTCATTACTATTTTTTTTATCTAGAGGGCCACTTGTTCACTCTGAAGTTTGGGTTCATAATTACCACACCCATGTAATCCCCAAATTAAGAGTAGGAGGGAAAGTTAACCTGATTTCTGCAAGAGACCAAAACATGGTGGGGGCCAGGACTGGATCCTTGTATATATGGTTTACAGTTGCACATTTTGGATGAGGCAATAACAAGGTTGGATAAAGTGAAAGGGACCAAAACATGGTTCACAAGAACAACTCCTTGTGAACAATACTCCACGGCAAGCAATTTTAATTGATTTACAACACTTCTCTACAAAAGCACGAACCAAAAAACCATTAAAGCAAATAAGAGGTATTAACTACCCTGGTAGACAACTATGCAACCTCCAAAGTAAACACAAGTACACAACTCAGCAATTTAAATTAAAATTCAGATTCTAAGTAAAGCCCCAAACAGTATAGAAACAAGTACTAAGATTAGTAACTTAGGAGCAAGAAACAGTTAAATCTGCCCTTCAAGACAGTTGCACAATTGCTATATCTTATAACACATTAAGGCCCTTTTGTAAACCCACACATGCACAGACCAATAATATCCAAATCTTCTATCCCATACCAAACCAGCACACACAGACCCAAATGTCAGTGCCTTGATCGAAGTCATAGAAAGTACTGCCTTTACAATTAGAAACCTAATGTTCTTAAAAATTAAGTGTTGACAAGCTCAAAAGATAAACACATTAAATCCAGTATTGACAAGCCCAACACAGATATTTAACCAAGGAATGAACCTTATAAAACCCTGCACTCAATTTCTGTGAACTGTGCCTTTGCAATTCTTTTTATTGCAACTGCGTATTTTATAGGGCCCCTTCCTAACAAAGTAAACACACCAGCACATCCTATCTCAGCAGATTCATTTTGCTCTCTATCACATGCTTTGACACAGCAACATAGATTGATTCATCAACCACACTCTGATTAGGCTCCTCCACAACTTCTCTACTTGCCATTACCCTATTGTTAAACCTCACAGAACCGATTCGTTGTGTAGTTGCAGGCACAGGACTCACCACAGCCATGCTATGAGATGCAGGAGAATTGAATCATCCAAAAGCAAAAAACAAAAAACTCTCTATCCTTAAGCCCCCCCAAAAAAAAAAATCTGAAACAACTATTGGTAATTCTCTCTATCTAACACACCCCATTACTAGCAACCCAGAAACTTAATCATCAAAATCTCTCAAACCCACAAATCAATCAACAAAATCTCTCAAACCCCCAAATCAATCATCAAAATCACTCAAACCCATCAAGGATTCTTTCCCTAGAACTCAGGAGAAAAAAAATACCTCATCTCCAGAAACTCAACCTCCCTTGGTTTATACTCCCTATATTACATACCTTGCAACTCATAAATAGAAGCAAAATCAGGAGCACCAGTATAGTTAATAAGCAACTACCTGGCCTGCGTAAGGGGAGCCCTCTTCGTTAGCCTTTCTACCAGGAGGTACCAGAGGTAGCACCGTCAAAAACAGGGTATGTTCTTCCCCCACACAAAAACATTGATTTCAACAGGGGACGGTGGCTAAGTGGAGGACATGGCGGCTAAACGGAGGACACGGCAACGCTGACGGAATATGGAAAGGAGACAGCAAGGCCGCGTCGCTGAAGGGAGACGGAGAGGCCACGTTGCTAAAGGAAGAAGGCGGCTGAACGAAGACGGCAGCTGTCGGTTGGCCGCTAAACCGGCCGGTTGAGAGAAGCGCCGCTGAGAGTCACTGACCGAGAGAGAGCGGGAAGATGAGAGAGGGGGCTTTGAGAGTGAAAAGAGTGAGAGAGTGAAGATAGTATGGCATCCAAAAATAATAGAAAAATAGACGAATTATATATTTAAAATTTTTACCCCTATGAATAGAAGAGAGCAAAACAAGAATCTTAGTTGGACAATGGCTCAAAAGTGTAGTGAAATATAGTGGAACAAAAAGTGATATAGGGAATGTTTTGGATTTTGAATCAATTGTCTCTTTACAGTATCTTTGCGAGTTCAGATTTTAGATGAGAGAGAAAGGGAAGGAAGGATTTATAGTATAATTTTACACTATAAATCCTTCATTCTCCTCCCCTCCAAAATCCCATCTTATAAACGTACCATTAGTCTTTTAAATCTTTTGCACGACTAGGAAGTGTAAAAGAAAATTTGGCCATTAACATCAATTTGATCGGTTAGATCAAATAAACAGTAACAAAGAATAAAGGCTAAGATCAAGCCCTATGGGGCAAAAAACAGCCTCTGAATTTCTTTGGTGCTGTTTCAGTTTAGTACTATACTATCTTTCATGTCAAGAAAGAAAATATTTGAGCAGTAACTAAGCCGGAACAAGAATCTTCATCTCTTCATTCTTTTATGATTAAGCATACTCAGTTCCTATAGTTATAGTAAACCAACCACTAGAAGGTCGAGAGTCAATGCTACCACCTGATAAGGTCCACCTTCATCACCCAAATTCATTTATCTTAAATAAAAAGATAATATGTCGACCAAAAGAAAAACAAAAGGATAAATAAAAATGCCAGAGGGCTTTAGAACTCGATTAGCATTATACAGTATACACTGTAAGACCATTCATAGCTTGGTTTTGTGAACTTAACCGACATTATTGTATAAGGTGTATAATGTGAATCTCCAGAATTTTCAAGGCACGTTGCATGCTACTTGGGGTTCTTCATTTATTTCAATCAACGACTCAGTACCTGTTCTACTTTCCCCATGTTTGCTCTCTCCAACATATCTCTTTACAGTTAAATAAATGATCTTCTCTGCAATACCAAGAAAGCAACCATCGGTATCTGAGATCATTGCTATAGCTTCAGCTAAGAGTGATAACTAACAATCTTCATCAAGCTCCAAAATTTTGATCAAATAAAAGTATAATACATTAAATGAGATCAAGTAGCACCCATAAGATACTAGAGAAACTATCAAATCAAAACATCATGGTTGCTTGAAAACCTAACAGCAACACGTGTTTGGATCACAGCTCCTCCTTTCTATTTTGATGCATTTCATGAAACCCTCGTATTTCTCAGTCATCCAATGTAAAGGGACAAATCTGGTTTTGTTTTAGAAAATTAGATTACAAGATGGAATTCATATCATCCCCAACACCTTAACATGTACACCTATTGGAATTTAATAGGTGGTCGGGTGCACTTTAAGGTCAGACCCATTTTCCCCCAAGGAAAAACGAAAAAAAATAAAAATAAAAATCTAAGTACCAGTAAAATGATTGTGATAGAATGGATAGATCAGCAGAAATTTCTTTTCCATCTTTAGTAAAGCTTGCTCTATGTTCTCAATAGTTACAGAATCGATACCACATGGCTTAAGTACCAGTAAATCTTGCTTCCATCTTTAGTGGGAATGGAACGGTACCAAAGGCATACATAGAGCATGAGAAGAGAATACAGAAGCCTATATCCAAAATTCTTATCACTAATTTTAAAGCATGAGAAAAGAATACATTTTGCTATTATGTTACCAAACTAAATCTTACACCTAGGCAAATTGGAGTCTTTGGATAGGCAACACCTACACATGCATGCCTTGGTTGGTTTGCCTTGACATGGAAGGAAAGACAGCCTAATGGTGCAGTATCTCTTCAGTGAATCCCAAGTTCCAAAAAACAGTGGACACATATTAGTCCAATGTTCTAAGCAAGCCAACAATTTTATATTTCCATATCAGCAAGTAATAAGACATCACCAAACTAGCTCTTATTTGAGAAGGTGATATTTTGTCCCATATAGAAGAGGTGGCACCAGCTTTCAGCTGTTGTTTCTGTTGCTACACTTCATACATGTTATGAGAATTGAAGCAAAACATTAGAAGTATCACTGAGTTGACACGTAAAGCCGAAGAAGTGTTAGCTGTTGAAAAATTGGAGAAGGATCTGAATAGCAGTCCAGCAATTCAGAGGTTTGGTTGCAACTTTCATAACTCCTACACCAAGTTCGGCGCCATAGTTCGCAATCATATTTTGTGTCCCGCATACTATGTAGTAAATGCTCAGTCAGTGAACAGATTTTTGGTAGAATTGTTAATGTTGAAAACCCCCAAATTGGCAGCAATGGATCTTACTGCAACGATTATTTGCTTTTTAATTTCAATGACTATTCCAATGAAATGGTGTGTCCTCTTAATTTGGTACAATAACTGAAACTTTTTGGTCTGATTTACACTTATCTTATACTAAATCACTGTTTTACTGCTTTTGAAGTTTGTTGTTGCTATTGTCTTGGAGACATTCTTTTGTTAAAATGAACTTCTATCGGAAATTCAATTCTTGTTGGCCCTGCCCTTCGAATAGCAATTACTCATTACAGAGATCCTACTGAAGGGCCTATGCCTCAGCTTGATACTCAATTTTGCATGCATTTGTGTATTATACCTATTGTTTTTGCCAAACGAATTGAGGAGGAGGAAGGGACACCCGCTGAGTTTGCTGGTCCTATTTTCATGGTTTTGGACATGGGTTTGCAGATGTCATGGTGCAAAGTTGGCAAGACTTTCTTACAATTGGAGGAATTATAATGGCATTAGCATAGACCCAGAGGACAAAGTCCATGGGAATTAGTAAAGGGACATGGTTTTTGTTTCTTAATTCTCATTACTCTTCATTGTAATTAGTTGCTAGTATACCATATCGACCCTATTCTATCCCTGATATAAATAGATTATCCATAAATAGATTATCTCTCAGTTCTTAGTTGAATTCTCGTTGGTAGGTATCTGTTACATAACACTACCTATAAGGTCAAAATTTGGATGCATACAACCAGAGTGGGGAGAAAAAGGCTTCACAAATAAATAATTGGGAGGAAAAACAATTATTTTTTTTATTGGGAAAGAAAGAATAGGAAGAGAAAGAGGAGTTACCATGTGGAAGTGGAAGTAGAAGGAGAATTTTGGGCATTAATGGAGCTGTAAATTTTGGAGAGGCGACCTGTCCCAACCGGGATCGTGACGAGACGGCGAAAAATTATTATTTTGAGAGTTGGGAGTCGCCACCAAATTTATTTAATTGGGAAAATATGGAAAACTCATTTAATTTAAAGAGAATGGTCTTTGAAACCAGATCTGAATTCGGGAGTCGGTTATGTATAGGGAAGGGTAAGAAATTAATCTTACAGCACCCCTAGTACACCCGTATTTAAACGGTACCTTAGTGAGTTGTGCAAATTAATTAATAACCCTTAAAAATTTCAATAAAGGAAGATAAAAATTATAATTTAAACACATAAATTAAGAAAAATTAATTTAGTAAAATATTTACAATTTAATCACATAAATAAAAAAATTAATTTAGACAAATATATTTATAATTGAAATATATAAATTAAGAAAATCAATTTACACAAATATATTACAGTTTAAACAAATAATTTTAAGAGAAATTAATTTTGACAAATATATTTACACTTTGAACAAAATACATTAAGAGAAAATAGTTTTTGGAAAAATATATTTACAATTTTAACTAAAAATGATTTACACAAAATATTTACAATTTAACAAATAAATTAAGAAAAGTTAATTTTGGCTTGACAGAAGTTATCTGCTCCTACGTATCCTCCGGTGCAATGAGGAATTCAAAGTCACGTAGTTCTATAAAAAATAATTGTGCTGGATTAAATTTTTTTAACAGGGATTAAAAGAGATAAAATTTGTTTTTTTTTTCACAGAATTCAAGGTAATACTAGACTACTCAGTGAACTCTTACAATTCAACAATGATGAAAGAGGCACTAACCCCTCAGTCACAATTGATGATCATTGCATAGATAAAATGAAATGAAAAAAAAAAATTCAAATGCATTTCCTTTTTAATTTTAATTATAAATACAAATACAATAACTAAATTAAAACAAAAAGCATTAATTCATTCACGAAAAAAGAAAAATAAGAAAAGAACAAACCAAAAAAAAAAGTTCAAAAAGCTAAAATTAACAAAGCGGTTGCTGTTTTTATTTTCAAAAAAAAAAAAGGCGAAAAAGAAAAAAAAAAAGAAAACTTTTGTAACGTAAAGCAAATGAGCTAAAAGGGAATAACACTGTAATATGAACCTAGAGCTAGCTACGAGACAAAATCAAAAACAAGTGGAGCAATTACCTGTGACCTTTATGAAAAGGTTATAATAAAATAAAGTAAATAAAACCAAAAGCTAGAGAATTGAAGCCTGAAAGCACATGTGTGTGGCTCATACGCAACCACAAAGGTTCTTGAGGATTCTTACATTGTGCAAGTGTGAAGGTGATGGCTAACGATGCAGGGGTGATAATGGAGTGGTGCTGGTGCGTGGGTTGTTATCGGCCACAGGAAACTAGGCTGGCGGTGGTGGACTAAAGCATATGACAAGGGCGATGGTGGGCTTTGCGGCGCAGGTTGTTGTTGTGGTGGTGATGGAGGAGGGTGATGGCTGGGAAGGATGGTGGAAGGGGGAGCTATGCTTGAGGAAAAAAAATGATGCATTTCTTGAATGAATTGTTGGTTCTCTTCGTTGAATGAAAAAAAAATTTGGTGCCGTATCCGTTCAGTTTTTTTTCCTTTTTTTTGTAAACTTTGGTCTTTATTTATACACCATCACATAATCAATTTTCCGTTTTGGCAGCGGCCTTTTTTGATTTAATTGAGAAGATTTTTCAGGTTACTACATGTGAGTTGGTTGAAATTTTTCCTTATTGCAGATTTCATGGAATTTTCATCCGTTGCATCTGATTCCCTGCATGTTCTGGGTTCTTAATTTCTGACTTTTGCTTCACGCTTGCTGCTCTTTTTAACTATTTTTTCGATTGAGCTTCACTTCTCTGACTTTTTTTATTTCATTTTCAAAACGGTGCTCATTTTTCTGACTTCCTGGATCCGGTGCTTTCTTTTGTTTGAAAATCAAATGAAGAGAGACGCTCCTCACTTTCATTTTTCTTAAAACTGACAAACCAAATCAACACACATGTCTGTTTTTGTCCTTTTCTAATTTTTTTTTTAAATCTAAAAACAAAATGGGCTAAATTCATAAATAAATACAAACAACTAACTGGACACACAATTCTTTTTTTTTTTTACGATTAAAAAAAATGAAATGGGCTTAGGAACATGAAATGAGCCGACTTTTCTTTTAACACATGAAGAGAATGAACCTAATATTTATGATCTGAAAGAAATCTGGGTTTGTTTATGCAGGCCAGACAAAATCGGGTGTTCACACGACCAGTTGGGGGCTTGGATCGAACAGGCTTCTTTTTAAGGCCGAAAATCTCTTGCACCAGAGGCACATGAACCAGCACTAGTTTCCATGCCACCAACCACCCTATGACTCATTAATGGCAATTCCATGAATTCAAAGATGAAGAAGAAGCACAGAGAGAGAGAGTGTGTTACCGAGAGAGATTATGGAGAGGACGAAGCCGATGGCGAGGATGGGTCGCAGAAGGAGGATCATGACGAAATCCCAAACAAAGAGTGATGGTGAAGACGACATCGATTCTATGGCAATAGCAGCGACCTCAACTCAACAAACAACGCTCCCTCTGGTGTTCGCGTGCTTCTAATTCAAATATTCAACCAGGCCCCCTGATGCTACGCAAATAATTTTTATATATTATTAAGATCAATATATAAGAGTGTAATATATACTATATATAAAGGGTGTAATCCTTTGGTGTATAAAATTTTTATTTTCTAAAATACTTTTAATACATAAGGAGTTGAAAGAAGTTATAAACACAAATACTTTTAATACATAAGGAGTTGAAAGAAGTTATAAACACAAATGAAATAAGTTAAAAAAATTGAAATAAATTGCAAAAATAAAAAAAAATGTGGATTGAGACGCACACAAGTGCCTGTCAATTCACTAGTTTTGATAACTAAAAGAATTTTATATTATCATTCAGTTAAAGCTCTTTTTTTTTTAATGACTTTTTAAGTCATTAAATAAAAGATAATCATATTTACTGATATCTTTTTTATAATATCAATGTATTCTCATTAAATTTAAAATATAAATATAAATGACTATAAAATAATTACTTTAAAAAATCTATACATCTAGACATATTTTAAAGGCAATAGTCTCATTTTGGTGTCCAATTTATTCTTCAAATTTTACTCTTATGGTAGTTGCCCATCTTTCTTTACAGTTATCAAATTATCACAACAACTCCCTATTACAATTCCCTTTCTAATTGGTAACTCCCTCCTTCATTCCATCTCTTTACACTCACTTTTGACATGTTCTATCACAGCCTTGGCATTGCCACTTTCATTCTCATCGCACCCACTTTAGACGTGAACCCCATTAACCATCCCTTAATAGTGACCAACCAACGCACGCTATTATACTTTTTATTGAACCCCTCGCTATCATATTTAACACCATGCTCTCATTTCACAAGCCAATGCACTTCCATTTTTCTTTTTCTTTTTCTTGGGTACTTACTGTTTCATTTGTGGGTTTTTTTCCCTCTAAGTTAATGTCATAATCAATTGGAGCATCTATCAGGAGAGTTCCATTCGCTATGTAAGAGTTTTTTTTATTATTAAATTTTTGTCCAATAACAAGTTTAATCATTTCCTACATGGATTGTGCAAGTAAAAAAAATTATTTTACTTATTTCTACTTTGCATGCATTTTTTGGACATATTCTCAGTGATGATTATGCCAATGTATTTTTTTAAAAAAAATTCATAGTAGTCCATCTTCATATATTTGATTAAATTACATGGATAATAATCATACAAGCTCACGTTCCTTTTGGTCTAAGAAGTATTCATAGGGCTGAAATTTTAAATCACACATTTACAACCAATTTTTAACTTTCTCTTAAAAGTGTCTAATTACTTTCATGACTCTCATTCTTCACCCTATTTTGCATTTTGTTCCCCTCACATTCAAGTTAACCCAGGTGATTTAATTATCCAGTGGTTCACATTGCTTAAATTATAGAAAAAAAAATTAAGATCTATGTCATTAACTTTTACAAATTGCCTTTCTTCCTCTTTTATTTTTCTTTCAAATTTTAAACAAATCTATCAATTTTTTAAACCTATTTACAAATTTAATTTTGATGTATTCATAGATAAACTTTTTACAATTATGTTACATTATAAATTATTAAAAAATTCAAATTATAATTACATTGCATATAAAAATTATTAAAATAGGCATATAAAAATTTAAATGTCATACTTAAAAAACATATGCCCAGAGAATTAAACTTTCCTATAAATAATAATTTTTTTCTATCAGCAGCATTCACTATGTTCAGGTATTAAAGTATTTAATTTTTTTCATAATATATAGGTTTTGCACTGAATTACGAGGAATGTTTAAATACATTTTGGATGACTGGAATAATTATGGGAAACATTATCCACTAAAAAGTTATTAAATACATATGTGCTATGGGTTTGAATATGACTGATGACTAAATATTTAATTTTTTTCATAATTCAAGTTAGCTCAAATGATTTAAGTGCACAGGGGTTTGCATTGCTTAAATTAAAAAAAAATTAGAATCTATGTCATTAACTTTTATAAATCACCTTTCTTCCCCTTTTATTTTCTTTTAAATTTTTAAATAAATCTGTCAATTTTTTAAACCTATTTACAAATATAATTTTGATGTATTTATAGATAAACCTTTTAAAATTATGTTACATTATAAATTATTAAAAAATTCAAATTACAATTACGTTACATTATAAAAATTATTAAAATAGACATATAAAACTTAAATGTCATACCCAAAAAGAAATGCCATGATAATTAAATTTCCCTTGAATAATAATTTTTTCTATCTAAAAACCAAATGCAGTTTCTTCTATTTTGCTTTACAAGGTATAGTTTCAAAAGTTTCAGACAAAATGTCAATAAAATTTATAAACTTACATTCAATTTGCCTATTAAAACAAACACCCAAAAGCTTCATATGTATTACATTACTCAAAAACCATAATAGATTTTTCTATTATAATACTTAATTGTTGAACTTTATCTTTTAATAATTAAAATAACTTAACAAAGTAAAAACTCTTTTCTAATAATGATATTAGATTCACCTATCATTAACTAAAGCTAGAGAATGTGATGATAAAACTTTAAATATATGTACACATAGCCATATAAAATTCAAATGGTGCTAATAGATTTAAATAGATAGTTTAAATTAACATTGAATTATTTTTAAATTATTTGATATTGAATTATTGTTAAATTATTTGATATGTTATTTACATCTTCTTATACTGCAATTATTTTTTGGATAACTGGGATAATTATAGGAAATATTATCCATTAAAAAGTTATTAAACACATATGTGCTATAGGTTTTACAACATTATTTAATTGCCAAGATAATTATATTAGTTTCTAAATCCGACATGACTTTTATTTAATTCTAATATATATATATATATATATATATATATATATATATATATATATATATATATATAAAATTTATTTTGCAATTTTTCAAAACTCAACAACATATTGATGATGAAATGTATAGATAATTGAGAACAATCTTTGCTAGGTTATAAGTTAGATTTAGTTGCTATTACTATAAAAACTTATGATTGAAATAAAATACTAAGCATAGTAATGTTTTTGGAAAATATGTAGGGAAATGAAAGATACAAAAAATATGCACAAGTACTTCAACCTTCCAATTAAAGTCATCGATTGAATCGGCCAAATCAATCATATTTGCCAATATTTGTGCCTTGTTATTAAATATCTCATTTTTCATATAACATATGTAAATATAATGGGTACATTTGGAAACATATGTTATATGCTCATCCTTTTTCAACAATTTTTGTTATCTATTTTTTTAAAATTGTTAGTTATATATTTCAAAAAAATTATTCTACTTATAGAATAGAATGATGTGAACTGTCCTTAAAAAAAAAAGTCATGAACAATTGATTATGTTAAAACCCAAAAAATAATAAATACAACTTGACATACACTACAATGCATGTATTACTAATAAGTATTACATAATCAATATCCACATAATATAAAATTGAA
The DNA here is from genome assembly GCA_031216105.1 of Dalbergia cultrata. Taxonomy (NCBI): domain Eukaryota; kingdom Viridiplantae; phylum Streptophyta; class Magnoliopsida; order Fabales; family Fabaceae; genus Dalbergia; species Dalbergia cultrata. Next base: position 53,114,241 of record CM062352.1, on the reverse strand, counting down.
TATGTAAATATTTATTTAGTTATAGTAATACCAAAAAAAAAGGGCGGCTTAACGGGCACGACAGTACTTGTTAAGTCGCTAGTAGTAATAAATATTTTTAAAAAGATATTATTGAACATATGAATAAATATTTCAAATAATAAAAAAGATATAAATAGATAATGGTTAATATAACAATATATAAACAGACAATGGTCAATTATTCAAAATAACATAGGGAAAGTAGTATTAAGTAACAAATACTTTTTACCATAAAATATAGTTATTTATAATAAGAATAAAAATATTTGAAATAGTTCTAATTATTATTATATAAATATTTTAATTTTAATATCTTTAATGTCTTATTTTTATGCATATAAATTTATCTATAAAATTAGATTTATAAATATAACACTTTGTTTAACAAATAGACTAAGTGTGAATGTGTTATCTTATATAAATAATTTTGTTCTTTTATCAAAATAATAAATTATATTGCTCTATGGCTTCTATCTCAATGAGTTTCTACAACTTGAAAGGTCATTAACTTCCTTTTAATTAAAAAATAAAAACAAAAAAAGATTATATCACAATTTAGCATTTTTTTTATAGTGAACTATATATATATATATTTACAATAGGAAAAACGTGTATATGAGCTGAATGGCATGTTCATTAATCAAAAAATGAATTTATTAACTTTAAACACTACTTTGATTTCTAAGAATGCTTAAATATATTTTTGACATTCTTATATCTATGTTTAGGTAAAAACTTTGAATGATTAATTGAAAAAAAAAAAAGAATCTAATTTTAAGTGTAAAATTCACATGAAGGTAAAAACATATTTTAAAAGCTTTTAATTAAATGCAAAAACAAATTATTTTAAATGCTAATGTTTTTGATTAAGCGCAAAAACAAATTATTTTAAAATGCTAATGTTTTATTATACAAAAACAATTTTTAATACAGTCTAAACAAAACATGCTACTTTAAAATTACTTTTAAGTTAATTCATTCAAACATAATATTAATTATAAAAAATTCAATTTTTTATATACTCAATTATTGAAATAATTTAATATCGCAACCATTCCAAAGATATTTGCATTGTTGTATTAATTATTTGCTTAAAGGTTTATATATAACATTATACTGTTAACCTTAATTTGATTATTATCACCAAGTTTACATAATGAACACTTTGACCTTCTGAAATTTTTCTTCTAGTTCTACTCCTATTCATATAGACAGTTTCATAACTATAATCCATACTTAGAAACAAAGACAATGCAATGTTGAGGAATGCGCCCATATGCACGCCTTTGATAAAGGAAATGCATTACCAATGCCTCTCTCAGTTTATGTTTTCTGTCCTCTCTCATTGTTTTACTTATTTTTTTAATTTTAACTTAATTAATGGTTTAGTTTTAATTTATGTACCTCATAAAAGAAAATTCACGAGTGACAGTGAGTACTTAACTAAAACAAACACCAAAAGATGAATCTGAATGACAAATAAACCTTTCAATGACAATGCTTCAAGCAACAAAAATTCAAAAAATATTATATGTACTCATTTGACATGGGATACCGTATCAATTTACTTATCATCCATTAAGTATTGCAGGAGCAGAGTTTAGTTTACGAACAAAAAGAGACAAAACTAAAAATTACCAAGTAAAGATATCATCAAATTGGAAAAAAGAAGTCGCAAAGAACTGGAACCTGAGTTGGGTTCAAATTGCAATCAAGAACAGGTAAATGAACTTTTTATTTTCTCGATCACTTCAACGGTTTGATCTATAAGAAGTGTGAAATTAGTTGAGGTTCTCAAAGACATGAATTCATGATAAATCACACATGCAAACAAATTCTTAATGGAGATGGGGGAAAAGAAAGAGTAACTTCCCACAACATTAGGCATGCCCTAGCACTAGCAGGAGGACAATATACCTAGTTACTTGAATAATGGCACATGGCAGAAAGAACAAAGCATAATGGACCTTCATTTCCAATATAAGGTGGATGGCAAGCCTTAATTGTGGAATTTCCCATAAGAACCAACGTCCTTTACTTTATCTTCTTGAGCTGCTCACCGTTTAAGAGTCAAGAAGCATCAAGGTTTATCTAATTTTGCAGCCAACATATGATGACATAGAATAATTAAATTTCTGTGGGCAAAGTTTTTGTTACATCAACAATTAGATGACACTACAGCTCTGTGAGCTATTCTTAACAGACATAATGACATAACAGTAGTGGAACTTCCATGTTTCTTAATAGAAATATCAAATTGATCCAACCCTACGGCACAATCTGGAAACAATGGTGCAAAATCCAACGTGGTTAAATAACTATCATGTGGGAGAATCTACCCAATAGAGAATTAGAAAAAAGACCAGGATGGGGAACCAAAGATCGACAAATAGCAATAAAACAGGTCTGGAATTTTTTTCTCATCGAGTGGATTTCACAACAGTAGTAGCAAGATATAGACCATAAGCCATAAACCAAAGAAAAACAGCAACAAAAGAGTACTAGAAAACTGAATAAAAATATAAAAAATATTAAAAGTTTAATAAAATATTAGAAAACTGAATAAAAAAATAAAAAATAAATAAAAATTTAAATTTTACTTGAAATTATTAAATTACCTCTCAAGGTTGAGACCCCGCGAGGTGGGGAGCATAATTCCTATCCCTGTCCCCGAACTCACCATAGGGGAGTTTCAGCCTTGTCCCCGTCCCTGTAAGGACAAAAATCCCCGTAGATATCTGCGCATCCAAGCCCCTATTGCTGCCCATTGGCCCATATGACAGAAAAATAAACCTTCAAATTTAACAAACACATCCTTTCAATAATTAGATCCAAACCTATCTTCTCTAGCCTTCTCACTCATACTCACACCTAACCCTAAACATAACGAGTTTGCTCCTCTTGTCTTTGACAAAACTATTTGACACCAACAACAATACAATTCAAGAACAAATACAAAGATTCCAGATTTGCAGAATCACAGTACAAAACATTTATTTAATATAAAGTCAATTACATAAAGAAGCTCTACTATGAGCTTTAATACGTATACAATCTCTATTACATTTACATACACATATGTCTACAACTATATACAACGCAATAACAACATCAACTACTAAACTACTGCAATTCTGAGTTCTTTCAAGTAATAGCCCCTATGCTAGATCAACCAAAGACGATATGGGAACACAACACATAGAGGTGAAATTTATACAATTCTCAGTAGAAACTCCCCAAATATACAATAATAATGTCATTGTCATCATCCCAGCTACTTCGATTTACTTATAAAAAGTGATAATGTATTACATAACAACAGTTCATTTTTAAAGTTCAAAATCTTAATTCCAAAGTGGGTAGCTTTTAGAAATCAATCATATAGTGCACATATATCATAAAGATCGAACACATAGTAAATAATCCTAATCAAACATTTAAATATGATATGATTATGCATATACTAAATGTAGTGAACTTATCTCAAAGGGACATGACCTCACTTGTGACCATAGAACTCAACTCAGTGCATTTTTCTCTTTTCATCAACATAGAAAAGACTTAGTTTATACTGTTTATACCAAATGGTATTTATAGTGGATAACACCACATATGGGAAATAGACTACTTATTAGGACCGAGCTCATTCTTATACGTGATAATCAGACTTCATCTTTTCCTTTTCTGAATCTCATACAGATCTATTCCTAGCTGATACGTCTACCGACTCATAATATCCTTCGGAAAGTTCCTCTTTGTGCCTTTCCTTGTAATATTTCGACGGAAGTTCCTCTTTTTGCCTTCCCCTCATTCAACCTAAGTTTTGTTTCTGTTTTCTCCATATGTCAAAACATGCATGAGTGAAATTTATACATTTACTTTTCTCATATAATTGCATCATGTGCTTTCTTTTCTCAAATGCATGCATAAGCCATATCTAGGCATTCAATCACAAGTAATTCTCATTTGTGCCTCATAAATCAATCTTTAAATTGTCTAGCATGCATTTATACTTATCATACTTAAATTAAGATTTATTATATCACCAAATCAATACTTGAGTTTATTTCAGCACAAATATAGTATGTTGGCAGAATTCATACCTAAGGAGTATGATTTATTCTGCATACCAAACATCCATTGCAAGGGCTATAAAAATTTTCCAAGACACCTCAATGTGTCCACAAGGCCCTGTAAAAGTTTCAAAACCAAAATCTTTCTTTAACTATGCTAACAAAATTAGAAAAATTTGGTGGTCAGAAACTACTGAACCTCAGCTCAAAACCCAAAATTCATAATTTTTAAGCCTAGAAAATGATTGAATCAATTTAAAATAAAAATCATGGTTGGACTTCAAGATGTCTCCAATATTCTGTAAAATTTTCAAAGGAAAATTCAATCATTTGTTATGGTAGCAAAATTATACAAAATTGGAGCATCAGTTTCCACGATCCAAGCAGCATAGTTTCAATCTCAACTCTTATTTTTTTGCTAGATAGTCAGAGTCTTTATCATGTGCCACAAAAATTCTAAGAGTTGTCCTACGATGTTAGTTTCAACATATAATTTTTATAGCTCATAAAAGTACCTACAACAGCATCAGAAAATTCACGATCAATGACTGTCTGTACAAAATCCGAAAAGCCAGCAACATGGTTCAAAATTTCTTTTCACAAAAATGATTTTTCACAACATCAAACCACTTAACCAAAATTAACACATCAATGTCAATATATTATCAACTAACTCAACTAAAAATATTCAGCCAAATCAATAAGTAAATCATAAAAATAGATTTGAAATAAAAGAGGTATAAAATCCCTACTTTAGTGGCTTTAAGGATCTTGGCTCCAAAGGATGATTCAAGAATGATTTTGCTCACTTCAAGACTCCCCAAACAGCTCCTAAACCTTCCTAAAACTGTAAAGGATGACCTCCCAAAGTGGAAAAGGGTGATGGATTCAAATTCTAATCAGTTAGTTTTGTAAATGGTGATAAGTAAAGTAAATTTAGTAAAGGAAGTTTGACATTTTAATAATCTTAGCTAGGAATTTTGGTGACTTGAATCTTGTTTGAAGTTGTTTGAGAAGAAAAACAACGGAGATTGAGAGCTTTCTGGTCTTAGCCAAGAATGTGTCTTGGAAAAGATAAGGTTTGGTGGCTTAAATATATCTTAAGTTAGATGTTTTAATGATGTTGTCAAAGTATGCTTCTTCTATAAAGAAAAATAAGATGAATCGCTAGGATTTAATCTTATAAAGTAAGATTAAATTTTTATAAGATTAAATATTAGCCTTACATTTGGCATATAAAGGATAAATATTATCCTTTTTATAAGATTAAATCATCTTTCGCTGCACACCGAAATTTTACCGAACGCGTAAGACAGTGTACCCGGGAAATCAAACATTGCATGAAAATTAGTTCTAAGTATAAAATCTTTATTCCTACCCATTTTTAATCTTAATTATATAATTTCTCAGTTTCAGGCATCCCCGAGCCCCAATTCTAGGGTTTTGGCTGTTCCGACAGGCCTGTGGAACCCACTAGGTTACTATTTACTTTTTTTCAGTTGGATCACCCTCATCATTACTAACTCTGTCAGATTTTTGAAATTATAACTAATAAAACTAAAATTAATTTTTAAATAATTTTTAGGATGTTACATTTTTAATAGAAGATTTAAACATATTAAAAAAAAAAGATATAAGCCTAAGACAAATTTCTAAAAAACAAACAACCCAACAAAATATATACAAGGCAAGGAAATGACTTAAACCAAACTAAAAATTAAAATGGCCAATGCAAAAAAAAACTAAGTGAACTATGAGCATGGCCTAAATAATAAAAAAAAATCAACTACTCCTTATTTTTTAACTGCCTATAGTGCCATGCCCACAGGGCCATACTCACAGAAAGGAGAAAGCCCAAGTCACAAGTTTAATCATGACAAAATATCTATACAATATAATAATATTAATGAAAAGAAAAGGACTGGAAAACCACGGGCTGTGAAATGCAAACAATGGTCCCAATACTATTATGTTTGATTCCTTTTTTATTTAAAAAAAATAGTAAAAACAACCCCACTGAAAATATTTTTAACCAAACTTTTGCAAAAAAAAAATGAAACACTCAAATAGGTTACTCAAAATAAAACAAAAGAAAAGGGCAAACCTAGATCAAAGGTAAGAGAAATGAATGGAAATGTGGGATTGGGTTTTGTAAAGTAACACAAAAGGAAAGGGGAATCGCTAAAGAGAGACAGGGACTTTAATTTTAACCAAGGTGTAAGTCTTTATAGCTTTCTTATTTTCTTGTGACTAAATTTGAATTCAAAGCTATAGGAGAAAACCATAACCAAGGTGTAAGTCTTTATAGTTTTCCTATTTTCTTGTGACTATCCTTACTTCAAATGAGTTATGATTTGTGTTTGTTGATGCAGGTGTGAACTTTGTCTCACCATTCTTGTATTATCAATTGATATTTTGCATTTGATTTAATGTTTCAAATTAGATTCCTGTTGAACTTCTACTTGCAGAGGCTAGGGTTGAGATCTTTGTCTCTGGATTTGTCTTTGAAAAGGAAGATTTTTTAAGGCCATGGGAGGGACATTGTGACAACATGGAGAGGTACAATAGTGAATGCTGCCCTTCATTATATTCTCATTTGTCATGGAAGGTGGTTTCAGCATGGATTGCTTGATATTTGTTAGAATCTATAAATAAGATAATTAGGATATCAAATCATGTATTTAAGGAAATAAAATATTTTGTTATTTATTATCCAGTGTCTATAATTACCATACTTTGTTGTGTAGTTGAAACACAGATTGTCATGTCTTTCTCTCCTCTTTCTCTTTCACTCTCAACATGGTCTCTGGATCTTAAAAGAGAAAAGCAACCCTAATCCATGTCGTCAGGGGGACCCATTGTCCTCTAGTGAAATATTTTCTAACCAATTGTCCTCCTTCTAGTTTGTTGGCCCTTCCTCATTTGTATTGTCACCTCTAGCAAGCAAATTTCTGCTGCCTTCCACTGTTGTTGGCAACTTTTTCTGTTGTCTTTTCCAACTTTGACCTGCGCCACTGCACTTGGCTCCCTTTGCACAGCACAACCTAGGTGGCTATGTCTTGTTCGAGCCTCAGATCCCTTGCCACACGCCTTCCACAATGTTTGATGCACTTTTCACCCATCATTACTTTAGCTGTGAATTAGGGGCATCCGATGATGTCTTCGGCTGCTATACCCATTGTTGACTTGACTTGATATCGAATTTGTCCTTGGCTTTGTTGTTCGTGTATCGTGTCACCATAAGATTTTTGCGCTTTTCGTTTTTACCTCGATTTTGTGCCCCATGCCTATTGGTGACTCCTTAAGTGCTCCCCATGACATCTCGATGATTGCGCCTCCTATGTTTTGTAGTTATGTTAGTGTGTCGATTTCAAACCTTCATTGCACCTCCATTGACAACCTTCATTAGTCCAAACCTTCTCCAACTACTTATGTCGATTTCTTGAAGTGGTATAAGCAATGTCAGAACTCCATCCCTATTGCTTTTGTTGCGCACTTGGGTATCATTATGTTTATCTCTCATCTACCTCTTTGGGTTTCTGGATCCTTGATTTTGCTACAATTGACCATATATCTAGTAATAAGGGTTTATTTTCTAGTCTTTCAACTTCTACTTATTTACCAATTATCACCTTAGCCAATGTTTCTAAAACACAGTCTCAAGAGGGGGTAGGCATTGCTCATCCCTTGCTTTCACTGTACCATGGCTGATTTAATGTAAAACGAAAAATAACACAAAATCTGCTATAGACCGATTCTATAAACACTATATACAAGTAAATTTACTCGTTATCTCATATTAGAGTAAATCACCTACGAAAACACTATATATAAATTATTTTTCCTAGGTTATATCTATAAAATATGGACCATGCATGTGGCAGCATGTATGATAATTAATGATTTGTTGCTATCAATGATGGCTTGCTATTGTGAACTTTCATAATCTCATTTTGATACCCAACATTAAAAAAACATGTGATAGCATCTATGACACCTTCTTAGTTATCAGCCATGATGAACTAATCAACTTATACAACACGAGCAATGCCTATGAGTATGAGACTAGAAGATGTTGGACTTAGCATAGAGGATAACCTGTTGTGGTATAGTTATACTCTATAAAAATATACATATCACTTCTAAGAATTTGATTCTTGGGAGGATATATGTTCATTACAAAGTGTTCAAATTTTTTGTAATGTGATAAAATGTGTACATCTCCATCCAAAGTATGACGGATTCTACAATAGTCTTTGGAAAGTATGGAGTACCACACACCATGTTATTTTATGGTAAGGATTTGATGATGTATTAGTCAATTAATTCTATATGATATACTACAATTGCAAACCAATTCATAAAAACTTGTAAACAATCATTGCACAAATACTCGTAAATCAATGTATAAAAACTTGTATTGTAAAAGTGAAAGGGGGTCTCCTATAGTGCATTGACATTACATTAGTATATGGATAATTACTCAAGTCCTTACCATTAGATAACTTAATGTCTGGTGCACCATACTTTATGAGGTGCACCACAGCCTTTGCCCCAAAGTATTCCCTTATCCACCTTCTTTATAATTAAAATAATTTTCTATGAAGTGAAAGGCATCAACACTTTTAAAATATAACAATGGAAGACCATTATTTTAATTTTAAGAGATCAATATACTAATAAACTAATCCTCAAAAGATGTTTTGTTAGCTCGTGAGACCTCAAGTATCAACACCAACCAATTAGTCCCTAAAACTTCAATACAGTGACAAATTAAATTCTAAAACATTAATATATTGATAAATTAATGCCTAAAATGCATTTTAATGTACACTAATGGAGACCTTTAAGTACCAATTGAAATGATTATTGGGGTATCACAAACTAATTTTTTTTAAAAAAATCTTAGAGCCTAATTTTTCTATGCATTCATCTTTGAAGGGTCAAAATAGTTGTTTACCCATAAAAATAAATCCTAAAAACTAAGGAACTATTTGGTTTTTATTTCTATTTACTGCTTTTAATTTTTGTTTTTAGAGTCTGTTAATTCATTTTTCAAAATTTCATAAAGAAAATAAAAAAATAACAAATAAAAAAGCAAAATAAGAAAAACAAATTAATTCTCTTATTTTAATCGTTATTTTCACAAAATTCAAAGAAATAAAACTATAAACACATGAAAACAAAAATCAATCACACCCTAAAACTGTCATTGTAAATCTTGGAAACCATTTTTAATTCCATATATAAATTGAATAATAATGATAATATATAATGACACCATTAGCACCACCATAATAAATTAATAATAATATAAGATCCTTTTTTTATTTTGGTGCATAAAAGATCCTATTTTTGCTCCAACACTTATGCACCCCTCTCTCTCCTCTCTCAATGATCTTCACGCAAAACTCATCTTCCAGCGTTCCCCTTCTTCTCAAAACACCCATCACCTCATTTCTTTTCTCTCCCACACAACAAACAACAACAACAACGACAACAACAACAACAACTACAATGTCAGACGAAGAAACCACCACCCCGACCACCATCACCACCGCAACAACAACCTCATTCGACACTCACCATCACTACCAAGAAAAGATCCAATCCGCAATGCAATCTCTCTCCTCCATCCTCCCCTCCCCTCTCCCCTCCCCACCACTCTCCGCCGCCTCCTCATCCCTCCACCCCCACATCTCCTCCCTCCTCCGCCTCCCAAACTCCGGCTCCGGCGATAACAACCTCTGCCGCTGGCTCTACGACACCTTCCAATCGTCCCTCCCTGACCTCCACCTCCTGGTCCTCCGCTTCCTCCCTCTCATCACCGGCCTCTACCTCTCCCGCATTCCCCTCAAGAAGCCGCAAGCAGGCTTCGAAGCCATCCTCTTAGCCCTCTACGCCCACGAAACCACCTCACGCGCCTCCCACCCCGTCACCATCACGCTCCCTGACCTCTCTCACCCCAGCATCTACCATGAATCCAAGTCCCCTCCACCCTTCAAGAACAACGCCACCGACCTCAACCTCGCCGTCGTCTCCCCCGCCCTTGAGCCCCACGGCGCCGTCCGATCAACCCGCAGGGCCCGCATCGTCGGCGTTGCCCTAGAACTTTTCTTCAGCAAGATCTCCCTCATGCCAGTTGAATCCAAGGTCGATTTCTGCAAGTTTTGCAAGGTTTGGGCTGGACAAGACGGTGATATGTACAAGAGCTTCGAAGGAGAAGAAGATGGAGAAGTGGAAGATGATGAAGAAGATGATGAAGGTGATGGCGGCGGTGGTGGTGGTGCTGAAGAGATGGTGGAAGTGGAATTGGAGGAGGGAAAGATCAGGATGGGGGTGGCGGTGGAAGGGAGGATTCCGCTGCCGTGGGAGCTGATGCAGCCAGTGGTGAGGATACTGGGGCACTGCTTGATGGGGCCAGATAACAAGGACGCGAGGCTGTTCACGGCGGCGAGGGAGGCGTGCCGGTGCTTGTTTGCGAGGTCCATGCATGATGTGAACCCCATGGCTATCTTGGCCACCAGGAGCTTGTTGAGGCTCTCCAAGAGTATTGCCCGGGATGGGGATGACGTTGATCCAATTGATTTACCCAAGACCGATGTTATTTCTCTTTAGCATAGGCGGTTGCATATTACAGTTGCGTTTGAAAATCTGACATGACTGTAATTGCTACTGTGATTTAGAACCATAGTATTTTTTGTTTGGCAATATTATGCTGCAGAGATTAATCTTGAGGAGTTTTACACTATACAGTTATAGTCTTCTATCTGGAAGATTTAATTTTCAAGATAGTATATAGTTGAGTTGATCATTTTTACTGATATCATGATACCTAACTGGATTCATAGTGACATTAATTACATCTATATTGAATTCCAGGTTGCATGCCAAAAATTATTTTGTGAGAACTATTGATTCGATTCATTATATCAATGTATAAGGAGGTTGATCGAATAATTCAAAGGAGGAAGAGGATTGGAGACTACTTGTTCATTCGAAGAGTTAGAAATAAGATGAGTTTTATGAGGAAAAAGTTATAGCAACAGAAGTACGGTTGTGAAGTATTTTTTGTTGGTTTGAGAGTTCTGTTTCTTGGATAGGTCTATAGGATATTTCATTTTCTTCGGCTTTTTGTTTTTTGATTCAGACTTTTTGAGGCGTGCTTGAATTCGCGGGTGTAATCTATCTAAATTATATTAACAAGGGAGATTGGAAATTGATAATTTTTTTGTCGCGTAATATATGAAAAAAAAATGTAGAGAAAATAGACATAATATTGACAATTATTTTGTGGGTTCGGTGCGCGTTTGGATTTTCAGGTGGAGACGAAGTTTTCTTGTCATTAGATTTCACGTGTTTAGCATTCTAAGTGTGTTAGTGTTAATTAGTATGGTGTTCTTCAGTCCTATTAGTTTGATTTGATCTCAGCAATTATTTTACGCGTATAAACCAGGAGGAAATTCACTTTTTTTTAGAAGCTTTTAGGTGCTTTCTAAGTTTTAAAAAGACTGTGATTTGATTAATCACAATTCAACATAGTTCAACTATTGTAATGGAAGTAAGAAAAAAATGGTAGAGATCCATAATAATTGAGATGTATGTAGATCTATGAATGAATTACAACACAACTTTTACTCTAGAATCGCATATATGAAGTATTTAGTAGGCTAAGGCTTGTTTATAAACCTATTTACTTCATGAATTTTGCTAATCAATGCCCTATGCTAATTAGTGTCCCAAAGACAATGGTAAATGATACAGAAAATATAAACTTTAAAAGGTTTTAATAGAGTCTGTATATGGTTTCAGTTTCTAGTTTCTAATTTTCACTTTCAGTTTTTTATATTTTGTAAATGAAATACTGAAAATTATAAAAAAAATATTACAAGTTGTATAACCTCAAAACAAAATAGTTCATCATCTCTAGCTAGAGATGTGATTTTTCATGGTCATATCATACCTTTTGCATCCAGCTTAAGTTTTTATTTTTAATTTTTAGTTTTTCATTTGTAAAATCTTGAAAATTGAAAAATTGAAAATGATAACAGAAAATTGAAAACTGAAACTAAATAGTCCCTTGAGCTATAATTTGGTTTTAGTTTTCAAGATTTTGTAAAGGAAATACTAAGAATTAAAATTTATAATTTTCAGAATTTTCAGTATTTTCTTAAAAAAAATAGAAAATTAAAAAACTGAAAACTATAACTCAAACTGAGCAGGCCTTAAAGGCCCTTATTATTATTTTTTCAATGCAAATTTTCCTTTATTCGATAAACTTTTACTTTATTAGGCCAAATTTAGACTTGTTATTCAACCTTTGAATCTTGTAAGTAGGCCGAACTATTAAGGCTATATCTATATATATCGTTACTTTAAAAAATTTATCAAAGATAACCTTTCAAGAAACTTAACATGAAACTTGCATTATTACGACTTAGTATTTTCATTGCAAGTAGTTCAAGGGTGGCATGACTTATGCTTTGAAGAGTCTAACAGTCATATTTCATACTATATGTGTTGCATCGTCCTTATACAAGCTAGTGTAATTTTTAATTTCATTTACCTGGCGCAATATATGTATAATGAAAAATGGTATATCTCATTTTTTTTTAGAGGTTAGAACAAAATTTAGGTATCCATTTTTTTTTATTTTTGTAAAAAATCCTGACAGTATATATTTTTAACACTATTAATACATCAAAACTAATCACTAACTTTATAGTATTTTATATTTAATTTTATAACATGTGCCAAAAACTGTATGAAGATATTTATACATAATAAAAAGAAAAGAAAAGTGAAAAATGAATGTGAGAATATGGTGGCAGTGCAGTAGTGCACTCCACTTAATGTGTAACGTGGTAAGGTCCAATGCCATGCGCCATGCACGTGAGGAATCCCGCCATAAAAGACAGAAAGTGATTCAAGTTTCGATGTTGTTAAGAGTGAATGGGTTCGGTCTAAACGAACAACAGCCGTATGATGCAAATCAAACGGTGAATATGACGCGTGTGTACTAATGTCATATGGAACCTAAAACTATGCGACACCCACTCACTCTCTCTCTCTCTCTCTCACCGTTCTTCTCTTCTCTCCCGACTCTGCAATCGCTCGGAGCTCCAGAAACCCTAACGTACCCCAAAACGCGGTCGTTTTGTCCCCTGCACTCCCACTTTTCACGCGAGATTGGGTTTCTGGTATTCTTCAACCCCGAAATTGGAAGATTTTCGAATTAATTTACCGAAAGCCACACTTGGTTGTCATTGCTGTGAGGTAGGGTTTCCAATTTTAGTTCTTAATTTCTCCAGTGAATTCTGTATCAGTTAATTTTTTTTTGTAGGTTTTTGTTTTCTTCTTTTTCCTTTTGTGAATTGTGCTGAAAGCTTTGCAACTTTCTCGTGGAATCAGAATTTTAAATTATGATGATTAATTCATGGTTGAAATTAGAAATGGTGTGTTTGTATCTATGGTGTTTAGCTTATTTTTACACTTATTTAATGTTGAACTGCTTGTTCTATCAGCAAAGTGTGGATGTATAAGCCTTCTGATATCATTCAGTTTTGAATTGGTAACGGACACTTTCAGTAAGACTAGGTTTTGATCAAACATAATTGTTTTTTTGGTCACAAATTGTAAGCTTGGTTTGGTGACTTTTTTCCCCCTTTAAAAAAAGTTTTTTGACGAAAATCTGAACAAGCTCACTTTTTGTGGGTCGTTTTTTAATTTTTTGTTGACCTACATTTTATTGTTGAGAAAGTTGGACGTGGAATCTATTTAACTGGGGTAGTGGAAGTGAGAGTGGAATTTTGTTAAAGAACTTTCATGAACTGCATTGTTTGATTTTGGTTTTACTTGGAGTGTAGGCAACTTAGCTGACCCAGCTTTCTATTGGATAGGATTAAAAGCATTGGTTCTTGCTGCATACAGTTGCCCATGACATAAGTATTTGGTAATTTAGCAGTATAAATTGTTTATGGTGGAGGTTCAAGTTGTGAACATGGGAGAAGGAAGTGGCCATCAAGCTACTGCAGATGACGGAGCCGCTGAACCTAGTGAAGGTGAAGTTAACAATGCTGAAAACTCTGGGTCTCATGTTGATGATGGGACTTCTGAGCCATATGTCGGTATGGAATTTGATTCTGAAGATGCTGCAAAGACTTTCTATAATGAGTATGCCAGGCGTTTGGGTTTCAGCTCCAAAGCTGGCCCACATGGTCGTTCTAAAGCAGATGGGGCAAATATGTATCGGGAATATGTGTGTGTTGGGGAAGGTTTAAAAAGAAGACTTGCTGAAAGTTGTGATGCAATGATTAGGATTGAGAGAAAGGGTCAAAGTAAGTGGGCTGTTACAAAATTTGTTAAGGAGCATAGCCATTCCATGGGGAGTCCCAGTGAGGTGCATAGTCTTAGGCCACGTAAGCACTTTTCTAGTGTTGGAAGAACAATGCCTGAAACTTACCAAGGAGTGGGGCTCGTTCCTAGTGGTGTCATGTATGTATCGATGGATGGGAATCGCGGTTCCATTGAGAATATTCATGGGATTAGGAATATTCCTGCAGCTGTTGCTAAAACAAATCACCAAGTTAAAAATTCTATATCGATGAATTATACTGTTAAGCAACCTATTCAAAAGAGGACACTCGGGAGAGATGCTCACAACATGCTGGAGTACTTTAAGAAAATGCAGGCGGAGAACCCTGGTTTCTTCTATGCAATACAACTTGATGAAGATAATCATATGTCTAATGTGTTTTGGGCAGATGCAAGATCAAGGACAGCTTACATTCATTTTGGTGATGCAATTCATCTGGACACAACTTACAGAGTATATCAGTACAGAGTGCCATTTGCTCCGTTCACTGGGGTAAACCATCATGGCCAGACAATTTTGTTTGGCTGTGCACTCCTTTTGGATGATTCTGAAGCTTCTTTTGTGTGGCTCTTTAAGACTTTTCTGACAGCAATGAATGACCACCACCCTATCTCTATAACTACTGATCAAGATAAAGCCATACAAACTGCAGTTTCACACGTTCTTCCTCAAGCACGCCATTGTATAAACAAGTGGGATGTCTTGCGAGAAGGCCAGGAAAAGTTAGCTCATGTATGTCACATGCATCCAAATTTTCAGGCTGAACTTTATAGTTGTATTAACCTGACAGAAACTATTGAGGAGTTTGATTCATCTTGGAATTCTATCATTGATAAATATGAACTCAGAAGAAATGATTGGCTTCAGTCGTTGTACAATACCCGTGCTCAATGGGTTCCGGCATATTTCCGTGATTCATTTTTTGCTGCAATATCTCCTAATCATGGATTTGATGGTTCTTTGCTTGGTGGTTTTGTCAACCAGCAGACAACATTACCAATGTTTTTTAGGCTTTATGAACAAGCTATGGAGATGTGGTTTGAAAAGGAAATAGAATCAGATTCTGAGACAATTAGCACCACACCTTTCCTAAAGACGCCTTCACCAATGGAGAAACAGGCCGCTAATCTTTATACACAAAAAATATTTTCGAAGTTTCAAGAAGAGCTAGTTGAGACGTTTGTTTATACTGCAAACAGAATAGAAGAAGAAGGGGCAACTAGCATATTCAGAGTTGCAAAATTTGAGGATGACCAAAAGGCATATATTGTCACACTAAACCATTCTGAGTTGAAAGCTCAATGTAGTTGCCAATTGTTTGAGTATTCAGGCATTCTTTGTAGGCATGTCCTAACTGTTTTCACTGTTACTAATATACTCACGTTACCATCCCATTACATTTTAAAACGGTGGACAAGGAATGCAAAAAGCACCATTGGATCAGATGAACGAGCTAGTGAATCACATGGACAGGACTCTCTGACATCACGGTATAGCAATCTATGTCGGGAAGCCATCAGATATGCTGAGGAAGGGGCAATATCTGTGGAAACTTATAATGCTGCAATGAGTGCTCTCAGAGAAGGTGGAAAGAAGGTTGCCGCCGTTAAGAGAAATGTTGCCAAATCTGCACCACCTGGAAAACATGTTGGTGGGACTGCTCATGATGACAGGAAAAACGCTACTTCAGCATCAGATACAACCCCTCTTTTGTGGCCACGACAAGATGAAATAACAAGGAGGTTTAATCTTAATGATGTTGGAGCACCTGTTCAGTCATTCTCTGACTTAAATTTACCACGAATGGCCCCAGTGTCTTTTCAGCGAGATGATGGTACAGATGAAAACATGGTATATGAACAAGAACCTCTTTGGTTTTGTTTCTCTTATTTACCATGCTCTTGGGATTGGAATAGGGCTGGATGGCATTGACCTGTTCCTTGGGTTCCTTCATGTGCAGGTGGTTCTTCCCTGTTTGAAATCAATGACGTGGGCAATGGAGAACAAAACCTCAACTCCAGGGAATAGAGTAGCTGTTATCAATCTGAAGGTATGGCCATAATAATATCAATGATGAAAAATAGGTAGTAGTATTCTTCATTTAGTTTAAATTTGGTTGGGAAACCTGTCCTCTGCACGAGAAGTGTCTGGGACTGAATTAAACTAAGCCCTTTCTTGGTATACATCTTTTCTATATTAGCTCTTAATTATGGAAAAATACTTTGCTCATATTCTCTCGCTACATTTTAACTAATAACAGCTACTGAAGAGCTCAAGTCCTTTACTTATTTCATTTGCAGTTGCAAGATTATAGCAGGGTTCCACCAACAGAATCTGAGGTTAAGTTTCAGCTCTCAAAAGTTTCTTTGGAACCAATGTTGAGGTCTATGGCCGGCATCAGTGAACAGCTTTCAACACCAGCTAATAAGGTTGCTGTAATAAATCTCAAGGTATGTGATTTGGCTTTTTTAGACTTATCTGTCTTAAACATGTGCCGTCTGTATGCTTTATTGTTCTGCTGTTAGAAAAGCATAGATCCGATGCTGCTGTGTTTCTTCATAAATTTTTCCTACAGCACTTCTCTTCATACTAAGTTTCTGTTTTGGGGTTGGGGGTATTTATATGTTGATTTGAATTTGAATTTGAATTTATGATGAGGGACCCTCATTGATAGGCTACTAAGGAAGATAATTTTAATTGATTTTGCAAGAAACATGAAAAGGGAAGGAACTAGTCGATTGTTTTTAACAGGCTGATGGCATAGGGTAGTGACAGTGGTTACTGGGAAGATTGTGAAGAGGAGCATATTCATATTGGCTTATTATAGAAAGTGTCAAATATTATGTGATTGAGAATGTAGACCTATAGAATGACATGATGCTATTACTGCAGATCATTTAAAATATTTGGCAAGGCATAAAACTTGATAAATTTGACTCTTAATATCCTATAATTGGTTTTCACCAAATTCAGTTTGAAAGATAAAGAGCATACATAGGGAGCAGTAGTTAGTTTCACTCCATACTATATCAAGCATAGTTTTCAGACTCGGACCGGTGATCAACTCGGTCGAGGTACTGGGTCACTGATCGAACCGGATTTATATAAAAAAATATAAAAGTATATAAAAATTTAAATAAAATACAATAACATAACAGTAACAATGAACAATTTAACACTCTTTAGGAGCTCCAAATACAAAAACATAAACAAATAACATAAATTCCTAAATATTGTTCACATTTCACAATCACGAATCACAATTAACAAATTTAAAACATAATTACACAAGTAAATTCACAAAGTTTTACATCACAAACTCATAAGTTATGACAATACAAAAAGTTATTGTATTTTTCTAAAAGTCAAATTAGAATTTTTTTTTTAAAGGTTTAGAAAAAGATATCATTTAGCCCCAAAAAAAAAGACCCGACCCGGTTTGGTTCAACCGGTCGAGTCACCGGTTTTGATCCAAACCCGGCCGAATCAGACCAGGTTGCACCGGTTTCGATGCAAGACTGATCCAATCAGCGACTCAAACCAGTTTCATAACCGGTTCACCGGTTTTCCAGTCGAACCGGCCGATCCGAGCCGATTTTCATAACTATGATAACCAAACTGAGCAATCATTGGCAAACATCAAAGTCATTTTTTGATGCAACTAGCACCTATATGGGGTAATAATTTTGTTCAGTGGATTTGTCAAACATTTTCCTTGGTTTGATAAAATCTTGGTGGAAATGATGTTAGACCCGATTATCGTCAGGACTTGTACTGCCAGTGCCCACCCGCTCCCTCAAAAATTAGAAGGAAAGACAGAGAAAAGAACAACACTGAAGCTTTTCATAAATTATGTATTTCTTCTTTGTTTTAGGCACACTCCTTGTTTAAATTGCAATTGCATGGAAATTCCACTTTCTGATTAGGTTTTCTTTGTCTTTGTACTTAAACCAGCATTTAGATTGTTAAAATTCTTTAAACTGTTTCAGCTTCAAGATGCGGAGACAATTACTGGTGAGTCTGAAGTTAAGTTTCAGGTGTCCAGGGACACATTGGGTGCTATGCAACGATCAATGACCTATATTCGTGAGCAACTTTCTTCTGATGTAAGTTATCTTCTGTTATCTAAATATAGAAGTTCTTCAATCTCAAGACTAAGGAATCCTGTTAAAATTTGTTTATTTCAGTGTCTATAGTTGCTGTTACAATTTACATTGCAATTTAATAACTATCCGTTTTGTTGTTGTAATTTAGCTTAGTTTAACCTAAAATCTAATATCACCTTTGAGTGCTTTCTCTTTGCATATATTTACTTATGTGCTAAAATTTTGCAGGGCTATTATAATACGCAGTCAGAGCCTATATCGAAAAGGCATCGGAAGTGAAGCATCAATTTTTAATTTTATGCTCAGGTGGGTATGTGACTACTTATCTTCTTGCTGGCAGTGTGGTGGCCAATGAATTACCCAAATGGGTTAGAAAATGTAGTGTTTCTTTAATTTTGATTAGTCTCTTTTTCTATGTTAAGTTTGATGTCTAACATATTTGTACATGTATCATATCGTAGGCAGCAGATTTGGTTTATAGGAAGCCTTTTGGAATGTCCTTCTCCCCTCCACCTGGAGAGAGGGGCATTCTGCCATTCTCCAAACAACCAAGAATAATGAGTAGAAATGAGTTCTTGATTTGGCCCAAAAAAGGAGAAAAGTGCATATTATTTTGTTTAGTATCATTTTAGGAATTATAATCCCAATTTGGCAACAAAATTACGTTATTAGCAATCATTGTTCACAAAATAAAATCACGTCTAAGGTATGATTTGGTAGATTGTTCCGCTGAAAACATGGGTTAATGTAAATATAAACAGGATAGTCATTATTTTGTGGTTGTCATGTCTGAAAATTATGAAGATTCTAGAAATGTAACGTAATGCATCAGGACACTAGACTAGAGTACAAGTTGCTCCTTGGCACTCCAATAGTTGTACCAAACCACCATCATAGGCCAATCGAAAGTAAATTAAACCATGGACGTCGTAAATTTGGAGTAAAGTATTATCGGGCAAAAGAAATGTTCCAGTTGCATTCAAAAGTAAAGGGGAAAAAAAATAATGGGAAATAATACGATTCGGAGGTTAGAAATAGCAATTCAGGAATACTATTAAAAGACTGCAACAATGTTGAATTGTTTTTTTCTTTTTAATCTGGTCAGTACAACAATATTCACCTGTGGACTGGCATTCATTTGACTTCTATAATAGTTTATTTCGAATCTATTACAAAAACAAGCGAAAAGATATGATTTTAAAGTTTTAATAATAATCACGTTGTCAAATATCATAATATAAAAAGATTGCTGAGCGTTTTAGTAAATATATATTAAATATAAATAACTTTTCATAAACCATTGTTCAAATCCAAATGTCACATTTCACAGAGACTTGGATGATAAAATAGTTGCTACAAAATCATCAAGTGATCTCAGGGAAGACCCCTTTACTTCACCTTTCTCTGTTGTTGCCTCCCTAATATGCACTGCAATCTCTTCTGCCTTCTTCTTCATCTCCTTTCCCTTCCCTTCTTGGTCCATAGCTGTTTCTATCACCTTCTTCACATCATCCCTAGAAATGACACTTTCCACAGTTCTTGTGAGCTCCACACACACCCCAGTTTCTTCCACAAGCATCTTTGTATTGTATGCTTGCTCTGCTGCTAGTGGCCACCCAATGATGGGAACCCCATGGCTTAGGCTCTCTAACACAGAGTTCCACCCACAATGGCTTAGAAATGCTCCTGTTGATCTGTGTGACAGAATCTCCAACTGGGGTCCCCATTTGTGCACCAACAAACCCGTTTTGCTCTCCTTCATTCTCTCTTCAAACCCTTCTGGCAACCATTCAGCCATGAACTCTCCATTCATGTCAAAACCAAAAGGTGGCCTTATAACCCAAATAAAAGGTTTACCACTGTCTTCCAACCCCTCAGCCAAAGCCATCATTTGGGAAGCACTGACAGTGTTCTGTGACCCAAAAGAAATGTAAAGAACAGAATTGTCATCCTTCAAATCAAGCCACTCAATGCATGCTTCAAGAGATATGCCAGGAACTTTCCCTGCACGATGTTTGGAACCCTTTGATGCATCTGGTGGCAGAAGAGGACCAACACTCCAAACAGGAAGTTTAACGTACTTCCTCAGAAGTTCCAACCCCAGAGGCTCAAACTCGTCGACAGTGTTGCAAATCCACCCATCAGACATCATAGAAAATGCAATCTGGGGAGGGAAGAATTTGGACCAATCATCAGTTCCATCAGCTAGTCTTATATTCCTATGCAACTGAGTGCGGTGGAATCTGTAGTTTGGAGGGAACCCCGGAACCCAAAACTCATCAGAATCTGTTTTCCTATGGGGGAGATGGGACCATATAGAAATGTAAGCCAAGGTTCCATAAGCACCGCAAGTGGTGAAGGTTATGTTCTTAGTGCCACAGCTCTTGGCAACTTTGATAACCCACCCAAGGAACACATCAGATATTATACAAAGTGGAGGGTGACCCTCTTCTCGTGTGATCTTGGATATCAAGGAGTGGAGAGGGTCCTCAAGGCTTGTAGATGCATGAAACAGTTTGATGATGCTAGTCAAGGGAAGCTTCTCTGTGTTCTCTATGCTGGGTGGTAGATTATGCTGGCTACAATTGAAGGGTAGCTCAGCAAGGTGGAGATCATTGTTGAGGGAAGAAGGTGTTGAGAAAATGGCTGATTTGAGGTATTGAATGTTGAGGGGTGTGGAGGCTATGGTGATGGTGAAACCAAACCTTTCTTGGATTTGCCTTGCTAGTGCTAGGAATGGGATGAGATGGCCATGTGCCATGAAAGGTACCATCACTATGTGGCCATCCTTCTTTGCCATTGGAGCCTAAGGTACAGTAGAATTGGTTGATGCAAAAGAAAAAGACTCAACTCTTTCTTATAGAAAAGTGTTCATGATGATGAAGGCATCGGAAAGCTGAAGCAGCGTGGCCTTCTAGTGGCGCAAGGATGTTGTGTTAGGCAGAAGGAACATGTGAACTGCCGTAATCCACGTGTTCCTTTTTTCTTCTGCGACCTACTCAGGTCCACTTTGGACTTCATACAATTGGTGCATGTCAAAAGTTACACCGTTTCAAAATAAATATTTTTTTATTATTTTTTTATATTTATAAATCAATATATTTAAACACAAATTTAACATATTTATAAATCATTATGTTAAGGCATATATGCAATAAAAAAAAAAAGCGAATGAAATATTTTGTTTCATTGGAGGTGGTATTCATTTAACCAGAATTTGGGCGTGTGTCAGGGGTGAACCTGATTCGGATTAAGTTCTCTTTGGTTTCTGAAAAGGAGGGGTCATCCAAGGCTTGTACAAATAGTTATTCTATTGCTGACTTTGGTAGGTAGGCAAATTGAAAAATGACCTTAAATTTTTCGGTGCTTCACGCACCATTTATTGTTAGTCATTAAATTTTTATTATTTTTATTAGATAATTTGATCCAATAATTAATAATGAGGTGTCTATTATGAATATAAAAATAATATATCCACCATAAAATCTATCTTGGTAGGTATTATTTTTGCTAGGTAAGTAGTAACTTGTAATATTTTTATAAAATTATAATTTAAAAGTTTAGATAGAAAAATAACTATTACAAGTTTAAAAAGAAACAGATTTGAGCTGATGCATTTTTCGGTCAAATAACTATCTAACACACTAATAATCTTAATACAAATTATAAATCACAAATTTAAAAAGAAAAATAATACATCCTCCTATTTCATCATCTTCTTATATATCCTTTTAAATACTCAATGAAGTAAGTTTTAATTATTTTTTAAGATTTGAAAACATGCATTATGTGTACTCTTTTACTTTATTTAGTATAAATATAGGAGCATTTGTATGATGATATATATTGGCGTAACAATTCTCAGACAAATACCCATAACCATATAATATAAGTTTGTATCCAAAAATATTTTATGGTATTTTTAATTTATAATAGCACCAAGCATAAACCTACGAAAGCACAAATGTTTCATAAAACTTCATCACCTAAATGATTATGACTTGAAAAAATCATGCGTAGATTTAAAGCACAAATCGTTGTGTTTTAGGATATGATTCAATAATCATCGAAGAAAAAGAGAAAATCATTAAAGAAAATGAATTTGAGTCTTTCATATAAAAAAATAAAAACTTATAAAGATAACAAATTATTTTCATGAAATAGAAATTCAAATTTCAACAAAAATATTTACGGCCTTTTCTTGGTCAGGAAATATTTACATTTTCAAATATATATATTAAAAAAAGAGATTGTGAATGAAAAAATAGATCTTTTTTTTTTGTCATAAAAGATTGATTTTTTTGGATGTAATAAAAAAAAACCAAATTACACACATTATCTACTTTTTCATTTGGTTACATATTTGTTCTGTTTTTATTTAATAGAAGTCAATTTGAATCGACTTCCACTTCTTAAGTTTAAAATTTCATTCAAAATAGCACCAAATTAATTTGAATCGATTTTGCATACATGCCAACTGCACGAATGTCACATGCAAAGGTTATGTCATGTCAGATTGGTCAAATTGTATAGAGATGTTGATTTTTTCAGTGTGTTAGAAACAATGTAAAATCTACTCACATTGACCTCTGTAACGCAAGTGAGGTCGGTGAGAAGTATAATTTAATCGACTTCAGTTAAACCCTATCACATAGCAGAAGCAACAAAGACGCTGATTAACTTGACCACAGTGTCCAGAAATAATCATTGCAGACCTGTAATTGAAGTTCGATTTGAATCAACTTCCACCTATTTTGTTTTGAAATTTTAAATTTTATATGAATATTGATTTAAATTGAGGGTCATTTTTTTCAATATGGTGGGGAAGGCAAAATTTGTCATGATATGGGTTAGTTTAGCTAATTACATAGTTATGGTGTATGAAATCTCGTCAATGGCAAGATTTCATGAAATCTCGCCAATGGCAGGATTTCACCAGTAAAATATTACTTTTTAATTCAAAACTTGTCAACGGCAAGATTTGAAAAATGAAAAATATTATTTTTTAAACCAAATATCGCCAATGGCAAGATTTGGAAAACGAAAAATATTATTTTTTAAATCAAATCTCACCAATGGCAAGATTTGCACACCATATTTATGTAAATTTTTACACAATCTTATACATGAGGAATTATCAAATTGACACACCATGTCAAAAATAAAAAACCTTAAATTGACTTCTATTAAATAAATAAAAAAGACAAATGTTTAAATAGATGAAAAAATACGGGACGTGTGTAATTTTTTTTATTTTAATTATGTAAAAAATATAAAGAGAGGTGCATTAATTATAATGTTTTGTTTCAGGTACAACAACACATGCTCGAGTATAGAATGGTGCATTAATTATACAGGTGCATTAATTATAACCTATTATATAGGTAGTATAGAATGGTGCTTGCAAATTACAATTCATGATCGCGCATAAATAACTTACTATTTGCACGCTTCAAGTGACGCGAAATTCATCATAACCAGTTAGTGAACATTACCACATTAAAAAGATAACTGCCCTTCTCTTTCCTAGAACAATTTTATCATCCTTTTGTTTATTTTGTTGGGTCTAACATGCATTGGTTTCTCCCATTCATAGATTGATCATTCTGTAGTGTAGTGAAGAGTTACGGGGTAGAAGGGCCGGGCTTGCATCACTGGCAGATTTTATCCCACACTGGCAATCACATGATAAGGCACAAACGCTCTCAGTAATGGGACTACGTTGTTAAGAAGATTGCATGTTTGTGAGTATGAAGATACCACACGTCAATAAAGGAGCGAATATCGGTTTCATGAATATAAATATTCAGGACAACGAATTTGGTGTCAGCTAGTGGCGGAGCCAAAAATTTTAGAAAAGAGGTCAAACTAGTTAATATAAAATAAAATAAAATAAATTATTATATACAAAGTATAAATGAGCCATTATATAGTGTTTTGTATGAATTATTGGTGAATTAGGGTTTATTTCATCATTTATTCTCTTTTTTCTCTTAACAAAAGAGTTAATAATTTTCTTTTTAAATATCTTAGATTCAACATACAAAAAAATGTGTATGAATATATTATTTAACATCCAAATAGAACATTGATCATAAATAACTAACTAGTAAATAAAAACTCTACTAAATAAATAAAATGAGTTAATAAGAGAAAAATCTTAAAAAATATGTTCTAAAAACATTTATATGTTTCATTCTTTTATGTCATATGTGTTACTATATCACAAGATTTTTATTATCTATTATGCATATTATGTATAGAGATGACATGATTTTTTAGGAGAGTCATGGTATAAAATATACATATGATCATATAAATGTGTAAAATTTGGGGGAGACCGTAACCCCCTCTCGTCCCCCTTTCCTCCGCCTCTGGTGTTAGGTGCAAGTCAACTTATTTTGCCAAATGGTATGTTTGGTTAGAAGATAAAAAAATAATATAAATTTTCATAAACAAATTTTATATATAAGATTACAGATAAATTTTATTTATAAAAAATTTACTCTTATTTTTATTCTCCAACCAAATAATCCATCTCAACATTCAAGGATAATCCATGACCTTGTCAATTGTCATATCATTCATTCAGTATTCGATCCATGAGAATTTTTCATACAAGTGCCTATGATTTTGCCATTTGGTACGGAAATGTAGTACGCGACTACGTGCATGTCCAATTATGATCCCATCCAAATTTCAGCGGGTCATGTGCTTTAGCCAATTCAATTTATGCCTGTAGACATAGTTTAGTTCTCGTTGAGTGAAGCATGTATTAAATTTTCATGTATGAAAAAACATGAGCAAAAGTTATTATTTTAAGAGTAATTTTGTATAACCTGAATTTTATACAAAAATATATGGTGGAAGTTAAACGAAATATAGTGGTAGGACTCATTATTCATTTAAATGTTATTACTTTTGTTATGTCATTCTACCATTTGTTTTCTGGAAAAAAATTTGGACGTCTAGCCTTGCTCTTAAAATGTGCAACAGTCCTAGAGAATGTTTTTTTTTCTTTTGGTATATAGCAAGTGAATAAAATGTTATCCGAACACCTTCCATCCACACGAAATTAGAACTAGGGAGGGCTAATTTTGCCAGCTAGGATTACACAATAACCAAAGAAAAAAAATTGTGGCATTGGAAGATTGGAATCTCCCCTCATTTTCTTGTCCTTAATGGAAGATAACAAACTCCCCGAAAGATGCAATTTTTTTTGCCCTTGTTCTAAATTGTCAGAAACTTTTACGCAGACAAATAAAGGCACTAGATGAACCTTTGATTGCAAATTTCATTCAGGGAGTACTATTGGTTGATAAAATGGTTCTTGCAAAGTCATCCATTGCACTGATTGAAGACCCCTTTACTTCACTCGTTTCTGATTTTGCCTTTCTCATCAGCACTGCAATCTCATTTGCCTTATCCTTCATCTCCTTTCCCTTCCCTCTTTCTTGCTCCATAACCATTTCAATCACCTTCTTAATCTCCTCTCCACAAATCACACCCTCCACAGTTCTTGTGAGCTCCACACACACCCCCATTTCTTCCACCAACATCTTTGCATTATGTGTCTGCTCTGCTGCTAATGGCCACCCAATTATGGGCACTCCATGGCTTAAACTCTCCAACACAGAATTCCACCCACAGTGGCTTAGAAATGCACCTGTTGAACTGTGTGATAGAATCTCCAATTGGGGTCCCCATTTATTCACCAACAAACCCCTTTTGCTCTCCCTGATTCTCTCTTCAAAACCTTTTGGCAACCATTCAGGATTGAACTCTCCATTCAAGTCAAAACCAAAAGGTGGCCTTATAACCCAAATAAACTGTTCCCCACTTCTTTCTAGTCCCTCAGCCAAAGCCATCATTTGGGAAGCACTGATTGTGACCTGTGATCCAAATGAAATGTAGAGAACAGAATTTTGATCTTTCAAGTTGAGCCACTCAATGCATCCCTCAAGAGATATGCCAGGTTCTTTACCTGCACGTTGTTTTGAACCTTTGTGTGGAGAAGGTAGCAAAAGAGGACCAACACTCCAAACCGGAAGTTCAATATGTTGCCTCAGAAGTTGCAACCCCAAAGACTCTATCTACTCAACACTGTTGCAAATCCACCCATCATAGTTCATAGAAAGTGCAAACTGTGGAACTAAGAATTTAGACCAAGCATCACTGCCATCAGCTGCTCTTATGTGTCTATGCAACTGAGAGCGGTGGAATCTGTAGTTTTGAGGAAACCCGGGGACCCAAAACTCCTCAGAAACTGTTTTTCTGTGAGGAAGATTGGTTAAGATAGAGATGTAAGCCAAAACTCCATAAGCACTACCGGTTGTGAAGGTTATGTTCTTTGTGCCAAAGCTCTTGGCAACATGGTTAACCCACCCAAAGAACAAATCAGATACTATACAAAGTGGAGGGTGACCCTCTTGTTGTGTGATTTGGGATATTAAGGAGCGAAGTGGGGCCACAAGGCTCAAAGATGAAATTAGAAGTTTGATGCTTTCAGCTAGGGGCAACTTCTCTGTGTTCTCTGCATTGGAGGGTAGACCATGGTGTGTAGGGTTGAAGGGCAGCTCAGCAAGGTGGAGAGGGGAAGAAGAAGAAGCTGTGCAGGAAATGGCTGATTTGAGTTGTTGAATGTTGAGAGGAGTGGTGGCTGTGGTGATGGTGAAGCCAAACCTTTCCTGGATTTGCCTTGCTAGTGCTAGGAATGGAATGAGATGGCCATGTGCCATGAAAGGTACCATCACTATGCGTCCATCTTTCTTTCCTATCTCTGTAGTCATTGGAGCTCCAAGGAATTGTGTTGTAGACTACTAGTATTTGGCTCTACAAAATGGTCTAACTATCCTATGATCTAATGGATAGAGATATGGTGAATAGTGTAGAAAAGAAAACATAAGAAAATTGAAGTAGCAGAAACTTTGTAGGGCAACGGAGTTAGGCAAAAACTTATATAGAGTAGGGGTAGGGGAAGCACACACACATACACAGGGACTTAGATACAATACATGTTTCTGATCATTTTTACGGGTTCCTTCTTTTTTATTCTGTGTGTCCACATATGCAACGTGAGGAGTGCGTACAAAAATCATTTTCCTATAGGGAATCGCCCTACCTCCTGCATTTTGTTTGATTTACTGGAATGGATACATTAATTTAATGGCCTATCCTTGCACCCGACACACATGCATTCGTGTCCAAATAAAAAATTATTTTTTTTTGGCCTGGACTTGTATTGTACACAGCTAGACACAACTTCAATACACTATAGACACAACCTGGACAGGTCATAGACACACCTTAGTATACTTTTTGAAACTTTTTTGAATTTTTTTATACACCAACATAAGCCCAATTAAACCCCAGCCTTGGACAAACAGAGAAATAAAAAGAAAAGTAAATTTGGGTTTCTTTATGAATTATGAATTTTATTCTTAAAATTTTAATTTATATATACACACATATGTCATGTCTGCATCTTGTAATTTTTTTAATTTAGTATCTCTCTGTGTCCGTGTCATATCCTGTGTTCATGTCAGTGTCGGTGCTACATACTATTTACTTGCACATGATGTATATTATGTATGTACCATATTGACTCACATCCATGAGTAAGGTTCACAACCTATCCAATTATATATGAATGAGATATGAGTTAATACTGAGACACAACTCTTATTCATATGACAAGCATTTTTTGATCGAAATCAGGATATTCATCATCGACAACAATATTAATCTCCTCGTAACGAGCTTTACTAAAGAGATAAATCACTGGTCATAAAAAATAACTTTAATTCTTATAAATGAGGGTCACACCCCTAATCAAGGGTAAAATGAGTTGCCATGCCACAACAGCACTTCCGGACAAGCATTTTTAGTAGCAAGGAACTTACTTCAGAATACGTTGCTATCAGTGAACCTATGAGAAGCACAAGATGATGCTTGTCGTTTGTGAAATGTCATGTCATGGGTAATTTAGCGTCTGTTCTCTTTGCCGTCCTCTCTGCCAGGTTATTATATAATATATATGTATCGGTTCTGTTCTTATATCATCTGCGTAATAATATGGCGTATTCCTCACTTCAATTTTGGTCCGCATCCCATATACACTAACAATATTTGTCCTTTGAAAATTGTTATTTGAATCCATTGCATAAAAACTAGATATATTTTATGCTGATATGAGGGATTTTTTTATTGACACAATTTTAAGATTCTATTCTCTCACACTTTGAAAAAAAAAAAAACT
Source organism: Dalbergia cultrata (assembly GCA_031216105.1). Taxonomy (NCBI): domain Eukaryota; kingdom Viridiplantae; phylum Streptophyta; class Magnoliopsida; order Fabales; family Fabaceae; genus Dalbergia; species Dalbergia cultrata. Next base: position 53,085,408 of record CM062352.1, on the reverse strand, counting down.
AATAAGATCTATAAGAAAATAAGTACGTGTTAAATAAAATTGATTGGAATTATTTTTATTACGTGTGTTTCTGAATAAATTGTGTTAAACTTGTAACATGCAAGAATCTCTACTTATATAAGTAATGAATATTAAAGTATCCATATATCAAAATTAAGTAAATATATTGTTGTATAATTTATCATGTAAAGTAATGTTATGTTTAGGACTTTGATCCTTTAAAGTAAGATGCTTACTTTAAAAAAAAAATAAAATAAGAAGATTTTAATTTTAAATTAATTAATAAATTATGAATAATGCTATCTCATCTTTTCTTCAATCCTCACTTGAGTTTAACCTATGTTATCCTCTACTTAGAAATATGTACACATCAATTTAAAGGCAAACTATGTACGTACTCACTATCGCAATTCTTAAAAATTTATAAAAAACAATGTATTTTAAATTTTATTATATTTTGTTTCACTTGTTTCTCATTGTAAGTGTCGGTACGGTCTCCAGGCTCAAGAATACAAATACACTTTCTCGTAATTAACGGGAGACTTCGTTGAACGTGCTTAATTAGCGTGGACCAAACCGCCATACCGGACACTTAAAGATATAGCTAAGAATTCGATTGCTAACGTTGTATATAAAAATGATTTTGTGATTAGAGATAAAATAAAAATTCATATCTATAAATTTTATGTGTTGAGAAAATTAATCATTGCTTTTATGGGTGAATATTATAGATTTACTTAAAAAAATGATTAACTGTGAGAGCGTTGTTACTATTAAAATCCCAAGACTACCTCAAGTTTGAATTCCGAAATTATTGCATTCCAACGATTACCTGACTATTTACATAGATGTTGGTACACGAGTTTGGATCACTGTCTAGAAAAAGGGACCGGACCGGCGAATGGAAAAAATGGAATGTTCAAAAAATCGGTGTAAATTGGTAAAATATCGATTGAATTGAACATATTTTTAAAATAGGAAAATTTAAAATTTTTGAAGTTCAACAATATTTCTATAATGAAAGATAGTGAAAGATACACGTTCGTTAGCTAACGAAAGAATTATTAACCTCTAAAGTGATGTAACACACAAATATTTACAATTGTTCTGGAAGTAAAACTGCATACTCTAAATATTGTGGGACTTGAATAGTTTATAATAGTATTCAAGATAAAAAAAAATTGATAATTTAAACAATATAAATTTAAGTGCTCCATATTTCAACTCTTTATTTATACATTCTTTTAATACATTTATCTATTTTAAAACATATAACTAATCATGTGTGTGCCTATATATATATATATATATATATATGGAGGTGGAAATTCATTTACATCAAGTGTAAGTTTTGATATACTTACACCTTTTAATAATTTTTTATGTGTATAAAATTTTATCAATCAAACTGTTGAATTCAAAGTTCTCACATAGTAGATCAAATATATCAAATTTCATAAAATTTGAATTATATTTGATATTTCATCATGTCACTTTATTTTGACGGATAATATATTTTTAAAATTACTAATAAATATCGATGACTAGAATATATACCTATTGTTATATAACTTTTCTGAAAGTTGGCATATTTGATCCTCAATATAATATTACATAATTTAATAGTTAGATAAATTAAATTCAATTTCTATGAGTTATTAAAAAATATAAGTGTATAAGATTTACACCTGGTGTAAAATGGATCCTTATCCTATATATATCACAGTCAAACCTCTGATTGAATCTGAACTATTATCTTGATCGATTAAGTGTCAATATGTCCAATCCCATTTTCTTAACCTTGGTTTTGATCAAACTCAGGCACCAGCCAACTACCATTTCAAAATACTCTTATGCTACTGAATCATCATTTCTAATGTTGTTTAAAGTTACAGGGATTTCAAAATTCAAAAAGATCTCCTTCACTAGATTAAACGAGAAATCAGTATAATAAATTTGATATCATATCTTAATCCAAAATCTTGGAGCAATAAAACTATAGCTTTTTTTTTTTTTTTTATAAGCTCCCATGACCTATTTCTAACCAATGTAATACTTCACTATCATTTACTTAATCTATTTAATTAACTAATTAACTATTCCGCCAATAAGAGTTAACTCATTCGGATGACCTTTCACTCATGTAGTGTGAAGGCATATTTTAACTCTAAATTGAGATGTGATTTTCCCAAATTTAAACTTTTAAACTATCACAAGATAAAACAGAAAAAACTAATTAACTATCCCAATGAAATGTGACTTGGAATTCCTCTACCTCGTCAAATTTTCACTCCATATCCTATTCCTCTAATGAAGGGAGTTGAAAGTACTCTAAGTAGCCATATGTTAACATTCTTCACGTTTTCACTTGTAATAAATGACACTGATCGATAGCTTTCATTTCTGTCGGGAGGAGGTTAAATAGATCCAAGAATTGCCATTCACAGTAAAAAAATAAAAAAGGGTTGCATGTTGCTTTCAGTGAAGTACTTATAAGCACATGATGACGTGTAAAGAATCAGATGCGATATGATTTGTCGATGTCCTATGGTTATGAGAAAAGCTACTTTAACACCTAAAAAGTGAGTGTCTGAAATATACACTTACTTTATAATTATTGGATGTGATGAATATTTCCACTTACTTTTAACATTCATCACATCCAATGATTATAAAGTGAGTATCTGTTTCAGACACTCACTTTTAGATGTTAAGATAACATTTCTTGTTGGTTATTTGTTGCTGTCATTCCACTACCACTTAAACATTTTCAAAAATAAGTCTCGCTTATCATGAAACTAGAATTGGCAGCCTGTTGTGAAATTAAGGATACAAATTGAAATCATTTTCTACTGTATTTATATGGTTTGGGTTCAATTTCAGTTTTTTTGTAAACCATCTTGGTTCTTTTATATATATCTTTAATCCAAATTTTTGTTCATTGAAAAGAAAACCTCGTAGCACAAGGTGAAGAGGAGCATTTAATTCAAAGCTCCAAAATTATATGTGTTTATCAAGGACGAACTCAACAAATTTAGGTAGTATAAGAATAAAATAAAATGACTACAAGCAACATCAATATGTAAGTAACACACCATATATCACTTTGCGGCCACTTATATTATGCCACGAGTATGCCAATGTTATTGAAAGCAATGTTCTGAATTAAACTTACAATCGATGCTCCTTAGGTCCTGCAAAACGAAACCCAGTATTTTAGAGTGAAATGTAACATTTTATGTGATTAAGTTTTATATGAGCTCATATGATTAGGATTATAATATAAAAGAAAAAAAAATATTGGACAGATTCCAATCTCATCTCATTCATGTCCTAAGAAACTCTCATCTCATTCTTTGCTCTAAATTTTCTTTAGGGAAACAAGGTTCTGCATTAACATTTGACTGCATATTTCAGAGACTCTTGGTTGATAAAATGGTTGTTACAAGATCATCCATTGCTCTGATTGAAGATCCTTTTACTTCACCCTTGACTAATTTTGAGTTTCTCATCAGCACTGCAATCTCATTAGCCTTCTCCTTCATCTCCTTTCCCTTCCCCCCTCCTTGCTCCATAACCATTTCAATCACCTTCTTAACCTCCTCCCCACAAATCACACTTTCCACAGTTCTTGTGAGCTCCACACACACACCCATTTCTTCCACCAACATCTTTGCATTATATGCCTGCTCTGCTACTAGTGGCCACCCAATTATGGGCACTCCATGGCTTAAACTCTCCAACACAGAATTCCATCCACAATGGCTTAGAAATGCTCCTGTTGAACTGTGTGACAGAATCTCCAACTGGGGTCCCCATTTGTGCACCAACAAACCCTTTTTGCTCTCCTTCATTCTCTCTTCAAATCCTTTTGGCAACCATTCAGCATTGAACTCTCCATTCATGTCAAAACCAAAAGGTGGACTTATAACCCAAATAAACGATTTCCCACTTTGTCCCAATCCCTCTGCCAATGCCATCATTTGGGAAGCACTAATGGTGTTCTGTGACCCAAAAGAAATGTAAAGCACAGAATTCTCATCCTTCAAATCAAGCCACTCAATGCATGCTTCAAGAGATACGCCAGGTTCTTTACCTGCAAGTTGTTTTGAACCTTTGAGTGCAGAAGGTGGCAAAAGAGGACCAACACTCCAAACAGGAAGTTCAAGATACTTCCTCAGAAGTTGCAGCCCCAAAGGCTCTATCTCCTCAACAGTGTTGCAAATCCACCCATCGGACTTCATAGAAAGTGAAATCTGGGGAAGGAGGAATCTAGAGCAAGCATCACTGCCATCAGCTTCTCTCAAATTTCTATGAATCATAGAGCGGTGGAATCTGTAGTTTTGAGGAAACCCCGGAACCCAAAACTCATCAGAGTCTGTTTTCCTATGAGGGAGATGGGACCACATAGACGTGTAAGCCAAAGTTCCATAAGCACCACCAGTGGCAAAGGTTATGTTCTTAGTGCCACAGCTCTTGGCCACATTGGTAACCCACCCAAGGAGCAGATCAGATATGATACAAAGTGGAGGGTGACCCTCTTGTTGTGTGATTTTGGATATCAAGGAGTGGAGAGGGTCCTCAAGGCTCAAAGATGCAAAATTAAGTTTGAGGATACCATCATGGGGCAGCTTCTTTGAGTTCTCTACATTGTGGGGTAGACCATGTTGTGTAGGATTGAAGGGTAGCTCAGCAAGGTGGAGATTATTGTTAGTGGGGGAAGAATATGTGGTGGAAATGGCAGACTTGAGGTGTTGAATGTTGAGGGGAGTTGTGGCTATGGTGATGGTGAAGCCAAACCTTTGTTGGATCTGCATTGCCAGTTCTAGGAATGGGATGAGATGGCCATGCGCCATAAAAGGTGCCATCACAATGTGAACACTTTCCTTTACATTCTCTGCCATTGGAGTTCAAAGGGTGTGATAAAGGATGAGTTACGTTCTGCTGTAGATGATGCGTTTTTAAAGGACAAGTGAAGCAAGGACGTGGCATCGTGAGGATTGCATGCGTGTCCTTGATCAGAAGTTGTTGCGTCTCTACATTTTCTGCCATTGTTGTGTCCTAGCTGGACCTTTGTTATTTTATTGCCGAATTGTTTATTGTTGCTTTTGGTTTTGTTGACATTTTTTATTTCTAAAAACTGAAAAGGTTAGAAAGGTTATTTTATACTTTTGGAAAAGAGAAAGAATGTTCCTAGTAGTATTTATTAGACAAAAATACATATATATTGAATACGTAAATTTATTTGGTGACCGAGATAACAATAGAAAATGAAAAAAATTCTATCTCTAAAATAGGAAAATATAAAATTTATGTACCTAAAGAATATAGAAATATGATATAAAAATAAAAAATTAATTTTTTTTAATAATACCTCTATTAATATTTATTGTATATATATCTCCACTAATGCTACTTTAGAGAAGATGGACACATATATATTATGTTTACTGTTTCTATAAATTAAATTCAATTTTTTAGTTTGAAATATGTTTAAAAATGAATTAATTTAATTATTTTTACTATTTTATTCTTTATTAATATATTATGAATAAAATATTATATTAAACTAAGATTATTTTAATTTTTTTTTTATTTGTTAGAATTCAATTCTCACACCAAATCATACTTATTTAGGTCTGATTTTAATTTTTTAATTTTGTTAAATTTCAATTTACATAGATTTCAATTCTTTTACTTAAATTATTTATAAATCATAAAATTTAATTCAATTTCTTGATAGAATTAAATTGTATGTTTCCAAACATCTAGTTAATATCTCTGTATTTCTGTCACGTAACACTGTCCAAACGCTACCCAATTTCTCACTACGATCTTATATTAAGTCCACCGTGAAGGTCGGCAATGGTCGTTAATCGAGGAAGATCGACCGGTGGAGACGAAGGTGAGGTGTTTCTTTTTTTGTGTTAATTGTTTTTGACGTTTGATTTTTCTCCAAACAAACCCCCAGGGCCCCGCGGCGGGGCGCGGTGAGAATCACCCAGTTTACCGTATTCCCCTTCATGTATTGTAAATATGACGTGTTTACCGTATTCCCCCTTTCATGTATTGCAAATATGACGTTTTGTTTTTCATTCTTGCTTTTCACTTAAAATCTTCGAAACCAAAATTTGAAACACGAGCTTGAAGAGTATTCCAGCTGTCATAGTCTACCTACATTTCAGCTTGGGGGATTTATGGAACTGCTATGATGAATGGAGTGCGTATAGTTTGAGGTATACAATTTCATACTTGCTATTAAATATCAATCTTTCCGTAACTCTGTCCAGGAGGTGTGGTGGGGATACTTTAAATATCGATTCACAGAACTTTTGCCCAAGTTGAACTTTTCATGTCGTTATATTTGACTATCTTGAATTGTAATTGCCTAATTGGATGCTTTTGTTTTCAGTTGGTGTCCCTGATATGTATTGTAAATAGGAAGACTTCTTTTTGGAACTGAAATGAATTATCCAAACTGTGGGAGGACCCTTTTTTTTTTAATTGATATTTTTGTTGGTATTTGGTCTCCAAAATGGCACCACAATTACAGTGATTCTTAGAAGTTATTGGAAGCTCTTTAGAAGAGGGAGGGATTGAGCAAGTTTGTCAGTGCCATTTGAATGTAGACAATAAACTTCCTCTGCATATTTATATTTTCAATCTTGTTGGTTTGTTTTTCCTTTTTCTTTCCTATTTGTCTCTCCCTGATGTGGATATTGAAATCAGACCTTACATTCGCTTCCGTTTAATTCTTAATTTTTTTTTATTGCATGTAGTTTTAATTGTTTGTGTTATGGCATTTTTTGTGAAAGAACTTAAATTTGTTCTAGCTTAACATGCACAGGATAGAAAGACTAGAGATTCCACTGTTGACTTAATGGACTGTTTCCTTGCTTTCAGATTACTGGATTAGGACAAAGGTATTCAGGGTTGATAATTACGTAGTTGGATTACAGTTGCTTGATAATTACTAATTGAGTTCGTCTGGTTCATATAGCTACTAATTGACCGTGATCTATTTTTTACTCTTTCATTTTGTACTTGACTTTTCCACCCAAAAATGGCAAAAGATATATAGCCTAAATGGGTAATTACCTAGTAAATACATTTTGATCCCAACATTTATCGTTGGCATTAGGCTTTGTAGTATCATTAGCATTTATGATATGTTTTATGGATGAGAAAATTTGCACTCCTGCTTACCTTCTGCTATTACGCAGATATCCAATTTGTCATATCCCACTGGGAAGAACAATTAAAGAGGTCTCGACATGCTTCCTGATTTAGCACACATTTTCGTGTTCATTTGACGGTGGTAGTGTGTAGCTATATTCATGAATCAGTGCTAAGATTATTTACTAACACTGTTTCCATCTTTTGGTTGCTGTATGTTTTGCCACCCTTAAAATCACTTAATTTTGTTCCACTTAAAAAAGAAATGTCTTGGTTGGACTTCAAAGTTGTGAAAATTATTAACATAAAACCCTTGAATCATTGGACTTTTGTTTTCACATTTGTGTAGCTATGGACCTTGATGATGATAATGATTCTGGACTTGATAAGAACAAGGAGGGCAAGGCATGTGGCTCCCAGCATTTGGTTTGGCAACTTACATTGTGGAAAGGGGGAACGTGTGGGTATGAGGAAATTGTGGTAGGGTCCAATAGAGTTTTGTGTCACAATTGATCGTGGCAGATTCATGGTTATTCAGCGCGTGGCCAAAAATTAAGGGATTTATGCAGTATTACTGAAGCTACAAAGACTTGGCAAGTATAGGAGAGATATGCTTGATGCTTCTCTAATCTTCAGGCCAGCCTTGGAGCTTCTATAATCGATGCATTACACGGTTTCCCACAACTCAAACCATGTCTTGTTGGTGGTGTCTCCGGTTAAAGGAAACAGCTGTCTTAGGCTCTAAGCTCGACAAGTGCATTTTTTTGGCTCTCGTAACCTTGATAAATAACAAGAAAATTTGGATTTTAGGGGGAAACAAGTACAGAAGAATTGTGACGAACACGTTATTTGCTTGAATTGCAAAGAGCAGGTACAACGTCAATTTACAGTACTGTTCCTGATCATTTTTTATAAATCAGTTTTAAAGCATGATTAACAGATAATTAATCATGATGATAGTGGCAAAGAAAATAGATCCTAATATGAGCCCCTCAAGGTGATGGGTACATGAGATGAAGCCCATTACGGTGTAACCTTGAAGGATTGATATTAGGATCTAGGGAACTAACTTTATTGTGGCTTAGTAGGCTTTGGGGTTTTTTTACCCCTGCCCATGAATTTGGGCCCATAAGGGGTAGCCCAAAGAGATGTGAAAAAGCCTTTCTTCAGTCCGCTAATAAGGACGCTGTGCCCAATAGAGAGGTAAAGAGAGAGGGCGACCTGTTAAGGATAAAACCCATTCTCTTTAGGAAACCCAACCCGGTTACATATAGTTATAAACTAGCCCAAATATAGTGCTCCAAAACCCAATAGTTGGAAGCTAGGCTAGCCCATTTACCCATAGGTCCAATATTGCCTTCACATATGAGTGACACCTTTCATGTCTTTTCACATTTTTTCACATCAGCACCTTGAGCCAATCAAAGGCACTATTCACGCTGTTGCCCTATCACACTCAACTAGCAGTGTGGCGCAGCTCTCGGGTCCTTGGTCTCCAAGCTATGGGACGGAGCTCGAGGCCGTGAAGGAACACGCAACCCCATCTTAAAAGAGGGAGCTCACTCCCAACGCCCGATAACTCGAACTCGGACTCAGACACAGCACTGGTAACTCATCCAGAGCACCTCCCAGTAACTGATACACAGAGTTCCTTTTCTTCCAACCTTGACCGACGCCCCAATGGCTCTCCCTCTCCCACGAGACCAACGACACACACACATCACAACTAGTAACTCAGCACCCCATATATAGCAGCAAGGTCACAGCCTCCTTTCACGGTACCACACAGAACCAGCAAGGGCGACCGGAAAGACGCCTCCGTTCTGGAAGACACAATGAGAGCACCACAAGAGAGAGAGAGAGGTTGAACCCCAAGTAGTTCTCCCTCACACACAACAACCAGAACCCAACCTGTAACCCAGCACCATCCCCTTCATAGTGACACCCGAGACCAGTAGAAGGCGACTGGAAAGACGCCCCAGTACTGGAAGATAATGAGAGTGCCGAGAGAGAGACTGAGACGACGTCCTAACACAGAGGGAAGAGGAAAGGCTTCCATTCATCCATCACCACCTCCAAGGGCAGGCATTACCTGTTCTCTACCTGAGCCACACGGAAGGGAGTTCCCAACTCTGCTATTTTCTCACCATTTCCTCACAAGCTCATGAACCCAAGGATTAAGGTACTGTTTTACCTCTTTAATCCATCTCGAAAACTCTGGACAGCGACAAGTACAAAGCTGAGGCTAAAACAATATCCTATCATAGCAAATCTACCAAGAAAATAAAATAAGGAAGTATCCTAACAAGACACACTGCTCAGCAGAAAAATTCTTATATACACCGGGAGGAAATGCATTCTTCAAGTCTATGTAACCACCTTTACAGCTCATCCTTTCTCTAGATATTTACAGATAAGAGGTGAGTAATTCATATCTTCGTGGTGCGGTTATGCATCAGCTGATTCATCACTGGGTCTTTTCTTTGTGGTGTAAGCAGCGTAGCGCTTCCCAGTATCGTGTTTCACTGTCTGACCTCCGAAATCAAGAAATGCTGAGGTAGATGCCAATGCTGATCCAGCATGAATTGCAGTTTTGATGCTCCTTCCTACAATAGAATGGACAACACACATAGATTGTTAAAAACAGACTAATTATTTAGATTCTAAATATTTAAGGCTGGTTTGGTAATTCGAAAAATATCCAGAGTAGGTAACTTAGCACACTTTTTAAGAAGGTTATAAATCATAAGCAGGCAGGAAGGGCTGAACGTCGTCTTGGGAAGCATGTTTATATTAGACCCAATGTGGTTCTCAACAAGCAAAAATGCAAAAGATGTACAAAATTTCATTGTACAAAATAGTTAACCAGGATTAGAAAAGTTGAAATGAGCCCTTATATATGCACAGTTGCATAAAAATGGAGAGACTCAAGAAACAGAAAGGAAAAAATGAATGTAGAGCAACCTAAGTAAAAAGTAATCGGAACTCAGAATATTAAGTAAAGAGGAGTGATACACATCCACCTCCAAACATACACCTCACACTTACACCTAGTAAAATGTTGTAAACCTATGTACAAAAAGTTATAAACCACATGTAAAATATTGTAAACCAATTTATAAAAAGTTGTAAACCAATATGCAAAACCTCTTGAAAATTAGTTTACAACATTTTACACCTTGGTTTACAATTTTTTTTCATGTTGGTTTACAACTTTTATACTAAGTGTATGTTTGGGGTGTACATTTATCATTTCCCTTAAGTAAAAGGATTTCTACGGCAGCCTTAAGATCAATAATAATAAAGCATAACATAAAGTTAAGTAGCATGGGGATCCTCCTAGAAGTTCAGTACAAGGATAAGGATGTTCCTTGTGAGGGAGGTTCACATGATCCACGTACATCCAACGTAACCAACATATGATTTCGAAATTTTCTTGTTACACTTTGTATTTAAGTATATATTTAAATAAAGTTAGTAAAAATTTGTTAAAAAGAAGAAGATAAATGAATATGTTTTCAACAAAGTTAATGAGATAGATCTTGTTTTATAAATAATGTATCTTGATAAGTTGTGTCTTTGAAAGTAAGGCGAGAGGGTGTATCATGTCATGATGCCAAGTTATCTTGTATATTTCATCTGTAACATGTGAAGAAACATATATAAGTTCAATCTTCTTTTTTTTTTTTTTTGTATTATTAAACTGTAACATTTGTGCAGTATTACTATTACGTAATCTGTTTATCTGAATACAGAATATATTTGAAAATTTAAGTATTACATTTTTTTTTCCCTTTAAAATTATCTACCTGTGTACGTGCAAGTTCTGCTGTCTTGGGTTGGGTGATGTCCATGGTGTTGTCTTTGAGTTGCTAGATCAGTTACGTCATTATTACAGGTGCAATCTGTTCCTAACTTGCATGCATTTAGATATGGTAAAAATGCATTTTACCCCTCTAAACTTTATATCATGTGTAGTTTACATCTTGACTTTTTAAAACGTGCATTGTGACACCTTAAACTTTTCAAATAATGCAAAAACACATCATTTGGTTAAGTTGACATTCATTTTTATCATTAAGTAGACATGTATATGTCATGTACATAATTAATCAGACAAAAATATATTTCCTTTAAATCAAATTTCTCAGTGCTAAACTCTTCCCCCACTAAAAATTAGACAAAAAAACCCTTCAATTGCTAGAGATCGATTGTAATAAAAGAGTATGTTTTTTTTTTGGTTCATTTATGAGTGAAGGAGGGTTTAAGATTAGAAAATTTGATTTAAATGATGAATATTTTTATCCGTTTAATTATACAAGTGACATGTACATGATTACATAATGACGAAAATATATGTCAACTTAATAAAAGAGTGTGTTTTGCATTTTTTCGAAAATTCAAGGTGTCGCAATTTTGAAAAAAATTTACTATATGAACTACACATGACTTACTGTATAAGAAGGTAAAATGCATTTTAGCCTTTAGATATAGACAGCAACAATCAAAATGAAGTTGACAGAAACTGAACAAAGGAAATGTTGGTTAGTGGTCCACTTGAGCTTCTCGTGTAGAGAGGCGATATTTTGCAGGAGCATGTTTGAGATGGAGTAATACAAATTTTATTGAACAGATTTATAAGTAATTTATTTTGGAATTCAATTCGTAAAATTTTCATCCTCGTATCAAATGAACCGAAGAAGACCAATGAGGCATTCTTTTGAGTAGAAATGGGTCAAGTCTCTCAAACATAGGGTATTTGGTTCAAACCTAGGATTTATATATAGAGAGAAAATATTGTTGGGAGGGGATATTTCTCAGGTGCTTGACAGTACTGCAAAAATTAATCTTTCATATGGGCATTAGACTCTCATCCGTTGAGTATGGGATACTTTCAGAAACCAAATTGATATTTGAAGGAAGACCAATTGAGCCAAACCTAATAATTACCAAGGCCATATATCAATTATCAACTCATATATCCAAATGCAAATGCTATTTCTGTGGACATTGAACCCACAGAATATTTGGAAACCGCGAAGGCTAGCTAGGCAATTTCAAACCGGATACCGGTGCAAGCCATGAAGGGGAATGTTGAATGAAATAGCTAAAGTGGCATGAGTTACTCGTCATTGAATGAAATAAATTAAAGTGCTATGACTCATTACCTATTGAATGGTAATTATTGAATAAAATAGTGGCATTACTCAGTAACTTTCTAAGAGCCAATGCCCAATAGTCATGTGATATTATTCTGATTTAAAAAATTTCAACAAAAATTCTAACTCTCAAATATATTGTTTATAAATATTGTCATCTGGTCCATCTAATTTTGTCTTATCATTTTTTTCGAGTTGAGTTGGTTTAGCATCTGATTTTACATGTTTAGATTTATTTTGAGGGCAAATGCTTAAGCGAGGACAGGTGAGTTTGTCACCATATGGTAACAAAATCTGAACCATTAAAAATTAAATCTAATGAATAAAATTAGCTACAATTAAAATATACATTTATATTCTAATATTTATAAAAAATACTTGAGTAACGATATGTCTGTTTTGTACCCTTTAATTCTTTCCCAATTCCCACCCACACCATCCTTTCCCCAAAACCAGAGCCACCACCACCGTCCACGACTAGTCCACCACCATCATCTTCACTGCAGCCTAACTCTTCACAGAGAATTCAAATCCAAAAATTAAGTAGAAGGAACGTCATGGTGTGGTGGTTCGTTGCTCATGGATGGGAGAATCTGCCACGGCTACTGGTTTGTGTTTCCTGCTCCACCGTTGTGGTTCTGGTTTCAGCCACAATCCTCCCCCATGGGCAGAGTTGCAGCCGCAATGGAGAAGACTAAGTAGCCCAATCATTGTATACTGGTCTGGTTGTACCAAGAGTTAATGTGGAAGTTGAATGTGAAATTCATGGCTTTCTTATCGTTCAAACATAGCTATTCACTTATTTGCATGATCCGACTGTTTCTCTGTATAATATTTGTACAAAACTACAAATTCTTAGTCCTTAAATTGTACGTATGGGCTACTTAGTCTATAAAATTTTAAAATGTAATTTTTAATTCTTGAAATTGTAAAATATAAATTAAGTTAGTTATTAATTTCATTTTCATTACTATTTAATCAAATTTTCATGAGTATATCATGTTAATTGAATATTAATGATCAGAGTGACACTCTATTTGGTCTCAAAATGACATAATTGTATGATAGATTCAAATTATTAGTATAATAATATTACTTATATGCAAAATTAATCATTTCATTGGTTATTTTTATATTCATACAATTAAAGTCAAATAAAGTGTGAACACATCATTGTCATGTCAATTAACATAAGATATCGATAAAAATGCAAGGGCACATTAATTGAAATTGGGGTAGCAATTGATATAATTTAGAGACTAAAAATTAATTTATAAATTTTAAAGATCAAAATAACTTAGGCATACAATTTTAGGGACTATATTGAATATTTATCCAAATGACATGTTGTGTCAACAAACATAAAATATTGAAGCAGGTCCTCATTTCATTCATAATAAAAAGAAAAAAAGAAAAAACCCCAGTACATTGAGTGAACCCATTGCTTGAAAACACAACTTTTGTTCCTCATTTCACTCCCTTCAAACTAATTGTCTTTCACCTCATGTGCCATTTTTTGTAGCTAATTAAGTACAATATTACCACCCAATGTCATTACCCCACGATACAAATGAGAGATACAACACATTATAATCCCTTTGGTCCTCTCATATGGAAGCTTCCATTTTAACTTTTCAATCTTTCTTTTGCATTCGCCAGTTTACACGATCATTCTCATGATAACACGTACATTGAAGGTCTAACATCAATCATGGCATCCTCAGCCCACTCAAAAAGTTACATGAAGATTTTATCTAGAAAACAAAAAGTTAAAAGTTAGAAAAAGAATAAGGAATTTAAACAAGGGATCTTACTCTTCAATCTGGACATCTCCAAAATGGCCTCCCAAGATTCTTCTTGAATTCGTTATTGAGCTTGGGTAAGGAGCACCAAGGAATCTCCACACTCACAAATCCTCCTTCTTTGGGACATTAATTAAATAGTGGAAGTTGATGCGTAACATAGGATGTTCCTTGCTATTATAATCTTTTCAACTCTAAGGAGAAGCTAATTAATGCTCATCTGTGAAGGAGAGGGGATCGGAGGACCATTAGATTTTCCACAAAGCAATATGGCATGTCATCAATAGAAAGTGTCAAAGTGGCCTATGTGTACCTGCGAATAGGAAAGAGGGTTTAGGATCTTAACATAGGATGAGAAATGTTTGTTGTAGTAACATTTCTTGGACAATGGACATCGTGCCGATTGAATGGGAGTATATAACTATATATATCGACGTGATTTCAAGTGGTTCCAAAATAAACCCAAAACATCATACGTGGAGGTTGAGTTTAAAGTTTGAGAGATAAAAATACTATTATAAAAAGAAATAAAATTATAAAAGTGTCAGAAGAATAATTTGTTATTTTTCCATTCATGAAGATGTAACATAAACAGGTTCAACAGGTCACTTATATAATGGCAGAATTATTCGTTACTGCATCAGCATGCCATTTTCCGTTCACATGCATATTCAATTGCCTCTCATTTCCTTTCTCTTTCTCTGTAAATAAAGAAAAGTGTTATCTTACCACTCAAAAAATGGGTGTCCATTGGGATATTTATTTTTTAAGCATTGAATATAATTGATAGATGAGATGAGTGAAAATTATTATCACATTCAATAGTTAAAAAATGAACATCATTTTTTTGTGTTAAAATAACATTTACAACCAATAAAACTTGAAATTCAGAAAAAAAGATTTAAACATGCCTGTTGCTTTGAATTTTATCAGAAAAGCGATGTTTGGGCTAGCAGACTCGCTCATCCACCCCACCTGCTTAGCATGTTTGGGCCGAGATAGGTAGCAATTAATAGGCTCAGGTCCCATTACCATTTTCTCAATCTCTAGTTTTCTTATGTCCCTAAAAAATATATATATATTCTCTAATTTATCTTTTTCGTTTGTTGTCAATAATCTCTGATCAAAGGTAATGTTTACTTATTACAATAGAGAAAACTGATATAATAGAGGTCTGTCAATCTATAGTTTCAAGTATTGTAGAGTCAATTATGCATTTGGGGTTAGGTGCATGTCTTATCCATACAATTAGAAAGCAAAAGCCCAACCCCCAAACAAATTCAAATCCAAAATTAAACAGAAACACTGGTAAGCAGAAAGTGGGTGGTAGTTACAAGTTAGTTAGTAAATGCAGTACCAATCATCCCAATTCTTTTTTTACTTTAGGGAGCAATTACTCCATTATCCAACTGATTTGACACTGCACATGGCCCAGGGTCAGTGCCAGTTACACAAGATAAGACCCCTAATTCCTCATCAAAAAAAAAAAGATAAGACCCCTAATTTGGTTGACCCCACAAATAATCCCTGATCCATCACATATAAGATTGGTAATGAAGAACTAATGGATCTTAAGTTGGGATGGTATGGTTGCCAACAAATAATAAGATGGTATGGTATGGTAGCCAAGATTGTTATGGTAGAGTAGAGAAACTGTTACACCCTTCTTAGGCATATTTAGCGTATAATATGTAAAAATATATATGATCTCTCATTTTAAATTTTTGTATAATTTTTAAAACATTACGAATTGAAATAAGTGGTTAAATTTGCTTATGAAACACATTAAATATGCTCCAAGAAGATACAATAATTTCCTTTTTATTGTATGAAACTTAGGTACCTATCATAAAAAATAGTCTCTTATGACATAAAACTCATAGATGAGGTTTTGCCTTAAACCATGAATCCTCTTTGTACGCATGTCTGAAATTGAATCCCTGAATAGCCTCACCTAGCTACCGCCCCGCGGTTACAAGAGTCCGCTGACATGTATGGTATGGTATGGTATGATGTTGTTGATCAGCCCAAATGGTTAGCTCTCCCACCACAACTGTATCCAATTAATATATGCCTTGCATTTTGCAGCATCTTCCACCCAAACCACCACCACACCTTCTAACAACTATCATTTATTTATCCCCTCTAATTATGTAAATTCCTTATTATAAATTTATAATAATATAATTTGAATCCTCATTTCCCTTCGTGCTTGTGTAACTTGCTTAGACACACTCTCTCTCTCTCTCTCCAAATCCAGGCAATTCTCTCTCCTCTCCTCTTACTTCCTTTGCTCCATCTGGGTCATGGTTTTGTTCAATTTTTTCTCCTTATCTTAATTTTGTGTTTTTGGTACATTTTGGGCTAATAACACTGCTAACTTTACAGTGTTCAGATTCTAATTTTTTTTTAATACGGCTGAATACCCTCTCTGTTTGTTACTCACATTCTTTGTAATCATCGAATCATAGTTTTCTTTGTTAAAGTTTGCATCTTTTTGCTAATTTCTTCAACCCCACAATCCCCACAATCACTTTCTTTTAAAAGCTTGGAACATTTGCCATTTCCTGCTTCGGGGATTTGTTTTTTAACAGTTTGAACAGATTAAAGGTGGGGTTACGATTTATCATATAACTGCAAATTTGACAGCTCCGTATGAAAATCATAATCCTTGTATAATGTTTTTGGGTTCTTAAATTTATATATATTTGTGTGGGGTCTGATTTGAATCTCGTTTTTTTTTCTTTCCTTGAGTTTCAGTTCCTAAAGTCTATTGGATCTTGCATATAATCCTTCAATTTGTTGGTTACACTGCTTGGCGAAGTGGGTTTGTCTCGGTTTTAAGGATGAAGGTCACTGTGGTTTCTCGGAGTGGAAGAGAGATAGTTAAAGGGGGCATTGAGCTCAGTGATTCTGTATGTCTCCCGTCTCTCAATTTCTTACTTTTTCTTCTCAGAATTTTGTAATTCATTGCTGTCATCAAAAGGGTTAGTTTTGAATTTGATTTATTTGTTTGATATCCCCACCAAAGTTTCTCCTTTTTGTGTGTAGCTTTTTAATTGAGAGCTCTGTCTTCAAGCGTAATAATTTATGGTGTATTCCATCTTTCTTTGACGCAGGCTACTGTAGCAGATCTTCAGCGTGAAATTCATAGGCGAAGTAAGTGAACTTGTGCTTTTTCTCTGCTATTCTTAATTTGTTATGTATAAATTTATCTTTTCTAGGAATATCTATGAAGTAAAATGAGTAAAATCATGTTAGTATCAGCCTTATGCCAAGTTGGTGCTGGCATATTTCTGCATATGGTTATAGTTTGTTTTGTGATGGCTAGATGGAAGTGTCTGATAGATTACTATAAACCATGTGACAGTAGTTGATAATATTCTCTATTACAGCCTCTCAGGTTTATTCAAATGTAACATTACTATTTAATGTGTAATAAGATATGTTATTGTTTTTACTGGCTATAGCAGTATGATAAGTGAGTAAGGTACTGGGTTGTTCCTTCAAGTTGTAAACTGCTTATTTAGATTCATTTTTTTTGAAGTTTCCTTGAACCTTGGGTAAATAAACCATGAGTGAATCCCCCTTTTTCATACGATAAAATGACCAGGAAGGTTTTAGTATCAGTTATTAGACCGCACTGTCTTTTTCGGTGGTTAGACCCGCACTGTCTTATTTATTAGATCTGCACTTAAATCTAGTCTTTTTCTAGGTTGTTGAACTTGAAAATTTAGAATGGAAAACTGTGGATTATGAAAGTTGACCCAATTCTTATTGGGTATTTGAACTAAAAGAATTATTGGTGATAACACTAGTTCTATCCATTGCACTGGGAATGGTAAAATGCTTATATATAGGCACCATTGAATGTTTTAGATCATTAACATGATTTGTATGTTTCACTTCAACAGGCAGGAAGTACCCCGCAAGGCAGCGCTTGACACTTCCTGTCCAACCAGGATCAAAGGAAAGGCCTGTTGTCCTTAATGACAAGAAGAGTCTGAAAGACTACACAGATGGAAATTCGGGAACCTTAACTGTAGTATTCAAGGACTTAGGCCCACAAGTTTCTTATCGTACGCTCTTTTTCTTTGAGTATTTGGGACCTTTGCTTCTATATCCGGTCTTCTACTATTTCCCTGTCTACCAGTATTTTGGGTACAAAGGTGAACGTGTCATCCACCCCGTGCAGACATATGCCCTGTACTACTGGTGTTTCCACTATGCCAAACGAATTTTCGAAACGTTTTTTGTGCATCGCTTCAGCCATGCAACCTCTCCCCTTTCCAATGTGTTCCGTAACTGCGCATATTACTGGTCCTTTGGCTCTTATATTGCT
The DNA here is from genome assembly GCA_031216105.1 of Dalbergia cultrata. Classification (NCBI taxonomy): domain Eukaryota; kingdom Viridiplantae; phylum Streptophyta; class Magnoliopsida; order Fabales; family Fabaceae; genus Dalbergia; species Dalbergia cultrata. The sequence goes on along the minus strand of CM062352.1, from coordinate 53,066,929 downwards.
TACTATGTGAACCACCCACTATATACCCCTGTGAGTGACCTCCAAATGAAGATTGGGTTTGGGTTTGGGATACTATGTCAAGTTTCAAATTTATACTGCCACATTATACTGAGGAATCTCCGCAAACCTGAGGGGGACGGTGGATACCAAATTCCATGTGGCTTTCTCTTCAATATAGTTACCTGTGCAAATTATACGACAGAGATCTATCAGTGGTTGGGCTTCAACATTGCAACACAAACTGTTGCAGGTTATGTTTTCCTTGTCGTTGCTACTTCCATTATGTCCAATTGGGCTTTTGCAAAGCACAGGCGTTTGAAGAAGGTCCATTTCCTCTCCTTCTATTTCTCTGTTCACTAATTCAGTTTGCAGTCTCTTTTTTCATATATCTAAAATATAACTGTAAGAGCAGAATGCATGTGGTAAACCTGAAAACTTTCTGTAAAGGATTCTAGAAACCTACTTTATGGAAGAACATAATCAGGATTTTGAAAATTTTGTAGCTAACTTGATTATCTAAGAGTGATGTTTGTGCTTGGTTATGCCAAGTCATCTGGATTTGGTTCATGTGTTTATTGGATAGATTTGTTATACGTATAGGGTCATCAAATGCTATAAAATGAAGCGATATTATTAGTTTTTCCACTCTTTGAATTATTTTTTTTTTGGTCAAATGATGAATGTTGCATCAATGTTGTATATGCAGTTATTTGATGGAAAGGAAGGGCGACCCAAGTATCCTCGTCGATGGATAATATTGCCACCATTCCTGTAGACACCAAGGCAAATTCTTCTTGCAGGATTTGAGATTTAGAATTGTAGTATGCTGAAGTTTTAGTGATCTATTCTCATCAGATAAGAATGTCTTTCAATTTCTTAGAAGCTTTAGAATATGAATTTGATTCCCCAAATCATTGTAGTGTGATGCAGAAAATGTGTCATCATTTCTGGATAATACTACTTGGAATAATGCTTTCGTCCAAATCTGCATCTTGTGTTGATCATATTTTGATGATGGTGTTTTGTTTTGGTTGTCTTGTGCCTTCTTTACTGTGTCCCACAGTTTATTCATTACTCATCATTTTGGAACATGAGAGAATTTTCTAGGTTATACGCACAGCAATGCTGAGGCTTCAAAGTTAGTGGTGTACCACATCATTTAGGGTGGTTGATTTTAGTACTGTTTTACACTATTCTTAATCAAAATCTATGAGAGATTTTAGTGTTGTTCTTGTCTGAATGGATTCACCACAGTATTATATGCGATTAGAGTTTACCAATTTTGAGGGCAAATTATGATCTAATCTAAAGCCATTAAACGTTTAACCGTGCAGTCTACCAGGGGTCATAAGGATATTTTTTTTTTTTGTGGTTTTTTCAACCCTTTCATGATACATCAGAAAGCTCGTCACATCAGGATTACGTATTAAACAAATGAATTTCAATTTTTTTTTCTTTTATTTTCCTTCTAGCTAAACAGTGCTGATGAGGAACAATTTATGCTCCTTTTCTTTTTATATATTTTTTTGCTCTTTGTTTTGCTCTAACCATCCACGTTGCCGAATTACTTCATCGTGAAAATTTCAGAATGTTAAAATACTGCTATTTTAGTAAACTCATGAAATCCCGCTAACATTGACTTTTAGATATAAGCTATGATTGGTTTATCTTATCAGTTTATACTCATACACGACGGTCTTAACCATAGCTTTAAAAATCGGCTCGGACCGACCAGTTTGATCGGAAAACCGATGAACCGGTCATTAAACCGGTCTGAGCCACTGTTTGGATCGGTCTCGTATCAAAACCGGTGTGATTCGATTTGAGTCGGCCGGTTTTGCATCAAAATCGGTGTCTCGGCCGGTTGAATCGGACCGGTCGACTCGGTTTTTTTTTTGTTTTTGGTTAAATGATGTCTTTTTCTAAATCTTGAAAAATAATATTCTAATTTGAATTTTAAAAAAATGCAATAAATTTATTTATATTGTCATGACTTGTGAGTTTATGATGTAAAACTTTGTGAGTTTACTTGTACAATTATATTTTAAACTTGTTAATTGTGATTTGTGATCATGAAATGAAAACAATATTTAGGAATTTATGTTATTTAATTATGTTTTTATATTTGAAAGCCTTAGAGTATCAAATTGTTAATTAATTATTATTTTATTTAAATTTTTATATAGTTTTATATATTTTTTATATAAATCTGTTCATTTAAAACCAAAGTGGCCATTTGGTTGAACTAACGATCCAGTGACTTAAGACTCATTCGAGTCGATCACCGGCCCGAGTTTTAAGACTATGGTCTTACCAACAAAGTGAAGACAAATAGAAACCGTTAAATCCATAAAATAAATACAATAATGAATCCAATTACGATTTAATGTCTAAAAATTTATCGAGTTATATTACGTAAAAACCAAAAAGTCAAAAGATTATAATTAATTGCTAACATAAAGTTTCATAATACTAACAATACATCTAAATTAATCTGCGTGATAATTAGCTTTTCTCCCCGGGAATGTAACTACATACGGTCTACAAACTTTCATTGCATATAGAACATATCAATCTATACTATTCCAAGTAAATAACAAGATTCTACATTGATTTATAATTGTATCACCAGCCCACCGCAAATTATAAAGATCTCGACGTTCCCAGTGTTATACGTATCTAATCTAATTAGCTAATGACATCTAGGATGGTTCTCACTACTTAACTGTTGGTGCTGTTTGCATGACATCACATGTTCTTAGTCCGTCTCTCAGATGATTGTTTATATTCGTAAATAGACCATAGTGTTAGCATTTTCAAATGAGCACGAAATAGTTTGCTACTTGACGTAGTGCGAAGTAAAATTACAACTTTAAGACTGAGTTTTGATCAATCAAAGGGCCAAACGAAGGGCCAGTCGAGACCTTGAATCTAGCTTTGCTCATCGAGAGAGGTAATTGAGAACAAAACATTAAAAACAAGTACCAAAGAATAAAATAAAAGGCAATAGTTGAGAATGGGAGAACAACATGACGCAAAATTTCCCACCAACAGCTATCCAATAGTTTCAATCCTCCAACGTATAAAAATGAGCAAATGCCAGAAAGACAATTCTCGAAAATTGCTACCATCAAATCAATGCAGTTTGATGATGTTCCCATAAACCCCACTACAATTTCATATCATCATTAGTAGATCCAAAATACGGCATGCTTCTAGCAACACCGACTAGCAGAAATAAACATGCAGTGGCCTTCCATGTATTAGACAAACACACAATGCACCGAGACAAAAGCAAAACCCATTAGAATACATTTATCATCTCCGCATTCCTCGTCCCCGGCCACGGCCACGGAAGGCACCTCCACGACCTCTACCGCCCATGGCACTTGCAGCAGCTTCTCCTTGTGCACTCTCAGACTACATATGTTGAATAGATAAAATAATAAAAACCAGATACATAAGTTCCTCATCTTGATATAGCATCACATGATGGAGACCTTCATTTGCACTACTTATTTACATGGCATGATTAATGAAACATTGAATGGACCCTGATGCAGTTTTTATAGCAATCAACAAAGGGGCTTTTGTATTGCATTATTTCAGTGACAATACATGATAGCTACCAAGACATTATTATAAAGGGGAACTATGATACCACTACGTCAACAGCACAGTATGCATGAATATATATAGCTTCTTCAACAACAAAATGATTTATAGGGTTTTTCAAACTAAAAGAACGATGAAGAGAGTAAATAAGACTGTGGCACAGTAGATTTGAAAATTGGGTTGCATCATGTACAAGACTTGGGGAAATAAATATACTACAGGTGGAAATCTTCAGCAAACATACAGTGATAGAAATAGTCATAAATTTACCTTGGGGTTTTTTACTGTTTCATCCACACTTAAGATTAAGCAAGCTGCCTCTGTAGCAGCATTTATAGCATTGATCTGCAAAATTATTGATTAGCTTAAACACCATCCACATCAAATATAAGAATATAAAGTCATGTAGACAATTGCAGGCAGATACAGATACCTTCACAACTGCAGGCTCCCAGACAAAGTTAGTAAAGGAATCAGCAATTCCACCTGTGGCTATATCCACTCCATATGGTGCCCCCTCACCTGTAATAATCAGGCAATAATAAGATTAACTTTTAGCCTACTGAAAGAGCTATGCAAAATCCACTAGAGTGGATGCATTGGTTGGTACATCAACTAATATGGCCAAACGCTCAGGAACATATGAATTCAAGCCAGAAGAATATACCAATTACAGAATTTTTCATCTACAACCTCGAAGCTGCCCAACTACTAAGATTAAAACAGCAATCTCACAGAAATACTGAGTATGAGTGCTCTAATTAAATCTCATTAACATACTTGCACAACAAATTATATGGGTTCTTTTAAGTAGAGGTGTGTCAACAAATTAAGCTATTCAAAATCTAATGGGGCCATGTTAAAAGTAGCTTGACTTGCCAGTGTATCTACTATTTCCCCAAGCAAATTTTCTAGAAAAAAGGAGTGAAGCCAAGTCAAGAGGGAAAAAGGCAGTGTTCAATCAGACCATCATGCACAGTCATGTTAGTTGCAGTTAATATATTCTGAAAGTGTGTCATGTTACCCTTGCTTCCGAGGAGGAAATTTTAATAACTAATGATTCCAAATCAATGAGCTAGCATTATGGCTGTCATTCACCTTTTATTTTAACAAACTTGTATTAACTTCTTTAGTTAATAGAATCTCAGTACAATCAGCTCACGAGCAGCTCCATTATTAATAATGTAACATATTCAACTAAATTTATTATGACTCTGGATGAACACAACCTCTAGGCGAGCTATCTCATTAAAAAGAACATTCTACGGAAATACTAAAGCAAGAAATAAAAAATTGCTAACAAGTATGTAATTTCTAAGAGACAAACAACATAATAGACTATTTTTCTTTTTTCTTTTTAATTATCTGAGTATCAAACAAGCCAGGTTTAAGCACAGCATTAGCTCCAGCTTGAGCTCAGTTGGTGTATTTAATTGAAAAGATTTGAGCATCAACTATTCAGCTACACTTGGCTCAATTGTAGCCTACTTCTGAATGGCTATCTATGGCCTATGCTAGCACCTATATTTATTATGCATGTAAGAACTAGTGTAATTACATATATGCAGAAAAAGCATGCAGATGGAAGGAATGCCAACCAACCAGAAGGAAGTGCATGTTTCTGCCTTAGTTTGTTCAACACATCAGTTGCATCAAATCCAGCATTGTCACATAGTTGTCGAGGTATAACCTGTAACACCAGAACTTTTAGCATCAAAATAGAATCAAGATGGTACACAAGGATCTCACATTCATGTCTCACTTCTTACTGTGCCCAAGCTAGCATGCACATCACACTATGTACTTAGAGATGCAATTACAAGATGAGCCAATCTATAAGTGAAAAAAGTTTGGCCCCCTAAAATACTGCAATTGATAATGCTTTGCTCCCTGGAGTCCAAAGTCTACTAAAGCAATCAAAGTATCAGATGCAATGAGTGCTTCTACAATATTCAAAATCAAGAACCATGCCAATATAGCAACTTTTGGTAGACAAAACACATCTAAAACATATGCACAAGGAGCGCTTTTGACCAAAACCCCTTCCCCAATATAATAACAACGCATGTGTATGAACAATTCCAGATTTATAGCTGTTATGTCAAAAAATGCCAATTAGAAACATCCTAATGATTTATAATGGAGAACAATTACTGGATGCACAAGTTTTAGGGGGGTTAATGTTTGATTAAAAAAATAAAAAAGAAGCTTGTTATCCTATTAGTTTCAACTGAAGACCATTAAGCACAGAAGTTCTTAGAAAGTAGTCAAAGGCTCAAAGCACCATCAGTGCAAAAAATAACATTTTTTTTTATCACTTGTGTCAAGCAGGTTTTGCATCTAGTTACTTTAATGACTAAAATAATAGTATTATGAAAAGTCATAGACCACAACAGTCGAACACAAATTCCAAAGACAATTACCTCCAGAGCTTTTGCATATGAGTTAATGAAAAGCTGGGACTTTCCTGCTATTGCACGTGCATGCTGCCTCAGATATCGGCTTATCTCCATCTGTCAACAAGAACCACACAGTTACATCCAAAGACTTCAGTAACAGAATCAATCAATATCAAACTACAAATTTTGGACACATACATCTATAGCACCTCCACCAGCAACTACAGTTGAATTCTTCAAAGCCCTCCTAACAATCATGATTGCATCATGCAAACTTCGCTCTGCTTCCTCAATGAACTGAATGAGAAGCAAAAATAAATTATAAGCCCAAAATAGGCTTATCTATATACTAGGAACATAAACAGCCATTGCACAAAAAGACCTGATCAGCTCCTCCACGAAGAACTATGGTTGCTGTTTGTCCAGATGGACATCCATTGAATATATTGAACCTCTCATTTCCAACTTGTCTTTCCTCAAAAATTTCACAAGTTCCAAGGACCTTCACACAAATACATCACAATAATTTCAGCCAAAATATATTACATTAAAAAATGCACAAAACCACAAACCACAGCCAAGTTCACAGATAGTGCACAACCTCATCAATAATGTTATTGACAGATGTTTGTACAGTTCCACCAGTTGCAGCAGCAACTCTTTTTAAATCTTCTTCCGCTACACGACCAGCACAAAAAATGTCTCGATCTGCAAAATACTGTTAAGAAAAAAATAAAGGCTAATAAATATTCCTGAAAGTTCTTTAGAAACCCAGTAAAAAGAAGCATTGTACAGCATTATCATGAACAGTTATGATTATGCCAATCTACATTTTTTTAATCAACTAAAAGCAAAAAAGTAATGCAGCATAGAAAATGCAAAGAAAACATTAAAATAACTTGAAGCCTGTGGCCATGAATGATATATATATAACAAGCTTTGCATATGGTAACCATTAGAAAGGCTCAGCACTTCATGTAAAGCTGAAAGGAACACAAGAATGTGGAATAAAATTAGATTCAACAGAAAAGGACAATGAAAACCTGTGTAGCTAGATCACCAATAGCCAATCGTGAAAGAATGACTTTGGCACCACTGTTGACACATTTATCCAACTTGTCATAAATAATATTCCATTCTGCATCTACAATTGACTGATATTGCGATGGATCTGATAATCTATAAAGAACATGAGAAGGAGACAGAAGTCCGGTTAGGTAATCTATCCTTTGATACGATCTCAGCATCATCAATCAATAAATTGAAGAGAGGAACAAATTTCAAATATTCCTACCTAATTTCAGCATTTTCTTTCTCGGATTTTAGCTCCAACTCAACATTTAGCAATAGTATTTTTGGACTGAGAAACTTCTTCGGCTGTTGCTCAAACCCAGCATATGAAAATGTCTTTTTGAAAGCAACACCATTTACTAAAAATGAGTCCCGCATATTACCACCAGGAACCTGAAGAACAAAACCCCAATCTCAATCACGTAAGCTTCTCAAACTAAGTTTCCAAGCAACACCCAATAGACACAACATTGTAAGACAGCTGATTCAAGTACCTTCTTGATTCCAATCATGTTCAACCTGTCATCATCCCCAATCGCAATTACAGCATCCACAACCATTGACGCAAAGAACTCTTTCTCTCCACCTATAAGCTTCGAAGAGAGTGTGGTAGAAGCACACTTTGCAAGCAAGCTTTTCTTCTCTTCCAGACTCTTCCCCTCAATGCTAACAGCCAGCTCTTTAATCTTCTCAATCGCCTACACCAACAATCACACACAACACCACAAATCAATACAAGAACACAATCCCAATCATACTTAAGAAAAAAAAAGAAAACAAAGAACGCATAATTTTGATACCAATGAGCACGCAGTCCTATAACTCCGGATCAAATTCTGGGAGTGAACACCGTCTTCAATGAACGGCTTGGCCTCCCTCAAAAACTCAGCAGCAAGCAAAACCACAGTGGTGGTTCCATCGCCAACCTGCACGGTCACAGCAACAACAACTAAGATCACCAACCACATCACGATATTCGTTATTCTGCTATAACTGCAATTGACAGTTACAGCAAGGTTAGTTAGTTGGTTAGTCCATTTCTGCTCCCACTATTTCCAAACCTGATTATGCATACAAGTCAAATTGAATCGATTTTCACTGATTGTGCTGTTGAAATGAGGATTGAGGGAAGGTGGATCTGAAGATAGGGTAGGATACCTCGGAGTCCTGGGACTTGGCGATGTCGACGAGGATCTTGGCGGCGGGGTGGACAATGTCGAGGAGCTTCATGATGGTGGCGCCGTCGTTGGAGATGGTGACGGAGCCCTTGTCGTCGTGGATGAGCTTGTCCATGCCGCGGGGGCCGAGGGTGGAGCGGACGACGTCGGCGACGGCGGTGCAGGCGTTGATGTTGCTCACCAGCTGCGCCTTCCCTTGCGACGTGTCCGTCCCTTCCTTCAGAAGTATGATCTGCGGTTGCTGTTCGTACAATTTCATTCATTCAAATAGGGTTAGTTAGTTAGCCAGTCACAGAGAAATAGAGAGAGAGACACACACACACATTCATTACTTACAGAGAGAAAGAGAATGAGGGAGAGAGAGAGAGAGCTTACCAGCATAGCTGCCATGGTTGTAGAGAGAGAGAGAGAGAGAGAGAGAGAGAGAGAGAGAGGGAACTAGGGTTTAAGTTCCAAGTTGAAAATTACGCAAAGAAAGAAGGAAACGAGAGTGTGAGTGTGTGAGTGAAGCGTAGGAATTGAAGAGCGGCAGTTTCTGGTTCCTTCTATTTTTTTGGGTCTGGGTTGCTTCTCTTTCGCTGTGGGATTAGTGCCTATGCTCACTTCCCTGTTTCCTTCTTCTATGGCCATGTACAGTCCAATCCACTTTCATTTTTTCACCATTTGGGCCTTGGCCCATGAGCCTTATTCTGCTCCAACATGTAGGTTTTTTCTGATTAAAGCCCGAAATTGTATTCAACCGAGAAAAAAGAGAAACCTGAAATTGGATGTGGGCTTTGCTTTAATATCTATGAGAAGGAAAATATTAATCTAGTTCATGAAATTGCAAAGAGTTGTCTAAATCAGTTCTTTGTATATTTCAAAATTTAGTACCTTTTTGTAATTTCTGAGACTAAATTGATGTTTTCTTAATTTCATAAACTAAAGAGAAGTATACAATACACACAGTTTAAATTATCAAAATGAACGTTACTCTTCCCCCCCCCCTCTTGGTGAAACTGGTTTAAATTTTATTACCTTTAAAATGTTCTTTTAAAAAAACAACAATTGAATATTATCTCGACCAAGAAGAATAATAATTAAATTACGTAAGAATTCATCATTAAACCAAATTGTACCTAATTATTATGTTCACTTTGTATCCCAACCTTATACTTTTTATGAGTTTCCAATGTAGTAATTTTATTGAATGTGTACACTCGTAGTGTTGGAATCATTTTTATGGTGATTCTTATGCAAAATACAAAATTTATTGATATAACTATTAAGCAAACAAGGTGGACTAGATCGAATTGATACTAAGGAAGCAAGTTGATCCCCACTTCCTATTTGGAAAACTTGAACCTCCAAAGATGGAAATGACCGTGCTTGTAGAAGGGATTGGCTAATAATATTATACAACGTGCTTGTACCCAAAACAAAAAAAAATGCATTTTTTTCCTGAAAAACCACTTTCGACTTGAGATATCAAGAGGGCAACATGTAACCAGTTTACCCGCAATTCACAGTCCAAAGTCTTGCGAGTTCGTTCAATTTACATAGATAAGAGAACACCAAGTGATCAAGTGATGATTCTTATGCTTGAACACATGCAAACGGAATAAGTCAAATCCAAAATTAAACTTCCTACAAATTTGAAACAGCAAATGAAAAAGACACAGAAGAATAATCTAGGTAATATCCACAATGACAAAACTGAAAAACATAGGAAAAGGCGTGGTCTAATTCAAAGGAAAGGTACAAGTAAGACAATCTGACAATAGAAAACTTCAAGAAACCCCCCAGCTATCTGGTCCCCAACTGCATAGAATAAATGTATCAAAGAAAACGGTACGTACACTAAACATATTATATTATATCATAGAAAGAATTAAAATAAAATACATCAAACGTCTTGGTTAAGGAGAATGTTAACACCCATTGAAGGACTCAGCAGGATTGGCCGTCTGCTAAGCTTGTATTGTCCAGAAGGAAAACCCAAACAGGAAGAACTCTACTTTCCTCCGACCAATTGCTAAAGCATTTGCAGACACCAATGCAGAGCCAAACGTCCATGCCAACAACCAAAACTGATGTCTTCCATTTTCCTCACCAAATTCCAATTTTTCACGCTCAAAAAGAACCCCCCTGTTTTTATTTTAGACTTCACAACAAACAACAACTGCTACCACATCCTCATCCTCAAGATGTAACATTAGCTACATCTCGGCTTGATCTGTTGTATTTCATGTGGCTCCTGACTAGCTGCCCAGCCGCAATAGCGGACATCAGAGACAGCTCGCCAGCTAAGACAGCACCAGCAACAATGGTGGCCAAGAGTCTTGAGTTTGACCCTGGTGACTCCTTGCTCGCGCCCTTCACACCAAGCAAGTTCAAGCATGCAGACTGAGATGCAAGTTGAGTTCCACCCCCAACTGTTCCCACCTGAAAGGACAACAAATCATATAAAGATTTAGCAATTAAATTGGGGGAAAAAGTGCAAGAAAAAGTACAATCTGCGAATATAAGGGATGCTAATTGCTAAATCACCTCAATGGAAGGCATAGTCACTGAGACGTGAAGGTCTCTCCCTTCGTTGACAGCTTCCATCATGGTTATGCAGTGGGAACTCTCGACATTTTGAGCTGGATCTTGACCAGTGGCTATAAAAATGGCAGAAACAATGTTACTAGCATGGGCATTATATCCACCAAGAGCACCAGCAACAGCAGAACCAGCAAGGTTTTTGAGCATGTTAAGCTCCATCAAGGCAGCTACATTGGTCTTCAATACCTTCTTCACAACTTCCTCTTTGATAATTGCTTCACAAACAACTGATTTCCCACGTCCCTCAATCCAATTTACTGCAGCAGGTTTCTTGTCCGAACAATAATTTCCTGGAGATCAAGTCGGTAGACAACCATTGCATTTTAGGTCTAATATTTCCATTAAAATAATTTCAGCATGTTCTGATTATAGGCGTCAAATATCCAAGCCGAGAGACTAATACAGTGACCCATTGAAAAGATGCAAGCAAGTGAACTAGAAAACTGACGACAAAACTGGATTTGAATGGTAAAACCATAAAAGAAACAATACAAAAAAATACCAACACACGAGGAATCCAATTAAGTGAAACATAAATAGGTTGGTAATGAATCTGAGACTGATGCTAGGGTTCTGCTTTTTCGAATCATGTTCATTCTTCACAGTTGTTAATCAACAAAGGAATAAAATATGGCCATCCTAACAAATAAGATTAAATTCCGTACATATCAATTCTTTTTTATAAAAAACTGAAAATGAATTTATCTGAAAGTTTAGGGACGGTGGTCTGAATTCAACAATCAAATATAAGCTCAAATAATTATCCAACTTGGCAATGTCCATACGCATAGCAGAACCTCTATAATGACACCATTGTAAGGCACAAGTCTACCGTTCACACCAGATAAAACCTATGAGAATATAATATGTATAAAAAAAGCTAAAATTCCACAGATGATATAATGAAACTGGACCACTTTCATGATAAAAACAAGCCCATAATTCAACGGAGGCTAAAAGAAACAAAACAAGCCTATAATTAAACGGAGGCTAAAAGAAGCAACGTGTGGTAGCATATACTACAATTCTCTAGCTGAATTGAGTAGTATCCATCACATCATGCAGGTTTACCAAAGGACGTCACTATCTATTGAAGTGGGAAAGGGCCGGGAAATACCAGAGATGCCAATGATATCCATGTCAGGAAAATCACTTTGAAGAAAATCAAGAACATTCTGCACTCCTTTGGAAACCATGTTCATCCCCATGGCATCACCAGTGCTGCAGGTGAATCTCAAATAAACATTCTTCCCAGCCATAGCACACTGAATACCCTGAAGCCTGGCAAATCTACTGGACCTGAAACCAACAGATGCAAACCTCAGATCCAAATTTCAGTACAAACAGAAATCTCCAAGAAGCCAAATCAATTTTTTCATTTTTTGTTATAACTTTCAGAAACAAAATTTGAATTTTAGAGGACAGCTAAAGCTTTAATACCCACAAACATCACCCCAAAAAAAAAAAAAATCCATCAACGTCAAACTCAGTACCAAAAATACAGATATGCCAAGCTAAATCAAATAAATACATTGGTAACAATACTCCACCAACAAACTAAAAAAATAAAAAGAAGTAGCAGCTAACCTGTGTAAAACATAAGGCCAAGGCATCAAAATTGAGATGAACCTCTAAGAACAAATAAAATTATTTTTCAACTAACAATTACAACTCCCTATTCCTCACTTTCTTCACATTTTTTTCCTTTTACCATTTTCAGGAAAAAAAAAATCATGTAACTTTCAACCCAATGACAAACAAAAACAAGTACTACAGCTTAAATCCTCACCCACCTAACACCACCAAACCCCCAAGGAAAAACTCAAAAAAGAAAAAAGAAAAAAACACTTGTCTCTAATAACCCATTCAGGCAAAACCCATCAACATCAAAACGCAACATTTTCCCACCCACAAAATCATCAATCACCATTCAAAAGACAAAGAGAACAAATTCCATACACCGCCACAGTTTTACACCATCTGCTAATCACGCCTTATCTTTTACACACAGCGAGATAGTTATAAGAAAACTCAAAACAGTCCTAACACCATAGCTGCACATAAAATAAATAATTAGATAATCATGTTAAAAAGAGCCCACCAAAATTAAATCCTTAAAATTTACAAAGTAAAAACACACAAAAAAGTTAGAGTTAATATTTATTTTAGTTCCTCACTTTTTAAATGAGTCATGTTAGTCCTGACATTATAAAATTTGAGTCATAATGATGATAGTTAATATTAAGTGCTACTTGACATAACATATGTCATCTAAATAGAATAAAGTTAAAAATGACTTGTTTTAATACCTAAAATTACACATAATGAGTCATGCAACTATTGATTATAAACAATAAAATGATAATATTCGATACTAAAGTAAGTTATTCTACTTTAAATGATATATAATATGATAAGGTATTACTTCACATTATATATTATTTAATTAATAAAAGATTAAATAAAAATAAAATAAGAGGCTAACTTAATTAATTTGATCTCGAGAGTGAAAAGTTGAGAACAAAATGATTATTAACTCAAAAAACTTAAAAAGGAAAAAAACGAACCTATTGAAAACAACGGCCAAGGTATCAAAATTGAGGGGATCCTCCAAGAAGAACTTCAACTCCGCAGCCCTCTTAGCACTCCCGAACCTCACAACCGGCGCCCTCGACATGCCATCCCTCAAAACAACACTGCTGGCTCCACCAGAAGCATAGATCGCCTTGCACCCTCTGTTGGTGCTCGCCACAAGGCACCCTTCCGTCGTCGCCATCGGCACCGTGTACTCCACACCGTCAAGCATCAACGGCCCCGCCACACCCACGGGAACCTGAACGTAACCCACCGGCATCTCACAACACTGCCCCAAGATCGACTCGTAATCGAACCCCTCCAGCGGCAATCCCTTCAGCGACCTCCCCGTGACGCGCTGGATCGCGTCGCGGCGGATCGCGGCTGCGCGGAAGCAGTCTCCGATCCGGGATTCGAGCGAGTACGACGGCGTGCGACCGTCCACGACGGCGCTGACGATGTCCTCGTCGGAGGAGGAAGTGATCGAAGGGGTTAGGGCTTCAGGTTGGTGTTGGTGTTGTTGTTGTTGTTGGTGTTGATTGTGGTGTTGGTGTTCGTTTTCTTCTTCTTCCCAGGCTTCAGTGGAGGCGCGAGAGATGAAGGATTGGACGAAGTCGATGCCGAAGAAGCCGAGGAGGTAGATGAAGGAGGCGATGAGGGAGAGGATGGCGGAGAGTTCGGAGAAGTTGAGGAGGTGGAGAGGGGTGGAGTTGCGGATCTTGTCGCGCCAGCGGTGGAGGAGGTAGTATGCGACGGAGAAGAAGAGGGTGAAGAATATGGCATTGGTGAGGTAGAGTGGGAGAGGGAGCGCGTCAGAGGCTTTTGGGGATGGTGGTGGTGATGTGGTGGTGGTGGAGGGTCTCTTGGTGGTGTTGCCGTCGTGGCGGGCGGGACGAGGGCGGCGGCGGAAGTCCATTGTGGGAAGGGTGTGGAGAGAGAGAGATATGAATGAAGGAATGAATGAATGAATGAAAAAGGCTTTTGTGTGGAGAATGTGAAAGAGAGAAGTGTGGAGGGTGTCCCTGGTTGCCAGCGAAGGTGGGGAGGATGCTACGCTGCCACCGGACCCCAGGTGCATTGCTGTTTCCTTCTTTTTAATTTAACCACGACAGACTATTTTCATTTTTATTTTTTTTATTGTGTCTGACAATCCCTTGAATTCAATTCTATCAAAAAGTTGAATTAAATTTCATGGTTTAAAAGTAATTTAAGTGTAGGAATTAAAATCCTATAGGAATTGAAATCCCACAACAAAACTAAGGAATTGAAATCAGATCCAAATAGATATGATTTAATGTGAGAATTGAATTCCAACAAATAAAAATATTAAAATAACCCTAGTTGAATATAATATTTTATTCCTAACCAATCAATTAAGGATAAAATAGTAAAAATAATTAAAAATTAATTCATTTTTAAACACATTCCAAACTAAGGAATTGAATTCAATTATTTAATTTACTGATTCATTACAAACCTAAGAATTCAATTCAATTTCATCTCATTAAAAACTTCCAAACGCCCTGTTCTATTTTTATAATATGAAAATTTTACTAAGGGTGTAATTTTGATGCACTCTCAATCAAATATTTTTTTTTATATGACTTTTCAAGTAGTAGGGTGAAAAAGTAAACATATTTGCTTATGTGCTATTACATGATTGGATGAATAAGTAAAACTTCTTTCTACTATCAATGTATTCTAATTTTTAATTTTTCCAAGATATTCACATCGCCGTCATCAATGACTAACTAATAGATAAGGGAGCGAGAAATTCTTTCCATATACACTGTCAAAAATTAAACCTCGATTAGTTATTTAAAAATCTTAGCTATCAATTGTGTTATGTTTCATGGTTCAAAATATTTTCTTAATGAGACAAATTAATTCCTTAAAATTTAAAAATATTATATTAGTCCCTTATAATTTAAAAAAGAAATAAATTGGTAGAAATCCATACAATCTAAAAAAACATTGTATATCAATTGGTCCTTTTTCTAAAATTATAAGGAGTTAATATGAGGTTTTTAAATTTTGATTAACTAATTTATCTTTCGATAGACTGATATATTTATGATGGAATAAAATTAATATTTAGTCATAGAAATTGAATGAAAACCAAAGAAAATTTGAATTTTAAGAGTTTGTTGTTGACTTGTTATTTGTAAATGAAACCATGTGCGCGGATCCTTCTATTGAAAACAATCTTGCTCGAATGTCGGACTACCATAAGAGAGAAGCTCTCCCTCCCAAGTACCCGAGACCTTGTTAAGCAAAGTTTGTTGTTTTGTTGTCATTGGAAATGTATTTTAATAAAAAATATTGGGTTATTTGTATGAATTATTGGTATCTAATGGTTTTTATATAGTCATTTAATTAAGTATTATTGCTATATTAATCAAAAGTTTAAGAGTATAATGTTTTCCAATCCTTTAACTTAAAAACCATTTAAATAGAAAGAATTGATTAGATTTCAGTATATATTGAAATTAAACCTTTTTTTTAAAAACTTTTACACTATTAGCTACAACAATATTTTACTAGTTTACTATAGTTTTCAAACTATTTAACCTAAAAGCAGTCCGTTACTCGGTTGATACAAGAGTAAAGTGTAATTCCAAGTATACTTTACGCGTAATTTTATTGAGAAGGATTTTTCCTTACCCACTACTTTCCGCAGTAAAATACTAGTTGCTTCTCCACATAGTTTAGGGCTAGTCATGCGTGATTAGTGTTGTCAGTTGCATTCATACATGGTACAACTGTGTTTGTCTTTGTATGTGTTTTTATTTATGAAAAAATGAAGGGTTTATATATGAAAAATAAAAATACTCCCTCATTTCTATAATATTAATATGTTGGACAAATTAAATTCATAGATAGATATATTAACTTTTTAATAAATCAATTTGTCTAAAATGGAATGAAGTTGTGAAGAACTAGGGGAGGGAGTATTATTGAGAGAAGTTGTGTTATTTATATTTATTGCGTGTGGGGCACCATGCCAACACATACTCCATCTACCATGGAATGAGGTATGGATCATATTCAATTATGATTCATTCCTTTTCTAATAATAGATAAAGTGTGAGTTGATACACTGTCATACACCGTAAGCATAAATGATATTTTGTTAATATTTTTTCTGGTTGAGAGCACAGTTTGGACCACTTAGGTCTAACACCTTGCACAGTGATGGCACTTTTCATTGATTACTGCAGATGAATAACGAGGAAGTTCAGTCCATGGGGTCACTGTGATGCGTTCATTCATGACTTGTTCCATGTGCACCACTGGCGCTTTCCAACGGCAACCAAATAAAAATAAACAAATAAATAAAAAGCTAATTCCTTTAAGGGAAGGATCCAAAAACATGAAAACAAATCACGGGCATTGACAACATGACTTCATGGAAATCAGCCAGATTGTTGGCCTCTCTAAACTCATGAAGAGTTAGTATCATATTAAGATAAACTTTGAGATACCTGCCATTAGATATAACTAAGCATGGTTTATGCTAAATTTGTTGAAGAGTTAATTTCCCTAGTGCTGGTGTGTGACCTTTTGTTTTTAGCTAGGGAATTGTGTCAGTGTACTATTTCTATTTTTTTATTATTATTATGAAAAGTTTAGATTAGGGAAAAGCTCGCCCTCATGCATGTCTGATGAAATTACCAACCTCTACTATTTCTATTTCTCCCTTTGCCTTCTATGGCTACATATTGATGAAATTACACAATAGAGAAATGTTATTTTGACTCATATTTTGTGGAATATCATACTAATACATTTACATTCACTATTGAATTATGTGTGTGATTTAAATTAAATGGAGTTTACATTTAATTCAAAGGTTAACAAAAGTATGTTGAGACGATATGCCATACAAAATAACACTATTTTATCCAATAAAACCCAAGGATGTGACTCGCTTAAAGGAGGAAAATAATGATGAGATTTGTTGTTGTTTTCACAAATATTATTCGACGATGCCACACAGAACATACTAATCCGCCTAACTCTGAATAATGTCGAACTACCGACTTAATCTTAGGCCTACTAGACCACACAAGACACTATTTAAGGAGCATATATACAAACTTTTTTTTTTTCAGTCATGCTAACCAATTAATTTGAAGGATTACGCTGTAATGACCAAGAAGGACATAAATTGTCAATTTCAAGACAAGGAAACTATAAATCCAAGTATATTTATATAATGAGAAAAATATTGCAAATCAGTTCTTGGAACAGTAGCACTACTCGAAGAAGATGGGTGCTTAATGAAGATATATTGTATTGTCAAAATAGAAAAAAAAAATTAAGAAGAACTTTGCTGGCAGATGATCTTGATAGATGGTTGTGGAACTACTCATCATCAATGGTTTTCCTCCTTTTAACCTCTTCAGAAGAGGTGGCCTGCAAGGAACATCCACATTACATGTTGTCAATTAAATTAAATAACTTAACTAGAACAATAGGGGGAAAAATGGCTAGAAGGAATAAAATGAGACAACCCAGGTACTTAAGAGCATAATTGAACAAAAATACATATCAAAGATTTACGACTTGTTTGATTTGCTGTTTTCAGTTTTCAATTTTGTTGAAGAAAATTGAAAACAGCAAACCAAACAAACCTTTAAAAAGGCAAGAAAACAAGAGCACATTTACAAAAAAAAAACACACACACACACACACAAAATGCACCAGCCCAAACTAACGTAAATTATTATTATTTTTTTATAAAAAGGTTGGAAGGGAAAGTTTAAGTCACTTAGTCCAAGAGAGCTTTTCAGGTTTCCAACCTCTATCTTGTAAGTAAATCTCAGCCTCCTTTCATTGAACTATCCCTTATTAAATAACATAAGAGTTTTGTTAACCAAGGACACTAATTAAGATTTTTAATGGTGGAAACTTCTAATACTCTTAATATATTGAATATATTAATAACTCAAAAATATTGTTTTTTCAATAAAAAATTTCTACCTTTTGAAAACTTTAACCAATGCCCTTAAAGAAAAGCACCTGTTAACAAAACCCATAGACTTAATGAGTACGACACAATACTGAATACGGAATAGCAAATCATTACCGATTGCACTAATAACTATAACAGCTAATCAACAGATATGAAATTTGAGAACAAAATTAAGGACAAATCATAGCGCTCACACTATCTTTCTTCTCATCAATGGAACTTGAGTCACCCTTCTTCTCAATTCGGACATCAAGTTTGGACTTTCCCACTCTCCTAATTCTTCTTCCAGAGCCATTATATTTCCTTCTAATTTGAAATGAAATTGGGTCCGGACCACTTGAATCCGCCAGAATCTTCCCACACGAAACACACGAGCTGTAAAACAAATTAAAAAACGTTGACAACAACTAGGGTTTAATTACTAATGGCATAATGAGAACATGAAACAAGTAAGGCGAATTTAATTACCTGCAAAATTCGTCTGAAAATAAAAAGCGTTCACGTTTGGTTTGACGAAGCCTCAAACAGTGGCTGCACCACTCCATGTCCATGATGACAACGACTGCAAAGCACTGATGAGAGACTAATGCTCAAGGTCGGCTATAAATAGGGCATCCTGATAACTTGGGAGGCAAGGAATTATACTTTGACCAAGTTTTATTCATGTGATAGAATAGAATCAGGAGGATTCTGTTTTATCTTAGGATAACAATTAACAACTTTACCTTACCTTTTGAGATAACAATTGATTCTTTCAAAGGATTTTATTTTATTTTATTTTTTGTTTTAGGTGTATCTTTAAGTTTTTTAAATAAATAATTAAGATATGGTAAAAAAAACTAAACTAAACTAAACAAAAACTAAATACAAGACTAAAGAAAATTCTTTACCCGATATTAAACATAGATAATGTTTTAGCAGCGAAAAAAAAAACATAGATATTGTTTCGATCATACCTCTTCTTATTTATTAATACAAATCACGTTTGATTGAACTATATATTAATTTAAGCATGATATTATGAGATTTAATTTAGTTTAAAACTGAATAGTATTTGACTTGAAGCTAACTTCAAAATTAATTGTTAAAACATTATTAGAAAAGAAGAATATAATAAAATAGGAAGAGGAAAAAAAGTAAGATCGGATACAACTGACTTCGAATTATTTAATTTAGTTCTAGTTTTAACGAAAAAATTATTTAAAAAAATGGTTTTAAACTCTTTATTAATTAGCAAGATTTATGGCTTATCTAAATCACACCCATAGTACTTAAAACTATATCTTCTTCTTTCTTTCTTTCTTTCTTTTTTGGGTACAAATCACACCTATCTATTTTGTCCTTTTAAGGTTTTTTTTTCTTTTTTTGCCAAATGAAATAGATAAACCCAAAACAAGGTTCAGTTTCAAGCATTTCCTCATCTAGAGAGACCCACAATTAGTAAACTTTGAAGATCTCATTTGCGGATGACACAATCACAGAACGGCAAACAGACAAAAGGCCCAGGTAAGACCTAACGAAGAGGGAAAACTCCAATTATCTTAGAAAAATATGGCCACTGGACCGGGTTTGTTCAGATAGAAACCGAAGCAATTCAAAACAGCGAAGCCAGAAAACAGGCAAGCAGCACAAGTGGCAAACATGATATACCATGCGTATACTTTTGCAACCTAAAAAATAAGGGTATAGGATCAACTAACTTTTTAAGCATGTGTTATACTGTTAAATAATTTTTTGTTGGGATAATTTTTAAAAAAATCCACTTGATTAAAAACTCAGATCATATAGATCATGTCTATAAATTCTTAAATTATTCTAAAATCATTTTATATAACTTCCATGTACATTAAAATCAACATAATATATATTTTTAAAATATATAAAAATAAGAGTTTCATGATTACATTATTATAGATGTTCAATTTTTATAAAACTTAACATAAATAATATTTTATAGAAAATTATTAATGATTAGGCAGATACAACTTGATCCTAACAAAAAAAAATAAGAGACAAAACAGAAAGAGCTTAAAAAATAAACACTTGAGCCGAGAGAATCAACATGCATTTAATATGACAGAAACTCTGATCAGTTGTTCTTCTCCAAGCCATTTTCACTGCCTTGGATGAAATGAAAAATCCCCCGGTTCCCCAAAATTAAAAGTTATTAGATTTTTTTTATCGTTTCTGGCTCCTTCAATTTCCACCTTTCCTGATTAAAAATATTAAAAATATTATTTCAATATCTAAAAAGTGGACATCTATTCCATCCATCTATCATATTTAATGATAATGAAATAAATATTCTAACTGGATACTCATTTTTAAATGTTCAAATATCAATTTACTGAAAATATATTATGCTTAGGAGAGACAGACTAACGAAGTGTATGATCAAATACAAAAGGGGCATTTAACAAAATACTTTGACAAAGTGCAATGACTCATCTAGGATTTTTCAGTAAATTCCACTAATGGAGAGGACAAGACTCAAACTATACAATACTGTACATGTCATAAAGACCACAAAATGGGGAAATAAGATCTCTTCAAAAGAGAACTCAAAAGTCCTTCGTACCAAGATCAAGATGATTTGAGTCATAAATAGAGTTGAAAAACCCAAAACGTGATTCTTAACCGTGTCTCCAGTTCAGGTCTCCAAAACAGCCTTCTTCATAAATTGTTCATCAGAAGAAAAAACTAAGAATATTACCACCAATTCAAACAGGAGGGCGCCCCACCAGCTGAGATTCAAGCACAAAACCCTAAACTTGACCCACAAAAATACCTCCATAACCATCATTGACGAACATGGATTCAACAGAACCATAATCACATAACCATCCGAGATAGAAGCACCCCCATAATTAAAATTTTCAAACAGAAGATTAAGCACACAGAAGCATGGAACCAACAAACAGAAAATGCAAGCAGATTTCCAAAAAAAAAAATTGAAAATGCAATCAACGCACATATCTATATAGATTAATGCAGAAACAGCGTAGTTCTATAGAACACGATTTGAAGAGAAGAGTATGCGATGGATTATTTTAATGTACCCAAAACAAAAACATAGTTGTTTAAAAGTGACATCAATAAACCACAAATTCCAATTACATTGTAGAGGTGTGCTTGGCGATGCTATTGAAAGGGAAATGACGTATAGTCATACGGACCATAAGTGTACATGTTACAATCAAATTGGCAAGAACCAGCCAGACGCACAATGCCACACTAATTTTGCAATGTGCAAAGCCTTACATACTAGTGTCAAAACTTTTCAAGAGACCCTGGATACAAAATTTCTGGATCGATTTAAATCCACATGCCCATCTTCCATCTCCAAAAGATCATGCTAAGACTTTTTCTTCTTGGATTTCTTTCCTGATGCTTGTTCTGATGACCCTATGATGTATGTCTCAGCATTTATATTTTCTTCAGATTTGCGCTTCCCAAGCTTCTTTGCTTTTTGCTGTAGATGAACCATTTGGATTCAAGTTAGATCATAACTCATTGAAGAGAAACTACTCGTTTGGCAAAGAAAGCACATAATTCTAAGAGGCCAAACAAGAAAGGGTATTTCTATGGTTCATTATGGAAAATGGAAATGCTGCTAGTATCTTAATACCTTTAAGGAGTTTGCCATGTCAGCTACACTATTATTAGCATCCTCAGATTTATCCACCAGTTTTGCAGGTTCCTGAAGAGTGCAAATAAAAAAATTTATAATGCCAAAAAGGAAATTACAAAACAGTATGGCACACATTGTTCTGAAAAGTAAAGAAAACCACAAAAGAAATATTGAGATATACCTTGGGCGGGATAAAGGCCTCTTCTCTTTTTCTTTTGTTTTCAGCAGTTTTTTCCGCCTGCTTCTCCTGCTTCTCTTGCCATTTCTTTGCTGATTTCCTTTTATCACTTAAAAAGTATTCTCCAGTTTCTAATTCTATATCAATCTGAAATAACAATAATTCATAAATTAACAAACAAACAATATTAAGATAGAAGAGCACGGGATGTCAAACTTGGCCCAAAACAACACAAATGAAGATTTATCCAAACAGAACTTTTGGTCCCCTGACAAAAGCCATATAAGTATGCAGACAAGAAAGCAGATATGGAATAGGTGTCGCCATTCTAGCTTAAAGAAACAACAAAAGTCGATGCTCCTAGGTAATGGACTCCTGAGCAAACTCTGATACAGAAAGGCCAGTATAACAGAAACCAAAAGGATGACCCAAGATGTATAAATCAACAAAGTAGGAGGCAGTGCTGGGACGGGATTGCATGCATAGGTAAAGCAGGCTTTGTACATTATGGAATGGAAGAAATCCAACTTGACAGGAGATGGTAGTCATTGTCTCACCTTACTGGGCTGTTGAGGTGGAGGGAAAGGAGTATATGGCTTCTTTTCTTTAGTTTTAACCTTCTTTTGCTTAACGTTTTTCCTAAAAAAGATACTGGTGTCAATAAAACTGAAGCAGAGGGTGAGTACTTTGCATATTCAAATTATCAAATAAATTGAAGGCATACTTCTTGAATTTTGGAAGAAACCTATCCCAATTTTCATGTGCCAGTGCTGGATCTTTTTCAAGTTCCTTCTTCATCATAAGAATCTAACAATATGAAAAAGAAATAAAGAAAATTGAGATATTTTCAACACCTGAAATTTATAATATAGCAGTAGGGTAGGGAACATAAAAATTCATTAACCTTAATGTTGTATACAGGGTGCATTTTATTCAGCATGCATTCCTCAACAATTCTTCTGACTTGCTTCAAGCCTTTAAAAGAACCCATTGCAGCAACTGTATTTCCCTGGGAATAGCAACCAAAATATAGTCAGCTCATTTAAATCTTAGTACAAGTAAATGCTCAGCTTCACAATATGAAGCAATAACTAAAATTACCTGGACAAGAATGTAGCAGCCAGTGAGTATTTCAAGAGCCTGCACATCAGTAATAATAATATAGTTGGAGAAACGTGAACTACGAAGCAGAATTCAACAACCAGCGATATGCAGTACCTAAGCAAGAAATTTAACAAAGGATCCATCCCAGCAATAAGGAAAAAAAAACCAAGTCTTCACAAAAAGCATACCTTCAAGGTGGAAGAATTGGGGCCCACAAGATGTTGTCTTCTTTTTACAAATCGCTCCTACAGAAAAATCAATGGAAACTTTCCACAATCAGACCGATTGCTTAGAAAGGCTTCAGCTTTGTAAAACAATAGACGATATACAACACTTCCGGACCAGCAGGATCGAGCTAAACATTGGCAAAATCTTGCCGCAAAATAAGAGAATCTACACTACTCAAATAAAATTGCTAGCAAAGGAGGCCAGCTAGACAAGGCAAGGCACACCTAGAAGTTACCTTATTACGAACCAATCCACTAATTTTAATGATGTCACATTGCACTTCATCATCTAGTATTTTGATTGCCTGTGATCAACAGAATTCATAATAGACACCACAATGAGGAAACAGTTACACAAATCTCCAAATAAAAATATCACACAGAACACAAGCATACATTCTACTAATTATGTTTGCCTAAGCTTAAAATAACAATCTCATTATTCAAGTTTTTTGTTTTGTGTTTTTTCTAGGGAGCAATTCCTTTTAGGTTATGAAAGAAAAGTCCTAAGGGTGCGTTTTTTTCGGATGCTACTCTTTTTAACTTCCATAGATTTTTCTGAGATTCTGATTATTTTAAAATAAATATCCAAATATACGAAAAGTAATTTTCTTCTTTTTTTTTGGGTTGAAAAAAGTGAACTTCACCCCAAAATATCTCATCCTAGGCGTGTTTGGTCTGGGGTAAAACTAAAGAATAAGTTTTCATAAATGAGCTCCATGAGTAATTTTAAATATAAAAGTCATCCATGAAAAATTACCTTTCATTTTTTTACTCCCTAACGAAACGCAACCCTTAAAACCGATTATTTTGGAGTTTTATCCCATATTTCAAAAAGCTTATTCCATTGTAGCAAAGTTTGTATCAGTAAGTTTTTATCAAAGTTATTTTGAACCTAAAATAAGCCAATTCAAACACACTAGAATAATCAAAACATGTTCAATTATTCAAAGCTCAAGATAACAACAACAACAATGACTGACCTGAGGAGCAGGAACACTTCGCGAAAGAAGCTTAATAAGATCCCTAGCTTTAATAATAATGAAAGGATCCCTCGTCTTCCTCGTCGTCGATACCGTCATTGAACCCTCAACCTATCCAATTCCAACCACAACCAAATTCAACAATGCAATTAAACGTACGAATTCGAACAGTAAGGTTGCGTTTGGGTCCCAAAAAACAATTTTCATTTTCAGTTTTCAATCTGTTTTCTATCTTCAGCATTTTGTGAAAAAAAAAAAGCGAAAACTGATAATTGAATTCCAAAAACTAAATTCCTTTGTTTTCACTGTTCTTTCCGCACAATCCTAAAGAAACAGGAAACAAACCGAAAACAGAAAATGAAAAACGAAAAACTGTTTTGTAAAACCAAACGCCAACTAGGGTTTTTGAACATGAGAACGAAGAGGGAATGGAATAGAGTTACCAAATTGAGCTCGCAGGAGACGCCGAACTCTTTGAGAGCGGATCTGATCATTGGCCAAGCTTCCTGGAGGTACTTCTCGCGGTACTGAGGGAAGAGAGTGGAGAAGGAGCTGACCTCGAGCATGCCGCCTTCGTTCCAGGAAGGATCGAACTTCTCGATCTTCCAGTGGTCAATGTTTGGGTCTTCGTCCCATGGCTTCGGCTTGTCGTGCTTCCCCTTCCGCTTCTTCTCCTTCGTCGTTGGTTCTTCCCCAAAAGCATCGGCGTTTGGATCGTCGGTTGCGACGGTGGCAGCGCCGTCGCGTGCCATGGCGGTGGGGGTTTGGAGGGTTTTGTGGCTGTTGCGAGAAGAGAGTCGGAGCAATGAGGGTCCGGTAGTATTGTAATAAATAATTATGAAGGGAAGTCAGCTGCAAATTTTACTTTATTAATTTTTTAAAATTTCTATTTTTTTATGAATTTAATTTTAATATACTTGCAATAAGTATTCAATTAAATATTATTTTTATATTATTTTTTAAAATAATAGAGTAGAAATTGAACCTATTTAAGTAGTTATTAATGTAGTAATATATACATTTTTTTTGGGGTTGTGATAATATTTTAGAAAAATATTTTTTTAACACTCATTATCTTGTACTCCATATAGACACCCAATTCATTATCTATTATTCTTAAATTTTGTGAGACTCTTATTTTAACACCCTCAATCTTATTTCTTCATTCTAATATTTGGATAGATACTCATAGATGTCTATTTTTTAGATGTTAAAATAACATAATTTAATATTTTATCACATTATGTATTATTAATTTTTTTTGGTAAGTATTATGTATTATTAATTTGATAATACATGATTGATTGAAACAATATAAATATGTTTTTTTTATAAGTGAGGTAAACAGACTACTTGTTTGTCTAAATTGTTGGCAAGATTTTTTTTTTCCCTCTCTTTTCACTCCGTGCGAAACAAAGAAGAAATGATAATACTTCAAAACTGTATTACAAAGTTAAGGAGTTAAAGATAATTAACCAACAATGTGTTAGCATTAAAAAAAAGGGCTTAGGTAGTGTAAATACGTGGTATTAGATTAGATTTTGAGATTTTTATATAAAAAACAATGTTAAAAAGGATCTCTTTATAAGCAATTGCTAAGTGAAAAAAAATGCTACGAAAAAAGATAATTTTATATGAACGCACTCGTCCACATCTGTTTATTTGACACATCGTCCATCCACTGTTAAAAAGCTTGTATATTTGCTGTTGAGTGTTCTTTTTTAACATTTTCAAATTTCAATCGCATCACAGGACTATTAAAGCAGGATGTCCAAAACACCATACGTACGATGAGTATCTTCCTAATTTTATCTTGAGCACTGTTATTTGCACACCAGGACATCAAAACAGTGTGTATATCATATATCATGAAAAAAAAAAAAATAGTGTTTTCTCTTTCTTTCATTTTTTCGTTCAGCTTTCACTTGTTTCTCTCATCTGTTTTGATTTACAAGTTTATATAAATGGTTTGTAAGTTTTTTGCATTATGTTTACAAGTTTTAAGAATGAGTTTACAAGTTTTTTACACTATGGTTATAAGTTTTTAAGACGGATTTACAAGTTTTTTGCACTATGTTTACAAGTTTCAGTACGAGTTTATAAGTTTCAGCCTGAAACTTGTAAACATAGTGCAAAAGACTTGTAAACTCATCCTTAATTCTTGTAAACATAGTGTAAAAAACTTGTAAACATAGTGTAAAAAACTTGTAAACTTGTCCTTCAAACTTGTAAACATAGTGCAAAAAACTTGCAAACCATTTATGTAAACTTGTAAACCAAAACAGATGAGAGAAAAAAGTAAAAGCTGAGCGGGAAAGTGAAAGAAAGGGAAAAGACTATTTTTGTCATTTTTTCCATGATGTATGGTGTACGCACTGTTTTGGTATTCACGTATCATTTTTCTTTTATCTTGGACATCATCAAGGATTGGTCGCACAAGAATGATTAATAATAGGATGCTCTCAGGTGTCACAGGCAGTCAATACCTATGGTGCCAAATAGATGTGGTTAAAAGATTATGCGACATCTGTCCAGGATGTGGGGTTATGTTATTGCTCAAAAAGATTATATTACAGGATGATAGTTAATGACAAAAGTTTACACTATTACTAAAAATAATAAAAATGGTAAAATATAACTAAAAAAGAAATATGAGCAAAGAAAGAAAATGATAATTAGTTTCATGTTGACCGACGTTGACTGTCGCTAGCCGACGTTGATCAGAGTTGACCGCCACCGACCGGTGTTGACCGACATTTTCCTTTTTCTTTTTTTGTTTTTATTTGAATTCGGACTTACCGAATTTAGTTCTTTTTTTTTTTTACTCTGAATTTATTTTTTTTCCTCCTAATTCCTTCTTCTTCGTTTTTGTTCCTTTCCTTCCTTTTTTTTCAAGTTTTTTCTTTTTGCTTTTTTTCACCTTAATTCGGCCTAACTGGTCCCTTTTTTTTTCTAATTCCTCTTTTTTTATACTCCAAATTCAGTTCTCTTTTTTTTCCTAATTCCTTCTTTCTTTTTTTCCTAATTCCTTCTTTTTCCCTTCTTTCTTTTTTTGTTCCTTTCGTTCCTTTTTTTTTTCTATAATTTTTTTCTTGTTTTAACCTAAATTCGGTTGTTCCGAATTCAGTTCTTTCTTTTTTTTTTTTTTTAGGAAACTAAAACCCTCTTGCTGTAACCTCCACATTTGAGGTTCTGATTTCAACGTAATCTTCGCTAATTCAAATAGAAAAAAAGGAATTAGAAAAATGAAAGAATTGAATTTGGACTAATTGAATTCAAGTAAAAAAAAGAAAAAAAATTGGAAAAAAGGGAAAGAAAGGAAAAAAAAAAGAAAGAAGGGGAAAAAAAAGAAGGAATTAGGAAAAAAAGAAAGAAAGAATTAGAAAAAAAAGAGAACTAAATTTGGAGTAAAAAAAAAGGAGGAATTAGAAAAGAAAAAAAGGAACGGTTAGGCCGAATTCAAGTGAAAAAAAGAAAAAAAAACCTTTAAAAAAAGGAAAGAAAGGAACAAAAAAACAAAGAAGAAAAAAAAAGAAGGAAGTAGGAAGGAAAAAAAAGAATTGAATTCAGAGTTAAAAAAAGAAAAAAAAGAAATAGAAAAAAAAGAAACTGAATTCGATAATTCTGAATTTAGGTAAAAACCAAAAAAAAAAGGAAAATTGTCGGTCAACGACCAGTCAACACCGACTGGCGGTGGTCAACTCTGGCCTGCAGTATGGAACTAACGATCATTTTGGTTTTTTGCTCAAATTTCTTTTTCAGTGATATTTTACCTTTTTTATTATTTTTAATAATAGTGTAAACCTTCGTTATTAACTATCACCCCGTAATATAATCTTTTCAAGGTTCTGAAAACCAGACCGGATATCGAACCGGTCAGGGCAAGGGTTCAGAGGTTCAACCGAGGGTCAAATCGGTATATAATAAAACCTGTATTTATATAAATATATAAAAATATAAAATAAAATATATGTCATAAATAACTAAAAATTAAATTAGGCATCAACAAAACCTATAGAATATAATATAATTCATCTCTTAATCAAAATAAATATTATCCATATAGATCAAATCTGTTAAATTACTAATTCTCATACCAGAAAATGAAAAGAATTAGGAAAAAATGATATTTTAGACTTTTTTTAAAAAGAAAAAACCTCAAAATGATTTTTTTGCATCTTTTTTGCAAAAAAAAAAAAAAAAATCGGTTAATTTGTGGCTTTGCTTTCGATTTTCCGATTCGTAGATTGACGGTTCTCTACCAGTTCTTTCCCAACCGATTTTAGGGTTCAACCCGGATCGAACAGCAAGCCGGTTCTCGGTTCAACCGGTCCGGTTCGGTTCTCAGAACATGGAATCTTTTTGAGCAATAACATAAATCCCACATCCTGAACAGATGTCACATAACTTGTTAATCACGTCTATTTGGGCACCATAGACATTGACTGCCTGTGGCACCTGAGCAACACCCTTAATAATATAGCCAAGTAGGCCCGTAAGGAGGTGGCCTCTCTATTTAAAATAATGCATAAACTAAAGAGTTTGTGTAACCAGTGCCCTAAAATAGGTAAGTCAAAATTTTATGGGCTCTACATTTTAAAAGCTTACACTTCACGATGAGCAAATTAGGGTCAATTTGACTTTGCTTTCATTTTCAAAATTTTATAAAAGAAATATCGAAAATTAAAAAATGAAAGCTGAAAACTGAAATTTGTCCTATTTGATTTGAGTTTTCAGTTTTCATTTTCAATTTTTCAAATTTTGTGAAGGAAATACTAAAAACTGTAGATGAAAACTGAAAAATGAAATTGTAGTTTTCAGAATTTTCACTATTTTCTTCACAAAATCTGAAAAACTGAAAATAAAAACTGGAAACTCAAACCAACCATGCCCGTACTTTTTAGAATTTTCAGTATTTCCCTCACAAAATCTAAAAAATTAAAAATGAAAACTATAAACTGAAAACTCAAACCAAACATGCCCTACCCTTCTAGAATCCTTAATGAGTGCCCCTTGGTTACAAAAACCCCTAAACTAAAAGGTTAAGCTTGAAACCCATTTAGGCTCATTGCTAAACTGATGTGCTGCAGTGTAGGTTTAGTGTCCTAATGTTTGATGCTCCCATTTCATACAATCATAGATGTACTGAGATGTGCCACGGAATAAACATCGCCCCGTGTTCGGTGTCTTGGTTATATAGATTAATGTAGTTGCACTGTTTTAGTTAGAAGCCTATTGTCTCCTCTTATACAGCTGGCTATATTAAAAATGGCTTAAGAGTCAAGACGAAGATCTTACGAGGTTACTTATGCTTCATGTTTATAGAAAATGTGATGCAAAATCATTTATCTTCTCTTGTATATTATTAAGAGTTGTAAAAAGTTTATTGACTATAATCTTAGATTGAATTTGTTTTTATCAAGTTATGTTGTACCAGCTTTTATGATATATGTAAACTACTGTCTTTTTTCTTTTTCCGTAACAATGTTGACTATTCTATTGAATTATCAATCAGTTAAAATGGAATTTCTCAACCCCCAATAAAAAAAAGCTTGAAACTAGTATTTAAAGTATGTTTGGTTAAAGGATAACAGTTACATCAATGAACCTTATTTGTATAATAACACTCGATGTTCATTAATATAAGTTTTGCTCTTATTTTATCCTCCAACTAAACATATCCTGAAAGTAGCATCTCCATGTTAAAGGGCAAAGGCCCATTTCTACCGGGAATAGAACTTGTAGAGATTTGCGTTGGATGAAAGATTCAAAGCCTGCAGGCCACATGCCATTGTTGCCGGTAATCAAAGAGAGAGCATCTGAAAAGATAAGAGAGGTAGCCATAGGAGGCACTGGGCAGGCTACATAGTGGCATCCAGAAATATCAATCGCGAATTCAAGACAAACCATCTAAGCATCATCACTACCATTTTGGGCGGTGTGTCATGAAGAAATCGATTGCTACTGAATGAATATTTTTGTACATGGTACAACAACAACCACCTTCCTAATGAACCTACTTCTACAAACATTAAGGTTTACCGAAGCACAGTTAACAGCAAAGCAGATAGGAGAGATATAATCCAGCAACCCAATTTATCCACTTCCAAAAGTATATTCAGTGTCAGAAGTTAACTGCAGAGGAACTCATTTTTAATGACTGCACTGCACTAACAAGATACACACGACTGATGACATTTACATATAAAACCTGCATAGCATCTAGTCTACCTGCTTTTTCTAATGAACTTCCCATTGAAACATGGAAAAGTTGGACAGAAGAGGGTTTTCCCTCTCCTTTGCCTTTATCATTTTTATCCCTCACTTTTTCAGCATGAACCACACCTGCATTTACAAAAGAATCAGAGAGATACCAGTGTGTGACAACAGATATCAGATTCTTTGCCTGACCCTCCTACCATTTGTGTCACCACCATCTGAAAGTTGGGCCCACACACTCTGAGATTTTTCCCCTACACTGCAACTATCACCCTCACAGCCAGCAATTGTCTTCAAGATCTCTGATTGGAGCCACGGGCATTTTTCTTTCATACACTCAAATCCATCTGACCTCATTACAGCTGCAAGAGGTCCAGACACAAAAAGAATGTGAAAATTTTAAGGTAAATGAATGTATAATTTTCCATCCCCAAAGTCAAGATTTTGATTTTACTCTTTATACAATAGCTTGCCATGTTTCTAAATAATAGAGATATTTCAGAACATTTATGAAGATAATGAACCTCCCACGGTCCTGGTGTATGGTGCATTTCGAGCCAAAGAAACAAAACTGCTTCATATCCTTGCCAATTGTCAAATCACTCCAATGCTTTGAATTAGAGGAAAAAACAGTATATGGACAATGAGGAGCCATTTATTTCTAACTGAACTAAAGATTTAAACATAACCTTACTGTCAACAGAAATGTTAGTTTGTTTTAACTGTTAGATTTTAACACCGTTTCCATCCCACGGGACTAAGCCTTTGTTTGTAATGCCAGTATCCCACACACCCAAGCCATAGGTAAACTTTACTTTCACTTCCTCTTTTTATTGTGCCCCAAAATTAGAAATGGGGGACAAGTTGGCAACCAATGTATTATCAGATTTGGCTATTCTAAAATGAGGAAGCTGGTAGAGTGTAAAAGTGAGGGTTTAATCACCATTTGAACAATAACTTCCATCATGTGTGAATTATGCGTGGATCTCACTAAATAATCTAAGGGTGTTTGACCCTTCACTTTTGTACTTTACTAACCTTCTTACTTTAGAAGAGCCAAACCCATTATCCCCAATTTTGTAAAATCACAACATGAAGAAAAACAAAGTCGTAAATATGAACCCCTCTCTAGTGATCATGCTTTATGTTGAAATATACAAGCACAGAAAAATTACAAATAATTGAGAAGGGAAAAGGAAAGAATAAAAAAGAAAGTAATGGAAGGAATATGACAAAAGGAAGGAGGGGATTCTAAACTTGAACTGTATCTGAAATCATTTCTTTTCAGCTCTAATTTTTAGTCACTCGTCACTAACAAAATTTGGAAGGAAACCATCCCTCTTTATGTATGAATGATTGCAAGCCAAGCAAGCAGTAAAAGACTAATTAAGAATACCTGCTAGATTTTGAGCAGCAAATTTTAGGCAAACAGCTTTTAACTCTGTGGCATGGCAATGGTCAGCCAAGGTTAAAATGTTGGCCACAGAACTCACACAAATGTCCTTGCAAAGACGAGACTCACACATCAATCTAAGCCTCTCCAAGCCATACTTGTCCGCTGCTGCTAATAACTTTGCTGTCAATGTGTCTGAAACTGAAAAATCACTAGATGTAGTTGATGGGTCCATGTCCACCTCTTCCGTAAGGGTATCCCTGTAGATAAAGTATAGCATGGCCTGTCAAAGTAAGATGAAAATTAGGACATTTTGGGTGTGCTTTTTAGTGCTCATTTTGCAAAAAGAAAGTACTCTTTTATTTTAAAAAAATCAAGTTCTAATTTTGTGTACTGTGTAGACTGCTTGGATAAGCTTAAAAAGAGAATATGAGAACCAAGTTAGAAGTTGCTTCTGGTTTTTAGATGATGCAATAGAAGAGGGAGATTCACTTAAAAGATAGCAGTGGTGTTTATAAGTACATCCAAATGCCAAATAGTTTCTGCTTATGATAGAATCAATTCGAAGAATTATCTTAAAATTACTTTTTTTTCAAAAAGTACTGCTATGAAGTTTGAAAAGATTTTGAAGGGTAATGTATGAAAAGCAAATGATAGTTACAAAGTGAGTAAAAAGGAAAAGGAATTGATGTTTCCTTCCACATTTGACAGAAACCATGATGGAGTACATTCCACATCATTCGTACATATTTATTTTGTACTAAAGAGCAATTTTCTTTTTTAAAAGCTTGTCCAAATGCAGGCCTTATCCTCTCTATTTGTAAGTTCCTCTCTTAACTCCTTAATAAATCCTATTTCTATCCACAAAGCAAAAAGGTCTAGCAAGAAAAAACAACAGAGAATAACACAATAACTGAGAGTAAATCCTTACCAAGCTCAACACTAACAGAGAAGGAAAATCAGGAAAGGGGGAGAAAAATAAGAATATAAGTAGTTTTTACCTTAAACACCTTAGGCTCTAAATCTTTTACAATAATATCTTCCTTTTCCGCGTCTAAACCTTCAAAAAATTTTGATCGAAATTCTGGGGATCTAGCAGCCAACACCAACTTATGAGCAGCGAACTTCTCCCCAGCTACATCAAAAGTAACATCTGAACCTTCCATATTTTCCAATAGCGCACCAAAGTGAGATCCAATGTCAGATTCTGGGACACTGATAGAGTGAAGTTGCGGACAATGAGTAGCCGAAACAACAACTCCAACCGTACAGTTGATTTTCAAGCAATCATTCTTAAGGAAATCAGAGGTTTCAAGCAAAGACCGTCTGAAAAACCGCTTGTACCCCCTACAAGAACAGATAAACACAATCACCACTTCACAGTCGTCAACACAGCACAGTACTTTCATGTTAACCAAGAATCCATTTTCCACATAAAGGGAAGCTAATAGGCATAAAGAGGGATACAAAAGGAAGACAGTGTCATGGTGATACATCAATGACATCAAAGACACTAAACAAAGAAATACAAATAAAGATGCATTTTGCTTATGAAGCCTTCATGCACCATAAGACACATGGTAACACTAACAATTATCCTAATAAATTATGATATACAACATAAACTAAGAATATGCCTGCTAACTGACCAATACAATGTTTTTTGGTGAGCTAATTACGCAAGAGGACACAATCATCAATCATAATTAAAGAAAATAATTAGCAAAAGATAAATATCTGTGTCTGAAAGGAATAATGATTATAATGAAGTGACTTTTTCTTGGTCTAAGGGATTGCTCAGACAATATCGGGCCGGGGGTAGCCATTATGTTAGGTAAAGCCCTCCCCAACGCGACTACTTCCAAATTTGAGCTGGACATTGTATGTAGGTAAAGTCCCCCTGGATTGCAGTCCACTTACACTGCAACTTACCACTTTATATGACAATGATACATCATACATCCCATAAAAGATAATGAAATTCAGGCTTGAAAATCCCCAACTTTCTCTTGACATAGATTAAACCAAGCTCCATCACAAAAACAAACCACAAACATTCAAACCAAAAAGGAAGAAACAAAAAGAAAACCAAAACAAAGAAAACTCAATCAAATTAATAGCATCATCATTGCAAGAGTAAGATTATGAAAGTCGGACAAAAAACTAACATCAATCGCCGTGTCAGAAAGAAATCAAAATGGTAATAGTACTGAATTAACTTAAGATAAGAATGATACATTCCATCACATTAAATTTAAAAAAAAATCAAGAAATTCAGACAAGAAAATCCCCAATTTTCTCTTGAAACAACCAAGCTTTTCACCACAAACATTCAAACCACAAGAAAACAAAAATGAAAATAAAAAACTGAGAAAACTCAAATCAAAATTAACACCATTATCATCATCAAACAAAAAACAAAAACAATCGAAATCAAAACAAAAAACACGGAAACGAAAAACCCTTACCACATACTCCCTTTGTACTTGAGTGTATAAGGACCACTCTCAAGAGACCGATCGAAGTGGCTATGAACCTTGTGCTTCCCTTGTCCACTCTGATCAACAAGCGTGAGCTCAAACAACGCCCTAACATCGGTACCTTCGCTCGCCAGAGCGATGAACACCGAAACGTACGCGGAGTTGTCCTCAGGGTTCTTCCCGTCGGGGTAGAAGTAGATCGCCCACTGGTACCCTCCCACGCAGAACACGTCGCTAGCGATGTGTTTTCCGATTCCCATTCCCTTCGCTAACGAGTAACCCTGGATGACGAACTTGTGAGAACAGTTCACCGTTTGCGTCACTGAACGCGAGCTCGTTGGCGATAACGCCACCGTCGTCGTCGGCGGCGTCGTTGAGGTTCCGGCCATGGCGGTTTCGGTTGTTTACCCTATCGGGAACCGAACGTTCATGCGAATTTCGTAGTTTTGTGGTTTCGTGGTGCGGTGTGTGCGAAACGTCGAAACGACGTCAGAGAATGAATGAATTTCTGATGAATCGAAATGGGAAATGGAAAATGGAAATGAATTAGCGGGAAAAGGGAAAATAATATTTGGGAAGGAAAGAAAGGGATTTTTGGGAATCTGAGGAATTTTTGGAATCTAAAAAAAATATTTCGATTATTTTTTCTTTTTATTTTTCTGATTTTTATTTTTATTTTTTTTAAGCGTTTTTTTATTGTCGGAAAAGGATGAGGGAGGGTTGCTTTGCCGTTTGGGGTGCGTCACGGTGCATAGGTAACGATGGTTGACGTCGGGGGAGGTGAAATGCCGAATTTGGCCTTGTGTTTTGTACCTTGTAGTGACGTGGCGCGTTTTTATTGGGAGGAGTGTTGTGGTGATTCCGTAATCCTACTAGTTGACTATGTTCGATAAAAAGGTCGGAGCATGTTTGATGTGATGTGAGTAAGTGATGTTAAGGTTGGTTCCTTTTTTTTTTTTAATGGGTCTGGGTGATGTTAAGGTTTCTAGAACTAGAACTCAACTTGGTTCGGGCTTCACGCTTTTCTTTCACTTTGGGTTTGGATTTTATAATAATATTGGGTTGGGGTTTTTCTTCGAGCCTGTTTTTTTCCACTTTGGGTTTGGGTTTATAAACTCATAATTTTATAAGCACAACTTTATTCCGACCCAGAAGAAATCCATGACAATGCGGTCGCCATGCGGAGGCGACTGACAGAGGTGGTGAAGAACGATGGCAGTTCACGAGCAAGGCGTGGCGGCGATGGTCGACGACGGGATGAGTCGTGGTAGGTGTTGATGGTGTTGCGGTGATAGAGAAAGGGCAACTTCAATTGATGAATGAGGCCAATCGCTATGTAGTTGGCTGACTAGGGCCTCTAGAACGGGAAAATTCAGTGTTCTTTTTGTCTTGCATTTTTTTTATTTCATTTTCTATTTTTTAAGGATTTAATTTTAATACACTGATACAATTATCTAATAACGTAGTGTCACGTTAGTAAATATCATTGGAAAAATCATGTAAAAGGAGAGGCTTGATTAGATAATAGTATAAAACTCCTATGTACTATTAGCGCATCAAAATTAAACTATGTTTTTTATTCTTTAATGACA
This sequence comes from Dalbergia cultrata, assembly GCA_031216105.1. NCBI lineage: Eukaryota > Viridiplantae > Streptophyta > Magnoliopsida > Fabales > Fabaceae > Dalbergia > Dalbergia cultrata. Next base: position 53,030,721 of record CM062352.1, on the reverse strand, counting down.
TGAAGTACAGCTAGATGAGAGTTAACACTGTTAGTAAAATTTAACGGCCAGACTAAAATCATGTCAAATTATAAAATATGAGGATTAAAATAATGTCAAAAAATCTTGTAGAACTAAATTGATGTCAACTATAAAATGTTAGGGCCAAAATAGTTGTTTACTCATAAATTTTTAAGTAATGATCAGAAGAATCAACTATATTTACTAAAAATGTTAATAAATGGTGCAAACGACACCTGTATGAAAAGCAAAGAATGACTTATTGAGAGTAAAATTACATTTCATTAGTTTTAGTTTTATTATATCAAATGTGTGATTGTATTAAATCAACTGCTAAAAGTCTCATACTTGCCTTCGCACTGGATGAGTTCGCACTATTAATCATTTTTCACATACTAATGAAACAATATATAATTGGATAATAATATAAAAATCTGCACCAAAACCTAGCATAGAACCATATTTTCCTTCTCCTTCATTGCTTCCCGCTAGAAGCCTTCTTCTTCCTAACCATCAAACAACACCCCCTTGTCTTCACTTAAAAGGGGAGCCGACCCTACCTCTCCATGGTGGTGGTTAGACCACCCTTCTCCCTTTCATTTTTGTTGTTGTTGATTTTTTTTTTTTTTGGGGTTCTCCTTTGCCTCATATCTTCATTACATGATATTTGTTGTAATTTCCTTTCAATGAGTTTTTCTTAATAGCGTTAGTGTTTGAATTGTAAGCAATTCGTTTAAACTCATATCTTGGTAGGTTTTTCTTGTGGTTGCTCACACTTTTAGCATCTTCGGAATACTGCATCATGAAAGGTAAAACTAACAAGCTATGTTAACTAGTGGTGGTATTTTGATATTTCTATTTTCTTTTTTTTTTTTTTTTGCATGTTCATCATGCTTATTTGTTGGAAAAACTTCAGTTAGAATGTTACTATTTTACTAAACAAAATCAAATTTATTAAAAACCCTAACAAAATAGAGACTAAGAGAAATTGATGAAATACTTATACCACAAATCGTGCAAAGCACTCTGCTTAAGGGTTAATTCTACTCTTCCTAGAGCTAAGCTCAATGAACTAGCATCGACGAGAAAACCCTCAGGATTAGATATGGGTTTCCACAAGAATCTATCCACACCACGTTTCTAGTATAGCGAGCAGCACAATCTCGTCCTAGAAGAAAACACACAAAGGTTGTGGGGTTGAGCTTTTGTGAGATAGCTAAGTAAGAAGAAACAGTTGTAGAATCAGAGAAGAATAAGGAAAGTCGCATGAAGTAGAAGCAGAAAAATGAGTTAGAGAGAGAGTTGTACTCAAGCATGTCTCTTTGATTTGGGTCGATAGGTGTATTTATAAACAAGGCTCTAACGGTAAAATGAAATCAAGTTGTATATAGGTACGCCAACAAATAGTTCCCATGTTCTTAGGTGCACTTTGAATGGGTATTACCTAAGTACACTAATGGTCATACCTAAGTATACAAACAGCAAAAATTAATGTGCTTAGACAGGACTAGCTGGGGCGCAAGGCGGGGCGGGGTGCGCGTGTGTCTTTTATATAGGCCTAAATCCACACTACTATCTCATTACCACGAATATCTTGTTGTTAATTGAAACCATATATAAAGCCCCATTGTAAGACTAAGTTAGGCAATGTGGGATTTGTTCCATACACAAAATACATTGTGAGTCTAAAACACACATAGGCCCATAAAATACAACATTAACTACATATTAATCAAGCTTTTGGAGTTGACCTATGGAACAACAAGCTTGGAGTAGTAACAATTTTAATTTGAAGAAGAAAAAAAATAATCTATCATAGGAAAAACTCAAAGAGTTACTATAGAGTAGCTTGTGAAAGTTTTCTCTTTAAATTGGATCATGAAGGAAAGAGCTTACACAAACTAATGCACTTGTTTAATTGAAGAAGTAAAATGTTTTATCATGCTTCAGATAGTTTTGAGAATTTTAAATTATGGACAGGTTACAAGGACAAAGTCCTTTTGTAGTATATTCATTTTGATCATTTTTTAAATAAAATATTCATTTCAATTTTAAGATAGATATGTAACAAAGCATCAGATACATGGTGAGATAAAACAACATAGACAGCCAATTATTAAAGTTTTGCATGATGTGACTTTAATTGAGAGGGGCTTGAGATTTGGATTACTTGCCTAAGGAGGGGAAAGAGAAGAGAGAAGAGAAGAGAAGAGTATGAGCAAGAAATTGTGAGGGTGAAAATGGGATATTTTTAGTAACTTATCCCAAAACTTAATAAATTATAAGAGATTAGTATAAGTCGAACAACTAGATTAGAGGTGAGTTGAATTTTAACAGAACTAAAAAAAATGTGAGTTGAATTACCCTTTTATATGAGACTTGTATAATTAAATGACAAGATAAAACTCATCATACATGTAGTCATTATAAATTTTTTGAGATAGTAGTTTTAAAATTGAAACAATTATTCTTATGCAATGCATATTCTTTTTTAACATAAAGTTTAAGTAGGGTTAAGCATTGGTATCTCATCATGGTCAGGGAATACCGCCCACCCTTGTAATTGGCTTATACATAATTGAATTAGTATATAAAATTTGGTATAGCAACAATATATTAAAATTAAATTATTTTAATATTATGAGTTTAATTACATAGTCATCTAATAATCAAAATCTTTTTATTGTGTGACCTTTCAATAGTACTAAGATATGAGTCAATTAAATTTATTAATGTGATAATATATCATTGGATATCTAAATAAAACTTTTGAAATTGTCAATATATACATTAAATTAAAATTAAATCATAATATTATATACAATATGTTACAGGAAAAGGCTCTTTGCCCTTTTAAACTACATGCCTTTTGTTTTTTACCCCTAGACCTTAAAACTAGGCACACTGACCCTTAACATTTATTAAATATGCATTTTATATATTCTGTTAAATTTTAGCTTACTGTTAATGAAATTAAAATAGATAAAGTATACACCTATATCTCCCCTCACACTTTAGACCAGGCGCATCCAAATACCCTAAATTAACAAATAATATGCAACGTAATACCATAAAATTTCTTAAACATGTAATATTTTTGCTACAATAAAAGAACAAGTCAACAAAATGTAGATTTGCATAGTTGAAACAATGTTAGGGGGTTGATTTGTATGTTTTTAAAGTGTTAGGGTGAAAATGTAAATCCACAAAACTTATAGTTTAGAAAGATAAAGTATAATTTTCGATAGTTTTTTAAGTGAAAGAAAATTATATTCATAGATAAGTTTAGTAACACTTACAAATCAAAAAATATATTTTAAATCTAACCTGAACAAAAAATAAATACATTTTATATTTCCAATTAACCAATGAACTTTAGCCATGTTCTTCTGCCAAATACTATCGATATCAAAGCATTTTTCATAACAAAGACCAACATGCAAAGTGTTGTGGCTTGACCTCTCCTTTTAAAGTAGATATAATTAATTTTTTTTCTTTATCTCCAAGACCATCAAACAAGAAAATAAAACACGAACCAAAAGGCCATAAAAGAGGAAAAAAACTTATAAAAGGAACAAAAACATCATAAAGAGGATAAAGAAACACTCTTAAAGGAAATAAAGAAGACATCCATAAAAAAGAAAAAAGAAAAAAACAGAAAACCTAAAAAATAAGAAGAAAAAGGAAAAGAATGATAGGATTGTCACTATAAAAGAAAGATGATAGCTTTTCTCAACAATATTCCACAAGCAAATACAAAGAGAAGAACAATTATTTTCCTTATGTTATATATTCAATAACTTTTAAAACTTATCCAAGAATATTGAATAGTAAAATGTAAATCATCACAAATAATAAATATGTAAAATCAAACCTTAATTTGTATATAAGATAATTGGACCATACCAAAATAAATATATAAGATGATAGGAGGAGTGTTAGTTGTGGCCGGAAAAGATGGACATGATGCATGGCGGTTGCCGGAACACATTGCCCTGATGTTGATCATGGACCATGGCCGGCGAGAGCCTTGAGAGAGAGTAATAAATTGAAGAATAAAGCTATAAAATATTCTCTCTGTGCGAATGAAATTGACCTCAAAGCATTTATGAGGTGAGTGATTATCCCCAACCTAAAGTTCAATAGTACATTATTAAATAGAGACAAACATCAAAGCATTTAAATAGCCAAGCATTGGCCCAATGAATTTGGCTATACGCGCTCACATCTAGGCACCAAACATATCTAACGATATATTCTCATGCTATGCGGTCATTTTTGAAATCTGAACCCAAACTTAAAATAAGTACCAAAAGTAAGTCTATTTAAATTGTTCAAATTTTTTTAGTAACAAATATGGATATGACAGCTGAAATATAAAAGAAACCAATCAAACCTATCATTCTACTATCATTATCTGCAAAGAAGACCCACTTAACCGATATTGCACGTGTAAGTGTCTGGAACCATCGACCATGATAATGGATTTTACTGGGAAGGGGCGTAAAGCCGCTTCCAAACATAGGATTGTCACTGTGTCCCTCTACAATTCAGGGACAGTGGCGATGACATAAGACGATGCCTCTCAGTGCTCCAAAACAAGTATAAAAAAACCAAATGAAATTTGGTTCATTTTGTCGTCTTTATACTTGTATATATAATATATATTATCCCATCTTGTCTTGTATATTATTCTAACTTGGCCTACTTTCATGGAAAAAAAAATTGGGCCTTACTTTTGAGGTTTTTCTTTTCTCTCTCCATTAACCGCTAAAATTCAAGTACTTTTATACTTGATAATATCTTAGGACGTAATTCCTCTGTCTTTGAATAATTATTCATTTTAAAAGATTGAAAGTTAATGTTACAATTTTTTACTTTAATTTTTATTTATTTATAATGTAAATTAACTTTACGCAATCAATTAATACAATTTCGTTAAAGTAACACGTTGTAGAAATCAACTATTCAAGATAACAATCTTCTACTATAATTTGTTATTTTTGTAAAATTTATTTATTTTTATAGTGAATAGAAATTCAACTTCTAGTATCTTTTTAAAAGTTAATTTTGTTTTTGAAAAAAGTATATCAACTATTTAAATCCAAAATAAAGTTAAATGAAGAGCCCTCTATTTACTCAACGTGTCAATGATTCCATTTTTACTTTCAAATAAAATAGCTTTTAAAATTCGTTACCATATTAACCCGTTTAAATGGATTCACACAAGACAAGGAAATCAATCTGTGTCCAGTAAGGGTGCTCATGACCAATCCCGTCCTGATAACCTGGGTAGGCCCGAAGCTCATTGGGACGGGTTTGGGTCTTGAAATTTGACTCGATATATTTTTCGGGTCGGGTTCGGGTCATATGTTGGGTTAGCCCGATCAGACTCGAAATCAAATAATCCCTTAAGAGATATATATATTTTTATAATAATTTATGAAAAATATAAAATTTTAAAGTTGAATTAATATATTTTACATAATTTGATATTATTTCTACATTGATATGGTTTATTTTAAAACCTATATCGTAAAATATTTCTAAAATTTGGTTTCTTACTTGTAAAATTTTATATTTTTATTATATACAATATCTAAATTCTCATTTATTGTTCGAATGCCGAGTTGACCCGGTATAACTCGGGACATAGTCGGGTCGAGCTCGGGTTTAAAAAATTGACCTAGCCTAAAAATCAAATAGAGTTCCAATCTTGTCCAACTGAACCCATCTTATCCTTTGTGCACCCCTAATGCCCACCACATATGTCGGAGACCTAAAATGGTAGAGCTACCCAAACACGTTTTAACCAAAAAGAAAAGAAAAACAAAAAACGAGGTTATCTAAGCACGTGCAATATAAAACAAAGACAAAGACAGAGGAACAGTACTGAGTGTATCTAACCCATATCATAGTAGTGGTGACTAGTCCGAGCAGCAAAACAATGATCTCGGTGTCCGATGCTCTCAAAACGGTGCTAAATGCCGCACAACGTCTTCCACCAGTTACTCTAGCCCTCCACGATGCCCTTGGCAAGGTCCTTGCACAGGACGTTCGTGCCCCAGATCCTTTGCCTCCTTACCCTGCTTCTGTCAAGGTCACTACCTTAACACTTTTTTTTTAATTTCCCATTTTTTGGATTACTATTTTATATGTGTTTTTCTCTCTATTCTGATGAATGAACAAATGGGTTGCTGTTGTTGGTGGTGCAGGATGGTTATGCAGTGGTTGCTGCAGATGGGCCTGGGGAATATCCTGTAGTTACTGAATCAAGAGCTGGGAATGATGGACTTGGTGTTACTGTCACCCCTGGAACTGTAGCATATGTTACCACTGGAGGTTTCTCTTTTATTTCTTTTTTCTTCATATTATTTATCCTCAGTTTTTATTTGAGTTATGATGATACGGAAAGAATTGCTAGAATTGTTGACCAGAAAGAAGGGCAGTTCTAGGATAGAATTAACTAGGATGACCCACTTATCTATCCAGAAGGGTTGGCATAGATGCTGTATCTTTAAGAAAATGAATTTGGACAAAAAAATTCTGGCCTTGCAGTTGTCAGTTTGGTTTTTAGTTTTCATTTTGTTTTCTTGTTTTCAGGATTTTGTGAAGGAAATAAGGAAAAGTGAAAACTGAATTTTGTAGTTTTCACTGTTTCATTCACAAAATTATGGAAAACAAGAAACTAACTGAAAACAGAAATTGAAAATTGAGAAATGTATTCTGAAATCAAAGGCACCAGAATTTTCTTTTATATATATGTTGTGTGTTGTAATAAGGATTGATGTTTATTTAAGTAAATAATACAAGTCCCAATGTTAGCCTATGTAAATTGTAAACATACTGACCGAGGGTGAGCCTCTACAACAAAGGTAAGCTTATTGCCTTGTGACTTAGAGGCCATAGATTCAAATCATATGGAGAAATACCTTTCCGCCTAAGGGAGTAAGGTTGTGTAAATTTACTCTTTACAAACCCCACCTACTGGGAGCCTTGTGCACTCAATTGCCCTTTTAGTTGTCAACATACTCAAAGAATTGGACTGGACTTGGAGCTTTTTGGGTGATCAATTGGTGTAATTTAAAATTCGATATGTGAGGCAATTTCATATCCAACACTTTATTTATTTTTTATCCTGCTTTATGGTGAGTCCTATTTGTCTTGTTGGTTTATGTTTAATCTTCTAATTTTTCATTTTGTTTTCCCCCTTTTTTTCAGGCCCCATACCTGATGGTGCTGATGCAGTTGTTCAGGTTGAGGATACCAAGAAAGTTGACAATGCTTCAGGTGGGCCAAAGTGGGTGAAAATATTGGTAAAAACTACCAAAGGGAATGATATACGCCGAGTGGTATGTTCTTCTCACTCCTCAAGAGTTATTCTTATGATGATAATGAGTATAACACGTACATTGTTTGATGATTGTTGTGCCAATATGTTGGCACTAATTTTAATGGAATCAAATTTGACATCAAATCATTGATCACTAATTTTAAGTTCGCTTTATGTGTATCATAATATTGAAACTTTTCTGCTTTGTTCATTGCTTTGTTGTATTTGATGATATATGATTTTGTAGTTCATCTAAGCGGATTTGTTCACAGGGACTTGATATCGAGAAAGATGCAATAATCTTAACATCTGGAGAAAGATTAGGTGCTTCAGAGATTGGCTTGCTTGCTACAGTTGGTGTAACGATGGTTAAGGTATTCCTATGAGAGTTCGAGCCTGTAACCAAGCAAGCTTCTCCCATAATGGCACACAGCTTTTATTTCATTCCTCGCAGCAGGCACATTGATATGTCCGGTCATATTTACTGTTCTACTATCGGTATATTTAATGATCAGAAATAATGCTTTGATGCAGGTATACCCAACTCCAGCAGTTGCTGTGCTTTCCACTGGAGACGAGCTTGTAGAGCCATCTACTGAGCATCTTGATCGTGGTCAGGTATTGTAATGGAGGACTAGCACTTGTAAGATGTGCTTGACACTTTGCTGTGAACAAACAGTGGAGTCAATGACTTATAATGAAGTGACAAAGAGTTTTGGTTTGGAAATATTCTTTAGTGGGTCACTCACTTGATGGGTGTTTGGTATTCATCATAGTCTTCTCCACTGCTGCTGTTTCAAGTACTAATACTCATTATTAGATTACACAAAAAAATACAATATTTTGGGGGTATCTTATGAAATCGTTATCTGAATCAACCTAGAAATATTACTGATGCTAATTTGGCCCTTCGCTTTGATTTTGGTATCAGTAGTATGTTGAACAATGATGGTTGGACTAGCCATATAAATTTTATAGTGGAGATTGTTAGTATGTCATTGGACCTTTAATGCTCAATCAACTCACTCGATGCTGAGCATTTGATGCTTAAACCTGTTATGGCAGTTGGATTATAACTATATAATTTTTGGATGTGAATTTCTCACTATATGCAAATTATTGTTTGAAGTTATTCGGCAACATAGACTTGGTTTACCACATTGTTCAACTACCCATTTGTGATTTGTTGGCTATCTGTTTCGATTTTTGTCATAGTTCACTAGAGTTGCTCGGTAAATGTTGTCTAAATGAATGTAAGCTAATATAGATCCTCTGCAGATTAGGGACTCTAATCGCGCCATGCTGCTGGCAGCTGCAGTGCAGCATCAATGCAAAGTTGTGGACCTTGGTATTGCTAAGGATGACGAAGAAGTTCAAGGAAGCATCTTGGAAAATGCTTTCGCTTCTGGAATCAATATTCTTCTAACTTCTGGAGGTGTTTCGATGGGAGACAAAGATTTTATCAGGCCTTTGCTTGAAAAGCAAGGAAAAGTACATTTCAGTAAGGTTATGTCATGCCTTTGTTTGATTCTTATTAATTAAAAAGATTCTGATGTCTTGTTATTTCGGTCATGCATGCAACACTTATGTTGTATTTGTAGAAACAGTAATATATAAAGATTTATCTGTCTAATTCTTTGATGAATGTGATTTTATAAATCATGTTATCTTAATTTAGGATTTATCTAACAGGTGTCTCTAAAACCAGGCAAGCCGTTGACATTTGCAGAGGTTGACTTTCAATCAAAAGAAAGTAAAATTTTAGCTTTTGGGCTACCTGGAAATCCTGTCAGCTCTATAGTTTGCTTCAATCTCTTTGTGGTCCCTGCAATACGCCAGCTTGCAGGGTGGACAAATCCTCATCATATGAGGTTACATAAACTTCTAAAGTACGAATGTTTTTAAGACGGGTTGCTTTCATTTACTTTTATTCATTTAATTCCTTTTGTTCAGGGTACAAGCTCGGCTTCGTCAATCCATAAAGACAGATCCATATAGACCGGAATATCATCGTGCCACTGTTATATGGACTGACAATGATGGAACAGGCAGTCCTGGGTAAGTTGCTAGTGAATTGTCTTGTTGTGGCCTGCGTCCTGCAGAGTCTACACACTGTCCTGGATTGTCATGCTGAGGCTTAGTTGCTATAGTTGATCTGGTCTATCTAATGAATTAATTTTGTTTTTCTGCTGATGAATTTCAGTTTTGTTGCTGAGAGCACTGGCCACCAGATGAGTAGTCGACTACTTAGTATGAAGTCTGCTAATTCCTTGTTGGTGCTTCCACCAACAGGAAGTGTACTTTCTGCAGGGACCCCTGTGCCAGCAATCATAATTTCTGACCTAACAACCGGAGCTTTTTGCAAGAATCATATACCATCAGACCCGGATGTTGTTTTGTCAGGAACTAAATCATATAAAATAACTACAGATTCTTCAGGGGATGCTGAATTCAGAGTGGCTATTCTTACAGTGAGTGATACAGTTGCTGCTGGGGATGGTCCAGATCGAAGGTAATGGCCTAATGATTTTCATTTTATGTTTTATATGGAGCACACAAACAGAGAGGCATAGAATGAAGGGAGGATTAGGAAGCATTTTTGTACCCTATTTCGATTTGAATTTAGAATAAGCTGATCACTTCAACTGATTTTTGTGGTATGAGAGTTTAAGACTAAATTTTTTTTTCCACTTTCTAGATGAAGCAGCTTCTAGATGCTTATAATGGGATCTTGAAAAAGATGAAGTCTCAGATCTTTGTTGGCTTTATTTTTGTCTGTGAAACTGCTACGTTTTAAGATCATGAAAATGGTTAATGAGCCCATATTCAACATATTTGTGTAGGACCTATAAAGTTAACTTCATATAAGGCACTGTTGTCATAAATGTTAAATCATTGTTAGAAGGAGGTCACAGTTGGATAAAGCTGAACAGCATCTAGATACACCTCTTTGAATCATTGTTTGAAAGAGGTCACTAAGTTGATGCAAAATTAAAAAGCAAACTTGATATTAGTCAATGCCAAAAGAGGCATTGGATGTACTGAGTGTTCTGCAACAGCCTCAAAGTTGAAGCATTTTAAGATAAAAATTTCTGATTTGTATCTTCCATTTGGGGCATTGATCTGTTGTAGTGTAGGCCATAGACTGTTCTTTTTTGTTGCATAAAGTCTTGTCTGCACGGTAAGTATCATCAGGCTTAAGCATCATTTATTGAATTTCCACACATCCTATGTATTGAACAGTTGAAGTTGGTTTATCCGGGTTTTATGCATATGGTGGGGTTGGACATTTATTCTGTTGTTTTGTCTATCCTTCATTATCTCTTTCTCAAACTGGCTGATTGTGTACTGCTTTACAAATTGATTGAGGACTTGTGAAGCCCTTCACCAAATACCTAGAAAGGATGGTGCCATGGCATTTTTTTTCACAAGTGGGGTAGTTTAATAACCCAAAAAAAAAAAGACTGAGCAATTAGCTCGGGACACTGGAAATAGTGTCTAGTTCCTCCTTTCATTCTTCTTTGGGCACATGTTATTACTTGATTTCAAAGGAGTAGCCTTATGGTGGAACTCTTAGTCTCAAGTTGGGTCTGTGAAAAGAAAATTTATACAGGTCAACTATTGGAGCTACCACCTGTGATATTTGTTTGTGAATTATCTGTATTTATTAAAGAGAAGTTCTTCTAGAAAATTCCTCAAGCCAAACTTTGTTTTTGTATTTTTCCCTTTGTGACATGATAAAGTTATTTTGATTAAAACTATCTGATTGAAATTACAAGCTTTTTAATGTGAAAGAAAATTTAGTCATTTATGTATGTAAGCATCAAAGTGTGCTGACTCCTTACATTTAAACAGTGGTCCCAGGGCAGTTTCTGTTGTTAATTCTTCTTCAGAAAGGCTAGGAGGAGGAAGAGTTGTAGCAACTGCTGTGGTTCCAGATAATGTGGCGAAAATTCAGGATATTCTAAGAAGATGGAGTGATGTTGAACAAGTGGATCTTATACTTACCCTTGGTACATTTCTATCTAACCTATCAGTTTCTCTATAAGATATTAAAAATTATAATTTTGTTGAGTTGACTTCCATTTTGTTTTCCTTTGCCAATCAAGGTGGGACTGGCTTTACCCCACGAGATGTAACACCAGAAGCTACAAAACAGTTGATTGAGAAAGAAACACCTGGTCTTTTGTATGTAATGATGCAAGAGAGTTTGAAGGTATGGACTGATATGCTTATGTTGGTCAGATGTGTAATTTTACTTACGAATTTTGTATTTTGTGGTTTCTCATTTTTTTTACATTGTTCAGCTACTTTTTAATCATTGTGTTTTTCTCCAATTTAGTGCTCGAAAGAACTTGACCATTTTTTTTTTTGTGTTGGGGGGTTTTTTGGGGGGGGGGGGGGATATCGGAACACATTTAGCAGATAACAAAGTAATGAAATAAGTGGATAAATAAATAAAAATTGATATTGTGAGGAGCTTGCTGATTAAAGTTTGTGGATTTGTGGAAGTAGCATTTACCCATTTTTGTTATATGTTTAAAGGAAGATCAACTTTTCTTTTTCTGGTTTTCTCATTTGTCTGTTTAAATGATTCAATGTTATGCGTGCTTAATTATGTTGACGTGATATGCATTCTTGGCCCATCTTCTTAGGTAGGTTGGGAACCAGTGTCTGTTGATTTTTAAAATGCATAGTTGATTTGTCACTTAAACTGTTGCCAATGAAACAAAATTCTCAACTGTCTTTATTATTGCTTTCTCTGCATGAATAGGTGACCCCATTTGCAATGCTTTCTCGAGCTTCGGCTGGAATCAGAGGATCAACCTTGGTAAGGCAAAAATGCCCTAATTATATTGACATCTGTTTTAGAAATGTACTATATGAAAAAGATAATTGCTGAAGTTTGTGCCTTATCTCTCCACCGTTCTTTTTCCACTCCATTGTAATGGTATAATACTATGGTTGGTATTGCCTTGAGACAATAGCTTTCTATGCATTTTATAATTATAAATTATGCTCGTATCATATTTAGTTAAGGAAAGTTTTATATTAATTGATTGCTATAAATAGTGCACCGCAGATCTTGACATATAATTCTAGTGTCTTCGAGACTTGAATTTACTGGTTATGGTCCTTGAATTGATAATATTCAGATCATTAACATGCCCGGAAACCCAAATGCTGTTGCCGAGTGTATGGAAGCTTTATTGCCGGCACTTAAGCATGGTTTAAAGCAGATCAGGGGAGACAAAAGAGAAAAGCATCCTCGCCATGTACCTCATGTCGACACAGATCCTGTAGATGTGTGGGAACAGAGTTATAAGCTGGCCACTGGTAGCGGAGCTGATGTCTCTTGTACCTGTTGCAGCCTTGCAGGTAATGAGGCAAAGTAATTTATATTTTCTTGTTTGCTTCCCCTTCCTTTCTTGTACCCTTATAGAGAGAAATTTTGAGAAGCAAAGACACTTGGAAACTTCTATGTTGATGCAGCAGAATTTTCGAGTGTCCTATCGAAACGAAGGTGTTTGTATATCAAACAAATAACAGTTATAATGCAACCGAGCTGAAGTATAGTTATCAAAAGTCTATCTCTTGTCAAATAATTTTATTCTTTTATTGAATTTTTGCATTTACACGCATATGATTATACTGTTTACATTTTCACATGTGCATGTACTTGAGGAGGGAAATTACAGCTCTTCGAATTTTGACCCTCCATGAGATGGTATGAATATTTTTTTAGCATAAAGCCCGAGTCCCACGACCAACAAGGTCAGCAGTCCACAGTTCACCAATCTCTTCCGCTTGGTCAGCCCTGCATCCAAATCCTCGAGTTCTTCATTGTAAACCTGATTGGATGGTCCTAAACTGGGAGTGAAGTCCAAAAGCCGAGTCTTGAACCGTTTGAGAGGCTTGGCATCTTTGGTTTCTGGAGCTTTACTAGTTGCTGCTGCTTTTTTCTCTGTTATGCCATTGTCAGTCTTGTCCTCCTTCTTTGCCTCCTTTTCTATGCTATCTGCTGTTTCTGTTTTGGTCTTTTCCCTTTCATCACTTGGCTGCTTTTCCTTCTCCTTCTGTGGTGTCTTTTGGTCAGAGACTTCATTATTAGTCTTTGCTTCAGCTTTGTCTTCTTTTGCTTTTGGGGTGCCCTCTTGTGCAGCGTTTTGTTGATCAACCTTTTCTGATGGTTCTTCCTTGGGCCTTGGAGTTTCTTCTTCTGGGGGGTTTGTTGTTTCCTTAGACTTATCCAATCTGGTAAACTTGACAAGTAACCTGCCACCCTCAAACTTGGCACTCACACTTTCTAAGTCATAATCAGAAGGAATGGGGAATTCTACGTCGAAACGGCGCCACCTGTTGTCAATGATTGGTCGTTCGCCCTTCAGCTTTAAGGCAGGTTTTGAGGTCACTTGAACCTTCAATTGGTCCCTTCTATATCCTGCAGGTTGAAAGTGGATGATTTTTTTTTTTCCTTTCTCTTGGTGCAATAGTAAATATAAGTTTTATGGCTCTATAACGCAATAAAAGTATGAGACTGTCTCACTTTACAGGAGCTCAGTCCTTTTTAATTAATCATTATTTTCTCTTTAATTGCTTATTAATTTCACGAGATTAACAAGTTTATGTCTATGTCTTATGTCTTCTATGAAAGATTGTGATGCCATCTTTTTGTGTAATTGACTGACATGTATTTTAAACCTACGCAAATATTATACATTGGTTTTTTGATGAGAGGAAAATATAATAAGTTGATTGAAGGATAAATGTAATCTCTCTCTCTCTCTCTCTCTCTTCTCTATATATATATATATATATATATATATAACATGACAAAGCATAATTATTGTTCGAATTAACAGTGTATTTCTTTTCGCAAAAACTATAATCTTTGACATATGATGGTATCTTTAGAACAATACTTTTATGGAAATTGGATAGCTTGATTTTATATGCAATAAAATTGTAAATGAATTTTTTAGTGTAATTTTCATATTATCAATTAATTATATATTTTAAGTTTCTAACTATGCTGTTTAAGTATCCTCAAGAACCGAACAAAATAAGTCTCGTTCAAAGATTTTAATGTTAATATTCCGGGGCTAGAACAAAAGGGTAATTGCATATAAAATTTTTGCTATCACAATTTGACAATTAGAACTATCATTAAGAAATCTAACCTTTTTTTTAATAGAATTTAATTTTCATATATTGATATTGTAAAAATTTTTTACATAGCCACTTAATTATGTATTATCACAAAAATTGATAGTTGATTTTCACATCCATTACTTAAAATCTTATTGAAATGAAATGTTTTGATTGGAATTATTGCATCAAAATTAAGCTATTTTCAATAATCCAAAAAACCCTTGCACCACAATTGCATTAGACCTAAACTCTTCATGAATTGTTATCAAATTGATAAAACCCTAGTAAACTGATATGATTCCGATGGCTAGAATTTGAGCTTGAATTAACACGCATTAATACCTGGTATCAAAAAAGTGAAACGCCCTTCATCTTTAGCCCATTCATAATACGGTTCATAGTCTTCATAAACACGATCAACTGTTGATTGTGTCTTTATGTCCATTTATGCCGCTATGCTTTTTTTTTTTATTTTGCTTTTGTGTTCTAGGTGTATATTTGCCTCTTCTCTGAACCCTCCTTGTGTTTCCTTTTATACTCATTGAAGGGAGATTAGTATGCACGCAAATATTCTACTTGTTGTGCTTTGTTTTTGCTTTATTACTTTCTTTTCGTGCAAACATTGGTTGTGCTTGAGGCTTTGGTCCATAATATGCAATAAGAAAAACAATATGCTTTGTTAGTAAAAGAGGTGACCTCGCGCCTTCGTGATGCTAAAACCAGATTGCAATAAACTTTGTTGGGTGTGCATATCTTTTGCCGACATATCTTTTACTTCCAGCGCAGGACATGATAGCTGCTTTAGGATAGATCTTTCGTTTATGTAATTCTTGTTTCGAACTCCTAAGGACAAGCAATTGGCAAAAAAAAGAAGCAGAGGAAGTATTGTTGTTTAAGATGTTTTTTTTAAAGAAAAATTCATGATATTGGGGGTTGGTGTTATTAAGCTTTCTAATACACGAGAAGGTCACATCAATTAAGCATAAAATAAGTTATAAGTTACTAAATATATAATACTTATCTGTCACGTGACAATAAATGATTGAGGAACAAGAAATGGAACATCATTTGGGGATTGAAAGATTTTCATTCATATTTGGTGACCAATATAAAAAATGAAATGTGATTCCGCTCTTTGATATTCTCTTTTTAATATTTTCTCTAGTTCTTCTGTACCTATCTCTCTAATTTCTTATTTGTTACTAGGACCATTACTATTATATATACCAAGAAATTCTAAATTTTAAATTGACACCCAACTTGTTTATTTTAATATATTTTTTAAATTTCAAATTTATGAGTTTTCAATGGATGTTTAACAAGTTTTATACACATCTTAATATTTTAAATTGGTAGAAAATATGGCTAGTTCTTAATTATAAATCAATAATTAAATGATACCGATATTCTTAAATTTTATTCGGTTGAGCTAAATCTGCCAACTTTACATATGGTGAAAAATGGTGTCATGCTCAAGCCTTAACCAGTACGAACCTCCATTCTTCAGGACACCATTCCATCACTCGTCCATGCCGTTGAACCTATGTTCGTCCTGTTCACAACTCAGCCGCCATAGTTGGAAAACCACAGGCCGCCATGGTCCTCAACACTGGTTTGCCATACCATCACCACCACATCATGGCGAACCACCGTCATTGACAAGACCATAACTATAGCTTCACCTTCATCTCGAATATAACTAGTTGCAAACCCAACTTATCATCTGCCCCTTGACCCATTCATTAGTAACGGATCTAGAAAATTTATATAATGCAGGTAAATATATTATATAAGCATAGTAAAAAGTTATATAAAATTTTTCTCATTGTGTGGAGTCAAACTTTATAAAACAATGGGGGAGAATATGTATATATATCTATACTACTAATAAAATATCCAAGAATTGGTAATGCATGGCAGAAGCCCCCATTACTCTCTATGAGTAGACCCATCCCTGTCGTTCATGATCTTGCCTCTTTCTGGACCGCCTCCTACTTCCTCCCTACCATTGCACGCTAGCCACCCTAGATTTTTGGCAATGGCTCCAATAGTTAGGTGTGAGAATTTAGGGACTCGATGTTTGAAATTATGAGAGAAATGGCATTTGACAGAAATAGAATAAATAGTTACAAGATTAGCAAAATAGGAATTTATGTGTTTTTTTTTTTTTTCACTATAGTGGAATTAAATAAGCCAAATTAAAGGAATTGGGTATCAAGTTGATATCTAGAATAATCTAAATCCAATATCGATGAATTTAATGAGAGGTTGATATAATTTAATTTGTCCTGATATCTTAGAATTTGAATAACACTTCCATAATATAGATCCAACTTAACTATATATTTTTAGTTATTTTCTATTTTAATATAATAAAAATTATAAACAGGTAATACTTTCTTTTACATTTTGATTTTTTTATTTTGCTTACCTTTGTTTCCTAATATAGGAAATAAAAAGGACAAAAAAGAAAAGTAATAAAACTCTCTTATTATTGATTTTTTATTAAAAAAAGCCTAATTTAAAACTTTAAAATAAATGAGTACTAAATCATTTGGTTACGAAATATTCATAAACAATTTACTTAATTTTTGTTTGGATTTATCTAATGAGTATCCTAAAGGTATTTGTAAAGATTTCTAATAAAAGTAAATATGTAAACTTGATATTGGATCCTATATTTTAAAACTTACGAAATCATAAATTTTCAATAAAACATATTATTTTGAAAAAGAAAAATGGTGAAAACAAAACAAATTTAAAAATAACGTCTAAGAAAACCATTAAACGAATTACTTAATTTAAGAAAGATTGATGGTGATATTTATTTAAAAAAGGGCATTAACTCTTCTTTTTGTGTAGTTCTTCCAATACCTAGCATAGTATCTTCCGACCAAGTTGAAAATTAAGAAGGACATACGTAAAAGAGGAACAATTTCATGAGAACAATTACACTAGTATTCTCTGCATGCAATCCTCATCAATAGAATCTGTGCTTTTACTCCTTTATTGAAATTATTTATGCTTTTACAAAGCATGAACATTCATATACATATGTGAACTAAAATTCCTGGAATTTCGATCCTCCCTGAGATGATGATGAAGATGACCTGAATAATGGATTCTCAACATAAGTCCAAAGCACCACAACCAAAACGTTTATCAACATCCTTATCATATTCACCTCATTGAGTTTTTGACAACTCATAATTATTAGTCCTAACCTTCTTGTTATCATCATCATTATCATCACCAGCAGCTACTTCTTTAGGTGTTTTTTCTTTGCTCTTCTCCTCTTTCTCGCCACAAATTGGTTCTTTTTCTTTTGTTGTGACCTGTCTTGATCATTGCCCTCTTGTTCATCTTGTAGAAGGTCCTCCAGGCGACGAAAACTGATAAACGCAGCAGCCTTCAAATTAAATCAATATTCTCATTTATGTCACCATAGTAATTACCTGCAGATTTACCCATATAGTTGCCTTTGTTAGTTGTTGTTGATTTTGTTAGTTGTTGTTGATGATCTTTTGCTGGCCAGGCCACTGGGTTGTGTTATTTATCTCTTTTATTTAATTTGTTGGAGAATGAAAGCTCTACAAGTGTTGCTTTTATACACACACATCAAATTATGGGAGATTACTATGCATTCTGCACACGCTAATTATTCTAGTTCCTTTGGTGATGATCTCTTTTGATTTAATCATTATTATTTTTCTTTTCGTGCAAACATTGCCTATACTTCTTTTTGAGAAACTATAATCGTCGATCTTTGACAAATGCTGGTATGTACAGAACAATTCTCTTATGGATTAATTTTTTACTATATATTAATTTTAAAATATATAATTACATTTAAAATATGATTTTCTCAGTAAATGTGTATATCGAAATCCAAGGGAATTCAACATACAACATTAGTTAAAGTATTATTTTAATCTTCATTCAGAAACATAATATAGCAACCATTATATCCAAATAAGTTTTAATGAAAAACATAGTCACATCTCGAACCTTGCCTTGACACATTGGAGCTACAATACTAAACAAAAAGAGTCCATCAAACCAAAAGTGGGCTCACCACAAAAATGATAGAGGTCACCGAGCCGGAGGATGGATGGAACAAGGATTTACACCTATATCTAAAAAAGGTGAGGGACAATAGAGTGAGTATTGCAACTTAGTGGGTAGATAAAATATCCATAGCCACATGAGACAATAACAAATCCATAACATAAAAGCTGTAAAAGTAACTTAAGAAAATAATTTCATGATCAAAGTAAATAGTTAAGGGGGACGCAGCTTTAAACAGGTAATTTCATTTGGATCACACACTCAGGAGGTCATTCTCTCGTGTGATTCCCACCTTCCATTAAGAACCATAAACACATAGACCTACACTCACTTATAATGTACCATTCTCATATGGTCATATAATACTCTCATCAGTCAAGGTGCACCCTGGCTAACGCCACTTGTTGTTAGCTGCAGTTCCTCTCTTAGGCATTTCCAAAACCATTTGTAAAAGATACAATCATGTATAATTTCTATAACTTTTCTGCAGCATCTTCATCAAGATCTTGAGCATAAGAATTTCTATAAATTTGTTCCAGTTTCAATGATGCATTAATCCATCAAAACACTTGAGCTCAACCATAACCAATTTCAAGATCTAAAATTCATATATCCATCATAGCTAGACCATTCTTCCTAAAATATTGTGTAAAACATTTTATTTGTCTCATGTGGTCCTTAAAACATGTTTGTTTTCAATAAACAGCAATAACCAAACTTTCTTAGATACTTAAATCATACAGATTTGTAAACAAGGAACAACAGGGATTCAATAAGATTCATAAATAATTTATAAACTAAGAAATTAGCTATATATACTAAATCTACTCATAATATTGGTTCCCAAGCAAATGAAGAATACTCCCCAAGCTACCCAAAATCTCTTGATGATGTTTGTTTGCTCTATAACTCTCGGAATAAGATAACATTATTATATGTGAGCTAACAATGTTACCAATTAATGTAAATTAGCTCTAGATTATACAAAGCCCCACATGTTAGGGTTCCTAGCGATTCTAACAAATGTCCAAAATTAAATAGAAACTTTAATAAATTCAAAGGAGTAAGTTTGGGCACCACTTACCAATCCAAGAGGAGATAGAAATCATACAGAAGCTCTCCCCTAAGCTCCCATGGTCATCAATGGAGGTTCTAGTAAGAGAAGAAATAGGTGGGATCGAGAAAGAATAAAATTATGGTCTTGGACTAGAAGAAAGGAGGAATCAGAAAATGGAAGAGACCAAAGGATGGAGATGATGGGTTGGAGTGAGAAAAAAAGAAGAAAAGAATGGAGGGGTAGAGTTTGAGAGAGAGAGAGTGCTATTTTTTTGAAAGAGGGAAGGCAAAGAACGTGAAAGAAAGGAAAAGGAGAAATGAAGGAAGAAAAAGGAGAGGGAAAAAAAAAGAGTGGGTGTCACCGACTTATCTATCTTAATCCATGCTAAGATAAGAATCACAGTTATTTTATTTTTGTCATACAATCTTTTTTTTCTCCAAAGGCACCAATTAATTTAAATTTCTGGGTTATCATATAGTATTTCTAGGAAATGTAATAATGAAGCATTTTTTTGAGACATTCTTGCATGAGTATAAGTCTAACACATTATATTTAGATATATTAATAATAAGAGTCAATTTTATTAACTTTATTCAATATATAATTAGTTAATCACTCATCGATAGATTTCACTGTCTTTTTTATGAGTGTGTCTAAAAATAAATTCTTAGAATTGTGTCTGTGGATGAATTTTTGTATTTTTTTAGCTCATGCAGTTGTTAAAAGGGTAGTGGGCATTTGGATTGAAGACCCTCTAGCTTCAATTGTTGATTTGATAGATGCCGATTTGATATTTTAATAAATTCATTTTCAAATAAAAAAAATCTTAAATAATAAATATTGAAAGGAAATTCAGTTTTCGTACATCCTGGGTTTGAACCTTGGAGAGATGGGAATGAAGTGTCATCTATGGCTAGAGTCACCCCTACTTGGGCCCCACCATACTTAAATCTAGATTAGTTACCTAGTGGCAAGATCGAAAAAAAATTTAATGAGTTTAGTTTTGATACACTGACAATATAAAATTATGTTACACTATCATCCAATTAAAGTCTTTTATTTGGATGATTTTTTGAGTAGTAAATGTGAAAGTCAGCTATTATTATTAATATGATAATACATGCTTGGATAATTGTATAAAATACTTTTACATGGTTGATACATACAAATTAAATTCAATGTTAACTGAACAAATTAAAATATAAACATTGCTTAAAAGAAAATGATGTGTATATTTCACATCATATAAGAAAAGAGGTACGTATTTTGCTTTTACAAAGCTTGAACATACACATACATATATGTAGATTAAAATTCCTCGAATTTTGATCCTCCCTTAAATGATGACCAGCATGCATCTTTGTCCAGAGTCCCTAAGTTGTTGAAATTATTTACATTTTTATTATATATTAAAAATCATGAACATTCATATGTGAATCAAGATTCGAATTTTAATTTGATCCTCTTTGAGGTGATGATGATGATGAAGACGATGATGATGAAGACGAATGCATTCTTACATAAATCCAAAGCAACAGGAATTTTGATCCTCCCTGAGATGATGAGGATGAGGATGAGGATGAAGATGAATGCATTCTTAACACAAGGCCAAAGCAACACAACCAATAAAATTGCTACAACCATGTTGGTCAGCATCTTTATCCTGAGGCACTTAATGAGGAGGATGAGGATGAGGATGATGATGAGGAAGAGGATGAATGCATTCTTAACGTAAGTCCAAAGCAACACAATCAATAAGTGTTATGGTATCATCAAAGTCTAGTACACCCCAAGTGTAATAAACACTTTGCGGATGTGAGCGGAAACGCGCCCAAATTGAAGAGACGGAAAAATGGAGCACGGTGAATAGTAATTCGCAATGGGGCCCACGTCACTATTCACGTGAATAGTACTATGCAGTGGGACCCGCTTCACTATTTATGAATAGCACTCGTTACTATTCACACCAACAAAATAGATCAAGAGAACTGCACACCAATATTTTAACGTGGAAAACCCTCCTGTAATTTTGAGGGAAAAACCACGGGTCAAACTCCGAAAATACTCCACTATATTTAAATGTAATTATAATATAGTGTATCCCCAGTAAGACTCTCTCCTACTACAATTTGTAGTATTACAGAGATTTAGAGAATATATTCAAATCCTCCAGCGTATACTTATACTACACTCCTGGAATTTTCTTACACACACTCTCTATTTTTCTCTCACTATAAGAAGCTAATATTGCTTCTTCTAATATTGCTAAAAAATACTTCAGCTTATGATGAAATGTCTGTTTGATGCTTGCTCTATTTATAGAGCCTCAAGGAAGCAAGGTGCATCAACTTTCCAACAACTCCACCCTCAATTGTTGACATTTTGTGTGCCTCAAAACCTACAGGAAAACACTAAAAAAAACGTGGGCTGCAACAAAGGCAAGCCACACCTAACAATTCTCCACCTTGGCTTGTATTTGTGATAATCACCAACCTCTGTAGATATTGATCAAGTCTAAGCAATGCTTAAACTTGTCAATCGGCAACGGTTTTGTCATCACATCTGCTGGGTTCTCAGCTGTGGCTATTTTTTGAACTGCAACTGTACCATTGCTGATACATTCTCTGACAAAATGAAGTCTGACGTCAATGTGCTTTGTTCTCTCATGATAGACTGGATTTTTAGCCAGGTGAATGGCACTTTGACTATCACAGTATACAATAGGTACATGTTGATTCAACCCAAAACTATCCAAAAGACCATGCACCCAAATGCTCTCTTTAACAGCCTCAGTCAATGCCATATACTCAGCTTCAGTAGTTGACAATGCCACTGTAGATTGCAATGTCGCCTTCCAGCTAATAGTACATCCAAAGACTGTAAAGATATAGCCCGTCAATGACCTCCTTTTATCCAAATCACCTGCATAATCAGAATCTACATAACCTACAACTCCACGGTTCTTCTGACCTTCAAATACCAAACAGACATCAGTGGAACCTTTCAAGTACCGCATGATCCATTTCACAGCTTCCCAGTGTGTCTTTCCAGGTTTGCTCATAAACCTGCTTACCACACTCACTGCATGTGAAATATCTGGTCTAGTGCACACCATGGCATACATGAGACTGCCAACTGCACTAGAGTAAGGTATACGAGACATGTGCTCCACCTTCTCCTCAGTTCTCGGACATTCCTTCAAAGATAACTTAAAATGTGTAGCCAATGGAGTGCCAACTGGCTTGGACTGATCCATATTGAAGCGTTGTAGTACTTTCATAATATAATTTTGTTGTGCTAAACACAACCTGCCATTATGTCGCTCCCTATGAATTTCCATTCCAAGAATCTTCCTTGCCGTACCTAAATCCTTCATCTCAAACTCTTTTCTCAACTGAGTTTTCAACATACTAATTTCAGCCTTATTACGAGCTGCAATTAGCATATCATCTACATACAACAACAAATAAATCTTCGAACCATCTGGAAGCTCCTTAGAGTAGATGCAATTATCATATTGGTTTCTACTATATCCAGTACCAATCATAAATGCATCAAACCTTTTGTACCATTGTCTCGGGGACTGTTTTAAGCCATATAACGACTTTTTCAACAGGCAGACATGGTTTTCCTTATCAGGAATTACAAACCCCTCTGGTTGACTCATGTAGATCTGCTCCTCTAGCTCACCATGTAAGAACGCCGTCTTCACATCAAGCTGTTCTAGCTCCAAGTCAAACGTACTCACAATAGCTAATAGGATCCGAATAGAGCTATGTTTCACCACAGGAGAGAATACTTCATGGAAGTCAACACCCTCCTTCTGAGTATAGCCCTTTGCTACTAGTCTCGCTTTGAACCTTGAAGGCTCAATGCCAGGGATTCCTTCTTTCCTTTTGTAAACCCATTTACAACCAACTACTCTTTTCTCCTTTGAAAATTGTACCAGCTCCCACGTTTGATTTTTCTGAAGAGACTCAATCTCCTCATTCATTGCTATCAGCCACTCCTTCGACTCTTTACTTTCTATTGCATCATGGTAAGTACATGGTTCATCTCCAACTACACCATCTGCCATAGCCAAAGCAAAGGCTATAGGATCTGCATCTAATGAGTCAAGTGCACAGGTAGCAGAATCTAGAAATCTTTTTGGTTTCTGGATTTCTCGCCTTTCTCTACCAGTAGCAATACTGTATGGCTCTGCTTCTCTGGTTGGTTCACCAGTTTCCTCATAGTCAGGTTCATCTTGTTGTTCTACTTCAGGTTGAGCAATCCCTGAAGTACTTGGCTGATTCATTACATCATTTTCTTGCTTCACCTTCCCACAGTCAATCTCTAGCTCCACCTGCTTCTTAGCACCATGATCTGTCTCTGCCTCATCTAAGTTAGATTCCTTCTTCTGATTTAGCATTGCCGCCTCGTCAAAAGTGACATCTCTGCTGACAATGATTTTAGGTGAACTTGCCTTCTCTATACACCACAGTTTGTAGCCTTTCACCCCTCGTGCATATCCTAGAAATATACACCTTCTTGCCCTTGCCTCAAGTTTACCATCACTCACATGAGCATACGCAGGACAACCAAATATCTTCAAATCAGAATAGTTTACGGGTCGACCGGACCATACCTCTTGTGGAATCTTCAGATTAATAGCAGTTGATGGAGATCTGTTTACCAGGTATACAGCTGTATTGACTGCCTCAGCCCAAAATGATTTGGGAAGTACTGCGTTGATTCGCATGCATCTTGCACGCTCTAAAAGTGTTCTGTTCATTCATTATGCAACTCCATTTTGTTGTGGTGTTCCTGGTACAGTATGGTGCCTCACTATACCAGCATTTCTACAGAACTCCTCAAATTCTTTGCTGCAAAATTCTCCGCCATTGTCAGTTCTTAGTCTCTTGACTGATCGCCCGGTTTGCTTCTCGACCATGGCCTTCCATTGCTTGAATTTATCGAACACCTCTTCTTTTTTCTTCAGGAAATAAATCCAGACTTTTCTGGAATAATCATCTATGAGAGTAAGGAAATAGCGAGCTCCACCTAAGGAGTTAACAGGGGCTGGACCCCAAACATCCGAGTGGACATACTCTAATATCCCCTTGCTATTATGTTTTCCAGAATTGAACTTCACTCGTTTCTGTTTTCCAAAGACACAGTTTTCACAGAAACCAAGTTTGCAATTCTTTAGGCCTTTTAACAAGCCTCTGCCAGCAAGTATGGTAATTCCTTTTTCACTCATATGACCAAGCCGCATGTGCCACAATCGTATAGCATCATCCTTTCTTTCAGAGGATAGTACAGCAGCAGTTCCATCAACTGTGCTTCCTAGCAATAGATAGATCCCGCCTTGCAGCTTTCCTTTCAATACCACCATTGAACCTTTGAATATCTTCAAGAAACCACCCTCTCCAATGAACTTGTACCCTCGATTGTCTAGGGCACTCAACGAGATCAAGTTTCTACCCAGTTCTGGTACATGTCATGCTTGAAACGTCCTTTTAGTACCATCATTTAAATTGACTTGCACATCTCCTTCACCAGCAATTGGAATAATTCTATTATCTCCTAATCTAACTTTTCCTTCCCGCTTTTTATAGGATGAGAAAAAATTTCGATTAGGCGTCATGTGAAAGGTTGCACCAGAATCCAGGATCCACTGCTTTAGGTGTCACTGTGAAAACCGCCAAGGCCGAACCAAAGATCGCATCACTATCTTCAGAACTTTCAATTGTTATGTTGGCAGAATCTTCTGATTTCTCCTTTCTCTCTGGACAATTTCTTCTTATATGTCCCGTCTGGTGACAATGAAAGCATTTTACAGATTTATGCTTTCTAGACTTTGATCTTCTCTTGCTCTTGCTTCCTGATCCTCTTTCTTGACTACGCCCTCTCGTCATGAACAATCCATCTGCAGGACCTTCGCTACTGGATCCAGCTACTAATTTCTTATGTTCCTTTATCATCAGTGATTCTTTGACATTTTTCACTGAGATATCGGATCTACCATAAAGTATGGTATCACAGAAATTATCATAAGATGGAGGTAATGAAGTCAACAGGATCATAGCTTGATCAACATCTTCAACTTTAATTCCAGCTGCTCCAACATCAGAGATCATCCGGTTGAAGTCGTCTATATGCTCTTGCATTGATTTTCCTCCTGAATATTTGAATGTGTACAGTCTCCTTCTCTGATAAAGCTTGTTGGACAAGGTCTTTACAGAATATTTTTCTTCCAAAGCTTTCCATAGTGAATCAGCAGTTTTTTCATCCATGACTTCTCTCAGAACATTATCCGCAAGACTCAATTGTATTGTACTCAGTGCTTTGACCATCATTTCCTTCTTCTTGTCATCAGGTAATGATCCCGGGTCCTCCAACGTCTCTGCAAGACCTTGCTGACCTAGCAATGCCTGTACTTTCAGTTTTCATAGCCTGAAGTCATTGGACCCGTCAAATTTCTCAATTCAAATTTTGGCACCGACATCTTGGATCTTAGTCAGAACCTTATACTGTTAACCGTATACTGGAATAGTGCAAATCAACTGTAAACCGTGCACCAAGAGAGTTCCCAGGAAAGAGAGGTGGGTCACAATGGACACACTTAAATACCAAGTCTTTCCTTAGCCAGAACCTCTTCAAACTGTAGTCTCACAGTATCACACTGTCTTCCAGCAACAGTAATAAAAAAATGATCCTCAAGTATTAGGGAGAAACTCTTTTCTGATGTAGAAGATCAGACTAAGTTGCAACCACAGAGCATACTAAGAATAAATCTCGCCGATCCAAAGCTCTGATACCACTTGTTATGGTATCATCAGAGTCTAGTACACCCTAAGTGTAATAAACACTTTGCGGATGTGAGTGGAAGCACGCCCAAATTGAAGAGACGGAAAAATGGAGCACGGTGAATAGTAATTCACAGTGGGGCCCACGTCACTATTCACGTGAATAGTACTATACAGTGGGACCTGCTTCACTATTTATGAATAGTACTCGTTACTATTCACACCAACAAAATAGATCAAGAGAACTGCACACCAATATTTTAACGTGGAAAACCCTCCTGTAATTTTGAGGGAAAAACCACGGGTTAAACTCCGAAAAATACTCCACTATATTTAAATGTAATTACAATATAGTATATCCCCAGTGAGACTCTCTCCTACTACAATTTGCAGTATTACAGAGATTTAGAGAATATATTCAAATCCCCCAGTGTATACTTATACTACACTCCTGGAATTTTCTTACACACATTCTCTATTTTTCTCTCACTATAAGAAGCTAATATTGCTTCTTTTAATATTGCTGAAAAATACTTCAGCTTATGATGAAATGTCCGTTTGATGCTTGCTCTATTTATAGAGCCTCAAGGAAGCAAGGTGCATCAACTTTCCAACAACTCCACCCTCAATTATTGACATTTTGTGTGCCTCAAAACCTACAGGAAAACACTAAAAAAAAACGTGGGCTGCAACAAAGGCAAGCCACACCTAACAATAAGATTGCTACAACTATGCTATTTAGTATCTTTGTCCCGGGGCACTTAATCCCAGTGACCAAATTACCAACAAAGCGTTTGTCAACATCCTTATCATCGTAACCTTCTTTATTCTTTGACAACTCATCATTTTTAGTCCTCACCTTGTTCTCATCATCATCATCAGCAGCAGCTACTTCATTAGGTGCTGCTTCTTCGCTCTTCTTCTTCTTCTTCTCTTTCTCCTCGTCACCACTAAATGGTTCTTGTTCTTCATTTTGTTGTGACTTTTCTTGATCATAGTTACCCTCCTCAGCCTTGGGCTGTTGTTCAATTGGAGCCACTTCTTCTTCTTCTCTGTGCTTTTCTTCTGGTGGGGTTGTAATTTCTTCCTGCAGCTTAGGAGGGGCCACCATTTCAGTATGGTTGACAGCATCGGTATCAGGATGGAGAGCGGGTGGTGGCATGACACCCCAAAAATTATCACCTGCATCTGCCAGCCAAAAATTGACACCTGCATCTGCCAGCATTAATGGTGGTATCATAGTCAACAAGGGAAGCTTGCAAATTGCAGCAAATCCACCGAAAGCAAATGTTATGGTTGGGATGATGGAAATCCGTTTAATGAAATGCAACGGGAGGCTCTATAAATAGAGGAAGGCCAAATTATGGGAGATTACTATGCATTCTGAACGGAAAATTCTCTGGTTCGTGCTGTGATTTTTCTTCTTTTACTTTCTTTTCGTGCAAACATTGTTTAGTTGATTTTATCCGCCATCGACATCAAGAAAAGAATTATATAATTTATTCCTTCTCAGGGGAGGAGGTGACCTTGTGTTTTGGCGATGTTAAAATTACCTCTGTGTGAAAATTCTTTGTTTCTATTTCCTGATGCAAATCTTTTCCAGGGAAAAGATAAGGATAAATTGCTTTAGAGTAAATTGCACCAATCCGTACGAGTACCATCACTATGCCAAGATTCTTTAAAGAGTATACGTTGAAATTTGGTAATGACAATGTAAATGGTGAACAAATTAATCCCAGATAAAAAAAATTAATATTGAAATCCATCACAATTACCAAAAAAAATTACTATAGGTATAATTTTATTAATGGACAAATTGGTTCCTAATAATAAAAAGATAATGTTGAGATCTTTCACAATTATAAAAATAAAATATATAGGTTTTTCACTCACTTGGAAAATATTAAATGCAAATGTGAACTTTAATTATTGATCTATATAACTCCCATTAATTATAATCAACACTAATTAAAATACGTCATTTTATTTTTCTTGTAAATTTCTCCATCAAATGTTTCAATATTTCACCGTACTCATTATTAAAAAAGAACCCATGGTTCACTGCCTATCGTTCTAAGAAAGCAATATAATTTGGAATTAAATTTCTTATATTTTATCACTAACTTTTTTTCTTTTTTTCTAATTGAGATCAGGGTGTATCCATCAATGATAGTAATGATTAATCCCCTTGCCATGGGAGCTTTCTCAAAGAGGCAAACAACGGCTAGCCATGAAATACTCTTCATTTTTATGAGTGGGGATCGAAACCCCAACCACATGGTTATGGGATAAGGTGAGCTGCCACCATACCACACCTTATGGTTTTTATCACTAACTTATTCTGAGGCACAATGGTACTAGCTAGTATCATAAATTCATAATCATTTCCCTAAAAGAGCACAATGATTACATATTACAAAATAACACAATAGGGTCCTATTTTTGCAATTGTGAGATACCTCAATACTAATATTTTTTTGTCAGGAAATAATTTGTACATCACAATGAAAATGTTAAGGACCTATAATATCCTATTTTTGTAAGTGTGAGGGACCTCAACACTAATAGTTTTTATTAGAAATCAATTTGTCCATCAATGAAATTATTAAGGACCTATAATTTCCCATTTTTACAATTGTGAGGGATCTCAATACTAATATTTTTTTGTTAGGGACGACCAATTTGTTTGTCAATAAAATTGTTAGGGACCAATTTAAGTATTTATTCTTCTTTAAATTTTATATTCACACTCAACTTACTTTTATAGTATTCAAATTTATGGGATTTCAGTGAATGTGATTTAATTCCAAGTTTTATACATCTTAATAGCTTGAATTAGTGAAACACATGGTTCTTAGTCACAAATTAATAACTAAATGATACCAACATCCTTAAATTTTAGGCTAAATATTTATTTTAGTTCCTGAAATTGTATGTATTTTACTTTAGTCCTCAAAATAAAGAAATTATCAATTTAGTTTTGAATTTACAAAATGTGATTCAAATTAGTCCTTATATAAGTTCTTATAATCACTGTTTTGTAATTTTGGAGATTAAATTGATATATTCTTATAATTTCAGAGATTAAAATAAAGCACATATATAGTTTTGGAGTCCAAAATAAACATTTACTCTTACATTTTATAAGGATACAAAAAAAATCTCATAATTTCACGCATCATAAAAGCCGTGCCATGTCCAAGACTTAGCTATCACAATTGTACATAAGGATAGCAATTACTACCCGACTAAAGGAGCACCCATACTACCCCTCCTACTCAGGTTACAACCCCAACCCACATTAGGATGGGTACAGTGGCGGAGCTTGAAGAAAAAGTTTAGGGGGGCCAAGGGATTATCATATGTTAATTAAATAGTAAAAATCAATTCAAATTAAAATTAATTGCACATCTATATATAAATTTTATAGTAAATAATTAACATGATAAATACTAATGCATATTTGGATTAATTGTAAAATTAAAATTATTTCAATAATTGAATGTATTTATAATTTAATTTTTTATAATTGATTATTTTAAAATCAATTTTTAGTTATACTAGCTCAAAAGTAATTTTTAAATTATTTTTTTATTTGGATTATATAAAAATAATGACTTTTATATGATAAATTACTAAAAAATGTGTCAAATAATTTTTCTGTATTTTGTAATATTTGCTACTTAGGATTGTTTTGATAAAAGCATTGAATGATAAAATAATTTATTTTTGCTTATAATAAAAAAATTAAAAATCCATTTTTCACTTATAAGTGAATTTTAGAATGAAAATTATTTTTTTTACCCAATCATGTAAAGTCATTTCATATTTAGATGAAAAAATATTTTCTTTTTATATTATATTCCCAAACATACATCTAATAATGTCAAAAATTTTATAAGTATTCTTAAGAATCAAAGTAGAGGACATAGTTAACAAATTCATTATCTACATTGAATATGTGCTCTTATTATAACTGCTTATCGAATGTTAAAAAAAAAAACTAAAACGATGCTTAATTATGATGCAATTTTTTTGTTTTTAATTAAAAGACAAGTTAATGGATTTTGAGTTGGAAAAAAAAATATTTATATAGAATAACATAATCTATATAGGATAACATATCACACTTCCTATTTATCATACATATTTAACTCTCACACTAATTACTTAAAAAATTATACATATTTAACTCTCACACTAATTACTTAAAAAATTATACATATATAAAATATATAATTGGATGATATTATGTAAGTTTTTTTATATTTTTATATTACATCAAAATTTAAATTTATTTTCTTTATATATATATATATATATATATAATTTTTTGAAAAAAATTTTTGGGGGGGCCATGGCCCCCCATTGCCCCAACGAAGCTCTGCTAATAGATCGATACATGTAGGCAGGTTTTGTGTGTGGCGCGAGGTAGGTTAGGGTTTAGGGTGAACCCACCTTTACCCTACATATATTGAATAAATATCGACGTTTAATTTTTTGAACTCTAAATGATTGTGTTTGACTTATTTGATTTCTTGTTTGTTATTTTCTTGAAAGTCTAGCCTTTCTATATGTTTATTATAAGTTTTACAACAATCTTATAAATGTTGAAAAAAATGGCGGGTAGTGGCGGATACCCACGGGCAGGGTATGGGTTTTAATTCTTAAAATTCACAAATAGGAATAGGGCAAGTTGAGACTAGTATTACTAAGTGTGGGATGGGGTTGAGTTGAGCTTAGACTCACTATCATTAATGAGCCTATAACCTTTGCTTCACCTTTATCTCATATATAGCTAGGCATAAGGTTGTCAAATGGGTAGGACCTGACCGTTTTAGCCCACAAAATAAACCTGCCTAAATGGCTGGCCTGGTTACTCGCAATCCTAAATAATTCAGCTGGCCCATTGAAGGATGGATCGCGATCCAAATTGACCAACCTCGTATCTTTTTTTCAAAAACTCACCAACGCGTAATATCAGCAGAAGCATTGTGTCACGACACGATTTAGGAACGTGACTAGCATGTGAGGAATCTTATCCCCACGTAAGCCTTGTAGATGACGTGTCTCTCTAAATGCATAAAATAGTATAATTTCATATTTAAAATATGATTTTTTTCTAAATCATTATCATTTTCTCTAATTAAAATATAATATTTGAAATCATAAAAACCGAAGCATTCACATATATAAATCTGAAAACATTTTTGTCATGCTCTAAAAATTAGTTTAAGACTTGAATATTGAATCATAAATACATCTCTAACTCATTTCATAAACCTGTTAACCATAGTCCATATTCCAGATACATACTTAAACTCTGGAAACATAAAGAGAAATATATAAACTTTGAAAATAGCTACAATATATCAAAATACATGCGTGACTTGGATCTTGCTTGTAAGACTATTGGAGCGCTCTAAATCTAACATAAGCCTAATCTAAGCCTTACAATAATGTAAAGCTCACCAAAGGATAGCTGCAGCTACTGAACCAGTGATTGAATGACATCTGTTCATGCAACTATGAGAAGAAATGAGAGGGGTGAGTCGACGAACTCAGTAAGTGGATTCTTACCATCACCCGCATGGGACAAACAAGGGATATATATAAAACAATATGCATGCAACAATCATAAACCATTTGATATTTACATACATAGCTATATAACAAAACACTTCTCATTCCATAGTTTCATAATCAAGAATTTGTAAATTCACAATCAATCATAAAATCATTTTACTGATGGTGTGCTAGAGCATCGAGAAGCAGTATTTGCTGAACATGATAAATATGTATACAATAATAAAAGCTATAAAATCATAAACTGTAAAGTGGTGTTCAATCTTTAGTGAACAAGAGCACTACTGGAATCATAAGAGTCCATGGTGGACCAGTTGTGGGTACCGAACTAGGTCCCATTTTCTATATATGTTGGGGGACAATATTATACCCTGGCAGACAACTTAGTACTAAGGTTAACGATTTCATCACAACTATTAACTAACTATTTATTTCCTTATCTCTACCTGCTAAATTAGTTTGTCAAAAACCATAACTGAAGGGTGGTTGCTTTGTCCCTCGTGAACAAGAGCCCCTAACTGAGATCTTAAAACTCTTAAATTTTTAGAACTCTGAGAGTTTTGGACTCATATAACTCTTACCAGTATAACTTTAGTATAATTGTGACTATGAAAATCGTGCCCAAGAGATCATCCGCTTGTAGGCATTCCAATTCCAAACCCATAGAATATATGTTTGGTAGTTGCTATATATGAATCATACTGAATTCCGTATCTTTTAGTACCATAAAGCTGAAGTTCTAAATTTATGTCACAAACTAATATATGTTCCATACACTTGATATATCTAATATCATAGTTTAAAATACTAGGGTTTAAAATCATGAAACTCTAAAATCAGATAATATATTTATTCGTAAAGCTAAATCATACTCTATTTAACATTCTTCTAATATATCTCATGTGGGTAATCTAAAACATAGTATGAAATCTGAAGTCTTGAAATCATAGTGGTCATAAACTCATAAAACATATTTGATAAAATAGCCATATGCATACAAATTTTCTTAATAAATCCCTAATCAAAACATGTAAAACATTTTACGTAGAATACAATATAGCAATTACGGTCCCATGGTTCTCTAAAACATATTCCTTTCATGCTATTATCACAAAATCATAGTTTTTGCTATTTCAACATAATTGTAATATCATATTCTCATCTCTACTTTCATACTTAACAGTCATAATGCATGTATAAACATACTTGTAATGACTAAAAATAAGGTCATGGGTTAGAACCCACTCATCGTTAGTAGCTGGGAGTATATGGGTACCACCAACTTGACCTTGAGAACTTGGAATGGCCTAACAACTGCAATAGAGCAACGTGAAACTCTAGATTAATCCCTAATACTCTCTAGATAACTTCAATCTAACTCTAACAACATTAGATGAGCACATCCACTTGGAAACAATGGAGAAATAACAACACCCAAACTTAGAACATGGAAGGAAGGAGAGAAAAGAAGCATAAACTATAGATAAACTCTTACCTTGAACCTTAGGGGAGGTGAGATTGATGAAGAATGAGAGAAAAAGAAAGGAAAAGGTGTTTGGAGTCAAGGTTCATCAAGTTTTTTTTAGGAAAAATCCGAGTAGAGGGGTATATCTAGGGTGTGGGGAGTCACTTAAACAAAATAACGACATTTCGCATTGTTTTTGGGGTAGGGGGAACCACTATAGTAGTCATAATAGGGGATTGCTATACAACAAGGCACCTTCAGCACCCCTCGCACACAATAGGAGACCGCTATAGTGGTCGGCAAGCCCCACGTTTTGTCAGCCACAAACTCGAGATTGCTATAGCAGTCTTGGATCTTTAACACCAGTCACTACACTTTTTAGCCATTCGTGCTTTTGGGGCCTTCCCGGCAATAGGGATGGTCCCGAGGACCTTTGGGGTGTACCGAACATGTTCGGGGACGCATGTACTGGAGGCATCACACATTGTAGCAACTTTTTCATCAAAACCAATTTAAACAAAAAAATAATTCCCAGTTTTCCACTAAAGAATCCACCAAATACAAAATCTTGGTCAAACAAAAAAATACCAACATCATCATGAACAACAATACAACATGAACAAAGAACCAACAACACGAGGATGTACCCACAAAAAAAAAAAAAGAACTAGTAGCAAGACTAAGATTAGAATTTGACCAACATTTAGAATCATCACTTTCATACGAGGAAAAAATCAAGAAGAAGAAGCAACACATGGTGAACTAGTGTCACCGCCTCCTTCTCATCAAAGAACAAGTCATCGGGCACACGCCACCACTATCACTACTATGATCAACAGTAGGATAAGGACGTTAATGGCATGACGACACTCTTCCTCCTTAACCCTCACCATTATGGTCTCTTGATTCTACTGGTATGAAAACCCTAAAGTCTCTCCTCCATTTTAGCTTCTCAATCTCGATTTAAGACTTTGCACTGGGTTTGTCTTTTTTTTTTTTTTGGGTTAAGATGTGGGTTTGTTTAGTGGATTATGGACTTGGGCCCACAACACTTGGACTTGGATATTGGGCTAATAATATGGCTTTGAAAAAAAATGGATATTGAGTAGTGCCTTTTTTTTGTTGGTCAAATTATTGGTTAGTGGGTGGTAAAGTAGAAAATGAAAATAAAAATAAGCGGGCTAACGGTCGACCCATTTACCCACACGAGTTGGCCCGTTAAACTCGCAGGTTAAACGAGTTGGGCTAAAAACACTTTTTTGTTAATCGGGCTAAACTTTTTAGACCCAACCCACATTTTGTTTTTTTGCAAGTAAATAGGTTGGCCTAATGGGTTTGGCCTATTTTGATGGCCCTAGCTATGCAAACCAAACATGACATCATCTATCTTAAAATTGAGTGAACCTAATTCAACTCCAAAAGCTAACTTATAGGATGAGGGTTGCCCAAGACTTATAAAAGTTATATAAGTCTATCTCCAAACAATGTGGGACTTTAAGAATCTATTCGTTAATTTTGTCTTATTCATGACAATTGCATCTTCTTTTGGAACGTCTCCTACTTCCTTCTTACTACTGCGTGCTAGCCACGTTGGCTTTTTGGCAATGGCTCTAGTAGTTAAGCTTGGGAATTTAGGGATTGGTGTATGCTACGGTGCCTATTCATTTGTATCAATTTGGTGCCTAAAATTGCTGTGCAAAGGAGATTCACTGGTGTGCTCAATAACTTCAACAATGTTGGCTTTTGTTTTCACTGCAATCAATATAATTTATGAAGTATTAAAAAAAAAACTTCTTTCTTTTTCCATCTTTCCCCTCCTCTATGGATCACATAGAGTGCTACCCACTTACCCAGAATCTCCTGACGCCAACATTAATCTACTGCCATAACTTGAGTGCATTAGGTAAAGAATGATATCTACAAAGGAAACTACAATAATAAGGAAAAATAAAAACACCCAAAAACAAAAGGCACAAAATTTCAGTCTGCTCATGTTTCATGTTCAATTTCGTATCTCTTTTGGAGCCTTAACACTTCGCCTTTTGGCGCCCATGTGTTCAGGGAAATAAAAAAACTAACATTGACTTGGTCATTTGCTTTAAAGTTGAAGTTTTCTTTGTACACCACAGCTTGGATTTTTAGTTTGCAACTTTTAGTGATTCTCTTAACTCCTTCCTCTAGCAGCAATACGGGTGTTTAAGACTCGGCCTGACCCATCAACCTAGCCCAACCCGAAACTTATTCGGTTGGATTCGGATCCTTAAATTTGACCTGGTGTACTTTTTGTGCCGAGTTCGGTCATGCGTCAAGTTGGTCCAAACTGGTCCGAAGTAAAAAATTCTTATTATAGTTATATATTTTTATAATGATTAATGATAAATTATAAGAGTTTATACTAGAGGTGTAAATGAGATCATTCAGATTGGATTCAAAGGAAAAATATATCCAAACCAATCCCTTTTCATTGGTTTGGATTCATGATTTTATTTTGCAAGGTCCGAACCAAACTGATCTAATCAACTTTGGGGTTCAGATCAGGTAATTGGATTTAGCTGTTTATTTTTTTTTCAATTTTTCCAAAAATTCAATAAAAAAAATACTTTAAATTGTAAAATATCAAAATTTTATAAAGTAAATTCTCATATATATGTTGAGATGTTAAATTCTAATTTGTCATGAGTTTACAATGATGATTATGATGTGGTATTTGTTTGGATCTCAAACTACATATTAATGATAGTAAATGGTAAATAAATTTAATCAACAACATAAACAAACATTTTTTAGACAAACATCCACAGGTAAATATTGTTAATTGAACAAAAATATCAAACACTGCATAAAAGAAAATGAAGCGTATATATCACATCAGATAAGAGAAAGCGGTACGATATATTCATGAGAACAAATATTCTCTGCTATCATCTTCATCAATAAAATCTGTTCTCTTACTGCTCCTTTATTGAAATTATTGTTCTTTTACAAGGCTTGAAGATACATACGTGAAATAAAATTCCTAGAATTTTGATCTGATCTTCCCATAAATGATGACCTGGATGCATTTTTGTCCAGAGTCCCAAGTTATTGAATATAATTTATTTATGCTTTTACTGCAAAGCACATGAACATCCATATGTGAATCAAAATTCCTGCAATTTTCATCCTTCTTGAGATGATGACGATGATGATGACCTGAATGCATTCTTAACGTAAGTCCAAAGTACCATAACCAATAGGATGGCCACAACAATGTTCAGCAGTATCTTGGGCCTCCTAATCCCAGTAACCAAACTACCACCAGAGCCTTGGTCAACATCCTTACCATCAGATGGTGCTAAACTGAGGGTGAAATCCACCATCCTTGTTTTCAACCTCTGAGCCATCTTGGCTCCTTTCCTCTCAGTAACTTCAGGGGCTGCAGTTTCTTTTGTCTTTGACAACTCATTAGTCCTCACTTTCTTAACATCATCTGCAGCAGCTACTTCACTAGGTGCTGCTTCTTTGCTCTTCTCTTTTTCTTCACTAATTGGTTCTGCTGCTTCTTTGCTCTTCTCTTTTTCTTCACTAATTGGTTCGGCTTTC
Source organism: Dalbergia cultrata (assembly GCA_031216105.1). Classification (NCBI taxonomy): domain Eukaryota; kingdom Viridiplantae; phylum Streptophyta; class Magnoliopsida; order Fabales; family Fabaceae; genus Dalbergia; species Dalbergia cultrata. Next base: position 52,993,687 of record CM062352.1, on the reverse strand, counting down.
TCTTCTTTTTTCTCTTGATCAACTCTAGAGGCTTCACCTTCTTCTGTCTTTGCCAATTCCTCATTAGTCCTCACTCTCTTATCATCATCAGTAGCAGCAACCACTTCATTAGGTGCTGCTTCTTTGCTCTTCTCCTGTTTCTCGTCACTGATTCGTTCATGTTCTTCTTTTTGTTGTGACTTTTGTTGATCGTTGTTACCCTCTTGTTGAGCTTGTGCCACAGGCTCAGGCTCAGCCTTAGGTTGTTGTGGAATTGAAGCAACTTGTTCTTTTTTCTCTTCTTGTGGTGGGGTTGATGTGATTATTTCTTGCTGTGGCTTTCTAGCAGGAGCCACAAGCTTGGGAAACTTGACATGTAGCATGCCACGCTCAAACTTGGCACTGACCTCATTGGTGGCACAATATGGAGGGATGGAGAATTCTTTGTCAAAACGACGCCACACATTCGGCATTACCTCTCTTTCACCGTTGATCCTTAGGGCTGGAGTTGAGGTCACTTGAACCTTCAATTGATCCCTTGCGAATCCTGTTGCATTTGGTGAAAGCATATATAGATCAAGATGAAAATGGATGGAAGTGTAACTTTTTTCTGTTTTTAATACCTTAACTATAACGAGGTTTGAATTTAGAATCTCTTATAAACAGTCCAAATCACCACTTTTGAAAATGTAACGTCTTTCGAAAGGGAGATGGAAAAAATATCCTTTTTCATTTGAATTGTGTATTAAGATTATATTAATAAAATGAAACTTCAAACTGATTCACTCTCTATTAGGCAATTACTATGGAACTGCATATCATCTATGATTTGTGAATGAAATAAATCTCTAAGTTAATATGATTTGAAGCAGATTATATTTTGCGTCTATCCTCTCTCTTATAATCAGACTAGTGAGACATTCCTAATTTGAATAGTAAAGAAATATATTTATACAAATCCTCGGTAGACACATTAATTTGCTAAGTTTCACAAAATAAGGTGAACTTGTATTATGTACACTTTTCAAGTTCTATAAACTCTTGCATGAAAGACGTGTTACATATAAATTTATATGAAAAGTCAAGAAGACATCCTTCAATCCATCAGTCTAAGCTTTTATGTGCATATAAAGTATAGGTTTCAAACCTGGCACCATTATGATGAGGGTGGCACTTCCTTCGTCCTCAGCCCATTCGAAAAATGGATCAAAATCTTGGTAAACACGATTAGCTGCAGATTGTGCCATATAGCTGCCTTTGTTGTTGTTGTTGTTGATGATCTTTTGCTATTGGTTTATGCTATTTGTCTCTTTTGTTGGAAAATGAAAGCTCTGGAAGTGTTGCTTTTATACACAATAAATGGGAGATTACTATGCGTTTTGCATAGTTCCTGTGATTTTTTTTCCCTTTTGCTTTAATTATTACTTTCTTTTCGTGCAAACATTTGTTTCCCTGTCACTGACATTAAGAAAAATTATATACTTTGGTCTCAGACAGGAGGTGACCTTGTGTTTTGAAGATGCCAAAACCTCTTTGCGAAAGTTGGTTGTCTCTCTCTCCGATTGCAAATCTTTTCTAGGCAAAAGGTGAGGATTTTGTCTTTTTTAATAAGATTTTTAAATTATGTGTAACCCATTTATGTAACCAATAACTCTTTACTAGTTTTTGAAAAATATTACACTCCCTGTCCCTAATTAACTTATTATTTGGACAAATTTGATAAACTAAAAAGTTAATATTCACGTATGTGCAAATAAATAATTAATTGATGACAGATAGAATACGTGGTACAAACTCATTTTTAGAGTAAATACCTAAATTGGTCCCTAACAATTTCCTTGATGGACAAATTGATCTATAACAATTGTAAACACCCAAATTGGTTCCTTACAATTGTAAAATAGGACATATAGGTCCCTGACCGGCCTATCAAGGCTGGTCTAGCCCTAGCCGAGCTCCGCCTATCCTATCCGAGATCCGCCTATTTTATCCGAGCTCAGCCTATATTATCTGAGATCTGCCTATGTTATTCGAGATCCGCCTATTTTATTCGAGTTCTGTTTCCTCTTAAATGAACTCCACCTTCTCCTAGCAAAGCATTGACAGGCTAGATAGAGACCTATAGTGTCCTATTTTACAATTGTGAGACCAATTTGCGTGTTTATAATTGTTAAGAATCAACTTGTCCATTAAGAAAATTGTCAAGAATCAATTTAAGTGTTTACTCTCATTTTTATAAGGGGTTCATTTATATTTAATAGACTAAGACTTCACAGTATATATAGGCAATACAAATCACGGAAAATGCAATAAGTTTGGTGTGTTTGCATTCTTTCTCATCCTGAAATTTGGCCAACTTTATTAATGATCGTTTGACAAAATGAGACCTGGTAGTATAACATAACGTGCAGCTATACGAACCATGTAAAATTCAATGAGTTTGGCGTGTTTTGCTTTTGCTTAATTTTCGAGTGAATATTCATTCTAATCACTTACTTTATACTCATAAATTATTTTAGTTTTTGACTTTTAAAATGAGTTAAATTAGTCTCTGATATTATAAAATATAAGTCATGTTTGTCTCTCAATTCATTTTTATTTAACATTTCATGATAGATAATTTTAAGTGATACGTTGATTACCATTCATTTTTTGAAGTTGAAGGATGTTTAAAATAACTCATTTGGTGTTTAATATTGAGTAAAATGAGTTATTTTATTATTTGGAATGAAAATTTAAATAATTCATTTTGTATAATTTTAGACACCAAAATAATTTATTTTAAACTCTATTAGATTTCAAATGATATAAGGTATTTGGAACAAAAAAATAACATAAGGTATGTTAAGGTATTATTTAAGATTATCTATCATCATTTAATTGATGGAATATTAAATAAAAATGAGTTGAAAAACCAAAATGACTCACATTTTGTAATATTAGAAACTAAATTAACTCATTTTAAAAGTTTGAAATTAAAATAACTCATAAATATAAAGTCAACAACTGAAATGAGGATTACCACTTAATTTTCTCTCTCATCCTGAAATTAGACCAACTTCCTTTCGAGTAGTTACAAATCATCCTCAGCTTCCGTACGAATTTCATCTCGGACTATCCAGCAGTGCTGCTATTTTTGTTTTCCTTCTTAGATTAATTTTATTAATGGTAAATTACACCAATCTCTCTGAAAACCATCAATATTGAACCAACACTTTCTAATTTTCAAATTGACACCTTATTCCTTTTAATATGTTTTTTAAATTTCAGATTTATGGCATTTCAATGGATTTGAACAAGGTTAATAGATATTAATATAATTTAAATTGTTGGAACATGTGATTAATTCTTAATCACAAGCTATTGGAGATATATTTAGCCTTCTTGTATAATAGTATTTGATATTTTCATTAATTAATTTCTACATTATATTGATCACCTGTTCTGGATTAATGTTGAATTAACTACTAGTTACTAACTTATATCAATTGGTTAATGGATTAATAATGCAATCAATACACATTAATTAATAATTACTCAGTGTCCATTGTTATTGTTTTGGTTATGAGAGTACCCTCTTACTCCATAGGTGAGAGGCTACCATATATTGACTTACAGTTAATTGTTTACCTATAAATCTTTTTAATAATTAGTATTTTTCTCATATACATAAATCTCGAGATCAAATTGAAGATCTTCTATTTAAGGGACGTGATCCCCTTCCAACTCGGACAAACATATCTCATTATTAGTAGATAGAGTCCCCTCTTAATAATGTGCACACATGACATTGCCCATACAAGTATTTATCAATGATTAACAGCTGGAAATCTCCTTTATTCTCTTAAATGAGTACATGCATTGCTCAAACAGAAGTCTTGTGTTATATATACTACGACACATATAACAACCACATAATAAGGAAATTAAATCAAATTACAGCTCTTTGGTTTTGGATCCTCCAAAATACGACTTGATTGCGTTATTAACATAGAGCACAAACGCCAACACGAAAAGGACGACCAACACCAAGTTCGCCAATTTCTTCTGCTTCTTAATCTCTTCAACCAAACCATAAACAGCACTCTTATACTCCTGAGTTTGCCGTGAAACCAATTCACCGGTAGGTGACCTAGAAATTGTCGCTTCAGTTCTCTCATTCTTAGCATCTTTTTTTGCATCTTTCTCTTCAACTTTTCCCTTCTCCTTCATTTGCTTCTTTTCATCATACTTTTGTTCATCTTGGGGTGGTTCATGAGTTGGTGTTGGTGTTGGTGTTTGTGGCTCAGTCTTTTGATCTCTTGGCTTTTGCTGCTGATCAACTTGAGCATTTGGTGCCTCATCAGGTTTTGGTGTTTTTGTTGTTGTTGTTTTCACTTTGGTAAGCCTTATATATAGGACCCCATTTTCAAACTTGGCACGGATCCCACCAGTGTCAGCATCATTTGGAATGGATAGCTCTTTGTGAAACCTGCGCCGTTTGTTCTCGCCGTTCTTTCTTTCACCACTCAGCTTTAGGATTCGGCTTGAGGTTATTTGAACCTTCAATTGCTCCTTTCTAAAACCTGCAAAATGTTGGAAGTGTATATAATATGCTCATTATTTCATGCTTCAATTCACAAGACAAAATTGTGGTTATATCGTGACCTGATATCTAAGTTCTAATTTTCCACTCATCTCAATCACCTCAAGTAAAAGTTGCTAGCTAGCATCAGAAATTGATTAACACTTTTTCATTTCAAGTTAATTACTTGGCTCTAAATATTACGATGAGACAACAACATAGATATATTCATTAATTGTATCCATAATATATTGTCAATGTTAGAAAATTCTATGAACAAATATATTTAATCATATACATATTATTATTAAACCATTAGAAACATTTGACTAAATCATTCACTATTTTAAAAGCTTTATAAATAGAAGCACATGATCAACTTATAACATAACTTTTAATATTGACGGTGCCTCAATCTCTCTAATAAAAGGGTTTCTGTTCTTCTACTTTCTGTGAATTGAGATTGTCTTCATTGTGGGGAACTCTTCTCCTCAGATATATATACCACCATTGAACTTCTTTATTTCTTAAATTTTCCAATTTGAGTAGTGCAATGCATTTTAGTGGCCGTCTAGTTTAATTACAAAATAATGTTATAAGAAATTAAGGCCATAAACTTAAAAAAGTAAATTGAACCTGGAAGCGTAACACAGAGCGTGTGAGCTTCTTCGTCCTGAAGCCAATCCAAGGATGGTTCGAAATCTTCGTATTGTGGCTTCACATTTGTTTGTTCCAACGACATTTTTGCGCCTTTAATTTGCTTTCTTTTGCTTTTCTTTGTCACTGCTGTTGAGGAATGAATCTCTTGGTTATGTGTCACCTCTTTTATACACATCATTGGCTATGTTTTCTTCGAATTTAGTTCTTCCTTTTCGTGCAAATATTGATTTAGTTTAAGGACCTTCTCGGTTGTCCTATTCAAGAGAGAAGAATAAAATAACACTTTCTTGCTCCAAAGAATACCTTGCTTGAATGATGGGCTAGGCAATGCGGTTCTTAATGATCTGAATCTCAATGTTGTCATATTCCCGAAAACATGTGTAACAAAAGAATTCAATATAGTATATATTAATTAATGGGCAATGTTAAGGGTTCTTTAAATATTTGTGAGGGTTTTGCAGTTATTCTTCTCTAAAACAAGAAGATATTCTTTTCAGCACGTTGCCAACTTTTTCAAGTCTTTAAGATTTGAATAAGATGATAACATAGGAAATTGTATATATTTGTAATCTTAACTCTTTTGCGCTTGATAAACGAACACACTTGGATAATCTTTAGCACCAAAGGCACACTCTTAAAACGTTAATTATGAATAGAAATTACTCAACCACATTAATTAAAATTTAATTTCGATACACTTGTTAGTGTAAAGAGTTTTATATTTATATCATCTAATTATGTAGAGTAAAATGTATTTTATTCCCTTGAACTTTAGGTCATGTACAATCTAATTTTTCAAAACATGTATCGCAATATCTTGAACTTTTCAAACAGTGCAAAATATCCTTCAACATAATTTGGCATCTGGTAGTGAAGGTAAGATTTACGTGTACTTAACCCCCTTAATGTTTTTAATTTGTGCAACCTGACACCTAAAATGTGAACTCTCATGTGCACTTAATCCCCTGATTTATTTATTATGTGTAATTCGACGTCTTGTTATGTTATAACATAACATTTTACACTGTTTGGAGAATAAGGGATTTTTTGCTTTTGGAAAGTTCATCAGAATGTCACGATATATATTTTGAAAACTTACATACTGCACACATGACTTAAAATTTAAGGTAGTAAACACACATTTAATTCAATTATTTTTTTTATAATTAGGCAGCGCTTAACTCTGGTAGAGAGAAGCTTAAGTAAGAAAGTTATTTCACTCGACAAATAAAAAATACAAATACTACCCAAACCCTAAAACAAAAACAAAAAATGGTACAAACCAAAAAAAAAAAAACAACAAAACACTAAACCCAAAAACTAACAAACCATATAACCAGGAGGAATTCCAATCGAAGGTCCCTCTCAAAAATGGCCCCATCAATTTGGTGTAGTGTTTTGTCTCAAAAGATTTTGAATTGCCTTCAAAATAATGTATTATATTATTGTATAAGTAAATATGATTGATTTTCTCACACACTATTTAAAATTCCCATACAAAGGAAAATTTAATTAGATAGCAACAATGTACACAATCTAGGATATACATTTTGAAGTTTGTCTTATATTTTAAATTAATATTTTATATTATGTATTTTTCTCAGTTAATTACTTCTAACATCATTTTGGTAGTATCTAGAATAATTAAATTTATGAGTTAATTATATTTGATTTATTGATTTAGAATTCAATTCTCGTATATATATATATATATTAGATGTTTAAAATGGTTATTATAATAATAATAATAATAATAATATTATTATTATTATATGTATAAGATTGTTAATTTCACTGGCTAATATATCAAATAAGTGGGACGTAACCTAGCCCTAAGACTTGTCTGACCCTTTCCTTTTCCAATGGACCAGCATTATATTGCTGATTACTTTGGGCGAATGCGTGCCTCTCATATCGTTCACTTGGACTCGGCACTTGCAATTGATATATAGGCTGCTTATGAACGTTTAAACATTATTCTATTTTCTGAAAAAAAAAATCAATCTTCTGTTTTTATAAAAAAAATTAATTCTAATATATTGACATTATTCTAAAATATTTGTATACAGTTGTCCAATCAGTAAATATCCATTAGTTAAAAAATTATGCAAATTAAGAAATTTGATTATATAATAGTATAAGACTCTTTTATACTATCAGCACATTAAAATGGAACTATAAAAATTCTATTTCTAGCTTATTCATAATAATTACTAGATGTTTTTCTAATAAAAGAATTTAATTGTAACGTATTGTTAATATATTTTTTTTCTCTCAGCAATGCTGCAAATGTAATATAGTCATAATTTTTAGAATAAAATAGTGATTGGTTTTAGATAAAATAAAACAATAACATTAATTTAATAATCTGAAATTAATAATATTCAAATTACATCTTACTCATAATTAAATTGTGGCAAAGATTCTTAACCATCAAATATTTTTCAATTTTTTATATAATCATTTAAAACATAATTAAAAATAGTTTGGTCAAAGACAATAATTGATTTACAGCAGTTGAACAATTAATTTAAGCAACTAAAAATAGTCAACGAAAAAGCGGCATTACTCTTCCATTATTTCCTTTGATCAGATCTGTACTCTTCCATTATTTCCTTTGATAAGATCTGTACTCTTCCATTATTTTGAATTATATATTCTCCATGATCATCCAAATAAATTGAAACCATTTTATCAAATTCAATGCCTTTTTTAAGCATGGTTCTTTTTTTTTTATCATTATTATTATTATTGAATTTTTAAGGCTGGTTCTACTAGCAGAAGAGACTTATATAATTTGAGGCGTCACTAGCTATTGATTTGACCTGGGTTCGGAATTCGGATCTACTGATGCTGCCGGCTTCAATTTGAGCTTGTATTTTATTTTTCAAGAAGTTCTAGATCTGGACTCTTAAAATATTTAATAAATTGTAGTGGGTTTCATTTATTATTATTTCCATACTAATTCATCAATACTGAATTTATAGGACAATGAGATATTAGCCCAAGTAAAAGGGACCCAGGTCCCTAAGCATGTGTCCTGGCTCCGTACAGTAATAAAATAATAATTTAATTTTTATGTATTAATAGTATAAGAATTTTTTTCCCAATTATTCAATTAGGTATTATCATCTTAGTGATAATAGTTGACTTTCTCATATACTATTTAAAGAATTATATAAATAAAAGATATTAATTCGATAATAATAGTATAAAAAGTGAATACAAATTAAGCTTATAAAATATTATTAAATAACATAAGTGCATCAATATATATATATATATATTCACTCTATTCAATTTTATATGCCATCTTATATTTTTATTAAGATACATTGGAATTTAAAGCTCTAAAATCAAGACTTATTTATCAAATGTTTTACTAAAATGTCTATAAAAAAATGTTTTACTAAAATATCTTTACTCAATTTCTAATATCTATAGTTATACCAACTATTAAAATTATTAGAGTATGTTTTTAGTTAACTATAAATTGTGAAGTTTAAAATTAAAAAGTTTGCTATAATCTTTTCATTCATATATCAAATAAAATAAAATAATTATTTTAACACCAAAAAATGGGAGGCACCCACTTCATTATCATTGGATATGATGGATAAGTGGAGATAATGAGGATACTTACTCTAACACTATTGAATATAATGGTGACTCTTATAATCTTCACATATTCATCACATCTAATAGTGATGTAATGAGTATCCAATTAGACAATTATTTTTGAATGTTGGAATAACAATACTTCAAAAATAGACATTATGGATTGAAAAGCTTTTCCCACAGTTCAGATGAAATTTTTAAAAATCCTCACAATGACAATTATACCGGAGGGAGTAATTGATTCCCAAAATAAAAAATTACGATGAATATTATTTTAGTGATATTATAAGCTTGTGTAATGATATCTGCATAACGTTTATTTTTCCAATTCCCTAACAAATTAAATATGAATTTAAAATCAACATATTGTTTAATAAATTAGGTGAGAAATTGTACAAAGTTTGTAAAAATTTTCACAAAATATGAATTTATGTAGGATTTGAATCTTCTGCCGTAATTGAACCACTTTCGGACAAAGATGCAAATTTTCATAAATTCACAGCCACCAATTATAGTTGTCTCCGTGACGCATAACTGATGTCACTGTGCTTGCATTGACCATAAGAACAAAGAGAAAGAATATACTGCGATTGACCGATTCAATAGAGCAGTTTCGTGGTCTGTTGTTTCTTCTTCCCTGTTTTACATGATAATCGGAGGTAAAATGTATATAATTAATCAATTATATTATATGTTTATAATAAAAAATTAATTTCTACACTCAAACAACTATCCACTATCATAGTCACCCTCTATAATTATTATAATTAAATACATTTGCACTTACTATACAATAAAATTAAATTCTACTTTTAATTTGATAAATAATGTTTCTGTTAATGGTCAACAGTGACACAATGAAAATTGGGGAACAAAATAACATTATTGAAATTATAAAAAAGAAATGGTATTTTTACTCGAATTTTATGGGACAACATGTTGACACACTCACATTTATTATTGGATGAGCTGTAGAACCAAAATTAAGTGGGCTTTACATCAAATTCAAAGATAGATGTGAGTATATCAATACAATATCTCACTTATGGAAGTAAAAATAACATTACTCATTTTAATACGATAATAATAATAATACCTTGAATTTTAGGAAAGTAATCAATTAATGTGGCACAAGAAACCTATCGAATCTACCCACGTACCACTAACATGATTGCAAATCACATCACTTGATGTTGGAAGTTGAAACTTGTGAAGAAGATAACATGAACGTGGACATGCTCAAAATTTCAAACAATGAAGTGAAGTGGTTGTCATGTTTGGAAAGTGGATAGTGAAAAACTGAAAACAAATTGCTGAATTTTGGTGTCCCTCAGAACTGCAAGTGAACATGAACGGTGGTGAGACGACAACACCAAGAAGTTTGGTTTTTGCTGTTAACGGTGAGAGGTTTGAGCTCTCAAAAGTTGACCCATCAACTACTGTGCTTCAGTTCTTGCGCTCTCAGACTCGTTTCAAGAGTGTCAAGCTTAGCTGTGGTGAAGGTGAGCCTCTATTTGTCTGTGTGTTGAAACAAGTCGAAATTTTTTCCATCAAGTAGTTCGTTCATTCAAAGGTGAACCTCTGTGTAATGGTAAGGCAGTAAGGCTGTTGTTTGGCGACTTGGAGGTCACAAATTCAAACTATGGATATAGTATCTTTGCTTGCAGGTGTAAAGCTGTGTATATTTACCTTCTTTGAACTCTATACAGTGGCAGTCTCGTGCACTAGACTGCTTTTATGAGTCATTGATTCATTTGATCATCGAATTAGTTAGTTTTCAATGTTCCGAATTCTCTTCAGCTTATGTTCCATTCGTGGGTTTGGATCATCTTCTTCCTGCCTTGGATTTTGACTTCTTTTTATGGGGTCTCAACGTTGTTGATCCTGAAATTCTTTGGTTGTTTTGGTATTAATATGGAACATTTTTAATTGGCTTTCCACGTTTTGCTGAGATTAATCATGTACTTTCATGGTTATTAATGTCAAACATATTAAATCCTGTACGGGTTTTTATGGTGTTGGAATGATTTTCCTGATAATAGATTAATTGAAAGTTGGCTAAGTAGTGTTCCTTTACTATATATGGGACCTTTTAAAGTGTCTAGTAGTAGAACACATTTTCTTTTCTCTTTTATTTTTTTGGTTACTAATGGTACTTTAAGATCCAAATTCATCCATTTGCCTTTATCTAGTAGCTTAAGTTTTTGGAAAAAATGATTCATGATTCATGATACCATATACTTTTTATCCAATTATTCCTACTAAGCATGTATATTTCATGTTAAAACTTGCATAGCTCTGAATAGTTTGAGGCTTAATTGTATACGAGTCCTTGTTGATATCAATTGTTCTTGAGCCATATGAATAACTTTCTTGTTCATACGAAAAAGAAGGTTGTTTATACAAGATTTGAGAACAAGAAAAATATATTTACCGTTATTTTTCTGATTGGTTTGTCATCAACATGAATGTGGTGGAGGTGTCGCCTTATAGTAATCCTCAATTTTTTCCAACTTCGTGTCTTGACTTGATGTGGTTGGTTTCAGGTGGTTGTGGTGCTTGTGTGGTTTTAATCTCCAAATATGATCCTGTGCTTGACAGAGTTGAGGATTTTACAGCAAGTTCTTGTCTCACACTACTTTGCAGCATACATGGCTGCTCAATAACAACAAGTGAAGGCATTGGAAATAGTAAAGATGGATTCCACCCAATCCATGAAAGAATTGCAGGATTCCATGGAACACAGTGTGGCTTTTGTACTCCTGGAATGTGTGTTTCACTCCTTGAGACTCTTGTTAATGCTGAAAAGACCGATCGTCCTGAGCCACCTTCCGGGTTCTCAAAAGTGACTGTTGCTGAGGCTGAGAAGGCCATAGCAGGTAACCTTTGTCGCTGTACCGGTTATCGGCCAATTGCCGATGCCTGCAAAAGCTTCGCAGCTGATGTTGATATTGAAGATTTGGGGTTCAATTCTTTTTGGAGAAAGGGAGAGAGCAAGGATTTAAAGCTTAGTAGGTTGCCTCAATATGACAAAAATCATAAAAGCATTAGATTTCCTATGTTTTTGAAGGAAATCAAGCCTGATGTGTTCTTGGCTTCTGAGAAACGCAGTTGGCACAGTCCTACTAGTCTTGACGAGCTTCAGAGCTTCTTGGAATCAAACCAAGCCAATGGAACCCGGATAAAACTCGTTGTTAGTAACACAGGTATGGGATATCACAAAGATGATGAAGGCTATGACAAGTATATTGATCTAAGGGGAATTTCTGAGCTCTCAAAGATCAGAAAGGATCAAACTGGGATTGAAATTGGAGCAGCGGTGACAATATCTAAAGCTGTTGAAGTACTAAAGGAAGGGAGAAGAAGTGACTTTCTTGCAGATTCTGGAATGATTCTTGAAAAGATTGCTGATCATATGAGCAAAGTCGCTTCAGGGTTCATTCGGAACACAGCCAGTGTAGGTGGCAATTTGGTGATGGCGCAGAGGAATCATTTTCCTTCAGACATTGCTACAATACTTCTTGCTGTGGATTCAATGGTTCACATAATGACTGGTACAAAATTTGAGTGGCTTGCATTGGAGGAATTTCTAGAAAGACCACCATTAAGTTTGGAGAGTGTACTTTTAAGCATTAAAATTCCAAGTTTGAAACTTTTTAAAAGTGAATCTTCTGATCAAAGAAGCAGATTCCTTTTTGACACTTACCGAGCTTCTCCCCGACCCCTTGGAAATGCCCTTCCCTACTTAAATGCTGCGTTCCTGGTAGAGGTGTCTCCGTGCCAAGATTCTGGTGGAATCATAATATGTACTTGTAGGCTTTCTTGCGGTGCTTATGGGACTAAGCATGCTATCAGAGCAAAAAATGTTGAGGAACTTTTAGGAGGAAAGCCGTTGAGTGTTAGCATTCTACATGAAGCTGTCAAGTTGCTTACAGCAACTATTGAACCTGAAGATGGTACCTCAAACGCTGCTTATCGGTCAAGTTTGGCAGCTGGTTTTCTTTTTAAGTTCTTTAATCCCCTGATTGACAGTCCCTCCGAAATAACCAATGGCTTTGTAACTGGATATACTAGTTTGCCTTTCAAGAGAGAGGCTGAATTAAAAGAGAATCAGAACCAGGTTCATCATGATAAAATCCCAACTTTACTGTCATCCGGAAAGCAAGTTCTTGAAGCAGGCAGTGAGTATCGTCCTGTTGGTGAGCCAATAATCAAATATGGAGCTGCACTACAAGCTTCAGGTTTGTTTTGTGCGCCTTGGTGCATTTTGAAAGTGAACACATGACAGATATTTTTCCTTCTCTCAATACCTTCCCCCTTTGCTGTTTCTGTTACATTGCTTTGGAGAAGTCTTGTGTTCATTTTGTTGCATACTTTGTATGTCTTTGTCAGTCAAACAGTGTTATTTATACTTTATTTGATGCCTATCAATTATGAGTTTTTCGTTTTGATGTAACCTTGGTAACAAGTAAATGCTTATGACTAAATCATATATAGGCGAGGCTGTGTTTGTTGATGACATTCCGTCGCCAACAAATTGCCTTCATGGAGCATATGTTTATAGTGCAAAGCCTTTAGCAAGAGTGAGGAGTATAAAACTCAGGCCTGAACTGCAGCGGAATGGAGTGGTTGACATCATTTCAAGTAAAGATGTTCCCTCTGCTGGGCAGAACCTTGGAGCTTATACTGTGTTTGGTTCTGAACCTTTATTTGCTGACGAGATTGCTAGATATGTTGGTGATCGTCTTGCCTTCGTGGTGAGTTCTTAAGCTTCTCATTTTGATCCAGAATGTATGAGCTACTGTTTCATTTCTTTGGAGATTGATGCATGAAATACTTGCACGTTAGTCACCATGTAGCTTCTTTAGGTTGCAGATACTCAGAAACTTGCAGATATGGCAGCAAACTCTGCTGTTGTTGATTATGATATGGAAAATCTTGAGCCACCAATTCTGTCCGTGGAAGATGCTGTTGAAAGATCTAGCCTTTTACAAGTCCCTCCTTATCTCCGCCCACAACCTGTTGGGGATGTATCAAAAGGAATGGCTGAAGCAGATCACAAGATTCTTTCTGCTGAGGTGCATGGAGTGTATCTTTTGTTTCCCTTTGTATCTCCTCCTTCTCTCATTTCACACCTTTGTGGTTATCTACCTTGGTTTCTCATGATTTGATCTTTTAATTTTGGTGTTGAACAATTAATGTTGAAATCCAGATGAATCTTGGGTCTCAATACTTCTTCTACATGGAGACACAAACTGCACTTGCTATACCAGATGAAGACAACTGCGTTGCGGTTTACAGTTCGATCCAGAGCCCGCAGTTTGCGCATTCTACGATTGCAAGATGCTTAGGTATTCCTGAAAATAATGTTCGTGTTATTACAAGAAGGGTTGGGGGAGGTTTTGGTGGAAAGGCCATGAGATCAATTGCTGTAAGTATTTGGTTTTGTATTACTTTTTGTACAATCTTTATAATTAATTATTAGGTCTCAGTCGCTTTTTTTTTTTTTTTGTATGACTAACCAATAACTTTTTTTAGTGTAAATATGAACCTTTTAATTTTTTGTGATTTGGAGAAGTCACTAATAAACTAGAAAACGGGCTTTATGTTATTATGTCATTGCTTTTTCTGTGACTCCCATACATTGTTGTTCACATGTTTTCCAAGCAATTTAATGATATAGGAATTGTACATTGTACCATAATGTGACATAGTTCAAGTGCTGACATTCAGATCCTGCAGGTTGCTACATCATGTGCACTCGCCGCCCACAAATTACACCGCCCTGTCAGGATTTATCTAAATCGTAAGACGGATATGATAATCGCTGGAGGAAGGCATCCCATGAAGATAACTTACAGTGTTGGGTTTAAGAATGACGGGAAGATTACTGCATTAGACCTTCAGATATTGATCAATGCAGGGATATACACAGATGTCAGTGTAATAATTCCACATAAACTTGTTTCCTCACTTAAAAAGTATGATTGGGGTGCTCTATCTTTTGATATAAAGTTATGCAGAACAAATCATCCTAATAGATGTGCAATGAGAGGCCCTGGGGAGGTACAGGGATCATTTATTGCTGAAGCTATAATAGAAAATGTTGCAGCCACACTTTCAATGGATGTAGATTCTGTAAGAAGCATTAATCTTCACACACACACAAGTCTTGAGTCATTCTATGAGGAGTCTTTTGGTGAACCTAATGAGTATACCTTGCCTTCAATATGGAACAAGTTATCTGTCTCTGCAAACTATGATCAGCGAGTCGAAATGGTGAAAGAGTTTAACATGATTAACACCTGGAAGAAAAGGGGGATTTCTCGTGTGCCAGTTGTGTTTGAAATGGGGCTAAGACCAACTCCTGGAAAAGTTAGCATTTTATCAGATGGTTCTGTTGTTGTTGAAGTTGGAGGAATTGAATTGGGTCAGGGTCTATGGACAAAGGTGAAACAGATGGCTGCATTTGCTCTTAGTGCAATTCAATGTGATGGAACTGAAGGTCTTTTGGACAAAGTAAGGGTTGTACAATCTGACACTGTGAGCTTGATTCAAGGGGGGTTAACTGCTGGTAGCACCACATCAGAGGCAAGCTGTGAAGCAGTTAGGCTCAGCAGCAATGTCCTGGTTGAGAGGTTAAAGCTTCTCAAGGAAAAGCTGCAGGAACAAATGGGCTCTATCAAGTGGGAGACACTTATTAGTCAGGTAGCTAATATAAAGTAAAAGAGCTGTACTTGATTTTCCTTTTGAGGAGGAAGTAATTTTTCAATTGATTCCTATAGCCTGCAGTGAAGAGTGCATGGTTCTATCTCTTTACGTCATGTGTTAACCATTAATAGATACTTGACAGGGCTGCAGTTTATATACTTTTCCATGTACATTAATGCACATATTGGAAACTATAGATTACTTTTAATACATTATTAGTATAAACAATTTTACGTTATTATCCAATCATATATGTTACTATTTATGTGACTTTTGAGGTAATAGTTGCAAGAGTTATACATTTTTACAAATATATCAATATATGATTGGATGACCATATAAAGTTTTTGGTATACCGACAACATATCAAAATTAGCATTATGAAACTATTGGCCAAAAGAGAAATTAACTCTATGACCTTAATGTTAAACTTTCTGTTCATCAATATACTTTAGACAGTTTATCTAGTATTTTCTCGTGTGCCAGTTGTGTTTTAAAAGTTATTCACTGCTTGTTGCTCAAAGGTTTAAAAACTTATGTTCTTGAATTTGTAATGATGCATGTTGCTTAGTTTTATAATTGTGCATGAGGTATATTGCCTCAAGCATGCTCACAATTTATAATTAATCCCTTTTAATTAAGAAAATATACTGGCATGAACTGTGGAAAAGGAGTTGAGGACACATAGTTTCTTCCGACTTTCCTAGGCCACTCTTAAAAAGTATTGAATTAATATCCTGCTGATAAATGGCAATATATATATGAGTGTACAGGCATACATGGAATCTGTGGACTTATCAGCATCTTCATTATTTGTACCAACTAGTTATTCCAAGAATTACCTTAATTATGGTGCAGCAGTGAGTGAGGTGAGTTTCTCTTATGCATGTCTAAGATCAAAATAGAGTTGTATAATGTTCATTGAAAGTTCATTTTCCTTGAATATCTCTTATGCAATGTTGTCATACAAGCCATATTACAGAAGTAACTAACTGAGCCAAATTATCTTATAATGCTACCCTAAATAATGGAAACTATTTCTCAGGTGGAAATAGATCTTCTGACTGGAGAAACCAGGTTCTTGCAAACAGATATTGTCTATGATTGTGGACAGAGTCTCAACCCTGCTGTGGATTTAGGCCAGGTACGCTAACCTTGACCATATACATATATATTTGATGTACAAGATCAGCACTAATTTCAAGGATCTAAACAAACTCATGATTTTAAGCTGTAGATGCATTTGGTTTCAAAAAACAGTTTTCAGTTTTCTTGCTTTCGAGATTTTGTGATGTTTAATACTGAAAGCTGGAAATTAGATTTTGTAGTTTTTACATTTTTTCTTTTTATTAACACAGCCTCTCACATAAAAGTCCTGTGGGCAAAAGCACAAGAACAGCATGTCTTATGCTGAAATTTTATATTGTTATCAAATATGAAAAACACAATTTTTATAAATAAAAAAAAAAGAAATGTTTTCCGAACTCATATATATAAATAACCGGAGACTTCAGTAATATTTTTGGAAAATTTGATCAGGTAACTAATGATAGACATGAAACCTTTCAATAAATTTACTAGTAAGACAACTGAAATCTACAGTTATTAACACACGTGCGTCTCCATTGATTAACACACGATTACTTAGGTGTACGAATGATGTCTAGGAAATTGGCGTACCAATAACAGTTTCATCATAAAAAATGAAATTGCATCTATCTTGCAGGTTGAAGGAGCATTTGTCCAGGGGTTGGGGTTTTTCATGCTTGAGGAATACGAAACAAATGTTGATGGTATGGTGTTACAGGATGGCACATGGAACTACAAAATCCCTACAATAGACACCATACCTAAACAGTTTAATGTTCAGATCCTCAACACTGGCCACCACAAGCGACGTGTTCTCTCTTCAAAGGGTACGTATGACCAAGGAGTTCTCAAAATTCTGTCAAAGTCTGCATATATACTTTCAAATGCATATTTCACTTGTGCTTGACTTGATGCAATTTAATACAACCAAAACATAAGGTCATATAGTTAAAGGATTTAGTTTTAGTACATTGAAAATATTAAAAAAAATTTATATAATCATCCAATCATATAATACTATATAAGTAAATATGGTTAATTTCTAGTCTTTCATCTCTGCTACTTCAAAACTCATACAAAAAGAGAGATTTAATTGGATAATAATAATGCATCAAAATTAAACTCATTCAAATTAGAATGATGGAGTAATATTTATGGGATTGTCAAAATATTGAATCAATTAAGTGGTCCTTTTGAAGTTGCAATATATTAAATCATCATAGCTAGATCCATCTGATAATGCTCAAGTTGCTAGGCATAAGATTCCAATTCTTTCCCTTTAGTAATCATATATTATTAATACTAATGCCCTTGCAGACTAGATTTTAAAATTTTAATGTTTTTAATAATTATTTTGTACTCTTCTCTTCCTTCACACATAACTGTTGTCCGTATCTTCCATGCTCTTTACTTGAAATCACTTGATAAGGGGCATTTCACTTGAGACCACTGCCATTGTACAATGGCCACTGGAGAAGATGGTATGACAAATATAACATTTTAGCAATCAGCACAAATTGAAATACTTAATGATAAATTGAAAATTCAATTTTGTGTAAATTAAATTACATCAGGGGTGAAAATGGTTAGGAACTACTTGGTACCTAGCCTAAAGATGGAAGTGTTTAGAACAAGTAAATGTGGATTCAAGACTGAAATATATATATATTGAAGCATATATGTTATTTTTAGACTGTCAATAAGATTGAGAAAATCTTCACTTCTTTTTTTGACTGAGAAAAGTTTCACTTATTTTGGCTTAAAAATTTTGCATGAACAAAAATTGAAATTTGTAAATGCAGCTTCTGGTGAGCCACCCTTACTTCTAGCAGCTTCAGTTCACTGTGCCACTAGAGCAGCTGTTAAAGAAGCCAGAAAACAGGTTCAATCATGGAGCAACTTAGATGGACCATATACAACATTTCAATTGGAGGTCCCTGCAACCATGCCGGTGGTTAAGGAACACATAGGACTGGACATTGTAGAGAGATACTTGAAGTGGAAAATGGGCAGCAAGTATATTAAAGCAGCACATTATACTGGAGAAAGAGAATTGTGACTTCCCTATATTTTTTTTTAAAACAGTTTTGAGGTGAAAAATAAGCGGTGTGTCTTCATTGCAAATGAGCATCATGCCTTGTTATATTTTAAGTATGTTAATATGTTTACAATAAGAAACACCAAAGCTAGTCCATCTGGGTAGTTTCTAAGATCAAGGATAAGCACTAGCCCAACATACAGTTATGGACATGGTTGTGCATTAGTGGTAAGAAATCCTAATATTTCCCAAATCTGTGACTATAAATACAAACTCAACCAGTTATAATTATAATTATATTTCACAAACTAGTCCTTGTTATTTATGTTATATTGATTTGATTTAGAACTTTGCATCACAAATAACTCATTCGATTAAATTTCACATCACAAGTAACTTATATTCTTTTATTATAAAGATTAAACCATTTTGTATTTTTTAAAATATAGAGAATTTTGATTTTGTTATTATAACTTTTTTGGTTTTGATCTAATTTTTTAAAAGATTTTGATCTTGGTCTTTATCGTTTTAATTTTGATATCTATAAATATTTAATAGTATGCATTTAACACTTATATAAATATTGAAAAATTTAGAATTTAGTTCTTATAATTTTTTTAAAATTTTTTAGTCCTTATAAATATTATCAATTAATAATTAGGTTAACACAACATGGATTAATATTAAATATTTTTCAAAAAAATATAGAGACAAAAACGTAAAATTCATTATGTTTATAGAGATTAAAAATATATTTAAACTTATTGAAAAATTGACAATACGAACCTAAGTACATATATCAAATGGGCAAAACGAAACCACAAGGAGAGTCAATACTTCGTTCTTTGTGTAATTTTTTTTATATATTTTTGTAGTTACTACTTTTCGTTTATGAGGACTTGGGTAGTACATTTTGTTTCTTTATTGTGCAAAGACTAAAACACAATTACTCGATAACCACAATTAATTCTTGTTAAAGAGAGCAAGCAAAACACAGTTACTTGATAACAACAATTAATTCTTGTTAGAGAGAGTAAGCAATACTCCCTCCGAGTGTTTTTTTTTTTTTTTAACTATGAATTTAAAAGATACAACGTCGGTTTGGCATCTAAATTAAATATGCAATTAGGATTTAGAATTTAAAAACTAAAACTAAACACTTTAACTCTAAATTTTATATATTGGAGTAAAATATAAAATTGACAAGTGGCGTTGCGCTTTTAGTTGTGTATTTAATTTAGTTGTTATCCAGATTCACCGCCTGACCTATCGAGCTTTTCTTGATTATAAATTATTAGAGTACTTCCATATGCACCGTTTATGATGTCGAGTAATAAAATAAAGTAAAAATTAATGTGATTGAATTTTCAGAAATAGTATTTAATTTAAAGAGAAAAAAGTACTAAAATTGTTATAAGATTATTTAAATTTTATTTACAGCTAATAATTATTCAATTTAATCTAACAGTATCACATAAAAACTTATCCAGCAGTTAGGATTATTCTTAATGAAATTTCAATGAATATTATTGACCATTAGTTCTATATCTTTCAATAGGTTGTGGAAGGTGGCGAGTTTGACTCTCATATCCATTTTTTTATCTTCTAATATGTTATTTAAAAAGAAAATTAATGGCTCTTATATGTCAACCAAATATAAGTAATAATTATTCAAACTAAATATTAAATTATTATCACTTTAAAATTATTGTTTTTGTTGTTGACGGATACAAAAGCCACAGTCATTCATATGATAGTTTTCTAGCTACTATATCTAAGTACTTTGACCACTTATGATTATGATAATAATCGTTTTCATAGTTACCTTGAGGTTTTTATTGACCAATTAATGATATGCAATATTTATGTGTAAAGATATTAATGTATTAAAAAGAACTGAAATTAGTTGTAATTTTTTGGTAGTGAATACAGAAAATACATAATAATACATTTTCTTCCATTATAAAGAAAGAGAAAATTCTCTTCTTATATATTTTACGAATCTTATTACATATTAAATGATATTAACTATTAACTATTTTTAAAATTTTAAGGTATGAATTGCATTTACTAGGAAGATAAATCACAATTCTTTAACATTCTGTGACTCATTCTATGTCGATAACTGTCATAAATTTGCAAATCTCACGTATGATTTCCGTCCAAGTCGGAAGTAACACATGTTCCCATGTCACAGTGTCGAAATCAGTTGACTACTATGTCATGAAGTCAGTGAAATTCCAAAGATGAAATGAACCACCCAGACACGACATCATTGGAGCTTTTTTTCAACTATGATATGATGATATGATATGATTCTATCAACTTCTCTTCTTCTCTGCAAACTGCAAACTGTAGCCAAAGTTGGAAGTGAAACATGAACAGTGGTGAGACAGCAACAAGAAGTTTGGTTTTTGCTGTGAATGGTGAGAGGTTTGAGCTCTCCAAAGTTGACCCATCAACCACTTTGCTTCAGTTCTTGCGCTCTCAGACTCGTTTCAAGAGTGTCAAGCTCAGCTGTGGTGAAGGTAATAAGCCTTTGTGTGTGTGTTGGGTGTTGAAGATAAGATTTTTTTTTTTTTACCCTTTTCTTTTCTGTGTGTGCTTGTGTTATGTCATGTGGTTGATTCAGTTGATTGTTGAATTAGTTAGTTTTTGTTGTTGATTCCCTCCATTCTGCCTGATTTGGATTCTTTTTTTTTTTTTGGCAATAAGGTTGATAATGGCTATAGGGAATCATCTGTTCTTTGTATGTATTGGATTTGGTTCTTTTGGAACAAATCTGGAACTTTGATGATTGGCTTTTTTACTTTATGCTGATATTAATCTCATGGTATTGTGATTCTTAGTGTTAGCTAGGTGAAATTCCAAGTGGATTCTATGGTCTAGGAATGATTTTGTCGGTTTCACAGAATTGGTTAATTGAAATTTGGTATGCTTCTTCTGTTGGATGTTTGTTCAATTTTTGCTGTAAACTGTGTTTCCTGTTAGGACACTTTTGTCCGCCAAAGAAGCAGAGATAACAGTTTGGGCTGGTTCCAATTATTCTTGAGCTATATGAATAATTTCTTGCTGTTAAAAAAAAAAAAAGTTGTTTACATCAATATTTGTGAAAAAAAAAATCTTATTTTTCTGATGGTTTAAGATGAACATGAATGTGGAGGAGGTGTTCACTTTTTATAAGGCCTCAAAACTTTTTCAACTTGGTACTTAATGTTTTGAAATGGTTGGTTTCAGGTGGTTGTGGTGCTTGCCTGGTTCTAATCTCCAAATATGATGCTGTGCTTGACAGAGTTGAGCATTTTACAGCAAGTTCTTGTCTCACACTACTTTGCAGCATACATGGCTGTTCAATAACAACAAGTGAAGGCATTGGGAATAGTAAAGATGGATTCCACCCAATCCACAAGAGAGTTGCAGGGTTCCATGCTTCTCAGTGTGGCTTTTGTACTCCTGGAATGTGTGTTTCGCTCTTTGGGACCCTCATCAATGCTGAAAAGGCCAACCGTCCAGAGCCGCCTTCTGGGTTCTCAAAAATGATTGTTTCTGAGGCTGAAAAGGCTATTGCAGGTAACCTTTGTCGCTGTACTGGGTATCGACCCCTTGCCGATGCCTGCAAAAGCTTTGCAGCTGATGTTGACATGGAGGATTTGGGGTTCAACACTTTCTGGAAAAAGGGAGAGAGCATCGACCTAAAGCTTAGTAGGTTGCCTCAATATGACCAAAATCATAGAAACATTAGATTTCCTATGTTTTTGAAGGAAATCAGGCATAGTGTGTTCTTGGCTTCTGAGAAGCATAGTTGGCACAGTCCTACTAGTTTAAAGGAACTTCAGAGCTTATTGAAACTAAACCAAGCCAATGGCATTGGAATCCGGGTAAAACTTGTTGCTAGTAATACAGGTACGGGATATTACAAAGATAATGAAGGCTATGACAAGTATATTGATCTAAGGGGCATTGCTGAGCTCTCAAAGATCAGGAAGGATCAAGATGGAATTGAAATTGGAGCGGCAGTGACAATATCTAAAGCTATTGAAGTACTAAAGGAAGAGAGCAGAAATGACTTTCTCCCAGATTTTGTGAAAATACTTGAAAAGATTGCTGATCATATGAGCAAAATCGCGTCAGGTTTTATTCGGAACACAGCTAGCGTAGGTGGCAATTTAGTGATGGCGCAAAGGAATCACTTTCCTTCAGACATTGCTACAATACTTCTTGCTGTGGATTCAGTGGTTCACATAATGACTGGTACAAAATCTGAGTGGATTTCATTGGAGGAATTTCTAGAAAGACCACCATTAAGTTTGGAGAGTGTACTTCTAAGCATTAAAATTCTATGTTTGGGACTCAATAAAAGAGCATCTTCAGATGAAAGAAGTAAATTACTCTTTGAAACTTACAGAGCTTCTCCTCGACCACTTGGAAATGCCCTTCCCTATTTAAATGCTGCATTCCTGGTTGAGGAGTCCCCATGCAAAGATTCAGGAGGAACTGTAGTTGATACTTGTAGGCTGTCTTTTGGTGCTTACGGGACTAAGCATGCAATCAGAGCCAAAAATGTTGAGGAATTTTTAGTTGGAAAGCTGTTAAGTGTTAGCATTCTGCACGAAGCTGTCTGCTTGCTTATAGCCACTATTGTACCTGAAGGCGGTACCTCAAAAGCTGCTTACCGTTCAAGTTTGGCAGCCGGCTTTCTTTTTGAGTTCTTTAACCCTTTGTTTGAAAGTCCTGCCGAAATAACCAATGGCTATTTAAATGGATATACTAGTTTTCCTTTTAAGAGGTCAACTGAATTAAAAGAGAATCAGAACCAGATTCTTCATGATGAAATTCCAACTCTACTTTCTTCTGGAAAGCAAGTACTTGAAGCAGGAAATGAGAATCACCCTGTTGGTGAGCCAATCATGAAATCTGGAGCTGCGCTACAAGCTTCGGGTTTGTTCTTGTACCAACTAGTTTTGAAACAAATTACTGAAAGCTTACTTTTCCTTGCATTTCTATTAACATTTCCAAGCAGTAAACTTAAACTTTGATGCTAGAGAAGTTGGTATTTTTATTCTTGCTAAATTACAAAATAGATGGTTAGCCTCGGCAAAATGGCAAGATTATCACATTGTGAACTGGTGTTCGAATGACCTTCCCCCTTTTCCTTCACTGGTTATCATGATAGCATACGGCAACTGGAAAGTTGACAAGTTTCTCATTTTCCAAGCTTTAGATGAACCTTTTGTCTGTCAAACTGTGTTATTTTATCCAGCTTTGTTGCCTGTCAATTATGTCTTTTCATATTTAAGTTGTTTAATATCTGTTCAGTAACAAGTAAATATTTATGAACTAATCGTATATAGGTGAGGCTGTGTTTACTGATGACATTCCATCACCAACAAATTGCCTACATGGAGCATACATTTACAGTGAAAAACCTTTAGCAAGGGTAAGGAGTATAAAACTCAGGCCTGACTTGCTACTGGATGGAGTGAAGGGCATCATTTCGAGTAAAGACATTCCAGGGGAGAACATTGGAGCAAAGACTATATTTGGTACTGAACCTTTGTTTGCTGAGGAGATTGCTAGATATGTTGGTGATCGTCTTGCCTTTGTGGTGAGTTCTTAAATCCCTCATTTTGATCCAACAATATGTGAGCTTCTTTTCCTTTTCTTTGGGGATTGACACATGAAATCAATCCATTTTAGTCATTGTACACCTTCTCTAGGTTGCAGATGCTCAGAAACTTGCAGATGTGGCTGCAAACTCTGCTATTGTTGATTATGATAGCAAAAATCTTGAGAGACCTATTCTTTCTGTGGAAGATGCTGTTGAAAGATCTAGCTTTTTTGAAGTTCCTCCATTTGTCTACCCAAAACATGTTGGTGATATATCAAAAGGAATGGCTGAAGCAGATCGAAAGATTGTTTCTGCAGAGGTACACCGGCTATTAGTATTATTCACTTTCGTTTCCCCCCTTCCTCTCATTTCTCAATTTTGTAGATATCACCATGGTTTCTGATGTGATGTTTAAATTTGCTGCTGAATAATGAATGTCGATATGGTTTATTGATCATGTCTCAATTTGAAATCCAGATGAAGCTTGGATCTCAATATTATTTCTATATGGAGACACAAACTGCACTTGCTGTACCAGATGAAGACAATTGTATTGTGGTTTACTCTTCAAGCCAGTGCCCTGAGTTTACGCATTCTACTATAGCAAGATGCCTAGGCATTCCTGAAAATAGTGTTCGTGTAATTACAAGAAGGGTTGGGGGAGGTTTTGGTGGCAAGGCCATAAAAAGCATGGCTGTAAGTATTTAGTTGTGTATTAATTCGTTTTCGAAAATCTTTCTGCCTTATTTGTAGATTTCTATCACTTTTTACGTTGGACTAAGTGACTGACTAACAAATATTTAGTGTGTAGATATAAAACTTTGGATTTTCTGGAGTTAGAAGGAGCCATTAATAATCTTAAAAAAAATGCATTTGTTCTCGTGTCAATCATTTTGTTCTGTATAATATTCAGCAATCTGAACAATTCGGTTGTAGTTTTGACTTGCATGAATCCTTCTGGTGTCTCTGGCATATATACACCGATTTTCTTACTTTGCTTTTCACTGGTTATTCAAGCAATCATTTTCTGATGCAGCATAATGTAAATTCACGTCTGAGTTTTCTGGTTTGTACTGCACAATGCCATCATCATATTGTCCATTTGTCCTAGACACGCACATGCGCGCACATACATACAGATATAAGACACAACCCAAGTACTGACAATCAGATCTTGCAGGTTGCTGCATCATGTGCACTTGCTGCACACAAGTTACGCCGCCCTGTCAGAATATATCTAAATCGGAAGACAGATATGATAATGGCTGGGGGAAGGCATCCCATGAAGATAACTTACAGTGTTGGGTTTAAGAATGATGGGAAGATAACAGCTTTAGAACTTGACATACTGGTCAATGCAGGTGCATATGCGGATACAAGTCCAATGATGCCGCATAACATAATTGGTGCACTTAAAAAGTACGACTGGGGTGCTCTATCATTTGATGTAAAGGTATGCAGAACAAATCATCCTAGTAGATCTGCAATGAGGGGCCCTGGGGAGGTACAGGGATCATATATTGCTGAAGCTGTAATAGAAAGTGTTGCAGCCGCACTTTCAACGGATGTAGATTCTGTCAGAAGCATTAATCTGCACACACACAAAAGTCTTCAGTCCTTCTATGAGTATTGTTTTGGTGAACCTAATGAGTATACCTTGCCTTCAATATGGACTAAGTTGGCTGTTTCTGCAAACTATGATCAGAGAATCAAAATGGTGGAAGAGTTCAACAAGAGTAACACTTGGAGAAAAAGGGGAATTTCTCGAGTACCTGTTGTGTTTCAACTGACTCTAAGACCAACTCCTGGAAAAGTAAGTATTTTTTCGGATGGGTCTGTTGTTGCTGAAGTTGGAGGAATTGAATTGGGTCAAGGTCTTTGGACTAAGGTGAAACAGATGACTGCATTTGCTCTCAGTGCAGTTCAGTGTGGTGGAACCTCAGATCTCATTGACAAAGTGCGAGTTGTACAATCTGATACTGTGAGCATGATTCAGGGGGGGTTCACTGCTGGCAGCACTACATCAGAGTCAAGCTGTGAAGCAGTTAGGCTTTGCTGTAATATCTTGGTTGAGAGGTTAACGCCTCTCAAGGAAAAGCTGCAGGAGCAAATGGACTCTATCGAGTGGGAGACACTAATTAGTCAGGTAGCTACTATAAAATACAAGAGCTTAATTTTAAACATCCTCCTGAGGAGTAAGTAATTGTTCTTTGAATTGCTGTAGTATACATTTAAGAATGCATGGATTTTTCTTTTGCCTCGTGGTAACTGCTGATATTGTCAGGCGGTGTTCCAGTTTATATCACTGCGAATATCTGAAACTGTTAGTCAAAGAAAAAGAATGTGCAATTTCAACAGCACTCTCTCTTCATCACTTTGCTTTACAGAGGTTGCATAAAACCCTTTTAATCCGGAAAATATTCTGGAAGTAAACTGTGGAAATGGAGTTTAGGACACAGAATTTCTTTGTATTTTCCTCACTCCCAAGCAAAAAACAGTTGATTACCATGTTGCTGACAAATTTATTAACATGCAGGCATACATGCAAGCTGTGAACTTATCAGCATCTTCATTTTACGTGCCCACTGGTGATTCCGTGATGTACCTTAATTATGGTGCTGCTGTAAGCGAGGTCAGTTTGTTTCTTATGCATATCTCAGATCAAATTTGTGTTTTCTCAAGTTCCACTTAAAGTCACTTCTCTTCAATGCCAAGCACTTATGTTATGTTGGCACACCACGTTGCTGAAGTAACTGAAACAAGTTATCCTATAAAGCTATGCCAAATAATAGAAGTCGTTTCTCAGGTGGAAATTGATCTTCTGACCGGAGAGACCAGATTTCTGCAAACAGATATCATCTATGATTGTGGACAGAGTCTAAACCCTGCAGTGGATTTAGGACAGGTATGCTGACTATGTGCATTTATACGCAAGTACATATTTGCTATGCAAGCGCAAGACTAATAGCAGAGGCTAACTCAACTCCATGCTAGAACCAGAGGTGCAAACATGGCCTCTCAAGTAAAATCCTTTTGGGATAGAGGGTGGATAAAGCACTAAACACGATGCCTTGCACTGAAAATTCATTATAATTATACAAAAATTGGAGAGGAGGATGAATCTTATACAATGGTAAAGTTGTTGTCCTATAGCCTAAAGATTATGTCGGTCATAGGTTTAAATTCTAGAAATAACCTCATCATTTGTGGGGTTAAGGCTGTATATCCCCCTAGACTCCAGTAGATAGGAGCCATGTATACTAGGTCACCCTTTATACGAAGAACGGAGATGGCAAGAATGAACTCCAGATCACTTTGCCAAAGAGACTGTTGATATCTTGTTAAGACCCAGCTAAACCCAAGAGCTTAGATTTTAGTTGGAGGTCCAAGAATGTTTTTTGGTCTCTTACAACTCTCCTTCCATTACTGTGATATCTATTAGTGTGACCCTTTATATTCAGTTGCAAAAAGTTCTAAACTTCCTACATGAAATGCCCAAGGGATGGACTGGTTTGGTTGTCAACTCATTATCAAATCTGAATAACAATATAATTGCATCTTGCAGATTGAAGGAGCTTTTGTCCAGGGTTTGGGGTTTTTCATGCTTGAGGAATACGAAACAAATGTTGATGGTATGGTGTTGCAAGACGGCACATGGAACTACAAAATCCCTACAATAGACACTATACCTAAACAGTTCAATGTTCAAATCCTCAACAGCGGTCATCACCAGCAACGCGTTCTCTCTTCAAAGGGTATGACAAGGACTTCTCAAAATTCTTTTGACTTAATGCAATGAAGACCAAGCTAAGCATACATGAAATCATTTGGTGATCCATTAAAAGCAAAAGGAATTGATATTCAACTTAGAAAATGATAAGATGAATGAAACTCTTATGATAAGATATACATAAAACAATACAACACTATGGATGCGATGCTGATGTTAGAAGTTTGATCTGCCATCAGCGTATCTATCCCCTCCCCTAACTGTGTTTGCACCTTCCAATGTGAAAGTATAAAATAAATTAAAATCAGTATAGCATGTACTTACCTGTTAATGTGAACCAAATAGGTTGGTGTCAAGGCTAAGGATGGAAGTTGTATGAACTTGGAACAAGTAACAAAAATCAATTCAACTTTGTCTGTATAATTAACTGCAAAAATTGAACAGCAGTTGTAGGCATAAGGCATGTTGCAGCATATGAATTGTATTATACTGTTAACATTATTCTGGTCTAAAAGTCAAAATTAAAAACTGTGATATTTGTTGTTGTAGCTTCCGGCGAGCCGCCTTTACTTTTGGCAGCTTCAGTTCACTGTGCCACTAGAGCAGCTATCAAAGAAGCTAGGAAACAGGTTCTATCATGGAGCAACTTAGATGGACAAGATTCAACATTTCAGTTGGAGGTCCCTGCAACCATGCCTGTGGTTAAGGAACACATTGGACTGGACATTGTAGAAAGATACTTGAAGTGGAGAATGGGTAGCAAGTAAAGGAGCTCATTGTCCTGGAAAATTCAGAACAGTAATTTTCTTTTCTTTTTGGTAAACAAAATTAGTGGTGTTTTTTATTTACCATGATGATCGTGCTAGTGATAGATTTTTGAAATTTTGTTAAGTTTCACGTATCAAATACTACAGAGATTTGGAACACAAATATACGGAGTAAAATTAAACAAAATTATTTGCATAACTCTATAACTCATTTACCAAACAAATTGCATTACAAAAGCGTACGCACGTGTAAGAGAACCCGCTTCGTTTCTTTCTCCTTAGAGAGGCTGCATCGATAGAACAATGAGCACTTAATAATTGTCAAGATTGGAGTGGTGATTCTATTCATCACTTGGTATGAATTTATAGCAAGTAGCAACCTAGTCTTCTATATAATTTGTAGATCTTAATTTAATACACTTACTATTAGATTTAAACCTAATAATACATTATGGTTTTTCAAACTCACAACAAATCATATATTAACTTCATGAGCTTGTAAGAAGTATCAGGCCAACTATTCAACCCATTTTATAAAATCAAAGTCTCCCTAATGTATAAAAGTCCAAATTATGATTAAAAACCTAACAATTATGAGGTATGTAATAAGAAAATACAAATGCCAGTGCGGCTGAGTAGTTTTGGCATCGAGCACAAGGACTACACCGATCATTAGGTACTTTGTTATGCATTAGTGAAAGAAAATGGTTAGCAATGCTCTTAAAATGGTTAAGGTGATGTTCATCATTGACATGAAATCCTCATAATTTTACCAGGATTTTTTTTCACACAGTAATATAGATAGGAAGATAAATAGTTCATTTCACTTGCTTGAACCTTTGATACATGAGATGGTCTATATTTGTATGCAAAATGAAATTAAAATATTACTAATAAAGGAACTTTATAAGTAATTAGTAGTAAATTTTAATTTAGTTTTTTTAGAGTTCAAATCCAATTTGAATTTTGCTATTTATAGTTAAAGTCAAACTATGCAACTATTCTTTCGTGATTCGTGATTTGGAATTTTCCTATTAAAGTCAAATTCTGCTACCGTTATTTCGTCCTCTCACACTTCTTTTGGTCAAAAAATTTGCAACTTGCATTATAGATCATAAACATTATCTAACAAGTGTCTATTTTTACTGGTACATATAGATTTAGAAAATGATTGAATAAGTTTAGATATATTTTACTAAACTATCCTTAATATTCTCTGTCATGCTTAATCTCTACACTTTTTTTTTCCTCATATATATTATTTAATAAAAATATAAAAAGTAAAATATAATTAATATTGTTTTTAAAAAGACACACAATCTAGAGAAATAAAATATTGTCAAATGGCGATAAGTTTAGTTTTGATATCAAATTGTCTTGTCTGAATATTCAAATGACATAAACATGTTTTATTGAATAATTCCAACCCTATTTAAATAAGAAAAAGCAACGGTTCTCTATAAAAAATAGTTTAAACAATTCAGCTGTTTGGAATGTTAAGTTGGTTTAAGTGATTTAAACTTAATTTTTTTTCAGTTATTTAACTCGATTTGAGCCAGATTATTAGAGTGAAGTGGAGCAGTTAAAAAATAAAAAAAATCAATTTCGTGTTACAGTTGACTTCTAATTTAGCTATTCAGCTCACATCATCACACTTTCTTACCGAACCTATCCGATGCAAATGAGTTGTGCTACACATTATAAAAGGCACACATACCCACAACTTGCCAACAAAATGTGGTGCCTGTCAATTCGGAATTTCGGATGTAAAAAAAATAGTTTTTTTCACATAGTAGCATTTTTCCCCCTAACGCCATGGTACACCGGATAAAATGTGGTGTACTACATATTATACATTATAGTTGCTTTAACAAAATGCGGCTAAATATATTTAAAAGTGTGTCGAATGAATTTAACCACACTATACTAATCTAGACAAAATCGTATTTTTTTTTAGTGTTCAAGAAATTTTAAATAAGTCATCTCATAGTGTTACTTTAGCCTAGAATTTCTGTATCGATGAGAACTTACTTAAATTTTTATGAGTTTTTTTTAAATGAATGTGATAAATAAATTATTAAGGAATTAAAAATAGTAAATTTTAGATTGAATAAGGAAATTTTGAAGCTTGCAAGGTACTACATACATGAGTTGTGTTATTAGTAATTGTAGATTGAGGAATATTGGGTCAATTCACACCCTATTCACCATGGGATAAAACATGAATAATTTAAATAGGGTTTATATCTCATTCAATGATAAATAAAGTATGAATCAATGTAATATCCCATAATAAAATTAACATTTCTCTACATGTATTAACCTTGAAACTCCTCCTATTTGTACTTAAAACGCCTATAGACATCCGAAGCCAAAACACATGTCCAACTAGTACTACTCACTCGGACAAGATGGTGAGGTGAGGCCCAAACCGAAA
This sequence comes from Dalbergia cultrata, assembly GCA_031216105.1. Taxonomy (NCBI): domain Eukaryota; kingdom Viridiplantae; phylum Streptophyta; class Magnoliopsida; order Fabales; family Fabaceae; genus Dalbergia; species Dalbergia cultrata. Next base: position 52,962,486 of record CM062352.1, on the reverse strand, counting down.
TAGCAAATTGGTGTAGCCAAACATTGGTGAATTTTCCCCTTGTGAATTGTGATAAATACATCTCTAGATTCCAAAACGCATCGTTATCCGTGCCACTTTTTATCAATTAGCATCGCAAGATGGCTTATAAAGAGGAAGCTGAATTTCATAACACCATTGGCGTGATTGTTATAAAATTTAGGTTAAGAATTTTGAAATAAATCATTTTATAATTATCACGACTTAATTATGAATGACTCAGTTTTTAATGCACTCGTAATGTTATTAATGTACATTATTTAGCATAATAAATCCAATGGTAGTTGTTACGAAATTAGAACGAAGTAAGAAATTACAAATTTAACAGTCTATCTTGTCTTGAAATATAATAAAGGTTTACCGAGCATCAAATTGCAAACCGGGAAGAAGGAAAAAGTACATTACCCTAATCCCTAAAGTCTACACCGAAAATACCTTCCTAGAGATTTTTCATTATTCAATGAAAGTACCCTTTTATTCAAAACAAAAAAAAAAAAAAAACTGAAAAGCGCCTTTTGAAAATTAAAAAGTAATTTTCATCTTTTCCAGATCCACCGGCTCCACGTACCCCAAAACTCGCCGACTTCCGAATGCAACCAAAAATTAAAAAAAGAAACAAAGACTTTATACACTAATGAGGAGACATTTACACATACACCTGACTGGGTATCTTATTGAATGCGCGTCCAGTTGTGTGCCCTATTCTTATTGTTTTTAGTTATGTTATTAACAAAACTGTTTTATCATAGAAAAAACAAAATTGACCTTTTTAAAGGGATTAGATTTTAACGTTAACTGTTGGTAGAATGCAATAATTGATAGGATTCAATTTTTTGAATGGATTTAATTCATATAACTAAAATGATAATGCAAAATAAATGTTACTATAGCATGTACAGAATTTTCCTTTTCTGGATCATCAAAATTTAAAATTTATTGAACCCACTAGACCAAAAATATTGAAAAAAAAAAACACTCAGTAGATCTGATTGATCTATCATAGAAACAAAATATTAAAATTCTCTCAAATGAATTTTTTTCATTCACAATTTTTAAACCCCTACTTTATTTATTTAAGACAAACACATATTCAACCGACCAAAATATCATAGGTTGGAGTGGGCAGATAATCATTTTTCTTAACAAGCAATTTTCGGTTCGAATGCTAATTAATACACCTGTTCAACCAATGTTGGTCCCAGTAGCAGATATTTTTAAGAATGTCTTATTTGAGATAAAAAAAAATATTATTTATACTCATTATGAATGAAATAACATACCAACTTAATATAATCTATATATTGTCAAATGATGAATGATACGTGAATCGATATGATATGGTGTCCCACCATAATAAGCACAAATAACTAATTTGTTAGGATAAAGTATTTTTCTCACGATTCCACTAGAACCAGTCATTGTTCACTGGCAATTAAGGGACAAAGTAGCTCCCACTCTCGTTTGTCCACACAGTACACATAGCAAGCACACTCCTTTCTCAAACCCCAGTTACACCTCCTCTCTCTCTGTAAGCCACTCAAGTAAAAGTGTTTCAGCTAATCTCAGAACCTCTTTAATGCCTATACTATTATGCTCCACTGTGATGTGTTTTCAAATTGACATGCTTTTCTTTTTTCCTTTTGGTTCTTGATATGTGCATTAATGTGATTCACATTTTATTGTTATTGTGCAAAGATTTCAGTACCTTTTTTTTCATGCTTTTTTTAGACAGACAGAAACCCTGTTTTTTGCAATCATTCCACTGTTTGTTCCAGGTGTTGAAAATGGTTTGTTGTCATTTTCCAATTATCCGACTGTGTTTTGTACTTTGCAGATCACATACAGGTTGAGGTGTTAAGATGGGAAGATCTTCACTACCCATTGTGGGTATTCTTCTGTTGTGTTGCTTGGTTCCTTTTTCAGAAGCAGAATATTTGAAGTACAAAGACCCTAAACAGCCACTGGATGTTAGAGTCAAAGACTTGCTGAAAAGAATGACCCTAGAGGAGAAGATAGGCCAAATGGTACAGATTGAAAGGAGTGTTGCCACCCCAGATGTGATGAAGAAGTACTACATTGGTTAGCATCTAATGTTTCACTCAAATGCTAGTGCTTTGTGTGATACTATATATGCTTAATAATATTCTCTTTTCTTTATCTTAGTTATTGAATTATGATAGTTATTATACTTTTATTTTTTTGGTTATTCTTTTTGCTATAAATCTAATAATTGACGCGCAGGGAGTGTACTGAGTGGAGGAGGGAGTGTCCCAGCAACAAAGGCATCTGCTGAGACTTGGATCCAGATGGTAAATCAGCTCCAAAATGGAGCTTTATCTACCCGCCTTGGGATTCCAATGATTTATGGCATAGATGCAGTTCATGGTCACAATAATGTCTACAAAGCCACTATCTTTCCACACAATGTTGGGCTTGGAGCTACCAGGCAAGCATGCATGTGTTGGAATAAGAAGTCATGCCATATTTCAATACAATAGGCATTTAACATTTTCGGAATATCTTTAAATAAATTCTCCTTCATAAATCAAATTGGACCAAAGAAATTGGAATTAGTGTAAAATGTAAATTCAGTAGACCCAAACTCAACAATTAGATGCATTAAAATCATTCCCTAGCGGTTTTGGATCTCCAAAATAAATCCTTCTTTCATTTATATCTGTTAGCACTATTTAGCTGGTAGACTGGATGAATAACCATAATTACAATGAATTCTTTTGGTTATTAGGGACCCAGTGCTTATAAAGAAGATTGGAGATGCAACTGCACTTGAAGTTAGAGCTACTGGAATTCCATATGTTTTTGCTCCATGCATTGCGGTAATTAAGCAGCATAAAGCTATTCCATTTTTTCAGATCACACAAAAAATTGATTGAGAGTCTTAATGTGTTGATTGCGTTTTCCTCCATAGGTCTGCAGAGATCCAAGATGGGGACGTTGCTATGAGAGCTATAGTGAGGACCCTAAGATTGTTCGAGCCATGACTGAAATTATTCCTGGTTTACAAGGAGACATCAGTGGCAATTCCCTGAAGGGAGTTCCCTTTGTTGCTGGAAAGTAAGATTTTTGTTAGTAGTTTGAGTTTGCACAAATAGCAATTTTCAATATGAGTCAATAGATTAATTGATCATATTCGATTTTATGTAAAACCTTCGATGTGCATATGTTAGATGGTAATAATCACTCCTGGAAGGTTGCTTCTCACCTCTTAAGAGTTTGTTTATAAATTATAATTGATAATTATTAAAAGATTCATCATGTACAAAAACTATTTAAAACTTCCTTTTTTGGCTGTTTGTATTTATACAATTTTTTAACTACTTGTTTTTCTGATTTTTTTTTTTCCTTTGACACAGGAACAAGGTTGCAGCTTGTGCCAAGCATTACGTAGGGGATGGTGGCACAACCAAAGGCATCAATGAGAACAACACTGTAGTCAGTTACAATGGATTGCTTAGCATTCACATGCCTGCATATCTGGACGCTATCGCCAAAGGCGTTGCAACAGTGATGGTCTCCTACTCTAGCTGGAATGGCAAGAAGATGCATGCTAATCATTTTCTAGTCACCAATTACCTCAAGAACAAACTGAAGTTCAGGGTAATAAAACTTTTTTGATTAGTTCTCAAATGAAGCAATTGAAGTGTACAAATCATATAAAAAATTTAATTGAAGATGAGAACATATGTATCATGTGATATACCTTTTGCTTTTTTGGTGTCTTTCAGGGTTTTGTCATATCAGATTGGATGGGTATTGACAGGATTACTTCCCCTCCTGGTGCTAACTATTCACATTCCGTTCAACTTGGTGTTAGTGCTGGAATTGATATGGTAAATATTAATATCATTCTGTATGAAACAGAAGAGAGAAAGAAAGAAAAAAATATAATGCTTTTTGAATCTGAAATTTTAACATTATGATTTTGCATTTCATTTAACACGTACATTATCTTATAGATTATGGTTCCCTATAACTTCACCGAGTTCCTTGATGACTTAACCTATCAAGTGAAGAACAACATTATCCCAGTAAGCAGGATTGATGATGCAGTGACCAGAATCTTAAGAGTAAAATTTGTCATGGGGTTATTTGAGAATCCACTAGCTGATCTAAGCCTGGTGAACCAACTGGGTAGCAAGGTACATTTTCTTAAGGATGTCATGTTAATGTATGCTGGATATTCTTTTCATATCATTCGAATGGAAAGAGATTCTTTATTAAGCACAAATTTTCCCTTAAACAGGAACACAGACAGTTAGCAAGGGAAGCTGTAAGGAAATCGCTTGTGTTGCTAAAGAATGGTAAATCTGCTGAGAAGCCACTGCTTCCCCTTCCCAAGAAAACAGCAAAAATACTAGTGGCAGGAAGTCATGCTGATAATTTGGGTTATCAATGTGGAGGATGGACAATAACCTGGCAGGGCCTTGGTGGCAATGATCTCACAGAGGGTAAGTTAAGATGCTTAATCTCGTGTAAAATTACTCTGGAGGCTACCATGTCTTATGAATTAATCGCACGATATCTAGTTGGAGCTGGTGGTTAGGTAAAGGCCCTCTCCAAAGTTGAATCCCAGACATTGCAGAATAAAGTTTGACTAGAGTCACAATCCACTTTCAGTGCAACTAACCACTTTTGGGTGTTAACTTCAAGTCTTTGATTCAATTCAGAGTTTATATAAGTTCCTATTAACATGTAGTAAACAATAATCTTTAACCGACTAATATCTGCATGTGTTAACATGGAAAACTATCATATATACAGCAAAGTGACTATGGTTTCCTTTTGTACTCAAAATATCTGATAAAATTCCATTTTTCCTAACAGGTACAACAATCCTTGATGCTGTGAAACAAACAGTTGATCCTGCCACTGAAGTCGTCTACAATGAGAATCCAGACCCAAACTTTGTCAAGTCCAACAAGTTCTCATATGCCATAGTGGTTGTAGGTGAACACCCTTATGCAGAAACATTTGGTGACAGTTTGAATCTGACTATACCTGAGCCAGGTCCAACCACCATCACCTATGTATGTGGATCTATCCAATGTGTGGTGGTTCTCATCACTGGCCGCCCAGTTGTGATTCAGCCATATCTATCAAAGATAGATGCACTTGTTGCTGCATGGCTTCCAGGGACTGAAGGCCAAGGTGTTGCTGACATTCTATTTGGTGACTATGGATTCAGTGGCAAGTTGGCAAGAACATGGTTCAAGACAGTTGACCAGCTCCCAATGAATGTTGGTGATAAACATTATGACCCTCTATTTCCATTTGGTTTTGGGTTGACCACAAACTACACTAAGTACTAAAATGGTTGAGCCTTGTATGAGATAACTTCTCCAGAAACACCGAGCTTATTATCATTGACTTGTTTAGATTTATCATCAGTGTCTTACAAACTTCCATCATGAGATTACTCACGATAATAAAAAAAGTTACTTGTGTTCCTCATTTCCTTAGCATTTTGGTTTTGGCACAGCCGTTGCCTTGGCAATTTCGATTTGCATTTAGCTTTAATTTTCTACTGACAATTTCGATTTGTGTAGTAAGGGAAAATTTAGCATTTTAAGATTTGAAAAAAGGAATTGGCAACTGGTGCAGTATGGAAACAAGTTTATCGGGGACAAAAAAGCTATTGTTGATTTTGAACAACCCCTCATCAGATATAAGGAACAAACCAAAAGCCTCTACTAGGATAAGATTGATTGTTAAGGCTACAATATTACTGACACTGAAGCAAGCAAAAGGAAGATCGGAGGAGTAAGATCATGAAGGTACGAGAACTTAAGAAAGTTCAAGAATGACAGGGATATAACTGACAGTAACTTTTGGTGTACTAAACCCAAAACCAAAACCGTCAAAGATCCTATGATTCTGATAGAAACTAGCTCTTAACAGTTTGCTGAAGTGCCAAATGCTCTAGATAGCCACCTTTCTTGGAGGAATCACCACATTCTTGTTTCCTGGAAATGCATTTTTTGATATATCTACCAGCGCCTTGAAGCTATATGGTTCGTGCATGGACAATTCTGACAGAACCTTTCTGTTAAGTTGGATATTCTCCTTCATAAGCCCATGCATGAAGTTACCATAATTGACCTGGAAAAGAAAAGTAAGAATCAACTGACAAAAGAATGGCAGAACGGCAGAAGATTAGACAACTTATAGCGCATGCAGGAGAACGTGTTCATACTACACATAAAACTAAACAGAAGGAATAGAGTTGCCAATGCATAAGAGAAAATTTATGATAGACAAGATTTCAAATACAGGTTCACCCAATATTCAGTCCATCTGAGGTTAAAAATATGACTCATAAACCTTGTACTCAGTCCTTTATTAATTCATTTCCCTTTGACAACAGGTAAGGTTTTTTATTTTTTCCGGTTTTCCCAAGTAACCCCACGCCCTTGAGTGTAACACTAATCCCAGGATATTCCCACACCCAATACCTTTTCATAAATATAGACTCAAATACTAACATTTTGCACTCTAGCAACTCATAAGAGAAAAAAAAATGAATATAACAACATACAGACATAAGAGTTACAACAAGGCTCATTATCACAACAAATCCATTACCAAGTATATGCATCAATTACAAAAGTTCGACTAACCCTTGAGCATTGAATTCTGATAGATAAAATCATCTGCATATCATTAATTAAGAGAACAAAAGGAGAGGAACACATACACCGTGAAGGCGGGTACCAGCATTGATCCTTTGTATCCAAAGGGATCTCATGTCCCTCTTTTTGTTGCGGCGGTCTCTGTAGGAATATTGCAGGGCCTTCTCCACCCTTTCCCTTGCTATCCTTATGCAATTCTTGGCTCTCCCCCTGAAGCCCTTTGCAAGCTTGAAGATCTTTTCCTTATTCATATTCTTCTCTCGTTATTCCTAACCTGCAATCTCAATTTCATCACTAAAGAAAAAAAAAATTCCAAACTAAAGTTGAAAACTTTTTTAATAAGATTTATAAGAAAACCCACCCAATTTTTAAGGGGATAACCAAACTAACTGATAATTAAGAATCCAATTACCAGAGACATTGCCTTACCTACCCTATGAAAACTAGAACACTATGTTACCATGCAATTGCCAATGACCCTTATGCAAAAAATCCAAACTTTAACCAAAGGGGTAACAGTGGTTTGTTCATGGTACCCAAAAACACAGAACTAGCTAACATATACACAATTCCCACAAAAAAAATAAAAACAAGACCCTGCGCGGCATTTTGTCAAACATATACAAGGCACTCGCTCAACTTGTAGAACCCAAAAGGGAATTTCATGGGCACACGCAAAGTGAACTACATGTGATGATTGAAAGGAGTGTGGAAAAGGGAAAAAGGGCAAGGAATCGGCATATAGAGCGAAACAGAGAGAATAGCATACCAGTGATACTCAGAAACAAAGGAATAGGAAATAGGAATAGTAGGATCTGTTAGGAACACTTTGGAATCCCGTGGGGTTTTAAGAAGCTCAACCGGAATGTGTGGAGTATTCACCGGGAATTGTGGCAGACACGGTGGCTCCGGTGAGACGTCGATGGATGAGCTTCCCTGGCTCTGGCTGCTTTTAACCTTGGACACAGCAGCCCTATTGTTTTGGATGCTGCTGCTTTTGGGCTTAGCTACTACTAGCTTTTTTTGGTAAGGCTTAGCTACTACTAGTTAATATTAATGTTGAGTTGTTAAAACACACACTTGTTTTGGATTTGATAAAATAGTTTAATTTCTATGTATTTAGTATTTACATTGTAAAACTTTTATACATTATTATCTAATTAAATTAGATTATTTGTATGATTTTACTGATGTAAGACTTAACTATTTTTATTGATGTGATAATATATAACTAGATTACAATGTATAAAAATTTTATACTGTCAGATAATAGAAATTAAATTTTATTTTTATTTTTAACTTATTATCTTGTTCAATTGCACCATAGATTAACAAAAATAAATGACGGAAGTGGATAATCTATGTTGAAAGTGAACTACATAATATATTAAAAATAAAAATAGTATTTAATTTCTATTCATTAACATGGTAAAAAAAAATTTTATATTATTATCTGATTATATATTATCACATCAATAAAGTTGGTTCAATCTCTCAGCACTACTTAAAAATGCCAGTTATATACTAAAGAAAAGTTTGATTGGGGTTAAAGGGCAAATGTTTTTTCGATTAGTCTCATGTATATAATTATATTTAAAATTTTTTTATGAAATTTTTGCTTTTGACTTTTATTTTATCTAAACACACCTTAAAATTTTAACTCAAACTACCAATAATTTTGAAAATTGGATAATATTTTTATTTAAAATTGACTGAAACATACTTTATCCTTTTAACTCTAGTTCATATGTAATTTACTTAATAAAATTAACAAAAAAATGTGTAATTTATCTTTCATGATTTATGATTTATTATAGGAGTTTAAATACCCTCCACTTTGATTTGAACTCAACCACTTTATTTCTTCTTTTTTTATTAGTGTTGTTGTTGTTTTGGTTAGGAGTTATATGAATTACTAAAATAAAATACAATATAGATACTTTTTATTGCAAAAAGTCTCCACAACAAGTCAAGGTTGAGAGAAAATATATATAATACCCCGAATTTTAAATAAAAGAGTTAGACAAATTTTTTGAACAAAAAGAGTATCGCCATCCTTCAATTAACTGTCCAGTCAGATCCTATCTCACCCGAGTTCGAATTTTTGCTATGTTTCAGGCCCTATCATTGGAGGCGCCAGTATGATGAAAAGAATATTCTTGGAACCAAAAGTCTTGTAATTGTTCCCTTAGGAGAAAACCTGCCGGGAGTTAAAGAGTGATTTTAAGGAATTTTTGAAATCTTTAAACAACCCGCTTTCTAATGTCAAAGTTTATAAACTGAAAATTTTCTGATTTGAACTAAAACCCAAAAAATGTAGATTGGGATTGGGATTTTTGATTTTTTAGACATTTTCTTTGAATCCAAATAAGGGGTATTCCCTTATTTACATTTATGTTTAAAAGTTAATAGGAAATGAATGATTTAACTTTAATTAAGAAATGTAATAAGTTAGTTTTAGAGAGGAGGAGACTATAGACACCATCCTGGACAATGATAAACCTTGGTCCGTGAGCTGCTTACGGCTAAAAAGCTAGCTACGGCCAGATCAAGCGAAGTCGCGCCAGAACCATTTTTATGCTCTGCTCGTGAGCTGCGACCCTAAGAGGGCTGGCAGGCCTTCACTGTGTTCGCATATAGGCAGAGACGCTCCGTGAGCTGCAATGGTCGACAGATGATTTAAAAACCCAATCTCGGGGTCTAGAAGCTTCAAAACACGAAAATCACCCCCCCACCCTCTTCTTCAGCAAAGAAATGCGAATTTTCACCCTCCAACTCCATTTCCTTCCATTTATCTCAATTCTAACTCCAATTTTTCATTCCTAAGGCCTTAAGGTATGTTATTCTCTTTGGTTCACGCTTTCTTTTCTTGATAGTTCCTTCTTGTTATTAGAGTGTTTCTCCATGCTTCTTGGAGGGAGAGAGAAGTTCTCTGACCCATTAGAGATGGATTCTTGAGTATTTAGAGGTTTTAGAGGTTGATTTAGAGTTCCATTACTCTGTATCGAGCATCGTTTGTTATCGATTCGCCCTATTCCTATTGGTACTGGTGTTAGCACTTCTCTGCTTCACCCCTCGGTGAATGGGTTCTCGTACTTGTGACTTCTATATTCGCATTAGGAGTTATTTTTCATGAAAGTATGATTTAATGATTGATTTTAGAAGAAATAGACTGCAAGGGGATAAACTATCAAGGATTATATATTTTAGAGCTATTGATTTTAGAGCATGAAATGTATTTTTGAGAAAACTCATGGGACCAGTGTTTGTTGAATTGATTTTAAATGTATTGGATGATAATGATGATTATGGAAAGCTTTTTGTGAATGGTTAATACTTGAATATGTTATTTAGAGAAGAGAATGAAATTGAGATTGTGAACATAACTATTTTGAGATATGCTGTTGAGAGTTTTAGTATGAAAACTTGATGGTTGAATTATATTTTAGAGAATTAAGCAAAAGTTTTAGAGCTTGAATACGATGAGATTCAAAGCGTTTAGCAAGTGATACATACTTCTGTGAGTTTATGAAATCACGAATGTCTATACATAGGGGTAATCTCTTAGGCATGATTTCATAGCTATGGTTATGCTAAAGTCGATTTGTTAGAGTTGTATACTGTAATAATCGCCCGACTACATATTCTATGGCTTTAGGAGTGCACAATGCCTTTGAACTAGTGACCTTTTAGACATGATTTGATAACCACAGCTTATGCTAAGGTCGGACTGCTAGAATCCAATAGATTGAGTTCACCAGGAGTAAATAAGATTTTTAAGGATTCTTATATTTAATTGTTTATCTTAAAGTTGGTAGCTATAGAAAGCAGGCATAACGTTAGCAGTCAGCATGATCGTTAACCTTGGTACCAAGTTGCTCTAAGGGCAATCTCCCAAAGGCATTGGACAGGAGAATGGAACCTATTTAGGTGTCCACATTAAGTCCTCCAAGTGAGGCCCGTCCGCACCTTGGCGGTGGAGCGTGAGGCAGATAGACCGCTCTGAAGTGAGGCAGAGATCACCTACGGCACCCACTAGAACAAATCGGACAACTCTTTCTGCCCTCTAAGAGCTACTATACTATGAACTTATATGATTTTAGGTATAAAAGTAAATTGAGAATCTGATTATAGAATGTGTGACATGATGAATTGAGTATATATATATATATCTGTATATATGTATATCTACATATCAGACATAACTAGAGACTCCTTTTTACTAGACTATTGTTGACCTTATTTATGAAAATGACAATTTGATTATGTATATGCATATATGAAATGTTTTAAGACCGTTATAGTGTTATTATGATATTATGCATTGTTTCCTTGATGTCCCATGGAAGGGGGTTTGCTGTGAGGATTCACTCACTGAAGTTTTGCAGTTGCCAAACTCACCTCTACTTTCATCTCCATTCACAGGTATTCTTCCAAAGTGACATTATAGATTCAAGGTAGCTCCATTTGAGTAAAACACTTTCATTTCGTCTAGAGTGCTCCAAGACATTGCAAGTGTGGTCCCGGACCTTAGAGCATGTCTCATGTATTGTATAATATGACAGTATATTCAGACTTTGTACTGAACCACTTAACTGTATTAATTATGGATATTTTGACACAGAGAACTTATGTTTATAGTGTGATACAGCCGCAGACTTTAAAGGCAGTTTATAAGGATTTTAGACAGAGGTAATGATTTAAAAACAGATGATTTACATATTTTAAATGGAATGTTATATTAAATAAGCTTTGAGCATCATATTCTGAGCATTCCAGTCATTTATTTGAGGCTTACGTGAGAGTGCAATTTCTCACGTGCCGGTCATGTGCCCGAATCGGGTCGTGACAATATAATAGAGTGTATCTCAAGTGCATCATATTTCTAAATAATAGAGAAAGCTATTTTCTCAAGATATATACACTAACAAACCTATCATTATAAACAAACTCAAGAATTTTAGCTAAACCAACACCTAAAAAATATTGTATTTCATATCGCATTTTCATCATACTCTGTCATTAGACCCGTTGTATATATAGTTGTACTTGTATATACAAATTCAATATTCAACTATTTAGTATTATTTAATTTAATCTAATATTAAATAAACATATAATATACTAGTATTTACGGTATCAAACTCTTAAATTTTATTATAATTTTTAAATTATTTAATTCAAATTGTATTGTCATGTTATTCATTAAATAATGTGATAATTTATAATGACAGTGAATATTAATTAAAATTTGAATGTATTAACAAAAATAATTTTGTTTAATTCGTACATTATCCTACTAAAAAAATTATTAAACCTTTTTTCTTTTCTAATGGCATTTTATTAAAATAGGAAAGTATAAAAATACTAAAAGAAGGTTGTGTGTATTAATCAATTATTGAGATATTTTTTCTTCCATACGTACAAAGCTAAACTTTACTTGTATACTATCAAAATAATGAGAAAATTTTGAATTATTTTCTCAAAATAAAAATCCAAGAAAACCAAAAGTAACGAAATGTTGTATTTGGGTTAATAATATTTAATCTAAAAAAATACTAGAAGAACCAATAAATCACTAATTAAGTTAATTATGAGAGAGAATGAAAGGGTATTTTGAAAAAGTTAAATAATACATGAGTGGGTGGGAGTGACAATAGACAATATGCAGTGACAATAGCCTCTCCTCAGTTATCATAACTTTGTTAAGAAGACATAGTGAATGAAATTTTTTAATTGAACTTAAGAGTCTCAAACATTGACATTTTATAATTATAAATGTAAAATAGATTTTTTCTTTGTCCATTTTTTCTAAATTCATGAATATTTCCTTTATAAAATCATTTCATTCAATTTGTGCTCGCTAGCTGATTTCATGCAGCGCCATGGTATCACAACTTGTGGACAACTCAATTGTAAAATCAAAATATTGATTTTGACATATTTTAAAGTATCAAGTATTAGTGCAACAATAGGTCAGGAGCCACTCTAATTTTTTTCCTTTTTGTTGGAACCCTGTTTCTATTCAATGACTTTAAAATTATTGGTATTTTTGGTAAGGTATGGGTCGAAACCCAAACCCATTGTTGGTTTTTCAAAACTTCTTGACTTTAATGAGTTTTATCTATTTACCAAAGTCAAAATAAGGGTTTAGCTCCCAATTATATGGGTGACATTTGGACTCTATGGTGGGTTATTATTATGTGAGAGATGTTTAGATTCTATAGTGGGTTATTATTATCATTTTTTTTTTTGCGGGATATGCTATTATTCTTAATTTGATCTAGACGGTAAGTATATCTTATATTGTCGGTGGATTATTATACATCGAAGAGTCGGCAATATGTTCACATTATTAGGAAAAATAATATAGCTCAGTGAGAATAAAGAAAAATTGAATGTTGTTTTAGCATAGATTGTATGAGATGTGGCTCAAATATATTTGATTGATGTGTACAAATAGCATAGCTCTTTTTCAAAATGGTGAAATCAAACTCATGGTGTTCGGCCATAAACCAGTTTAGAGTGAAAACTGAAAAACAAAGGATCATTCCAATGATTGAAGACTATCATTTAGCTTTAGAGTGGCCATACAAGTTTTTCCATGATTACATGTGACTCACTGAGAGTTGAAGAGTGGGTCTGATTGGTGTTACAATATGTATGAGGCTGTGCTGTGAATTTAAGGACTTTCTGCTGATGCATATATTGAGCCAAACGAGAGAGGAAAAACCAGTTGAAGGGCTGAGTAACCACTGGACCAATACTAGATGGAAGGAAGATCAAATGAGGCCAACTATAGGTTACTTCAGGAACAACAAGTGCAGTTGCCAGTACTTGCTCAGCATGTATCTGACCGTTTCCCATTAGTTTAACTATGAGTCCATCAACACCGATTGTAGTTGTAGACATGAGTTTCCAATCATCCCAGGCATAGGCTCCCAGCTGAAACTCATCAGCATCCTGCCACCAGCTGAAATTATTAGAATCTTTGGCTTCAGTCTCCTCATTAAATGTAACGTGTGTGTGTCTCAGGTTTGAAGTCCCACTACTTTCTCCATGCTCATAGGAGTGTAGTTGAGTATTAGAAACTGGGTTGGTACTGACAATTGGCACATTGTATGGTTGTGGTGCTACATCAACAGCAGCTTCAGCACCATCATAAACCACATCATCCCAACTCAATTTGAACATGCCTTGCTGATAGAAGCCCATAACATCTATCATGGTTGGTCTCTCACGTGGAACCTTACTTGTGCATCTTAGTGCCAACAAAAGCAGTGCAGTTACTTGCTTTGCTAGTGCTACTGAATTGGGAAATCTACTTACGAGGTCCAAATCAACAATCTTCTCAATTTTCCCCGTTTCCTCCCAGATCGATCTAGCCCAACTCACTATATGCCGCTTATCCTCAATCACTACTTTCTTTCTTGTTATTAGCTCAAGCAGAACTACGCCGTAGCTGTACACATCAGACTTTCTGCCAGGCACTATTGCAAATGCATTCTCTGTCACATGGGACAATGCAGCCATATTACAAAAAATACTATTTGTACACTACTCTTTCAAGCTGTAAAAGTATCACCACATCACAGCAAGCATAAATTACTATCAGCTATTGGGTGCATTTGGATGAGCTTTTAATAAAATAGAATAAACTTTTAAGACAATTAGCAGAAGTGGAAGTAGATGCAAGTCTCTATTGCCTCTTCAAAAAGCATAAAATTGATTATTTTATATTTCCATTTTTTTTCTGCCAAAAGCTTACCCAAATAGGTTATAGAAACTATAGAGGTACTTTTCAAGGGGAAAAAAAATCATGAAAAGGTACATTTCTCATTGAGGAAGAAAAAAGAAAAACATAGAGACAAGTAGAGTGAACACCAAAACTAAGTGTGGAAAAAGGTTTCATTACCTGGTGCAATATAGCCAGCTGTACCAGCAACATAAGCTGAAAGCATTCGCACGGATGCAGGATGACTTTGAGAATGCTCAGCCAAGTCCCTGAACAAGGCAGTACCAAAATCAGCTACATGAGGCTCCATGTCAGCATCAAGAAGTATATTCCCTGGTTTGATATCTCGATGCACTACAGGTGGGTCACAATCATAATGCAGGTATTTTAGCCCGTTTGCAATTCCAACAGCTATATTTAACCGATCGTTCCAACTTAAGTGTGGTGGGGGATTTTTTTCATGCAAAATGTCATGAAGGCTTCCATTTTTCATGTACTGATATAAGACTATACCATAGTCCTGTCCTACCCAGTAGTCTGCATATGTGACCAAATTTCGATGCTTGATCTTTCCAAGGATTTCAATTTCTTTCTGCATGACAACTAAACGCTTCCTCTTGTTCCTTCCAAATGCAACCTTCTTTACTGCAAAAGCCAGTTCACCTAGTTGTGCTTTATAAACAACTCCATGGGCTCCTCTGCCAATAATATACCGATCATTTAGGTTGTCTGTAGCCTCCATCACTATGTCATGAAGGGAGGGAGAAGACCTTTCAGTGAAGAACTTGATTTCTTCCTTGTATAAGAAGCCAATCCTTCCTGCTCCTCTTTCAATAACAGAAGACATTGACCACTGCTCGCTAGAGACATTGATTTCTTGCTTGCGGAAATACTTGCAAACTAGTGCTACCAGCATAGCCGAAACAAGCAGTGAGGATCCAAGTTCTATCACCACAATTACAAAGTTACTGACGCCTTTTTTATCAGTTGATTTGTAGTCACATGGCTTCAAATAATAATTTTTGGTGCAATTGAAGCCATCAGAAGGTGAACAACTGACACATAGACGGGGGTTACCCAAGAATGAAGAAGGTGATGAATTCAAAAACTTGATTAGAGTTTTTGGTATAGGACCATACAAGAAATTGCATGATATATTGATCTTAGTCAATGAATGGAGCTCATCAAGAACACCTATGCTTCCTGTCAAATTGTTCAAGGATAAATCCAGACTTTGCAGCTCTTGTAGATGCCCAAGTTCTAAAGGAATCACACCTGTCAATCCATTATCACTCAGATTCAACCCATAGAACAGATTCTGCAATTTTCCTAATGATGGAGGAATCTTCCCTCCAAACAAGTTTCCATCAAGCTGTAACTCGCGAAGCATGTTATACTCTGACAAAAAGACTGGGATACCCCCTGTAAAACGATTCTCTCTTAAAATTAATGTGGTTATCCCTGTCCAGCTCCTCAAACCTAATGGAAATGAACCATTAAGGAAGTTGAATCCAACATCAAAATGATCCATTCCAGTACAATTTGACAGTTGATGGGGCAAAGGACCTTCAAAGCGGTTATGTCCAAGATCCAAAACCACAAGATTCGCAAGCTTTCCAAGTGCTGATGGTATGAAGCCAGTAAATTTGTTCATTGACATGTTAATCACAGCAAGATTTATGCAATTTTCCAAACTGGATGAAATTGGTCCACTGATTTTGTTCTTGCTTATGTGCATGTATTTGAGGTTCAAGTTACTTTCAAAATCAGGAAAAGACCCAGTTAAATTATTTTCGCTGAGAATCAACATACTTAGAGTTGCACATCTTCCTACATCAGAAGGAATGTTACCTTGAAGTTGATTAAATCCCATGTTCAGTACACGTAATTGCTTTCCAAAGCAAAGATTTGGTGGGATATTTCCAGTGAACATATTCATTGTAAGGTCCAACTTCACTAGACTGCTATTGATTCCCAAGCTTTGAGGTATGACACCAGAGAGCTGGTTGTTAAACAAAGAGATGTCTTTTAGATGCATGAGCTTTGCAATCTCCAAAGGTAGTTCCCCATTCAATCTGTTATCACTCAGAAACAAAGCCTCTAATTTGCTGCAATTACCAATGGATGAAGGAATAGTACCTGACAACTGATTACCATGCAAGTACAACCTCAACAGTTCAGTCAAGTTCCCAATATTGGTTGGAATAATACCACTGAGAAAGTTGTTGTGCAGGTTAACTTCTTCCAGGTGAGGAATTTGAAACAAGGAATCTTGAATCTCACCATTCAACAGATTAGATGACAAGCTCATATACCTTAAGTTTTGCAACCTTTTCAAGCTATATGGTATCTGTCCATTGAAGCTGTTATTAGAAAGGTCTAAATATTCAAGCAAACTACAGTTACTTAGCTCTGAAGGTACTTTGCCAGAGATACCATTACTCAACAACACAAGGGTCTTCAAGTGATGCAGTTGTCCAATTTCAGGGCCAAGTTGACCAAGAATCCCTTGATCAGTGAGGTTAAGGGAGACCACGTTGTGGGCATGGTCACATTGGATTCCTACCCATAAGCATGGATTGGAATCAGAGGTATTCCAGGTGGAGCTTATGATGGGAGGAACAAAGGTCCAGTGTGTCGAGAGTGACAGCAGAGTCCCCCCATCAGAGGTAAGAGCATAAGCATAAAATAAGGAAGAGAAGCAAAGAATCAACAGGAGGAATGTGATACTCATAGCAGAGACCAGGCAGAGGAAGACAAGGTAAGCCAGTAAGTAACAAGGTGACACAAAGGTTTACGAGTTTGCAAAGGAACAAAGAAGCACTTTTTCTTGGTCTCACAAGCAAGGAAACTTAACTATGTAAGCAATTGGAGTGAATAAGATTGTTTTGTTTTATAATGGCTTTGGGGAGCGTAGCCGTGTTAAGTGATATAGTTAACGCGGTACATGGTTGAGGTGCTGTGATACCGTTTATGCCTCTTTATTTGTTCTTCATTTCTTTATGAAAGAGTTTCCGCGAAACTGCAAGGAAAGAAAGGAAGAACTTTTTGTAAAATCACTATATTGGGTTTAAGAATTTAATTTTAATACACTTGTTAAGAAGAATAAATTATATAATTATTTAATTATATACTTTCACATGAATAAATATCACTCACCACTTAAAAAATTATGTGAATAATTGATTATCACACTAACTGTTTTTATTGTATCAAAATTAAATTTTGATTAGGAGTTATATGAATCACTAAGATAAAATTCAATACTGATACAGTCCAAAATTGATATGAGAATACGGTAAAATTATAAAATTTAATATGTGAGATACGTGTGCGTATATGCATGTATAAATATACAATAATTTAACATGTTATTAAATTTACTTTTATTCTTATCATAACTTTGTCAAGAAGGCATATAAAAAAAATATATGTTAATGATAATTTTTAATTGAACTTAATAGTTTCAAACACTCTCATTTTATAATTATAAATGTAAAATAGATTTTTTTGTTGACTTTTGAAACTTCATGAAATTTCCTTCATAAAACCATTTCATCCAGTTTGTGCTTGCTAGCTGATTTCACGCACCGCCATTATCACAGCATGTGGACAAATCAATTTGTAAAATCAAAATATTGATTTTGGCATATTTTGTTGTATCAAATATTAGTGCCACAATAGATCAGGAGCCACTATAGTTATTTTACTGTTCGAAACACTGTTTCGATTCAATGACTCTAGAATTATTGGTGTTTTGGTACACTATGGGCCGAAACCCAGACCCATTGTTGGTTATTTAAAACTGCTTGACTTTCTTGACCAAAAACAACTGCTTGACTTTTGCAACCAAAAAACAAAAAAAACCTTCTTGACTTTAATGGGTTTTAGCTATTGATCAAAGTAAAAATAAGGGTTTAGCTCCCAATTATACGTGTGACGTTTGGATTCTACGATGGGTTATTATTATCATTATTTTTTTTGGGGAGAGATGTTTGGATTCTATGGTGGGTTATTATTATCAATTTTTTTTTCCGCGAGATAATGCTATTATTCTTAAGTTGATCTTAATGATAAGTATATATTATATTGTCGGGGGATTATTGTACATCGAAGTGTCAACAATAAGTTCACATTCTATCGTAGGATGAGAAAATATTCCAATGAAAAAGATTAAGACAAATAATACAGCTCACTGAAAACTACAAAAAATTGAATACTTTTTAACTTTGATTATATGAGATGTAGCTCAAATATGTTTGATTGCTATGTGCAAATAACATAGCTCTTTTTCAAAATGGTGAAATCAAATTCATGATGTTTGGCCATAAATCAGTTTAGAGTGAAAACTGAAAAACAAAGGATCATTCCAATGACTGAAGAATATCATTTAACTCTATGGTGGCTATACAAGTTCCTCTATTATTACGTGTGACTCACTGAGAGTTGAAGAGTGGTGGGTCTGATTATTGGTGTTACAATGTACAATGTATAGCAGTGTAGGAGGCTGTGCTGTGAATTTAAGGATTTCTGCGGTGCAAGTAACCACTGGACCAATACTAGTTGGAAGGGAAGATCAAATAAGGCCAACTATAGGTTACTTTAGGAACAACTACTAGTGCAGGTGTCACTACTTGCTCAGCATGTACTTCCCATTAGTTTAACTATGAGTCCATCAACACCGGTCGTAGGTGTAGCACTCACAACTGGCACATTGTATGGTTGTGGTGCTACATCATCCTCTCAACTCCACTTGAATATGCCATGTTGATGGAAGCCCATAGCATCTTTCATGGTTGGTCTCTGATGTGGATCCTTCTCTGTGCATCTTAACGGCAACTCTAGCACTGCAGCTACTTGCTTTGCTAATACTGCTGAATTGGGAAATGCAGTTAAGAGGTCTGAATCAACAATCTTGTCAATTATGCCCGTTTCCTCCCAGATTGATCTAGCCCAACTCACCCAAGTGATCACCTGCCGCACATCTTCAACCTCAATTAATGCTCTCTTTCTTGATATAAGCTCAAGTAAAACTACCCCATAGCTATATACATCAAACTTTCTGCTTTGCACTATTGCATATGCATTCTCTGTCATAGACATTGCAAACCACGTTAGAAAAGATACTATTTTACACAACTCCTCTTTCAAGCTGTGAAGCTATCATTACATCATTGCAAGCATAAGCTACTATCAGCTATTGGGTGTGCTCGGATGAGCTTTTAACAGAAAGTACCTTTTAAGAAAAGGGAAAAAAAGAGAACTTTGTGACAAGGTACTTCTCTCATTGAAAACGCACAGACTGATAGTTTGAAAGTAAATAGGAAGGATATGTTTGGTTGGGGAGTAAAAATGAATTCATTCATGGAAATTCTTCACCAATGTTTTCCCCATATCAATCATATACTAAGTTCAGAAGAGGGTTTAATTACCTGGTGCAATATAGCCAAGAGTGCCAGCAACATTAGTTGAACACAACGGAATAGACGGCAGAATGACTATAAGAATGCTCAGCCAGGTTCCTGGACAAGGCAGTGCCAAAATCAGCTATAAGAGGCTCCATGTTTGCATCAACAAGAATACTCTGTGGTTTGATGTCACGATGCAGTACAGGTGGTGCACAATCATAGTGCAGGCATTCTAGCCCGTGTGCAATTCCAACAGCTATCTTTAACCTAATACTCCAACTTTAAGTGTGGGGGGGTATTTTTTTCATGCAAAATATCATGAAGGCTCCCATTTTGCATGTACTCATAAGACTATACCATAGTCCTCTCCAACCCAGCAGCCTTTGTATCTGACCAAATTTCGAAGCTTGATCTTTCCAAGGATTTCAATTTCTTTTTACATGATACCTAATCGCTTCCTCTTGTTCCTTTCAAATGCAACCTTCTTTACTGCAAACGTCTCTGCTCACCAAGTTGTGCTTTATCAACAACTCCACGGGCTCCTCTACCAATAATATGTTGATCATTTAGGTTTTCTGTAGCCTCCATCACTTTGTCATGAAGGGAAGATGAATGCTTTTCAGTGAAGACCTTTATTTCTTCCATGTATAAGATGCCTCCTGCTCCTCTTTCAGTAACAGAAGACATTGACCGCTGCTCGCCAGAGGCATTATATTGAGTTCTCGCTTGAGGAAATACACACAAACCAGTGCTATCAGTATAGCCAACACAAATAATGACGACCCCAAGTCCTATCACCACAATTACAAATTTACTGATGCCTTTGTGATCAGCTGATTTGTAGACACATGGCTTCAAATAACTTGTTTTGGTGCAATTCAAGTTATCAGAAAGTGAACAACTGACACAGATGGGAATTTCCCAAGAATGCAGATGGTGAGGAATTCAAAAACTTGATTACAGTTTTTGATAGAGGAACATACAAGAAATTGTATGAAATATTGACCTCAATCAATGAATGAAGCTCATCAAGAACATTTATGCTTCCTGTCAGATTGACAGTTGATGAGGTAAAGGACCTTCCAAGTTGCTGTGTCCAAGATCCAAAACCACAAGATTCACAAGCGTTCCAAGCGCTGATGCTATGAAGCCAGTAAATTTGTTCATTGACATGTTAATCACAGAAAGATTTGTACAATTTTCCAAACTAGATGGAATTGGTCCGCTGATGTTGTTCTTGCTTATGTGCGTGTATTTGAGGTTCAGATTAGTTTCAAAATAAGGAAGAGACCGAGTTAAATTATTTTCACTGCGAATCAACATACTTAGAGTTGCACATCTTCCTACATCAGAGGGTATACTACCTTGAAGTTGATTAGATCCCATGTTCAGTCGCATAATTGCTTTCCAAAGCAAGGATTTGGTGGGATATTACCTGTGAATATATTCACTGCAAGGTCCAACTTCACTGGACTGCTATTGATTCCCAAGCTTTGAGGTATGACTTCAGAGAGCTGGTTGTTAAACAAAGAGATTCCCAAGTTCCCAAGCTGATACAAAAATAAGACTTAAGAGTAATGCTTTTTTAACCAAAAAAAAAAAAGTTAGTGTCTATTCAAATGTTCACTTTATAACCATTAGATCTGATGGATGTTAAAAATAAGCAGAGACATCCATCACATTCAATGGTTATAAAGTGAATGTATGAATTGACACTCATTTTTTTTTTGTTAAAATATCATTTCTCTTAAGCTTAACGAGGTTTGCAAAGGAACAAGAGGCACTTTTACCTTGTTCTTACAGGTTACAAGCAAGGAAACCAATCAACCGCAGTGAATGAGACTGTTTTGTCGTCATTTGAGTTGTGCACTTTGAAGATTTACTGCCTCGGAGGAGCGTCAAAAATGTTGGAACGCTTTTTTTGTTTTTGTTTTTAATACGTCCGAAATTACATTACTTGTAGGTTTGATCATGTAATCCCATTCGTGCTGCTCAAACCTCCCACCATTAGATTACAGTGAGTTAATGATGTTGGAACGCTGACGTATGGATACTCCGTCTGTCTGTTGTTGCGTGGTCTTTGTTGCTTGCTTTTCAGTTTTTATCCAAATAATTTAAGGAAATTACGGTTACCTCTCTCCTGATATTTAGTATAACATTTAGCATCTTTCTATTTTTAAAAATTATCATTATCCCCCCCCCCCCCAACCTAAAATTCACTAATTTTTTTTGTTTAGATAATTATTATTATTATTATTATTTAGATAATTACATTAATCTTATCTGAGATTCAGTGCAACTATAGCTTGTATCACTCTATTTACAAAGTTACCACAAAAAATCTTGAGGCTCATTGAAACTATATTGATTTTCACTATATATATTAATTCATTAATTTAAGTAATAAATATATAATATACAAAATGTATATATTTTTTAATAAAAAAACGGACCGGACATCGAACTAGTCAAGACAAGGATTCAGAGGTTCAACCGGTATATAATAAAACTTGTATTTATATAAATATATAAAAATATAAAATAAAATATATGTCATAAATAACTAAAAATTAATTTAGGTATCAACAAAACCCATAGAATATAACATAATTCATCTATTAATCAAAATAAACATTATCCATATGGATTAAATCTTTCAAGTTATTAATTCTCATACTAGAAAAGGAAAAGAATTAGGAAAAAAAAAAGAGATTTTAGGTTTTTTTTTTTGAAAAAAACAACCCAAAAAAATGTTATTTTTGAATCTTTTCTGTAAAGAAAAAAAAAAAAAAAGGTTTGATCGGCAGAGCCGGTTTGCCTAGTTCCCGACCGGTTCAAAGCGGTTCTCGGCCGGTCCAATCTCCCCTAATTTTGGGGGCCAACCGGGACTAGATAGCAGGCTGGTTCCTAGTTCAACTGGTCCGACCAGCCGGTCCGGTCCGGTTATCAGAACATTACTTTTTATCATAAGTTCACATGATAGGGAAAACGAGGGAATTTTTAGTACCATCTCACTGGAACTTGAATATGTTCTTTTGATAGAAGCCCAAAACATCTTTCATGGTTGGTCTCAGACGTGCATCCCTATCTGTGCATCTTAATGCCAACAAAAGAACGTCAATGACTTGCTTTGCTAATCCTGGTGTATTGGGAAATGCACTTGCTAAGAATGAATCCACAATCTTGTCAATTTCGCCCGTTTCAACCCACATAGCTCTCGCCCAACTCACTAAAGTGATCACCTGTCGCCCATCCTCAACCTCAATCAGTACTCTCTTTCTTGTTATAAGCTCAAGCAGAACTACCCCGTAGCTATATACATCAGACTTCCTGCTTTGCACTATTGCATATGCATTTTCTGTCATATAAGACGGTGCAACCATGTTAGAAAAGATACTATTTTACACAAGTCCTCTTTCAAGCTGTAGAAGTATCACTACACCATTGCATTGCAAGCATAAGTTACTATCAGTAATGCGTTTGGATAAGCTTTTTACAGAAAATACTTTTTAAGATGAAAGGCAAAAGGACAGGCAACTCTCTATTTGCCTCTAGAAAAAGAAAAGGTATAAAACTGATTATTTTTAATATATATATATATTTCAAAAGCTTTGCCAAATAGGCTATAGAAACTTTAGAGGTACATTTCCCAAAAAAAAAAAAAAGAGTACTACATGAAAATTCATTTTTTTTTCATTGAAAAAGCAGTGTGTGTGAAATTCAATAGTAAGGATGTGATTGGTATAGGGTAAAAGAAAAGTATAAATTTTGATAGATGTGTTTTATGAGTAATTTTACACGAATTCATTCATAAAAAGTTTTACATCTCATTTTTGCCCTTATACCAAATACCCTCTAAGCGTATGTTTGGTTGAGGAGTAAAATTTATACATAATCTTCAACGATTAAATTTTTCCCTTCATTTTTACCCCCTCATCCAAACATATCATTAAGTGTGGAAATATGTTTAATTTACCTGGAGCAATATAGCCAGGTGTACCAGCAACATAGGCTGAAAGCATTTGCGTAGATTCACAATGACTATCAGAATGCTCAGCCAGGTCCCTGAACAGGGCAGTACCAAAATCAGCTATAAGAGGCACCATGTCTGCATCAAGAAGTATATTCTTTGGTTTGATGTCACGATGCACTACAGGTGGTACACAATCATAATGTAGGTATTCTAGCCCGTGTGCAATCCCAACAGCTATTTTAAACCGTACATTCCAACTTAAGCATAGTGGGGGATTTTTTTCATGCAAAATGTCATGAAGGCTTCCATTTTGCATGTACTCACTTAAGACCATACCATAGTCCTCTCCTACCCAGTAGCCTGCATACCTGACCAAATTTCGATGCCTGATCTTTCCCAAGATTTCAATTTCTTTCCTCATGATACCTAAACGCTTCCTCTTGTTCCTTCCAAATGCAACCTTCTTTACTGCAAAGGTCTGTCCACCTAGGTGTGCTTTATAAACAACTCCTTGAGCTCCTCCGCCTATAATATAATGATCATTAAGGTTGTCTGTAGCCTCCATCACTATGTCATAAAGGGAAGATGAAGCCTTTTCAGCGTAGAATTTGAAGTGTTTCTTGTATAAGATTGCAATCTTTTCTTCTCCTCTTTCAATAACAGAAGGCATTGACCACTGCTCGTTAGACGCATTGAGTTGTTGCTTGCGGAAATGCATGCAAACCAGTAGTACCAGCATAGACGAAATAAATAGTGAGGATCCAAGTCCTATCACCACAGTTACAAATTTATTGATGCCTTTGTGATAAGTTGATTTGTAGACACATGGCTCCAAATTACTTGTTTGGGTGCAATTCAAGCCATCAGAAGGTGAACAACTAACACCGAGATGGGGATTACCCAAGAATGAAGATGGTGAGGAACTCGAAAACTTGACTAGAATTTGTGGTAGAGGACCACACAAGAAATTGTACGAGATATTGATCTCAATCAATGAATAGAGCCCATCAAGACCATCTATGCTTCCTGTCAAATTGATAAGAACCTTGAGAGAACCACACCACAAAAGCTAACTATTGTAGTTGGAGAGCCCAAGGCCTTATAAACCCCACACTAGAATCCCATACTTTCAATGTGGGACTCCAAGTCCCATACCTTGCAATTGGATCCTAACATCCCACCACGCTCACCCTTGGCAGCCACGCTGGCGCTTCGGCTGTGCACTAGCACTTTGACTAGTCCCGGGCGAACATCGCAATGCGTGGCTACCAGCACGCTTCGCTTATGGCCGACGTCATGGTGAAAGGCTCTGATACCAATTGATAAGAACCTTGAGAGAACCACACCACAAAAGCTAACTATTGTAGTTGGAGAGCCCAAGGCCTTATAAACCCCACACTAGAATCCCATACTTTCAATGTGGGACTCCAAGTCCCATACCTTGCAATTGGATCCTAACATCATAGGATAAGAATGAATTATAGAATAGGAGTGTGTGTTGAGAACAAACTGAAGGAAACAATGATTGCTAGGTATTAGAGAGACCTAGCTACTCTCCCAAGCCCAATTCCAATTCCCAGATGCCCCTCTCAATATCCTCCCCTTACCTATATAGGCTATCCCTAACTAACTAGAATATCCTCTCTCTGCCTAGGTGGCAAAGTTTGTTACAAACCCAACAAATTTCTCTAATTCTCTCCTATCTCAATATTTACTAATTACAATAAGGCCTATTCCATAATTTCCCTATATCTATCAATACTCCCCCCCTAAAAAATCACCTTGTCCTCAAGGTGATGTACATAAAGGAAAACAATAATGTTGAAAAATAAAAGACTTCCTCCTGGGTCCCAAATCATGAAAAAGAATGAAAGAGAGCACACACACAAGCATGTCCACCAGGTGGTCCCATGGATTTGGACCGTGATCAACACCCACCGCTTTCTTCATTGTTATGAATATACAAAGACCAATTGCTTTGGTGATGAGTGATAGCAATTGCCTTTCTTCTTCATATTATTTGCAATAAAATCCCAAATCGTAGTCCTTGTTTGGGCAAGCTTGATAATGCAGTTAGGATGCCCATCTTGGAGTATGTAGTCTCCTCTAGCATCTCCCAAAGGCCCTTTAGTCAGTAGGTGCAAATCCATTTCCCAGTTTTTCACAACTATGGTTTCCTCCTTCCACTGCACATAACTTGTAGCACCTCTACTTCTTTTGGGCTTAGGAATTTGAGTGTTCAAAAAGAACTCCATATAGTGTCGAACCTCCCATATGCTTATTAGCTCCTTATCCCCCTTGAGAAGAAGTGAGACCTCAGGAAGGACCTATTGTGCGAGCTCTTGACTCGTTCCTTGGACAGCTCTCTTGCTTGTTTTCCCTGCCTCTCCCTTAGTGCAACCCCCTTGGCGGTTTTTCTGGACTCCATGTTAGTAGTGATAGCGGTTGGGCTACTTATTTCTATTTTAGCATTAGCAATGATCTGAGGCCCAATTCTAATGTTTGTTTCAACAAAGTGAATAAGTGTCTTGCCACTTTTTCTGGGCTTGACCCGTTAATAAAGACACTACATCAATGTTCCATTCCTTCTCCTTATTGAGTTGGGCTTGGCCCCTTAACTTCACAATTAAATGCCCTTCTTCAGACCAACAGCTCTTCTTTTTCCACAAATGGGCTTGGCCCATTAGGTCAAAAAGCTGACCCAGACTCTTGCATGCCTTGCCTATTTCCCATCTATCTCTCTCTTTCACGCAGCAGCTCAAGGGAACTTCCAAGGCTTCCATTTCTGGCACCTTCAGGAAGCTTCCACCGACGGAGCATGGTGTCAGCCGCTTTCTTCCTCGTCGCCACTCGGTTCTTCCCCTGCGACGGCTCGCCGGTCGTCGCCCATGCCGCCGCTGCAACAGGCGATGCCACCCCTCGATCTTGTGGTTCCGGTGGTTGAGGCGGAGGTCGAGCTTCCTCCACTGTTGCGTGCTCCTCTTCCTTCTTCTCCCTCATGTTGCTGCCTGTGACAGTTCGCCTGGCCACCGTCGCCGGCTGTGCTTCCGCTGTCATGCTCGGCTTGGCCTTGGGATGTCGAGTTTCCAGCGATAGAAGCTTGGCCGCCATCCTTGAAACCTCTGTAACTTCCTCGCCGGACTCCATCGCCACCAGATCTGGTGGTTCCGGCAAAGACTAGCGCTCTTTAGTGGCCGCGGCGATCGCTCTCCCTTCGCCGCTCCTCTTCGCTTTCTTGCCTCCAGCTCCAATTCTTCCTCGATCAGCATCGTCGCTTCGCATCGCAACCAAATTAGAGTGTGAACAATGGTGAACGATCTCGGCTTCAACATCTGCATCCTCTTCCCGCGCTTCATTTTGCATGATTCTAAAAAACTCACGAACATTGGGAGGCCAATCAGCCATGGAGGATCTCCTTCTTCTCCTCCACCACCAATCTTCATCGCCTTCCCACAATTAGACTCCACGCCGTCACCATTGGTACTGTTCTCGACGAGATTTTGAATTTTCGCGATTTTGCTCCATCCTCCACCGCTTCATCTTCTTCTCTCGACTTGGACTCCATGGCGCCAGAGCGAAGAACACGCCGTAGTTTTTGGCCGCAGTGGCTCCCAAGACGAGCTCTGATACCATTTGATAGGTACCAAACCATAGGATAAGAATGAATTATAGAATAGGAGTGTGTGTTGAGAAAAAACTGAAGAAAACAATGGTTGCTAGGTATTAGAGAGACCTAGCTACTCTCCCAAGCCCAATTCCAATTCCCAGATGCCCCTCTCAATATCCTCCCCTTACCTATATAGGCTATCCCTAACTAACTAGAATATCCTCTCTCTGCCTAGGTGGCAAAGTTTGTTACAAACCCAACAGCCCCCTAATTCTCTCCTATCTCAATATTTACTAATTACAATAAGGCCTATTCCATAATTTCCCTATATCTATCACAAATTGTTCAAGGATAAATCCAGACTTTGCAGACCTCCTAGATTCCCAAGTTCTAAAGGAATCACACCTGTCAGTCCATTACCACTCAGATTCAACCCATAGAACAGGTTATGCAATTTTCCTAATGATGGAGGAATCTTCCCTCCAAACAAGTTTCCACCAAGTTGTAACTCGCGAAGCATGTTAAATTCTGACAAAAAGACTGGGATACCCCCTGTAAAACGATTCTCACTTAAAATTATTGTGGTTATCCTCGTCCAGCTCCTCAAACTCGATGGGAATGAACCATTTAGAAAGTTGAATCCAACATCAAAACGATCCATTCCGATACAATTTGAAAGTTGATGAGGTAAAGGACCTTCCAAGTTGTTGTGTCCAAGATCCAAAATCACGAGTTTCACAAGTTCTCCAAGCGTTGATGGTATGAAGCCAATCAATTTGTTCATTGACATATTAATCTCAGCAAGATTTGTACAATTTCCCAAACTAGATGGAATTGGCCCACTGATGTTGTTCTTGCTTATGTGCATGTATTGGAGGTTCAGATTACTTTCAAAATCAGGAAGAGACCCAGTTAAATTATTTTCACTAAGCATCAACATACTTAGAGTTGCACATCTTCCTACATCAGGGGGTATGATACCTTCAAGTTGATTAAATCCCATGTTCAGTACACGTAATTGCTTTCCAAAGCAAAGATTTGGTGGGATATTTCCAGTGAACATATTCATTGTAAGGTCCAACTTCACTAGACTGCTATTGAATCCCAAGCTTTGAGGTATGACACCAGAGAGCTGGTTGTTAAACAAAGAGATGTTTTTTAGATGCATGAGCTTTGCAATCTCCGAAGGTAGTTCCCCATTCAATCTGTTATCACTCAGAAACAAAGCCTCTAATTTACTGCAATTACCAATGGATGAAGGAATAGTACCTGACAGCTGATTACCATGTAAATACAACCTCAAGAGCTCGGTCAAGTTCCCAATATTGGTTGGAATAGTACCACTGAGAAGGTTGTTGTGCAGGTTCACTTCTTCCAGGTGAGGAATTTGAAACAAGGGATCTGGAATCTCACCAATCAACAGATTCGACGACAAGCTCATAAACCTTAAGTTTTGTAACCTTTTCAAGCTATATGGTATCTGTCCACTAAAGCTGTTATTTGGAAGGTCTAAATCCTCAAGCAAACTACAGTTACTTAGCTCCGAAGGTACTTTTCCTGAGAAACCATTACTCGACAAGACGAGGGTCTTTAAGTGATGCAACTGTCCAATCTCAGGACCAAGTTGACCAAGAATTCCTTGACCAGTGAGGTCAAGGGAGACCACATTGTGCGCATGGTCGCATTGGATTCCTACCCATGAGCATGGATTGGAGTCAGAGGCATTCCAGGTAGAGTCTATGATGGGAGGAACAAAGGTCCAACGTGTCAAGAGTGATAACAGAGTCACCCCATCAGAGACAAGAGCAGAACCATCATACAGGAAGGACGAGAAGCAAAGAATAAACAAGAGGAGCGTGATAGTCATAATAGAGACAAGGGAAAAACACAAGTAGTATCGAGTTAAGAGTCAGGAGGTGTGCACAGGATTAGGAACAAGAAGCACTTACCTTGTTCATACAATTTACAAGCAAGGATTGATTGACTAGGAGGAGTGTCAATGATGATGTTGGAAAGCAACCTATGGATACACGGTTTACGTTTTTGTTTTAATTATTATTATTATTATATTTTTTCATTTAATGGGTACACGCGGTTTACTGCTGAGTGGTCTTCGTTAATTGTTTGCTTTTCATTTTCTAATCAAAATAATTCCTATGAATCTGCCAGGAAAGAAAGCGGATTTTGCAGTGATCCCAGCACCACTATGGTTCTTGGTTGAAGTATTGAGTGTGCAGTTTGTGTTGGCTTGCTTTACATAATGATATGCACGAAATTAAAATATACATATATATATATTAATTTTTTATTTTCAGTCTGTTTCTTGTTATGCAAATATTGCAAAACAGACAGTGAAAAATGAAAATAAAAACTGAAATCTACTCTCAAAGTCACAAACAAATTAGAATGAAGGGAGTAGTCAGTAAAAAACAAACGGCCACTGGATTTAAAATGAACATGATAAATGATTGAACTTTATAGTGTATCCATGTAGTCAACCAATTCCCACTAAGTGAGAATTCCCACACATGAAAAAATAAATAAAAAAATAAAACCATGTTGGACATTGTATCTAGAATGATTTGTCATAATTGTTAGCCAAGATAAATTAGTAGGTCATACCATTGAACAATCACCAAAATCTCTCTCGATCACATGAAAGCCCCTCGCTCAGCTCGTAGAACCCAATCGCAGCTATCATGGGGCACACGGAAGGTGAACTACAAGTGATGATTGAAATGGAACAAGGGCAAGGAAGGAAGAGAAGTAAAGAATAAACAAGAGAAGCGGGATACTCATAGTAGAGACAAGGGAAAAACACAAGCTGATAGAGAGTTCAGAGTCAAGAGGTGTGCAAAGCAACCGAAGCGAATGAGATTGTTTTGTCGACGTTTGAGTTGTGTACTTTGAGGATTGACTGACTTGGAGGAGCGACAAAGATTACGTTGGAACGCTTTTAATGAGTCATCCAGAATATCTGACCACCAATCCTTTATTTTTTTAATAACTCTTTAAGGTGTTTCCTTCGTACCATCAGGGATTGGTACCCTCCTTATTTTCAAATGATTAATTTTTTTTTTTTTACTTTGGTAAATTAAAGGCAAAACTATCAAATCCATCCATCTAAAATTTCACACCAACCGAATTAGTCTCTATAAAAAACAACTCCCAAATTGGTTCATTTCAAATTCAAACGTTTACCAACTTTCACTAACGAAGATGGCTAACGTGTCCATTTCAGTGATGATGAATAATCATTATTCCCTTCAACACCCAAAATGACGTCGGTTTGGCCCATCCCTATAGAAAAACCACCTCGTTCTCTTCAACCCAAACACCAAACGGCCACTCTCTCCCTCCCCCCTCCTTCTTCATCAATGAAAAAGTGACAAACCCCAATCCCTAATATTTCTTATAGTATAAACCTTAGCCCAATGTCCACTTTTGTCATCTTAATCAAATCTCAGCTTTACAAGCACAACAAAAACTCATGATTGTCAATGAATAATGGACATGTTAGTCAAGGTAGAGATGAAGAGAGTGAGAGTGAAATCGGTTGTGTTGCGTGCCAAACTCTTGTAGTGTTGTGAAAAAATGGATACGGCCCCATCAATCATCAAGGTGTTGATGGTTTTGTGAGACGGGTGCGACCTCATGGTGCACGCTTCCTACTATGGTAACCTGCTATCAAAGGGCATCTCAGAAGGTGATTGCTTTTGCCAATGGTGTCGTTTCAAAGATGATGATGACCGCAAGGATGGGTTTTTCTCGTCTTGTTCTTGCTGCATGTGCCCATGAAGGAAGGCACGGTGAAAACGACCATGAACCAAGTTGGAGGGTGCTACCATTGTTGTGGCTTAAGGAGGAGCTATATGTTGAATATAAACAAGGGAAGTAGGGTGTTATAATTGTTGCTAGCTTATGCAAAAGCTACTCACAGTAAAGGGAAAAATGGCTTTCTTGTTGTTGTTGCAAAAGCTACTCACTGCAAAGATACTTTGGGCGAACAGGAGAATGAGAATCATACTTTGTGTATTTTGATTAAGATGACAAGCAAATGGAGATTGAGGCTAAGATTTAACTTTCAGAAGAAGAAAAAGAAGGGAGGTGAAGAAGAAGGTGGATGCTAGTGGATGTTAACAGCACAGTAACGGAGACGTAAACATGTTCCATTAGTGATGTTGAAGGGATGAACTTAATAGATGTTTGAATTTGGGAGGGATCAACTAGGGAGTTTCTTTTTTATTTTTTCTACAAGGACCAATTCGGTCGACATGAAATTTTAGATGAACAAATTTGGTAGTTTTGTTTAAATTAAATTAACGGTATACAAAAAAATAAATTAACGGGAGATATGACATAATTTTAACCACAATCAGTAAATGATATTAGTACGTTAAGAGTACTCAATAAATCCCAAATTTTAAATATCATAAGATAAAATTAATGATTCTAATTGTTCTATAACACTTATTAAATATAGAAAAATATTATTTATAATAATTTGACATGGAATATCATATCAACTCATATCTTATCTATTATTAAATAGAATGTAAACCATAGAATACACATTTTATCTAACAATAAATCAAAAAATGATTGCTTGCTTTTCATTTCTTTGTCAAAAGGGTAAATAATTTTGGCGAAATTTAACCTAGGGATGTGGTTCAAAGGCCCACTGCACACTCCTTTTTTAAGGGTATTTATTTCAGGATCTGAAATTATATTATCAAGAATATCATTTCTCAGAATGATATTCCTGTGAATATTATTTCTAGGTATCTTGGAAAAATTATTTATTTAGCATTAAACATTCATAAGAATATATACCATAATTTCTAAACTTAGGTCAAATAATTGTGAAGAAAAAGTCAAATAATTAAGGGAAGGATTAGTAATTGTGCTTACTTAAAAAAAAATTTCTTTACCCTCCAACTTGAGAATGAGATTTCATTGAATCATAGAAAAATCTTTTTTATTGAATAATTAATATATGAGAAAAATTTTATAAAACTTGTAACAAACATAAAAATATATCATTCTCAATTACTTATTCCTGAGAATAATTAAATATACCCCGAAACAAACGCCACTTAAAGCGTTGGAAAATACAAATAATTAAAAACAACAAATAAAGATAATAAAAACAGAATAACTTATTTGCAAGCAGGGGCTAAAGGGGCTAAAAAGGCTAAAGATTGCATTAATTTGATGGTAGGCGTAGAATACAGAGTTTAAGTTATACGTAATAATAATAATAATATAATATAAAATTATTTTATACTACTACCTATAAATCTTAAAAAAAATATCAAATTGTGTTAAATAACTATTTATTATTATGTTAATTGCTCAGTACAATTTAAAATTTAATACTTTTTAAAAATTCTATCAATGTAAAATCATTTTACATTATTAATATATAGAATTCAAATTCTACACCACACTCTTGATCGATTTTTTTTTTCCTTAACAAGAAGGAAACATTTATGAAACATCGAACAAATCGACATGACGTTCGACATCCTATAGTTGGATGGGGAAATATTCCTATAAAAAAAATTAAGAAAAATAGTATAGCTAAGTGAAAATTAAGAAAAAAATTATTTCTTTTTTTTTTAAAAAAAAGAACGAGAGTGAGAAACAATTTGTGGAGTCAATCAAATATCAATTCCACAGCTGTTTTCTGATTAGAGTGAAAACAGAAAATCAAAGTATCACTCCAATGATTAAAGAATATCATTTGGCTTTATAGTGGCCTCACAAGTTGTTCCATGATTACATGTGACTCACTGAGAGTTGAAGAGTGAGCCTGATTGGTGTTACAATGTATAATGTGGTGCAGTGTAGGAGGCTGTGCTGTGAATTTAAGGATTTCTGCTGGTGCATATATTGAGCCAAACGAGAGAGGAAAAACCAGCTGAAGGGCTGAGTAACCACTGAACCAATACTAGTTGGAACGAAGATCAAATAAGGCCAACTATAGTTTAACTATGAGTCCATCAAACACGGGTTGTAGGTGTAGACATGAGTTTCCAATCATCCCAGGCATAGACTCCCAGCTGAAACTCATTAGCATCCTGCCACCAGCTGAAACTCATTAGAATCTTTAGCTTCAGTCTCTCATTAAATGTAACTTGTGTGTGTCTGAGGTTTGCAGCCCCAATACTTTCTCCATGGTGATAGGAGTGTTGTTTAGTATTAGAAACTGGGTTAGTACTGACAACTGGCTCGTTGTATGGTTGTGGTGCTACATCAGTAGCAACTTCAGCACCATCATAAACCACATCATCATCACAACTCCACTTGAATATGCATGTTGATAGAAACCCATAATATCTTTCATGGTTGGTCTCTGGGATGTGGATCCTTCTCTGTGCATCTTAATGCCAACTCTAGCACTGCAGCAACTTGCTTTGCTAATTTGGAAATGCACTTATGAGGTCTGAATCAACAATCGTGTCAATTTTGCCCATTTCCTCCCAGATCGATCTAGCCCATCTCACTACAGTGATCACCTGTAGCCCATCGTCAACCTCAATTAATACTCTCTTTCTTGTTATAAGCTCAAGCAGAACTACCCCGTAGCTATATACCTCAGACTTTCTGCTTTGCACTACTGCATATGCATTCTCTGTCATAGACATTGCAACCATGTTACTATGTTAGAAAAGATACTATTTTACACAACTTCTCTTTCTAGCTGTAAAAGTATCATTACATCATTGCAAATATGAGTAACTATCAGCTATATGGGTCCGTTTGGATGACCTTTTAACAGAAAGTACTTTTTAAGATAAAAGCAGAAGGAGAATAAGACGCAACTCTCCATTTGCCAACCCCCCCCCCCCTCCCCTTTTTTTCCTTTTTCTTCACCCAACCAATAAATAAATAAAAAGTGATTATATTCCCTTCTTCTTCTTTTTTCCAAAAGTTTATCATGGTTATAGAAAATTTGAGGTATATTTCAAAAAATAGAGAAAAAAAAGAGCACTTTGTGAAAAAGTACTTTTCTCATTGAAAAAGCACAAACCGATGGTGTGAAAATAAATAACGATGATATATTTGGTTGGGAAATAAAAAAAAAATTCATTCATAGAAATTTTCTCCTATTTTACTCTCTATACCAAACACAATAATCTTATCGATATATTTGGTTATAGGGTGTAAAACATTAGTCGAAAGCAACAGAATTGATTCACAATGACTATTACTCAGCCAAGTTCCTGGACAAGGCAGTACCAAAATCAGCTCCAAGCTTGCATCATGAAGTATATTCTTTGGTCTGATGTCACGATGTACTACAGGTGGTACACAATCATAATGCAGGCTTTCTAGCCCGTGCACAATTCCAATAGCTATCTTTAACTGAATATTCCAACTCAAGCGTGGTGGGGGATTTTTTTTTTTCATGCAAAATGTCATGAAGGCTCCCATTTTGCATGTACTCATATAAGAATAAGACTATACCATAGTCCTCTCCTGCCCAATAGCCCGCATGTGTGACCAAATTTCGATACTTGATCTTTCCAACGATTTCAATTTCTTTCCACGTGATACCTAATCGCTTCCTCTTGATCCAAGTTGTGCTTTATAAACAACTCCATGGGCTCCTCTACCAATAATATATCGATCATTTAGGTTGTCTGTAGCCTCCATCACTTTGTCATGAAGGGAAGATGAATGCTTTTCAGTGAAGAACTTGATTTATTCCTTGTATAAGAAGCCAATCCTTCCTGCTCCTCTTTCAGTAACAGAAGACATTGACCACTGCTCGCCAGAGGCATTGAGTTGCCGCTTGAGGAAATACATGCAAAGCAGTGCTACCAGCATAGATGAAACAAATAGTGAGTATCCAAGTCCCATGACCACAATTACAAATTTATGCCTTTATGTGATCAGATGATTTGTAGACACAGCTTCAAATAACTAGTTTTGGTGCAATATACCCAGGGGAGGAGCCTCTTATATACACTGTCGGGGTAGCATGGCCCCTCAAATTTTAAATTTTATTGTTTATATATGTACCCCCCATAAATTTTTTATATGTTTAAAAGATTTGTAGGATGATATGTTATTATTTTTAGAAGAAACTAGATAAATTTAATATCTCAATAGCTCAATTTTATCATTCATTTTTTTTTCTATACAAATTAGAAAATGCAATTTAAATACTTGATATAAGTTCTTATAAACCTTTTACTTATTTAAATATTGTAATAAATAATATGTTATGCATATACATATTTCTTGAGTTTCATTTGAAATGTATGTGCATATTCTTTTAGTCAGGCAAATTAGTTCTTTAAGAAAGCAAAATCTTGCTATGATCCCTTACAAATAAAGTTATAAGACAAATTAGTCTTTTGTTAATATTTTTGAATGATTTATAGGCAAATGGATCTTTACTGATTTACAAAAAGTTCAAATTGATTGTTAATAAAAACACAATAAAACAAATAAGTTCACCAAAATATTGAGAATGAGCTAATATCTTGTATTTTTAATTGTAAGAATCACAAACAAAAAAAATTCTTGAGAAACCAATTTATTTAGCACTATTCTTTTAGAAACCGACTTGAGATTTATTCTTTATTTTATATACAAATATATATGAGTTTAATTTTTATACACTCACAGTATAAATAAGTTTAATATTGTTATCCAATCAAATTATCTAATTAGCATGATTTTTCAAGTAGTAGGGTGAAACTTAATCATTTTTTAAAATATAACAATATATGATTGAATGAGAGTGTAAAACTTTTTTATAATACATAGAAATTAACTCAAAAATTTTAAAAGAAAGTGTGTGTGTGTGTTAACTTTTAGTATTTGCCTTCCCTAAAATTTCAGCCTAGCTACACCCTGGATATACCTTATGTTTGGGAATGAGAATATTCACCTTATTCCCAAAGTGAGTATTTTTAATGAGAAGAAGAAGAAGAATGGGAATAAGGAAAAACAAAAATGACGTGTACAACATAGAAAGAAAACAAACAAGGTGATAGGTCCATTTCAAATTTTTTATTCCTTTATACCTACCATCTTATTTGTTTTCTTCTTATGTTGTAAATATATTATACAAACATGTTGTACATGTATAATTTCTCTAAGGAAAAATTAGAGGGTGAAAGAGAATGTGTTGTATAGGCCATGGAAATGTAAGAGGAAGGTGTTTGTGCTTTTGAGTGAACTTGGTAAAGTAGGTGAGGTGAAGATTGAAGAGGAGAGTGTGAATGAAAGAGGTTAGTGGTAGGATCATTTTAGTCAAGACTAGTATGATTGGAACTCACAATATGCGGAACACTATGCTGACACACTATCATCTGTCCTTGGATAAGATAAAGGACTCAAACTAAGTGCGATTCACATTCAATCCGAGGATAGATGGGAGTATGTCGGCACAATGTCCTACATATCGTGTGATGCCTCAGGTCCATATGTCCTTGGCTAAGCCTAACACAGCCTTTGGGCACTCTAAAAATCCCTGGATTTCTCTAAATCATGTTTTTACTGAAGTTTTCATTTTTCTATGTAAACATGTTTGCTACAACGAGCTTTTCTCGTTGCAGCAAGTAGGCGGTCAGACAGGTTCACTGTAATGAGTTTTTTGTGCTGTAGCAAGATGTTATAACAGTGTAAAATGACACCGTTTTACCAAATAGCCCCTTTTTCCTATAAATACACCTCACATTCAACCCCAAACATAGAAACTCAAAACCTAGCCCCCCTGAGGTGATCTCTCTCCCCTTTCAAACAACTTCAAGCTTTCTTCCTCCTCTCAAATGATTAGGTAAGTTGTCTTTGTGTTGTTAATGTCAATCTCTTCTATGTTCTTCCATGGTTAGAGCTAGGACTACCTCATGCACGAATTTGGGCATGATTTTCCTTCCCCCAAATATGTCCTATCATGATCTAGGGTCTCACGTGTTGTTTGTGATTCTATGGCAATTGAAGGTGTCAGTCGTAGCTTTCAAGATCAAGTTGGTAGTATCCACATACTTCCAGATACAAACGGTGATTGGGTTTGATTTCATAACCTTAGTTTCATTATTATGTGTATGTTTCATCTATTATGTTTTCGAAACATGAAAGTAGAGGTGAAGATGTATATGAAGTTTGACTTTTGATATATGCCAAGTTATTTAAATTGTGATTTTTTATTATAGCATGAAAAATGTATTTTAAGAAAATCATGGGACCGTGATTAAATTGTTGTGTGGTTTGAAAATGTTTTATGTGCTCATGAAAAAATTCATTAGAAAATACTTTGTGATTATTAATGATTTAATCATGCTTTCATATTCAAAAATTTAAAAATGATCAAATACGAAAGAAATAATATTTTATATTTCTTAAAAAATAATTTAGTAAAAAAAATTATGAATAATGATTGATAATCAAATGTAATTAGTTGTATTGATTACAATTATTATATATTCTCTTAACAAATAACCTGAAAAACAATATAATTTTCTATGTCCCAACCCTATATTAACTTTTGTTCTTTAAAAAATATCTAATTTAAAAGAAAATTAGTATATGTGATTTAACCAAAAATTAGGAATAATGAATGATGATAAAATTTGAAATTAAGTATTATCAACCAACTATATTTTTATTACTAATATTTAATCATATTTTCAAATTCAAAATATTAAAAATGATAAAATATAAAAGTAACATATTATATTCTATCAAAAACTGATATAGTAAAAAATTTATGAATAATTGTTGGTAATAAAATATAACTAATTATATTAATTACAATTATTATAAATAATACATTTCCTAAACAAATAACCCAAAAAAATGTGGTTTCCCATTTCTCAGTCCTATCAAATATTTTTCTTTAAAATAGATATCTAATTTAAAATATAATTAGTATATCTAATTTAACTAAACAATATGAATCATGATAATTATCACGACCCGACTTGAGAATGTGACCAGCACGTGAGGAATCCTATCCCCACGTAAACCTTCTGGTTATATGGCTCTCTAAATACATAATTTATGAAAATATTTATTCTAAAAACATAGTTTCCTTTAAATCTTTATTTAAATTCTCATCCAAGACCGAATTTCTGAAATTAAAACTCTGAAATATTTTAATATTTAAAGCTTTAGAATCTTTTAATTCAATCTTTGAAAATCTGTTTAATACTTGCAAACTAAATCATCAATACATCTCTAGCTATTTACAAAATTCTTTGTCCATACTTGACATTTAAATTTCATACTCATACTCTGAGAACATATACATAATTATTTAAGTCTCTAAATACATATATATAGTCTGAAAATAATGCGTGGCTGGATCCTACCTGCACATCTACTGGAGCACTCTACTCTAACAAAACTCTAATTAAGCCTTACTCCAAAGTAAGACTTACCACTGAAAATAACTGTGTCTGCGAAACATGAGTCTGAATCATCTTCGAACTTGCAACTATGAGAGGAAGGGAGAGGGATGAGTCAACGAACTCAGTGAGTGAGCTCTCACCCATCACCCACATGGGACAACCAAGAATATAATATAAATTATATACATGCAGCAATCACAAATCATTTGATATTTGAATACATAGCTAACTAGGAAAAACACTTTTCATTCTATAAGTTTTCAACAATCATTTCTAACTCATAATCAAGCATGAATTCATTTACTGAATGTGATAAATACGTATATAATATTAAAAGCTGTATAAGATGGTTGCTCAGTTCCTCGTGAACAAGAGCACCTACTGAAACTAGTCTCTCGCGGACAAACTATGGGCACCTAACCAGGTCCCGTTTTCTGTATATGCCACCATGGCTGTTATCTGGGTTTGCCTCCATGGCTGTTAATTAGTATTGCCTCCATGGCTGTATAACACTATTGCCTCTGTGGCTGTCTATATAATATTGATATGTATAACTCAACTCAAATCCAAAACCAAAACTAAAGAGTGGGCACTCCGTCCCTCGCAAACGCGAGCCCCTAAATTCTTAGTACTCTGAGAGTTCTTGACCCATATAACTCTAACAATCTGATTTTAGCATAACTGTGGCTATGAAAATCAAGCCCAAGGGATCACCCACTTGAAGGCATCCCGATTTCAAGCCCACAGAGTATGTATCTGGTAGTTACTAAGAATCATATTGGATTTCATACCTCTTGGTACCATAAAACTGAAGTTTTAAATCCATTCCTTAACTAGCATATTTTCATAACTTAATAACTTCGTTATTGTACCTCAAAATAAAATAATTCATAATCACAACACCTCTAAAACCAAAATATATGTTTCCATTCATCAAATTAAGTCATACTCTATCAAACATTCTTCCAGTATATATACATACGTCAACTGAATACTCTAAAATTATATTTATAAATCTCAAGGCTTGAATCAATGACATATCATAAACTCTTAAAACATATCTAATAAAATAAGAACTATTAAATCATATACTCTTGCATAATTTGCAACTTTCTAAATCATGCATTATTCCAAAAATCATTTCACTGGCACATAAGACATTTTTTATAACACAGCATATCAATCATGGTCCCATGGTTTTCTAAATTTCATTTTCATGCTAGATATTCGAAATCATAATTTTTCTAGGTTGACATATTCATGCAAAATCATAATATATACCTAATCTTGCTTCCAACTTCATATTTATAATGAACATAATGCCCAAAACATAATTATAATATGGAAACTAAGGCTCTAAGATCAAACCCACTCACCTGAAGGGGAGGGAGAGGTGACGTCGACACCAACTGAGCCCTGGGGAGCAAGGAAGGCATCAACGTCGACTTTGAAGCTTGGGTGATGAGAATTGGACTGGGATGAGAGGAAATGTGAAGGAAGGAGTTTGGGATGAGGGTTTCGGATATTTGGGGGTGATTTCACGAATGGGGAGGGTTTTTATAGGGAAAGGGGTTCTCTAAAAGATACTACGTCATTTTTGACGTCTTTGCACTTCAGGGGGACCGCTATAGCAGTGTATGACCGCTATAGCGGTCATTGGTCATCGCGCGCCCTTCCGTCCCGAGCATTTTCACTTATGACCGCTATAGCGATCCTAGACGGCTATAGCGGTCTCCAGAAACCCCAAATCGTGACTGCAGCCTCCTATGACCGCTATAGTTGTGACAGTAAAACCCAATTTTTGCATTTTTGCTGTCATGGGCATATGACTTATCCCAAATCTCATTTATTAACTTCCTATTAACTTTAAAATAGAAATGTAAATAAGGAAATATCCTCCATTTGGATTCAAATAAAATATCTAAAAAATCAAAACTCTAACCAATCAAAATTTAATTTTTGAGTTCTAGTTCAAATTCCGGAATTCCGGAGATTTTCTAAACTCGAGGGCTAGAAACGAAGGGTCTAGAGATTTTCTAAAATCCGTTAAAAATCACTCTATACAATTCATTTCCCTTTGGAGAGCAACTACCGAGACTTTTGGTCCCAAAATTGTGGCTCTAACATATAGCCCTCCAAGGAGATGTAGGACTCCAGACATAGCGAAAACCCGGACCTGGCAACAACAGTAGGTCCCGAGAGACCTTGAGGCTATACGAAACTCATTTACTGACACGTGTACACCAGGTATTACAATAATAGAATTGGAATAAAGTATAATCAATCATTTGTATTTGTTATTGCTAATAATTTAATCTTAATTTCAAATTCAAAAATTTAACAATGATCAAATCTAAAAAATATCACATCATATGAAAATATTATTTATAAAAAATTATGAATATAAATTATATTTATTATAATTGATATATACCATCTAAAGAAATATCCCAAAAAAGAAAAATTCTAGTTTAATTTTTTCAAATCTCATATCAAATATTGTTCTTTAAGACAAAACATCTAATTTAGAAGGAAATTGGTGTATTTGGTTTAACAAAAAATTAGGAATCACGTCTAATCAATAAATTATATACATGATTACTAATAATTTATTTTGAATTGAAAAATGAAAATTTTAAAATGTTCAAATATAAAATAAATTGCATATTATATCCTCTAGAAAAATGGTTTAATCAAAATTATTCTACACAATTGGTAATAAAGTATAATTAACTATACTTATTATAATTATCATAATTGTTACGTTCTCTAAATAAAATTAAGCAAAACAATAAAATCTTATTGGATTTTTTTCCAATCCTATATCAAATATTTTTGTGTAAAAAAAATGATCGTTTGATTTGTGTAATCAATCTCACGAAGTAGAAATTAAATCATCTATAACATCCATAAAAAAAAATGTCCATCAAAATAAGAACTTGTCCATCAATAGTTAACAATATGCTAAACTCATCAATTAAAATGATAAAAGAAAAAAACTTCCTAAACAATAAAATAAACTAAAAAAATATTGCTACAAGAAAAAAATTTATCAAAGAACTTAAAATCAAAACAGCAACATTAATAAATAAGATCTTGTTCATCACAAATTGAAAAGGTTCTCATATTGTTAACGACCACAATAACAGTAGTGTATGTATTCTCTTTCTTCAATGTGTTAAGTTTCCATAATTTCATCAATCCTAAGACATGATAGCCTAAAATGAGAAGGGAGAAGATGAAAAGTAAGGTGCGAAGAAAAATAACAAAGAGCTTCAAAATTAGTAGAACCCTTGAATATAGATAATAATCAATCCCATGAAACAGAAATTAAAAAATCCACAGTGATAGTAGGAAAAAAAAATCTTGTCTGTCAAAATATTGCATCCCCTTTTTTCATTAAATTTAGTTTATAGAATTATATCAAGTCATGATCACATGAAATCATAAAGAAGAAATGAAAGGTGAAACATGAAATAATCGGAAAAAGAAGTAATGAGTAAAAATGAATTGTATCGAAAGAGTTGGGACAAATAGAAATATTATAAAATAAAAAAAAATCATAAACTAACACCATTACCAAGACCGACAGAAGGAGATGACCAATATAAAATGCAGTCTAATGTATATTCTGCAATTCATTCACATATATAACCTTCCTTTAGCCAAAATTATTTGATTGGCAATTATGATTATAATTTTTTTATTGAAAACTATCACTAAATTAATGACTTGATATAATTGTTGCATTCATTGTCTTTTCAATTATTTGATTGTCATTTTACATTTAATGAGCTAGATTATAATTTTTTGATGCGTTCATTAACTTTTCATGGGCGAGAAATCAATTACACAGTTGAATGACACATCAACCATTTCCTTTCTTGCAAAACCTGATTTTATATTATATATGTGATATATAATATGATATGATATGATTTGAGTTTAAAAGTCAATATGCCTAAAATACGCCTATTTATCTATTCATTTCTCATTGTTCTCCAAAATCTCATTCATTAATAAAGGGTAAAATTGTTAAAATAAAGAATTTAATTTATTTATAGAAATTCCAAATAATGTAATCGAACCCAAGTATGTTATTTACTGTTTTATTAACATAGTAATTCAGGATAGAATTGAGGAATTTTGATAGTATGTATGACATTCTACATTAGAGTCTCATTGTAATTAATGTAATTTCAAGAAGATAGAATTAAACTAGTAAATAAGGATAATTAGAAACTAATAAATCCCAATACTGATGTAATAATAATTCTCAAATATCAATTGTAGGCAGCTAAAAATTAATAATGCTCAAAATTATTGTACTTGAATAATTGTTGTGTGAAGAAACAATATTTTCAATTATTTAGTTTTTTCATCATCAAATACAATCATCTAGCTTGATATCAATCCGATCTGAAAAATATGGAAAAAAAATAGCAAAATATATCAATGTAACTTCTCTACCCACTTTGAACATTTCAAAGAGGCTTGGAAACTCTAAAACTTGAATTTAATTATCCGATTTTGAACCAACTAAATCTATAGAATTGAAATTAAAAAAAATTGAATTCCATTAAAAGGTCCAGAAGTAAATTAGACTTAAATAGGTCCCATTTTCCTTGGGAATTGAAATGAAAAATTTATACACCTAAAATACTCGTAAATCCTATTATAATATTTTATTAATGAAGAACAAAATAATCAAAATAGAATTTAATTGATTTTTGAATACATTCCAAATCAAATAATTAAATTCAAATATATAATTTACTAATTTATTTTAAACATAAAACTTCAAATCATAATAGAATTGAATTCAATCTTTCCATAGAATCAAATTTAATCTTAGTTTTTTTTTTTCTTCCAAAGAGCCTATGAAGAATACCAATGGCTTTAAAGGGGACATTCAATGTGTGCTGTATAAATATCCACAAGCATCCATTCTAGGTTCCCAGATAACTCTTTAAAAATTACAAATTAAAATGATATGCATTTTTCACTTATTAAATTTCGGTGATTATGCAATAATTTCTCCTCTAGGACTTTCCATGGAACGAGAACAGTGGGCTTGTCCGGTGATGTACAACCTCTAGGAGCGGAATCAGCGGATCTAAGGAGGAATTCCTCCCGGTACATATGTAGAGCCCGACGAGAGAGGAAAAACCAAAATGGCTGTAAGTGTTTCGAGTTTG
This sequence comes from Dalbergia cultrata, assembly GCA_031216105.1. Classification (NCBI taxonomy): domain Eukaryota; kingdom Viridiplantae; phylum Streptophyta; class Magnoliopsida; order Fabales; family Fabaceae; genus Dalbergia; species Dalbergia cultrata. Next base: position 52,918,525 of record CM062352.1, on the reverse strand, counting down.
CTGCTGCACTACTTCGTCCATGCGGATAGGAGTGTCGTTGAGTATCAGAAACTGGATTAGTGCTGACAACTGGGACATTGTATGGTTGTGGTGCTACATCAACGGCAACTTCAGCACCATCATGACCCACATCATCACAACTCAACTTTAATATGCCTGTTAGATAGTAGCACATAACATCTTTCATGGTTGGCCTCTTATGTGGATCCCTCTCTGTGCATCTTAATGCCAACAAAAGCACTTCAGTGACTTGCTTTGTTAATAAAGCTGAATTGGGAAAAGCACTTGCAAGTTCTGAATCAACAATATTCTCAATTTTGCCCGTTTCCACCCAGATAGATCTAGCCCATCTCACTAAAGTGATCACCTGCTTCTCATCCTCATCCTCGACCTCAACTACTACTCTCTTTCTTGTTATAAGCTCAAGCAGAACTACCCCGTAGCTATATACATCACCCTTTCTGCTTTGCACTACTGCATATACATTCTCTGTCACAGGGATGGGACATAGCAACCATGTTAGAAAAGATACTGTCTTACATTCAAGCTGTAAAAGTATTATCACATCATTGCAAGCATAATTTACTATCAGCTATTGGATGCGTGTGGATAAGCTTTCAACAGAATTCACTTTTAAGATAAAAACCAGAAGAAGATGCGACTCTCTATTTGCCTCCCAGAAAAAAAGCATAAAAGTGACCATTTTATGTTTCTTTGTCTTTTCAAAAGTTTGTCCAAATGGGTTATACGAACTTTAGGGGTACTTTTCTCACATACAAAAAGTGTGCAAATCAATGGTGTAGGAAAGGTTTAATACCTGGTGCCATATAGCCAGGAGTACCAGCGACACATGCTGAAAGAATTTGCGTAGAATTAAAATGAGTACAAGAATGCTCAGCCAGGTCCCTGAACAGGGCAGTACCAAAATCAGCTATAAGGGGTTCCATGTTTGCATCAAGAAGTATATTCTTTGGTTTGATGTCTCGATGCACTACACATGGGACACAATCATAATGCAGGTATTCTAGCCCACGTGCGATTCCAACAGCTATATTAAACCGAACATTCCAATTTAAGGGTGGTGGGGGATTTTTTCCATGCAAAATGTCATGAAGGCTTCCATTTTGCATGAACTCGTACAAGACTATACCATAGTCCTGTCCTACCCAGTAATCTGCATATGTGACTAAATTTCGATGCTTGATCTTTCCCAGGATTTCAATTTCTTTCCACATGATACCAAAACGCTTCTTGTTCCTTCCAAATGCAACCTTCTTTACTGCAAAAGCCAGTTCACCTAGTTGTGCTTTATAAACAACTCCATGTGCTCCTCTGCCAATAATATACCGATCATGCAGGTTGTCTGTAGCCTTCATCACTATGTCATGAAAGGAAGACGGCTGCTTCTCAGCTAATTTCTTGATTTGCTCCTTATATAAGAAGCCAATCTTTCCTCCTCCTCCTCTTTCAACAACCGAAGACATTGGCCAATGCTCATCAGAGGCAATGAATTCTCGCTTGCCGGAATACATGCAAACTAATGCTACCAGAATAGCCAAAACAAATAGTGAGGATCCAAGTTCTATCACCACAATTACAAATTTACTGACGCCTTTATGATCAGCAGATTTGTAGACACATGGCTTCAAATAACTGGTTTTGGAGCAATACAAGCCATCATAAGGTGAACAACTGACACACAGATGGGGATTTCCCAAGAATGAAGATGGTGAGGAATTCAAAAACTTGATTAGAGTTTTTGGTAGAGGACCATACAAGAAATTGCATGAAATATTGATCTCAATCAATGAATGGAGCTCATCAAGAACATCTATGCTTCCTGTCAGAGTGTTCAATGATAAATCCAGACTTTGCAGCTCTTGTAGATGCCCAAGTTCTAAAGGAATCACACCTGTCAATCCATTATCACTCAGATTCAACCCATAGAGCAGATTCTGCAATTTTCCTAATACTGGAGGAATTTTCCCTCCAAACAAGTTTCCACCAAGTTGTAACTCGCGAAGAAAGTTAAATTCTGACAAAAAGAGTGGGATACCCCCAGTAAAACGATTCTCTCTTAAAATTAATGTGGTTATCCTTGTCCAGCTCCTCAAACTGGTAGGGAATGAACCATTAAGGAAGTTGAATCCAACATCAAAACGATCCATTCTAGTACAATTTGACAGTTGATGAGGCAAAGGACCTTCCAAGTGGTTGTGTCCAAGATCCAAAACCACAAGATTCACAAGCTTTCCAAGCGCTGATGGCATGAAGCCAGTAAATTTGTTCATTGACATGTTAATCGCAGCAAGATTTGTGCAATTTTCCAAACTGGATGAAATTAGTCCACTGATGTTGTTCTTGCTTATATGCATGTATTTGAGGCTTGAGTTGCTTTCAAAATCAGGAAGAGACCCAGTTAAATTATTTTCACTGAGAATCAACATACTTAGAGTTGCACATCTTCCTACAACCGAAGGTATGCTACCTTGAAGTTGATTAAATCCCATGTTCAGTACACGTAATTGCTTTCCAAAGCAAAGATTTGGTGGGATATTACCTGTGAACATATTCATTGTAAGGTCCAACTTCACTAGACTGCTATTGATTCCCAAGCTTTGAGGTATGACTCCAGAAAACTGGTTGTTAAACAAGAAGAGATTTTTCAGATGCATGAGCTTTGCAATCTCCAAAGGTAGTTCCCCACTCAATCTGTTATCACTCAAAAACATAGCCTGTAATTTACTGCAATTGCCAATGGATGAAGGAATAGTACCTGACAGCTGATTACCATGCAGGTACAAACTCAACAGCTCAGTCAAGTTGCCAATATTGCTTGGGATAGGACCACTGAGGAGGTTTCTGTGCAGGTTCACCTCTTCTAGATGAGGAATTTGAAACAATGAAACTGGAATTCCACCGGTCAACAGATTAGATGACAAGCTAATATACTGTAAGTTTTGCAACATTCTGAAGCTATATGGTATCTCTCCACTAAAGCTATTCTCAGAAAGGTCTAAATACTCAAGCAAGGTACAGTTACTTAGCTCTGAAGGTACTTTTCCTGAGAAACCATTACCCAACAACACAAGTGTCTGCAAGTGATACAATTGTCCAATTTCAGGTCCAAGTTGACCGGGAATCCCTTGACCAGTGAGGTTAAGGTAGACCACATTGTGGGCATGGTCGCATTTGATTCCTACCCATGAGCACGGAATGGAATCAGAGGTACTCCAGGTGGAGCTTATGATGGGAGGAACAAAGGTCCAGTGTGTCAAGAGTGATAACAGAGTCACCCCATCAGAGACAAGAGCAGAACCATCATACAGGAAGGAAGAGAAGCAAAGAACAAACAAGAGGAGCGTGATACTCATAATAGAGACAAGGGAAAAACACAAGCTGATTCAGAGTTAAGAGTCAAGAGGTGTGCACAAGATTAGGAACAAGAAGCACTTACCTTGTTCTTACACGTTACAAGCAAGGATTGATTGACTTGGAGGAGTGTCAATGATGATGTTGGAACGCAACTTATGGATACACGGTTTTCCCATTTATTCATAGAAATTATTATTATTGTTTAAGTAATTTATTTGGTTAATGTCATTTTAAATTGTTTTTTGATTATTCGTGTGGTTAGAAGGTCATGAGTAGTTTAACTGAAAATGTTAATTAGAAAAAAAAACAGTACAACTGAAAATTCAATTATATATGCTTAATTGACATGGAAAAATAGGAGTCTGATTGGTTTCATAAAACAACTTTAATTTTATTTTCAAACTGTTTCTTGTTATGAAGATATTGCAGAGGGGATAGTGAAAAATGAAAATAAAAACTGAAATCTACTCTCAAAGTCACAAAAAAATTAGAATGAAGGGAGGAGACATTGAAAAAACGAAACGGTCACTGGATTTAAAATAAATATGATACATGATTGAACTTTATAGTGTGTCCATGTAGTCGACCAATTCCCACCAAGTGAGAATTCCCACACACGAGAAAATAAATAAAAAAGCAAAACCATGTTGGACATTGTATCCAGAATGATTTGTCATTTTAGCCAAATTTTCTCTCTCTCGAACACGTGAAAGCCCCCGGCTCAACCCGTAGAACCCAATCGCAACTATCATGGGGCACACGGAAGGTGAACCACAAGTGATGATTGAGAGGGAACAAGGGCAAGGAATCAGAATATAGTGCGAAGCTAAGAGAGTAGCATACCAGTGATATACTCAACAAAAGGGAAACAAAGGAATAGGATCGATAAGGACCATAACCGGAATGTGTGTAGGTACTGACCTTGTTACTTGGGAACCTACCATCTCAGGTGAGTTCACTATAAAGTCTGCCTATGAGGCTTGCTGCAATAACATTACACTTGCCAGGGGTAAAACTCTTGGAGAAATATACTTAGGTACAATTGTACTCAAAAGTGACAAAATCCTTCATACCTTGTCTGGATTAACATCTTTGACTACTCTAAAAAAACACAGTTTGGCTTTATGGATTTTCACCATTATCGTCGTCACTGACATCCCATTATTGGCTTTATAGGCTATGTTTTTCATACACAACAAACACAAAAAGTAGCTAATTGGCATTCAATAAACCCATTGGCACAACTTTTAGAAAACCTTAAAGCATCCACCACACCCACCCAAATAAGGCATCGAAAATAATATTAACAGAATCAAAGTTGTTCTACTCTGGCCACTATCACGTCCGTCAAAAATTAAAACATATTACAAAATCAATATGGCTCTTGTTTGCCTTGTTTTCTACCCAAAAATATTTTTTTTTATGGAGTTCGTTCATATGTTACAGTTTCTGCTGGCAACGGACCAAGTTGGTTGCACGAAACAAAGGCCGATAATTTGTCCTTCACATGAGCCTAGTCGGAGGAAGCCAGCCACAGCTGATGGCAAAGTTAGCATTCGGAACCGGAGCGTGGTGACATTTTGGTATTTGTTGTGCCCACCTCCATCAACTCGTCCTCCTCCACCCATTCCCCCCTCCTCTCCCTTTTACGCTTCTTCGTATATTAATGTTTTTCAGTTTCCGGTGCCCATGTTGTGATTTGTCAATGGACAACAAGGACTTATTCACAAAACTAAAAACTCGAGTTGTGTCGTGCAAATTTCACAACGAAGAGGACGGGTGAAATATCGGCCATCAAATCTTCATTAAAATCAATCTAACAGCCTAAATGGCCGAACCATCACAAACTTCCAAACTTGTGCAAACCAATTTGTGATGTCTTAAGTCCACGTGTCCCTAGACAAGTCTAGTAGGGGCTTAAGGATTCCCTCGGGACACACCTGTGTTATCGTAAAGGCCCTATACGCATGAAAACATAAAAAGTGTAGAATTAGGCTTTCTTGAAACCACTATAGCAGTCTCGGTTTCAAACAGCTATAGCAATTGGGCAGTGTTGGTTCCATTTGCATGGGTCGCTGGAGACTGCTATAGTGGTTGAGTGTGCACCAGCAGTTGGCTTTTTACGCGTCAATCACTATATTCACTTCAACTCCTTCTTTGCTAATTAGTGTTATGGATTTTTTGTGGTTTTCAGTATAGTTATGTGACTTAAATATCAAAATGTTTTATATAGCTGCTTGTATATTATATGTATTATTTTTGTTGTCCCATATGGGTTATGGGTGGAGACTCGCTCACTGAATTTTGATAAACTCATCCCTCTCTTCTTTTCCCTACATATACACCTAAGTAATGTTACATCATCTTTTAGTGAGCTTCGAATTAGAGTAAAACTTATTATATGTTCATGTAGTTATAGTAGTGCTTCAGTAATTGTATAGACTGGATCCCAAACACGTATAGTTTTTATAATTATTTATTTGCCTTCCAATTATTTTATTTATTATGTTTGGCAATGACCGGATTATAGTTATTATATAGTTTTGTTTTTAGGATTTGTGTTTTGGAAATATTTCTGAATTATGAAACTCAATTGAAATGAAATGATTGGATTATATATTTTTATTATTTATGTATATTAGCCAATCACATTACCAGAGACTTCTTTGGGGACTCAATCTCTTATGTGTCGGTCATGTTTCCTAGGCAGGTTATGACAAAATTATCCTTCACCTTAGTTCACATCATAGGAAAAAACAGAAAGGGAATTTTAGTACCATCTCAACTGGAACTTGAATATGTCCTTTTGATAGAAGCCCAAAACATCTTTCATGGTTGGTCTCTGACGTGCATCCCTATCTGTGCATCTTAATGCCAACAAAAGAACTTCAGTGACTTGCTTTGCTAATCCTGGTGTATTGGGAAATGCACTTCCCAAGTATGAATCAACAATCTTGTCAATTGTGCCCGTTTCCACCCAAATAGCTCTAGCCCAACTCACTAAAGTGATCACCTGCCGCTCATCCTCAACCTCAATCAATACTCTCTTTCTTGTTATAAGCTCAAGCAGAACTACCCCGTAGCCATATACATCAGACTTCCTGCTTTGCACTATTGCATATGCATTTTCTGTCGCATAAGACAGCGCAACCATGTTAGAAAAGATACTATTTTATACAAGTCCTCTTTCAAGCTGTAAAAGTATCACTACATCATTGCATTGCAAGCATAAGTTACTATCAGTAATGCGTTTGGATAAGCTTTTAACAGAAAGTACTTTAAGGGGGGGAAGCACTCTCTATTTGCTTCCAGAAAAAGAGAAAGGATAGAACTGATCGCTTTTCATATATATTTTTTTTCAAAAGCTTTTCCAAATAGGTTAGAGAAACTTTAGAGGTAGGTTTAAGCACAAAGTGTGTGAAAATCAATAGTAAGGATGTGATTGATATAGGGTAAAAGTAGAGTGTAAAAGTTTATTGATGAATTTCATGTGTAATTATACACGAAACTCATTTATAAAGTTTTACACCCCATTTTTTTTTTCGCTATACCAAACAACCCTAAGTATTTGTTCTGTTGAGGGTAAAATTCACACATGATACTTATCCATTAAAATTTTTCCTCTATTTTTATCCTCTCATTCTACTATTCAAGTGTGAAAAAATGCTTAATTACCTGGAGCAATATAGCCAGGTGTACCAGCAACATAGGCTGAAAGCATTTGCGTAGATTCATAATGACTATCAGAATGCTCAGCCAGGTCCCTGAACAGGGCAGTACCAAAATCAGCTATAAGAGGCACCATGTCTGCATCAAGAAGTATATTCTTTGGTTTGATGTCACGATGCACTACAGGTGGTACACAATCATAATGCAGGTATTCTAGCCCGTGTGCAATCCCAACAGCTATTTTAAACCGGACATTCCAACTTAAGCATAGTGGGGGATTTTTTTCATGCAAAATGTCATGAAGGCTTCCATTTTGCATGTACTCACTTAAGACCATACCATAGTCCTCTCCTACCCAGTAGCCTGCATACCTGACCAAATTTCGATGCCTGATCTTTCCCAAGATTTCAATTTCTTTCCTCATGATACCTAAACGCTTCCTCTTGTTCCTTCCAAATGCAACCTTCTTTACTGCAAAGGTCAGTCCACCTAGGTGTGCTTTATAAACAACTCCTTGAGCTCCTCTGCCTATAATATAATGATCATTAAGGTTGTCTGTAGCCTCCGTCACTATGTCATAAAGGGAAGATGAAGGCATTTCAGCGTAGAATTTGAAGTGTTTCTTGTATAAGATTCCAATCTTTTCTTCTCCTCTTTCAATAACAGAAGGCATTGACCATTGCTCGTTAGACGCATTGAGTTGTTGCTTGCGGAAATGCATGTAAACCAGTAGTACCAGCATAGACGAAACAAATAGTGAGGATCCAAGTCCTATCACCACAGCTACAAATTTATTGAAGCCTTTGTGATAAGTTGATTTGTAGACACATGGCTCCAAATTACTTGTTTGGGTGCAATTCAAGCCATCAGAAGGTGAACAATTAACGCCGAGATGGGGATTACCCAAGAATGAAGATGGTGAGGAACTCAAAAACTTGACTAGAATTTGTGGTAGAGGACCACACAAGAAATTGTATGAGATATTGATCTCAATCAATGAATAGAGCCCATCAAGACCATCTATGCTTCCTGTCAAATTGTTCAAGGATAAATCCAGACTTTGCAGACCTCCTAGATTCCCAAGTTCTAAAGGAATAACACCTGTCAGTCCATTACCACTCAGATTCAACCCATAGAATAGGTTATGCAATTTTCCTAATGATGGAGGAATTTTCCCTCCAAACAAGTTTCCACCAAGTTGTAACTCGCGAAGCATGTTAAATTCTGACAAAAAGATGGGGATACCCCCTGTAAAACGATTCTCACTTAAAATTATTGTGGTTATCCTCGTCCAGCTCCTCAAACTCGATGGGAATGAACCATTTAGAAAGTTGAATCCAACATCAAAACGATCCATTCCGATACAATTTGAAAGTTGATAAGGTAAAGGACCTTCCAAGTTGTTGTGTCCAAGATCCAAAACCACGAGTTTCACAAGTTCTCCAAGCGCTGATGGTATGAAGCCAGTAAATTTGTTCATTGACATGTTAATCACAGCAAGATTTGTACAATTTCCCAAACTAGATGGAATTGGTCCACTGATGTTGTTCTTGCTTATGTGCATGTATTGGAGGTTCAGATTACTTTCAAAATCAGGAAGAAACCCAGTTAAATTATTTTCACTGAGCATCAACATACTTAGAGTTGCACATCTTCCTACATCAGAGGGTATGCTACCTTGAAGTTGATTAAATCCCATGTTCAGTACACGTAATTGCTTTCCAAAGCAAAGATTTGGTGGGATATTACCAGTGAACATATTCATTGTAAGGTCCAACTTCACTAGACTGCTATTGATTCCCAAGCTTTGAGGTATGACACCAGAGAGCTGGTTGTTAAACAAAGAGATGTTTTTTAGATGCATGAGCTTTGCAATCTCCAACGGTAGTTCCCCATTCAATCTGTTATCACTCAGAAACAATGCCTCTAATTTACTGCAATTACCAATGGATGAAGGAATAGTACCTGACAGCTGATTTCCATGTAGGTACAACCTCTTCAAGTGATGCAACTGTCCAATTTCAGGACCAAGTTGACCAAGAATTCCTTGGCCAGAGAGGTTAAGGGAGACCACATTGTGGGCATGGTCACATTGGATTCCTACCCATAAGCATGGATTGGAATCAGAGGTATTCCAGGTGGAGCTTATGATGGGAGGAACAAAGGTCCAGTGTGTCAAGAGTGACAGCAGAGTCCCCAAATCAGAGGTAAGAGCATAAGCATAAAATAAGGAAGAGGAGCAAAGAATCAACAGGAGGAGTGTGATACTCATAGCAGAGACAAGGTAAGTAAGTAACAAGGTGACACAAAGGTTTAAGAGTTTGCGAAGGAACAAAGAAGCACTTGTTCTTCTTCTTACAAGCAAGGAAACTAACTAAGCCATTGGAGTGAATGAGATTGTTTTGTTCTTTATAGTTAACGCGTTAGGTGATGCCGTGTTAGGTGATATAGTTAACGCGGTACATGAGATACCGTTGACGCCTCTTTATTTGTTCTTCATTTCTTTGTGAAAGAGTTCTACAATGGGATGGACGAGCTTGGAACCACCTCATCTATACAATATAATATTAAAAAAAGTTTCATAAAATTATATTTTTACCCTTGATTTTATTTCCACCGTCCAAATACTGTTACGCTTCACTACTTCAGTCTTGTATCGCTGGCAAAGGCGTTAACGCTGGGCATGGTTCGGAAAACCCGAACCGGTTGAATCGGGAATCGGTCTGCTATCCGATCTAGATTGGTCCTCAAAATTGATTGACAAAAAATCGGTATTGGACCATTGCGAACCAGCTGGGAACTGAACAAATTGGCCCGGCTAGTCAAATCGATTTTTTTTTTATAGAAAAGATGTAAAATGGCTTTATTTTGAGGTTTTAAAAAAAAAAAAGTCTAAAATCTCATTTTTCCTAATTTTTTTACTTTTTTTTATGAAAATTTGTAATTTGAGAGATTTGATCCATATAGATAATGTTTATTTTGATTAAAAGATGAATTATATTATATTCTATGGGTTTATTGATATCTAATTTAATTTTTATTTATTTTTTACATATATTTTATTTTATATTTTTATATATTTATATAAATACAAGTTTTATTATATATCTATTATATTCTAATTAAACCCCTAATTAAACCGATTAAACCTCTAAACCTCTGAACTCTTACTCTTTCGATATCTGGTTCGATTTTCAGAACCTTGAGTCCAGGTCAATTGTGGCAATTAGGTAACAATTGCATTACAGATTACAGATACAAAACTAGTTGATTTATATAGCGTTTCCAACTCTCTCTGGAATGCTCACCAAGTGTTGGATGTAGAACTCGCCATTTGTCAACCGTATTCAAAGTTCTTATCGAAGCTTTTTTATTATTATTTAAATTATGAGTTTAAAGAGTTTAATTTTAATATACTTACCGTATAAATTAAATCCTCAAACTGTTAGATTTAGTCCATAAATGTTAACTTAAAATAATATTATATTATCAACTATTTTTTTTCAAAAAAAAAATCAAATTATAATAAATAATTATTTAACACTACTTTCTTAAAATTGTATTTATTCACAATGTAAATTTAAACTGCACAGTGGATAAATTTTTAGGTGTAACTATTTATCCAAGATTAGAAATAAAACGATTTAATGGTTATTTTATTGGTAACAGTTTAACAAAATACATGTCTAAATTTTTTTTTAACGGTGATTATAATTTGAAAAATCACTATATTGGGTTTAAGAATTTAATTTTAATACTCTAAGATTGTTAAAAAGAATAAATTACACAATTACCTAATCATATATTTTCACATGAATAAGCATGACTTATCACTTAAAAAATCATGTGAATAGAAAAACCTAATCATGTGAATAATTGATTATCACAATCACCACTTTTATTGTACCAAAATTAAATTTTGATTAGGAGTTTTATGAATCACTAAGATAAAATACAATATTGATACAATCATATATCTATATGGGAATACGATGAAATTTTAAAATTTAAGATGCGAGATACGCATATATATATATATATATACACACTAATTATAATTAGTATATATATGTATAAATATACAATATTTCAATATGGTATCAAATTTATTTTTACTCTTATCATAACTTTGTTAAGAAGACATATAAAAAATATATGTCAATGATATTTTTTTTAATTGCACTTAAGAGTCTCAAACACTGTCATTTTATAATTATAAATATAAAATAGATTTTTTTGTCAATATTTTCTAAATTCATGAAATTTCCTTTATAAAACCATTTCATTCAATTTGCGCTTGCTAGCTGATTTCATGCAGTGCCATTGTATCACAACTTGTGGACAAATCAATTTGTAAAATCAAAATATTGGTTTTGGCATATTTTGAAGTATCAAAATATTAGCGCAACAATAGGTCAGGAGCCACTTTGAAACTCTCTTTCAATTCAATATGACTTTAGAAATTATTGGTGTTTTTAGTACAGTATGGGTCGAAACCCAAACCCATTGTAGCTATTTTAAAACTTCTTGATTTTAATGGGTTTTAGCTATTGACCAAAGTCAAAATAAGGGTTTAGCTCCCAGTTATATGGGTGACGTTTGGATTTTATGCTGGGATATTATTATATTTTTTGTTTCGGGAGAGATGTTTGGATTCTATGATGGGTTGTTATGATCTTTTTTTTTCATAGGATATGCTATTATTTTTAATTTGATCTAGACGGTAAGTATATATTATATTGTCGGTGGATTATTATACACCGAAGAGTCGACAATATGTTTACATTCTTTAATAGGATGAGAAAATATTCCAATAAAAAAAGATTAAGAAAAATAATATAGCTCAATGAAAATTAAGAAAAATTGAATGCTTTTTAGCATAGATTGTATGAGTTGTGGCTCAAATATATTTCATTGCTCAGTGCAAATAACATCGCTCTTTTTCAAAATGGTGAAATCAAATAATTCATGGTATTCGGCCATAAATCAGTTTAGGGTGAAAACTGAAAAACAAAGGATCATTCTAATGACTGAAGAATGTCATTTAGCTTTATAGTGGCCTTACAAGTTCTTCCATGATTACATGTGACTCACTGAGAGTTGAAGAGTGGGTCTGATAGGTGTTACAATGTGTAGGAGCCTGTGCTGTGAATTTAAGGATTTCTGCTGATGCATATATTGAGCCAAACGAGAGAGGAAAAACCAGTTGAAGGGCTGTGTAACCACTGGACCAATACTAAATGGAAAAAAGATCAAATAAGGCCAACTATAGATTACTTGTGGAACAACTACTAGTGCAAGTGTCACTACTTGCTCAGCATGTATCTTACCACTTCCCATTAGTTTAACTATGAGTCCATCAACATCGGTTGTAGGTGTAGACATGAGTTTCCCATCATCCCAGCTATAGACTCCCAGCTGAAACTCATTAGCATCCTGCAACCAGCTGAAATGGTTAGAATCTTTAGCTTCTGTCCCCTCGTTCAATGTAACTTGCGTGTTTCTCAGGTTTGCAGCCCCACTACTTTCTCCATGCAGAAAGGAGTGTCGTTGAGTATTAGAAACTGGGTGACTACTGACAACTGGCACATTATATGGTTGTGGTGCTACATCAATAGCAGCTTCAGCACCATCATAAACCACATCATCATCACAACTCCACTTGAATATGCCATGTTGATAGAAGCCCATAACATCTTTCATGGTTGGTCTCTGGTGTGGATCCTTCTCTGTGCATCTTAATGCCAACTCCAGCACTGCAGCAACTTGCTTTGCTAATGCTGCTGAATTGGTAAATGCAGTTAAGAGATCTGAATCAACAATCTTGTCAATTTTGCCGGTTTCCTCTCTAACCCAACTCACTAAAGTGATCACCTGCCGCCAATCCTCAACCTCAATTAATGCTCTCTTTCTTGTTATAAGCTCAAGCAGAACTACCCCATAGCTATAAACATCAGACTTTCTGCTTTGCACTACTGCATATGCATTCTCTGTCATAGACATTGCAAACCACGTTAGACAAGATACTATTTTACACACCTCCTCTTTCAAGCTGTAAAAGTATCATTACATCATTGCAAGCATAAGCTACTATCAGCTATTGGGTGCGTTTGGATGAGCTTTAACGGAAACTAGTTTCAAGAAAAGGAGAAAAAGAGAACTTAATAAAAAATTACTTTTGTCATTGAAAAAGCACAGACCCATAGTGTGAAAATAACTAGTAAGGATAAATTTGGTTGGGGAGTAAAAATGAATTCATTCATGGAAATTTTCCCCCAGTTTTTTACCCCATATCAATCACATACCAAGTTCAGAAGAGGGTTTAATTACCTGGTGCAATATAGCCAGGAGTACCAGCAACACAAGTTGAAAGCAACGGAATAGATGCAGAATGACTATAAGAATGCTTAGCCAGGTTCCTGGACAAGGCAGTACCAAAATCAGCTATAAGAGGCTCCATGTTTGCATCAAGAAGTATATTCTTTGTTTTGATGTCACGATGCACTACAGGTGGTACACAATCATAATGCAGGCATCCTAGCCCGTGTGCAATTCCAACAGCTATCTTTAACCGACCATTCCAACTTAAGCGTGGTGGGGGATTTTTTCCATGCAAAATGTCATCAAGGCTTCCATTTTGCATGTACTCAGACAACACTATACCATAGTCCTCTCCTACCCAGTAGCCCGTATATCTGACCAAATTTCGATGCTTGATCTTTCCAAGGATTTCAATTTCTTTCTGCATGATACCTAAACGCTTCCTCTTGTTCCTTTCAAATGAAAACTTCTTTACTGCGAAAGTCTGTTCACCAAGTTGTGCTTTATAAACAACTCCGTGGGCTCCTTCGCCAATATGATATTGATCATTTAGGTTGTCTGTAGCCTCCATCACTTTGTCATGAAGGGAAGATGAAGACATTTCAGTGAAGAACTTGATTTCTTCCTTGTGTAAGAAGCCAATCCCTCCTGCTTCTCTTTCAGTAACAGAAGACATTAACTGCTGCTTGCCAGAGGCATGGAGTTCCAGCTGCTCACCAGAGGCATTGATTTCCTGCTTGAGGAAATACATGCAAACTAGTGCGATCAGCATAGCCGACGCAAATAGAGAGGATCCAAGTCCTATCAACACAATTACAAATTTACGGATGCCTTTGTGATCAGCTGATTTGTGGACACATGGCTTCAAATAACTAGTTTTGGTGCAATTCAAACCATCAGAAGTTGAACAACTGACACATAGATGGGGATTACCCAAGAATGAAGATGGTGAGGAATTCAAAAACTTGATTAGAGTTTTCGGTAGAGAACCATACAAGAAATTGTACGAGATATTGATCTCAATCAACGAATGGAGCTCATCAAGAACAGCTATGCTTCCTGTCAAATTGTTCAAGGATAAATCCAGACTTTGCAGCTCTTGTAGACGCCCAAGTTCTAAAGGAATAACACCACTCAATCCATTACCACTCAGATTCAACCCATAGAACAGGTTCTGCAATTTTCCTAATGATGGAGGAATTTTTCCTCCCAACAAGTTTCCACCAAGTTGTAACTCGCGAAGTATGTTAAATTCTGACAAAAAGACCGGGATATCCCCTGTAAAACGATTCTCTCTTAAAATCAATGTGGTTATCCCTGTCCAGCTCCTCAAACTTGATGGGAATGAACCATTTAGGAAGTTGAATCCAACATCAAAACAATCCATTCTAGTACAATTTGACAGTTGATGAGGTAAAGGACCTTCCAAGTTGTTGTGTCCAAGATCCAAAACCACAAGATTCCCAAGCTTTCCAAGCACTGATGGTATGAGGCCAGTAAATTTGTTCATTGACATGTTAATCACGGCAAGATTTGTACAATTTTCCAAACTAGATGGAATTGGTCCACTGATGCTGTTCTTGCTTATGTGCATGTATTGGAGGTTCAGATTACTTTCAAAATCAGGAAGAGACCCAGTTAAATTATTTTCGCTCAGAATCAACATATTTAGAGTTGCACATCTTCCTACATCAGAAGGTATACTACCTTGAAGTTGATTAAATCCCATGTTCAGTACACGTAATTGCTTTCCAAAGCAAAGATTTGGTGGGATATTACCAGTGAACATATTCATTGTGAGGTCCAACTTCACTAGACTGCTATTGAATCCCAAGCTTTGAGGTGTGACACCAGAGAGCTGGTTGTTAAACAAAGAGATGTTTTTTAGATGCGTGAGCTTTGCAATCTCCAAAGGTAGTTCCCCATTCAATGTGTTATCACTCAGAAACAGAGCCTCTAATTTACTGCAGTTACCAATGGATGAAGGAATAGTACCTGACAGCTGATTACCATGTAAATACAACCTCAACAGCTCGGTCAAGTTCCCAATATTGGTTGGAATAATACCACTGAGAAAGTTGTTGTGCAGGTTCACTTCTTCCAGGTGAGGAATTTGAAACAAGGGATCTGGAATCTCACCAATCAACAGATTAGACGACAAGCTCATATACCTTAAGTTTTGTAACCTTTTCAAGCTATATGGTATCTGTCCACTAAAGCTGTTATTAGAAAGGTCTAAATCCTCAAGCAAACTACAGTTACTTAGCTCCGAAGGTACTTTTCCTGAGAAACCATTACTCGACAAGACAAGGGTCTTTAAGTGATGCAACTGTCCAATCTCAGGACCAAGTTGACCAAGAATTCCTTGACCAGTGAGGTCAAGGGAGACCACATTGTGGGCATGGTCGCATTGGATTCCTACCCATGAGCATGGATTGGAATCAGAGGTATTCCAGGTGGAGTTTATGATGGGAGGAACAAAGGTCCAGTGTGTAAAGAGTGATAGCAGAGTCACCCCATCAGAGACAAGAGCAGAACCATCATACAGGAAGGAAGAGAAGCAAAGAATAAACAAGAGGAGCGTGATACTCATTGTAGAGACAAGGGAAAAGCACCAGCTGATACAGAGTTAAGAGTCAAGAGGTTTGCAAAGCAACAAGAAGCACTTAACCTTGTTCTTGCATGTTAGTTACAAGCAACGATACAAGCAATCGGATTGAATCAGATTGTTTTGTCGTCGTCTGAGTTGTGTACTTTGAGGATTGTCTTACTTTGTTAATTGCTTGCTTTTCATTTCTTTGTCAAAAGTGTAAATAATTTCGGCACATTATTAACCTGGGGATTGGGTTCGAAGGCCCGTTGCGCATCCCCTTCTTTATTTTTTAAAGCATGGAAAACACGAATAAAGATAATAAAAACAGAATAACAATCGTAGTTAGCACAATTGGTAGTTAATTAAATTCCTTAAATATCTAGTTAGAGGTTTAATTCATGACAGTGTGTACGAAGAATGCTTCATGGTCAAAGGATTGGTTTACACTATTAACTAATAGATTTGAAAAAAAAAATCGTGTTAAATAACTATTCATTATTATAGTAATTGCTCACAATAATTTAAAATTTAACACTTTTTAAATTCCTGTTATTTTATTGTGTAAAATCATTCTACACTATAATTATATAGAAATTAAATTCTACATTACATTCTTGATCGAGCTGGTTTTTTCATTTTTTTTTCTTTGAACAAAAGAGAAACATGTGCAAAACATCGAACAGATCGACATCAAATTGGACATCCTATAGTTGGACGGGAAAATATTCCAAAATAAAATTAAGAAAAATAACATAGTACAGTGAAAAAAAAAATTGACTTTTTTTTTTATAAATTTGACTTAGATTGTATGAATGAGACTGAGCAACAAATTGTGGAGTCAATCAAATATCAATTCCACTGCTGTTTTCTGATTAGAGAGAAAATTGAAAACCAGATGGCTCATTCCACTGATTTAAGAACATCATTAGGCTTTATGGTGTCCTTACAACTTCTTCCATGATTACATGTGACTCACAGAGAGTTGAAGAGTGGGCCTGACTGGTGTCACAATGTACAATCTGCAGAAGATTGAGCTGTGAACTTAAGGATTTCTGCTGGTGCGTATATTGAGCCAAACGAGAGAGGAAAAAGCAGTTGAAGGGCTGTGTAACAACTGGACAATTATTAGATGGAAGGAAGATCAAATAAGGCCAACTATAGATTACTTGAGGAACAACTACTAGTGCAGGTGTCACTACTTGCTCAGCATGTATCTTACCACTTCCCGTTAGTTTAACTACGAGTGCATGTACACCAATTGTAGGTGTAGATATGAGGTTCCAATCATCCCAATTGTAGACTTCCAGCTGAAACTCATTAGCATCCTGCCACCAGCTGAAATGATTAGAATCTTTAGGTTCAGTCTCCTCATTAAATGTAACTTTTCTGTGTCTCAGGTTTGCAGCCCCACTATTTTGTCCATGAAGATAGGAGTCTCGTTGAGTATTAGAAACTGGATAGGTACTTACAATTGGAAAATTGTGTGGTTGTGGTGCTACATCAACAGCAGCTTCAGCACCAACAGAAACCACCTCATCACAATTCAACTGGAATATGGGTTTTTTATAGAAGTCAATAACATGTGTCATGGTTGGTCTCCTACGAGGATCCCTCTCTACGCATCTTAATGCCAACAAAAGCACTTCAGTGACTTGCCGTGCTAATACTGCTTTATGGGGAAATGCACTTGCAAGGTCTGAATCAACAATCTTGTCAATTTTGCCAGTTTCCTCCCGGATCGATCTAGCCCAACTCACTAAAGTGATCCTCTGCCGCACATCCTCAACCTCAATTAATGCTTTCTTTCTTGTTATAAGCTCAAGCAGAACTACCCCATAACTATATACATCAGACTTTCTGCTTTGCACTATTGCATATGCATTCTCTGCCACATGGACATTGCAACTATGTTAGAAAAGACTGAGTTTACACAACTCCTCTTTCAAGCTGTAAAAGTATCATTACATCATTACAAACATAGCTTACTATCAGCTATTGGGTGCATTTGTATAAGCTTTAACCAGAAGGCACTTATAAGATAAAAAGCAGAAGGAGAAGATGCAACTCTCTGTTTGCCTCCCAGAAAAAAGCATAAAACTGATTATTTTATGTTTCTTTTTCTATTCAAAAGTTTATCCAAATGCTTATAGAAAATCTAGGGGTACTTTTCTCAGAAACAAAAAGTGTGCAAATCAATGGCGTTGAAAAGGTTTAATTACCTGGAGCAATATATCCAGCAGTACCAGCAACATATGCTGAAAGCAGTTGTGTGGAATTAAAATGATTACAAGAATGCTCAGCCATGTTCCTGAACAGGGCAGTACCAAAATCAGCTATAAGAGGTTCCATGTTTGCATCAAGAAGTATATTCTTTGGTTTGATGTCTCGATGCACTACAGGTGGGACACAATCATTATGCAGGTATTCTAGCCCACGTGCGATTCCAACAGCTATATTAAACCGAACATTCCAACCTAAGGGTGGTGGGGGATTTTTTTCATGCAAAATGTCATGAAGGCTTCCATTTTGCATGAACTTGTATAAGACTATACCATAGTCCTGTCCTACCCAGTAATCTGCATATGTGACTACATTTCGATGCTTGATCTTTCCCAGGATTTCAATTTCTTTCCACATGATACCAAAACGCCTCTTGTTCCTTCCAAATGCAACCTTCTTTACTGCAAAAGCTATTTCACCTAGTTGTGCTTTATAAACAATTCCATGTGCTCCTCTGCCAATAATAAACCGATCATTTAGGTTGTCTGTAGCCTCCATCACTATGCCATGAAGGGAAGATGACTGCCGATTAGCTATGTTCTTGATTTGTTCCTTATATAAGAAGCCAATCTTTCCTCCACCTCTTTCAATAACAGAAGACATTAGCAAATGCTTATCAGAGGCAATGAATTCTTGCTTACGGAAATACATACAAACAAGTGCTACCAGCATAGCTGAAAGAAATAGTGAGGATCCAAGTTCTATCACCACAATTACAAATTTATTGATGCCGTTGTGATCTGCTGATTTGTTGACACATGGTTTCAAATGACTAGTTTTGGTGCAAATCAAACCATCAGAAGGTGAACAACTGACACATAGATGGGGATTACCCAAGAACGAAGATGGTGAGGAATTCACAAACTTGATTAGGCTTTTTGGTACAGGACCATTCAAGAAATTGTGTGAAATATTGATCTCAGTCAAGGAATGGAGCTCATCAAGAACATCTATGCTTCCTGTCAAATTGTTCAAGGATAAATCCAGACTTTGCAGCACTTGTAGACGCCCAAGTTCTAAAGGAATAACACCTGTCAATCCATTACCGCTCAGATTCAACCCATAGAATAGATTTTGCAATTTTCCTAATGATGGAGGAATTTTCCCTTCAAACAAGTTTCCACCAAGCTGTAACTCGCGAAGTATGTTAAATTCTGACAAGACCAGGATACCCCCTGTAAAACGATTCTCTCTTAAAATTAATGTAGTTATCCCTGTCCAGGTCCTCAAACTTGATGGGAATGAGCCATTTAGGAAGTTGAATCCAACATCAAAACGATCCATTCTAGTACAATTTGACAGTTGATGAGGCAGAGGACCTTCCAAATTGTTGTGTCCAAGATCCAAAACCACAAGATTCACAAGCCTTCCAAGCGTTGATGGTATGAAGCCAGTAAAGCTGTTCATTGACATGTCAATCATAGCAAGATTTGTGCAATTTTCCAAACTTGATGGAATTGGTCCACTGATGTTGTTCTTGCTTATGTGCATGTATTTGAGGTTCAGATTACGTTCAAAATCAGGAAGAGACCCATTTAAATAATTTCCACTCAGAATCAACATACTTAGAGTTGCACATCTTCCTACATCAGAAGGTATTCTACCTTGAAGTTGATTAAATCCCATGTTCAGTATATGTAATTGCTTTCCAAAGCAAAGATTTGGTGGGATATTACCAGTGAACATATTCATTGTAAGGTCCAACTGCACTAGACTGCTATTGATTCCCAAGCTTTGAGGTATGACACCAGAGAGCTGGTTGTTAAACAAAGAGATGTTTTTTAGATGCATGAGCTTTGCAATATCCAAAGGTAGTTCCCCGTTCAATCTGTTATCACTCAGAAACAAAGCCTCTAATTTACTGCAATTACCAATGGATGAAGGAATAGTACCTGACAACTGATTACCATGTAAGTACAACCTCAACAGCTCAGTCAAGTTCCCAATATTGGTTGGAATAATACCACTGAGAAAGTTGTTGTGCAGGTTCACTTCTTCCAGGTGAGGAATTTGAAACAAGGAACCTTGAATGTCACCATTCAACAGATTAGACGACAAGCTCATATACCTTAAGTTTTGCAACCTTTTCAAGCTAGATGGTATCTGTCCATTAAAACTGTTATTAGAAAGGTCTAAATATTCAAGCAAACTACAGTTACTTAGCTCTGAAGGTACTTTGCCAGAGATACCATTACTCAACAACACAAGGGTCTTCAAGTGATGCAGTTGTCCAATTTCAGGGCCAAGTTGACCAAGAATCCCTTGACCAGTGAGGTTGAGGGAGACCACATTGTGGGCATAGTCACATTGAATTCCTACCCATAAGCATGGATTGGAATCAGAGGTATTCCAGGTGGAACTTATGACGGGAGGAACAAAGGTCCAGTGTGTCGAGAGTGAGAGCAGAGTCTCCCCATCAGAGGTAAGAGCATAAGCATAAAATAAGGAAGAGAAGCAAAGAATCAACAGGAGGAGTGTGATACTCATAGCAGAGACAAGGTAAGTAAGTAACAAGGTGACACAAAGGTTTAAGAGTTTGCAAAGGAACAAAGAAGCACTTATTCTTGTTCTTACAAGCAAGGAAACTAACTAAGCAATTGGAGTGAATGAGATTGTTTTGTTCTTTAAATGGCTTTGCGGAGTGCAGCCGTGTTACGTGATATAGTTAACGCGGTACATGGTTGACGTGCTGTTATACCGTTGACGCCTCTTTATTTGTTCTTCATTTCTTTATGGAATGAGTTTACGTGAAACTGCAAGGAAAGAAAAAAAGAACTTTTGGTCGATTTTATGCTCCACTTATCTGCTCTATTCAAGTTCTTTCTTGTCATTTTTTACTCTTTCTCAATTATTCGACTGTATTCAAAGTTCTTACTGAAGTTTTTCTCATTTAAATTATGAGTTTAACGAGTTTGATTTTAATACGCTTGTCGTATAAATTAAATCCTCAAACTATTAGACTTATTTCATAAATGTTAATGTAAAACAATGTTACATTATCAACTAATTTTTTTTTTTCAAAAATGTCAAACATAATAAATAATTATTTAAATACTTTCTTAAAATTTTATTTATTAGCAATGTAAATTTAAACTGGACAGTGGATAATTTTTTAGGTGTAACTAGTTATCCAAGATTAGAAATAAAGGATTTAGTGGTTATTTCATTGGTAACAGTTTAACAAAAAATACATTTATAATTTTTTTTTACGGTGATTATAATTTGTAAAACGACTATATACGATTTAAGAATTTAATTTTAATATTCTAATATAGTTTAAAAAATAAATTGTACAATTATCTAACCATATACTATCACATGAATAAACGTGACTCACCACTTAAAAAATCATGTGAATAGAAAAATATCATCATGCAAATAATTGATTTTCACACTCACTAATTTTACTGTATCAAAATCTAATTTTAAATTTTAATTAAAAAATTAAACTTTATTTTGAATACGGTAACATCATTCTCCCTCAATCATTCACAAAGACCTTGATAATTATTTTATTCCACCACTGATCCATGTGGTGGTTGATCGTGAATAGATTACTCGTTGAAATTAGACACATTTATTTAAATTTAACTTACTAGTTATTTACTTTACGTTTGTCTGTAATTTGCCACATGTTCGCACCATTATCTCTTCATACCTATGCAACACTTGACAGCGAGTAGACAGTTGATCTGAAATAGTTGAAGGCGAGTTGATCAGGAATCTGAAATAATTGCCCGTTAAAATTTTCAAGAATGACATTATTACACGCACAACGTTTCTTTTTTTTTTCTTTCCCATAACAACCACGTTTGTTTCCTCGTGTTAATCACAGCGATCAAAATAAATTTATCAGCTTCATAAACAAATATATATATATCAGCCACAATTTAAAATGCAAACCTACTCTCAAATGGATTAGCTATAAACTGTATATATAAAACGTTTCATAAAACTTCTTATATTATCAAATAGCATTTCAAGTTGTTGACCCCAAGGATATGGCTATTAGAGTTATCACGAGATATTGACATATAAACAAAAGGATTTACAGAAATAGAAGGTGAGCAGAGCTTTTGGATTGCACTTAAGACTTAGCTTGGAGCGTCAAAGCAATTAGGACCTTACAAAGTGCAGGTTGAAGAATCTGAATGAACTGGAGTCTGCAATATACAAATTTTTAGATCAGATCATGGGTGTCAGCATACAAATATTACTTCAAAACAATGAAACATATACAAGCACAATGAGCCCACTACAGTACACCATAGTATGTATGTCATTTACACTGCCAAACAAACTACAGACTAATGCAAAAGTATGTACTGTTTACATTCCCAGTTTTACCCTCCAACCAAATACACCCTAAAAAGGAAAAGGAATGAAAACCGTGAAAGTATTTATATAAAGACCTGCGACCTACCCATTAACCACTTTCCTAATGTGATACAATAGATAAACCTTATTCAGAATCATATGCGTCAGAGAGAGTAAAAAGTGGAAAAGTAATAAGGTTCTCTAACCTTATTCAGCATTTTGCATCTGGTCATGCTCAATAAATTCTAGTGCATCGTCCTTGGATACAACATTAACACGGCTGACCCTGTTTTTATGTGTCACTCCATATATCTTGTCCGCAACTTTAACAAGCTCTGGACGGAATGTTGTTGTGATGAATTGTGTGTTTGATATGTCTGCCAGGCGTCGGATCATATCTACAGATGTTAAGAATCACAATACAACAGTACAATACCACTTGGAATATAGTAAGCATGAAAAACTCCAGTATCGCCAAAAACCCATATCAGAAGCTAAATATTCCCCAATCCTGTCCTTCAAAGCATACTGATTGTTAATATTGGATAAAGTCAGGCCTTGTGAATCTTCAAACAAATTAGAGAACCAAAAGGAAAAAAAAGTATTTTACAAAGTACACGTTTGATGCCTTGTAACAGGAAGGTTTTCCAATTACAAGCTCAAATTCTGAAAATAGCCTCCCTACTTAATGGTTAAGACTGCACATATTTTCCCTTCCTAGACCTCATTAGGTGAGAGTCTCGTGCACTAAGCTGCCCTTTTTATGTATTTTATGAAGTGATAAATCTCACCAAGAGACCAAAGCTAAAATATACTTCTCCCCATGAAAGTAGCAAGCTTGGCCACTAAAACTCAATTGAAATTATTTCTCATAAAAAACCCTATTTTCATGTGCATGCACCAATATTATCTCCTACTAGAAGCACTCAACGCAAGAAACTAGCCCACACGATGATGCTGATATATGTTTGACAGCAATACTTGTGAGAAAGAAAACAAACGTGAATCATATATATATATAGCTATGGACCTTAAATGGAACAAGCGTGCATGATAAATCTGTTGGTATAAGAAAACTTTGCTGAGAGTAAATGAATGCAGCCTTACCCACTTTGCTAAGAAGTTGTTTCCAAGATTTGAACCTAAAAGAATATTTAAGTTATTAGGGACTGGACAGATATTTAAATTAAAAATTGATAACAACGGGGTGAATGAAAGAGTTCTGGAATATTGACCACGTGGTAATAGAGACATTCGATGTTAAGGAACCACATACATAAGACCTTTTAAATTTTTGGGAGAGCGCAACAAGATGGCTTTTATTTATGAATTGCAAGATTTTATATGCAGTGAAAATTATAGAATAATTATGCAGGACCAGTTATTTGGCATGACTAGAAGATAGCAAGCATAATAAAATGGATACTTCCAACAGCAGTTCTGTACTGTGGATCCAGGGCCGCATCAATCTCATCAAATAGATAAAAGGGAGCTGGATCACATCGCTGTATGGCAAAGATAAGTGTAAGAGCAACAACAGTTTTTTGACCCCCAGACAACTGCTTCATGGACTGTGTCTCTCCTTGTCCAGTAAAAGAGACCTGCAAGGAATAAACACGCCAGGAATGTCAGAAATAAAAATCTGTACTTAAAATTGTGTAGTACAAATGTAAACCACCAGTTTTGGTTGAAGCAATTCTAGACCAACTGAAGAAGCCTGCATTTCCCAACAATATGTGGGAAGAGAACACACATGCATAGGCTGGGCCCACAATCAAGTTCAGGGTCAGAGAACATGACTAAGCCATTTTATGAAGTTTGCTTTGTCAGATGATATGAATATTTGCTTTCATTTGACCCAGGTAATGAATGCAACCAAAAAAATGAAAGAAAGGAATATATAGGGTTGTTTGGAATTGTTTTTGTTTGTGTTTTTTAAAAATGTTTTGAAAACATATTTTGGGTAGTAATTAATGAAACCAACTAATTATAAATGTGCCACCACATTCTTTTTGGTTTTAAATAACAGAATTAAAAAAACATCTTTCAGCTGTTTTCTAATTTTTGCTTTTAAAACACGAAAGCCATTTTTTTGTTTTTGAAATCAATCTGAAAAGAATAACCAACTAAACAAGACTTTTTTGTCTTTTAAAAATTCAAAATTGTTCTGCAAAACACTTTCCAAACAGCCCTATCTCCAGATATGATCATAAGTGAACAATATTTACTACAGCATGCTATTTTCTTTGACTATTTAAACTTACAAAACAAATACAAGCATTCTCGCAAAACCATTATATCAAAAACGAAAAGGCACAGCAAAAATACACTTACCTTCACTTTCACTCCAATGTACTTTTCTACTCTCCCCTCTGGATTTGCTTCACGAGGACCATCCTCATCTTGATCATCATCATCATGATCACCATCCTGATGGAAAGGAATCAGAATACAAATATCACTAACAAATTAATTGCAATAACCTAAATAGAAAGTTAACATCTATGGGGGACCTCAGTCCTCCCACAAGATTTCACAAACACAAATAAATTAACAATCAACCACCACATGAAAACAGGAGTGAGAAATTGGCTCGAAATGAATAAATTAATAATGCTAAAACTATTTTAGCGCACAAAATCTATATGAAAAGCTGGAAAGCACCATCTTTTTCCAGCCAACACAATCACAAGAACTGAACAGAGAAGACTAAAAATTATTTAACCAGTACAAACCTTCTTCTTCATCATAACCAGATGACCATGGCCCCCCTGTACAAGTTCAGAAAATACTTCTCGAAAATGCTTAGCAACACCTTTGAAAGTGCGTTCTATTGATTCATCCTTCCGTTGATCAAGTACTTGTATTAGCTCTTTAATTTTCTGCAAGTACACAATCACATTGACAGAGAAGTCAAACCAGTTATTGACGTTGGATACACCATTGTCACAAAAGCAAAAGTTGGCACTGGATCAGTCTTACATCCAAAAGGAAGCTTAGTACCAGAATACGCATTATATTCCATTACATACAACAGAAAATGAAAACACAACAAAAGCTATAAAAATTAAACTCCCCATATAGTCAAGTTGTTAACAAGATCTGCTTCAGGGCAAATCAAAATAACAACAATCTTCAGATGCCATGAAAGATCTACCAAACCCTCCAGATATTATCTTGCAGAATACGCAATCTATACTGGGCAATTTAGCCATCAAAGACTTTTTTCTTTAAAAGCAATAATTAAGAATCATCTCAATAAAAAGCTCCGATAATTACCGAATCTCCTGCATCAAGTTCTTCTCTTCTTTTCTGAAGTTCTTCTCGTTGTTCTGTAAAATTTATGTACTGGTCTAGTGCTTTTTTGTTTACATGACTGAACTGCTGCAGTTGGTCATTGCACCTGTGCAGCATTTTATGCAAATCTTTGATGTTCCTCCTTTTATACCTACCAATTCCAATGACAATGAGGAAGTGGTGAATAAAGTTAGCTGAATCCATAATAAAGAAAATGGCAAAAGTGCAAGGCTGAAAGCTATAGCTAACAGCACATATCTTCTGAATTATTGAAAATACAACAGCATGGTAAAAATCAAATTTATCTTCCAAAATGTGCCAAAGTATTGAGACAATCGAGATATTGATGACATAGTAATGCAGACAACAAAGTAAGGATTATATTTGTACGTTATTAGTTATTTGCTTGGAAAAGACTTCAGTCTGCATGGCTGTGAAAAGTTAGCTATCCGTATAGAAAGACAATAGAGTGAGAACAAACAAACATATTTCTGAAAATGTTGTATTGCAGAAGCTTGGAATATAAAAGCAAAGCTTTAGGCTCGATTAACAAACTGATGCCAACGATCTGTTGTCAGAAAAGAATTTTGCTTTTCATTTTGTTAAATGTTGCTAATGGTATTCTTACAGAAATTACTAGAACATAGAGAGATGAATTGTTTAGTGCTTCCCATATAATTTAACTGCCTTTTCTAAATCTTTCTAGGATATACTTTTAGCTTTCTTTTCTGTCAAAAAGAATTCATCGTCAGGCCCAAAAGAAGTAGAAGGAAAAATAAACAAGCAGCAAGAAAAAGCCTTACGTCTCAAAAGCATCTGATGTCAATGGACCCAGTTCCCTTATTTTCTTGCTATATTCCTCCTCTTTAGCAGAATATATGTTCTTCTTACTCAGCAATTGCTCTAATTCTTTGGCTTCTTCCTGAAGTTTTCTTTCATACTCGTCCTCCAAAGTCTGCAGCCAAAAGTCATCATCAGTGATTAAACAAATACAAATACAACTGGCAAACAATATTAGAGTACTACCTTCAACTTATTCATGTCATCTTGAATCTTTTTAATTTGCCTTGTCCGATCATTTATACTTTCAGAGACTCCTAAGGAAGGAATTTGGTCAAAAAAGGAACTATAATCATGCTTCAAAACATCAATTAAGACAAGACTGATTGACAGTCTCACTTCTTAGCTGCTCTGTTGCATCATCAACTAGTAATTTAGCATCGCTGAGTTCCTGCCCCTTCAATTCAGCATCTACAACCAAAGAGTCACCATCAACTGATGATATTACAGCCTCCAACTCTTGCTTTCTTCTCCTAAGGTTAGTCGTTAGATTAGTTTCCAGCTCTGCTTTCCGTGCTTCAGTCTGCAAAAGTGAAGTTAAAATAAGGACACTAGCCCCATGAATACTCCAAAAACGAATATAATTCATTCAACAACCTCAATGCGATCAGTCTTGCAAGCAACAAGCTTCTCTTTAAGTTCAGTGATTTCAGGGTTCAAGTCTGACAAAAGCTTTTTTTCCTCTGGTGTTAAATGATCAATTAGTTCTGTGCCCATCTCAGCTGTTTTCATTGCCATACTAGCCTTAAGCTGTTCAATCTGATTCTGGACATCCAGAAGTGACTTTTCCTACAAGCAATTAAGGAAAAGATGAAAAATGATCAACAATGAAAAATTCCACAAGTAACTACCAGGAGAAAAGAATCTCATCTCTCAGGGGATCAAGGCATATAATCGAGAAATCCAATTACACCTTTTTCGCAAGTGCTTTAGAAATCAATTGCTTCTGCTTGTTAAAATTAGCAATTTCCTGCTTAAGCTGTTCGACTTCTGATTTGTCATGAGCACGCTCAGCATCAATCTTCTGCTGCTCAGCAACAAGTTGAGTGATCTGTTGGTCTATCTGTAAGGTTAGTTAAGTGAAAACAAAACTATTGGAATTTTGGAAGAGATGGTATCATGACAAAAAATGACACGGGAATAAGAGAAGTCATTCATAAAATTAGTGTGTTTGGGGCTAGCTTATTTTAGGTTCAAAACAGTTTATAATCAAAAGCCTCCAGAAACAGTTTTAAAAAAAAGAAAGTGACTAATCTTTAGCTAAGTGATCAAAAAACACTATGCCAATGAGCATAAGACATTTCATGCTATATGGTAAAAAACAAATAGAGGCTCCCTAATAAAAGTTTTAACATCAGATGAAGCAATGGATTATCTAAAGCAAAATCAATCATCAGCAATAAATGAACGAACAACAAATTAAAAAAGATGCCACTAGGTGCAAGGTTGTCAAACTCACATATTTACCAAAACTTGTGGAGCCAAGGCAAACTCGGATCATAAGCTCCTAAGAGTTAATTTATTTTTAAAACAATATTAACAAATATTTATATCTAATTAATTATAATAAAATAAATTCATGATAAAACAAAGATATGTAAGAATTTCAATTTCAATATCATAATGAACCAAATATAAGTCATAAAATCTGAAATTCAAATTAATATCATTAGAAATGTAGCAGATCAAAATTTAAGGATGTAAAATTTGAAAATAACTTATTTCAATATATCATAATTACAATTTTACGACATCTAAGTAGGAGTAATTATTGTGAAATTCCATGTTTTGTTGCTTGAGAGACCAAACTCTAACCGAAAGAGTAAACTTACAAGTTTACCCGAATTTATGCGAGTTTATGCAGTTTACCCGAGTTCACTTAGATTTGAGTTTGCCAGCCAGTTAACCCATGAGTTTGATAACCATGACTATGTGAAAGAGTTCAAAAGAACAACTGAACATCAGTGAAGGATTATGGAACCAACCAGGTGCAGTGCAACTTGGAATAAAATCCAGGTAGAGCCTCTTATTTTGTTCAGCTAAGTTTAACATATCTCTATTAAAATGACTGTAAGAAGCAATGCAACATCATCCACTAAAACGTTATTATGAAAGAGCACATGAATACTCCAATGAAACTAGAAAAAGTACTTGGCAACCAATGATGAATATTTAATGTTTGTAAAGTTGCAGGTACTCAGAAAACTTACTGAGATGGACAAACCCATTGTGAAAACTCAAACTAAGGTCCATAGTCCGTCTATGCTTGTCAAAATATGCATTGTAACATAACACAAACAAATATACGCCAAATAAAAACATAATGTAAATAAATCAAACGCAAATAAAAGATATGACCAGTGGGGATGGACAACCAAATGGGGTCCTTTCTCCTCACCCTTCGAGCTACTTTTTCAAACATTTGATCAGGTGATTCAAGTCATAATCTGGATTTGCTATCTTTTGTTCCTCTGTTA
This sequence comes from Dalbergia cultrata, assembly GCA_031216105.1. Classification (NCBI taxonomy): domain Eukaryota; kingdom Viridiplantae; phylum Streptophyta; class Magnoliopsida; order Fabales; family Fabaceae; genus Dalbergia; species Dalbergia cultrata. The sequence continues at coordinate 52,889,356 of CM062352.1, read as the reverse complement.
TTTTTTCATGCCTTTTAGAGAGCATGAGTTCTGATCAAAACAAAAGAAAGAAAAGAAATTGGAAAGTACATAAAAGAATGTTTTATTTTTCAAAAAGATATATATATTATAAATAACAAAAAGGATATCTTGTAGCTTAGATCTAACAATTTTCAATTCCTCCTCTTTCATGTGAATACTGTCTTCATTCTGCTTAATGATCTTCATAAACTTTAATTTTGATCGTCTGTGATCATAAAATCCTCCAGTCATACTACCTTTCTTGCTTACTTGATCGCCTGTAATGAAACAGAAAACAACTTGTCAAGGAAAACACATGGTTAGGCCAGAACATACAGACAAATAATGTAAAGAATTGTCAAGCCAACCTTCCAGTGTTATGCAGTCCAGACCATCAGCCCGAGCAACCCTTGAAGCCACATCCAAATTCTTGCAAATAACTGTTCTTGCAAATACCTGAGAGATATCAGAAGTGATGTTAAGGGATATCAATTCACCTATATCATTAAGAGGATGCACATCGGGTAGGCAAAATCCATAGAATTACAATTATTTAGAAAATAGAACCTAAAGAGATTTAGTAACCATGTGTAAATAAAAGATAACCTGACTGAATGCAGGAGTATAGTCATTTTTGAAATTCAACTTCTTTAACAGAGGAATGACATCAGAACTCTGGGGATAACTGATGTGTGGTGACCTCACTCTGTTAAGTGGAATAAATGTAACTCGTCCACCTTTCTGTGAGTTAAGATGTCTAATTATCTGGGTTGACTTGTCATCATTGTCAACAACGACATGAAACAAGCTGTTTAAACAAATATGTTAAATAACAAAGTCAGTACCATTAAACCAAATGCAAAGAAAAAAAAAAGTGAAAATCAGCCTAAGAACTAAGACCATAGCTAAAAACAAGCATAAGCTACCGATGCTCCATTCCAAAGAAATATCATGGTGAAATGACCTGTTTCCAGCAGTAACTTCTACTGCAGTGAAAAATTTTTCATCACATTTTAGCAGCTCAATAATTGGGCCATGAACACCAGAAATTTCATACTCCTTGCAGATCTTCCGAACTGAATTCAACCCTCTTCTTACATCCTGAGCATCAAAAGAGTGTCAAGCATGGGAATAGAAAAGTTTACAGATATATCATCACGACAGATCATCCCTGAACTAGACAGACAAGAAAATCTTCCCATCTCTTCCTTTGATCAATATTAGAATAAGTAATTAAACACAGATGCAAATATCATATATCATTGCAGAGGATATATGCCTTCATCAAATCAACACCCAAAAATTTCATATACATCATAACCAGAAAGGAGTAATCACATAACTAAGTATCATCAATAAAACTTTTGATCACTTCCCCTTTTCTATATTTAAAACCCATTACTTGATAGTTTCATTTTGGCACAGTATAACCTAGATGGCAGTGACTACTATACTCATTTACTGAATCAAAAATTATAAGTTCCACCAACGCAGAACAGAAACCCTTAACACTTGTGTCTTTTTAAGTTTAATACCATTTCTGGATGTTAAGTGTAGCTGTGGTGTATATAGCATAGAAAGCAGTCAAATTCGTAAAATAGAAAGCAATTTTTGGGTAACACATATCTACATATATAATAAAACTGTCTTAATTTAGGCAGGAAATGTGAAAGATATTCTAAATTTCTCCACTAAACATACACATAACTACCATAAACAGTGAAAGATGTAAAACCTCAGCCACACCATGACAAAATTTCTTGAGAGTCTAAAAGCATTGACAAATGGGACACTAAAGAAGCTAGAAAAAAGGATTACTCACACCAGGAATTGCATGATCAAGGCTCTTTTGAGCCTTCTCAACTTCAGCTCTCAGCTTATCAATTTCAGCAGTAAGTTCATTCTCTTTGCCCCATAAGGACCTATAATTGCAAATCATAAGCAATATTTTCTTTAAAATGTGGAAAGTAAGAAATAATACACATTCGCTATGTTTCTCCCTTATACTTTCGCTAAGCTGGACACCCCATCCCCCACTTTCTTGGTATTCTTTCTTTCTTCATCCTAATAATGTTTCTTCCTTTATCCAAAAAAACATTTAAAGAAGGGACGAAAAGATATACGTACTTCCTCTCGTCATGCATCTTATCTCTTTGAACTTTATGACTATTAAACCCTTCTCGTGACTGAGCAATTTTAGATTCCAATTCAGTAATTTCAGATCTATGCTTCTCAATGAATTCATCCTTGCCATGCAATTCACTATTAAGCCGATCAATTTCCTCCATAAGCTTTTTCTCCTGTGTCCCAAAACGACAATAAAAAAGAAAGACAGGTGATGAACAATGTGACTATAAGCAGACACCGTAGTTCATTTAAAATTAATGGAGACCAGGGTCGCAGTGTGATAAAAAGTAAGCACCTTAATGCATTCACAATATAAGTATTTAAGCAACAGTTCCTTATAGCTCATACAGATAAATGAACACTTGCCTGCCCCGTGTTTGAAGAAAGCACCCGTTGAAGATCATCAATCTCCTTTTGAAGCCACTTATCACGAGCAGCTTTACTTGAAAACTGGGTTGCACGCCCTTGCTTTTGGTAAAGTATACTGAGTTTCTTCTCAAGCTCCATTATTCTGATTAAGAATAATTTATTGATTGAGAACAACATATTAGGATCTATTGGATATTCTCTACATACGATAGAATAAATTTCATTGCATCAAATATATGTTCATGCACAAACAAGCAGAAAATATAAAATTGTATTTTAAGACTAGTAAAAGCTGTACAAAAAAGAGAAAGCTAGATGATATTTCACTATCCTGCATTATTACTGGTCTAAGTTTCATTGTTTAATTAGAAAAACTAAACAATAAAAAGGAAGATTGACCTTTATAATAGCATGAAGTTAAAACATACCACCATGCCAGAAAGTCCAAATATGTACATTGGGAGAGCTACAAACAATCCACTTTATTCAAGGACATTATTCAGCAACCACAAATATAGCATACCGTTTGGTGATGTCTTTTTCTTCCATAACTTGATTCTCATATTTAGGACTGATTTTGTCCAGTTCATCCATTGATTCTTGTATTTCTTTCTCAAGCATCTCCAGTTGTCTTACAGCATCTTCCTGGAAGCACATAGGTGAAAAGCAGATCATGTAACATAACTCACCATCCAAAAAAACTCATAAGAGGATTCACTAGAAGAGTACCTTCGCACGGATATTTCCAGAGATCTTCTCCTGTAGGTCCTTGGCATCAAGCTCAAGCTCTGTATGCTTCTTTAAAGCCTCTGTCCGACGCTTTTCTATGACTTCTTTCTCTTTCTTAAAATTTTGAAGTTCTTTTGTAACATCTTTCAATGTATTCTCTAGATCTTTGGATTTCTCGTGTGCATCAAGCACGTCATTATACTTCTTTGCCGATGTTTCAGAAACTCTGGCTCGAGCTTCTTCTATCTAAAACAAAGTGACAAGCATTAAAAATAGAGCTATCAGAAATTCAACATGTCAAACTTCTAGAAGGTAAAAAGAAAAATTGTATTTTAAAAAAATAAATAAAATTAGAACAACATATAACTGACATCCAGTATTATCATTCATTGATAGTGTTCTTGAGAAAACTGCAGTCTCCAAATAATCACATCAAAAAGATATTTGATAACCAGTACTACATTCAACATCATGTTTCCTACATTTTCACACAGAAAGCAGACGCATCATAAGATGAACGTTGCAAGAACCTATGCAAGATTTTCTAATATAAATTTGAGATACATATGTTAATGACATCCTTTAGAGAAACAAAAGGGTTCAAATCTAGCCAACAAAGAACAATCCATATCATCACTAAATGTACATGACTTCTTGGAAAGACCCTTAGGAAGTCCAAAGCTCGCTCCCAGGTCAGGTATTCATTGGGTCAGGGAAACTTAATAGAATTAATACAAATGAAAAGCTATAAATATGTTGATTCAACAACTTTTCGCCATATGGGTGCAATTGCTTGCCCTAGATTCACAACTGGGTGCATCACTTATTTTAGTGCCCAGCTAATTAAATTTCAAATAGACTTTTTTGGGCTTTATTGTCAAACAGGAGTGCATTCACAGAGCTTGTTGCAATTCTTGTTGATTAAGATCAGAAGCTTTGAAAGGAGCTAGAGTGTCATGACAACTAACTTCATATGCAATTCTAAGATGCCTTTGGTAGGAGTAGAATGCTAGAACTAATAGATTATGATATCAAAATCCAATCACCAAGCAAAAAATAAATCTAATTGATAAAGCACTATAAGAAATCATGCAAATACTTATAGATGAAGTAAAATGTAACATAGATAACCTCCATAAGCTTTTGTTGAGCGTCTAGAACTTCTTTGCTATAAATAGCATATTCCAAGGATTTTCTCTGCTTGTCAAGCTGCTGATATTTTCTAAGTTCCTCTTTCTCCTCATTTAGTTCATTCAACCTCTCATCTAAATACTGCACAACTTGAATTATTTGCTTTCTTTTGTTATCTGTAAAACAGGAAAATGCATGCTAAACTTAATAACAAGAATAATAAACAATACAAATCGTAAACTTCAGAAAAACACATAAAGGAACAGAAAGAACTTGCCAGTTTCCTGCATTATTTTCAAACTTTCACGACGCCTCTCCTCATAAACTCTAGTACCACCTATTTCTTTCAGTAAATCCAGTCGTTCTGAGTCTTTCATCAAGGTTAGTGATGCTATCTATGCAACAGAAAGAAAGGAACCAGTTTCAAAATTTACTTCAAAGTTTATCAGTATAAAGAATTAAAATCCAAATCAAGTTTAAGCACTATCACTCTGCACCAATACCTTTCCTTGCTGCACAACATAGTAAGGATTTGAGCGAGAGAACCCAGCACTTTCCAGTAAATTCATCACTTCAGTTTTTCTACAGATCATTTACCATCTTTCGTTAGGGAACTAAGGAAAAGCTCACAGGACTAAGCAGCAGCATAAGATAAAATATATTGTTTTAGTCTGAAGTTAAAAATAAATATCAAGTACATATTCTAACATGTTAATCTATTATACTCACGTTATGTGTTTTCCATCCAGAAAATACTCATCCTTTTTCAAACCAATAGTACGGCGCAAGTGCACTTCCTCCTTGTCAACCTATTTAGAAGTGCAAATAGATGCTAAGACATTGCAACTCTGAAGCAAGGTAAACATTATACCACCAAGCATTAATATGAAGATTTCCATGATGACTAAACAATATATAACAACTATGAAATCAAAATTGTAGTTAAAAAAAAAAACTGAAATCAACACTCTGACCAACCTAGAATATCTCATCAATCAAATGACTTAGGAGCAAGCAGACAGTATTCAACATTAGAATCCCAAAGATTAACGCCAAGGATATTAAAAAATGGAAATGGGAAGAACTTTATATTACATAGAAACCAAATAACTCAGAAATGGCGTGGACAAAAAGATACTATACTCATCTAGTAATCACAAATCTTTATTTTGCTAAATTCAAAAACTTTTGTTACTAGATTCATAGACTCATTTTCCATATTCGGATTGAGCAGCATAACCCATTACATTCATTCAATACAAGAGAACGGATAAATATCCCGCCAACCGCAAAAGTTTCAAAAAATTCAGAATGATAAGCTGAAAACAGTAATAAAAAAAGGTGATTGGCCAGCAGAATCTATGAGCATATGTTCTGTAACAGCATCTAGATGATTTGTTCTTTAATGATAGGTACCAAGCCATAGGATAAGAATGAATTATAGAATAGGAGTGTGTATTGAGAACAAACTGAAAGAAACAATGGTTGCTAGGTATTAGAGAGACCTAGCTACTCTCCCAAACCCAATTCCAATTCCCAGATGATCCCCTCAATATCCCTCCCCTTACCTATATAGGCTATCTCTAACTAACCAGAGTATTCTCTCTCTGCCTAGGTGGCAGAGTTAGTTACAAAACCCTCATAATTAGTTAGAAAACCCTCACAATTATTACTAGACCTAACATTTAATTAAGAAACGGAAAAACTACCAAACAAAGCTAAGTTTCCATCGCAAAGGCAATACAATTTCAGAAAAACTTTTCAGGCGGCAAAAGAAGAAATAGGCCTATAAGGAAATGTGTAAGTATGAACTAAATGTTCTGAGAATGTAAATAAATCAAAGGAAGTTTGAAAAAAGTAGAAAATCATTCCCATAGTGCCCTTTACGAGAAATTAAATAATTACTCAAAATTAAAGTTACCGGGATACGATTGTCTGAATTATCAAACACAATCTCCACAAATGCAGATAAAACCTGGTTTCCAGCACCTTCCTGGATGGAAGATAACACATTTAAGCATAATCAGATTCTAAAATTGATTAGGAATAGAAAAGAACAGGGGGTTAAAATTAAATATAAAAGCACTGTTCCATACATGGAGTAGTGAATGCCGATCCTCACTGCGTAGTGTCTGATAGAGATCACTCAACACAAAACGAATGGCTAGATACGAGAGAGAGAGAGAGAGTAGCAAATCAAAGGCAAGACATTTGATTTCAGTTACATCACAAAGAATAAATCCCAATCACCAACTAAATAAAGTGATCTAGGCAAAAGAGATTATTTTTATTTACCATGAAAAAAGTTGGTCTTCCCAGATCCATTAGCACCAACTGCCAAAAAAAAAAAAAAAAAGACATCAGTGATGTTACTAACAAATATTATCTATTTCTTAAAAGAATTTTACTCTTTTTTCCTCGTCGATTCTCCTAACCATAGTAGTTGTGATATCAAATATGTAACATGTATCAATTTTCTAAAGTTTATATATCATAAGTTCATAACAGTATGTATCGAGTACCTTAAGTTATTTTATTATATAACAATACATCATTATAGTGCACTTACGGTATAATTATAAACTAAAGACATGACAATGATAAAAATTTAAAAAAATATATCTGTCCCCCTCCCAAAAGTATATCAAAATATGAATAAATATACAAGTGTTCATTGCTCTTCAATAGGGTCTCTGGAGTTCTGACTCATGAGACCTTTGAATGGTGTTTTTGTTTTGATTCTTCATCTCATAGTTTAGAGAATTCTAATGGGTATGACAATTTTCATTATTCCTTTTTATTTTCTGGAACTTTGTTTTCAATTTATGGCACTCCTTATTTGGTATTTTCAATCAATGTTGGGTGTGTCCCAACTCCTTGAACCGGTGCTTCAGGGTTAGCTTCAATGGTTTTTGGAGACGAAAAGAAGCTAAACTTTTATGGCAATGTGAAATCTATACTAGAGTTTGGATGGAGCAAAACTCACATACAAGGTAGCTAGGATCGAGAGTTATCTCATAGGCTCGTCCGGGCACACAATTTTGACACGTTTGGGCAATCCTGATCTCAACCTCCAACTCACTGCCATGGGATTGCCCAGGAAGATCTCAAAATCGCTTGAAACAGGCAATGAACAAAGAAGCATCCAAACCAACGATAGTTGGTGGTGAATAGGCCAGAACCACGGGCAACTAGCGGAGAAACAACAGAGACAAATCAAGGGAGAAGGTTGCAGGTTGAATAAGACCAAAACCATCATCGATCGACAATAAGATAGCCAAGAGCCATTGATAGGTGAGAGAGACCAAGGGTGGGCTTGGTAATGCTCTTTGGCTGGGTGCTTTAGCTTATGAAGAGCATAAGTCAATTTTTTCTGTTTGGTAAACCAAAAAGTCAAGGTGCTTTTGCTCCCGACTTTTAAAAGTCAATGGTGCTTTTTTCAAAGCTGGCTTCTACTCTCCAAAATTCAAAAAGATTCAAAAGACTAATATAATCCTTGAGTTTAATAAAAATCCAACTTTATTCTTCTATTGATTAAGGCTTTTAGTTTTTTATTCTTCCCGCATATATTAATGCCCATTATAGTCATTTCATATTTTGAGAGTCACTTTATAATATATTTACCAGACACTATTTCAATGCCTCCTGCTTATTGCAAGTAACTTTTGTATTATTTTACCAAACGATACTACTATTGTTTCTTGAGAACAGCTTTTTCAAAGCCCAAAGAGCTTAGCAACTTTTTGAGAGCCACAGCAGTACCAAACCAGGCCTGAGCGGCAGAGAGAGTGAGGGTGCTGCGCAGCAAATTTTAGAAGATGCTCTCTATAGACTCTAGGGTTTCTTTTTTTTATCTCATGGTTGGATAGATATTTTTGTGCTGAAACCTTATTTTAGGGGCTAATATTTGGGCTGGGTTTATTTTTATTATTAGGCTTCTGTTTTTATAAACAAATAATTGGGTCTTTTAAGTCTTGGAGTTAAGACAAGAAAAAAGTCTCACAGAAAAAAAATAAAGCTTGGGCTAGATTTGAATCTTTTCATTTCTTTATGCTGTTTAATTGTATCATGAGACTTGCATATATAAATTGTACGAATATAACATATATTATTTGTAGGATCTTACAATTCATGTTACGATTTTGAATCTCCTTTTCGATCCTAAGTAAAATCTCGATACTAGCTACCTAGCTCTCATATCTTTAAAGAAATTTCTGTGACACATCAGTCAATTCGGGATGAGATTTGGTGGCATGTATCTATTTACAGCAAGTCTTACAGCTTTTTCTGAGGGGTTTCTCTAAGGTCTAAACAGTAAGTTGAGGGATTGGAAAGCTTTGAGACATTGTTTTTTTCTTCTCTTTTCCTGTCTGGTTTTTCTTCTCCTTTTAGGTTTAGGAGGATTACTTAACCTTGTAACTTTCTCTAATTCTATCTCTGTCTCAGTAAAATTCTTTTTCTATCAAAAAATAAAATTGTGATACTACTAATAGGTTTTCACAAACACAAATGTATACATATATGTATAAGTATACATCAGTCTCTGCAGTTACTTCTATATATAAAAGAAAACTTGACAGAACAGTTTCTTTCATGTTATACGTTGCTGAGATGTGATTGCAACATATAATGAATAAAGTAACAAATAGCATGTTTGGTTTCTCATTTAGAAACCAGAAAAAAAATGGATTGGACAAAAGCTTCAAGAAAGAGAAAAGTTTCGAAAAACTGGGACAGTGATTTCCAAACAGAAAACCAAACATGTTAACCATGCATTTCAAATGATTTTCCTGAAAAAAGATAATAAAGCATCTAAAAGGTTTTTGGCGAAATTATTACCAACGCAATTAACTTTAGGACTGAAAGGCTCTGTAGCGATTTGCTCTCTGTAACTCTTAAAACCTTCAATCACAACCTAAAAGACACCCCACAGAAACATAAAACATCCATTAGACAAGGAACCAACTCCAAGCAGAGAAATTATATAGGATGCCTAGTAGAGAAGCAGCTGTTGTAACACAGAAATGAAACTTAACCATGCCTGTCAATTTACTAGGGTGCATTTGTTTCAGATTTTTTTGACAGAGAAGTGGTTTTCTGAAACCCCCCCCCCCCAACCCAAAAGAAAAAAAACTTCATATATGCCAAACTATTCATATCAACTTCTACTAAAAAGCTAAAAATGGAGTATTTTCAGCAGTTTTTAGCTTTTGAGTAGAAAATAATATGAATAGCTTCTATGAAAAAGATTTTCTTTTTCAAAAAATCACTTTTCTGTTAAAAAATTAGAAACAAACGCACCCTTATTTTACAGCAGAAGTAATAAATAATTCACATCAAAGGGAAATTACCTGCTTAATGTACATGTTGAAACTGGCATAACCGTACCTAAGAGAATTAAACAAACAATCCATCAGCATCTATCACATTAGAAAGACAACGCAGAGCATCCTATATGCTTTCTAAGGCCACGACACAAGTGTGTTAATAAAACAGAGAAAAGTTACCACTACAATAGAATTCAAAAAATCACTTCATTCATAGTAGAGCAAACATTCACAGACCAAGCGAAGCTAAAACCCTAGTTCCCAACGACTCCTAGTTCTAATTTCTAAAGCATTATAATAACTACACAGAAGCTAGCTAATTCTCAACAACAAGCAACAACGTAAAACCAGAAAGCTCGAAATCACGATGCAAAAAGTGTTCGTCCACGTTTCAGCATTGAAATCAAGTAACAGAGTGAGAAATCCAAACAATACTTAACTCCGAAACTAGTATTAGGGTTTCAAAACTTTTTCTTAGCAAATTAAGAGTGAAAAAAAATAAACGATCAAAAAATTAGATGGAAGAATAAACAAATGTAGAAATTGTTGCAGTTTACGGTAGAAAAATGGAGTTCGAGAGTTGCAGAGAGAGTAGTTACCTGAGAGGCACGGAGAGAAGGTTCAGTGAAGAATAGAGTAACCAAGTTGAAGCTGAAGCTTTCTGCGTTATTCTCAGGGTGCGAAGGATAAGGCGTGCGCCACAGTGGCCCAGTCTAGTATCGTGCGGACGTGGAGGGAAAGAGGGGAAAAAAGGAAGCGGCAAAAATTGGGAATTTTTTTCCACTTTTTTGGTGCCGAAAAAGGAAAAAGATTGTTTCGTTACACTATTCCTCTCATTTCGATAGGTATTTTTTGTTGGATGAAAATATCATATATTCCAAATAAGGAATATGACTCGAGCAGATAAATTAAGGTGGAAAAAGAAAATTTAATTAAGGAAAGGATAATGTCAAAAATATTAAGAATTGAATTTTCATTAATTTATGATTGAATTGGTTTAAATAAATCAATCTTAATCCTATATCCTATCATATAATAACAAAATTAATCTGTTTAGTGCATTGTATACTATAAAGTATGAGATTGTTAATGATGTATTAGACATGATAGTATATGTTATACCTATTATTTATAGCAAACAATATATTGTATAAGGTTATACATCGTTATTTTTTTTTTTAGAACTCTATGATGGTATCAGATTCAGAGCTCTGCCGCACATCCTCTATCATGGTAAGAAACACAAATGCAAATGCAAATCAACAAGGCGTGAATCGCGCGATTCCACTGATTGGTGACGATCTATGAATGGATCTAGCACAAAATCCGTATTATTTTCATTCAACTGAGAGTCCTGATCAGGGTGGTGGATAAGTTAGCCTCCCACATGTTTTGGATTATTAGATAGTCCACACTTTTTAACTGTTGGATCAAATTTTATTAAAATCTTAGGGCTGAAAGTTTTTAAGATTATTAATTAAAAATATTATAAATAGTTTATTAGAAATTATAGCATTTGAAATTTACTAAAACATCCCTCACCCACCCTTTTTTTTGTCATCATTTACTATTACCATAAGTGGTAGTCATAGGCATGGCGAAACTCCCAAAGAAATCCAAAAAGGTGTGCATTACATCATCTTCTTCGCATATCAGTAGTAGTATTTTTCAATGGAAGAATATTTTGGAATAGAAAAGTGTTTCAAATTCCTTTAATTTATGTTCTCTAATTTGCCATATCACCAAAGGTATTGAAAGTCATCATTCGACCTATTTGCACTAAACCATAAATTGAAAAATAAAAAAAAAAAGGAGCAAAGTCGACTTGACCCGCCTTTGATTTTTTTTCCCTCTACATCTTTGCATCAAATCATAAGTTGTTATAGATGTGTTGCTCATCTTTCTTTCTTTTTTTGCCCCCTTCATCTTGACCCACCAGTGCCACCTTCTATGCTCTCTCCACTTTCAAAATAATCAAAGCAAACCCAAAAACTTCATAGACAAAGTGAAGGGTCAAAAAAGAAGTTGGCCACGACAAAAAGCAGGAAGGAGCAACTAGGTTTGTGGTCATGATGATAATCGACAATGTGTGTAGCAAATGTTGAGCCGTAGTAGACACGCAGAGATGCAGATCGTAGAGTGACGGTGGAGGTAGCAGTGACAGTGCCATGAGAAATAAATTAAAATTCAATTAAGGTTATTTTGATAATTTTAGCAATAATAAGTACGGAGCATGTAAAGATCCAAAATAGTGTGGGACCAAATTATCTACCACCCGAATCTAGTAGCTTTAATTCAAATCAGTTCTAATTTTCATACTTGGGAGCATTCAATGAAGAAAGCTTTGATTGCGAAAAATAAATTCAATTTCGTGGATGGTTTGATCATTAAACCCAACACATTTGATCCTTTTTTTTATCCTTGGGAGAGGTGTAATAACATGGTTAATTTGTTCTGTCGCGCCTGCTACTGCCAATAGTGTTAATGCTCTAGAACGAGCTTCAGAGGTTTGGAGGGATTTGAAAGAATGTTTTTCTAGAGGTGATATGGTCAAGATAACTGAGTTGATGCAAGGTTTTCATGCTTTTAAACAAGATGATTTGTGTATTATTGAGTACCATATTGAATTGAAGGCATATTGGGAAGAACTAGAGAATTATAGGCCAATTCGACTTGTAGCTGCATGAATAAATGTGATGCAATGCAAAATGCTAGAACACACAAGCAACAAGAATATGTTCTTAGATTCTTGCTCAAATTGAATTATGAGCATGCACAGGTTAGGTTACATATCCTGCAAACTAATCCTTATCCAAGCATAAATAAGTTGTTCTCCATAATTCTGCAATAGGAGAGGCAACCTACACCATATGCCTTTCAAGATGACTCCAAGATTTTAATCAATGTTGCAGCTACCAATCGAGCTCCCTTTGGTAGAGGAAAAGGAGCACCTAAGGTTTGCTTTTTCTGTGGAAGGCCAAGACATACAATAGACACATGTTACAAGAAGCATGACTTCCCTTTCAATTTCAAGTTAAAAAATGGCCCTTCTGCCAATAATATGTTTAAAGATGTTTCTGGTGAGAAACAAGAGCTCACATTGTCACGACCCAAATTAGGTCATGACCAACGCATAAATAACATATTCCCTAGCAAGCCTTGACACACAATATTTTATAGGAAAACAAACAGAGTTTCCTCTATTTTGCGGACATTACCCAAATAAAATATAACCTGCAATATTTCCAATTTAACTTCACTACAAAGGGGCATTAAGCATTCTCAGAATGCACCTTTTCAATATAAAACAATGTCTCAACATATGTTTCAAACGTAATGCCAAATTAATTTTACAATTCATTTCCAAAACATAGTTTATATAACTAAGTCATAAGTTCTTAAACACAAACATAATATAAGTTCGAGGACCCTGTCTGTGACATGGAGCAACTAACAAACTAAACAAAATGAGATTCTAACATAAAGGCCTTCACAAGAAGGCTCACCAACTTGAAATGCACCTAAGGCTGAGCCGGAGGAATAGAACTAGATTCAACATCAGTGCCTGTATCTGTAAAAAAAACTGGAAGACAACTAGATGAGTTTTGTAACTCAGTGAGAGATAGGATATCCATAATTTACTAAATACAATCATAAAACAATATAAATATAATAATATATATGTTATCATAAAAATACATATATAACTATAACATGAGATTTCTTGAAAACATAACTTTACATAATCACATAATTTCAAGTATAATGAAGAGTTATCCGAAGCAAAACATTATAAGGCTAGACATGACCCAAGGTCATGTGTAGGTTAGCACCACACCTGCTAACTGGGATTGGCTAGTAGCCATACTAGTTCAGACATGATAAAAGTCATGTGCGGGTTAGCATCCGTCCTATTAACTAGAGTTGGCCCATAGCCAAGATATAAGTCCAGACATAACAAAAGTTATGTGTGGGTTAGCATCCATCCTGCTAACTAGAGTTGGCCCATAGCCAAATACAAGTCCAGACATAACAAAAGTCATGTGTGGGTTAGCATGCCTCTTGCTAACTAGAGTTTCTTACGGTGCACCGAGGCTAACGTCACTGCCGTTAGCTACAGGTTCTAACTAGGAATTTTTCCCCAAATTAACTCAAAATTATGCACGTTCCACTTCAAAAATATTTTCCAACACAAAATCCATTCTCATGTTATATGAAATACATTAGACATAAAATATACTCAAATTTAATAATTGATATAGAATGTTCTAAAATTCAATATTTGTTACATTTCAACCAAAAATATTTAAATAAGAATAACAATCACATTATGGCCTCCAAATAAATATTTTTCATTTCAAACATAAAGCCTCGTTTTCAATAAATAAATTATTTTCTTCTATATCAACATACTTTCAGTGCTTTATATAATTTTATATTGTTTATCATGCACAAAGTAATCTACAAATACATCATCTGCTCACAAATACTGGTTCAAAGAACCGAAGAACAACACCTTTGATGCCACCAACTCAAGTGTTGTCGTCTGATTGCTTTATCGCTCTAGGAACAAAACAATATTAATATTTGTGAGCTAACTACACTATCAATTAACATCAATCAACGCCAATTCACTAAAATCCTCAAATTCAAGGGTTTAAGAAACCTAACAATATTCCTAAAATAATTAGAAATTTCAATAATTTAATTAGAGTATGGTAGAAGCTTATTTACCACTTGGAGAGTAGAATTTGTGAAGAAAATCACTCAAATTCCTTCCTAAACTTCAAGCTCTCTTTAATGGAGTTTGAGAGAAAACTGGAGTAAAAGAGAGGGAAAGAGAGAGAAGGTGATAAGGAAGAGGAGGAGATAATGATGATGGAGGTGGTGATGTTATTTCTTGAAGAAGAATGTAAATAATTTTTTTTTCTTTTAGATGTAAATTAAAAAGAATGGGAGGAAGTGATGTGAGGGGGGAAGCTACGGGAGAAGAAGAGAAGAAGAAAGAAAGAGGACGAGGTTCTGTCAGGGGAAGGAGAAGAAGAGAAGATAAATAAAAAGATAGAAGTCTATGATGATCTATACCACTTAAGGTGCACGGTGGTCCTCTCTTTATTTATTTTTTTTCGGTTATCACGCACGCTTCCCTTTGAGAATAAGCCTCCTAAGTAAGATCCACAACAAGCCTCCTTTGGTATCACTCAAAAGCAATATAACAGCCTAATGGCCTTACTTCAACAATCAAATTTGCAATTCTCAAATCCTTCAGCTAATGCAGTTGTAGTTCAGCCTACTTATTCTCATTCTGGTAAAGTTTTTGCGTTGCCATGTCATAAAAGAGTTAATTCATACTTTTGGATCTTTGATTCAGGAGCTTCAGATCACATTAGTTCTTTTTTAACATAGTTTACTTCTTATTATGTTATTACACCTATTCAAGTTAAACTCCCCAATAGTCAAGTTGTCTTAGCTATCTATGCAGGTACTGTTTGCTTTACAAAATCCCTAGTGCTTAAAATGTGTTGTATATGCTAGAATTTCATTTCAGCCTTTTGTCAATTGCTTGTTTAGTCAAGTCCTTATTTTGCACTGTTTTGTTCTCTCCCTTTTCATGCAATATACAAGACATGAAATCTTGAAAGATGATCAATTTGGGTGAAGAAAATGTAGGGCTATATTACTTGAAACGTGTAAAAACACAAGACCAAGCTATAGTCAACTCTTTACACACCAAAAAACACACCTTCAACAACATTTCAAGTTGGGACATTTATCAACTCAAAGGCACCAATTGTTGAGTAAACAGTTTCCTTGCATAAATTTTCATAATTGTACACCATGTGATGTTTGCCAATTTGTTAGGCAAAAGAATATCCCTTTTCCTGTAGGCACTAGTAGAGCTTCATGTCGAT
This sequence comes from Dalbergia cultrata, assembly GCA_031216105.1. Classification (NCBI taxonomy): domain Eukaryota; kingdom Viridiplantae; phylum Streptophyta; class Magnoliopsida; order Fabales; family Fabaceae; genus Dalbergia; species Dalbergia cultrata. Next base: position 52,873,761 of record CM062352.1, on the reverse strand, counting down.
TTGAAATAATACATTTTGACATTTGCAGACCATTTGGTAAACCCTCAATTCATGCTCATAGATGTTTTTTCATTGTTGTAGATGATTTTTCAAGAAATTGTTGGGTTTTTTTTTTTTGGCTGAAAACTAAAGGCTGCAGTGTTAGCATATGTCCAAAATTTTGTTTCTTTAATTGAAAATCAATTCAATACAAAGGTCAAAACCATTAGGACTGACAAAGAATCTAGAGTTCATGTTATCTCAGTTCCATGCCAATAAAGGCATCATTCATCAATTAAGTTGCATCAAAACCCCCCAACAAAATGGGAGGGTGGAGAGAAAACATCAACATTAGCTAAGTGTAGCCAGGGCGTTGCTTTTTCAATCAAAACTTCCAAATATTATCTGGTCATATGCCATTCAACATGCATCTTTTATCATTAACAGAATACCAATACCTTTGTTGAATAATCATTCACTTTATGAACTCATGTATCAAACCAAGCCTAACCTTTTAGACTTAAAAAGGTGTTTGGTCGTCTGCGATATACCTCCACTATAGTGGCTAATAGACACAAATTTGATACAAGAGCTATTAAGTGTGTCTTCCTAGGAAAAAGACCAGGAGTCAAAGGCTTTGTAATAAATTCTATCACAGTACTAAATTTATTCATTTTCTATCTATAGTTTTTCTCTACCATAAAATTCAACAGATAGCTCTTGTAAGGAGACGATATAACTAGTGCCATTAATCGACAATGGACAATACCTACAATTGCAAAAACTATAACTACAATGCTAAAATAAAAAGTTGTGCATATATAATGCTGGTTCTAGGCTTGTAGCCGAGATATCATTGATCCCACTTATAAACCAAAATCACCAAACTCAATCATATGTAGCCAGAAGAATAGATCTGGAGTAGATGTTGAAGCTTTGTTTGTTGTCGGCTTTTTCTTTTCTTTTCTCTTTTTTTTTTACGGGCTAAAGAGATGAAAATTTATTAATGCAAGAGATTCAAAGAAACAAGATTACAGATATGATCTGGTGACTAGTGCACCTTCCTTCCACACTATATCTGGATGGGTAAGGGCTAGTTTTGCCGATGCATGGGCAATTTTATTACCATCTCTTTTCACATGGCTTTTCTTACATATGCAAAAGAAAAGCTTTTTTTATTTTTTTGTTTGCTCCAATGGTAGGGAAACACACTAAAACATGATTTAGCATATAACTGTGTTTATATTAAGAAAAAAAATACATCTGCCAAGTCAAAAATAAAATAAATATGATGAAGTTAAAGAAAAGGTAGGCAAGCAGGATTTCTTGCGTGTGTCTGACATTTGGATTTACCATGTTTTAATACTCTTTGAAAGCATTTTGATATCCATTCACGCTTGAATATTCCATTACATCACCAAGTACGTTGAAGACCACCCACAAGGCCACAACATTTATGTCCTGAATTAATGGCAAAATTGCTTCTGCCATAGAACTTCTAAGTCAAGCAATGCAGCTTATTAGGCCTTTCTTATGTTGTGAGAAAGCACTGCACAAATTGACTTCAATATTTGCACTTACATATTCATATAACAAAACGAAAATAATAAAACAAAAAAATTGCTGAACTATTTCACACAAATATAGCAAAAGATATATGCAGAAAACCACCAAAATTTAGGAGCAATAATAAAATAATAATTAACAGTACTGATTCAACTATACTCAGCCAGGTCCAAGGGCTTGAAATATTTCCCATCTATAAGATAGGTTCCAATGCGGAGCCGCACTGCCCATACATCTTTAGGTTTTCTTGACACGATTCTGCAGGAAGTGATAATTCATTTGGCATTTAATTTGCACTTGATGCTCCCAGATTCATATGTCATATACAAACAAAGAACAAAACCAAGCTAACAAGAATTTTAATTTTCTAAGAAATATCACACTAACCTTTAAATTTTACTGAATTAATCAGTCCTTCTATGAATTAAATTGACACGCATCTGTAGGATCCAATTCCCTTTGGACACCAAAAAAAGGGAAACCATTTCCCTTTACCGAGTTACTCAAAGTTTTAACTTTTAACAATATAGTCAAACAAAATATCAATTTATTAAAAAATAAAGGAAAATTGAATTTTAGCCCCCTAGCCATGGGCTCTTGTGCACTTTTTCCCAAAACTTTAAAACTTTGTAAATGGACACTGTAATGTTCTCTGATCATGTCATCCTTTTGTCAAATTATTTATTGTTAATGAAAAATAGGTGTATCATACTCCCTCAAACTTTAGGTTATAATTGGGAGAGTAAAAATAGAATAAATGACAAAAAGTAATACGGCTAAAATTAAGTAACTACTATTTTAAAATAATTTTAAGAGAAAAAATGATATGGCTGGTAAGGAATAATGTATCCCCCTCTTATCACTCAAAATCAATTTTTTTTTATACCTTCCCAATTAGGGGTCAAGAAAGGAATGAAGATAACTTCTAAATAAATGAGTAATATAGTCTCTTCCATTTTAATTTTCACATTTCTCTTCCATTTTATTATTAACTACTCTATTCCGTCATCCACAAAACTCTGAATCATAGCTTAAGATTAGATGCAACCTAACACTCTAATTAATAAATAAAGTGCAACTTAATACTCTAAGTTTTCTTAAGTGTGTAGTATATTTTTTTGCCCACAATAGATGAAAAAACCAATAGAAGGGGTCGATTTGTACATTAAAGAAATGTTTCAATGTGCATTTTTAAAGTTTTGGATAAATTACACAAAGCTTATATTCCAGGGAACTAAAGTGCAGTTTTTCCAAAATCAAACGGGAAAAGAATGATCCTAGTAAAACTGAACTGCAAATCTGAATTCTCAAGAAAACTTTTATCTTCAATGTTCGAGTAACGGAGTCATCACTTTAAGAAAGGTTCTATCTAGCTACCACTCAAAACCCGAAATTGCATGAACAATTCATAATTAAAAATAAAAAAATAAAAAAGGAGTTAAAGAGTTGAAGTAAGTACCTTCCAACATCACCAGGCTTTACTAAACCAGAATTAACCCTGAGGCATGGGACAGAGGCAGCAGTCTTGATCATCTTGGGAGCCTCTATCACAATAACAGGAGACCCTATTTCTAGCTTGGGACTCTTTCCTGGCACCTTATCTGCCTCTGTCTCCCCCAACGAGTCTTTTGATTCACACTTTATCAATGTAACAACATTTGGTCTTTGTTGCTTATTGTATTGCACAAGCGAACTGGTGTGGGGCTTTGAAATTGGGTTAGTAGTAGTAGCAGCAAATGAATAGGGTAAAGCCATGCTTAGTAGGAAGGCCAAACCAACAGCAGCAGCTTCTTGAATAAATGTGCTTTGTAGTAATCTGCTGGGAGGGAATTAGATGTTTGTGCGGTCCATATTTGCCAAGGCGTTACATAGATAACATGTGTGAAAATAACACAGAAAAAATAATGAGAAATATATTTTGTTAAATTTAATTTGTATAGATAGATTGTCCTATGAAAAATATTTATGTAGACATTTAACTTGAAATATATATTGAATAATAGTATAAAACTTTTTTATAATATATCACAATTAGTCTCATCACATGACCCATCATTTAAAAAAATAGTCTAAAAAATGTAAAAAAACAATAAAAAATGAATTAACAATATTTTTTATCATTGGAAAAAAATGAGAATTTTAGTTTTAGTCTTTAAAGAAATAATCTATTTTTCAGCTCATACTCAAAAGCAAAAAAGGGTATAAAATAACATTGAACAGGGGTTGATCTGAATAGCTTATAAGATAAAAAAGCGGCTTTTTTTTGTGAAAAAATCGAAACAAAACTTGGTCATTTTCAAGAGCTAAAATTTATCTTATAGAAAAAAAATTGTAGGAATTATAAATACCTCTCATAACAGAGAATAATAAATTTAATTTCTATGGGTTAATGATATATAATATTCATTTTTTATATAATTATATTAATAAAAATAAATAACACTCACATCTACAAATTCAAGAGACGCCTCGATTATCACATGTACTGTTCGAATGAAAGTCTATATAAAAAAAAATTTCATGGACATATCAAAATTAAATGCAAGAAATTTGTTTTTTAATTTTTAAAAAACTATTAATTTTTAAGATGAATTTGCACATACTATATACTTTGGTCAGTCCCCTCGCGGCAGCAGCCGGCTCCTCCCTTCGCCTCCCTCGCCGAAGCGATTCAGTCTGCACCACAACACCACCGGCCACCGTCCTCCTCCGTCTCCACTCTACTCCACGGTAACTCCTCATTTTTCTTCTTTTCACTTTCGCTAATTCATCAGCCACTACGACCGACTAATATATGTTCTCAAATAATTGTTTAGTTTTTTCGGACAGTGATTGATGCACCCTGTTTAGTCACCTAAAACCTTAGGGTTACGGTGGTGAACTGAAATGTGAAGGTTTTTTTTTTTTTTTGGTGCCTTTTGGTTTTGGGTTCAGGTGGTTGGAAGCTTCAAACTTCAAAGTTGAAGGTGGAATATGGCTTGATTTTTCAGTTTTATTTGACTGAAAATTTTTATTTTTATTCCCTGAAAACTAAAGTGCGTTTCAAATTGGTTTCTTGTTTGGTGTGTTTTTTTCTCAAATTGATCTAAACTGTGCCACGAAAACCCTGAGTTCATATGGGAAGGACAAGGGTTGCATCTGCGTATCTAATTGGGGTTTTTATTCTCTATTGGGTTTGATCTGGCTATAGCATAAGCAAAAGGTGAAACATAACTTTGCTTTTTCGTAATGAACTAATCAATCCAAGAGGGACATATGAAGGGAATTCGAGGTTACCTCAAAAGCTCTTATAGCCTTATAGGTCTCTTTATTTTTCAAAATATCTTAGTTTATAACAATTGAAATTTTGGTTTTGAATTGGGTTTCTAGTTTTCAGTGTATGAAACTCTCTGGTTTAATGGCATATATGTTGTTTGCGTAGTTCAATCAAACAACTGACAGTGATGGATTCTGCTATTGACCTATCGTATGTGTATGTGTGTGTGTGTGTG